>OY751440.1:7338075-8747044 GCA_963565745.1 Phengaris arion | reverse complement strand
TTTCGGAGTACGTCGCAATCCTCGCAGATGATGAAATTTTTTATTTTTTTTCTCTCTTTCATGAAGTGAAGCCATAAAATATTTTCCATTCCTTATATTTAAGTTCCTGCAGTAATTAAAAAAAAACACTCGTAAACAAATATGTTTCAACTTAATTAAAGGAATGGTAAGTGAGCGGTACATTCCAAGATGCAAACGGGCCCGGAATAAAAAGTATCGCTATCAAGATCTTAGTGCTACGCGGAGCTACGTGTTTGTAGCAAATCTTTGATTTAATTTAAAGTATAAAGTACCTGGGTAACCGAGCTTAGCTCGGAGTTTTCATAAATTTAAATAATAAAATTAAAAATATTTACAAAAAAAAAACACAAAAATATTTATCTGGGCGAGATTCGAACCAACCACGTTTTGAATTTTCGAACAAAACAAAAATTATACATGCGCATACCAAACTGCCAATAGGACTGATATAAATTATAATAGACTCCGAAATTATTGATATATTGTTGCACGACGTAAGAAATAACCTAACCAAGAGCATGTCTAAGGAGGGTTCCCCCCTAACTATCAACGCACATTAATTAGGTTTTTTTTTAATTATTTTGAAAGTTATTGTCCGATTTCGCTCAAAAGAATTTTCCTAAAGAGTTTTTAGCATGATCTATGAGCATAGAAATTGGAAGCTTACAAGTTTCTATCTCTAATAGTTTAAAAATACCCAGGGGAACAACTTATAAACCACTTTGGAGGCCGATTATTCAAAAGTCGTTGACTTTGTAAAAAAGTCATGTATGAAACCTTACCTTTATTTAAAAAGATCTATTCGACGATACCGCACACGATAGGGTAGAATGACAAAATATTATTCATTCCCACTTTACATGTATGGAGAGCCTAAAATGTAAAATTCTTATTTTATGATGCCAAAACTGATATCTATACACAGTCTTTAATTTTACCAAATTTCATCCATTTATATTCATAATTACAGAAGCTAGAAACCTAGACGGACAGACAGACAGACGGATCGACAGAGCGAAACTATAAGGTTTCCTTGAGTATTACGGAACCCTAAAAACACATATAGGTTAAAAATGCGCAGTTAGATAAGATCTAGCTAGACCGATTTTTCTCCCCCAAAACTCACTGCATACTAAATTTCATGGTAATACTTGCAGTCGTTTTCGAGAAACCGATTATATATACAGGTTGTTTTTTCAGTCAGTGTCCAAACTTTCAGGAGAAGGGCTACGGCATAGATAGCATTTTGTAGAAAACAGCTGAAAATTTTTTTCAAGTAGGAAAGTTGATCCCATAGTAAAAGTTGCTTATATTCAACAGTATAATATTCATTCCTGAAAGTTTGGACACTGACTGAAAAAACACCTGGCAATTATACAAGATTGTCTCGTTTAAAGTATAGGTAAGATTTACAAATGTGATATCGTAAGCTTCAGTTAACAGAGTCTGCAGAGAGCATTCTGTTATTATGTCTTTTAGGGTCAGCTTACACCGAAACAAGATGATACGCAAGGCGGCGCTGCATTTTTAAAATAGCGATTCATAATTGAACTTTATTTATTAAACAAGAAGATACACCTTTAATTGCAAGAGTTGGAATGTAAAACTGCACCGCTCTGATTAGCGCGGCGCCAATCTTGCAATTAAAAGTGTACCTTCTTGTTTAGTTAATAAAGTTCAATTATGAATCGCTACTTTAAAAAATGCAGCGCCGCGTTGCGTATCGTCTCGGTTCGGTGTAAGCTGACCCTAAAAGACAATAACAGAATGCTCTCTGCAGTCAGTATGTTGTTCGAACAGATAGCATGTACACGTTTAAATTTTTTACTACCTACTAGCCCGCAGCTTCGCCCGCGTGGGAGAGTGTTCATGGCAAAAAACTTCTTTTGCAAATATACCTGAAATATAGTAATAACACAGAGTAAAAATATATACTTTATAATAAATTTTCACACATACTTTTTAATTTTAAGATATCTCCGAGATATAATCTCTTAGATAAGAATAATTAAATAGTATCCGTCTAAATAGCTTCCGAATATACCACATTATTTTTGATCATTTTTAAAAACTTAGAATGGGTTTAAACCTATCCTTGAAAGATAGATATCTATACCATCGTGGACTTTTTTGTAGACCTATAAAAGAGAAACAATCCAACCATACATTGTTTTGTTATTTATCTCCAACGGGTTCCGGCGGGGTATCTCCAGCGTTTTCGATAAAAGTTCCCAGACGGCTTGATTTTTTCCGACACTCGAGTTCCGATACTCAAAGTTAAAAAATATATCTCATAATGGGTGAATCTCGCTCCGCTCAACGCAAACTCCCCCATATAAAGGATGAGTTGTTTTTTCGAGTATGACAATTATTTTTCTGCCTAACGTAACTAAATATCCATAAGCAGTAGATCATATGACCAAAATATCCGTAATTGATTTTACCGTACCTTATATTATATAGATTTTTGTAGCTAAACAAGGAAATCAGCATTTTAAAAAGACACAGACCTGAGCCTACTGCCTTCCTGCTGGTGTTGTAGTGATAATAACCCTCTTTGACGCTAAAACCTCATATGACCTCGCAACAAACCTCATATACCACACTCAAAACCGCATGATAAACGGCCGAGCCGTTGCGGTGAGAGCGTTTACCGACTTCGTACTGATGATACTTAAAATAGGGTGGCTTCATGGGTCGGTACCTTTCGTCTTCGCTCTGCTGACCTAGGAGCTTTAAGCGTCCGTTACATTTCTACAATCTAACTTATATTAGAAGTTATCACATTATATACTAGCATTTTCCCGCGTGATATCTTTAGATTAATTTAACACTTTCATCCTCTATTTTACTCTCTTAGGGGTTGAATATTAGAGAATGCTGAAATACGTAACTCATCATTTTTCCGTACCTACTCAATTCATACGAAATTTCATGCAAATAAAGGAATAAAATGTTTCATACTAAATTTTATCCCATATTTCACCATCACCACCCATAATGCAACCTGAATTTTGAAAAATCCTTCCTTAGTCTTAGTTAGGGGTTTAAATCTCTAGCCTTATGGGTTTTACCTGTACGTTGATACATCAATTTATCAGCTTCGCCTTTTATACTTATAGAAGATAGAAGATAGATTAAATACTTGAAGCTAAAACTTTAAACTCCTTTTCACTAAAATTATTCGAACGAAGGAGTATGAAATTTGGCACAGTTAAAGATTCTATTATAGAGGAGCGATGTTTTTGTAAAATAATGAATAAAAATTATAATAAAAAAAGTAGTATAAGTTTTTTTAGTAGTCGCATATGGTGTGTAACATTTTATGAAAATATTTCAAAGAAACACAATGTTTAGTACGATTTTCTAATATGATAAAAAAATATGCGAGCTTTTCCACTAAGCAGTGACAGAAATCAACGTCAAAATTTAAGAAAGTTAATTATGAAATATTTTATTTGAATCTGAACTGGCCAACTCTACCACCGCGCGCTCATTCGTCAATTCAAATATCGCACGCTTCCGCGACATCCTGTTCCACACCCTCCTGACCATTTCACGAAATCACTCCCACAAATTGCAAGAAAGCGGGAGGAAAGACGTTACACATCAATAACGTCACACAACTCTACCTCAAATTAATAACTTTTTATATAAAAAAATATAAATAAATGTTTGTATATTGTTATAATAACAGTAGGTGTTAATTTGACACGATTTTGTCACACGTTTGTCAACCTGTCTTTCACTTGCATTTTTAATGAAGTTTAAACTTCAAAATTAAATTAAATAAGGTTATTTTCACTCTTTGTGACATAGAATTTCTTTGAATTTTCCTACTCCAACCAGTTGGTACATAACAATTTTAGAAATTATTACAGCGCTACCAAATTATATAAAAAAAAACTGTTTTACGAGCTGACTATCTTTTGGTTTTTCTTAGTCGGTTCATGGCATTATGTTTAACTAATGTAATGAAGCTTTTAGAATCATGTATGTATTTATGTAATTATTAATTAACAAAAGGCAAAGCAAGCTTACTAGCGGCAGAAAATTTTGTCCAAAAATATCTAATTTGTATTTTAGTTCCAAAATTAGATATGTAATTAAATACAACTTGAACCTAAAAATTCTTAGTTATGTAGGAAAATTTGAAATGAGACATTTTTACGTCATAAATCTCAAGTAGATATGATCTTAGAAGTTAAAACTATAGTAATCTTCCGACCCTCGTAGCGGTTACGCTCCGTTGATCCCACCCAGAAGACATTGCCTATGGAGAAAATAGGCCCGTTTTAAAAAGAAATACGTTTATTTCATTACAACTTTTAACACCAGCTGTTGTTATTGAATGCTGTTCGCTGATAAAATTCTCTCTCACTCGCTATTAAGAGAATGTACCGCCCACCTAATCTATACTAATAATAAAGAGAAAAGATTTGTTTGTTTGCATTTCATAGGCTGTGAAACTACTGGACCGATTTTGATGAAAGGCACAGATATAGAGCAGACCACGGGGAAGGATATTTTACGTTATTTTTTATGAATAAAGCAAAATGTACGGTTTCTTCGGACCTCTAAAACCACGTGTTGCCTCGAGTTAAATATATATCTCATATATCATATCTCAATTCTGCAATAGCCTTACCTTTCTTCCTTACCTCACCCGGCCGAAAAGAGAATTTTCGCCTTACATTGACAAAGGACTATCAACTTTTTTTTTAAATTATTTATATGATATTTTAGTGCTTATCCATATCAGTGCAGATGATCAGTGTTCGTGAGTGCCAACGGTACGTGGAGAGCTTTTTTACCTCAGAGTTTCTATGAGAGTGATCCTTACGTCGTCGGCATAAAGGTCCTTTCAGAGGTAAAATAACTTTGAACGGACCGTATTTATATGTTTGCATGTACAGTAATGTCTTGCACATATTAGTATTGATAGAGCATAGTCGAGTTATTGAGCACAGGATCATATGGATAATGGAACAGTGCACCGCGCTTGTGTGTCACCAATCAGCTGTGGCCTGTGACTTGCGAGCCATAATTGGGTCACGCGTCAGCCGCGGTCGAGGGACCGCCCTGCGTTTTGTTACGTACACTAGATACCCTAGGATCAGTAGGTTCAGGTCAGTTTAGACTGAATGACTGAATGATATTTAACCCAACATTAGGCTATAATATTACGTAAGTATAAGAAATAACAGTATATTTTTCATAATTTACAGAAAAATTATATTATTAACATTTAATGACAACTCGTAGTACCTACGCATCGACACGCTCACTCTGCTGTCAAACATTGCAGGATACGCGCCCGCCGCGTTGTATCGGTCCCGCGGCTATGTTTAAAATCTTAGTATTTTCAAAATTTAAGGTCATACGGTTTATGGAACGAGAATCGGATAGTGATTACGCTCCTTGAATATCCATTTTTGTTTTGAATGCATCCTGAATAATATTCTATATTCTAAACAATTAGATTGACTTTGCAACGAATTATCATATCAGTTCAAGATAAACAAAACTTAGTAACCTAACTAATATAGAGTACTTACTATCTAGAATTTAGTATATAGGCAAACGTAATCAATAAAATTATTAAAAGGGCAAGTGAACGAAGGTGACCAGCGACCCTGATTTTAGTTTACCAAAATCGTGATGGACTATGCATATAAAATAATTGTAGGAAATTTATAAATATCTTGAGCAAAATAATTATTGTAGTATGTGGCTAAAAAGGGTTTGGGCATTGGGCATAAAGCCTGTATTGTTTTTATAAAAAAAAACAAGCAAGTTAATCCACACGTATTATGTAATAGCCATCGTTAGGTAATATATATATATACATAATGTGACATGAAAGAACGAGGATGATTAAATAAATTAGGTTATTGTAAACATCAGAATCGAATATTAAGTGACACAAAAAATTACAACATAAAAGTACCTACTCTCACAAAATGGCATCGGAAATGATACCCCACGATGCAACCCTAGTAATAAAAGAATAACTCAAGTGCGTTAAATAAAAAAAATTAAAGAAATCAAAACCAGTTCCAAGTCGACCCCTTGCATTAGAAGGTATTTCGAAACAAAGAAACACAAATGGTGTCTTTGCCCTCTTAGCCCCTGCGCGGGCGCACGAAGGGCTGTGATTGCGGGGCGTCCGCGGGGGAGGAGGAGGGGCGGAGACGCGGGGGGAGGTCGTCGACCCCGGGGTGGGCGCCCTGCGCGCGCGCCGCTTGGGTGACGGCCTGTAACGTCCCTCCGTGTATTTATAAAGATCTAATTTTCGCCCCAACTTGTTTCGTCGCGACTGCGAATTTACCCTACCAATATCCTATTACGTACTCAAATAGTCCGAGTGTTTCCAATTACTGGTATTTAGGTGCCGGCTACCGAGAAATGACGGTAACATTAGGAACACGTGGTATATTTATTAGAGCTACATTAAGTTTCGTAGTTTAGTAACAAAAAGTAATATAAATGTGTAAACAAGAGTACAAATCAGTATTACAATGTAAAAATAGGATTTGGAAGTAGTAAAGTGTCTTTTTAATTTTATGAAAAAAAATATTTATGCAAAGATTATTCTTATTAAAGAAAAAATTAAAACTTTACCACATGAAAAATAAACGCTCAGCGTTTAAACGCTTAATAAACGCTTTATTTTTCATGTAGGTATAAAATATGTTTACTTGTAACTGCCGAAATTAAAGAAAAAAGCTGTTCTTGTATATTTTTAAATGATTGGATGATCACTACTAGAACTAATATATTTCATAATTGCCCATAGAGAACTTTCTAGTAGCTTGGTAGAAACGTTTTTGTCAACATGAAGGTACATAGCACTACCTGCATGACATTTTCTTATGGTTTTAGCATAGACGTATATAATATTATAGTCTCCAGTTAAATAGCCCCTTTTTGAGACTTTTGGGGCCTTTTTGACATTTGAAGTATGGTGAAAACCAAGATAGCGTAACTTTTTACTGTATGAAGTTTTGTTCTGTCAAGTGTACGCGTCATAGCCTATCTTGAGTTTTGAAATCTTTGTGTTTTAGAGCTAACTGCTTAGAGAACGTACCCATACTACGTGATTACTTCTTTACCATTTTTTAGCCCCCTCCCCCCTCGGTAACCATCTGAAGCATATTCCGAGACCCCCTTCCCCCTCTTGTAGTACTTTATAACTTTACAGCCTAAATATTCTAGCATACGATTCCTAGAAGATTTTGCTAGATGACTATGTGGTGGTGACTATGCGTAGTATTTTGAAGACCCCCCTCCCCCCATTAACAGATCACGTAATGGGGTTCCCTTATGACGCAAGTTTTGCTTACATCGATCAATGAACCACATTACCTTAGTGAATGGACTCCCCCTACACTCACCTGTGAGCCCGTCACCTGTCAGCAATGCCACTACAGGGTAATAGTAAGCAGCTGGTGCTTCAATGAAAACATGAATGAATTGCGTGATGTACCTAAATAACGCAAACAATGGAAAAACGTTTTAACACGTGATTTTAGTTTAAAGCTTTTGACGATAAATATTGTAGAAGTCGCGTGGATATAATGAGGGAAAGGCGTCTGTAGTAAGATCAACCAATATACGTAGATTTATACAATATTATAAAATATAAATACAATATATTATGTTCCTGAATACAATATCTAGTATCAAATATAATAGAATAATAGTACGTGGGTTACTGAACTTTGCTCGGAGTTCTAGTAGATTTTAAAAAATCTGACTGGGATTCGAACCATCTACATTCCAAATTTCTGAACAACGCAAAAATTATACATATAGATACTAAACTGCCAATTGGACTGACGAAATTATTGATATTGTTGCACGACAAAAGAAAAAACATAACATATCATTAATAATACAATATTAGCAAGTATAAGAAATCAAATACTATCTTAATTGTATACAACGTAAGCCAAAGAATAGTTAGATCAATTTTCTCCCCCAAACCTCCCTGTATATAAAACTTCATGGAAATACCTACATGCAGACATTTCCGAGATTCCGATTATAAATATACAAGATTTGCTCGTTCAAAGTTTATCATATAATGTAGAAAAGGATTGCGCAAGGTGCACTTAATACTTAGTTTTAAACTTAGTCCAGGATTAAGTACTCTCCCTCTGTACTGAAGAAAGTTGGTTAGCTGTTGCTTTATTTTTATTCTATCTGTATTATACTATACATATAGTATAATAAAGCAATAGTTGACCAGCTACCTTCAGTACAGAGGGAGAGAACTTAATCCTGGACTAAGTTTGGAAGTGGTATTTCGAAAAATCCTTTTTTAACAGATTTCTACGTCTTAATAAACGCCATCAACGCAACGCAAATTTCAACGCCATCCTTTCAGTTGTTGATAATTCACAAAATAGCCCCGCATTTTTTATTACATATTATTTAAAAAATTACAACACATTAAACATAAAAAAGCTAATAAGCGATACCAAAGGGGAATTAGTAATCACCCTTCAAACAGATTTAAAAGTATTTCACGGACGAAAACGCACCCGTTACTAAAACATTCATTCATTAAATGGGGACGATGGGGTACCGACCCCCACCTGTTCCCGCCGGAAGTGGGGAATTTGCATCACAATCAAATAGAGCCCTCGCTAGCGCTTCCGGTCTGAACTCTGCCCTCGTGATTTGTCATCTCCTGTGTTACTGATCCTAAATTGTTCGCGTTCAAAAGTCAATATGGTTTCAATTTTGATGCTACTTAAGTAATAATTTACGTCGTCCAATATGTTTTCTTTGACACCTTATTTTTATTAATAGAAATGCCTTATTAGCTTTTGCCCGCGCCTCCACCCGTATACTAAATACAGTCTCCCACGGGAACACTTTTCGGAATGAAACAATGTATTATTCCAGAGCTCAAACTACTATCATACCAAATTTCATCAAAATCCGTTCAGTAGTTTTGCGTGAAAGAGTAACAAACATCCATCCATGTATCCTCACAAACTTTCACTTTTATAAGATTAGTAGTAGGACATTATCTTGAATACATACCTATGAATTCAGGCTTGTTGAGATAAGTTTTCCATATTAACTCAGCTTCTAGGTAATTAAAACCCATAAAAATACCTACTTGGTGTAAAATTATTTTTTCTTATAATTAGATGGTTTTTATTTTGTGAATTTTTCTTTTATTTCTTTTCTTTCTATTCTGTTTTAACATTTATTTCACAACTATATATTAGTGTATGAATATAAAACGAAACCTTATCAATGTGAATATAAGTGTTACTCTTAATCAACTTTTAATTGTAACACATAATAAAAAAATTGGTAATTTGTTCATAGCATAAAACTACTAACGGGTACACATGTAAATTATTCTGGGAGACTTGACACCGCTTAATCTAATAATAAAAAAATTATAAAATATAATTATAAAAAAATTCTAGTATTAAAGTATAAAAAAACAAAAGTAAATAATACTGTAAAAAGTACCAAAGCATAAAAAATTAAATTAAATAAGTTTTATTTTAGGCTTCATAGGCCAATGTTATAAATACCTTACAGACTCCTAATTTCGAAGTCGGTAAGTACCAGCGAAACAGATTAGCTTAGCGTGAAAGATTGAGTAGAGAAATAGTTAAAACTTCAGCCGAATTTAAAAGGGGAATTATTTAGAAAATAAGTTTTATTTCATACTTTTTTGTGCATTTTTACTTTGGAAATCGGTTTTAATTTTTGGTTTATAAATGTGTAGTGAGTACCTATGTCATCATAATAATATTATTATGTTGGTGTTTCTTGTAAAGATAGTGGTGATGATGATGATGATGATTACTGTAAGTGGTATGGTGGCCTGTGCTTGCAGTTCTTTAAACAATTCTGGAATCCCCAAACATGTATCTATAAGGAGTCAGGAGTTCTATTTACTACTTTTGGATCCAGGGTATACCTTGGTACAAAATTTTACTTTTTGGTAGCAAATACTTGGAATTAATCAGAAAAAGTCGAAATAGGTTCACATACGGCAAAGTAATGACTAATGTTCAAAGATATCCGTGTCGGTGTAAAATACTATGAGAAGTACCTATTATATCATCATAATGTGATGATGTATGGTGTGATGATGGTGTTAATGACGATGACTACCGTAATTGACATAGTAGCATATGCTTGCAGTTCTAAAAACAATGCCGAAATCCCCAAACATGTATATATAAGGAGTCAGGAGTTCTGTTCAGTACTTTTGAATCCAGTGTATTGGAGTGTATGGGTACCTTGGGGCAAAATCTTACTTTTTAGTAGCATATGCTTGGACTACTTCAGAAAAAGTCAAAATCGAAAAGTCATAAATTTCGAGGAGTTCCTCATTGATCCCATCATCAGGTCACCACTTTGGTGAAAACGGGGCCAACTTGGGTTTATACCCTTTACATCAAAAAGAAATTTGAAAATCGGTCCACAGACGGTGGAATTATCGTTGAACGTTGAATGTAGTTGAACATACAAAAATATATATTTATACAGCCGAATTTATAACCGCCTCCTTTTTTTGGAAGTCGGTTAAAAACTACACTTAAAAAGGGCGGTTAAATATGATAAAGTAAAAATTATCATAAAACACCGCATGCGAATACAAAAATAGTAATTTTAGCTTTTAGTTGTCTAATAAGACATAAATCAAGGTTAAATAATTTTTTTTCTAATTAGTAGGAATCAGGTTATCCTTTATATACGTAAAGAAAATTACTTGATAAATTCCCTGTCTTTAGTTTTCGTAGCCACTTAGTATTTTTCACTGATATTCTGTTGGTGGGTGCTAATTCCTGTACTCAGATAGATTCCACGTACGTCAGTACAATTTTTTAAATAGGTATGTAGGATATTAGCTTTCAAAACAAAAGGGGGGATCAAGTGCCCTCTGTCTCCCCTATTAATCTACACTAATATTATAAAGAGGAAAACTTGATTGTTTGTTTTCATTGAATCAGCTCCAAAACCGCTTTGATGAAATTTGGCACAGTACATCTGAGTAGACCTCGGGATTTCCTTTGGCGCGCACGAAGTCACAGGCGACATCTATTTGCATTATAAACCGTCGAAGTTTTTTTCCAGATAGCGGCAAATTGGGAATTTTCGTAGTTACAGATTTTAACATTTTGTTGTTATCTCTTGCCTTGTTAATTTTTACTGCAAAAACACAAACTAACTCAAGATTCATTACAAAATACCTACGCACATTGTTGGTTTTACTCATTTAAGTAATCTCAGAGTACACGAGGTATCTCAAGGACAAAAATTCTTACATCAGCTGTCAATCTTGAGCACGTCCGTGACCGTCGTTTAATATTAAGCCTTTTTCTTCCTTTTGTGATCCTGTAGGTTAGTACGAAGATGGCTGCTAGTTAATTATTTAAAAAACGAATAAAAGTTCTTCAAAAGAAGATCCTCTTTTCTTCGCTATTCTATACTTGTACGTGGGAGAGCCACACTTCGGCATGAATGAGCCGGCTCGACCGGGTAAATACCACCGACCGACGTGAAATAACGCTTGCGTTGTGTTTCACAATGCTTGTGTTGTAAGTTTGAGAACGAGAAATGATCTTTTAATTTGCAAGTTTTTATTCTGATCTGACAGTTATTTAGAAACTAAAACTAGCTTTTTCCGCGGCTCTCTCCGCGTAAATATAGTATCGGGTGTCCCACGAGAATACTGCTCTTTTTCGGCTTAAAAAATAGCCTATGTTTAAATCCAGAGCTCAACTTAACTAACTTAAGATTAAGTAGCAGAAAGTAGGCACATAACCAAACGCAAAGGAGCAAATTAATTCAAAATGCACGGCATGGTCGAATCAATCAACAAGTAATCCATAAATGGCGCACCTTATCGGTTTCCTGACTGTCGTTGCTCATTGTGTACTCAATATACATTCAATATGCATACAGCATAATTAATGTGATTTACATATTTTTTAACACGGTTGGATTAACTAGAATTAGCGCATGCGTAACAGATTTTTTCTTCATGATTCAGGGCCAGTTCACACCGCGACGATACGCAACGCTACGCGGCGCTGCATTTTTAAGATAGCTATTCAAAATTGAACTTTATTCCCTACACAAAAACATACGTTTCATATGACATCAGTCACACACTACAAATGCGCTGTGTAGCGCGGTGCAACTTGATATGTATCTTCTCGTGTAATTAATAAAGTTAAATTTTAAATAGCTATCTTAAAAATGCAGCGCCGTGTCCCGTATCATTTCGTTTCAGTGTGAATTGACCCTTAATCTTGACACTTGCAACATACGTTGCCGGTCTTAAAAATCCCCTTTCCCCTTGAGCTTGTGGTGCTCACTCGACACACAATGTGACATTAATTCACATCGATTTCCTGTGAAGCTTTGGTAGCATTCCTTCCATGGCCCTCGCACAAACATAACAAGATGAATATTTGTTTTGAAGCGACATTACATTAGTAAATCTAATCTGCGATCTTGTCCGTATGCAGCTGGAGCTATCGCCTAGCTCCCATCGTACTTCGTAGCTACATAAGGTTAGTGGAGTGCTGCTTATCGGAGACCTGTGACCTGCGACGGGGGCACGGAGGGAAACCCAAGAAGGGCCACGGAGGGGAGACCTGTGGCCCCCGACGGGAACACCGAGGAGCACGGGACCCGATACTGGGTCACACTCAGCCTCACAACTTGCGATTCGTTTAAATTCAATTTACTCATATTACGTTTTGTGTAACATCTCTTAAGGTACTAAAATATAATTGTCATTTGTACATCTCATAAATTCATTTTCTCTCTAAGAAAATAACTCTATTGGACAGGCTAAAAATAAAGTAATGAAGTCAGCTAGTAAGTGGTTGAAGAAAAAAATCGTATGAAACCAACATCATGGTAAAGTTATCGCAATAAACACTTCACTGAGCATCACGATGTCAAGGAGTCAAGGTTATCGTGTTTTATTATTTTTATAAGCGAGCTACTCTCATCATTTATCCATACCTGCTCAATGATCATTGATGGTTTAGGGTACATTCGGCAGGTTTAAAATACTTGAGAAATTATTTTAGCATTTGCATTTATGTAAAGTAAAATAGGTGTATAATATGTAACTAAATATTTTCGATCAGGAAGGATCCATCCAAAACGTACTGTGCCCGAAGTCATATTGTAAAAGAGTCATTCCCTAACAACACACTGCACCGCGCGGGGCGGCAGACATCTACAAACTCTACCACCGCAGAATTAAGTCATTCCCTAACAACACACTGCACCGCGCGGGGCGGTAGACATCTACAATCTCTACCACCGCAGAATAAAGTCATTTCCTAACAACACACTGCACCGCGCGGGGCGGCAGACATGTACAAACTCTACCACCGCAGGATAGTCATTCCCTAACAACACACTGCACCGCGCGGGGCGGCAGACATCTACAAACTCTACCACCGCAGAATAAAGTCATTCCCTAACAACACACTGCACCGCGCGGGGCGGCAGACATCTACAATCTCTACCACCGCAGAATAAAGTCATTTCCTAACAACACACTGCACCGCGCGGAGCGGCAGACATGTACAAACTCTACCACCGCAGGATAGTCATTCCCTAACAACACACTGCACCGCGCGGGGCGGCAGACATCTACAAGCTCTACCACCGCAGAATAAAGTCATTACCTAACAACACACTGCACCGCGCGGGGTGGCAGACATCTATAAATTACCACCGTAACGTAATAGAATCTATCATCAACATCATCATTCGCTGCTTAAATTTACGAATACATAGAAAATTACTTTTTTTCGAAATGCACTAACAAAAATTTTACCAACTTCTGCTTTACTGTATGAAGATACATAATATTATATATAACTCTACATTGTAGCTCAAAAAGCGAGGCTAAAAATATGAAAGAACTAGGAAATTTTGCTATTATTATAGCAAAATTTACTATATAAAAATACTATAGAAAAATTTATTATATAAAATAACCTCAGTTATGAGTCTGAAATAAAGGAAAGTATGGGATACAATTAGAATCTAACGCTTAGTTAGAAGATATATTTATACGTTTAGAATCTAACAAATTATTTGTAAAATCAGTTCACTGATCCTTAGCGATACGCCGATAACACAATTTAATTAATATTTATGCTCATTTTAATTTATAAATAGAACATGGTCTAAAAATAAAGTTTGTCTGTGTTTTTAAGTATTATTACAGTAAGTCTTATTGTAATAAGATTTAAATTATTATATTCGAGGCTTTTTATTCTCTTTTTTTCTACATTAAGAAAATTTGCACCCAAAGTCCAGACATTTTATTTCTTTTAAAGAAAACCAGTACACTTTTAGGTGTATTTTAATTCTGTTAACTTTTTTGTGACATAAAAAACAAGAAAGGACATGCGATAGACAATACAGTATTAAAACTACAGTGACGTGTAAAACGTACACTGAACAGCCTTGAAAGAACATTGATTACAAGTCATAGAGTAGAGCAATCATAGAGTCATAATTTACTTTGACTTACTAACATAAACTTTGGCGCCATAATTTCTTGTAAGGTGGCAAAGGGCATTTTGTAGGTTCTTCACTTGTAGTTTTTCTACGTCAAAAAGTGCATACGAGAGCCAACAAACAATAACATATGGACATATCCTTACATAGGAAAACTCAGCAGCCATTTTAGGAAAACGAGTAAAATGCAGTATTTAGAAAAATATATTTCGTGTCTATTAAAATTGTAGCCTTAGCAAAAGTAAGAATGCCCTCCAAAGCAATTAATGTACTATACAGTTTTATATAGCCTTGTACGAGCATTGATTGTAGCGTTATGATTACATAATATTTACTTCGTCTTCGTTCTTATAATTTACATACGTGACTAGTCATTGTTGGCGGGGAAAAACGGGGCGTACCCATGCGGGGAGGGAAATGTAATTTTTTTTCAACTTAGAAATAATGAGGACACGTCCTAGTATTCGCATGTAAATATGCAGCACTTGGTAAGATTATTTAATAAATGATTATTATTCTTGTTCCTAACATAAAGGAAATAAAGTTTCGGCTAAAGGAACTCTACCAGACTAATGCTATGAGATAGCCTAATTTAGCTCTACCTATTATATGAATAGTTTTTGAAATATTTCAAAACATTTTGTCCCTTTCATCCCTACATAACAGACAAGGACAAAGCAATTAATAGCAGCCTTGCTCGCAGTGATTGTGGCGCTAGGAGCAAAATTTACCTCGTCTTCTTACATAAGTGTCGTGCGCGGGCGAATTTCCCGCCGCGCGGGGGGCGGAGGGGACGGAGTGACGGGGAGGGGAGGGGAGGGGGAGGGGAGGGGGAGGTAGAGGGCGCGGCGCGGGCGCCGGCCACCCGCCAGGGCCCCTCGCGTCAGGGTTGCTAATTAGTTGCCATACGGTGAGATAGCAATGATTTATCCGTCTAGGATCAATAAGGATTTGAGTTCGTTATCGTAAGGCAACATTATGAGAAGTATCCATATTCATACTAATATTATAAAGAGGAAAGTTTTAAATGTTTGTATATTTGTTTGTTTGCATTATAGGTGCTCCAATATTTGGCACAGATGAAGACTTGTAGAAGAGATCACGAGGAAGATATAGGCTAGTTTTTATCGCGGCAAAATTATCGTCAATTCAATTGGTACCAAAACATCGAAAGAATTTTTTATTATTAGTAAGCAATCAATAAACTATAACATTTTGAAGTGTAGTTGAAAGCAATTATCCTACTTATATTATAAATGTGAAAGTTTGTGAGGATGGATGGATGTTTGTTACTCTTTCAGGCAAAAACTACTGAACAGATTTCTATGAAATTTCTTATGGTAGTAGTTTAGGCTCTGGATTAAAACATAAGCTACTTTTTTACCCGAAAAAATAGAGTGTTCCCGAGGGATACTATATTTATGCTGACGGAGCCGCGGGCAACAGCTAGTAACAAATATAAACATTTACACATTGACAAAATATTTTAAATTTTTACTAAGTATCAATATAATTAATTGATTTTAAATGAAAAGAAATTGTAGTAAAGTACTCATGCGTATAATAATGAAAAGTCATGAACCAAATTATCACTAACGCATAACATTACAATCAGTCAATGCTAATTGTGGCCCAACGAAAAATCCATACGCGCGGGCGTATTAATATGAAATTTGTAAGTTTAATCCTCAAGTCAGCGCCCTTTCTCTAATTAAACATTCCTACTTTAACGATATGACGTTGTAATACCCGTTGTGAAGTAGGAAAAATAACGGTATAATGATGAGTGCCTTTCGGATGGTGTGTGGGAAGCGTTTGCGCAACAAGGCGAATCGCTCCCAAACTATGATTGCCAAAGGTCCGAACTCCGAGAGCCTCTGCGTGGAGAAAGGCGGAATTGATTTTAAGATTTTATATGATACACGCCAGCCATGTGTATTTTTATATTATTTTGGTTCCTTTAGAACACGTTTAGATCGATTAGAATGCATTCTATTTGAATTTCAAAATTATTCTTCCTCTCCTTCTTATAAGTTGTTATAAGTTGGTGCTATATTGAATTGCCAATACCTGCCTGGCTAAGTAATAATAGCCACACAACTCGAGTATAAATAAAAGAAAATAATCCATTCAAATAAATAACAATGAAGTGTCTGTTAAATTACAAAAATTACAATTTTAAAATAACAGTTTTTCACTAATTTATGGATAATATTATGAAAATGTTATTCGGTACTTATACAATAAAATATCAATTTTAATTTTTTTGTCCGTCGTCTGTCCGTCCGTCTGTCTGTCTGTTTGTTCCGGCTAATCTTTGTAATGGCTGGACCGATTTTCACAGGACTTTCCATTATAAGGCTGTAATATAAGGAGTAACTTAAGCTACTTTCATCTTGGAGTTCCGTTTAAAAAATAGGGTTCCGTTTCCGTTTGTTCTACGCAAACGAAGTTGCGGTCACCAAGTATATATTCTTTATACAATGTAAGTGCATTGCGCCCAAACCACCATTATAGAGATTGTACGACTACAGACAATTAGGTGGCGCGTTGAATATTGATTGGATAACTTTTTACTTTTTAATTTTTTCTACAATGTTGTCCGGTCTTAATACAATAGAAGAGCATATGAAATAATTATAGATATTAAAATTATATACCTAGTTTAAAATAAATTCTGAATGTAGAGACATGACTTAAGCTCTATCTTCTACAAATTGATAGCGGCTTCAGTATTTATTTAAAATATATTTATATAGATAAGCGTCTTATACTTTATGTACACTAGTACTACGTAGTAGAGTAAATCGGTAAATGGTGAAACAGCTCTCACTTTACCTGTTATTTGTATAAGATCGGAACATAATTTGGTAATAACTATGACCTAAACTTGCAAAGTTTAAAAAAACTGCGGTCTGGTAATGGAATAAATAAATTTTTTTAATATCGAATGACATTCACGAATATCGAGATCCCTCGAAATCATTGATATTATTCTCTTTCGTTATAAAACTATAATTTCTTATAAAAACTATAACCCGACGACGTACATTTTAAAGCCTATGTTGCCCGGGATATTATTACAAATCTATTGAAAATTTCATTAACATCGGATCAGTAGTTTCATCACAGAGTAGAAAATATATATACCTACTTACGTACAGGGAAATAGCTGTCATAGAAGAATCGAAATTGATCTTTAGAAAATTTGCCGTCGCCTTTAACGGCTCACAATTTTTCCACACAATGTTGGACACACCGTAAGCTATGTAGCTGTTTATATGTTTCTCTTTCTTTAATCGGTGGTTTAATTAAGACACGCTACGGTGGAACATACATACCTCCACACATAGACTGCCAAAATTACTATCCTTTCTTTTGGCCTCGCCGTTCGCCGTGTGTGCCAGTATTAGTATATATATAAATGCGACCTTGAACGTTTTATGATAATGAATATAAAGTTCACAAAACATCCGGAGTCCGGAGAGCTATGCACTTGTAGTGGCGTATAATGCAAATTAATTCGCTATTAAATCTTCGCATACTCTTCGTACGAGCAAACAAGTATGTTAATCGATATTGCCTGTTTTACTATAAATCAAAAACTATCTCGTTCACAGACCAGAGTGAGCTAAGAACTTTACTATTCATAAAGGATAATGGTTGAAGAAGCACGTATGATCCTTAAAACTTTTAGATATTATTTTATCAGGAAAAATTTACATGCAATTAATAATAATAATAGAATCTATGGACGCTTCGCACGTCAATCTGGCCTACTAAGTACTCGAATACTTGTGTCACGGGGACCAGACAACGGGAAGTATATTTAAATATACTTCCCGTTGTCTCGTCCATTATACCATATTAATATTATAAACATATTTAATGCCATGCCCAGGAACACAGACAACCTTTTGGTCTAAAGGTGGGAATTGCACCCGCGACCCCCAGCTTTAGCACCAACGCGCTCAACCACTGAGCCACAGGGGTCGCCAAAAACCAAAACAACAATACTTACCATGTAAGCACTTTTACTCGCAACAAACTATACTATTTAATTAAGTGTTACTTATACAATAATTACAACAATTTGGTAGATATAGATAGTTTTAACTGTCCACTAACGGTAAATGCTAGGAATAATTTTACGCATTACAAAAGTTTCATCTGAAACTTAGTAAGTTTTAGTCATCTTAACGGTGTTTCGTATACTGAACCTGCTTGTTTCACAACATTAATGTATCTCTTTTATTATTTACACATTTGGTATATTTATTATATTTTATAGTCAATAAATTATATTTGAATCGTTTACTGTCTCGTATTTAATGCATGTTTTGAAAGATTACCACGCTCGTTTCAACGCGTTTACTAGAATGGGTTTAAGGCAAAATACAACACGCGTAGCATGGTCACCATAGAAATGAGTTTTGTCTGGGCACACAAATGAACTACGAATAATTGACAACCATGTATTCGTAATGGTAACGTAAACTATAATTTTTACAATAGAAAAATATTTGTATATGGGCTGTCATGATTTTCATACAATTTTCAGCTTGCGAATACGCTCCTGTCAATTGTTCGTGCTAAACCCGATAACGATAAAAGATTGTATGGACACAATATCATATTTCCTTTGTCAATTTCTCATTTTGTCTATTTTTCCGTAGAAAGAAACCATTTCTACAGTGGTCAAGCTACGCGTGCAGGTCTGTCGGCAACCGCACATTATGCATACGATTACGCCAACCAATCTATGTAGCCATTGTAATCAAAATTTTTTCGTCCCTGTTTTCACCCACGACGGAACGGAGGTGTATGTGTTTGGGGTGAGCGATGTTTGTATGTTTGTGTGTGCGCAAACAAATGTTCCCATGTATGTTCAAAAGTACAATTCCGATTTTGATATGGTTATCAGAGATGACTTTGGATTTGTTTGGTGAATGTTCTTAGATAGGTTTTAAGGTATAAACGAGTTAAACGTTATTCCTACCTACGTACCTACTTTCCGGAACTATATGACTTTGAATTTATAATCAAGTACAAAACCAAAACGTATCATAATGTGATTATTTCAAATATAGTACAGCACATCGCCATTGCAAAATAGGTCCTACGTGTATACAATAAGGATCATACGACTCGTGATGACCGTTACGTCATGCGAGATAAACCGGTGTTGGGGATGATATCGCGAAGGTCACGTCGACACTCGTCTGCGAAATGTTATTAGTCTCTTTTGTCCTAGTGCTGCAAAGGTTATTTTTTTATTTTATATTGTTTAAATAGGCTTTGCAGTGAGAGTAATAAAGAAAAAAATAAACCGACTTGCAAAGTAAAAATGCACAAAAAAGTATGAAACATATCTTATTTTCTCAATAATTCCCCTTTTAAATTCGGCTATAATTTTAACTATTTCTCTACCCTATCTTCATTATTTTGAAATCTGTACCTGAGTTCTAATGTTCTAATGTTCCTGAGCAAAAGTTAACCTGTTTCTACGATGATTTACCTCGAGCCTTGGAGCCTTGGCGGACACAAATGAACCCAAACCAGCTTCTTCGAACCTTCTTCGTACCGTACGCTCACTTACGGTTACACCCCGCACTGCTTCTAACTCATGTCGGGCTTGGACAGCCGTCAAAGGGGGGTTCCTATGTACACGAAGCCGAATGAAACGATCATCCCTACTCGAAGTGGGTCTTTTTCTGCCTTGTCCTGCTCTTCTCACATAAGTACCGGTCTCCCTGAACCGTTGGATACTGCGATGGATCGTTGAAACAGGTCGACGAAGATCTCTGGATATCACTCTGTAAGTTTGAAAATTTATTCGCATTTCGAGTGCCCTGGCAATCTCCGTTGGGGCTAAGTCAGGCATAATTCAGTCTTCAACTCCAAAAAGATACGCGATTTAAAAAAAACTAACAAAAAACAGTATTTCAATGAAATTTTAAATCAAACTCAGAAGGAAGAAATACTCGAAGTTCGCTTCAGATAAGGTGTATTTGAATAAATTTAAAACAATTGCATAAAATGTGATGTTCAGTTGTTTTCTTAATTTGAAAATATTTCTTTTTAAATTAAATGACGTATAAACCAGCCAGCAACCTTATATGATACTGATATCAAACCTTTATTTTATGTTCCGCTAAATATGCCGGTGTGTGTATTTCATACTTTTTTGTGCATTTTTACTTTGGAAGTCGGTTTAATTTTTTCTTTAAAAATATTTTTTTTTCTCTTTTTAGTCATAATTATTATATTTTTTATAACACATTTTAAGAAAGTTTAAAAGAAGCGTTCCAATATATAATTGAAACGCGCACCAAGCTTCCATTAGGTATTGTATATAACACAATGATGATGATTACTGTAAGTTACATAATGGCATATGCTTGCAGTTCTAAAAACAACGCCGAAATTTCCAAACGTGTATCTTTAAAGAAGACTGCGGAGTTCTGTTCAGTGCTTTTGGATCCAGGGTACACCTTCGGCACAAAATTTTACTTTTTGGTAGCACATGCTTGATTTACTTCACAAAAGTCAAATCCCTATAGATCTCCCTATAAATTTTGAGTTTCCTCGATTCATCGTAGATACCATCATCAGGTCACCACCTTGGTATCAAAAGGACCAAATAGAGATTTATACCCTATACAGCAAAATAAGAATTTGGAAAATTGGTAATCGATAATCGGAAAAGGTACAGACGGCGGAGTAATCGTTGAACATACAAACAAAATAAAAATATATACAGCCGAACGTATAACCGCCACCTTTTTTGGAAGTCGGTTAAAAGAGGCAAAACTGTTGTCATTGAGATTTGGTGTGAAGTTACCAAATTTATAATTAGTTGGTTCTTAGGAAGACCGGGGAACCCATAAACCAATATACCACAATATGTTACCAGTGGGCTTACTGCCCGTTTCAATAACCGATCTATCAATAACTAATTATTAAAAACGTCAAATTTGTATCACAAAAATACGGCAAATTGACGACAAAGATGACGTTATTAATAAATAGTTATTGGTAAAATAGTCGGTAAATAGGTTTATGTTATAACATCGTCATTCAATCATTTGCCGATTTTTTGCGATACTAATGTGACATTCGTAATAAATAGTTAATGTTAGATAGGTTATTGAAACCGGCCGTTAGCGGTTTAATTTCGATAATTTCATATTGGAATAATCACAGATTTATGTGTGTGTCATCAATTAATAGTAAATACAGTTTGTAGAGAACATTACTACGTACTAGCTATCGCCCGCGGCTCCTGCCGCGTAAATATTGTATCGGGTTCCCCACGGGAACATAAAACTTTTTCGGGATGAAAAGTAGCCTATTTCCTTCCTCGTGGTACTTTATATCTGTGCCAAATGTCACCAAAATTAGCCCATTAGTTTCGGAGCTTATTCAATGCAAAACAAACAAACACATCTTCCCCCTTTATAATATTAGTGGGTAAATTGGTATAGAAAACTAGATTAGTAACTTATTGCGATTGCTTTCCATTTCATTAATATATGAGCTGTATTATATACAGGTGTTTTTTCAGTCACTGTCCAAACTTTCAGGAGTGAAAAAAAATCTGCTGTTTCTTACAAAATGCTATCTATGCCGTAGCCCTTTTGTATGAAACAGCTGATTTAATATAATATACCTACAGATATTATATTGACAGCGTATGATCATACAATAGAGCTGAAAATCGAAGTATCAAGGGTCGAATGTCAGATTTGAAGGCTGTAGGTACACTATTTTCAGCTCTATTGTAGTAACGCACAGTTCGATTGACAGTGCAATTTTTTCTGTCGCGACCATTAAAAACGCTCGTGGCAACGTAGCCTTACGCAACTTTAAAACTCTAGTGGCCACTCGCCAATAGAGAAAAATTGAAGGTGTTCTTAAATGATTAAAGGTTCGATGGCTTATGTTAGGTTACGCTGTATTTACCTACACAAGTAAACGTCAATGACTAAATCCATCGCAAAATAACGTTACTCCAAATCAATACAAGGAAAATTATGACTAACTAGCTTTTGCCCGCGGCTCCGCTCGCGTGGAATAGTGTTCTTCAAGAAAAAAACTTATTCAGCAAATAACTCTACTCACTGCAATATACTTACTTCTGTATACAATATTGAAAATGTTTTTAGGGTTTCGCACCAAACGACGTAGAAACGGGACTTCGACGCGACGTGCGAGCCCTCTTGATATAATATATTATTCGCGTTTTAATATAAATTGGCAATAATATGTATTTAAACTTGCGACAAAACAATCAAATTTTGGATGTGAAAAAACCGAATATGGAATACTTAATTACCAAGTTGGCGAAAGAATATAAGGAACAAAAAATTCCATTCCAAATCTGGCGACTAAATGATACCAGTTTTGTTCACTGAATAATCCAAACTGGCAGACAGATATTATTTTGGCGAACAAATATCCTTGTATATTTTATATTTAATAACCATCTTGGCAACAATTTGAGAGTATACATTTAATTTACACACACACATATAAAGTAAAGGACAAAAATGGTTATTGTGGGTTATCCCTAAGAGATAGGTATATACCATCGTGGACTTTTTGTAGACCTATTTAAGGTGTACAATACTGTATTATATGTACATTATTTTAATCTATCTCGTAGGGTTCAGCCAGCGTTTGCAATGTAAGCTGTGAAAAAAAATGTGTTTATTTACAACATTACAAACCTCTAAAATTATCAGTGTTTCTCCACTATATTATGCATGTTATATACATATAAGCATTCCTCTTGAATCACTCTGTCTATTAAAAAACCCGCATCAAAATCCGTTGCGTAGTTTTAAAGATCTAAGCATACATAGGGACAGACAAAAAAAAACGTTTTTGTTTTATACTATGTAGTGATATTCTTTTATATATTTTTATATATATGAAATGAAACAAACATAAAATTTTAAGTGGAGCAATAAAAACGCATTAGTGCAAACCGCATTCAAATCGGTTGTCGTACGCGCAAAAACAAATATCGCGGAAACCGTATACTTTTCCGCAATGAAAAGTAGCGTATGTGTTAATCCAGAGTCTAAACTATTACCGTACCAAATTTCATCAAAATCCGTCCAGTAGATTCTAAGATTAGCCCGTACAAACGTACATACAATCAGACTGAAATTCTAAAAATCATTGTTTTGGGTATACAACTCTTATTTTATGTAATAGTTTTTCTTATATATCTTCCATGTACAGACAGCGATTAGTTACGAATTTATTATATGTATAGAATATAGATATAGATTAGACGTCCCGCCCGAAAGAAAATCCCGCTGGGACCGTGCGTTTTCCCGTGAATAAAAGTGGCCTATGTGGCTAAAGTGGCCTATGTCCTTCCTCGTGGTATACTCTATATCTGTGTCAAAATCAGACAATAGACAGAAACATACCAACATTTCGTCAGTATATTATTAGTATAGATTTTAGTTCATATAGGAACGAGAAACTAGAATAAGTCTCAATTTGATTTTGATTACTGAAAGATACGAATCAAGAGCGGATTCGAATCAGTCGTGCATAACATATTGAGTACTAAATAATATCTGAAAATAAATTTACTTCACCTAGATAGGAGATACATAGTATTAGAATTAATACTGTCGATATAAGTAAGTATAAAGTTTTAATATTTAAGGTACATTTCTGCTACGGTCAACGTGTTTTGGGGGTGCTCGCATAGATGTGGAGTTTTTATATACCTACAATCACATAATCCGTTCAGTAGTTTTTGCGTGAAAGAGTAAAAAACATAAATCCATCTGGCTATTACTGTTATTAATATCGACACTAAAATATTATTCATTATAATACTAGCTGTTGCCCGCGGCTCCGCCCGCGTAAATACATTATCTGGCGGATTCACTTTGCTATTTCGGGATAAAAAGTAGCTTTTGTTTTAATCCAAAGTCCAAACTACTACCTATCAAGTTTCATCAAAATCCGTTCAGTTTTTTTTTTTCGTGAAATAGTATCAAACATCCAGACATCCATACATCCATGCATACAAACATTCACAGTTTTAAGTTGATACAACTTTTTACGCCTATCTGTTTTGCAAATGTTTCTTATTAGCTACGAACAAGAACATTATCAGGCAGGTTACCCGCGGCTCCGCCCGCGTGAATACGGTATCCATATTTCTCAAGCTACTATCAATCCAAATTTCATTGAAATCCGTTCAGAAGTTTTTGCGTGAAAGAGTAACAAACATCCATCACAAGTAGTAGGATTATTATCATAGGTGTCTAATAAACTTTCCATATAGACTATCAGCGGCCCTCACTGTATAATGTATAATATAATCACGGAGATATAATATAATAAATTAACCTAAATGTCAACAAACAACGCGTCACTAGACGCAACTCGCTAGTGAGGGTGAATTCCTTCAAAAAAGTGTTGTTGTGAGAGTTTGTCCCCCGACGAAAGCATAGAGGGGTGCTAAAAAGTTCGACGTGACTGTCTGCGTGTGTGAGAGAGCCATCGTAGCTCCCAAACGGGTGAACCGATTTGGGTCTAGTTGTTTTATTGTTTGAAAGCTGAGTCCGGTTACTGCTTACAATGACGGCTGGTTAATTTTTTTTTATAAAGTATTAAAATCTTAAACGTAAACTAGATACCTACTTAATTATTTGGAACAGCCTTAATGGTAGAAGGCAGAAGATCTCGTGGGCTGCGCGAAGAACTTCCGGGCTTTCAAATGTTTTTGTCATAAGTACTATTGGAAACAATGCAACACTATTTTGTCATTATAAATACATTGTAATTAATTTTCATATTATAAATTATAACATTTAATTACATTCTGTCTTGTAATCATAAAAAAAAAGAACATGTTACTCCCGTGGTGCTTCCCCTTCAATTCTGACTTTTTTGTCATCACATTTTTTGCTGTCTCCCGCTTTGCTTGGGGAGGGAAACTGGAATACTTCCTACTCCTCCTACAATCTTCTGATTAATTTCGTTGCGGGTTCCAAGACAGATTTAGCATGTCCCCCGGGCACCCCTGAGATCATATCAAAGGGTTTTTGCGGTTGGTTACCACTGTCGATCCTGGCTACACAGGAGTTGCAGTGGTGGGTAAGTGTGGTGGACCAATTGCCCGTCAAAAAGCCTTAATGGTAAAAAAGTTTTAATATAATCTTCAATGTAAGTTGACACCATAATTATTAATTATATTATAGTGTGTTATACTTTTACCTCCTTCTTCTTCTAGAAAAAAAAATCTTGCATTTGAAATTAATTAAGAAGAAAATAATTATGTCTCTCTGTCCATTTTGTAACGTTTCGCCAACACATAGATCAATACCTAAGCATGTCAACATTCCTTCGTTTTCCCACGTTTTATCGCGATATTTGCGGATGTAAGCTGCCCATGCCGTCTTTATATTTAATATATTTATCTTACGTAATTATTTAATTGTAATTTTTAATGATTTTGGTAAAAATAACTTCACTAAGCCCTCGTACACACGTTCGTATATATATATATATATATATATATATATATATATTCTGTCGCGAAGAATCTTGAATATAATAACTCTAAAAAAAGTTCTTAAATATAAAAATAATTCTATTTATAGAGCTGATTATGATGTAGACTAATCAGGGTCAATGAAACTTATTTCTACATCAATCTCTGCAACCACTTTTTATCAATTAAAAAAGACTTTGGATCATTGGAGTGTAAAAGATTTTTCTCATAAAATGATTTTTGTGATGTTTACCAACTCTATTTGAAAAACTCTATTGTTTATTTTCCTGTTTATCATTTAAACGCGTTTTTTTTTTCATTTTATATTTGGAAAAGCTATTTATTTATTTATATCTTCTCACGAAAATAGCCACTAACTAATTCGCAATTAGATTAATTAACTCTTAATTAAACAGGTTTCGTAAAGAAGGTTTTGTACTTATATTTAACAACAAAAAACCAGGCAATCTATCTTCCTAGGCAGTGGCTCGCATAATCAAATTCTTTTCTATAAGTATTCCACTATCACAAAAATCTTCCTCATTATGTGCATCTATTTCGAAGTTGATTATAAATGTAAAAGCCTTCGTTAAGTCTACATCCAAAGGTTAATGAAACCTCCGAGTGTTTCGAAAGATGGACATTTATCCCAAAATCTAAATTATAAAAATCACCGACACGCGTGTCGCGGAGGTTCGTTGACCTCGGAGGAACCACCCTAATTTCACATTAGCCGTCTCGCTCTAGCCTCCTCGGAGTGACATACGTCCGCACTCCTCGCGCCGGTTCTCACGTGCGCCCGCGCAGCACTAGCATGAGGCGCCTATCAAAAAACCTCTGTCCTCTATAACACGCTAGACACACGCACAAAAATGTTGCATATAAACAGGTATCGAAATGGGACTCACAAAAAACTTACTCGTCTACCCTTAGACGAAAAGACTTCGCGATTTTTAATCCATTAAGACTTAACATGATTGAAAATTAAAAGCGTTTAATGCGTCCACTATGCATACATTAACATTAAATTAGACGTAAATTTGAATAAAAGCCATTAGAAAGAAAAATACACGTTAAATGTATATGTAAGTACATGTTACACTCTGATTATTCTTTTCACGTCGATTCGATCCCTATTCTATTCGGTCAGTCAACACTCAACACCGAGGTAAAGGAGAAAAGGAGTACACATTTTTTTTACGCGCTCTCTGAATTTCTTTCACATCGCCCGAGGCGCAGTGACCGCTAGCTTAGAAACGAAACTTGTGAGTTTCCTGTTTACTAACTTAGCGTGAAGATATTGTTGCTTAGCCTTTGTATGGTATGACAACGAAAGAAATAGTTTTTAAGGTTCCGTGATCCGTACCCAAAGGATAGCGGGATAGCCAATATAAACGGGACCCTAATACTAAGACTTCGCTGTCCGTCTGTCTGTATCTCGTCTATCCAGGCTGTATCTCGTGAACCGTAATAGCTAGAGAGTTGAAATTTTCACAGATTATGTATTTATGTTACCGCTATAACAACAAAATAAAAACAGAATAAAATAAATATTTAATTGGGGATTCAGCGTGGTTTTTGCTTTTTTGTACGAAACCATTTGTTCACGAGTCCGACTTGCATTGAACATAAAGGTAGTTTTAATAATTTTTATTAAAATATTTTTATATAATTAGGAACATGATATCTCGTAGACATAAGTTATTATATAAGTAATCTCTATTTTTTTTTATTTACCTATGTAGATTTTACCTCAAAAACATCTTAGGTGGTAAACAAATAACTGAAACTCTACGAAAGCGCGTGGGTGCTGTTATGCCTAATTTATAACTGAATAAATATATTTAAATACAATTGCTATTTCAAAAAATACAAGTCAATATCTTTGAAAACTAAATCTACTCGATTTTCGCCCTTTACTTCTTATTAATAGAGTTCAGATTTGCTGATTCGTGTGTAGGTAGGTATATTAGCATGTTATATGTAGGCGTTACTTGCCAAGGCCTTTTTGATGGTGGTTACGATTATCTATTTAAGTGTAGATATTGAAGTCTGACTGTCGCATTCTTAAGCTGTTCTTAAAGTAAGAGGTTCCTACGTCACATGTCACTCTGCCAAGTAGAGACAGTGATAGCCTGCGATTTATCCTAGGGGTTAGATATTATTATAACTTAAAGTTAGGACTTAGTAATAATTATATCTATGAACGCTTCACACCACGTCAATCTGGCCACGTGGTAAGTATCCGAAGAATTTATGTTACGGAGACCAGACAACGGGAAGTATATTTACCTAATACTTTTATACGATACAATATTATGTATTTCATATTTTTATTATATTATAAACAAATTGAATACATACCCAGGAATAACAAAACTTTTGGTTCCCTCGGCGGGATTCAAACCGGCGACCTGTAACTTGACCGCTAACCACTGAGCCACAGAGGCCGTTAAGTAGCGTTCAAGAATTCGGCCGTAAGCTATATACTTTGTGGGATCTTTAGATTAATCGTAAAATAGTTGTTAACGCTAAATCTACACTAAACCTACTAAAAGCAGCCTTTGGTTCTAGCTGAAGGTTCCAATAGGATTTAATGTGAAAGTCCTATTAGAATCATTTATAATTGCATATAAAATACGAATAGTAAAGCTTCAGTAATGATTATTAGCTTTACATCTATGTAAAGTTTATTTTACACGAGATAATCGAATGAAATATTTGCTAGTTAGTAAGGTATTGTATTCGTGTAATAAGCTTTTTACCCGACTACGGCGAATCCAAAAGGAAGGCAGCCTTCTAATATTTTGGCAGCCAGTGTCAGGCAGTGGCAGTTGTATGTATGTATGTTTGTTCCACCGTACCTCTTAAACTACTGATCCGATTTTTGCGAATTAGGTATCAATAAATTCGTAATAATAGCTTGGGTAACAGATGGTATATAATTTACGTAGTCGGGTTGTAGTTTTTATAAAAAATATGGCTATTCACAGTTTAAATGGTCTTCGCTCAAACAACAGGAAAATTGTTTATGATTTAAATACCTAATCGCTAACATATTATGCTAAATGTTTAATACATAGTGTTCATCGTTTTTGAAATTAAGTGATCTCTAGAAAACTTTCTGTTTATTTTTTACAGCCAACTTTTTTTTCAATTTCAATCGGTTTGTGTGTCAAAAGTAGTATTTAATTGTAAATATAGAAAAAATATAGCAACCTACATTCATAATTTATTTTTCATTTTATGAGTTTGTGGGTTTGATACGTTTCAGAGCGCGGTAAATTTTGAAGATCAAACAAAGTGGGTTATAGAGTAAGGCAGGAGGAACATTTTGTGTGAAATGCAGGATGTTCTTGTCGTCTGGCAAGCATATAAGCTTTATGTAGATTAAGGGGCTGTTTCACAATCCTAACATATAGTAAAAGGCAAAGCTGATTGACTTATGTATCAAGTTATTCACAGATGAATTTTGCACACGCATTTCTCATATGACGTAGGCATCCACTATGGAAGAATTTTTCAAAATTCAACCCCCAAGGGGGTAAAAGTTTGTATGAAACTTTTTATTCCTTGGACATATTTATATGATATTTCGTATGAATTGAGTACGGAATAAATAATGAGTTAGGTATTTCAGCGCTTCCTAAAATTCGACCCCTAAGAGAGTAAAATAGGGGATGAAAGTTTTAATTATTATAAAGATATCGTTTAAAATCCAATTTTACGCTGGCGATGCCGCGGGCAAATGCTAGTATTGTAATAAGTGTTCCAATCTTATTCACTAGTTTTGTCGTTGTTTTCTTTATATCGAGCAACTGAGACAAAACATTTATTTATTTATTTATTTTTAATGTATAAATTATTATTTATTAATTTATTTTCTAGTGGTGTAAACGCTGGGCAAGTGGGAGCGACCTTGCGGCGTGGGAGCGCTAGAAATCGGCCCTGCGCTTACGCAATCTCAACCACTCCCGCTGCCCGCGCTCCTCCGTTAGCGCTAGGGTTGCCACTCGACACAGCATAATAAAATGTAGCAGGATACTTGGATACACATGTTATAAAAGAGATATACCTTTTCTGAACAAATTTAAAACATCTATTTTTTCTAAGGATTTTTACATGACGAGTTTAACGAGTGATTTACACGCTAATCAATTTACAACAGACATGTCAAATTTTCGATGTTTCACATCTACAAGGTAGTTCATTGACGGTTTGTTTCAGAAAATAATATGCAAAGTGTAAGTTTTGTGTTATGATATTATATTTTTGTGAAAATAGTAATTTATTAAACTTAAGAGTTACCAAGTAAAGATTCTGCACGCAAATATAGACGATATATGCGTCATTAAAACTAAACTAGTTCTAGATTAGTCCTTCAACAATTTTGACAGCCCTAGCCATGACGCCATTTTGCCCGTCCTGTGATACCCTAATGAACTCGGCTTTAGTAATCTCACCAAAATTATCTCCTTACTACTCGCGTGTTCCACTTTTCAATACGGGAACGTCAAATATCTAATGTTAGAGTTTGACTGTAAGGAAATTTACACTAGTACCCGGACTACCCGGATATTATTATTGCCAAGTATTGATTAATAATAATAGTTAATCTACAAAAAGTAGGTTCAAGATCTCCGTGACATTGTAAACACACATTCTGTAGGGACTAGGGACACCTCATAATATTCTGAACAGAAATTCTTTTCCTAAAATTAAAAAAAAAAAACCATGGTCGATTCGGCCAAGGCTACGGTCTATACGGGTTTTTTGTTTTATGTTGTATCTATATGTTACATGTAGATAGGTATATGCACAATTATTAATAAAGTATAAGATCATTAAAGGATTAATAGTTATCGAAGTGCGCGTGTAAGACGTTCGCCGTGGCTGGTTTTACTTGGAAATACCTACTTTGTTGATACATATATACATACAATACCAAGTAACTTAGTAATTTATATATTGGTACTGTATTGTGTATACCCACAAGTGCGGGGGGACAGGTGAAGGCAACTAGGTCGAGAACTTCAATAATAATCATTCTAACTACATAATACTACTGAATACATAGAGAGAGACCAGTGGCATTTTCAACAAAGAAAATCTTTGTATTGTAATATACAATTTTTTTAAAAAAAGATAAAATATGTCCAAAATGTATAAAAATAAGAAAAAAGGGGTTAACCTGTAGATTCTCTTTTATTTTTGTTTGTTTTTATTAATTTTAACTCTTAAATGGTATTTGGGTCTTGCGAGACCCCAAGTCTCCGCGAATGACCTTAAGCTGCCGCCCACGTCACCTACGCTTTTAACCACCATTATCTCTGGGTAGGTATCTTAGTCATGTCATTTGTTAAATAAAATACCTAATTTAGTACGAAGTTCTCATTTGTTTTATCAAATAACACTAATAGCCAGTCAATAATAATTATTTTATTTAAATACTAAATTGGATCATTTTTAAAAGAAAACTGTAGAAATTAGACGAGGAGGCAGACGTGTATCAAATTTAAACTTTAATACTGATGCTAAGAAAATGTGTAACGTTACAAAGCTTAAATATTGTATAACGGCAGCTATAAATCCTTCCTATGATACTAAAATACTTCCTTTTAATTAACTTCATACCAATCACGTGATAAATATTATAATTTTTAATAATACTTTATATTTCTTATAAATACATCACTTTTAATGTTAAGGGATAAATAGCTCTACATTACACGAAAACCTACTTGTGGTTGAAACCTAAAATAATTATAAACTACCTATTTTTCTTGGCCATTCTCTATCCTCCAGCTCTTAAAGTTAAAAAGCATCAAACGATGTAGGGTTAATCGATTATCAAAAGCGGAGATGTCGTGAGAGAGAATTAAAGATGAGCGGTAACGGACCGCGGACCGCGGCGTTGTACCGGACGGTGGACGCATTCCGCACACGGGCACAGATTACAAGTCCAGTGCTGCCAACTTAGGGGGCTTACCCCTAAATTTAGGGGGAAAAAATCTCTACAGCCAGGGGTTTTCTAGGAATAAGAATTTTTAGGGTTTTTAATTATTTGTTTTTGATTAAATTATGTGATATAAAATATCGAAAAGTGATTTAAAAAGTCAACCTGTAGAAAATAAACTTTTGGAAGTTTATTTTATAAATAAAGTTGAATAGTTAATAAATAATGTATAAACAAAGTAATTTTAGAGCACATTAATTTTTATTATTTATCTGTCATTATAAATTTTTGTAGTATGTATATTAGATATTCTTAATCATACAAAAAATAGGCGGACTTTCAAGCAATTCTTACGATTTTAGAGGTTTTTGACTTAAGTTTAGGTGAAATATTTTTGAGAGTTGGTGACACTGATTACTACATATATTACAATCCGAGAAACCATTATTAACATCACTAGTGGGACTTCTAGTGGTTCACAATATAACGTAGAAAACACTACAACCACTTAAGATTTCGTCTCTGGTTGTTTGGAAAACGTACAGAACTTTGGCAATTGATCGCTAAATCATTAATGACCAACAGCTAGTGGTTGAAATAATGTTGCAGAATTATGTAGAGACCGTTGAAATCGATCTAACATTAGGGTCAGTTGAAACCGCGACGAAACGCGATTTTATTAGTCGATAGTATTGAATATCGACGCGCTCGACCACTGAGCCACAAACTTCGTCAAAATTGTATTTTTTTTAATCATTATATTTAAATCCTTTTTGGAAATGTGAAAAAAATATTTCTACAGAGAATTTTAAATGATTAATCATCAAACCTGCCGTTATTCTGCGCTAGTCAAAGCCTGCAGTAATAAGCAAATTGAAATGATCATTAAAGTATGAAAACAATTAATGTTAGATTACTAAGTACTTTTGTTATTAGTAAATAATTAGATAAATTAGAATTAAAATATGTAAAAAGACACATTATGACGAATGCTATAGTAATTACCCATATTAGTACCACAGTAACTTCTTTTCTTTATAGAAACTGTAACCCGGCTACGTTAATTATTATAGCCTGTGTTACCCGGGTTATTATTGCGAATCTATTGACACCTCATTCATTAATGCTGGATCACTAGTTTAGGCGCTACGGTGGAACAAACATACATACATACATATAGGCTGCCAAAATCTATTACCCTTTCTTTTGGCGTCGCCGTAGTCGGGTAAAAAACAACCAACCACCCAACTCAATAACCTATTTGAAGGATTCCCTTATTTGACACGGCCGCGGCAGTAGAAATACATTTTTTGAGGTAATTGTAAGCGTAGCAACGACACCAGCACACATGACGTTACTCGGGTACCAACCGCTGTAGTCGCAACTAGGTACCATCCTCAAAGTTCCTGCTCGACCAGTTTCTAAATATTTACCTTTGAACTAGAACGATTTAAACATTATGCAAGTGACCGCAACGACTGCAGACGTGGTTGAACTAGGGATATATACACGTGAGTAAGTGTCGATATATTATATATGTAGTATGTACGTACAGAAAAACAGCTTTCATAAAGCGACCAAAACGATCCAAATTTGAAAATTTTGACGACCCCTTCAACTCCCTACAATTTTTCCACACACTCACACAATACACACCGTATGTGTGATTGTGTGGAAATTTTTTTATTAGTGCAATCAAATCGAAAGCGAACTATGTAGCTGTTTATTTGATCCTCTTTCTTTATATGTGGCCATGATTACCGTGTTGGATCTGCAGACTAGGCCGTGAATCAGCGCTTTAACGCAGGCTGAGCTATTATATTTTTAAACCGTATAGTTATATAGTACGTGAAAAGGAGGCCTCGACACTCGGCATATACTACGGATGGGCATCGAGGGAACAGGTCATGGAGGGATTGAAAAAGGTTTAAAAAAGTGGTCACGTATTATGGGTACGTTCCCTTATCATTATAGCAATAAGGTTAAATAGAGGTACACTGCGGGTGTCCGAAACTGTGCGTTGCCCGACTATCGATTAGAAAATGATTAGAAAGGACAAACGGCATATCGCGGTCGCTGCAGGTGAAATTTTAGATGGTTCTTACTTTTCATATTCTACAGTTACCTAGGTAGGTATATGTGGGGTTGCATTAGCAAGTTAATTATTGTGTTATCGAAGAATAGATTTACTTAGTAATAATAAAGCAGTCGCCTAATGGTGCGGTGAAATCATTTTGTACAAATGACTTGTAGCCACGTCACACGAATAGTGACGATCTGACACGTTTATGTTGTTCCACATTCAAGTTTAGACTTTAAACAAAGTACTTCTACATATAAAAATCTATGATCTAAACGTAACCAAACAGACACTAGGTCAGTATAATGCTACCAATTTAAATGTCACTTATTTACCGTGCAATAAAAAATATTATGCCATGACATATAAATTTAGGCTACTCTCTTTGTTAACGTTTATATAAAATTGGATCTAAACAGAGTAGGTTATACCTACCTACTACCTACCTACCCGATAATTACCTATAACAAAAACCACTTTAAGATTTATATGGAACTATTAAAAAATTTGCAGAATCGCTTATGCAAAACGAACGATTGACGATAAGGCTGTACCCGCTCCTTCTCAGAAGTGGGATCGGCAGGACACTCCCTTCGCGCTGAGGAATCTAGTGCGTGGTTTACGCGGAATATGCAGTACTGAGTATGCAATTCGTAATTATTCTGCAATTAAATATTTCTTTGTATCTAATATGGGCTATTTTTAAAAGATTATCGATTTTACGACATACCACACTTACTGACTGACTGATCTATAAACACACGTAATTCTTAGGGTTCCGTACCCAAGGGGTAAAACGGGACCCTACTACTAAGAATCTGCAGTCCGTCCGTTTGTCTCTCCGTCTGACACCAGGCTGTATCTCATGAACCGTGATAGTTGAACAGTTGAAATTATCACAGATATTATATCTCCGTTGCCGCTTTAACAACAGATACTGAAAACAGAACTAATAAAATATTTAAGGGGCTCCCATACAACAAACTTGGTCAGGGGAAACATTCGGGTCCAACTCGTACTTGGCGAATTTTTTAAAATTCATTATGGATTTCGAAATTCGCAATCATAGAGATAGAACGGGGACCTAAAGTTTATATGGAAGAAATGCCAACAAAGCAGACGTATTACTAATCATATAAAGTCTGTAAATATAATAATTATTATTATAAAAGTAACCATCTTAAAGTACGAATAGGTTTAGTAAAATTATCGAGCTGTTGTTAGCGGAAAGTGGATGTAGGCAAGTTAAAATAGAAGCGTGGGACATGCTAGTGGAAAGATATCCTTTCGATATCATTGTGTCGTAATAAAGCCTGACTTTTCAGTTTTTATGATTTTTGTTTTAAAAACTTTAACCTTACGAGGTAAGGCGTAGTTTTGTTACTTGTGTGTGCGTGTGTCACTGTGTAATAAATCGTAAAAGTACGGCGAATTTAGGCCGGCCTCACTACAGTGAGGCACTACAGTGGTTTGCAGAACACTGTCTTCACTTTTTTATTTGATCTGAGGCCGTTATCTATATCTATACCTACATATAATAAATTCGTAACTGATCGCTGTCTTTACATGGAATATATATAAGAAAAATTATTACATTCATAAAGCCTTATGAATAGGTATGGATATATTATATTATTATTAATTAATTTACATTCATAGGCTTTATGAATGTAATAATGTATTGGTAGTAGTTTAGAGTTTGGATTAACACATAATAAGCATTTCACTGCGGAAAAATGTACGGCGCCCGCGATATTTGTTTTTGCGCGTACGAAGTCAACGGCTTCACCGATTTGAATGTGGATTTCACTAATGCATTCTGGTTTGCTAAACATAAAATTAAATGTTTTTTTATTTCAATCAATCAATGCCTATGAAATAAACATAAAGAAATTTCTTTTTCGCGTACACAGTCGCAGCTAACATCTGTACTATACTAATATTATAAAAAAAGTTTGATTCTTTGTGAGTTTGTGACTTACCGAGATTGTAAGGGCTAATCTCTGGATCTACTTCAACCGACTTTTAAAATTCTTTTACCAATAGAAAGTTACATTATTTGTGAGTGTCATGGGCTATAAATTTACCCGAAAATGATTATTTTCTTGATGAATGAGTCTTTTCCGTGGTAGTCGGATTTGCGAAATAAATCGAAAAAAAAAAACGGGGCAGCGAACTCTATTATTCTTATTATTGAGTTCTAGAGAAAAGTTTTAGAGTTTGATGCTTGCAAAAAATTCAGCGACAGCATATTTAAGTCACAAAAAGATGATTTTATATATTAAAAAAAAATAATAATCGTAATGTTGATGTTTATTGGTCATACTTACTTACTTAATTATTATCAACAATAATATTTTTATCAAAATAATATAGTTTATCGTCCGTAGTGTTTAAAACATGAGATCTTTTCCTTTTACTGCACATAATTTGGACTTATGGTTAAAGAGATAAGACTGGGACTGTATGATCCGGAATCCGGAAGGCCGGAGAAAATTCAGAGCGCTTAAAATAGAACTCTGCGTTAGTACCTACAATAGAGCTAAAAATCGAACACACAAGTGTCGAGTCAAATGTTAATGTCATACGAGGGCGGCACGGGAATCAAGGAAGTGACACAACATTACTATTTAAAAATGTATTTATTGCTTTTCGAAGTATTCTCCGCGAAATTTTACACATTTTTCCATACGATGGAACCATTCGTTAAAGCAACCATTCCATTCGGAAGTTGGGGTCTCCAAAATGGCCGTTTTGTAGGCGTCCACAGCTTCTTCAGGTGATGAAAATCTCTGACCACGCAATTTATTCTTTATTTTAGGGAAAGTATAGAAATCATTAGGGCTTAGGTCGGGGCTGTACGGCGGATGGTCTAATAATTCTATGATTTCTTGCTGTAAAAACTCTTTTGTTCTGTGCGCGGTGTGAGAACTCGCATTGTCGTGATGGAGGATGATGCGGCGGTTGCTGTTCTCTTTACGGAGTTCAGAAACGACCTGTGGCAAACAAATGTTAGCATACCATTCTGCATTAACCGTTCTTTGTCCCTCAAGAGGAATAGTCGCAACATGGCCGGTTTTGGAGACAAACGTGGCCACCATTTTTTTTGCAACACTCCGTGAACGAACAATTTTTGTTGGCTTTAACTCATTTTCGAACACCCAAACTCGTGACTGGTTTTTTGTTTCGGGTTCGTACGCGTATATCCAGGATTCGTCACCTGATACGATGTTGTATACAGCATTTGAGGATCCTGCGTGGAATCTTTCGAGAGTTCTGACGCACCAAGTAAAGCGAGCCGCTTTTTGCTCTTCACAGAGCAAATGCGGTATCCATCGGGAAAACAACTTTTTTACACCTAATTGTTCATGCAAGATTATTTGTATTTGACTCATGCCAATGTCTAAAGTTGCCTGAATTTCGCGGTATGTCACATGTCGATCTTCCTCAATCAGCTTACGCACAGCATCAACGTTTTCTTGGGTGACTGCAGTTTTTGGACGACCTTGACGGGGATCATCACTGAGCTTGACACGTCCACGTTGAAATTCAGCAAACCAGCGATAAATTGTGGTTTTGGATGGGGCTTCATCACCAAATGCAGAAATCATCCGGTCAACACACAAGTGTTAAACCACTTCGAAAGTCATAATAAATCATCGCTCTAGAATTTTCTCGAGTCAATTCCATTTTCTCAACGACTAAACAAGTTTGACAAGACCTTGTGACAAGACCGAGAATCTTTTTTTTAATAAATAAACGGTATTCGATTTTTAAAACCAAGGAGTTTTAAATTAAAAAGATTTTAATATGACAGGAACAGTGGAAATATTCCATTCCCGATACTTTTAGTGCAGCCCTCGTATATGACAGCCCGACACTCAATACTTTGATTTTCAGCTCTATTGTATTAGCGCAGAGTTCTATTTTCAATCCTCTGAATTTTCCCCGGCCTACCGGATTCTGGACAATATAGTCCCAGCGTGAAGTTGTGTTAACTAGCGTGCTGGGTCCGGGAAAGCTGCGGTCTTTGGGAAAATAAAAAAAATCGAAACGCAATACGCACACTTTCGGCTTTTCTCTAAAAAATATTAGAAATTTAAGTCCCCCGCCGAGTCTGTCTGTCTGTATGTTCGATTTTGCCCGCTACTTCGCCCGCGTGGGAGAGTGTTAGTGGCAAAAAACTTCTTTAGCAATTGTACCTACTGCGACATAATAATAGCACAGCGTAAAAATTTATTATACTTACGTAATAGTTTTTTATTATAAATTTATTACAAAGTATATATTTTTACTCTTTTTGCCACGAACACTCTCCCACGCGGGCGTAGCTGCGGGCAAAAGCTAGTAACAAATATGCATGTTTCGCCCTTGTCCTTCGAGATGGTCTTAAAAAAATCTCTTACTAATTATAAGTGAACACTGACAGAATTGCAAAAGCAAAAAGTTCAAAGTTTTGTAGGATTCATCTCCTAGACTCTCAAGTTGTAACAGTACAGCGAAAATTGAACGTCCGAATCGAGTCAATGAACCGAAAACTGACCGTTAGACGCACCAATTTATCTAAGGGCCTCACCTCCCACATTCACCTAATTTTTTACATTTATATGCACCTCTGTTAGATTTATAGTATTTGAAATTTATAACCCGGGACTTTAATTTTCTTTAAGAGTTACCATATTAATTTTACTGTTAAACTAATATTATATTGATATTTTGTGGAAATACTCGCACGTTATGGGTTTAAGTATATTTTATTTTATTTCATAACTTCTTGTAAAGCTTGAAGTACACCTTCGCAAGAGTTATATTCAAACTATGTACCTACTGAAAGTAGTAACATTTTTTAAGTATATAGTCTGACTAAGGGTCAATTCACACCGAAACAAAGTGATGCGCGACATGGCGCTGCATTTTTAAGATAGCTATTCAACATTAAATTTTGTCCACTACACAAAAAGGTACACGTTTCAAATGACATCAGTCATACACTGCACATGCACTGTGCAGCGCGGTGCAACCTGACATTCGAACTCTTACAATGGAACCTGTATCTTTTTGTGTAGTGAACAAAGTTTAATTTTAATTAGCTATCTTAAAAATGTAGCGCCGCAAATCATCTACGTTACTACATACTATCTGCGAGTATAATACTAAAACTTGACTTTGTTATGTCCTTCCGATAATGATGATGTTGAACAATGTCTAGTGTAGCTATGGTGCTATTGCTATGGTAGCAATGCCTGTTGCTATTCGATATAAATAATCTTAATTTATTTCGAATTAAGATATATATATATATATATATATATATATATATATATATATATATATATATATATATATATATATATATATATATATATATATATATATCTTAGATAATTTCTCTTTAAAATCATCAATTTGTGTTGAATATAACACGTCGCTAATTATATCTGTAAAATATTTTATCGTTTTAACCTCAACTAGGTGTCATTTAATGTTAATGTAATCATTAAAATACATTTGAAATTAAGTTGTAAAACATTTATATCTTATCATTTGCAGGTGATTCAATTGCTGAGGTACAGTTTTAGACGTGACGACCAAAAACGCAGACTTTCCAAATTATTCAAATTCGCTTACTTGTCACACGGTTGTCCTATTATATTTACTGCGTGTTGGCATTATGAATTGATTACGTATCAATAACATTAAAATTAAATATTCAACAATTCTATTGAATTGAGTAGGACGCAAAATAAAATTGCAGCTCCGACACAGAATAACCAACGTAGTTGTAGGGGAAATTAAAAACGGGACGAACGCCTAGTAGAAGACGTTAGTAGTGCTAGCAACTCTTCTAGATATTTATGATCTAAATTCTAGACTTTATCTTAAAATCCTAGACAAAAACTTTGACTTTAAGTAGACATTTACGAGCCACTTTGCCATACCTATATGTTCTTACAAAATATGGCTCTGTTTAAATAATACCTACTTGTTAAACAGTTGTTAAAATTACTTTAGTAAATTATAAAAATGAAAGTATAATATGAATAATATTATAAAAATTATAATAGGTATTTTGTTTAATTTTACTTAGCACTTATTAAGATCTAACTATGTTTCCATATTTTGTATAGCGGTAAACATTACATAGACAGTTAAAGTCATGTTATGCGAAAATACACAATACAAGTAGGTAGAGTTTAGACTTTAGAGCTAGAGAATCTATTAAGTTAAATTATTTCGTGTACAGATTTTTTTTATTAAGTTGACACAGGTATATAAAGCTCTTATCTAAACCTTATGCTCAAAATTATAAAGAGGAAAGATTTTTTTGTTTGTATGTTTGTTTGCATCGAATAGGATCCGAAACTACTCTGATTTTGATGAAATTTGGCATATATATAGAGTAAACCATGGGAAAGGACATAGGCTATTTTTCATGCCGCAAAATGCACGGTTCCTGCGAGTTATTTTACGTGTACAAAGTCGGGGGAAATATCTAGTCATAAAGAAGAAAATATTATTATTTATAATTAGATGAATTATAATATTAAGGGCCTGTTTCACAATCTTCAAATAAGTGTTGAATAGCTTATTCGAAATTTTTGTCGCTGCTTACCTTATAACGAGCAACAGACGCAAAACATGCAAATAAGCTATCTGGCCCATAGATGTGTATTAAATACATGCATGCCTATTGCTTAGTATAATAAAAATCTTTAGTAAGTAATAATGTAAAGTAAATACCAGCGCAAGCTGAGCAAACACAAGTTTCACTCAACTTAAGTATTAGATACTAAGTATTTAGGTAGGCTTTGAAGGTCGCCCTGTGGTCGAAATTCGCCCATTTATCTATCTATATAATATATAAAAGGCAAAGCTGATTGACTGATGTATCAACGCACAGGCCAAACCCTTAAGGCTAGTAATTTGAAAATTTGCACACGTATTTCCCATATGACGTAGGCATCCACTAAGGAAGGATTTTTCAAAATTCAACCCCCAAGATGGTGAAATAGGGGATAAAACTTTGTATGAAGCTTTTTATTCCTTGGAAAATTAAAAAAAAAAGTAAATGTTGTGACGTATTGTAAACGTGTTACAAATTGTATCGATCAAACGCACGATAGTGAGTGATAATAATAATAATAATCTGAGGTAATGTATCTCTAAGCATGATTTAAAAAATATTAGCCTTTTGCACACCATCCTCCACATAAACTTTAATTTACCGGCCAGATTTCATATTCCTCCGGTCTGCCGGGCTCGTAAAACTATACTGAAAGATTTTGTTTCACGTAATTATATTACGTGAAACAAAATCTTTCTAATAAACGTTAATCTATCTAATAAACGTTAATATAATAATTAGAAGTTGTAGTAGCGATGTGCGACATAACAGAATCCTAACATCAAAACGCTCATACCGATGAAACGAAACACAATATGTTTAGTAAGCACGTCCCGTCATTAAAGCTCAAATATTAACCAGCACAACCTAGACAAGTGATTCTAAATCATAAAACAAATGTGTGAAGTAGTTAGAAAGCCAAAGGATTTCTTTTTGTTGCAGCTTTTACTCGGCGTACAGTTATGGGCCGTTACAGAGAATCTGCTTATTCATTCGACTGACCAAAAGTTCTGCACCCGACGTATTACTGTTACAAATTGCCCGACGACGGCAACAGTAATCTACGGTTTCTCGCGTTTCTATTACAGTACCAGCAGGCTTAGCGTGCGCACCCTAGAAACACCGAACAATCGACAAAATAACAAATTGAAGAAACATGATTACCGTTGGGAGCAAAAAAGGATTATTGTAAGGCAGCAAGGTCGATGCATCGTTATGAGAAACAACATTTCTTTTCTTCCCGAACATGAGATCACAAAATGGCCTCTTTTGACAGCTAAAGTAGAAACGTTTTCTTATTTCAATGTCAACTAGTCTTACAATAGTGTCGCCTACTCTACATCATGGCGGTCCAAGACATTAGTTTCTTTACGTTCAGTCATTTACTTGAAAATTTGATTATTTTTGACAGAAGATTTGCGGCAGCCATTTTAAAAATATGGCTATTTAGAAATGTTGTCTCCTATGTATGTTGACGACCTTGCTACCATGGATTAAGAACTATTTTGCAATGACCTGTTTTGGATAGAATATTTCTTCATTAAAATTATTTCTTCGGATCACCATGCTAAGCCCGCTGGGAGACCGAGCTTTGCTCGGAGTTTTAGTAGAACGATAAAATAAATGAGAATCACAAAAATATTTATCTGACCGGGATTCGAACCCACCACATTCCAAATTTCCAAACAATGCAAAAATTATACATAGGTACGCATTTGGTACGCATACCAAGCAGCCAATCAGACTGACGTAAAAGAGTCGAAGTTATTGATATATTGTTGCACGACGAAATAAAAAATATATATTGCTTAAAAATGCACACTTTCTAAGAGATAAAACCTAGCTAGATCGATTTTTCTCCCCCAAAACTCACTGCATACTAAATTTCATGGTAGCCGTTGTCGAGATTCCGATTATATATACATACAAGATTGTCTCGTTTAAAGTACCTACCTGTAATATTTCTACGTACAGTCGGCAAGATATATTTATATAACGGCTGAAGAAGTGGTTGTTAGTCTGTCTGATTTTACCTAAAAACCATCCTGTTACTATTATAATGTGTATGTTTGTGAGGATGGATATATGGGTGGATGGATGTTTGTTACTCTTTCACGCTAAAACTACTGAACGGATTTTGATAAAACTTGTTATGGTAGTAGTTTAAGCTTTGGGATAGCACATAGGCTACTTTTTATCCCGGAAAAGTACAGTAGGAATTGGGATTCTTTATTTTAAGCGGGCGGGGCCGCGGGCAAAAGCTAGTTTAAAATAAATAAACTGATAATTACTTTTGTTTACGAAAAAAATAACAAAATTAGTTATTACAACTTCATAAAAGTAAAAAGAGTTAAGATTTTATGTGTAGTTTTGAAATTAGATGCATTTCAAAGTCACAAAAAGTCAGAATATTTTTTACGACATTAGTATAAAAAACCTACTAAGGTATAAGGCTATATAATAGTGAGTATGAACATAAACGCGCATACTTCGAATATATCAGAAATTTTGTGCATAATATGACCATACATTTTTCGTAGCAACTTACAAGCGTGTGACGTCACCAACTTGTAGTTTGTATGACTTTTGCATGGGGCGTTTTCACAAGACTCACAATAGTGCTATAAACAATAAGCAATTTCTTTGAAAACATTGATTTTAGTATTTTATTCCTTTTGTAAAGTGTCTTATTTTTCAGATCTATATTCGTTTATTTAATAAAAAAATACAGCAAAATACCGTATTATAATTTTGTTTAAATAATCAATCAATGGATTAAATCAATCAATGGATTAGATATCAAAATCTCTACCAAGTAGATCCTAAAGTAAGCATTAAATGTCTCTGCGGCCATTGGTCTTATTTGACACCTATTGAACAAATTAAACCATTGCCGTTGGAGTTTTGTAGCATTATTAATAAATAATAAAAAATCATAAATTTAAACTTTCTTATCGCTACATAGTATAAAACAAAATCGCTTTATCTGTCTGTCGCTATATGTATGCTTAAATCTTTAAAACTACGCAACGGATATTAATGCGGGTTTTTTTAATAGATAGAGTGATTCAAGGGGAAGTTTTATATGTATATAACATGCACAATATAGTAGTTAAACACTGATATTAGGGATGTCGACTAGTACTAACTAAAATAACCATTCCCTTTTGGGAGTAGGTTAGAGCGCGGCTTCTATCCCGCGCGCGAAAACGAAATCTGCGAAAAACATATACATTTTCCACATAAACACAATCAAAGGCTTTTCTAACCTGATAAGCGGTTTTTGTGAAAACAAAAAACATATAAATACTTTGTGTGTATTATTAGGAACATAAATTACTTACATAATATTTTCTTGTCTATATTTATATATTATAATTAAGAGGAAAAGATTTGTTTGTTTGCATCGCATAAGCTCCGTAACTGCTGGACTTATTTTGGTAAAATTTGGCACAGGTATAGAGTAGACCACATGGAAGGAAATAGGCTACTTTTTATTTCGGCAAAATGTGCGGGTTGCACGGAATTTCCATTTGCGCGCACGAAGACGCGGGCGACAACTAGTAATTTATAAAACGACTCTTTTATTCACAACTTAGTCATTCCGTTTAAAAGAAAAGAAAAATGAAAATGAAAGTGTATAAAAGAAAAAAAAGAAAATGAAAGTGTATAAAAAGCTGCAATGTTTCGCTAATAGGTCGCTTTATCAGGATCCAGGGCATGTTTGTTATTAGGGCGAAAGTGTATGCGGCAGTCGATCTAGGTCACCTCAGTAAGGACTTCAGCTTACAGTGACGTGACCTAGGTCAGGTCACAGTCTGAAATCAATACTGTGTACTACCAATTTATGTAAATAGTGGGTCATGACTGAAACGTGAATATGTTATGATTTTAACCGCATAATTATTACGTAGGTGTGGTTATTAGATGAGCTTTTATAATAATAGTTAAATATTATTGTTTTTGTTAAATCTGTTTTCCTTGTATCCTGCACCTAAAATTTAAATTTTTCTCTATTAAAAAAACCTTTAAGAATTATCTGTTGTGCTTTTAATATTTTTGTTCATATAGCTCAATTTTATGACCGAAAATCCCATTTTCTTTTTGCAGTTGCTAGCTGCAATCATACAGATTCAGACTTCAGAATATTGTTATCGAAAACTTGTAAATACTTATCATAGCAAAAAAAAAAAGATTGACCTATTTGAAACTTGTAACTCCTCTGGAGATTCTGGTGGCATTGAACTGCAGTTCCTTACCATCAGGTTATCCGAACGAATAGTCGTTTGCCTGTTCATAATAACACGTTAAATTATAACCTCACAAGGAATAGCCGAGCTTAACCTATATTAGTTAACGCAACTTGTTCACATTTCACATATATTTTGATTGTGTGATAAATTGACTTCCTGATAACATTTTGATAAGATGATCTGCTCTGACGCAGGGTGACACCAATAATACGCCCTATGGCAGCTGGCATGGCATTACAGATATTATGATATCGGCACTGGAAAATATGTAGGTATCTACATAAGCACCAATATTATATAACATATGCATTCCTTTCCAGTTGGCTATGTGAATATTTTGAGTTATTAAATATGCTATACTATAAATTGGTAGCATTATAAGGGGCTGGTACATCTTTGCTTACGTTTAAATTGGATCTGAATGGAATATACAGATAAATTATGTTTCTTAGGCTGGGACTAAGACTATTCTGTAAGATAATATTAGTAAGATCCTGAATCCGGCGGGATCGAGAAAATTCAGAGCTCTCAAAATAAAACTCTGCGCTAATACAATAGAGTTGAAAATCGAAGAGTCTAGTGTCGAGCTGTCATATTATCTGACATTGACATTTGACTTCTTAATTATGTGTTCGATTTTCAGCACTATTGTATTAGACCATGGTTCTATTTTCAAATTCTCTGTATTTCCACAGGCCTACCGGATTCGGTACAACATAGTCCTAGCCTTATAGTAATGAGACGGATTCGTATGAAAATTTTCATAAGGTTGACAACCCTGGGCCGCCATGCTGTAAATACTTACGTATGGACTGAGGGCACTCGCATTCTAATTAAAATGGAACGCAGTATTTGAATACTGCGTTTCAATAAAAAAATTAAAACTGTCTAAATCGATTAAAGAAAATATATCTATATTTTGAGATTTTATTTTCAATACTTCGGTAGGAAAACGCGGGAAAAACTGTTAAAATTCAAAGAAAATTCAAAGATAATAAATAATAAGAGATAATAAATCACCTATTTTTTTTAAATACATGACTTTTCTAGTATAGGTACACCTACCTATATATTAAGCTATATATTAAGTAATCTGAAAATAAACGATTATTAAATAACATATTTTTAAACCCTACCTGGTTGGTCCTGTTTAAAAAAAAGTTTCTTATCAATCAGGTTGTAAATGATAATTAACTTTTCTCTCATTGATAAACAAAACATGAAAAATCAAATAAGTCGTTGTACTTAAATGCTTAATTATTTTTCCTCGTGCTCAATCTTTTAAACTTCAAGTAGGTTTCTGACTACTATCAATAAAATAATTTTTTTTTGTAAATATCTATTTACAATTCATTAAAATATATTTATTTTAAATGATATAATTTAATATTTAGTTAATAATTCAAGGTGATGAAAAGTCATCGGTCCTCCATCATCCAGGATATCGGCGGCGCGTTTTCCTCGATTCACTTTTGAAACTTTCTAACCCTGTGCGGCGCGCGGGGGGCCGCGGGTGCCAGAGAGAGGGTACCGACCTCATTGCCCATTGCCACTCCTCCCGCCGAGCCGGCAGGCCATTTTTATTAAAAACATTACCGAGGAATACGCCGCGCGCGGAAATTCGTGTTGCGTCCTTAAAAAAATTTTTTTTTTCGCTACACCGGATCAGGACTCAAGGACAGTGGACAATATTTTTTAGCGGAACGGTGCTGTTGTTTTTTATCGATAAAAGTGTGGAATTTATTTTAAATATAATAGTGCGCCCTGTGGTCTATTTTCCGTACGGTGTCGGGTGGTATCGGCTGCGAAAAGTGGCGAAGTTCGGGCGTCTCCGTGCGTCGTCGGCGCGGCAGGCGTCTAACTCACCCCGCCCGCGAGCAACAAGGACGGAGCACTCGCTGACATGGCGACAACAAGAATGGATTGATGTTTTTCACGTGGAAAACTCATCCCCTGAATATTAGATGCATTCGACTACAGGTAAGTCGTGATAACTAATAGACGCGAAACCAGTTTACACGTAATTAATACCGCTAACGATGATAATAATAATTAGATACTTGTAAATTAACTTGTTCATTAACTAAATAATATCAGTAGATACGGCACTCAGGCTTCACAGTTACGTTATCCTTAATTTATTTATAGGTGGTCGATTTCGTGAATATGCCACCTAGGTAGGTATATCGATTTACGTCAGCTAGCATTTAGAAATAGATATCGTCGCTACGGATATAGAAATGACTTAAATAGCGTGGCCAGGCAGTATAATTCACCCTTAGGAGTTAGGACGGACGAGAGAGGCCAGTTTATTATTAGCCGCGAGCTGGCCGCGGACAGGAGGACTAGCCACCCCGAGTGCACGAGAGGCGATCAATAAATTTCAATGAATCAATATTTTACCGTGCACCCTGCGCTGTGTACGCGGCCGCCGCGATGATGACGACGTATTTTTTGTGAGATATTCGAGTCGCGAGGCGGGCGAGGCGGGCGAGGCAGCGCGGGGTTGCGGCGCACCCGCGGCACCCGCGCGCTGTCGTCAGTCGTCGGGTGAGCGGGGTGCGGCGTTAACGCGGTCTCGGACTATGGCGGAAGGGCTGATCCTCATCCCATAAAAGGGTCGAGTCGTTGTAGTGCAGAACGTGTGGTATGTTCCCTTATGTTAGTGCAGTGATATAATACTCCATCGGCGGCTCTTATCGCGGCGTATCGGTGAATTAATGTGGAAAACGTATGTAATAATGCCATTGTGATGACGTAATGTAACGCGCTCGACTGAGTGCGTAGTAATAATTTGTGCGCCCACTTATACTGTGATAAACTCTGTGGTCGGCACCTGTGGATGTGGAGCATACGTTTCGTGGATATGAATTAGTTTGTGTCGATTCTAATTAGAATCTTATTAGCTTTTTAATTCCGTGTTTCGTGTCGCTACCCTTTAAATACTCATTTGGATATGATATAATATTATTGGTCGCTTTTATATCATACTAAATAATATTATGTATGTCGGTATGTGTGCACACGTCTGTAGCCGTGATGTTGTCGTACTGCAGTGCGCTTGCAAATCGCGCGCTCCGCCGACAGAGGCGCCCTCGATTTTTTTAACCTTGATTGAATCTATGAGCTATCTAGTGGTTGATTCGCAGCGAATTTTAAAATCATAAATGCCCTTGAATCGAGTTTTTGTATTTAAATTACGATGAAAAAAAAACATAATTATACAACATAGGCGACGTGATAATAATAACGAATTTTACATAAATTATAACAATGCATCATTTTTATGATTATGATAATTATTATATGTTTTATTACATACAAGCAATAACAATTAATTAATAAAATGCATCTTTTCTACCATTTAGCCAATTTAACTTTATTTAACAATTCTATTACCAAACATGATTGTCTACAGTGTACAGAACATTTTAACATAACACTTAATATGAATGTATTTATTCTATAAAGCAACCCATCCTCAATTCAAAAAGAAACTAAGGAAAATAACATTACCGTAACTGTAAATTTGCCTTAAAGACCGTCAATAGTTATACTAGCTATTACCTATGTAGTTAATGCAAACCTAACCTAACAATTAATCATTTTGTTATCATGACAAAGAGGAACAAAGGTGTCTTCTAGATCAGGTTCTTCAATTCACCCCGTCTCTTATTTAAATCAGAAACCTACCTATAAATTAAAATAACTAGTAACTTACCTATATTCGCAAAATTTTGAATAACTTAATATCAGCAATCATGATATATTTTTTTTTAAAACGGGCCCACCACACTTACCCACCACTGCAACTCCTGTGTAGCCAGGATCGACAGTGGTAACCAACCGCAAAAACCCTTTGATATGATCTCATGATATATGACTTTAATGTCTGCAATCTACAATCACTGACATAATTTGAAAGGGTGTAGGTAGGTAACTTTTATAAATGTTTCAATGTAATCTGGTCCAATCGTTATTGACCTTTTGTTCTGTGTCTAATGAGATTGTTCTCCATCTTTTGCAGATCCTTAGCGCCTGGCAAGATAACAACTATGAAACAAATTAAAGATGGCTTTTAAGCAAACCGTTCGTTGTTGAAGTTTTGTTGTATTGTTCATGGATTTCGATAGAGCATATGTATACATCGTTGAATATTGTTAAAACGTTACTTGTAAGTCTGGACTGATAAATAATCATATCTTCCAAAGAAAAGAGACAAAATGGCTACACAAAGATTCTGTTTGCGGTGGAACAACCACCAGACCAACATGCTGTCCGTGTTCGACCAGCTCCTGCACGCGGAGACCTTCACGGACGTCACCCTGGCCGTGGAAGGCCAGCTGCTGAAAGCACACAAAATGGTACTGTCTGCCTGCAGTCCGTACTTCCAGGCCCTATTCGTCAATCACCAGGAGAAGCATCCGATCGTTATTTTGAAAGACGTTCCATATTCCGACATGAAGAGTCTCTTGGACTTCATGTACAGAGGAGAAGTGAGCGTAGATCAGGAGCGTCTGACGGCATTTTTGAAAGTAGCCGAGAGCCTGAGAATAAAAGGTCTCACGGAAGTGAACGAGGAAAAATGTGATATCCCAGCACTGACGAACTCGCTAATACAACAACAACAGGGCAACGCGCATACTCCTCCGCCGCAGCTGCACAGAATACACTCCTACATGAACCAGAAGAGGCCCGCCGGGGGCATGCCGAGCGGCGGAGCGCCTCCCAACCTGCTCATGCCGCTCCTAGGCAACGCGCTGATGCAACCCAAGCGAAAACGAGGCCGGCCGAGGAAATTGAGTGGAAGCTCAAGCGACGCTCTAAACACGGCGGCCAGCCCACCCGGGGAATTTATACCTGAGTCCGCGTCGCATGCGTCATCGAACAGGGTCGGGGACCAGTTGATCCGCGGCTCGCCGGAAATGCTGGAGGTTAAAATGTCAATGGATAGCTTCAATGCGGAGGACGGTGCCACATCGGGGGGCGAGGAGGGCGGCGAGGCGCTCATGATCGACGAGGGGGAGGACGCCCAGTCCATCGAGGCGCCCACTTCCGGCAAAGATTCAGAATCCGCAGGTACGTCCCTCACGATTTGAATGTAGAAACCATTTTAGACGAACACGACATTAATTTTATCGTAGCTTATGTAAATATACACGGTACAAATCTTCGAATGAAATTTGTGATGCAACTCCGAAACATTGTATAAATCCATTGACGTGAATGCGTAGAAAATATTATGTGAAATATGTAATTTTTGCTTAGCTGTTGTAAATATATATAATTTTCCTTTCTAAAGATCTAACACAAATAAAGTTAAAAATGAATAAAGAGAGAAAAGCTAATGGGATATAAGCTTTGATGTTAGGGAATTTTACGAAAAAAGTGAAAAGTGAAGTGCATTTGAGTTAAACCTGTATTTAATTTTGTACTTATTATATTATCATAACTTTATTCTGAAGGGGTAAGTGATATGATCTGTCAAATTTTTATGAATTTCATAAAGAGCAAAATGCTTATTTCTTCAATAAAAAACTATTGCTTGCTTTTCTGCTTTTGGGGAGAGCTATTAGAGGAATGGCCAGGGGCGATTTCGGTTGTGGTAATATTTTTTAAAGATTATATATTTTCACTCTTATGTCTAATCAAATATATCATCAAATTAACTCGAGACAAGGGAAAACAAACAAGGCTTATTCCCAATAGCTTTCCTTCATTAGAATTGGATGTATTGTAGTTGTTTTATTTTTACATGTAATTTTAAATAATTTCAATGTAACTACAATATTTCCAAGATTTTTTATTATTTATCAATAATAGGTCCCAGTAACTACAAGAATGTGAACACTTAATTGTAATATTTCAGAAAACGACAGACCGCTAAAGGAGGATGCACCGCAACATTTTCCATCGAACGGCCCTATTCTGTCCATAGAAAACGGCGCTATAAAACAGGAACCGGGGGAGGACTACAGCGAGCCCGTGGAGTACAAATACAATCCCGATAGAAGCCGCGAAAACTCCAACTCCCGAGACGGATCCATAAAGGAAATAGACGACAAAGCTCGACTAGGTCGTAACTTAAAACCAAAGAATAGTAAAAAATTACTACCACAAATGTCTAAGTTTAGAGCCCGAACTTTATTTAATCAGCTCTCCGGTCTGTCTAATTTAAATCCAGCCCTCAATAGTTTCGATAAGTTCCCCCCGGAGACGGTCCTCATGCCCGCTCTTGCCACTCAACTGTTCGCGGCCGAGCTCGAACAGAACAATCTCGGCCTGAACAACGAGGCCTCCGATTTATCGCAGACCAACTGGGAACATCGCATATTCCCATCGCCGATCAGGAAAAATAACATTGGCAGCGTGGGTAACTACCACGAGGAAACGAACGAGTCGGTCCGGGATTACTGTATTAAAGAGGGCGAGAACGTGTTCAGGTGCAAAATATGCGCCAGAGTTTACACTCACATAAGCAATTTCTGCCGACATTACGTCACTTCCCACAAAAAAGACGTCAAAGTGTTTCCCTGTCCGATATGTTTCAAAGAGTTCACGCGCAAGGACAATATGATCGCTCATCTGAAAATAATTCACAAAAATCAACCCAACAACAATGAGCAGACGACGAAGCAGGAGTCTTAATTTGGTGACAGTCTCTCTTCTACTTATGCTTTCATTTGAAGATCTGACATAAACAGTAAATTAGAAATAAATGAACTCGTTTTACGTAGGTAGAGTTGAATTAAATAGTTCGAGCTCTAATTTTATCGGTACATCAATAAGTTTGTTGATATTTAAGACGTTGTGAGACGATTGTTATATTTATCTATTTATTTACGTTGTTCCATTTGTTTCTCAAGAGTGCTGACGAGGAGGTTTATTCATATCTATGTTTACTTGTTATTTTGCACTCACTTGTTACTTAATTTTATTACTTACAAATATTTCAGGGTACAAAGTAACTACTCATGGTGATCGTTATTCAATCGTAGTGTATCGACTACATGCAATTCTCATTGAACTGAATTAGTTAGCGTAGTTTAGGAGTTATTTTTACGAGTTATACCAATGGTGGAGCCTTTTAGTGAAACTGTTGCTAGAGTGAATGATATTTACTATCCAGAGTATTTATATCGAAAGAGGCTATGATAGGACAAAAAGGCGTTATTTATGTAATTATAGTAGATGTGTGTAATGCATTTTCACTTTACTTGCCTAATTAGTGATGTTAGTTGTAGTTTACGATTTAACTTCTCCGAAGTGAAAAACTCAACACGGGCTATGATTTTAAAGTGTAGATAGAATAGTATTTAATTTTATATAGTTTAATGATGTTGATGCGTTTTACTGTTGTTTCGTTCCAGCGTAGATCGTTACGGATAAACAATAGACTAAAATAATCTCATTTAAGCAGTTGTAGGGTAGAATCAGTTCCTTAAAGTGTAAGCAGTATTCTCAGTAGGCGCTATTCTACACCTCTCTGGCCCTGTTTTCAATTCCCTGCGGGGTGTGGGTGTTACATCATGTACTATATGTTTACAAGCATAGGTATCTCGAAGACAATATTGTAAAATTAATATAGAGAATATATTGTATGTGAAAATTTTAACCTTGGGACGTGGAATTTATGTAAAAAACATTTTTTGAGTTGGAAACACAAAACGAATGAATACGAAGTGTGTTTGTAAAGTCAAATATTTACATTTAATGTTGTAAATATATGCAATGTAAATGATTATTATAATTGTAAAAGTGATTAGAAAGGTGCTTCGAAAAAATTGTAATGGAACCATGAGATGATTTGTACATTCTATTTTATTAGATCAAAAAAAAAATGCCTTAAATTAAAATTATATTAAGAGACGGTACTTATTAAATTATTTAGTTAAATTTAGAGGCAAAACGTAGTCTTCCATGTAATGATAGCTACACGTTCGTTTGAGTGAAACACATTTATTGTATTATAAAGGTTTAGGCTGGGACTACATTATGATCCGGAATCCGGAACGCCGGAGAAAATTCAGGGCATTGAAAATTGAACTCTGCGCTACTACAATAGAGCTGGAAATCGAACACACAAGTGTCGAGTCGAGGAGTTTTGCCGGGGAATTCAATTGGTGACGTTGTGATTTTTGTATTTGTTTCATAAATTTGTGTTAATTCGGTTCTTAATGTGTAATATTGTTAGAATATTAACCATTAAATATTCGTTAACGTGAACGTGAAACGAAAACGTGCTATTTTGTGCTCCCTCCAAAACTCCCTAGGAACTTTCAGTAAAGCTTTTACCACTTTACTGAATGGACTGACTTGACTCATTGACTGCACTGACTATATAATTGGACTTTGACTAGACTTTAGACTTGACGATTTAGGAATATGGTGGTGAAAATTGAAAAGAAAATTCTATTTCCCGCCTTTTTAACTTGACACTGGCAAATGGTTATAAACCGACGCCATATATTTAAATAAAAAAAGTGCCGAGTCGAACGTCAATGTCATATATGACAGCTCGACACTTGTCGCTTCGATTTTCAACTCTATTGTAATAACGCCGAGTTCTATTTTCAGTGCTCTTGGGTTTTCCGGGACCGCCGGATTCCGGATCATATAGTACCAGCCTTAATGTCGTCGTCGTTGAGACTATGTTACGTTTTAGACCCGAATCGTTTCTTATTCAAATGTAGTAGGTCCACGGAACGCTTGCCTATTAGTGTGCCTTTACTTGTATAGTAAATAAGTTTAAACTACTAGGAGAACTAAGAAATTTCAAAGAATATTATGTATATTATTTATTTTCATTATTCAACGTTTACAAAGTACTTTAAGAAGCTTCGGTAGACGTATAGAGACCTCTAGGCCCGAGTAGTTAATATATACCGTAGGGATATCGTCATCTCATGTTTCCTGACTCGGCGTTCGGAAATGTTCATACAAATTGAGGCTCTGCCTATAAACAATGTTAAGACTGTCAAATTCTTAAAAAAAACGAATTTATTGTACCTTTCATAATCTTTATATGGAGTTATCTTTAACACGGATAGGTACTTAAATGAGGATTAGGATTACCCGCGATGAGGCTATTGGCAGAAGTTTCAAGATACGTTAGTCAATTTAGACAGTGCCTAAACTTAAAAATCGGGTCTCGCTGACGTCCTGCAGCTAACGTTTGGTAAGTAACTTACCAGTCTTTATATAAAACGGGTGACCGAACTCAGGTGCTCAACTCTCTTATTTGAAGTAGAGTTTCATTTCACTTTGATTGTATTATAAGAGAAGCGACCTGTTATCATAAACTGATTTTGTGAAGTTTCGACCGTACGGAACGCGTTTCACGCCGATCTGACGTTTACGAGAATACCGGTTTGACAGTCCAAGCGTATCGGGACTTGATTGTAATTGTAATAATGCAGGTTTTATTTAGCAGAATTGACCCTCTGATCTCAACAATATAACAGCTCTTCAAAAATCTTATAGTATCATAAGTCAAATTAGTACTTAGTTAATTATTAAGTCAATTAGTAAATGATTTCTATGGCAGCTAGACTAATTTATTAAAACCCAGTCGCACTTGGTTTTAGATATTTATAAGGGCTGGACTTAACCATGGGCGCAACAAATATTCCGCCCCGATTTTCCGCCCTCTCGGTATAAACCCCAGGCGTAAATCCAGGGCCGTATTCAAACGGTTGAAAACTTGTAATTTACTTGAAAACGTTACGTGCAGGACAGAATGACGCGAATATTTAAAATGAAACTTCTTTATCTTTCCTTAAAACTTTATCCTTTCAGAGTTCCTTTTATTCTATATATATACATAAATTCTATTATATTTGTTAAAAAGATGTTAGTGTCTATTTATGTTATAGTAAAAAGTATATCTATTGATTTCTATATTGATGAAAGATTATTTATTTAAAGCTATATCATCAATTGGTGCTAAATTAAACTTAAGGTGGTGTCACATGTGATGTGACATAAAAGAAATGTCCCTAACGTGAGCGTTGTTTGTTGATATTGTTACTTTACATATTATATATTATGTGCTGCGCTTGTTCTGTTTCTTTAGAAGAACACAATAACGGAAGGGCCGAAGCGAAGAGTATATCTGCTACAGTCCGTTCAGAGTTATTTTACCTCAGAGATTCTATGAGAGTGATGCTTATGTCGTCGGCATAAAGGTCCTGTCAGATGTAAAATAAATCTGAACGGGCTATATTCAATAGTTCATTAATACAGAGTATAAATTTTCACGCTTATCGCATTATGTATATTTACACAGATTATATCAAAGTAGTATTTATTCGCTAACACACTCTTATTATTAATCAAGATACAATAATAGAAAGATTTTCAAACTGTATTTTAGCGTCTCTTGTTTTCTCTCGACACTCTGTCAAATGTAGAGTTTTTAAAAAGTGTTCTAATTTAATGAAAAGTGTTTTAAATATATTGAAATTTTAAAGTAAGAAATTCTATATAAGTAATAAAATATTCCTTTACACGAATAGACAGACAACCGGAGCATATAGTTTTGGGATACGAACATTCGTATCCGACTTAGGCATTACATTATGTACGCAACTTTAACGAAAATGTCAAGTTAAGTTGCCTTTAAGAAAGAACATTGGAATGTTGAAATAGTGGCTAAATTTGTAATTTTTCAATTTATTTATTTATTGTTATTTTAAAAATATGTATCTACAAAGTTGTTCTCGGTACGAAATGTTATTAAATATTGTAGCCAATTAGCCAAAAGATATTAATATTCAATTTTTTAAATTGCACATAGACAATAGCAAAAGCAAAGTGTAATGTTTAGAAAAGTTTAGAATTGAAATATTAAATTATAAAAATATACAATAAGGTATTAATTACTATTTTTAGAAACTTTAAAGAAATATAATAAAAGTTAAAGCAAAACTGTAACTTTCAATTGTTAAATTTTGATTTGTACTTTTTCTTATATTTTTTTTCTAATTTACACCTGTTTTTATTTCCTTTGACTAGTTGTAATGTATTTTCTATGTAAAAAATCTTGCCAAACCTTAGCTTACACCGTTCGTACTTCGTGTCGTACGAGCTTAGCGGTAACAACGACTTCAAATTATTTGTTTAATAAAAGTTAATATAATGTAGCAATGTAACAACACGGGTTATTAGTAAAGATTAGCGTAAGTTATTTATATATACACGATAATGCGTGGTTTACGAGGTGGTTTTCTATTCTGTAGAAATCAGAAGAGAGGACTGATCAGGTAGGTATGACGTGCTACTCTCAGATTTAGTAGATGTGGGTAGAGGTAGATTATGATTATTTTAACAAGCTTTCTATTTTGCTCAAATTGACGCTATGTGAAAACAAAGTATTTTTGGTTCAGTACAAATTTGCTTAAGTATTTTTTTTTTTATTCACATTCAACTCTTGAGGCTATTGTATGCCAGCTACTCGTCCTTGCCAGTTCGGTACCACCTGTACTTGGAGAGGCTGATATTTGTAATGGTTACGTACCTTCAGCGACACTTGCCGAAATAGTTCCAAATGCAAACGTTGAGTCCTATTTTTATTTAATAGTAGAAACTATGACTTTTTGTTATTTTTTATTTATTAAATACCTAGTGGCTATTTTATTTTTAGTTTACAATTATAAATTATGACAATTTTCTTATTACGTTTCTAATGTATTCCGTTCTCTCGCGTTGTAGAGTTATATTCTCGTAACTAGTATGTTGGTAAAGTTCTATTGTTCTTTTGTTTCTATTTCATGTTATTTTTGTTCTTGTTTGATATATATTTTATTTAAGAATCACTCGAAAAGTTTGTAATTTATAACCAGTTCTACGACTTTTTATGTTGGTGCTATTTATTTCTTTTTTTTTGTCGTTTAGAAAAAACTTGTCTGCATTGATTTTCAATCATTCGTCATTTTCATTTTTGTCATGGTGTATAAATTATTTTGTCATTAAATTTTGAACAAATAAATAATATTATATTTTCGTCTTTTGTTTTTTTTTAGTCCACTTTATTTTTACTTGACGCTTTAAAAAGTTGTTGCGTAAACTGCACTAGAATTTTTTAAATGTTTTTGATGTTTTTCGTTTGCATTACCAAATATACTTATTTTGTGATTACCATTTTTTCAGGACGCGGTACACCTGATTACGAAAATAAGAATATAAATTACGCGCAGTCCCCAGTCAACGACAGCCATGGCAAGGTGCGGGTGTATCCCGGACGTATAGCTTCCACCTCTAATGAGTGCCAAAACGATTCCATAAACAACAACTTATCTGGCGGTCCCATGCAGAGACCCTCGGCCAGAAGACGGATAAGAAGACGGGCCAACTCGGCCTCGAACGACCCGGCGGAACAACTAACCGAGATGTCCGTCCGGGGCCTAAACCTCTTCAGATACGCGTCCGTCAACGAGGGCGTGTACCAGTGCACGGAGTGCGCAAAGGAGAACATCCAGAAAACCTTCAAAAACAAATATTCATTCCAAAGGCACGCGTTCCTGTACCACGAGGGGCAGCAACGCAAGGTGTTCCCGTGTCCCGCGTGCGGCAAGGAGTTCTCCAGGCCGGACAAGATGAAGAACCACATGAAAACGACGCACGACTGCTACGTTCCAAAAGATTGTATATACCCCCCGAACTCGTACTACATGCTGCCGGGGCTGGAGAGCCAGCTGCCCCCCGGCATTAAGCTGGAGGCCATAGGGGCGGCGTCCCCCCACGGCACGCCCTCCCACTCCTCCCCGGATCCCGCGCAAGTTTGAGTCACCCTAGATGTAGTATTATTGAATTCCAGGTAAACTGTTTAGGTAGAGCGGATCAGTAAGTAAGTGCCTTTTGGAAAAGCCTTTTTGATATATTTAATAGTTATCACCGATCCACCAATGGGTGATTCGGTCTTATGGTATCAGGTTATATAGGTATCTCTTCTATTTTTGGAGTAAAATTTTAATATATACAATTTTACAGTACGTATTTTTCCATACTGTTATGCATTTAATATCTAAAGTATGTTACGTACTAGAGCTCATTATATTATGATTGTTTTTTAAAGTATGGTTGTGCGAATATTAGACAATAAATATTTTATGCAATATTATGAAGGCCAGTTGAGCAGGATTTGCTGAGTTTTGAGTAATATAATTATAACTTTAAAATAAATAAGTGTTATCGATTACAATATATTGTGCCTTCAAGTTTTTATAGATTTTTAACGGATATATTTTGATGATAATGTTTTCTCTAATGATTAAGCACTGGAAGACTACAACCAAAGACTGCTATTATTCTTATAAATGGCAAAACGACTTGCATAGATTGGATTAATAAAAAAAACGTTAATAATGAGCTAGCAGTTGCGATATGTGCCTTTATAATTTTACTATAACTGGAGCTGTAGATAAAATAGAATATATTATATTAAAATATATTATGCTTACATAAATATATGAGTGCCATAGCACGTGAATAATTTTAATACAAATTTCCAACTACATATTACTTTTGATTTAATATTTTAGGTTACGGAGGCAATCTATGTAAAAATAGTGGCCAAACGACAATCATCAGTTCTTCCATTGATAAGGAATAATATTGTTAGGTGTTACGAGTTACGACTAACACACACTTTATTGTAAGTTTACGTTTGAAAAGTTTTCATCGCACGAGCAATTTATTATGAATAGGATTATAAGATTAGATTATAGATTGTTTATTATTATCTACTTAAAAAAGAATTATTGAGTTTGTGTTTCAAATTTAGCGCACAATTTTAAGGTTAATTTAATATACATAGGTTTGAGTTTATGTAAATACTTAGGTATATAATAAAGTGAATTATTTCTATAATCACCAATAAGGTATTATTAACAATTTTAGTGTGATCATTAGGTAGATAATAGTGTACCAGCGCCAGTCATCGCACAATCACTAGCGATTTCCAATCGAATTGTTATCGTTTCTTACCTATGCTTTTGATATTCTTCGCGCTATTTAGTTTTTTTTTTTTTTTGTTATCTGCGAGCCACAGATTTTTATTACTACGACCACTTCTAAAATAAGAAAGCCTTTAAAAAGTTCTCCTCGCTACAATCTTGCAAATAAGAAACGAACAACTTTTTTTCAGATGTGAGGAAATCTGAAATCTAAACCTTTTAAAGAGGTTCTTGTTTTTTTTTTTGTGGCAAAATGTTATTTATTTTCTTTTGTATTATTTTATAATGTGATATTAGTGCTAACTAAGTTAGCAGTACACTTACATTGTTAAATCATTTTTATTTCCTCTCATTCTGCCGGCTGCGAGGCGGCTTGTAGAATGTACATTATTTTTATCGTTGAAATGCTAAGTATTACTAGCTAAGATTTTCCATTACACTTTAGCGGGAACTTCCGCAGCACAAAACACCTATTGACTATACTATTAAGCTAGCCATACACGTTAGGTTTGAGTAAGGTAAGGGAACAAAGCCTTATGTCTTAAACTGAAAACTTCGAAGAACTTTGTTACTTTGTAAACAATACCTCGATTCTGATAACAACAAAAACATATAGATACTAGGTGTCTTCATGTAGTATATCACTATCGCTATACCTAATAGTGCTGCATACAATTTTTTTTTATTTTTTTTAAAGTTTATAGGAATCATATTAATACAATTAGATTCACTATGTAGTGCAATGTTTTATGCAAGTGTTATTTTTTCTTATATTCTATTAAATTTATAGTTTACGAAAGTAGATGACCAGATCGTATGATATTTATATCGCAGTTTAACATTTTATGAGGAAAATTAGTATTATTTTATTTTCTATAATTTTAAATTTGGTTTTCTTTTGTTTGTAACGATGGATGGGTACAGTTATTTTTATATCCGAGAAAAAAAAGGATGGTAACATCTTTTTATCGATAAACTGTAAAATCGTAAAAAAATACATACTTACGTAGATACCTACAAAAATATGTGTCTATTGAAAATAGTACCTGTTTTAAAGTAAACGTCTGTAAATAAATCACTACTTATCTCTAAAAATATCTCCCTATGTAGGGAGATAGGGAAGTGAACACAAAATAGAACAATATGAAAATTGACTGTACTCAAATTTTTACTGTCGATAAATATATTAGAGAAAGTGCAAATTTCACCAACGCCTATTAAAGTTAATCGTTGATTAAATACCATCTTATCGTTCTTCGTATTAATGAAAGAGAAGGCACGATATTTGGACAAACGATAACTCACAGGCGTCGGTGAAATTAGGACTAAATATCGCTTGTTCTTTCTAAACACTACCTATATAATATCTAAGCATTAAAAGTATATTATACCTACTGTTAGATTTTTATAATACTTGTAACGTATATACATTATACATATTAACATTACTATCACAGTTTAACTGATATATTTAGGATTTAAAATCGTTGGAAACAGCAGAGCTTTAACGATAAATTGGTTAAAATAACTTTGTAACAAAAATTAGTATTGTGTAAGTGAAAAGATACCATCGCATGGAGTGATGCGAAATAATGTACACTACGAATAATAAAAATAAAATTATATTGACTAAAAGTGTTATATTATTGAAGAAATACATTCCTATTGACATAAGTTAAAATACTGATTGTTTTATTTTATAAGACAGAAACTAAATGAGGGTAAGTTTGGTTTTCTATATATTTCAAATTTCATTTCAAATGTCATCTGTATAACAATGCCGCTATTCGTAAAAACGCCAGTAGATGCCACTTTCACAGTTTTCTAGTTTCACAATCTTCAAAAAGCAGAGTAGGTATACCAACAACTAGTATTAGTGAGGTATCAGTATATTTAGTTCGATAAATCAGCTAAAGATCAGTTTCACTTTTCTTTGTTATCTACTTTAATGTATCTAAATATTATTTTCCTTGACAGTTTTAAAACCTAAAAGTCTACATAATATATCTGAATAAACATTATAATATAATCCGATGATAGTATAAATTTTATGTAATCGTTTTCCAAAAAGTCCCAAGTTACCACCTTTTTTTTATTTCAGACTACATAACCTTTGAAGATGACGGGGATTTTAATATGCCAGTGATAACGTTAGAGGTTCTCGCAAACACCAACAGTCAAGGACCAGTTGCCACGGAGCCAACAGAGGAAGTACAAGAAGCCGGCATACACTTCCTAACTGATGCCCAGAAGGACGAACTACTGAACGGCACCAAAGAGAAGGAGGATACACCAAAAGACACGAAGGTTACAAACGATTTCCTAGAGTATATGACAAGAAACGACGGCAGTGTTGTTTGTAAACTGTGCGGGGAGATCTTACAGAGTCGAACGCACTGGTACAGGCACAAATACAAGCTGCACGTGATACAACCGCTCAATCCGGCGCCTCTATTCCAATGTGAACAGTGCCTTGTTTACTTTAAAAGTAGAAAAGGTAACTTCAAATTTTTCTTGTAAATTAGTACTTTAATTATACTCTCGCTAAGGGTCAGCTTACACGGACACGTACTGAACCGAAACATATTCAGTTATTCCTTACTTTCCAGGTTATATAGGTCACCTAGCCAGCAGACATAGCGACGTCCTCAGCGACGCAAGTCCAGTCGTATCCAACTCTCAGATATGTCCAAAGGAAGCACCCGAGCCACAGTTAAAGGAGGAACCAGATCCTGAGTTGTCGATACCCAAATCAAGTGTGCTAAATTATCAAAACAGTAAACAGAATCCAGTGAAGACAGAACCAAAAAAAGAAAAACATTTCAAACAAAGAGGTTCGTATCAGATTATTAACCCCCAACGGAAATATAGGGGTGTGTTTGTGTGTCTGTCGGTGGGATCGTAGCTCCCAAAGGGATGAACCTATTTTGATCTAAGTAATCTTTTTTTGTTTGAAAGCTAACATGATCGAGAGTGTTCTTAGGTATAATTCATCTTCATCAGCTCGCTTACTGCTTGAAAATTAGGGGGTTACTTAATTTTTTTAATTTTTGTCTCTGAAAGAATAATTCTCCTCTACCTGTAATTGTTGTAAATTCATTACAAGATTGAGCATCAGCTATGTTATACTAGCACAACTTCTGCATATTATATAGATAGTTGCATTTTCCTTTATACCTATACATATTCCAAGTGTGTATAGTACGTTTTGGTCCTTCGAGCCAGATAAACATTTTTAGTTATAAATTGTAATCGTTTCAGCCGAATCAAACGACAAATCGGAATGGGAGAAAAAGAGATCGAGGGAGGAGAAATTAGTGGCAGATATAATAGACCGAGTGAGGAAAGAGTGTGAGGCGCAGGGCTCCGGCGGCGCCGCCCGGCGAGGCTATACCAGACGAACGACCGTCATGCACACATAACATACAAGGAATAACATACTTAATGAGACTAATATGTTCCTCTAATTCGATTATCTTGCCAATAGGCCATATGTCGTGACTTGTGTCAAATAAAAAAGTATTTTGTGTCAAAATTATCGTGCCAATTTACCAATTAGGCTGGGACTATATTATTATCCGGAAGCTCTCCTGTGAGTGCTGAAAATAGAGCTCTCGGCTTATACAATAAAGTTGAAAACCGAACACATGACCGTCGAGATTTTAAATATTTTTCGATTTTTTCGATTTTCAACTCTATTAAATTAACCGAGAGGTTAATTTAAAACTATTTTCAGCGCTCTGAATTTTCTCCGGCCGCGCCGCGCCATTGTCCGGAATCCGGCGGGCCCGGAAAAAATCTTATAAAAAGAAATATTTTTTTATAAGATTAGGTTTAATACGTTCCGCCATAAATTTAAAAAAGTGTCGAGTCAAATGTCAATGTCATAACTCGTATATGACAGCTCGACACTCGACACTTTGAATTTCAAGTATATTTTAGCAGTTTTGCCGGGGAATTCAATGGGTGATGTTTTGGCCCCTGTATTTCGCTCATAAATTTGTGTTATTTCTGTTCTTTATGTGTAATTTTGGTAGAATATTAACCATTAAATATTCGATAACGTGCACAAGTGTGGGCAAGTGGTACAACTTCTAAAAACGTGCTATTTTGTGTTCCCTCCAAAACTCCATAGGAACTTTCAGTAAAGCTTCTACTCTACCACTTTATTGAATCGACTGACATGACTCGAGCTCATCACTGCACTGACTATTTATTTGGACTTTGACTAAACTTTAAGACTTGACTTGACTTTACGGTGTTAAAAATTGAAACGAAAATTCTATTACCCGCTTTTTTAACTTAACACTGGCAAATGGTTATAAGACGACGCCATATATTAAAAAAAAACTATAATTAAGCGCAGAGTTCTATTTCAGTGCTCTGAATTTTTAATTTTCCCGGGCCAGCCGGATTCCGGATCATATAGTCTCAGCTTGCTATAAATTTTATAGTAATATAGTTTTGTTTTGTAGTTTTAAGTTAGGTGTAAACATGATAGTTAGGTAGGTACCTACTATTTCTTCCAAAATATTGTAAACTATTGGCCAAATCTTATACGTAAAACAATAGTCTTGAATATTGTATGTTTTATATGTTATGTACCCTAGTATTACCTAATTACTTTTTTATAAACAGCTATTACCTGAGTATCTTAGGTACATAGTTTTGTTAAAGCGTCCCGTAAAGGCACTTAGCCTGAAGACTAAACCAGGTAATTTTTAATGTTACAATTATTATTACTTAGACTGGTATGATTCTGAAATCATTATTGAAAATAAGGAATATTATCTGTATGCTCAATAATATTAAAAATATTCTGCGAGAAAAGTAAAACTGAGTAAAACGTCAATAGTAGAATTGTTGCGTTAAGGTTATGGTTTGACCGTATAAATTATACTTTAATAAAAATGTTTAGAATTTTTCTATAATCACAAATCTAAGAATGAATAAATTTTCTTGACGTTTTACTCAGTTTTACTTTTCTCGCAGAGTATTTTTAATATTAATGAGCATACAGAAAATATTCCTTATTTTCAATAATGATTTCAGAATCATACCAGTCTAAGTAATAATAATTGTAACATTAAAAATTACCTGGTTATTCAATAAAAAAAACAATTTTAATATTACACATCCTTAAGATTAACCGTAGCTCAAACGATACAACGATACGAGGACAAATTCAACAAGGCAAGCATCGCTTAGCTGTAAATTCATGACACTTGCATCTTGCACAGGTGTAGAAACTTTCTAGTTTCTACACCTGTGCAAGATGCAAGTGTCATGAATTTACAACTAAGCGATGCTCCAAAATATTTGCGTGAAAACACCAACTAGTATGTTCATGACTGTTCGCGGAACTTCACCACACAAATGTGAAATCGGAGCCAAATGTTATCTTCTATTCTATCTTACGAGGGCGGGTCAATAAGTCCGTGACTTTTGGAATAAAACACAGATTTTTTGATAAATAAATCATTTTATTTTTCAACGTAGTCCCCCTTGAGCTCTATACACTTTGTCCAACGCTTCTCCAATTTTTTTATCCCTTCCAAAAAATATGATTTGTCGAGGTCCTCAAAATAGGCCTTTGTTTGCGAGATGACTTCATCATTGGAGTCAAATCTTTTTCCACCGAGCCATTTTTTCAGGTTTGGGTACAAGAAGTAGTCACTCGGAGCCAAATCTTGAGAATAGGGTGGATGTGGGAGCAATTCATAGCCCAATTCATGGATTTTTGCCATGGCAACTGCACATGTGTGCACCCTTGCATTGTCTTAGTGAAAAAGAACTTTTTTCTTGGCCAAATGAGGTCGGTTTTTTTTCAAATCCTCATTGAAGCGGTCCAATAAGTTGGCATAATATTCCCCATTAATTGTTCTTCCCTTTTGAAGATAGTCAATGTGGATTATCCCACGTGCATCCCAAAAAACAGTCGCCATAACTTTATTGGCTGACAAACCCACCTTGGCCTTCTTTGGCGCCGATTCACCCTTAGAAACACACTGTTTTGACTGTTGTTTGGTCTCTGGTGTGTTGTGATGGATCCATGTTTCGTCCACGGTTAAAAAACTCCTCCATATTGTGATTAAACAACGCCAAACCTTCCTGTGAAGTTGTTACACGATTGCGTTTGTGGTCGACTGTGAGCAAACGCGGCACCCATCTTGCGGAAAGCTTTCTCATGCCCAAGTGATCATTCAAAATTGAAACCACTGAGCCATGCGAGGCACTTTCAATCTTCGGTCGGCCAACACCATATCGTGAATTTTTTCGATTGTTTCGGGTGTAGAGACCTCAACTGGGCGTCCAGGACGTTCGGCATCTTCAGTGCTTGTAAGGCCACAACGAAATTCAGTAAACCACTTTTTTACCATTGAAATCGATGGTGCAGAGTCCCCATAGTATTTATCAAGCTTAGCCTTGGTCTCGGTAATGGTTTTTTTTCGCAAAAAATAATGCTTAATAAGCACACGAAATTCACTTTTTTTCATTGTTTCCTTAAGTTACTGGATAGTCTGATAAAGATAGCTGTAAAACACAAACTAACTGACGCAGCAAGTTCAAATTTTGATAGGAGTCAACTGACAGATGTCTGTTGACAGGAGTAGTGTTGCTTTTTCAGTAAGGAGGTTAGAAATTCAAAAAGTCACGGACTTATTGACCCGCCTTAGTATAACTTTTATCAATTTTAGAGAGAAAGCCGCCTAATAGTTTGTAAACCTTAAATACATACATACTGATAGTATTTATTATAAAATCATCTTCGGCCTGTGAGTGGGTGAAACCCTAGCAGAAACTTACCTAAGTATGTTACTAGTAGGGGAGAGACGGGCTAGCTGTAGCATTTATTCCTTTTTTCTATGGGGTGACTAAACTTTTGAGAATTTTAATCATCATTTACTCGCATAGCACATACAATGTTAATTAAACTCGATCATCGATGAAAACATTTTGCCTTTTGCATTATTTGTCCTTATAATCGACATAATATAGCAGATTATTTATTAATAATTCTTTATAATATTTTTGTATTTACTTAACTGTCAAAATCAATGTGTTAAGATACATGAGCTTCAAACATGAAAACAATAAAATGTAACATCATTTTTGGTCAAAAGTTTCCCTTTTATTACTTGGGGAAATCCTTTGTGAATCGCCGGCGGATTGGGGGCATCGGCCGGGGTACGGGGGACTCTCATGGGTGATGAACGCACCCGGGGATACCGCACTAAACCCTAAGGTGCCTTCTCCTCTGCTTGTTGGTGGGCCGCCGGACCTGCCATGCGATAACACCAGCGGTTCAGTAAGAAGCATCTGCTTTCAGCAGCAGAACCATCGCAGCAGCCTGTCGACGACAGCTATTTTGGTACAAGTTTCACTAACCTTACCGACATAACTATTTTAAACTTCTCATTATATCACAAATAAACGTTACAACTTGCCCTAAAAATTTCATACAACTAGCCCCAGATCAAAATTTTTAATATCATTGGCTTGGTTTATGTGAAAGTACTATCATTTAATGTACATACAATGTAAATACAGATAATTTAATAAATGGTTAACAAAAAATAATAGAAACATTTTAAATCAAATTTTACGAACAATTCTTTTTTTTTTGTTTTCTGGAAAAACTGCGCTTCTGCTGAAAACCGGTCGGGGGGAAAACCCCGCGCTGTATTGGCTACGCCTACATCGTAGGCCGTATCTAAAAGAACACGTTGAGTTCGAAATCGAAGCAAAACATTTAGTACTTTACTAAGTACTTATCCCGTCACAACAAGACCCTGTCTCCCCTACATGCATTTAAAAAAAATACGCATATTTCTGCATATCGTTACGATTTAAAATAGTAATTAATGTGAATAATTTGTGGTTTTCCAATGTGCATATTATTGTAAATCGGTACGTTGTAGAATAAGGAATTTTAATGTTATTGTACAAATTCGTCCATGTAATGCTGATCCATTGGTAACATAATTTAACAGATACTTAAGTATTCGGTGTTGTGCTAGTGATATTGTATTAAAAACTCATAAAAATAGAACTCAAGATATTTTAACAGCAGGTTTAATTATATCGACATTTATTATATATAAAAAATATATATATAGAAACATTCTTCCCCTTTTGGGAGTCGCAACAACACCAGAGTTACAAACAATTAAATATTTTATGTTTTGGTTACTACCTTACGTTGAATAATCCTAAATAAATAATTTTGTTTATGACCTACACACATCAAAAGGATCTCATATTATTCCTCATAATATTTTTTACATTATTGAATGATTTATTTTATTACTTGCTCAAAAAATGTAAAAAAATACGCCAATATTTTATTTATTGTCAATATTTCTGATGATACTGCCTATAATATGACGTAAAATACAACACCAAAAGTATATTCCTTCTACTGACAAAGTTCTGTTTCCTATATTATATAATGGTAATATACATTGTCCATTTTTACAATGAACTTGTCGCAAAGTGCAAATTTGACCTATACAGAAGTTTTAGTTTCCCATAATGCTGTGATGTTAATTACTAATATTAATTAAATTTCCACTCTTATCTGGTATTTATTTACATGTGTTTATAATACTTTTGTTTAAATGTTTATATTATGTTCTTAAAATTCACAAGGAAAAAAATCACACAAATCAAAATACATAAATATGTACACTGACTTTATTTAAAAGTCTTACCTTAAATCATTTATATATCTAAGACCGATAAATACTTACCGGAATTATTATTAAAATATTTATTAATAATAATAATATTATTGTATTTACTTAATACACCTAGTAAGTACTCTAGGTATACTTATTAAGTACATTAATAATAATAATTGATGTTATAATTAAATATTATGAATACTAAAGTGATATAATATTATAACATAAAATTATTGGACTCTGCCTAAGGATTGTGCTAAGGATGTTCACTATTTGTTTATTTTTTAAATGAATACCCAACGTATACTATATCTTAAGTACTTAGGTACCCAAGTCCTAACGTATTTTTAAAAACGAAGTTAGTTTTAAGTTTTTAATATACCTAAGTTAAAAACCGCTGCGCGCCAAATTTAATAATAATTGAAGTGTTCTAAAAATCGAAGGTTACTTTACCTACTATTATATTTTGCAACATAAAATTTCGCAATAAAGAAAATAAGGAAAAAGGTTCTAGTTTTATAATTTTAGGCATACTTATATAAATAATATGAACTCTGTTATTTCTTTTAAAACAATTTGAAATATTTATTACCTATATTGTATAATTTTTTTTGGACTGAATATTTTTATATTGCTAATATTATGTAGGTAATAATTGTACATACTTTTAGGGAACGAGATGTGTATAAAACTACTTTTACGTAAATACGGAAACTGTGATGATTGTGGCTCAGATACCTAATAAAGTTTTAAGACATGCTTCTAGTTTAATTGTATTACCTATATTTTGTCTATTAGATACCTAATTTACATCGTCTCAAACTTTTTCGTCTGTGTGTTGCATGTCGTGTGACGGTCAGCCGCGGAGTAGGGATAGTGTGAAAGGCGCTTGTCAGAGCAGCCGAGGCCAATATGGCGGCGCCTATAGTTCGCATCAGCTGAGCGTGTAGTGTATAGACTAGTACTCATTTGTGCCAGTGCTCCACGCTATTTTGTTATTAAGTTTCACTTTTACCGTGGTTTCATAAAACCACACAATCCTTTTTTTGTCACCCCACTAGGTAGTTGCTGTAAGTAAGTTGCTGTGTATGCAGCGATGGCAATGACTAATGAGAGAAAAGCACATTCCGGCACAAAAGCGCAAAAATTAATTTTATTACCTACCTCATGGATCGTCGCCAAGTACTAGGATAGCATAAGTAGTTAAACGGTTAGGTAAAGCGCCATCTAGTGAGAGGTAGATAAACAAATTATGTTTAGATCTATTGTGTGAGATTTTTTCTGAGTAAACCATACTTGTGGATGGATAATCTGAGGTTGCCAAGTACTAGATTAGGATAAGTAGTTGGCACGTTAGTTAAAATAGCCATCTAGTGAGAGGTAGATGATCAAATTAGGTTTAGATCATAATATTATTTTTACTGAGTACCATGCCACCACTGAATTCGCCAATTACTAGGATAGCATAATTTGTTTGAAAGCCATTAAAAGGAGCTACTTAGTGAGAAGTAGATGAACAAATTATGCTAAAAACACTGTATTCCTAAATCACTTGCTACAGATCAATAGATGGCGCTTTAAAGCATTGAATGAACTTTCTATTATTATTTTTTCATGACCATGGATACAAAGGGTATGTTCCGATATGCACTGCGACCACTGTACAGTGTGACGTCAATTTAGTATACTGTGAAGCCGTTCCTTTATAGCCAGTTATATTGGTCACTATTTAAAACGGAACGCAATCTCGTATACTGTCAGCCGCATTTTTTGATGCAGCATTCAAATGAGTGTATTAAAGTTTTCTAGGTCATTAAAAAAAATTGTTGTTGGAGTATTGTCAAATTAAAAATATTGTAATTAATATTATTTGTAAATTGAATTTATAACAAAGGCTGTAGGTATTGTTTATAAGACGTTAGGCACTCGAGTGGTTTTGACTGATCACGTGATCAAAGTACTGCGAGTACCTTACCTCGAAAACGCCAGTGCGCACAGTAGAATATGGCGGCGATTTATGACGTCATATATTTCCCTATAGCGTTAGTATACTGGCAGTCCATAATGGAACGAATTTTTCTACAGTGATAGCACTGTGCAGTGCTCGCAGTGCATATCGGAACATCCCGAAGTCCTTCAAATGCGAATATTTAAAAATCCATTCGGTACCTACATATAACTTACACGGTACCTGGGTAAAGCGGCTTACTCACGGTCCAGCCTGCAAATCCAAGGCCGCGGCCTCGATATTATCGAAATTAAAAATAATTGACACTTTTGACACTGGTATTGGATAGGTAAGGCATGAAAACATGTCAAATAGGTATTTGCCTAAAAAATTTTTTTCGTCTATTCGATGTGCGTGTTATAAACAATCTAGAACCCATTTACGTATATCTTAAAAAATAATGAACATACAAACGATTTTAAATTTACAATATGAAAGAGAGCGATATATCGGCCTGTGACGTCACGAGTTGCCGCCATACATTTGTCATCACAAAATGTATGACGGTAGCAACTTGTGACGTAACAAATCGCTTTGCGAGAAAGATATATTTTTTATTTGCTTATAATAATTTTTAATCGCGTCAATCTAAATACCTATTTATTTTAGATTTATGTGTCATTATTCAATAATTTTAAAATTTAATTCATCAAATGTGATATTGCACACTAGGAAACATCCCTATTTGATTTCATTAATTCCACTTGTTTCCCACGTTTCCTATTGTGTGAAGTACTCAGTGTTGTGTGATATTTGTTAAAAAAAACTAGATGTCAAGTGTCAACTCAACTGTCATTACTTATTTTGATTTTTGGTTAAAAATTCAAATCAAAAAAATTATAAATTTACAGTTATTTGCAGCCAAGGTTTGTTTGCTTTCGAATTATTTATATTCACTTTAGATATGTACCTATTGTACATATTTAAACTTAGTTATCAAGTTTGGAAAGAAAATAAATTTTAAAAGCGTTAAGAAAAAATCTAAGTACCTAGTATTTATTTTCGAGTAAGTACATTATTTGGTATTTGAAATGCCGCAAACTTTCCAGATCTTAAAATGCTACAAATGCTATATATTTCAGGTAATAATTTATAAATTAAAGATTTTTATTGTAACTAAAATAATAATATCAATTTCTAAGCTCAATCGAAGTCTCCATAAATGTGTAGTAGGGTTGTTTTTTACCCGGGACAAAAAAAGAACAAAATTAATTAATTTGTGATAAATTTTTAATATTTTTCTGAGGATCGAGCGAGTTTTTGCATTTTTGATTAGTTTTAGAGCTGAGCTCATATTTATTTATATGGGATACGTTTTAGTTTTTAATCCTAGATCGCTCTAATTACGGAACAGCGCTTGTCCCCGCGGGACGTTTTAAATAATACTTAAAATACGGGACGTCTGGCATCCCTAATCTGTAGGTACTGTATACATAATACTTCTTGTAATACGTATACAGTTATATAGGTACTATACATAATATTATGTATATACCTATACATAATATTATGTACTTAATACAAAATGGTGCCTAGTGTTTTTAATTTAAAAGTAATGTTTACTTGTATAATATTAAAATGAAATGTTTATTTAAATTTAAAGGTTAATTTGGCAAAGAAAAGTAATAAATGGGAATGTAAACTTTGTGGTGAAAAGCAGTCCATCAAAAGACATTATGGAATTGGGACAGCTCCGGAATGTAGGGGTCATGTACAAAAGTTAAATCTAATGCAAGGCGATAAGAATAAAACAGTGACAAAAGTAAAGGAGTTAGACAGTGACGATGACAACCTTAAATATATTCAGAAAGAGATAAAATTGTGTAATTCAAAAATAAAAAGTAAATGGTCGGCATTTATTGATGAAAATGATGATAACTCTGATGTAGACCAACATAATGACAATAGTTTTGATATTCCTGTACAAGTTTCTAAGAAACGAAAATATGAAGTATGGAGCACAGAAATTAGCGAAGAAGAGCATTCCGGACCTAATATTTTTAGTAAATCTAAAGAAAAAAAGTACATACTACAAGAATCTAGCATAAATTCAAATAAATGGTCACCTTTTATTGCTGATGATGATATCCCAATGAATAGTAAAAGTATTTCTGTACAAGTTCCCAAGACTCGAAAATATGAACTATATGAGACAAAGAGTAATGTGGATGAATATGCAAAACCTACTTCTTTTAGCTGTATTAAATCCAACGAGAAAAAATTTCCCATACAAGGCTATAATATAAAATCAAATAAATGGTCAGCTTATGTATCTCATGATGAAAACACAAATAAAAAAATTTCTAAAGCAAACCAAAGACACATAGATGATGTTAAGGAAGAGATGACCCGTGAAAATAGAGACCTGTGCCTGAATAAGTTTCTGGAAACTCCAAAGGAATCTACAGTAACTGAAAACTCTGATCCAAAATGGCCACAGCTTGCGACAAACACAACACAATGTGATGACAAAGAAAACTATTTAAAAAAAGGAAAACAAAGCTTGTTTTCTCTATGTGATGATAATGATCTTGATTCCATATTAGATTTTTAAGATGTTTTTGTGTTATGTCAGTTAAGAACCTTTGAATGGTAAAAAATTATTATACCAAAAAATGAGTTTTAATGAATGGAGTTCTGAGTATTCATTTTAAGCTGAAACAAGTTAAAGTTGTTTAAAGTTTAGTAAAATACATTCTTAGTTATGATATGACTATAAAAATCAAATATTTATATGGGTCTGATTCACAATCTTCTATGCGGAATAGCATATTCAGATGTATACAATATGTTTTGTCTGTACCATTACACATAGACATACCTAATTAAACTATGTGTAGTATCAGTTATCATTCGATTGTGAAACGGGCAAAAGAAAATCCAAACCTTTCATAATACTTTTATTACAAACCAGTAAATGTCTGTTTTATATAAACAAACCATACGGAAATTCTACATCCAACATACATAATACTGTATATAACTATTGTTCAAAAGTTTAAATTCACAATGGCAAATACATAATATTACTTTAATTTATACACAAATGCTTCAACAGTAGATAAAAGTAAAAAAAGAATGCCCAGTATAATATCCCTAACAGCTTTGAATGTGTTTCTATGTACAAAATATTCATGTTACGTATACTTTTCTGCACAAAGTTCTAGAAAGTGATTAAAAAGTTGTATAATAGTTTTTACTTTTATCTGCGGCAGTGTACTCAACATACAAGCGTTTTCACATTACGCTATACAATATCGCTTATCGCGTCCGATAAAGGCAAAGACATGTATATGTTTCAATATCAAACAATACCTTTCTATATAGTCTAGTATTATATATATATAAGATTCTAGTAGTATCTTTTATATAGTCTTTGTTGTTATCGGCACAATATCGGATATAATATATGGGAAAACCCACTTATGTCGACGACATATTAAGAGCGGTAAAGTCGGTACGCGATATCGTATCGCATTATATGAAAACGCTCTGAGAATAATGCTTGTAAGTAATATTTATTTATTTTAAAGTTACTAAAAAAGCTTTATTGGACAAATCAAATCGTAATCGTAAGCTTTCTGAAGCTTCTACTTAAACCCCAACATATATCTGACAAAATGAAGGTTGTTTAAATTAAATGCAAAGTACCCTCATATTGACAAAAATACATGTCATTAAATTTCATCGAACTGGAAAAGAGTACCTAGAATTGTATATTAATATGAAACTTTACTATCATAGTACTTTTATCATTTATATTAAGTATTTACTAACAGATACAAACACTCATGCATATACATCGCAGATTGAAAGGAAGCCCTACAAGATTCGATGTTAAAAGAACACTATATAATTTATATAGAGTACAAATTGGTATTTTACCACATAACCCGGATTTCTTACCCTTTTTTTCAAGAGATTAATAATTTATTACCATGCACACTTTCTTATTCATGTTGAACGATGTTTCTTTCTTAACTTCTTCCGTCGTGTCGCGCCATATCAAAGCGCAATGAGGATTTTCAAGTATATGCTTTCTAAAAGCTGTTTAGACCTGACTCGTGCGAAACACCGTCTGGTGGCGAATGGGGTATAGAAGACGGAAAACCCTCAACGGAGAATTGCAACTCTTTCTGCCGGCAGGCGGCGCTTCGTGTGCGTCGGGCCACACAGCACAAGCACAAATTGGAAAATCCTCTTTGAGCTAGGAGGGGCTTTTATACTTATTACAGTGAGATGATTTCAACTTAACTGAGTCTCGTTATTTTTTTTCGAAAATAAATTAATCGACTAGAACGCCATTGTGTGTCGTCGGCGATGAATATCCCGCGTTCTCGCATACCGACGACCATAGCTACCCAACCTCCAAGCTCTGCAATGTAACGTAATACTATATAAGTATGTAATTGAAATAGCAGTAGGAAATGTAAAGAGAGCTCCGTGGCCTAGTGGGTAGACCGTTTGATTCGCACTCGAGAGAGTGCAGGTTCGATTCCCAGGACTTTTTCAGATCTCAAGTACATTAAACGGACGCTCTACGGAACGGACGGTGAAGGAAAACATCGTGAGAAAACCCGCACATGGTTTGCCCTAGACGTATTGACCAGCCACTGCTCTGGACAAGGCTGACTGTGTTGTGAGAATGCCGTATGTGCTTGGGCAACCATACGCGACATTTAGGCGGGTTTTAGTGTCGCGCTGACCGAGCGAAGTAACCACTTTTGAAATACTGTAGTGCCTGGGACAGGCGGTTTTTAAGGCTGGTCATCGTGTCGCACTGACCGCTCGCTGACCGTCAGCGCCGACAGGTCAAAATATTTCTAGGAAGCTTTTTCGAATAACGCGTAGCGGTCAGCACGAACATTTCATGCATTTCGGTGTCGGCGCTGACGGTCAGCGAGCGGTCAGTGCGATACGATGACCAGCCTTAAAAACCGCCTGTCCCAGGCACTACAGTATTTTAAAAGTGGTTACTTCGCTCGGAGAATACTGTATAGGTACCTAAATCTTTCAATAACGGATGAAAATACTTAAGTTTAAGAAAGTAAGTAGTATCAGTGCTGTCATAGACAGACACATTTCTAGTATGTTGTGAAAAAAAACCCACCTCTGTCTATATGACATTGAGTCTCCTCTGTACATTAGATGATCTTCTTCATAACGTCTGTGTAGGTCCTCGCTGCTACCTGAAATACCGAAATCCTTTTTCTTACTTAATAGGTATTAAAAACGCGAATGTTTGTATGTTACTTTTTCTCGCAATAAGTAACTACTGATCGGATTTTGATGAAGTTTTGTATGGTAGTAGTAGAGTTAGGCTCTGGACACATAAACAAGTTTTTTATCGTAGCAAAATGTGCGATCCCCGCGGGATTTCTGTTTTGCGCGTACGAAGGCGCGGGCAACATCTAGTAGAAAATAATTTTGAAACATTAAAAAAAATCAAAGTATTATCTCTGTAAAAATCTCACTATATTAAACAGTTCTCTCAATTAGTCGAGACATACCGTTTGCATTGGAATGTGAGTATCGTCTGCAGGACGGTCCGCGACAGCTCAGCAGCTGCTGCAGTTGATTATGGAAGTACTCCTTCTCCGATGCAGTCAGATATTTCACACGGTTTTGAGTTTCGAATGGATCTAAAAAATACTTCTTACAGTTTTATTTAGAATTTGAATTTTGAGGCGAACACACAGAAAAAATAAAACATTTTTTTACAAAGAATCTCCCGCGCTTAGAAACGCGTCAAAAACCATAGACAATATATTTTTAAAATTTTAGACGTACTAATACAAAAGGGAGCTGTTAGTATCGCGATTTGCGTGTCGTCGCGTCGCTAACAATATTAACTTATTTATGTAATAACAGTCTTCATTGTTACCCAAGGGCCAGGAGGAATAACAAAAAACGTTTCTTTTTTAAACAAACAACAACAGTAACTTAGGGATTATCAAAATGAGTCATTCTCACCTATCCTCAAGTTGTAATACGTGACCAATCCGGTAACAAACTCGCAGTACAGCAGATTGTGTGTGGCGTTGATGGTCCGCACGCAGTTGTAGGTGTTGTTGGACGCGCTCATGCAGAAGCAGAACGGTCCGGCCGTCCACAGCGGCGCCGTCCGCCAGTGGTCGTTGTCGTGACGGAAACAGTTCATGCGCTCTGACTCGCACAGCTTCTCGAGTTCCGCCTGGAAATAAATAAAATAAACTTCATGATACAGGAAAGAAAAACTACTTAGAGCCTCTACGGATGTTTTACCTTCAAAATTACACAAGGTCAGAAACACATGTATACCAATAAATGTCAAATATATTGAGAAGTTTACAGGTGAAATTATAGCTAATATTGGACACTTAGAGTATCATAGTAGCCCGGATATGTCGTTCGGTAAACTGTTTAAATTAATAATACATACATTTGATACTATTTTCACCCCTAAGACAGTGAGAACAAACAGTAAAAGTAAATTCAGCGAATGGGCAACAGCAGGTATTTTAAAAAGTAGATTAAAATTGTATGAACTTTATAATGAAAGAACAATGAATCAAAGTGAAGAATTTAAAAATTATGTAAGGTTATATTCAAAAACATTTAAACAAGTTTGCTCTGCAGCAAAATCTCTTCACATTAGAAATAAAATTAAGAATTCGAAAAATAAGATTAAAACAACTTGGCAAATCATTGCAAATGAAACTGGAAGAGTCACCAGCCGCAACACATATTTTAAATTGAATATAGATAATAAAATAATTAAATCCGACAGAGAAGTTGCAACTGCTTTTGAGAAATTCTTTGCTGACATTCCAGTTTCAACCACCAAAAATTTGTATGCCTCTCCTGCTGATGCTGAATTACTTCTTAAAGATAATGTAAAATAGGACCGCAAGACATTATTAAAAATTTTAATTTATTAAATATTAAGAATACTGCAGATTTATGGGGTCTATCAATGAAAGTTATTAAATCTATAATCGATATTATCGCACCTTACTTAGCAACTATTTTTAATGATTGTATAAAAGTGGCGTATTTCCTGATCTAATGAAACATACTAAAGTTTTACCTCTGTTTAAGTCTGGTAGTAAGTCGGATCCATCTAACTTCCGACCTATATCTATTTTGCCAACACTAAGTAAAATATATGAAAAAATAATACTTACTCAGTTACTAGCACACTTTAATATTAATAACATTTTACATAATAAACAATTTGGTTTTACGAAGGGTCGCTCTACAACAGATGCTGGCGTTGATCTGATTAGTTATATTTTTGATGCTTGGGAGAGGTCGCAGGATGCTCTAGGAGTTTTTTGCAATCTCTCTAAGGCATTTGATTGCGTGCAGCACACAACATTGACCAGGAAACTATGCCACTATGGAGTAAGGGGACCAGCACTCGTCCTCTTAAAATCTTATTTATCAAATAGGACTCAGAGGGTTGAGATAAATGGAAAAAGATCCACAGGGACCAAAATTGAGATGGGGGTCCCACAAGGATCCATTTTAGGACCCTTTCTTTTTCTGGTCTATATAAATGACCTACCATGCCTTATTAATGGAAAAAACGGGATAGTCTTATTTGCCGATGACACGTCACTTACTTTTAATATTAATCGCCAAAACTCAGGCTATGATGAAGTAAATAATGCTCTCTCAAAAATAGTACACTGGTTTAGTGTTAATAATCTTTTGTTAAATAGCAAAAAAACTAAATGTATAAAGTTCACGATGCCAAATGTAAGGTAAACTGACTGACTAACTGTCTTTTTAGGTATATCTTTAGACGCAAAACTACAGTGGGGCCCTCATATTGTTGGGTTGGCCGACAGACTCAGTTCAGCAGCATTTGCAGTGAGTAAAATAAGACAATTTTCAGACGAAAACACAGCAAGACTTGTATATTTTAGTTACTTCCACAGTATAATGTCCTATGGCATTCTACTGTGGGGAAATGCTGCCGATATAAATACTATATTTGTGCTGCAGAAGCGAGCTGTTCGGGCAATCTACAAGCTGGCCCCCAACACTTCATTAAGAGAGAAGTTTAATGAAACTGGAATCTTAACTGTAGCTTCTCAGTATGTTCTATCAAATGTATTATATGTTAAAAAAAAATTAAACCTATTCAAAAAGAAAAGTGACAACCACAATAGAAATACCTGAAATAAGCATAAGCTTGATGTACCAGTGACTAGACTTAGTAAAGTAAAGAACTCGTTTAAAGGCCAGTGTATACGCCTATACAATAAGATCCCAGAAAGCGTTCAAAATTTTTCAATCAATAAATTTAAAAAAGTAGTTAAAGAACGTTTGTGTGCTAAAGCCTATTATAAAGTTAATGATTTTATGAATGATAGCACACCATGGGAATGAGGTGACCCCCTGCAAGGCTACTTCTAAATTACATATATTATTGTACTCTTGTTATGTAGTTCTAGTCATAACATTGTTATATATGCCTTTTTTATATTTTAAAAGAACAATTTTCCATCTTTTTGATAAAAGATGGCCCCGCGCGAGTTTCTTACGCCGGTTCTTCTCGCCGGGCTAGTTCCCGAACCGGTGGTAGGCATCATGTAGATCGACGAGAAAGAGAGAAAGTGTATGAAAATACCTATTTTGAAGACAAAACTTTTGACTTTGAAATCAAAAAATACAACTCTAATTCCAACAATAGGCATTAGAGCGATTTCACATTACACGATACGATATCATTTATCGCGGTGATAATTACCAAAGACATGAGAGAGACAGATTAAAGTATAATAATGTTATGTTTTAATATGAAACATACATACTTATACATACCTACCTGTCTTTATCATTATTGGCTATTGGCCGATATCGAATATCGGATTGGATGATTGAAAAACGAACAAGCAGAAGATTACTTTTAGAACAATATCCAAAGGTACGTCTAGTAAAATATATTTTTTAATATATTACTATTTTTTTAATATTATATAAAAGCTTTACTTCAAAATATGTTTTAGGATGCACAGTTGAAATACCTTTTTCTTAGCTTTCCTTATTTTCTTACGAAGTCTTTGTTCCTTTAGTTTTCTTCGTTCCTCCCTAGCTTTTTGAGCTGCTTCCAGGAAGTTATTTGTTGGTGATTTGGTTTTTCTGAAAAACAAAATCATATTTTTTATAAAAAGATATTTATAAGGAAAAGTATGTTCAAGATTAGCAAAAAAAAAAAAATATACGCACCTATTTTCTTCACAATAGCATACGTGTTTGTCCTCATTTTCAATAAACAATGGGTGCAATCTTCTTTGGAAAACATCGACTGGCTTTCCAAAGACATCGCCATTTTGCAAATTTCCTCTAATAGGGTTCTTCTCTTCGTACTCTGATGCGTCAAATCTAGTTGGACCTAGACTTGAGGACAAAGTAGAAATTGGTGCGTCTGTTGTGTTATTTTCATATTTAACTCTTGAAAATGTCGGAGGAGTGCTAGTCTTATGAATTGATAATATTTTATCAACAGCTGAATTGTAATAATGAAGAGTAGATATCAAATCTTTGGGTGTCGTTCTATATTCGTGGGGTGTTATAACCTCATTCTCCAAGGTAGATCTATTTACTTTGTACAAGCTGAAGATATTTGATGTCTCTGTTGTGGTGAATACAGGTTCACTTATGGTTGTACTTTGCGATGTAACTTCAGTTTTACTCCCTTCGCTTGAGGTTTCTGTGATGTATGTTGTAACTATAGGTTTTGGTAGTTCACCTAACGTTTGTGTTCCAATTTTATCATTATTTGATGCAAAAACGATAGTTTCTGTCGAAGTTTCGTTCTTTAGCTGTCTATCAAATACATCATTTTTGGTATTCGTATTTGATGTTGGTAAAATATATTCATTTGACTGTCTGAATTTCTTATCATATGTCGTACTATTTCTATGCTTTGTTTTCATTCTGTGTAGTCTTCCTTTGTTATCTTTCGACGTTGTGTTATGTACTGTAGCTTTGTTTTGTAAATGATTGTAAGCGTAAGTTGGACTTATAGTTCTTATAGTTTGTACTTCGACTATGGGCTTACTGTTCTTCAAATGCCTTTTAATTTCCTTTAAATCCTCTAACTTTGTTCTTAACTGGCGTATTTGATCTTCCAAACTTAACCTATTAGTTTGCCACGCTTTTAAATCGTTATAAATAACTGAGGAACAGTTAACAGTTCCGTCTTTTTCTATCTTACATTCTAATGAAGAGTCGTTGTTGTTTATCATAGCATCAGATTTTTTTGGTTTATTTCTAGTATGTGACCAATGTTGAGCTCTTCGTTTTATTCTTTTTTTACGATCTATATTATCTTTGGTTCTTTCATAAGCTTCAAGAAAAGCTTCGGTTTCTTTAATCAGTCTATCAATTTTTTCTTCGACATTCTTCTTATCTCTTTCACTAACCTGTTCATTTTTAAAGCCTAAATGACCGATACTGGGATTTTCTTCCAGAATACTATCCACTGTATTAGGTTCGAAGACATCGTTGTTAATTTCCCTCTTATTTCGAGTTGCATTATCTTTTTGGAAGTCTCCCGGCCGTCTTGCAATATTACCATCGGTTTCTAATCTTGTGTATACGAGACCACTTGGTGTGAAGCAAGCACACTTCTTCGTGCTCATTTTCGACTGCGCTGGTTTCACTTCTGGCTGAAATTTTATTTTATTCAAGTTATTATTGAAGTTAGTCAGTTACTGAAATTATTACAATTTTTGAGCAATAATTACCTCAAATTTGCACTTGTGTTTTCTCCATCGCCCATTTACAAGGACACACTTCCATTTCCTTCCAGAAGAACATGGGGCTCTCAGTTCGACTTTGGAACATTCAGCTGCCAAACGCGCTGCCTTGCTGCTGATGATACTTGCTACCGCATCTACGATTGGGGAGACGATTACATGTAAAATATTTAGTTTAGATTATACCTAGTCTTGCCATAAATACTGAAACAAAGAAAAAAAATTCTATTGCAAATAACATTTATTACTTTTATAGTATGTTAGTTTAATACATAAATACGAGCGGACCCGATAGACGTTGTCCTGCCGGGCTGATTTGTGAATCTAAACCATCCAGGGCGCCAACCAAACGCATACAATAAAATTCATTCAAATCGGTCCAGCCGTTTAGGAGGAGTTCAGTGACATACACACGTACAGTAGAATTATATATATAAAGATAAAACAATTTAAAATATAAAAAGCTTATTCGAAGTGGTATCCATTGGCTGCAATACAGTCCTTTAAACGTTGAGGCCAGTTATCAATAGAAGCACTCTTTCCATGGGAAAATTCTTCACTGCCAATCGTACGGATTGTTTTAGGGACTCCAAATTATCACGGCGTTTAGAGCAAGCCGTACTCTCTAAAACTGAGCGTAAATCATAAACCAGCGGATTAAGATCGGGACTAGACAACGGCCAGTCTTCAGCTCTGATAAAGTCCGAAACGTTCGCTTCCAACCAAGACTGCGTAGACCGAGCTTCATGACCCGGCGCCGAGTCTTGCTGGAAGGACCATTCTTGGTTATTGAACATGGTGTTGTTAAGGAGCCTCACTAGCTTCTCAAGAATGGTATCTTGATACACTTGTGCCGATGTTTTGATACCTTTTTCACAAAAGTATGGCTCAGTCACTCCTTCATAGCTAATACCCCACCAAACCATCACTGAAGTCGGATAGTGCCCACGTTGAACTATGTCGACTAATTGGGAAGCTTCCTTAGAGCTTTGAGAATAAATATGGTCATTTTGTTTGTTAAAATGTTGCTCAATTGTAAAAATTTTCTCATCCGTAAACAAAATTTTTCTGCGACCTCCATTTGCGTACCGCTTCAGTAGTTGTTTCGATTTTACCACCCTATTCTTTTTTAAATTATCAGTTAAGAAATGACCAGTACGTCTCATATAGGCTGCAAGTCCTAAGTCAAAAAATATAATTTAAAAGATAAAATACGCGACACGGTTCTAGGTGCTATTTTCATCTCCCGAGATAAAATCTTTTGCTTTCGGACAGGATTTCTTCAATTCTTTCCCTTACTGCTTTGACCACCTTTTTCGTACGAACACTACGTGGACGGCCAGATCTTTTTCTGTCACAAACAGAGGAGGTCTCATTGTACCTAATACCTATTAATAGCAGTGGCGTGCACAGGATTATGACACTGGGTATGCGGCGAAGTACTCGGTCACAAAAACTTTTTCGTTTATAGATTTTTAGCATAGCTACAGCCAAGCGACGGATCTCTAAGTCGAAACCATGCCAACAGAACAAGTCTTAGATGTACTACTCTATTTCTACTCTATTCATGTACATCTTCTACGGCAACGCAGACACGTCGCGGCGGAAGAAATTCTAATAAGAAAAATAATAAGCATATTTTAAAATATTATAACTACTCACCAGTCAGTCAGCTTCAATTTTCACATATTAAAGGTTCCGGTTACTTGAGATTACTATATCCCGATGTAAATAAACGCAAGATTTCGGCCACCTCAAATATCTTATCCAAGTGAGTGAGGCCGCGGAATAGAAATTATTTAAATCTGAATATCCCGAATAAGTCCACACTGTACTAGAATTACTAAATAATATACAAGGAAAACAATATAATTTAATCGTGTGTACACAACCACACAGCCAGTTATACGTTTCATAACTTTTAACATGAAATTTTCGAGTTACATTATTTTTTGCTGGTTTAATTGTTGTAACTCGGGTACACACCTACCTTTAGACAGAATTTGAATATTTTCACTGAATGACAATTGTGAGAACTTGTTATCTTTAATTTTTAATAAACGCACATTTGTTTGCGTTGCGTTGATAATCAAATAACATTTTTAAAAAATCAACTTAACGCACTAGTAAAAGCAAATCACTACAATTATTATAGAAACTCAGTAAGAAACTGTTAAAATATGTACACACTTTCAAATGTTAAAATGAAAAATCTTTTAAGAAAACTATAAATAAACAGGAGCGATTAAATTGTAAACAATGCTTATCACATGAAATATGCAATATGGCCCCCGCGAAACACAAAATGTTTCTTCTATTTAAATAAATAAAACCTTACTAAACAAAAATGCATAATGTGCATACATGATTCATTAGATTCACGTCGTATTATTTTTAGTCGGATTATAGGCAACGAATAATTTCCGACAAGCCAGTTCGGCGGTTTTCGGAAGCGATCGGATAGCCGAACCGAGCTCCCAGCTCGGCTCGGCGAGGTTCGACCATCGCCTGCCGCATGAGTTACCGCTATATAATCATGTCGATATCCATGGATGTGTGCGTTTGCGAAGTATGAAAATTACACACACATGCGATGATTTTTCCTGCAGGACTTACCGGCATGAGTTGCTATTTATAAAATATTAGGCGTTTTTAAGTTATTATATTTTTTTAATTAATTTATTTACTATTAATTAAAGTCATCTAAAACGTAATATTTATAAACGTAATATTTTATACTAATATTTTATTTATTTTTAATTGTAACAGTATTAATGGCCAGACTAAGTATACTTAGAAATATTGAGGTATAACTAGGTACTTACATGATAAACGTATAAAATATAACATTTTATGTGAAGTTTAGTAATTAGATACATACATCTAAAAATTACAAAAAGTTTTTTTTTTCTAAATTATTAAAAAAAAAACTACATCATTAGTTTGCTTACATTATATACAAAAATATTAATTATAGTAAGCATGGACTTAAACGCACATACTTCGGAGATAGTTACAAATATGTTCCTGCAGCCTTATATTTCATACACTTTTACCTAATGGTAACGTCACAGCTATGTACTTACGACTTTTGTATGAAGCGTTTTTACGAGACTGCAAACCTATTTTCTCTGCAAAGGACTGAATGTTGTTGGGTTTAATATCCTCTTATAACTGTCTATATTAATTTCAACTCGTCCGTTAATATCAGAGTGATAAATCTATAATTATTTACGGCCAATTAGCGGTCGGAACACGAGATATCTGGCCGAGATAAAGCTAAGTGGGAACGGGACCCCAGTGGGAATGATTTCAAAATATTGGGCATAATACTGTAGATAAGTTAAAATGTCACATGCCATGAGTTATAATTAGTACCTTCGTAGATATTTCGTGACCGGAATTTATGCGCAAAATAAATCTAAGTATGGAACGAGAATCTACTTTAAACCCAAATAAACGGACTATATTTTAAACGATAATCCTGTCCGTGCCTATGTGTGTATAATGTATAAAATATTCATACAAACTTTTATCCCCTATTTGAAAAAACCTACCTAAGTGGATGCCTACTTTATATGAGAAATACGTGTGCAAAATTTAAAATTTCTAGCCTTAAGGGTTTGAACCCCTATGGGGTTGCAAATCCTTTTCCCGATGTTTTATATAATATTTTAATTTTTTTTGCATATTATATAAAACTTTGATGTTATTTTTACTTCGATGTTTTAGCAAAACCTACATTAATAAAACAACTTTTGACGATCGACGATTTTACCACCGACGATTGAAATTGAGATGTATTTAAAATTAAATCTGAATAAATAAAAATTATGATTATATCAAAATTATATAATTCTATTTATGTTTTCACTTTTAGAAATATTTTTATAATTCTTAAATTGCTTCAGTGTTCAGTTTTGTATTTAGTATTTAGAGCAAGATACACACTCGTATCTATTAAAAATATGCGTAGCTAATAGCATAATAAAATATCACAAAGTGCGTAAAAACAATTAATTATGTACTCATTATTATTATACCCATTTAAAATCTTAAAAATCAACATTATTGGAAATAATGTACTGGAAATAAGGTACTAACTTACAATTCTTTAAAAATGGTGATCTTGAAAAACATAAAATCGTCAAGTCTTTGTTCGCTGAGGTGAGATCTTGTTAGATACTAAATGTTCCAGCAGTAATAAAATATAAAAAAGTGGAATAGCCTGTGATCTTTTCAAAGTTTTTTTTTAAATCTCCACCACCATCACTACCGTTTCCGTAAAGTGTCATTTCTATGTGAAACTAACGTATGCAAATTAGTACAGTTTAGTAAAACGTAGGAAACTGTAAATCCTTTAAATTGAGATCCGGGGAGAGTGAAGACAAATCATTTGAAGCCCCACATGTATGGTCGAAATTAGTCAACTTTTCAGTTACCAAAAATAAAAATCCCACCTGTTTAAGTTATAATAAAACACCTAAATTGTGTTTTTAATTCCCTCACTAATAATAATTAAAAGAAGTACATATAACAAATCTAAGCACAATTTAAACTCGATAACTGTTTTAAGATCTTTATTTTAAATTTAACTTACAAATCAACAGTAATATCTTACTCGTCATTGCACTTTGAAGTTTCATTACATAACCAAAATAAATTAACACTGGTTTACACAAACCGTTAGTACAATTTTTGACACCTACATCTTATCTCTATTATATCTAAAAAATAATTACTTCTACGCAAAAACAGGAGCGTTGATTTACATTCGGTTTTTCTACTAACCGGTTAGGTTAGGTTAGTTAGAATTAATTTTATTTATAAAAAAATATTTGGTTATTACCTCTATTATTATATTAAACTGTCTCTTACCAGCCAGTCAGTAATTATCGAATCCAAAACTACTTCCCAAAAGTATTTATTCAGATATTATAATTAATTTAAAAAAAAAAAAAAAAATTATATAAATAAGATTCAGGTATTAGGACCTAAGTGTGGCGGACCAATTAGCGCCACAATTCTGAATCGCACTATCGAAGTTTTCTTAGATTGACGCTATATATACAACATCCGAAAACTACTAAATTGGGATTCAGCCTGACCGAGCATACCACCTCGCTCGGTCAGTGGACTACGGCCTGACCAAGCATACCATCTCGTTCGGTCGGAGATCTCCCATTAGGGCTTCTACATATTCCCACATTTGTGACTCTCTACAGAACACGTCTCCTTCTAGACATCCTCATCATCACTTCCCACCCCTCCGCACCACGCCAGCCAGCTTTTAGCCTTATCGGGTACCTCGACCACCAGCCTCAACGCACCGCGGCCTGGTCGAACCCTCATCAGCTTCAACGGGCACCTCACTACAACGACCGGTAAGCTAGCAGAGCACATCTCTACTGGTCAGCACGTAGCATTAGCCCCGCACGGCAGCACAACCGAGTCACTGGAGCCCGTGCAGCAGCTTCATAGTTCCGACCACTGGGACTCTCTGGCACTGGCGACTTAAGCAAAAAGACTCAAGATTCGACCTCCGGTCTTCGGGGGGAGTGATGTGGCGGACCAATTAGTGCCACAATCTTGAATCGCGCTATTTTTTTTCGCTTTTCAGATGTTGTATATAAAGCGTCAATCATAGAAAGTCTTCTAAGATTGATGCTATATATACAACATCTTAAAACTACTACAGTGGGCTTCGGCCTGACCGGGCATACCACCTCGCTCAGTCAGTGGACTTCGGCCTGACCGGGCATACCATCTCGCTCGGTCGGAGATCTCCCTTTGGGGCTTCCACCATATCCCACATAGGTATACATTATTTAGAATATAGTTAAATGTAGTTAAACCATTACATTTCTTTTTAAGTCGTCATATTAATTTGGCATCCTATGATTGTAGAAGCTTAAAAGTGCAATAATATGTTTCGTAAGTAAGAATTCAATAAATATTAAAAAATTACAGGTTTAAATTGTGTTTAGATTTGCTTATAGTACTTCTTACTACTTGAGCAATTGAAACCATATTCAGTGTTTTTATAAAGTAGTTCATCTACTACTATAGAAAAAATATAAAATGGTGAATATCTTAGAAACAGTCCAATATCGGCCACATAACCTGTATAACATGAAAAGAAAATGTCAAATTATTCAAATATTGTACGTAACGAGTATCTAATTATATTTAAAATAAGTATTTTTTTTTTATAATAGTAACCAAGATTCGAAAAAGCCGGATTTGATTTACCGCCGGAAAATCCGGATTTTTCGAATTTCTAAGTATCCGGATTGCAACTTACCTAACACTTTGGGCCTAAAACCCTAGACTTTGGCATGTGCGTTAATACACCAGTCACACCACAATCACCTTTGCCTTTAATATATTAATTAATGTAATAAAGGTATACATATAGATATGAGTATATTATGCGAGCGAGTGTGAGGCGTGAGCGTTCAACATACCTAAGAAACAAAATATTCACTTGAAAATTTACTAATTTTTAAATTGCTAACTAGTAGCAAGGTTTCATTCTCGACCATACTTATTGCATTTGCAGTCAGATAATTTGTATTTACCTGAAGTGTTAAGGTAGCTAAGTTGGCCGTTAGGGTTGATGTCTTCATCCAGAACTCTTTCGAGAGTCGCCTCCAGAATAGGGTTGTGGCTTTCGTTTGTGATAAGTGGTTCCGATGACTTGTTTGTGACCGTAGTATCAGTGCTCGTCTGAAAAATAGACGAAGAGAATGTACCTTTAATTTTAGGAACTAAATACATAGGCTGCACTAAAAGTATCCGGAATGGAATATTTCCACTGTTCCTGTCATATTAAAATCTTTTTAATTTAAAACTCCTTGGTTTTAAAAATCGAATACCGTTTATTAATTTAAAAAAAGATTCTCGGTCTTGTCACAAGGTCTTGTCAAACTTGTTTAGTCGTTGAGAAAATGGAATTGACTCGAGAAAATTCTAGAGCGATGATTTATTATGACTTTCGAAGTGGTTTAACACAAAAACAGTGTGTTGACCGGATGATTTAGCATTTGGTGATGAAGCCCCATCCAAAACCACAATTTATCGCTGGTTTGCTGAATTTCAACGTGGACGTGTCAAGCTCAGTGATGATCCCCGTCAAGGTCGTCCAAAAACTGCAGTCACCCAAGAAAACGTTGATGCTGTGCGTAAGCTGATTGAGGAAGATCGACATGTGACATACCGCGAAATTCAGGCAACTTTAGACATTGGCATGAGTCAAATACAAATAATCTTGCATGAACAATTAGGTGTAAAAAAGTTGTTTTCCCGATGGATACCGCATTTGCTCTGTGAAGAGCAAAAAGCGGCTCGCGTTACTTGGTGCGTCAGAACTCTCGAAAGATTCCACGCAGGATCCTCAAATGCTGTATACAACATCGTATCAGGTGACGAATCCTGGATATACGCGTACGAACCCGAAACAAAAAACCAGTCACGAGTTTGGGTGTTCGAAAATGAGTTAAAGCCAACAAAAATTGTTCGTTCACAGAGTGTTGCAAAAAAAATGGTGGCCACGTTTGTCTCCAAAACCGGCCATGTTGCAACTATTCCTCTTGAGGGACAAAGAACAAGAAGAATGGTACACCCATTACCATTCTGTAACGGCATACCATTCTGTATGCTAACAAATGTTAGCATACAGAATGGTATGCTAACATTTGTTTGCTACAGGTCGCTTCTGAACTCCGTAAAGAAAACTGCAACCGCCGCATCATCCTCCATCACGACAATGCGAGTTCTCACACCGCGCACAGAACAAAAGAGTTTTTAAAGCAAGAAATCATAGAATTATTAGACCATCCGCCGTACAGCCCCGACCTAAGCCCTAATGATTTCTATACTTTCCCTAAAATAAAGAATCAATTGCGTGGTCAGAGATTTTCATGACCTGAAGAAGCTGTGGACGCCTACAAAACGGCCATTTTGGAGACCCCAACTTCCGAATGGAATGGTTGCTTCAATGATTGGTTCCATCGTATGAAAAAATGTGTGAAATTTCGCGGAGAATACTTCGAAAATCAATAAATACATTTTTAAATAGTAATGTTGTGAACTTCCTTGATTCCCGAAATTTTCAGTGCCGCCCTCGTACATAAAAAGGTTTTAATAAAATATTTAGTTCGTACCTATGTACCTACCTACATTTCTAATAGGCAGATGTATCATGTACCAATAAATATCAGTCGCCAATTTTTGCGCCTTGCCCTGGCTAAATAATGTCTCATGAAATTTCTGTTGGTTTACGCAAATAATAATTAACACGATATGGACGATATTTAATTGAATAAAAACTAAAAATTACAAACAAAACCAGAAAGTAAGAGTAAAATATATTAGAGGAATAATCAACAAAGAGATAAGTAATGATTAAAATGGAATGCAAAAAAAAAACAATGGAAAAGCCCGCGACCGGTCTAGCAGGATTTCAAGATGGCGGCGGGCTTTGTTTGTAATAAACGTCTTATTGTTGCGGATCCATTGAACTCCACGACCTACTGAACTGCGTCACGACCTTGTTGTAATCCGAAAAGCTTACGTTCAAGTTAAGAACATAATCTTTAAAGCGTAGGAGAATAAAAAAACGAAAAAATTATTAAACTAAGTAGGTAACTTATGATAAATTCTCAAAATCTCATTTCCTTGCATACATTAGATTTGGTTGTCTTTTTGTTGCTACGGAAATGGTGACAATTTAAAAAACAAAACTAAAGAAGCGCCTTTATAGCTCAAACGAATTAAAAAACGGCCCGTGTCCGTAAGATATCAAGTCTATAAATAATATTTGTTTGCGAACGCAATTATAAATGCACGGTGCGATAATTTAATTAGGAGCGGAATAAAAACTGGTCAAGTGCTGTTTAGCCTCTCGTTTCTGAACTTATTTTAATTAGGTACCTTTATTTATTAAATACCGCTTGCCCGTTTTATTTCCTTTTTGATTATGATATGTCTTATTTTGACTCCATAATCCCAGTACAATCTAGGTACCTACTTAGTTGTAAACGTCGCAAAAAACGGCGACTACTCCCGTACTATAGGTAACCACCGAATTGTCAAACACTAAGCTGAGCTGATGATGATGAATTATATGAAATAGATAAGAACATTATCGATCATTATTCATCTTAGATTTCAAACAAAAAAACTACATCAATCAACTTCTAACACTGATTTGTTTTCGTCGGGGGTTAAAAATTACTTACATCATCTTCTAAATCATCATCATCCTCGTCATCCAGCTCCAGAAAGTCATCTTCTGAGTCATCATCAAAGTCCCCACTTTCAGAAGACGACTCGTGCGGTGATAAAGTGGTGATCTTCTCGTTCATTTCTCTGCTGTATTTCAAGTGAGCTTGCGTTTCTCTACGACCTGAACTGTTTCAAGATAGAAAAGCTTGAATATAATAATAGCCATTGCCAAGACAATATTTCCTAGCTTGTAATGTAGGTCATTTCGAAAAGCCATTAAAAATACTATGCATATTCCCAATTATTTAATTTTTTTAAAGACAGCCTCAATAAAAAATATGTAATAAGTGTCGGATAGTTTATTTGGGAGTTTTGCTTCAGCTTACTGTCGAGCGACAGAGACAAAACATGCAAAGAAGATCACTGACATCAGTGTCTTGTGAAACAGACCCTTAAAATGGTTGTACAAGGAATAAACTCTTGTATGATATTCCTACCTTAGGCTATTTGGATATTAGGTCATTACATATGAAATTGGCGTTTTGTAAAGGAGGAACATAAAGTCGATTTTTTTAAACCTAGTATATTTATATAATCAAAGTATATACCATTGCTATCTATGCACTTTTGCCATCTCATAGGTAGTTAATTGATTCCTTTACTAAAAAACCATTCGGACGGGAATCAATAAAATATTTGAAGGCGCTTTGGACTGCCCCATCGGAGTTGACTTTTTCCCGTGCAAGAAGTTATCCAAATTTCGAAAAAAATGGTGATCTATTGGAGCAAGGTCCGGGGAGTACGGTGGATGTCATAGACATTCCAATTGAAGCTCCTCTAATTTGGTAGCCAAACGCTCACAAGTAACTTTTTTGAGTCAATTTTCGCTTGGGGCAGGCTTTGGCTGGTTCGCCAGGGTTCAGCCACTGCAATGAGCGTTTCCGATTATCGTACAGGATCCACTTTTCATCACAGGTAATGATTCGATTTAAAATCCTTTCATTATTGTGCCGGTTGAGGTTGGTTGAGTTGAGCAGCAGTCGATACGCGTTTGTCGGTTTGCTGCACTCAATTCATGAGATACCCACCTTTCAAGCTGTTTCACCTTCCCAATTTGCTTCAAGTGGATTAAAACAGTTTTATCACGAACACTGCAGCCTGCAGCTAACTCGGACGTGGTTTTCGATGGATCCGCTTCAACAATAGCCTTCAATTCTTCATTATCAACTTTGGTCTCCGGCCGTCCACTGGGCTTGTTCTGTAGGTCGAAATTTCCAGAACGAAAACGTTGGAACTAAAAACGCTCTGTATTTTCTTTTGCGATACCGCCGCCATACACATCATTAACCCTTCGAGCCGTTTCTGCAGCACTGGTGCCACGGTGGAACTCGTACTCGAAAATAATACGATATTTCAAGTTTTCCATTTTGTAAACAGAGTGACGCAAAGAAAAAAAAACAAAAAAGAAATAACAAATGAATTACGGTTTTCGAAACACAAATGCATGAGTAAATTGCGGTATTTTGAAATTGGAATTCCTAACCAAAGAAGATATATTTGAGATCAATGTGGCCAGTACGACAAAACGCCAATTTCATATGTAAGGACTTAATACTACTACTAATACCAGACAAAGAGTATGTAGTATATAATATACTACGTCCTATGTTTAGAAATAATAATTAAACGTAGTGTGTGAGTATTACATTCTCTTTGATAAAATTAAGAATATTATAACAAAATATTGTCTGATTTTTTTTTTTAATATACCTCTCCACAAGGAATGTATCCGGCCAGCGCGCGGCCGCCAAGCGTCGTCGCCGCGGCTGCAGCAGCGGCATTAGCGACCGGCCGTCCATATGCGCTGGCGGCTCCACGCCACCCATGTCCAGGAATGTGGGTGCCAAGTCAATGTTCAGTATGATATCGTCCACCCTGAAACAACATCAAGTAAAAATAACACCGCGGCGAGAAGAGGAACTAATTCCTTATTTACCTATGCCTTATTTAGTGTGATATTATATTAAGTATTATTATGAAGCAAAATAATAATTATTCTTAGAGCATGGGCTGTGCATTATCTAAAAAATAGTCTAATATTTTATTTTGTTTCTCTCTTTCTCTCTCTCGTCTGAGGTTACTGGGGTTAAACACCATTTTTGGTGTTACCAACACCAAAAATGGCCACTACCAAATACCAACACCAACACCATAAATCTTAAAAAATAACGAAGATACAACCAGTTTCTTTACAGTAAGAAAGTGAGCGATATATCGGCCTGTGACGTCACGATGTACTACCGCCATACATATTTTGTCATTAAACAATGTATGACGGTAGCAGATAGTGACGTCACAAATCGTTTTGCGAGAAAGAGATGGGCAATAGCTTCCGCTTTTCATATCGCAGATTAAACAAATTGAAGTTTACTTTATTGCAACTGTTCCTCTAGCAGTTACAAAGCATCTAACTAACGTATCATTAATGAAGTTAATATTTGTAACTCACACAGTCCCAGGTTCGACGCCCGGACCTCGCACCAGGAACGGCACGCGTATGTCGAACTCGAAGGGAAAGCTCTTGCCTTTGACCAAGCCGAACTGGCCGAGGTGGTAGCCGTGGTCTGACGTGTACACGAGGTAAGTATTGTCCAGCTCTCCTAGAGCTTTGAGCTCCTGGTACACACGCTCCACAGCCTAAAAAAAACAGATTTACAAGATGCCTTTTTAACCCCCATGCATCGGGGGTTAAAAACGTGAGTGTGAGTTAGCTATAATTCATCGTCATCAGCTCACTGATGGACAATTGGGGGGTCACTTAAAATTTTTAATTTTCTTTAAAAATATATATTTCTTGTATCTATGGGCTTAATAATTAAGAGTATCTGATCATCAAGTGATTACCGCCTGCCATGGACTGCGGGTGGACACCAAAGGAATCTGTTGCCATTTTTCATCTGTTTACTTACTCATCAACATTATATTACAAGCCCTTGTAGGGTTTATCGCTACGAGTCTCATTGTCATATTATAAACGTCGAGATATTGTGAATTTTTGGTTTAAAAAAAAAGACAAGGGAACCTCAACAGTTACCCCCCTTACTAATAAACATTTACACAATGGATAAGCTATACAATGTTTTGTCCTTGTCTGTCAAGCTACTTTTCAAACGTATCAGACAAGGACAAGGTTTTTATTAGTAAGGGGGTTAGTTCTAGTCAGAAACAATGTAAATAGGTAAGAGACACTCAATCATCGCTCAAGTAAAAATTTCTCTGATTTTTATGAGAAATAATGAAACACTTACCATATCCACACTCTGCAATGTTTGCAAACGTTTGGTCATCAAAAGATCTGTGAACTGTCTATGAATGGGTTTCATCTTGTCTGTCACTCGCAGAATCCACTGCTTGTCCGGGTTTGGCGCCAAATCATAAGTGGGTGTGCTGAAACAAAATCGAGATTTAATTTCCGTCCTAAAAACCCGAGGGTTTCTTGAATCATATATGAAAAGGTCAAGAAAAACTGAGCCTGCATTTGCCATGTTAATGACAACCTAAAGTTCTAGCTTAATTTGTAAACACTCAAAATAATATAAAATAAACAATACTGTTAAAATTCAACACAGCAATACCAGCTGCAGTAGGTCAGTCGGTCGGTAAACAAAGTTACAACTACCGGCACATCACGAATTGAGCTGACCTACTGAAATTTAAGGAAGATTAATTGGACTAGCCTTTGATCGTCAATACAAGATAACGGTTCAACAATCAACACCAATGAAAATGTAAACGACGTTATAGTTATGGATTTGAAATTAGAAGACATTTATTGGACATATTATTATTATAACAATAGATTTTTTAAGCCGATTTTGTCACAATTTTGGAGAAATACGTTTGACGATTTACAACCTAATTAAGTAAAAGGATACTGTCTTGATGATCAGCAAAACGTTTTTTAAGTACCTACCATAAATTCATTTCACCAATGGAGCTAGAACAAAGATTTTGCCATACACAAAGTAAAAAAAGCCGAAATACCCAGGAGGTCCGTATCGATCTTCGACTTTTAAAAAATACGGATGATAAATAAAATATTGATGTCAGTTTTTTTTTGTTTTTTATTTGCAGACAGGTCCGACCACACAATACGCTGATGGCTGAATATTAAAGGAGCCGCTTCGGCTCCAGGTTCGACACTGGTTGTAGGCGCCGAGACGTCGGCACAGATACATGCAGACAAGTGCTTTTTTTAGTTTTATAAAGAACATGAACAATGAACATTGACCATGTAGCTCTTATAGAATGAGGGTTGGTATATTTTTTCAATTTTTTAATATGCCGTAAATTGCTTGCGTCTTTTAAATTTTAATAATAGAAAATCCCACATTGTTAATAATAGGAAATGCCATGAGATGATGAGAGTGCTCATTGCAAAATATGATTTTACTATGTGACATCTGTCTATTTTATTGATCGGTGTATTAATACATACTATGCATACAAGCCTGCTACATCCAGCAATAGCAGAGGAATCACAATTCACAAGTGCGTATCCGATGTTCTTTGAGTTCAGTTTTCTGCTCTGGAGAATGGGGATCTAACATTTCACAAAACCTTTGAACTTGACCATAGCTGTCGTCGATTTTATACAAGATATTAGCGCAGCTCTGTTACGTCTACTTATCGTCTACTGGATTTAGTAAAGCACTCACTACATTCTACAACATATTATTTTTTTAGTTCACGTCTCAGAAACCTCATGACCTCATTTTGTCATGTACGTCGAACTTACATTCCAGACGTTTAGAGCTAGCAAGATGAAACTTTGCATAGATGTGTATTCCTCTATAGTTGCTCCATGGTATATTCACTCAGGTGATCAGCCTGCATTGTCCTAACCAAACTTGGAACCAACATTTTTTTGTTGTTCCAATGCGGTAATCGAACCCACAACCTCCGAGTAGAGAGCCAAGCTCTAACTACTAGATCACGGAGGCTGTACAACAGCCTTTGTACTTCCCCTACGTAAAGTGGGGATGATTTTTTTTCTCGAATATACCCCACAGTGTGATCTAACTTCTAAAAAAAAGCAAATTACAATCGCCGGCGGTAAATTGCGGGCCTTTCAAGTAGGGGAGCAGGTCGTGGTACGTAATTAGACGCAAGGTCAAAAATGGGTGCATGGGAGAGTTGGAGAAGGAGTAGGTTCTCGGCACAACGTGGTCGATACGGGTAGGGGTCCGCTTAAAAGGCACGTGGACCAAATCAAGCCAGCGGCTGTGCCTTTTGAACCGACGGATATACCGGGGACCTCTCTAGGCTCTTGTAGGTATGGCCATCCCGCAGCAGGCGAGAGTACCGTTCCAGTGGTAGCGGAACCACCACCCTCTGTTCCACCTGTCCGCTTACACAGGCCCAAACGTCTGACAAGGCCAATAGATATTTTTGGCTTGTAATTGGTTATTGTTTTTTTATAGGTTACTAGTTTAACATTGTAAGAATTATTGTTTGTTTGGTGTGAGGGTGTGATGTACATTGTACATAGCAATAAACCTTTTTACGTATTACACTGGCGGACACATAAACTGCATCATTGTGCAAGAACACATTCAATCAAATTTTATTACGAAATATGCACTACTAACTAACTTTTTACATTTATTGGTATTAGAAAATAAAGACTGGTTTATAAACACAAAAACAAAATCAAATTTAAATATGGTACTGTCACAAAAGAAAGAAAATATTCAATAGAATAAATCTTGTAAATTTACTAAAGATTAACTCGTCGTTAATGTTGTGATTGATGGTTATTTTTTTTTTGTTATGTTACATGTTGAATTATCGTTACTAATTGTTTAATTGCTAGTCTGTTTTCATTTTAAACACGTTTTTCTCTCACGAATATGGACGTATCGTCCGAAAAAGCCGCACAAATTGTTGCTCTAGTGCAGCAAGGCCTAGACCAACGAACAATTGCTGCAGATTTAAATGTAAACTAGTCTACGGTTTCCCGAGTTTACAGAAGGTTTATGGAGACAGGTTCATTCAAAAAAAGACGTGGAACCGACAGAACTCGGGTGACAACGTCTCGTGACGACAGGTTTATTGTGACAACTTCCTTGCGAAATCGGTTTTTAACGTCTATAAGCATTAAAAATGAGCTCCACCAGGTATGTGACGTAGCAGTTAGTGCACGAACCACAAGAAAAAGGCTAAAATAGCGTGGTATCATACCTTTCAGACCCGCAAATGGACCAAAATTGTCTGCAGCTCACATGCAAGCTCGACTAAGATTTGCTCGTGAACACTTAAATTGGACTGAAGAGCAATGGGCTTCCGTATTATTCACTGATGAGTATAGGACTTGTTTGTACCGTGCTGATGGTCGCAGACTAGTCTACCGTAGACGAGGAGAGCGATATGCTCAAAATTGCATTGAGGAGAGGGTTCCATTTGGAGGCGGACCTTGTATGGTTTAAGGCAGCATATCGATGGAGGCTCGAACTGAACTTGTATTTATTGACGTAGACACACATGGCCATGGTAACCGTGGTTTAACATCACATCGCTATATAACGGAGATATTGGAGGGGATGAGGGCATGTGGTACCTTTTAGCGGATTTATAGGCGAAAACTTCATTCTGATGCAGGATAATGCTCGTCCGCACGTAGCGAGACAAGTTGACCAATACTTTACTCAGGTTGAGATTCGTTCCATGGATTGGCCAGCACGTACCCCGGACCTCAATCCGATAGAAAACGTGTGGGACAACCTAAAAAGAGCTGTATTTACAAGAAATCCGGTCCTAACAACGGTTGCAGAGCTCGGAGTTGCATTGTCACAAGAATGGGACAATACTCCGCAAGATCTTTTAAAAACACTGATTAGGTCGATGCGTAACCGACTTGAATTAGTTATTAGGGCATGAGGGGGTAATACACCTTATTAAAAACAAAAAAAAACTTTATCTTTTCTTAGTATTGTAAAATTTTCATAATAAAGCCGTTTTTGTTCTATTCACTGTTTTATTCCAAAGAGCTGCAAAAGGAGTAATTTGATTATTTTACTGAGAAAAGTTGACCAATACACACATGAATTTTTTTTTTTATCAGATTAAGAACCAGTCTTAGCATTATCATTGAAATAATTCAAAATAGTTTGCACTTTCACTAATTATATTTCATTGAAAGTTATCTTGCACTATGATGCAGTTATGTGTCCGCCAGTGTATATTTTTTATATTAGTATTCCTTGTTATGTCACCTTTTTGTTATGTAATTCTGTAAATAAATGTATTCAATGCAGCATATTATAGCGAGTATTATTTTACTATACACGAACATCTCACATAGGGGTATCATACGTCTTTTAAAACTTTGAGAGATTGCTGAGACGATTTTTTGATTTATCTCCGTCCGCGAGATATTTAACTTTAAAGCGCATTTTTTTTGTTTTAAAATAGGGCGTGTCGTCGTCGTCCCCTAAAAGCTAAACGGCTTGCTCGGAAATTCTGAAAAAACTCATGATGGTAGTCCATGTGTAGAACTTTGAAGGAAAACTATAACGGCCTTTAAACTTTGTTGTTCAGGAGTTATAGAGGTCTTAAAACTACGTACACCGACTCGCACTTGGCCTTTTTTTTACGTGACAGACGTTATGTAGGTAGCTTTATTCTTGTATACAAAGTCTGGCCGTTGTGCGTTCGCGTAAACAGAATAAATTTAAATTCGCCTACTGTTAGCACAGAATCCAATTTGTACGAATTAAAAATGTAAACGTGTTGACGTAGCTCCTGTTCGCAAGTTGTTTTATTTGCCCGATTCGCACCTATTCATTTAACTTAATCAATGCAGCACTATACAAGACGTGAGGACACTTGGGATTTTGTTCGACACGTATAATTAGGTTTGGTAAAATCAATAACGTTTATTTTGGGCACATGATCTACTGTTTATGTTGTTAAAAAAGAATTACTAATTAAAATTATATTATGCTCTCTTAAAGGCGCTGAGGTCATTGACCTTACAGAAACAGGCGATTTAAAGAGCAAATACTTTGCCTATTAAACATAATAGGCAAAGTTTTTGTAAATTACAATCAGCTCTGTGTGGTCAATGACCTTAACAGCGTCGTAAAGAGCGTAATGTAATTTTATTCAGTTTCGAATGCGTCTGCCATGCCCACTTGAAAAATTCGCCCTATACTAGGTGCTACCAGCTGCAGTAAAATATGGGCAAAGTAAATACTCGGTAGCAGTGGTACATTACATTTCAAGTCTTAAAAGTCTCATGAATATGATACTTGACAAGAACCTAAATAAACGTCAAAAATGTCGCCAAAATACAAGTTGAAACCTAACCAAGAACATTGCAGGACATGTCTCAGGGTTCCGTAAGTCGTAAAGCTATTAACACGCAATAGGTTTCTTTCAATTTTCAAATAAATTCAAGATTTGTTTCGATTTCGCTCAGAATATTTTTCCTAAAGAGTATTTAGCAGGATCATTAAATATGGAAAGTCACAAGTACCTCTTATAGTTTAGAAATGCCAGGGGACCAACTTGTTAACCGCTTTTGAGGCCGACTACTGAAAAATAGTAGCACTTTTAAAAACGTTAGGTAAGAAACAGCACTTTCATTTCAAAATACCTATTCGACGACGGCTCACATGATAGGGTAGAATAAAAAAAAATCAGCCACACTTTCCTTCAAAACTAATAATCATCATAGCTTATTGGCCTATTGGTGCGGTGGCGAGAACGCGTTGATTTGTTTGACTGATTATAATGTGCTATTGAAAATTTATTTATTTGACATGTTATAATAATAAATAAAATGGGGAGTCTGTATAATATATATTTATGCCACCGCTAAAATACAAAATTATAATTATTTTATGATCCAAAAGTTAAGTATTTAAAGCAATCTATACCTACACACAATTTCGTCTATTTATATTCTTATTTACCGAAGTTATCAAGGAGTCCACGGACGGATGACCAGACAGACAGAGCAAAACTATATGGGTTCCTTGTAGTTACTACGAAACTCTAAAACCACGAAGTCAAGTGGAGGGCTTTAGGTGATGTATTCAGGATGGTAGGTATGGCAACAGACATTTCCGATGTAACAATTTCGACCTTATTACTACAAAAATAAGGATTAAAAGTTATTCAACAACGCGAAGGTTCGCGATTGTACGTAAACATCCGGTTACCTATGTAAAAATTTAACTAACCACCCAAATACTGTCCAAAGTTGGATCATGGATGGATGGTTCCGTAAATTTTTTTGTTAATTCATTTGCAATTTGCATATAATATATATTCATTTACAACAATCATTCAAAAATATTTAAGATTACTGACTAGTAGCAAAAGTTTAATATTATTCTGAATAAAAAATATAAGGTACTTACCTAATATTATAAGGTTGGTTTGTTTAATACATTTTCTTATACGTTTTCTTATACTACTTTAGAACGAGAAAAAGCAACCTTTGTTTATGTGTGCTGCATGTGTCCCGCAGACTTTATAGAGAGAGTTCTAACTGACGCGGACGCAGACAGTTTAGATCTCACATACGCAAGAGATCTATTATAAGATACCTGTATATATAAGGGAGCTGCTCCAAAAATATTTCTGTATGGAACCTTAAAAGTTGGCTTAAGATATTCAAGGCGGAGTGGCCGCGCGCCCATTGAGTGTAGTTTTGAACTCTGACTCTGCAATAATGTTGTTTCTGGTTTCATTTCCGTATTTAAAAGCGTCTAATATTTCACGATTCACTCTCTCTTGTAGAGCTAGTTGATAACTAGTAAGAGTAAGAGAAACAGTAACGAAAGGCCAAAACTAGAAAATATTAGTAACTACATCAAAGAATCAAAGAATATCAAACAAATTATTAAAAGCTTCAATATGCATTTATAAGAAATAAAAGATAAATACCTACGTTTTACCTATTTATAATTTATATCAATAAATTAATATAACAATCACATACAAAATATAGCTATTCTATCAATAATAATCAAATCAATTTACATATTATTTAACGATAACCAAAACGTTTATTCGGTCGTGATTATGTATATTATTATCATAAACATCGATGATACTTTAGCATGCTTTTAAAACGTAATATATTTTAATTCATACATCTTTAAACTTTATGGCATTTTAAAGTCGCTCGAAAGATATGCCGACCAACAGTGCCATAATGGGCGAATATAATATGAAATTCTGAGAACCTCTCAGACTTGCAGGCATTTTTGAATGAAAATGCCGCGGAGTTAGAATAAAGTTTATTATATTACCTATCGGATCGGTTTTGTTGTATTTAAATTCATCCGCTTATTAAGAACCATATACCTATTTACCTTTAATATTTCCAGTAATATATTTTATTACTAGATGTTGACCTTAGAGTGTTTGGTTTAATGCTCTAAGAGTTAATACCTACGTACGTAAGAATATCGCGCGAAACGCGGACATTTTGCCACGATAAAAAGTAGCCTATGTACCTACTTCCTCAAGTGTCTAATGTAAACCTGTACCAAATTTTATTAAAATCTGTTTTAATTTTATTTCTTCCAGCATTCATCTGTGTCGCGCTTTGGCATTTTCTCGACTCTCTCTCGAATCCTCTGTCTGCCGAGTAAATAGAACAGTACTTATTATAGCTAATACTCACTGATGTGTAGTGACATTGAAGAACAGATGGCTGTACTGCGGCGCGGAGTCCTCCGGTCCGTGCGGCGCGGGGAACGACATCACCAGCAGGACCGGCTTGCGCGAGAACCGCCGCTTGCTCGCGCGTAGAAACGCGATGGAATCGTTTGCTATGAGGTCCGGGTAGTAGTCCTGTAGGAAGAATCCACGATTACATAGATTATAGATATAACAGTTAAGTTCCAAGTAGTTCCAAGTGTTCAAAAGTAGGAATGTCGTAATAAGCGAACAGGGTAAAGTAGGGTTGCCAACACCAAATTAAAAAAAAACCTAGGAATTGAAGTGGGAAAAACCAGGACAATTCAGTTTAAAAACTGGACAAACAGTTGGAATTAATATGTAGTGAAAATAGGTTAAAAAAAATGCATGTAATGTGAATAATCATATTTTTTCATAAAGGTACCTATTTGAATAAAATTCAAGCAAAATTGAAAAAGTGGCGCACGAATTTTAAAATCATGACCTTTTCATTTATACAGGCGCTTTAAAAACCCAGGACACTGATTTAAAACTATCCAGGACACCCCAGTACACTGCAAAAATTAGAACATGTCCGGGAAAAACAGGACGGTTGGCAATCCTTCTGTAAAGTACACGAAACGACGCGAAAGTTAAAATGAATTTTCTTTTATAATAATCCGTAATGGTTTCTTATATGCAACTAGCTATCTATGTTGTTCTGTCTAACTATGAACTGGAATAAATAAATAACCAAACTGATATTAAACGCACCTGTTAATATTAGACAGTCAAGTGGCAAATTGAACACAGTGTAGTGTACCTTCCCTGAACTACCACAGTCATTTCAAGACCAAAATTAGCCAAATCGGTCCAACCGTTCTAGAGTTTTTTGAACATTCGAATAGGCTATATAACTAATTATTTTATTGCATAAATGAATAGTACTCTTAAATATGAGTAACTTCTCAGAAGAAACAGTATGCCAAAAGTCAATATTTTTAAAGGTACAGCGATTTGTATACAAAATTCCGCAAACGCTCCATACTAAAGTCGTACCTAGCTGTGACGTCACGCCTAGGTTAAAGTGCATGAAGCATACGGCCGCAGGAACATATTTGTAAATATCTCCGATATTTGTGCGTTTATGTTCAAACTTCCCATAATACATGTTTTTGTATTATATGATGTAAGTAAACTAATTATGTAGATTTTTATTACTAGTTTAGCAAAAAAAAAAATCTAATTACTAAACTGCACATCAAATATATTTTTTTTACATTTACCAAGTAGTAATGCCTCAATATATCTGAGTATATTAATGAAAGTCAATAGTTTAAATGTAGTCATCATCCCTATTGCAAATATATTTTTTATAAATAAAAGTAGAAAATAAGAAACTGCAGTACACATATTATGATATCTATACTATCTAGCTACTGTCTAACCGAATATGTAGATTGTAGCAGTACCGTATTCTGCAAAGTCATCATACCCTGTGATAGTCGTCTCCATGTTTGATCTTCTTTCCGTTCATGTTGATGCTGTAGTTGTAGTACTTGGAGTTCATGATGAGGCCGCCCCACTCGCGCCAGCCAGGCGGGATGTACGAGCCGTTGTACTTGTTCAGGTACTTGCCGAAATAACCTAGAAAAAAAAAACAACATAACTACGACAAACCGAAAATACATAAGACGATACCAAAGATGTTTGGACTGACTGATTCGTGACACGGCTCAAATCTGGGAGTAGATTATTGCTCTAATTCAGCATGCATATTATGGTAATCATGGTGTGGGCTTCCACTAGAAGGATCGGAAGCAAATTGAACGAGAGGGTACAAATTTTTAACAGATTGTGCCGAAACTCATTACGCAAATAGTTGTGAATATGATGTGAATCTTTGTTGCGGATGCCTCCGCTATAAAGATTCACTCCCGATAAAAGTGAAACCAAATAAAAGAGTCACCTTGGATATAATGCGATAAAAACTGAAATCAAAAGTTACTCTAGTAAATTTTACTCGAAATTTCCAAAGCACACTGCAGACAGAATTGTTCAGTCAGACAACTGCAGTTTAGAAACTTTAATTTAAGCACACGTCTTGCAAACGGGGTTTTTAATTCCGAGCAGACGGCGAACGAAGATTACACTCGCAATCTCCAGGCGGGAAGCTATTGCTTTGTCACCAGAACTGTAAATATTGTCTTGTTGAGCTACTGTTTATGTTCTGTGATCTGTCCTAAATATTATCTCTTTAAAAAAAGAAATAGATGGTAACATCATGATACGGCTTTACGACTTTTAACTAGCATAATATGATGTTATGTTTTTAGTCAATATTAATAAATTTATTGAAATGTAAAGAAAGATTGAGGAAAGCTATAAAATAATATTATACGACATTATTTCTTCAAGGTATTTAATATGATTCAACAATTCAATTGTAAAGGCAAAATCGAAGATAATCTATCTAGGAATAGATTCCAGGAATGAACTAGACCTAACTTATTATGTATCAATATTTGCATGCAACTTGACGGCATAAAATATTCCTTTGTTAGGACGCGACGTGTCATGTAAAAACGATGTCAGGAAAATGCATTGTTAAGGAATTTTACAAGTAAAATGTCACAACGCCAATGTAATATTGTAGTGGTCGCGACTCGCGGACGTGGTATGAAATAGAAATGTTGTCTAGTAGATATTGAATAACAAAGTTATCGTCCTACATAAAATGTAGGAAGGCAGGTTAAGGCTAAGAACTCACGGAGCGGTTTTCTTCTGTAGAATGCATGTATGTAAAAAATCAAAGCACAACTCACGGCGCGTGTTACGCCCGCGGTGTGCGTGGTTGTTCGTGGGCCCCGCTGCACCGGCGGGCAACTAGTAGAATATTTGTCTTTTTGCAACCGCGCGTCCTGCGATCTTCGCCTGCCACGTTTGCGGGCGATAATCTCAACCGCGGCGGCTGCGTGACCGCGCAAAATCGCGGTCTCGTGAGTTTAGAAATAAAACTGCAGTTCGACCGCGGCGGGCACGGGAAAAACCCGCTCCGTGAGTTCTTAGCCTAAATGTTTCAAAATTATCGGCAGAAAAGGGTGTAAGAAGGTACATATTATATTAAGTACGATTTCATACGTTTTATAAAACCACTGCGGTAAGCTTATTAGCGCAAAATTTTTTCGCTTCAAAGCCAGCCTAGGGCAGCTAAACATTACTTGACTTAACTTCAATGTGTGAAACATAGTTTAGTAAAGTTAAATTTTCAATGCGCGATCGCGGCAATTTGAACTCGTTTTAATTAGAAACTCGCTTAGCGCCATCTATTGGGCGAGGTATAGCCTGGCCAATAGATGGCGCTAAGCGGAAAATAAATAAAGTATTCGTCCTTCGCGACTGCTATTATAAGATAAACATAAGGTAAGACCGTATGTGAGAAAAGTGAACAGCATTAGAGCAAGCGAAATTACCGACAAATTTTCATAATGTCAGAAAACCAATACATTGTATTTGTAGTAATATAGTAAACAAGGTTGGCTACACTGTATGTAGCCGCTACAGCACAGAATAACGATGCCACAACCGACGACAAAAGAGTTCGTGTTTATAATTGATCAGGAATACGAGTGGATCATTGTGTGGTCCGCATTGTATTCCGAACACGAAGCTAATCCGACTGGATACGGAAATGTTATTTTGGTGCCATAATAACAGGCTTTCGCCAGATTGGAATTTGGGTTTGGCGACTGGTCTACCTATAGGTTAGGATCAGTCTACGAACTCTACTTAAATCATTAATAACTTTAAACCTCCGGAAAAAATGCGACTCATATCAAACCACATTTCAGTTTCTACCGACATGACAGAGTGAAGTATATTTCGCATTTTAAATACACAAATCTTTACACCAATAAATTGAACCCACATAAGACAGAGGAACTAAACTGTACAGTTAATACTGAATATTTATCGGGTGACACAGGTAAGTCGAGGGTTGGAATTTTCATTTGGTGACCTCCGTATCTTAGCCGTGTGGGGAATGCCGACATTTCGAATTCCACTTCATATTTCGCTAAGCTAGGATATTCATGGAAGCTTCTAATGACTTAATATGATTAATGGCTAAAGTCTACACGTATATTCTTGCATATTTCTTAGCAAATGTTCCTAACTACATAATATAACATACTTAGGTATTCTTTGACTATGTTTGCCCACTCGTTCACGCGTAACTCGGATACCACACCACCAGGCACCAGCGGAATGTATGGCGGATCGTCAATTGTCACTTGTCATCAATTTTCAATAAAAAGAAACACCGGAAAAAATCTCTGCTACCGTGTGTAAGCGAGGGTTAAAAGCATAGTTTTCCTCCATGTTAAAACTAAACAATGTTACCTTAAGCTTACATAATATAAGCACTACCACTAACGATTTATTTTATTGTGTTAGCTTACATTTGTGTTTCTTACACAGAAAAAGGAAATGTGTCTTGAAAAATTGCAATGTTCCATTTCCCGCATCCCGTCCCTCTCAAACACTTTCTTCCTTTCGCCTAGTCGTAAATTACTCAGCGTTCAGAAACTTACGCGGACGTTTGGGTACAAAGATTTCGTACAAAACATTTTTGACGAGGACGTTCATTTATTATTCGAATGGAAAAACGCGAAGCTCCTTTAAATATTAAAGCGCAGTATTAGTTTGTAAAATACCAAATGCTTGCCTGTTTACACACAAAAAAAAGCTATATGGATATAATAGTACACCAAAATGTATAGTTATTAAAATGTTTATTTTGATAACATTTTAAAATGCATTATACTTAAGCCATCGATCGCGTCACTAAGTTTCATAAAAATCGGTTCACTAGTTGTTGTGTGTAAATTGTAATGTACTTATCTATCTAACCGAATAGAGATTACAGTCCGAACAACTATTGAAACAATAATTAAAAACTCGTAATCACTATACCTATTATTATTATCAATTTATTCACTGATACTTTCTCGAAAGCACTGTTATTTTGATCAATCTGTTGAGGACAAATTGTGATCACAGTTTACGGTAACTGCAGATTAAATCACCGCTGAGTTCTGCTGTCTGACCTACATGCACTTCTCGAAAATTCCACTGGACACTGATTGTATTACCTCCTCTGACCTGTCCTCCGCTGTCGAGCTGAATATTTATTGTAACTTAATGTAACGGGATGAATATTAAACATTCATTGCTGTTTAAAAAATTGACGATTTTATCGAGTTCTAAAATCTTTATCGATACTTTATTGGTTCCATATTCCAATTAAACCGTAATTTTTTCTCGTAATTATAATCAGTAATTAAACTTCTAATTTTTTTATCGATAATAACAGGGTACGAGTACAACACTAGACATATTACGTTAAGTTTGTGTAATAGTGCTAACAGACACTCGAACTTGGTCCGCGGATCATATCCGCGTAATCCGGTGTCGCTACACACGCACGGATTTGGTCCGGCAGACCGAATTGAAAACTCAACACTCGCGTGTGTTTGATTTTCAGCTCTAGTGTATTAGCGCAGAGTTCTATTTATAGTGCTGTCTTTCGACGACGACGATGATTCCAGCAATCAATTGAAATATTTCTCCCCAAACTTAACCCTTAATTAGACACTGATTAGTACTATTTACAAGACTTAGGCTGACCTTATTGGAATCTAATTGTGTTATTCCAATTATATTATAATAAATAATATTATAATTATACTAAATAAGAGATAATAAGCTAGAAACTCTAAAAACTTTGTGTTTATACACATAAATACTTACGCGTAAATGACATAAAACTAAAGTGTCACTATATCAGATTTCACTCCCTTTAAATTTTCATTCCCCGGGCTATGTACACATATAAAAATTGAATCGTAAGGCGTAAACTCTAAAAATCCTGCCCCCTAGTAAACCCGATGCGGACAGCGGCGGACTCAATTAATAATAATTATGTTCGCCGGACTCTACGCACGGTCGGATTTGGTACGGAGCGGACCACGGATTTGGTCCGCTCCGTACCGAATCCGTACGTGTGTTAGCACTTTTAGTGATAGAAGCCTATAATGTCAGACACTTCTCACATATTACATATTTGTTATTCCACATCGCAATCGAATACACTGTTGTACTCGAGGATTCCAAAGCATACTCGAAAACGGTTTTGTACTAGAATATATTATCATCTCAACTGTCTGTGAATTATGTACCTACCTACATGAGGGGTACGCGGTATAATAGGTTTTGATTCTTAACGGTGAGTGCTTCCAACTATAACGTAGCGACTACAGAGTAGTGAGTACCTACTCAAATGTATCATCAAATACAAAGATTCGAATGGCAACAAATATACAGACAGGTACGTTGATACTATACTTGATACATGATAAATTTATGAAACTAGACCGTTCATGAAGCGCGCACACACTATAATATATTTTACAAAGATTTCAAAACACAAGATCGGTTATGACGTACATTTGACAGGACAAATCTTCATACAGTAAAAAGTTACGCCATCTTGGTTTTCACCATACTTCAAATGTCAAAATGGCACAACAATCTCAAAAGTGGGGCTATTTAACCGGAGACACCTCCGTCTGCCTCAACATGCCTCGTCTATGATATAAACGTCTATGAGATTTTAGTGATAAGTAGACATATTAAGTAGACATGAAGTATATTTTTAACTTTTACTGGTAGGTAATTATTCCGCACTAGCTCCGCCCGCGTAAATATAGTATCGGGTATCCCACGGGAATACTGTCTAGCCTATGCTTTAATCCAGAGCGTAATCTACTACCATGCCAAATTTCATCGAAATCCGTTCAGTTGTTTTGCGTGAAAGAGTAACAAACATCCATCCATCCATTCATCCTAACAAACTTCGACATTTTTAATAGTAGTAGGATTTTTTGTTAGTAATTAATATCGATAAATTCTTCTAAATATCACTAGCGCAGCTGCGAGCTTTACGTGTTGCAGACACGCTATCGAGTTACGAAAACAATTTGTGTTAACTGCTTTTAGACATTTTACGTGAAACCGATAACTTTAGATATTTGAATTCTAATTATGATATCGTTCCTAGATAGTAAACTGACTTGGCAATTTTGTTGTCTAGATTAACATTTGGTGACACAAGAGTAGTCCTGCTGAATTCTAAATCTAGCTGTGTTTTGCAAAAGCCACATTTCATGGTCACAATATTATATTTCTGTATCTTTTTAGTTTTTTGTCTAGATTTTATAGATTTTTTACTACTATAATTATATATTTGCTACTGGGTACCTAGGGGCCATCCATAAATCCCGTCCTTGTCACACATTTGTGAGAAAGTGTGTGACGTCACATATGCCTCGTCTATAATATATACGTCTATGGTCCTAGCTAGGTAAAGAAAATAAAATACCATCATTGATTTTCTTTTGCTCCGCACCATGCCATCTATTAAAATTCAAACATTTACCTAACTTATTTTGATCGTAATAGTTACATTAACAAATTTACATAAATTCCAAATAATAGATACTATAAATAATGGCATTATTGTCTTTGGCATTTGGAAGTAGGCGTTCAATAAAGTTAACCATAGATAGAACATAAACCAGTAGCTAATATCTGGAAGTCTACAGAGATTTACTATTTATGTATTGGAACTGTGCTGCTTTTGACATTTAATGTATTAATTGACATTTTAATGGGTCACGATTTGTGTACAGTCGGATAATTTCGAAATGGAATAACGATAGCAACTAAAGCTCGTCGCACACTTGTGTTTTTGTCAATGACATGGAGGGCACACTATATATTTGGCCACTGTCTAGCTCAAATCTATAGACGGTGTCAAGTTATGATAAATATTTTTTTATAAAATTGTTTTTGAGACCATAAATTGAAACCATGAAAAGAATCTCGTATGTTTTGCAACACGCTTAGTGTGAAATTCTCGACATTCTTTGCAATAAATGTTTGTAATAACCATCTAAAATCATAAAAGCTACAAGCTAATTTTATGAATGGTAATAAACTTAATAGACAATAGCGTATAATTTCATTAAACCGGTTCGATGTGTTTCATTGATAAGTTTGTACTGTTATGAATGGGCAGGCCACGTGCCCCGCCCATGAAAGCCGGAACAATTTCTACTGTCCAGCTCAACTTTTTACGATGTACCTAGTTAAAATTACTGTTTGGAGGTTTTTATTACGTTTTTTAAATATTATATACCCTTCATGTTTCGAAGCCCTCGTTCGCAAGAACGCTCTTTGTATTTCGCTAGAATATAACAAAAATAACCTTGTTTATACGAACACCGCGTTTTAAAGAGCTGCCTTGTGATTTTATTTCATCTTTATTCTACTAGATCAGAGTCAGCGCTGTTCAATTTTAACGCTTTTTATTACGCGATAAAAAAGCATTCGTGCGATCGGGTGCTTAGTTTATATCAATAAATACTAACAGTAACAAAAAGATTTTAACAAACCCTATATTAATTATTATATAGTATTTTAACATAGAAAAGGATTGCATTTTGTAATATCTTGTACCTATCTACTTTTATTAAAAAGATAAAAGATTACTTTTATTATTTCATTTTTGGAATATTTTTTCAAGAATCTTTGTTATCTAAAAATGTTTTAATAATATAAACATAGTCACGTGTATATCTGGCACTTTTTGACCGAATAAGCGTAAATAAGATCTATGAAATTATCTCAGACCAAATAAAAAGTAAAAACAGAGTTCTGCGAATCGCACAGTGAGACCGCTCTAAGCTGCGCCCCGCCGTGTAATTACACAGTAACGAAACACACATGTAACGAAACTACGCCTTACCTTGTAAGGTGACCTGTCGCGGTGTGTGATTTTTTATGTTTGTAGTGCGTAGCCACACGCATACTACTCCTGAATTTTTGTTTGACAAAGCTGTCTTCACTTTTGGTCTGAGAACATTTTGAAAATAGCAAGTCGGGGAAATTGTCGTTTGCGTTAATATTAATTAGTCTTTACCTATGAAATTGCCGTTTTGTATGAAAAAATTTGAACAAATTTTTTTCATATATTTTTTATTTGTATTAATCGAAGTAATCACCCATGCAATCAATGCATCTTTGCCAACGCAGTGGCATTTTATTGATGCTCTTCTTAAAGAAATCAGCTGGAAGGGAGACAACAAATTCTTCAAAGGCATTTTGTACTGCCTCTCGGGTATTGATTTTTTTCCCGCCAAGAAGTTATCCAAATTCTGGAAAAAGTAGTAGTCTGTAGGCGCAAGGTCTGGTGAGTAGGGCGGATGACGGAGAGCTTCCAACCCCAGTTCTTGCAACTTGGAGACCGTCTGCTGTGCAGTATGAGGTCGCGCGTTGTCGTGCAGGAGCAGCGGAGATGTGCGATTGACCAATGCTGGTTGGAGATGTGCCAGCTTCTCCACTTTTTTCAAGTCGAAATTTCCAGAACGGAAGCGAGCAAACCAATAACAGGTGGTGCGTTGGTTTGTAGTGTTAGCTCCGTAAACGTCGTTGATGTTGCGTGCCGCTTATGCCGCGTTGCTGCCACGACGGTACTCATATTCCATAATTACTCGAATTTTTAACGTAAAATGTAAGACTAATCAATAAACAAATGACTACTTTAGGAAAAAGAATTCCATGTTTTTAAAATAAAATTAATTTGAAATTAGAATTCTTATCCAAACAAAAATTATTTTGATTTGAAACGGCCAATACTGCAGAACGGCAATTTCATAGGTAAATTACCTACCTTACCTATTATTAAGTTTATGTACAATAATAATTAATACAAACTTTGGTCACTTTATTTTCTTATGGTCTATGGTATGTATTTATTTATTATGGTCACAAATAAAACAGGCTATTACTTAAGTGGTATATTGAAACTCTGCCTTATACTTGTATAAATTATTTAGACGTAAAAAATTGAACTTAATTTTATGACTTATAATCAACCTTGTACAGCACTATCTAAATTCTAAGCTAACCTCATAATTAATAAAAAGAATGGCAGCTTTAAAATATATATGAGATACATAATTATGTCACATTTAAAACTGACATTAACAAGTAGATAAGCATTTTGTTGAGCGGTTAGTTTTAACCGCGTCGTTGACAATCAAAGTTACAGCCGGCCGTGTCTTGACGCGCGCGGGCGGACCTGCCATGTTTCGTTCATATAATTATGAGAGGGCTTCACATAATATTTTGGGTCTCCGTTGGCGTCGCGGGCTTAGCGCGTAACGCGTCATCTTATTATGATGAAAAAAAAATTTTGTATAAAATATTTTCTAACTTACTAAGGAAAGCTATACTTCGTCAGTTGGTTGCTGAGTGCAACCGTAAATAAGGCTCAACCGAAAAAAGGGCTCACATAAATCCGCCGTGAGGATACCAGACACCCAAGGACGTTTGGGAGCTTAGACCGAATCGCACAATTTGTAATTCATCTAGTGTTGCGTTCAACATTTTATCTTTGAGAAATAATGAGACTAAAAGTATTTATATTTCAACAGGTCACGTCATCTTGATGTTACTTACAAATAATTGACAAATCAAAGTGATGTGTCCACTTGAGGTGAGTGTGTGTTGGCCCTTAGTTGCGTGGAGTCGTGGGCCGCTATGAATGAACCCACATCATTTTCACTTTCGAAAAATAATTACCTGACACAAAGTTATTTCTCAATGAATATCACGAGATGTAAAAAATGCTTATCACACAGATCTGCAGGTCGATTCTGCTAATTAAATCATGCAATAATACAGTTTCGAAGCAGTGATATGTGAACAGTATTCTCATAAACGTCAAACCAGTCAAGCGCGTTTTGGTTGTTCCAAACACCGAAAATCAGTTTATGATATCAAGCCGATTCATTAATAATTCATTGAAAGTCTCATTGAAATTCAATGAAATACGATAGAGGTTCAGTTTTATAACACACAAAAACACTCTTGGTTTCTTACTATTAATCTAAAGAAATATCCTTTAAAGTAAAAACTTTTTTCCCCCTTCAGGGATCATAAACATTTGTAGACTGAAATAAATGAACATCACTTGTCGGTTTTACAACGAATGCGATAACATCGATACTTTTAACCTGTCAGTGATCGGGCGTAAACATTAAACGCCGATAAAGCAATTAAAGATAAAGCAAAAATAATCGGCTGTCTGTAAAGTCGGTTTACTGACGATAGTTGAACGTGACAACGCGAACGTCATAAGAAAATACCGATGGATCGCTCACTCTACTTGGTCTACTTGAATTGGAGAGAGATAGATGTCGAACGCTGCCGAACGCGGAGACCGATTGTGCCTTTTTGTCGCCCTTTTCGCGCTGTCGCTTGCACTTCAAGCCTTTAATGGAACGCCTCAGAGCGAGGTAACGCCGCATGAGTCATGTTTTTTCGTGCGTGCAGCCGGCTCCATCGAATTATAAGACGTTGTCACGTCAAAAAAACAGCGCAAAATTAACGCGACGTATATTTTATACCCGCGTAGAATTGACGCCTATCCGGTTTGTAAGCAGGACGTCCACGTTAATTGTTTCAATTGTCACATTAAAAATATTATGAAAGAAATCTTCAAACGAGCACAATTACGAAAATGGAGAATTAGATTCAATTAATGACCTCCAGCTCTATCTACGCCCTCGAGTTCCTTATTACTAAATTGAAGCGACGAATTTGTCAATTGATTAACGATTGAAGTATTAAGACTAGCTGACCCAGACTTTGTCTTTGAATATTTTTATTAATAAGGTAGCATTGTGTGTACCGTTTTTTTCTCACAGTTAATAAGTTACAATTTCTCGCTTTAGGTACCCTTTGTTTATAAAAGTGGCGACCACAAAAAGTTGTAAAATTTTAATTTAAATACATTTCTCGTAATTAGTAATTATTTTAATTCAGGTCCATGGAGAAGTGGGGTATTATCAACCTACTACCTACTATTATGAATGTGAAAGTTTGTGAGGATGGATGGATGGATAGAATATTCGTTGAAATATCACAGTGCCCTACCTACCTCTCTTATTTATTATATTTACCCTATTTAACATACCTCCTGCGAATTAGCGACCTATGTCGTTGTAATCCAGATACAATTACGCTTACATATAACCTAATTTTGTATCCGTTGTACCATATCCATCCATTCCATTCCATCTATTGTTCCATAGTAAAATTACCAATGTCCTTTTCCAGAAAATGTTAAAAGTTTAACTCGTAATGACAAAGATATTTATATGAATCAAAAAACTTTTTTTATTATTAAAAATTAAAGCAATCTAGAATCTAGATCTCTAAATATAGTCCGAGAAGTTAATTTAACTCCTAGACGTAAGCTGCTTTGTCGTGTTATCTCTAAGTCATTCTAGCAAATATTAATAGCCAGCGTCGTTTTACTGTCCTGACACAGAATAAAAATGGCGGTTAGTGACAAGTCTTTTTCTTTCAACTAATTATCTCTTTAGTCGTTCGAAAATGTTTCTCACTACTGCTTTTGAATATTTTAATTTTTTAAACTATGATCAGAGTTGGGCAACGTGAAATCTAACTAATGATTACTAACTACAACTACATAAAGAAATTAATCATAATTACTAATTACATGAAATAATCGTAAGATGTAGTTAAAGATTTTGACTACTAACTTACAAATTTTAGTTGCAATCACGATTACATGATTACTTTTAATACACTACATCTAAACTACACATAATATTTAAAGGCTCATTCCACCGTTTCGCCTGGATCATCATTCCAGGCCAAAAAACCTTATAAATATTACAGTCAGTGAAAATGTTTTAATCGATTAAGTTCATGATTAATTTAATCTCAAAGGTGAACTTACACAACTGTATCATTCCACCAGGAGGGGTCTTGAGCGTTTTGTGATTTTTACACATATTCTATTACCTACCACGTTTTCCTGGTGCTTTTTAAATTTCCATTGTGTAAAAGTATTTATTCTTATTTATAATACATACTTATATATTATATTTTTAAAGTAAAATTTTTCATTACTTTCCATAATAAATTGCATTACAGTCTCATCATATTTCAGTACATTCCACTGTTTCATTACTCTCCAAGGATTTTCTCGAAAAGAAAACTATTTTAATAAACACTTTCAATAGCGATTGTCTATGAGTTTAATTTTAACATTTCTATAAGTATTGACAGACAAAAGCGTAATTCTTTTGTATTTTTTTAATCCTTAGAAAAATAAAAGACTAAGGGTCTTTTATTTTTTAAATATTACTGTATATTTATTTTTGTTGCTACACTAATGCCCGAATTCTGAACACTTTACATAAACTCTAGATAAACTAAGTTCAACTGCGCAATGTTTCCGAACCCCAAAAGTGTCATCTAGTAAAGTAAGTTCTAGTGTAAAGTTATTTTGTTTTGCTATAATTCGGTGATGTAACAAGTTTTATGAAAAACATTTTTAGAGATTGAAATGGATGTGTGAAGTACATTAACTAAGAAAAACTTTTTTTTTTCTGTAAAGATTTTTAATTACTTTCTATGCCAGCGCCATCTTATCAGTAGCAATGTTAGATGACGAGTTATATAATCGAACGGACCCAATTGGTCAGTTGTGATAAATTGAGTTTATATCTGCCACTTTTTTGTTCGGAAACGTGTTATCGAAACAATAGCGCTAATGAATAGATAAACTACCGATAAATTTACCTCAGAAACCGGGCATACTAAATAGCAAACTGCGCAAGGTCTCACTGTAAAGGTCAAAGAATTATAATTTAGCTTCTGTCATAATGTCTAAGGATAATACGACACCGTCACCAATTCTATTAATTATTTCACTAACCTATCTCCCAATAACTATTTGTTAAAAACGTTACCTTTGGCATCATTTGGCGGTTTTTGCCTTTCAATAAACTAACTTAGTTACCTAAGGAATCTTTGTCATCGACAGCGATCTTCCAATCGGAGGGCCAACCGTTAGGTACTTATCGGTTAGTGATTGTATTTATCTATTGAGCAATTTCGCAATGATGAACTTTTTAACGACCTCTGTAGCTCAGATGTTGAGCGTGTTGGTGATCAAACCGGGGGTCGCGGGTTCGAATCCCGCCGAAGGAACAAAAAGTTTTTCCGATTTTTTTTTTTTTATTAAATAAGGGGGCAAACGAGCAAACGGGTCACCTGATGATAAGCAACTACCGTCGCCCATGGACACTCGCAACATCAGAAGAGCTTCAGGTGCGTTGCCGGCCTTTTAAGAGGGAATACACTCTCTTCTTGAAGGTTTGCAGGTCGTATAGGTCCGGAAATACTGCTGGTGACAGTTCGTTCCAGAGTTTTACAGTGCGCGGCAGAAAGTTACGTGAAAAGCGCACGGTGGAAGACTGCCACTCATCAAGGTGATGAGGATGGTATGTTTTTCGCGTGGGACGATGGCGAAAAGTTGCAGGTGGTATGATTCCGAACAATTCCTCAGAGCACTCCCCGTGATACAACCGATAGAGGATGCAGAGTGAAGCTACATCTCGGCGTAATTCCAAGGGGTCCAAGCTGTTTGAAACACTATGGCACTCAACAACTCGAGCGGCCCTTCGTTGGATACGATCCAGAGGGAGCAGTTGGTATTTTGGCGCCCCTGCCCAGAGATGAGAACAATATTCCATATGAGGCCGAACCTGCGCCTTGTAGAGTTGTAGGCGTTGGTCCGGACTGAAGTACTGTCTCACTCTGTTAAGAACACCAAGCTTCTTCGAGGCTAACTTGGCCTTACCCTCTAGATGATATCGGAACTGGACTTCGCTCGATATGTTGACGCCAAGTATCTCAATGCTAGGGAAGATGGTTAAATATATGTATAATATAATAAAATTCCGAATTCCTGGGTTCCTGGGTTAAATATATGTATAATATAATAAAATCTTAAATATGTGTAAGTATAATAATATAAAAGTATTAAATGTATTTCCGTTGTCTGGTAACCCGTTACACAAGTTCTTCGAGAACTTACCACGGGGCCAGATTGATGTGGTGTGAAGCGTCCATAGATATTATATTATATTATATTACTATTAAGTATATTATTTTTCAAAACTTAACATAGAGTGAAAATATATGTCACAAATAAAATCGAAATCGAGAAAATTATTTACAAAACAGCTATCCTAACGCGTCAACGCGTTACTTCGCCACGCGTTACACGACTCACGATCACTATTTTACGCTTTTCCTTTCTCGGAAACCTTGAAAGAATATGGCGACCATGTTTGGTCAGAGCGACCCGCTCGCCTACAGGTTACTTAAGGGCCCTCCCCCACACATTTAAAAGTCATCATTGCGAAATGTCATAAGACTATTCGGTTTTTAATTTATGCATGTGTCCTTTGAACTGACGTCACTCATTCTAGCTTCACTGTAATCCGATTTCCATGCAGTTCACATGAGACAGAAGTGAAACCTTCAAAAGAGGCCTAATCAGTAAAATCTCGCAGTTTAATCTTTTATCATACAGATATTAGATACCAGCTACTACCTCAGAGCAAGTAAAATAATAAAAAGTGTGTGTGTCGGCTACGACGCACGACTGAAGTTTACCTACTCTATAGTAAATACACAGAGTATTTACTATAGAGTAGGTAAACTTCAGTCGTGTGTACATAGCGTAGTTTTATTATCTTTTTTATATTTCGTACTCTATATCTACTTTATATTAAAAAAAAAAGATTTTTTTTTGTTTACTTTTTGAAGGTTGTCAATTTTTATTATATTCTCTGAAATTGAACGGAGAACTTAAAAATGTTGACTTCTTCGGCTAACATCGCCGTGTGACCGTCAAGTAGGTACGTAGTGCGAGTGCGTAGCATAAAAACCGGCCTCAGATTTTGTTTGACAAAGCGCTGTCGTCACTTTTTTATTTGGTGTGAGCCTACAAATTCTCGTTCAGAACGTTCCATATAGGTATTAAAAATTATGATTTTTTGATGAAAATTATGATGAAAGCAATGACAAAACTATCGCAACTATTCAAATCACAACGGTACCGAAGTTTTACTTCAAAATGTAATTTCAATTTAACAGTTGAAATTAACCTTTGGTTATAAATACTCAAGCTGTCACTGTTATCTCAATACAGCGCTGCAGCGAGCTCGACAACATGCGTCCACAATCTAAAAGCGCTTGCCGTTATAACTAATTATCTGTCTATGTTACTAAATTGTTTCCCAACTTAGAAGTAAAAGTATTTGAATTTCGAATTCGAATTACCAAAAAGTTAACATACTCCCTTAGTAATGTAGGTACCTAGGTAACTTTTACCTGCTATTTATTACAAACGAGATGTGTTTAGAGCTACAAAAAATGTCGGTAATCATTGCGCCCTACAAAAAGTACACATCTAGTTTGTACTAAGTATAATTTATCTATGTAAAGTCGTAAGTTCTTACCTATAGAAAAAACAAATACCTCAGTTCCTACCTATATAATATTTAATAATACATAAATTATATAACTAAGAATGACACTCGACAAGTGAGTGTTATTGTTTTTAATCACTAGGTAAATGGAAAAACTAAAGGTTTTCTTTATTTTTTTCTTTTACTCTATTTACATCCATGAACAGCACATAAATTGCCAGACGACGTCATGTTAATTTAATAAATATAAGTACGCGCGCGTCGCGCTCGACCGTCAAACCCACTGCGAAAGGGATCGGCGACGATGCGGCGAGCCGTAGGCATTTAACGCGCGCAACTACATCGAGTGACAGAGCCAGAGGCCTGCCTGCGGGCTTAGCATGGCGATCCGAAGAAATAAATTAATAAAGAGATATTCTATCCAAAAAGCTCGTTGCAAAATAGTTCTTAATCCATCGTAACAAGGTCGTCAATAGACGTCAACGTTTCTAAACAGCCATATTTTTAAATTGGCTGCCCTGAAATATTCTGTCAAAAACTAACAAATATTCAAGTAAATGACTGAACGTAAAGAAACTATTTCTCTTGGACCGCCATGATGTAGAGTAGTTGACATTATTGTAAGACTATTTGACATTAAAATAAGAAAATGTTTCTACTTTAGCTGTCAAAAGAGGCCATTTTGTAAGCTCACGCTCGGAAAGAAAAGAAAGGTTGTTTCTCATAACGACGATGCATCGACCTTGCTGCCTTACGATAAGACCTATTTTGCTCCGAATGTTTCTTCAATCTGTCATTTTGTCGATTCTTTGGTGTTTCTAGGGTGCGCACGCTAAGCCTGCTGGAACGATAGTTACCTTCGGTTACTAAGGGCCTATTTCACAATCTTCTTAATATATGTTATATAAGTGTTATATAGCTTAACTGCAAGTTATGTCTCTGTCGCTCGATATAACTAAGCAGCGACAAAACTGCTGGATACGCTATTCGGCACATAATAGGCGATTGTGACACAGGCCCTAAATATTTTGTGCGCGAAAGAGTAACCGAGCGAGTAAGTCTGTGCCACACATCCTTACCATCTTTCGCATTTACAAAAGGACATGGGGAATTTTACTATGGAACAATTAGACACGGACGGAATTAGACCAAAAATAAAATTAGGTAAGATGTAACCGTGATCGCATTGGATTACAACGGCATAGGTCGCATATCTGCAGGAGGTGGGGCAAATACTGTGATATTTAACTAATTTCAACGAATATTCAAAATAAATAAAAATAACAATTTATTTAGTAATTGTCTCTACTTCTCCATGGATCTGAATCAAAATAATTAGGTACGGGAAATTAAATGCAAATGAGAATTGTACAATCCAATAGTATTGTAGTTTGTGGTCGCCACTTTTTGACGTGACAACGTCTTTTAATTCGATGGAGCCGGCTGCACGCACGAAAAAACATGACTCATGCGGCGTTACCGGCGTTACCTCGCTAAACATGACTCATTTCTTGTGACGTTGTCACGTTCAATTATCGTCAGTAAACCGACTTTACGAACAACCGATTTTTTAATACAAACTAAGAAGATAAAATTAGAAATTGTAATTCAAGAGTCGGAACTATATAAGAATGTAAAGTTATGAACGAAACTTGGGAGGTTACAGCGCCGCTAATGTCTTATGCATCCAAAGAGATAAAAGTCAAATACCGTAGAAAGTTATGAAACAAGTTACCAGCTACTTTCTATCAGGTGCGGCGCTTGCTTATTTACATGTGCTGCAACTAACTAGAAGAGCCCAACTGAAGTTTGTAGAACAGATTCCCAACTGCTTTGTCAGTTCTGTTTGTAGTTTCTACTAAATCTTCTAAATTATAATTCTAAACCTAACGAATAATAACGCAGCACTGCCACACTGGTCCTCTTTAGTCTTTAGGGTCAGATCACACCGCGACGATACGCGGCGCTGCATGTTTAAGATACCTATTCAAAATTGAACTTTATTCACAACACAAAAACATACACGTTTCATATGACATCAGTTATAAGTCATAACACTGCAAATGCGCTGTGCAAAATGACATTCTTAACTCTTACAATGAAACGTGTATCTTCTAGTGTAATTAATAAAATTCAATTTATTTTGAATAGCTATATTTTACGGTAACATATATACAAGATTAGCTCGTTTAAACTTTAAAGTATAAGATCGCTCTTCGTATAAATGAAAGAGAAGGCATGATAATTGGACAAACGATTAACACTAGCAGGCGTTTATGAAATTGGGACTTACAATTACAATTTACATATAAACAGTAGGCTACCTTAGTTATGTACAAGTACGTAATATCTAAACGGAGTCGTCATGCGCCTACACAGTTCATATTTAGTTTTAACATAGTAGGCGTTGTCAACTATTATATTTTCATCTTCATTACACCCACGTGTAACTAGATGTTTACAAGCAGTTTTGTAAACTTAACACTTTAATGTGTTAAATCGTGGTAAATTCTGTTTACATGTAAGTTTAGAATGAAAATGTGACGTAATATTATAATCAATACGGCTGACGACATTGTAGAGTTTATATTTTATCCTCGTATAAATACTAAATTATTCGGGGTTTATTATAAAGGTAATTATAAAAGTTCGTGGTTCAGAGTTACCCGACACTGGCAAAGATGCGTTTGAGTGATTCGACCCTATAGGTTTAATATTTCACACATTTCTATTTACTAGTATGAATCTTTTAGGGTCTTACTAAGTTAATAATCATCATATTATGTTAAGCGTGAAAGTTTGTGAAATTAGGTAATCAATACCTTCTTATATTATTACTCAATAATTAATATTAAATTAAGTACATTTCTTTATTCACTTGACATTTTTATAGAAGCACTAGCTACTACCTAGTAGTAGTACTACCATACCAAATTTCATTAAAATCCGTTTAGTACTTTTTACGTGAAAGAGTCACAAAGATCCATCCATCCATCCTCACAAACTTCCACATTTATAAGTATAAGTAGACCTCGAATTGTAAGGCGTAGTTTAATATTGATGATAGGAGATAAAACGAGTTTGATAGTTTGAAAACGTTGTAGATACCGTGTACAAAACAAAGTCCCCCCAGTATCGATTTAATGAGGGTTTTTAAATTCGTGACATCTGACAGCTTTTTGACACGACAAGGACCGTCGGGCTGCCAAGCGCCGCCTGGTGACAGAAGATGAATCGAAAATTCTTATTGACCGTTTTTGATACCACTTACGCCACCAGATGACGCTTGGTGTGCGTTGGTTCGGCCCCCTAACGGCAGAAAAATAATAAAACACCCTCATTCAACTATAGTACACATTCAATACACATTGGCGATAAATTTTAATGTGGATATTTGAAATTCTAGTCGCATAGGCCACAGAGTAAAAAATGTGAAGGTTGTAGAATGCGGCGTAGACAGCAGACAGCATGGCGCGCGCCCACGCATCGCCATTCCCAAGAATAACACTTTGCCTCTTATCGTTAAATAATATGGGGACCATAAATAAATCTTGTAAGAATTGACCTCAAAACATGATTTAATGCTTTTTGAACATCTGCATAAATTTCATTGAGAAATAGCCGTGGCTTATCTTAAAACATGTTTGTTTTTGGATCTATGAGTAGGTATGTCGTGAGTCGTGACTTGTTAGCAGTTGGAGAGTATGAAGGAATATATAATTTTTATCGCGGCAAAATGTACGGCTCCCGCGCTTTTTTTTTGCGCGCACAAAGACGCGGACAACATCTAGTAATAATTAAAGTTAGTTGGTTAGTAAAAATAATATAATAGCTCCCACGCCGATTTCGGTGGCGCGGGCGGTGACTGGTTTCGTGAAAACTGGAAGCCGGGCTGAGTTCGCAGGAGTTATTTTTATAGTCCCTAAGTGTGTGCGCTGTACACAAGAGCACTCTCTTCTCATAACCCAGTGGGGGTTATGCGAAGAGAGTGCTCTTGTGTACAGCGCATTGATTTAAGCAACACGACTGGCGAGAGATCAGGCGCTGGACCGACTTTTTACATGCCCATCCGACGCATGGATCATCTTTCTTATCAGACAATCGGGTGATCAGCCTGCATTGTCCTCTCCAAACTTGGAAACATCATTTTTTGTTGTTCCAACGCGGGAATCGAACCCGATACCTCCGAGTCGAGAGCAAAGCTCAAAACCACTAGTCCACGGAGGCTGTTAATATACGCTTAATTATAGATGTTCGAAAAAATATTTTATGGACTAAGTTGATAAGTATTATTATCCGAATAGTTAGTAGGTTTAAATATTAAGATGTTATTCATACAAATTACTATGGCAATAACAATAGTAGCCTCATAACAACACTCATCAGAGTTTTTGCCGTGCATTGTTAACATAATGTATGACTATGACCTTTAAAACTCAGGTCTCAACGTAATTTGTTTGCAAAACAAATTCATATTATGGTTTACAGTTCACGCACATTGCTCATATATTTCCAAAAGCTGGGTACTCAGCGAAGAGTAAATAATTAAAACTAAACTATATTAACTATGTTCCATTCATAGGGTTGTCTATATGTATAGACAACTCTATGAATTATTATAATTATTATGTTGTTGTTCATATATAATTTTTAAGCTTGAACTTTAAAGGGTTCCTTTGCCTCTTAGATAGAAAAAATATAAAAAAATGTTAAGAGCCCTATTACAAATCTGCACTCTGCGAGATTGGGTATTTGAAGCGTTCCCGACATTTCGCATTTTGTAGTAATTTTGCAGTTGTATTTATCGTTTTTATTGAAATAGGTTAATAAATTCATGCTTTAAAATTATAAAATCTTTATTACTCATGAAGTAACAATTGTTCTGGTATAAAATTTTGCTTAATAATATTATCGCAGATAGCGAGTAATTCACAGTTAACTTAAAGTTTTTTTTGGCTTAGAATAAGATTTTTTTCTATATTAAATCAAAGATATTTCAAGACTCTAAGGCCGCTACGAACTATACGACTATATAAGAGATAACATTCTCATTTTATTATTTCATTTGCTTCTACAGTAGTTCAATCCAGGAGCTCTAAAATGTGCCTTCGCACATTTTATGAAAATCTTTCTCTGCAATTTTGGGTTTAATAAAAAAGTTAATGCACTATTCAATATGTCAAAATTGTTGTTTCTGTGATCAAGAACGCCGTAATTGGCCATTTTATCAAAAATCACAGTCGAGATGTAATATGCCTCTTAATGTTGCGACAGATTGTTACACGTTAACGCATCGTTAACGTGTTTATAACAAAAATTGTGTTCATCTATCAAACGCACAATAGTGTGTGTTAATTTTAGATAATTCTTAGTATTATTTTAAAAAAATATATAAGTTTTCTGCACACCTTCCTCCACATAATCTTTAACTGTGCCAAATCCTTCTCCACCGTTCATACACTTCTCGCAAAACTGTACCTACTGAAAGTTTTCGCTTCACGTGGGTATACAGATGTTAATAGGTATACACTATACGTCTATATAGATGTAATACCTACTAAGTAATAACAATAGATTCTGTAGTCGTGTGCGACTTTTAAGCAACAACTGTCTACTACCTAGTAACCAACTTCTCTTGTTTTGGCAAAAAAAGTTGAACAATATTTCAGAGGTCAACCATTTTAAACTTCTTTTTAGGTTTTATAGTTTTACACCATGAACGACAACTTTAAAATGTTGACTTGTTGGCTAATCAATCATTTTGACGATACAAAGGAAAGCGAGAGCCCACATTTCATCACCTAACGGAAGAACCAATCGGCGTGATTGCCAAGAATCTCGTAGGCGGACCCTTCACCTCCGCAGAAGGAAAGTACGAATTTATGATGCCTCGTTACTTCTACAATTAGGTACAGTAGGCAAATAAAGTGCCACTGTTTTGGCGTGGGAGAGAAAGAGACCGGATAAATACCACAGCCCCTCAGAAAACCGACGTGAAATAACGCTTGCATTATGATCCGCCGAGTGAGCGGGGTTGCCGAAGACTCAAGGGAGAGTGGGGATTTCGAGGACCAGGAACGCAAGTGCGCAACACCAGAGGAGTTACGTGTGTAATTTCTGTGGTGTTGCGAGTGTCCATGGGCGGCGGTAGTCGCTTAACATCGGACGATCCGTCAGCTCGTTTCATGGTCCATATCATAAAAAAAAGCTTCCCCGATTTCTTAGCAAACTAAGATATGTACTAATTACAAATTGTATTGCTTTGCTACTCCGAATTTTCAAAACTAACATTAGCAAGAGCACGAAGGATTTATCCTTAACATGATCAAGAGGAACATGAGGTATGGTACTGGCAATCTCCACCCATAGACCATTTGGCGAACATACAAATATAAAATAAATAGCTTTGAAGGGATAAGCTAGAACACCTTATACTAGCTTCTCTAAAGTAGCAAAATTTATAGTTTTTAATGCTACTGGATGTAAACAATTTTTTTTCCATTTTTACCCGACTACGGCGAAGCCAAAAGGAAGGGTAATGATTTGGCAGTCTATGTATGAAATATGAATGTATGTTTGTTCCACCGTAGCGCCTAAATACGGATCAGATTTCAATAAATGAGGTGTCAATAGATGCGTAATAATGGCTCGGTCAACATAAGCGATAGCAATTTACGTAGTCGGGTCGGGTTATAGTTTTTATTTATAAATAAAAAAGAGCTCTACATTTTTGCTGTCTGTGCCGCGACGCTGTGATAGGTAGCACACGCCGCTTCCTCATAGGACATGCAACTTATCTTACTTTAGTCTCTTGTTTTGCTCTTACGGCCTATAAATACAGCCTCTCGACTCTCGTAAAGGTTTATAACCTTATAAGAGTTTAGTCTACGAGAATGGGTCTAGTACTCTGTATTGACTATAAAACCACAAACCAAACTCTCTCATTACACCGATTCAAAATTATGCTTTAAATACACAATTTACGAGGTACAATCTCAAAGTTTTAAGTTTAGATATACACCAGGCAATAGATTAAATGGCATAATATAATAACTCCCTAATATGCATAAAAGTCCTAAAATAATTAACATACATTAATTAACTGCTTACTAATAATGCATTCGTATCATAAAATATAATTATCACGACAAAGGTAATGAAATCTTAATTAGTAATTACTAATTAGAATCTCAGCGGGTTATTGAGATAAATGAAACATGTAACTTCAAAAAAGATAGATAAAAGATAAGTTTTATTACGAAATTCCGTCAAAAATCCCGTTCGGATAACGGACCACACTTTCATTAACATTTAACAATTTGAACGGAAGTTATTCGCGGTTTATTTACAGTAAGTATAATGTTTACATATTATATTTATTTTTAAGTGCAACATTTGATTATTGAGATTTTTAGGATTGAATCCGAACCCCAATTCTCGTATTTAACTAAGACTTCTTCTTTGTTTGCCATCTTTCCCACTGGGTCACGAGAGTTAAGGAAGAGAGAGTGCTCTTGTGTATTGCGCACACACTTGGCAACTATAAAAATAACCGTCACCGAAATCGGTGTGGCTACTATATCTTATACTTTAAACGAGAAAATCTTTTACGTTACTTGCTGACCCGGCAAACGTTGCTTTGCCATGGATGTATTTTTTGATGCCACATCATATAAAAATAAAAATAAAAGTCGAAAAACAAAAACAAATTAGGGATGGGCCACCCGGTTATCATTTAGGGATTTGCTTTGCTCGAAAATTCGGAATGTGGTTGGTGGGTTCGAATCCCGGTCAGATAAATATTTTTGTGATTATTATTATTTTTTAAATTTATCAGAACTCTGAGCGAAGAGCGGTTACCCAGGTACTTATTATTATTAATAATAATAATAATAACATTTATTCAACAAACACGCTCACACTACACTACATTATCAACAAAGAAACGACATTAAGCATAAACAATCACGATAAAATTACAAATAACAGAAATAAACCGGACATTTGCCTAACCACATAAAAAAAGAGAAACATACATTAAACATAATATTAACAAACAACAAATAATAGCAAAATAACAGATCATAATAAAAAAGAACAGGTATAAGGCAGTGCAATGCGAACAGCTGTCGAAAAGGACTCCACTCAGGTGTACGATCGCGGCATAGTACTCAACTATACCGCAATCCGCTGGTATTCTGTGGATCCTCATTACAATTCAAACTAATTATGAGAACGATCAAATTGCATTCATTTTGCATGATTGTATATAATTATGGGCCTATTATATAAAGGCTGTATTTATAATTTATACTACACTCAGATTTAAACAGCCGCCGTGGTCTAGTGGTTAGAGCTTGGCTCTCGACTCGTGGTTTCGATTCCCGCATTGGAACAAAAAAAATGTTGTTTCCAAGTTTGATTAGGACAATTCAGGCTGATCACCTGATTGTCTGACAAGAAAGATGATCCATGCGTCGGATGGGCATGTAAATAGTCGGACCTGCGCCTAATCTCTCGCGAGTCGTGTCGGTTATCCGTCCCACTGGGTTACGAGAGTAAAAGGAGGAGAGAGTGCTCTTGTGTACTGCGCACACACTTGGGCACTATAACATAACTCCTGCGTAGCTGGCCTGGTTTCAATGAAACAGGCCACCGTCACCGAAATCGGTGTGGGAGCTACTATTATTACTACACTCATAATATTAAGATACGAAAAACCAAGACCAGAGCAATTTTGTCAAAACGCGAAGACGTATGTTTGGCCGAGACCGCCGCGCGAGACGATTCGCAAATTGTTTCCGCTCAAATCACGCCAGGATGTCGCTATCTCCAAATATAGGCAAGGACATTCCTTAGTGACGAATGACCAACGTCCGGAGCCCACATGCGCCTACGCAATATTTAGGATACACCGTTTAAACTATTGCTTTGACTTATGGGCTTATGAAAGCTGGCACACGCCAAGCCCAATCTGCTTTATATTCTATTAGCTTTTTACTAGCTACATTTACTAGCCTTTTATCTACTGCTAGATGCTGCCCACGACTTTGTGCGCGCAAAAAAAAAATACCCACAGAAGCCCTACAATTTGCCGCTATAAAAAGTAGTCAGTTATGTCCTTACCCGTGATCTAATTTATATAAGTATGTGCCAAATTTCATCAAAGTCAATCAGTCCTCAGTCCAGTTTCGGAGCCTATTCAATGCAAACAAACGAATCTTTTCTCTTTATAATATTAGTATAGACAGTATCAGATTTATTTTCATAGAATGTGTATTCTGAGAGGATGTCTGTACTCTGTATTGAGCCATGTCCAAAAGGAAATCCGTTTGTCAAAAAATCCGACCAAGAGACATCGTTCGACCCTTCTGTCCTTCACTAATGAAATTTCTAAATTGTAATAGAGAATAAACTTTAACCTAAATAATAAGACAATTGCTTAGTCATCTTATTTTTTAACTTAACTTTCTAATTAGCCTACTTACTTAAAAGTAAAGAGTTCTTCCACTCATCTCATATTTTGTGCTATTTCAAAATAATATTTGTAACGGTGCCCGTGCTAGCTAGTAACTAATAATAACCAATTTTGACGGAACCTTGATGACGATTCCTGACTTGATTGACTTTAGGAATCCTTGATTAGTATTATGTATAAGGATTTCCATTAGAACTCCTTACTTTTATGTAAGTAGGCTAATTTAAAGATACCTATTTGTTTGACATACCGTTGTCTTAAATGTTTAGGAACACCTGCTTTATGCCGTCCCCGTCTGGAAAATAGTGAGTCAGTCTATGTCAGTCGACATTCCTAAACTTATTGCATCATGAAACTGGGAAGGCATTCGGATAAGCGTTCAATGCTCTTCAATCGTCTGTGGATTCTATCAATGTACGCTCGCCGACAGACCAGGTGTACCACTTTTCGATCTTATTACTATGGCATAACGTTCAAAAGTAGCACACAGAATTTGTCGGCGACTGTACGTCATATTATGTCGACAGGACTCAGACGGAATAAAACATTGAAGTGAACGTTTCTCCTCGTGTGTAGAGAATAAAGTTCAATTTTGAATTCCTATTCGCTATCTTAAAAATGCAGCGCCGTGTCTCGGTGTGAACTGACGCTGAGGCGTTGTTTCGTGTATGTGACATTGTGTAGTTGTGTTCGCCGTTTGGCGAGGCGCAGTTTAGACCAGCCTCACTGTATGGTTCGTAAAACTCTGTCTTGAGTCTTCACTTTTTTATTTGGTCGGAGCTACTGGATTCAATATTTTATTTAAAGAATAGGAAACGATTAAGAATTATTATATATTTTATATAATCATTTCAAGGTTCCGTACTCCGTAATCCGTATCAAATACTCACATCTGTTATTCCTAGTTTTAGATTAAAAATAAGAAACTTAGATATTATAATATTAAGTTCCTAGAAGATAATTTTCTTCGCCTTTTTATAAGGTAACTAATCACAGTAAATAATTGTTAGTAGACCGACATTGTACTGTAATAAATTACCGGGAACTCGGTACAATAAATCAAAACGAAAGGAACAACAGACTATGTTGATGTGCTTTTATTAGAATAGTCCTTTCTATAAATAATACTGTTGTCGAGAGTCTAAATTAGCAAAGTCTACAATACATTTACTGCTTGTTGGAAGAACGCCGAAATTCTATAGGAAAACGCGATCAAACCTGACACTCTAGACTCCGTTATAGTCAAAGGATATACCACTGTTAGGACACATCTTATTTAGGCGCAGGTCCGACTTTTTTAATGCCCATCCGACACATGAATCATCTTTCTTGTCAGACAATCAGGTGTTCAGTCTGCATTCTCCTAACCAAACTTGGAGACAACATTTTTCGTTGTTCCAATGCGGGAATCGAACCCACGACCTCCGAGTCGAGAGCCAAGTTCTAACCAGTAGACCACGGAGGCTGTTTCTCATAAACATACCTCATATATACAATACTCCCCATTGAGAATAGAAGCGGGACGTGACTTTAGGATTCGTTTTTGGCTCATCATCGTTTGAACACGATCATCGTCTGAATGTAGGAGATACAACGCAAATGGTTCTTCTTTTACATTCCTTTGTTTTATTTGTTCATTTCTATCTTTTGTTTCATCTTATTACCAATATTCGATATTTTGTTTCTTCATGTTCACGGTAAGCGGTTTACAGAAATAATTGAAACGCAATAGAAATACGTGTTAACCAGAAATAGAACCATCGTAGTATTTTATCGTCTGTACTCTGTACCACGGATCAGAAAACAAGTGGAGGTGTTACTGTGGCTCAAGTGGTTAGCGCATGGCGCTCAAGCCGGAGGTTGCGGGTTCGAATCCTGCCAGGGAACAAAAAAGTTTTCTGTGTCATGGATGTATATTCAATATTTGTATAATATTATAATTAAAATCTTAAACATAAGTATGGTATAAAAAGTATTATATATTTCCGTTGTGTGGGTCCCAATTCTCGTACATCGAATCTCGATTCGATTATCGCGCTGACTCATACGATTAGGCGTCAAATCATGCGCGAGCGAGAGGGAGATACTGACAATCGAACCGATATTCGAAGTACGAGAATCGGGGCCCAGGTACCCGTAACACAAGTTCTTCGAATACTTACCACGGGACCACACTGACGTGGTGTAAAGGTCCATAGATAATATCATTATTATTATAAGATACAAAGAATAGAAGACCCTGTCGCCAAAATCACAATCACAATACACCGATAATCATACATCGCATTACACACACAGTGTTTTTCGTTTGTTTGGTCGTTTATATTTTAACTAAAAAAATGGCATGTTTTATTTTAAAATATCACACCAATGGATTGTTATACTGCGAAAAGTACTTACAACGTTTTGCATTCTGAGTGAAATGAAATTTAACAAATCGTGTATAAAAATAAGTACGCGTAAGAACGCACAATCGTGGGCCGTGGCATGCGACCCACGACTACTTTGCACTTCCACTCGTTTCCTATTCCGTGGTCTGTACGCTTTACGTTTATCCCGTACAGAGTGATTTTACATCTGAGTTTTATGAGAGTGAACCTTATGTCTTTGGCATAAAGGTTCTGTCAGAAGTAAAATAACTCTGAACGGCCTGTAAGCTATGCATTCTCAGGTGGTAAGTGTCGTATTACTATTATGTTTTGTACACCTCTATTGAACTCTAGTGATGTCTGTTTTGCGCCTTCTTGGTCGATATGAACACTAACATAAATTATTGGTATTTATTACCTCGTGGCTTACGACAAGAAAATAATTCTAAGCCTGAAACTATATGATCCGGAATCCGGTAGACCGGGGAAAATTCAGAGCATTGAAAATAGAACATTGCGCTTATACAATAGAGCTGAAAATCGAACGCACAGGTGTCGAGTCAAATGTTAATGTCATTTATGACAAGTCGACACTCGACACTTCGATTTTCAACTCTATTGTATTAGGGCAGAGTTATATGTTATATGATGATGTATTCACTATTTCTAAGCATTATTTTAAAAAAATTAGCTTTCTGCACACTTTCCTTCACATAAACTTTAATTTACATGCCAAATTTCATACTCCTCCGGTTGCACAATTCGCATAAAACTGTACTGAAAGTTTTTGTTCCACGTATGAATATAATTATACCATAATGCGAAATTTCTCATAGAATATAAAACTTTAGATTTAGTTGTATGAACAATAACTTAATAAATCAATTTCATCCATGAACACCTGAGTTGCCAAAAGCTTGAGATGACTCCTTGATATTTATGGACTTCAATACTTGAGAATCCTTCCTATCACATCATTTGCCACCAGCGGAGCAACCGTGATCGTATTCCGGCTACATACCCGAACTAATTCTTGGCAAACTACCAAATGGCGATTAATTCCATCGACTCCATAAAATTTGTTATCGACTAGCAGATCCCACACACGTTGTTCTGTCTTAGTTAGGAACTGGAAAAAACTAAACATACACTTACATCCTACAGCAACATTTAGGTACTCTTACCTACCTATCTACCCAAATACACCTACAATCTACTAAGACCTTGTTGTTAGTTCTTAATTTGCAATCCAACATTTCTAAACGCACATATTAATATATTTAATTGACAGTCAGATGACATATCTGTCTTAGGTCATAGGTATGGAGCGGGCCATTTTGACAGCTAGACACTCGTGTGTTCGATTTTCAGCTCTTATTGTATTAATACAGAGTTCTATTTACGGTTCTGTTTTTCCGATTCCCGTAGCCATTATGATGCAGCGTGCAGCGTTAGTTGGTAACGCTGCACGACGCAGTCTGTTAACACTATTGTCTATTAGTATGGAAAATTTCTATTGTAGTTTTTGTTATTTTCCTCGCTATTTTTATAATATTTCTCACCGGTAATACCTTCCCTGAACTGTCCTTAACTATTTAGTTTGCTGTGTTTTACCGACTACCAAAAAAAGGAGGCGTTATACGTTCGGCTGTATATATTTTTTTTGTATGTTTAACGATTTCTCCGCCGTCTGTGAACCGATTTTCAAAATTATTTTTTTGATGTATAAGGGTATAATCCCAAATTGGCCACTTTTGACATCAAAGTGGTGATGGGATCCATGAGGAATCGAGGGAACTCCTCGAAATTTATATGGACACATGGTGATTTCGACTTTTTCTGAAGTAACCCAAGCATGTACTACAAAAAGTAAGATTTTGCACCGAGGCATACCCTGGATCCAAAACCACTGAACAGAACTCCTAAGTCTTTAAAGATACGCGTCTAGAAATTTCGACCTATCCAAAACCACAATTTATCGCTGGTTTGCTGAATTTCAACGTGGACGTGTCAAACTCAGTGATGATCCCCGTCAAGGTCGTCCAAAAACTGCAGTCACCCAAGAAAACGTTGATGCTGTGCGTAAGCTAATTGAGGAAGATCGACATGTGACATACTACGAAATTCAGGCAACTTTAGACATTGGCATGAGTCAAATACAAATAATCTTGCATGAACAATTAGGTGTAAAAAAGTTGTTTTCCCGATGGATACCGCATTTGCTCTGTGAAGAGCAAAAAGCGGCTCGCGTTACTTGGTGCGTCAGAACTCTCGAAAGATTCCACGCAGGATCCTCAAATGCTGTATACAACATCGTATCAGGTGACGAATCCTGGATATACGCGTACGAACCCGAAACAAAAAACCAGTCACGAGTTTGGGTGTTCGAAAATGAGTTAAAGCCAACAAAAATTGTTCGTTTACGGAGTGTTGCAAAAAAAATGGTGGCCACGTTTGTCTCCAAAACCGGCCATGTTGCGACTATTCCTCTTGAGGGACAAAGAACGGTTAATGCAGAATGGTATGCTAACATTTGTTTGCCACATGTTGTTTCTGAACTCCGTAAAGAGAACTGCAACCGCCGCATCATCCTCCATCACGACAATGCGAGTTCTCACACCGCGCACAGAACAAAAGAGTTTTTAGAGCAAGAAATCATAGAATTATTAGACCATCCGCCGTACAGCCCCGACCTAAGCCCTAATGATTTCTTTACTTTCCCTAAAATAAAGAATAAATTGCGTGGTCAGAGATTTTCATCACCTGAAGAAGCTGTGGACGCCTACAAAACGGCCATTTTGGAGACCCCAACTTCCGAATGGAATGGTTGCTTCAATGATTGGTTCCATCATATGGAAAAATGTGTCAAATTTCGCGGAGAATACTTCGAAAAGCAATAAATACATTTTTAAATAGTAATGTTGTGTCACTTCCTTGATTCCCGAAATTTTCAGTGCCGCCCTCGTATATACACGTATATACGAGGGCCAATATATATATACAATACCTAATGGAACCTTGGCGCGTATTCAATTATACATTCGATAGTTTATTTTGAAAGTTCTTAAAATGTGATAATAATATATTATAACAAATATAACTAAAAAGGGAAAGATTATTATTTTTAAACAAAAAATTAAACCGACTTAAATGTGAGTTCTATAAAATATTGTATATTTAAGTTGGCTGGTACCGACTTCAAAATTATGAAGATTGTGTAGAGAAATAGTTAAAATTTTAACCGAATTTAAAAGGGGAATTATTTAGAAAACAATATTTATTTCATACTTTTTGTGTATTTTTACTTTTTTTAAGCACTTATTTGTTGTTATAGCGGCTACAGAAATAACGTCATCTGTGAAAATTTTAACTGTCTAGCTACGGTTCATGAGATACAAGCCTGGTGGTGGGTGACAGATAGACGAAGAGCCGGGAGACGGACAGCGGAGTCTTAGTATAGCGGTGGGGTCCCGTTTTTACCCTTTGGGTACGGAACCCTATAAATAGCCATGTCAGGGTTATAACTTGTAACCTAATCAGATTGTTTGAAGACTACTACGGCTGTCTAATATCTAGGGTATAATCATATTTTCTTTTATAATAACACAGCTGTGACACCAATGTGGGGCCACGGCCAGCTAGAATTAAATTAATATATTATTATACCACATCGTAGGTATGTCGGCGCCAAATAAATTTCTTACTTTGTAGTTTAACTATATTTCAACGGTTTAAAACATAAGTAGATAACTAATGTTGATGCTCAATGTTCACTAAACCTATTTTATTCATCATAAGGTTATATTATGTTATAACTTAAAACTTTCAGACAACGATTTTGCAAGTTTTCTTACAAAATTACGTTAAATTTTAAAAGATTGAATTTTTAACTCGCTGACTTAGTACTTGGTAGTTATTTGATTGTCTTAAGCGAGTTTTACTCAAACTGCTTAAAATGTTCGTAATTTAAATAGGTACGAAATTCAAACGACCCGCTGTAAGCGTTTGTGGCTACTTTAATACTTTAATGAATCTATATCTACTGTTTATATTATAAAGAAGAAAGATTTGTTTGTATGTTTTTTTGTTTCGGAGCCTATTCAATGGCTCCGAATCTACTGGACCGATTCTGATTAAATATGGCACAGATATACCAAGGGGAAGGATTCTATGAAAATTACTGACTATGCATGAAAAACAATGGAATGCATGAAAGTATAGGAAAAAAGGATTGTGTGGTTCTATGAAACCACGGTAAAAGTGAAACCTTTTTTCACATTATAGACATTTAACTAAAAATTTTCGGAATAATTAAGGGTATAAAAATCGCTTCATCAATCTTAGTTTTATAGCACTGGCACAAATGAGTACTAGTCTATACACTACACGGTCAGCTGATGCGAACTATAGGCGCCACCATATTGGCCTCGGCTGCTCTGACGAGCGCCTTTCACTTTATCCCTACTCCGCGACCGACCGTCACGCGACATGCAACACACAGAAAAAGTTTGAGACGATGTAAGTTTCAGTTTAAAAATAAGAAAAAAAAAATTGATTTGTATTATTATAATATATTATGTCTCAGTGTTTGTTAAATACAACCGTAAGCAAAATTTACAAATTGTAAAGCAACCTTTTTGCATTTTCCTTTGGATAATTCTTTAATTTGATTCTCAAATTTTTTCACTTTCACACGGTTCTTAGTTAAATCAACATATAATATGGTTAGATAGTTAAGTCATGAGTTTGACATCGTCGTTATTGACATTTATTGACGACCTCTGTGGCTGAGCGGTTGGGCGTGTTGGTGCTCAAGCTGGGAGTCGCGGGTTTGAATCCCGCAGAAGGAACAAAAAGTTTTTCTGTGTTCCTTGGTCGTGGATGGGTATTAAATATGTGTATAATATAATATTTTTTTCATTCATGCATTCATTAACTAAACACCCACATCGTCAGGATGATAGTCAATCTTACGTGCGCATTCTAAATCTTTTTCATGCAAATCCATGAAAAATTTAATTTTTTTACTCGTGTCTCATATACTTGACTTCTTTGATTTAAATCCGTATTCAATCTATCCAGTGTAACGTTTAGCGTTTCTATTTTAAACTTTTAGATTATAACTACATAGTATAAAACAAAGTAGCTTCCCGCTGCCTGTCTCTATGTACTAAGGCGGGTCAATAAGTCCGTGACTTTTTGAATTTCTAACCTCCTTACTGAAAAAGCAACACTACTCCTGTCAACAGGCATCTGTCAGTTGACTCCTATCAAAATTTGAACTTGCTGCGTCAGTTAGTTTGTGTTTTACAGCTATCTTTATCAGACTATCCAGTAACTTAAGGAAACAATGGAAAAAAGTGAATTTCGAAAAAAAACCATTACCGAGAGACCAAGGCTAAGCTTGATAAATACTATTGGGATTCTGCACCATCGATTTCAATGGTAAAAAAGTGGTTTACTGAATTTCGTTGTGGCCGTACAAGCACTGAAGATGCCGAACGTCCTGGACGCCCAGTTGAGGTCTCTACACCCGAAACAATCGAAAAAATTCACGATATGGTGTTGGCCGACCGAAGATTGAAAGTGCAAGAGATTGTGGAAGCCATAGGCATCTCGCATGGCTCAGTGGTTTCAATTTTGAATGATCACTTGGGCATGAGAAAGCTTTCCGCAAGTCGACCACAAACGCAATCGTGTAACAACTTCACAGGAAGGTTTGGCGTTGTTTAATCACAATATGGAGGAGTTTTTGCGCCGTTTTGTAACCGTGGACGAAACATGGATCCATCACAACACACCAGAGACCAAACAACAGTCAAAACAGTGGGTTTCTAAGGGTGAATCGGCGCCAAAGAAGGCCAAGGTGGGTTTGTCAGCCAATAAAGTTATGGCGACTGTTTTTTGGGATGCACGTGGGATAATCCACATTGACTATCTTCAAAAGGGAAGAACGATTAATGGGGAATATTATGCCAACTTATTGGACCGCTTCAATGAGGATTTGAAAAAAAACCGACCTCATTTGGCCAAGAAAAAAGTTATTTTTCACCAAGACAATGCAAGGGTGCACACATGTGCAGTTGCCATGGCAAAAATCCATGAATTGGGCTATGAATTGCTCCCACATCCACCCTATTCTCCAGATTTGGCTCCGAGTGACTACTTCTTGTTCCCAAACCTGAAAAAATGGCTCGGTGGAAAAAGATTTGACTCCAATGATGAAGTCATCTCGCAAACAAAGGCCTATTTTGAGGACCTCGACAAATCATATTTTTTGGAAGGGATAAAAAAATTGGAGAAGAGTTGGACAAAGTGTATAGAGCTCAAGGGGGACTACGTTGAAAAATAAAATGATTTATTTATCAAAAAATCTGTGTTTTATTCCAAAAGTCACGGACTTATTGACCCGCCCTCGTATGCTTAGATCTTTAAAACTACGCAACAGATTTTAATGAGGGTTTTTTAATAGATAGAGTGATTTCAACAGGAAGGTCTTGGTGGTCATATCGTATAATGTAGGTAGTTAGCCATCTTGATTTCACCACACCTCAAATGTCAAAATGGCCCCAAACAAGTGGGGCCGTTTAAGTGGGGACAGTTTTTGTCTCGACATGCCACGTCTATAACATGTGGTTAGTTCGTTCGTTAGTCAAATCAAATCATTATAGTAGTCACTTACCGGTTCTGTACCCCGCGTTGGAGAGATAGGTCGCGAAGGTGTTGGTCTCGTGCGTGGCCTGCCACATGGGCGACGAACAGTTGTCGTTGTTCGTAAACACGTTGTGGTTGTGAACGTACGTGCCGGTTAGCAGAGAACTCCTGAGGAAAAACAGAAATGGATAGCCTTAGGCCGGCCGCCGGAACTGTCCGCAATCCGTAAGGCCGGGGAAAATTTAGAGCACTGAAAATATAACTCTGCGTCTGCGCTAATACAAGAGCTGAAAATCGAACACACGTGTGTCAAGTCAAATGTCAATGTCAAATCTGACAGCTCGACACTCATATGTTCGAATTTAAAAAATCTATTGTATTAGAAACTCTATTGTATCTGAATTTTGTCCTCTCTAGAAATAGAGAAAATTCAGAGCAGTAAAATAAGTACCCTGCGCTAGTACATTAGAACTGAAAATCAAACAAAATGTCAAATGTCAATTTCATACATGTCAGCTCGACAGTCGACACTTCAATTTTTAACTCTATTGTGTAATACATAGAGTTCTATTTTCAGTGCTCTGAATTTTCCCGGACCCGCTGGATTCCGTTACATATAGTCCCAGCCTTAAAGCCCTGGCTCATAAGGTAAGGAGGTACCGTACCGTACCGTACGGTAGGAGTACGTAAAAAAAATGTACGGAGATGTCTGGAGTCGCTCATATGGTATTTTTTGATGTCGTCACCAATTTGACATTCAACTATGCAATCAGCCTCTAGTAGCGCCACCGTAGTATTCTTATGAGCGATAAGTAAAATGGACAAATGATGTAATGATACCTATACACCATTAACAGTTTGGTTAATGGTGTATAGGTATCTATGTCCTATCGTCCAATCGACTTGACGCTACCGATTGGATCAGTTGACAGTTCCATACTGACATAAACAATATAAACTGTACATACAAGCTCAGTTCTAACTGATCCAATCGGTAGCGTCAAGTCGATTGGATGAAAGGCAGTATGGTGTATGGCTACTGTAAGATAATGCCAGTACATAAACTATGTCAAACATTGCCCACACTTGCGATCCAATGATGATTATGAAGGTAGTAAATATAACAACATCGGCAATAAAACTGTAGCAGTTGAGGGCTGAGGTCATTGGCTGAAATTATAACGATGTAATGTACCTACTCTTTAACGAGAACTTTCTATTTATAGAAGATGGCGAGCGATTATCATAATAACAGAAATGATGTAGATAACACCGATTTCTCACCTCGATGGACAGCACATAGGTGTCGTCGTGTAGGCGTGACGAAACTCCGCTCCGGCGCTCCTAATGGCTTTCATGGTTCGCGGCATAAAGTTCAAACTACCCAGCTCGACGTCTTGATCGTCCGTGAGTATAAGAATTATATTCGGCTTCTTTTCTCTAGGCTGAGGATACGGAATAAAACCGCCAGACTGCCATTTTGTGGGCTTCGCTTTGCTTGGCGTTGAATTTTCTTTCGCTGAAAACGTGCGATCTGGAATCTTCTGGCCTCCCACTGATTTTCTATCGATCACTTTATCGGAATTACTTTTTTTATGTTTTTCGGGTTTGCGTTTATCATTTCTGTGCGGATCAGTTCGGTTGGAATTGTATTCTTCTGAATGTGATTCACCCCTTCTTCTGTCTCTTCTGACTTCGTGCTCTCTTTCCCACGCTCTGCGACGGTCTCCTCGAAATCTAGAACTATTTCTGTGCCTTAAGTATCTTCTTTCTGCAAGATCAGTTAGCGTTCCATTGAAAGTAGTTCTGTTTCTATTGTTCTCTTTGTTTCTCAGTTCTCTAGCTCTGGCTGTCTCCTCACTTTCCAATTCTCTTCTGGCCGTTATCAAAATGAAATTCCATGTCAGCAATAAGGATATTATTTTGAAATTCATCTTTCTTTTGATTTGTTTTGTCTCAAGATAAATTTAACCCAATTTTTATCCCAGAATTTGTTTTAGCATCACTAAGTCAATAATATTAATTTCAACCACATTATGTTCCTTAAGAAACCAAATGTCATTGTTGGTTACCTGAAACAATAATTGAATATTTGAGATTTTTGTACGCGGCACAGAACTTGTTAAAATATGATAAATTTAATAAATGAATACTACAACACCAAATAAGCTGATTACGAGTATAAAGTTTAAGTAACGTCACTCCAACAAGATAATCCTGAAGAGAAAGGCGGATTTTCTATAAAATGATTTCGGTTTGTTTTCCACGAAGTAAGAGGATTGTGAACGGATTTGCCATTATTTTATGTCACATTAGGTGTTCTGTAAAATGAGCTTTACGTACCTACTTTTCCATTTGACTTCTATATTTCATTTATAGAATCAAATGAAACTTTAATAAAGCGCCAATCTTCTACCTAACTAAGTATGTACAAATATTATTTTTATTTTCTTGTCATTTGCGAAATGATCAGGTTAGTCCCATATTTTGGCACCGATATTTTTTAAGCTTCGGATATGGATTATTTCCATTTTCATTACTGAACCTGTAGGTATGTTAATTTTGTGAGCAAAAAGCCCAATCAACATTAGAGACCGCTCTTAGCTAAATGAAACGCCTCACATGGGTGAGTTATCCCCCAAACGATCCAATAAACATTCGCGCTTAAATAGATCGAAACTGGACATTTGCTCTAAATTATAGAATAAGTATTAGCTTTTGTCAGCGGCTCTATCCCAAGGAAACCGTATATTTTCCCGAAATAAAAAGTAGCATATGTCCTTCTCCGTGGTCTAGTCTATATCTGTGCCAAATTACATGATAATCGGTTAAGTAGTTTTTACGTGAAAGCGTAACAAGCGTAAGGATATTAAATAATCTAATTAAAGCCACTCCTAAAATATAAAATTATTATTTGATGGTGCCAAAACCGATATATATATATATATATATATATATATATATATATATATATATATATATATATATATATATATTTTTTTTTTTTGTTGTACTACTTGTTCCACCAACAGCTAGGTCAGGACAAATTGTAAAATTGTAAAGTTTTTAAATTTTTAACATGTATATTTATTTATTATTACTTAGTACATTTAATTCATATCGTGTTCTTTAACATCAGTTTTATTCCAATTCCTGTTTTACATTTTCAACATTAAGCTATTCTTTTACATTTCCCTTTTCGCTATTTTTAATCTATATTTTACTTTACATCAATTATTTTTTTTCAATTTCCGCTACTCTATGTTACATTGTTTTCTACATATTCTTTCCATTTAATACCTTTCCTTACTTACATTTACAACCCTACTTTCTCGCTTCTATTTTAAGGAAATAAAAAACATAAAAATAATAATAAACTTATGTAAGGTGAATTGGGGGTATTCCGAATTTGGTTATATTCCGAACAACCGAAAAATGTACCAAACGAAATAATATTTGTATGTTGGCAACATTTACCTAGGCGCCATGTTGATTCGGCTATCGGTCTCCAGTTGACGCTCGTCGCTAGCGGCTTTCCGACGAGTGCAGTGACAGTTTTTGTGCCAACGGACGATTTCGCGCCATTTTTAACAAATCGGAATAACCCCTACTTGGATTGTGTCTAAACTAGGTAAGTAAATGAATTGATTGTTTATTTTTATGGTAAATTGTCGTTTTTTAAGGACAATTCAATGTGTCAGGACGTTCTATCTCTAAATTTTAGTTTTATTCGGAATAAACCCGACGGGAATATTCCGACATGTTTTGTGTTCGGAATAAACCCATTTTCTTTTCTCATAGTAATCTGCAGAGGTTCTCAACTTTTCAAAATAGTCGGTAGTGAAAATGTACAGAGACAAAGCTTCATACAACCGCGCCGTCGTAGGTACACAAGTATACGGCGCATGTGTACGTACGTGATCGCTAGCCGCCACGTCGCGTACGCGCCGCTACTGGATGAAACCGGTTTACGCTCGCTTAGCTAGTAGTCAAACGGAAAAGTCAACCGCACGCACGTACCTACTATTTGTGAACCTAATGATGAAATCGAGTAAGGAAGTGGACAGCGACGAAAAAATAACATTATTTTTGTAAAATCACCCATTTTCACACTAATATGGATGTAATTATAAAAGCCATATTAAACAATAAAACTACTTACTAATTAATAAAATAACATACCGAAAAAAAATTCATTTCATTCATTTAACGACAGTTAATAATTTCTCTACCTACTTATATGTATCTTTAAGTACATGATGTAGGTACAAACCCTTTCCATTTTTCGCCTTCTAACCACGGAAAGTTAATATGTAGGAGGATAAGAAACCAATACCATACGGCACTTACCTAACTTATATTGTCTAAAACTGCATTAAGTACTTACCCCATCTTATTTTTTCAGGTCTAACATGGCCCGTACCTACGTCCGTAAGAAAGTTAAACCATACACGCCAGAAGACTTAGCCGAGGCGTTACAAAAAATAAAAAATGGAGAACTTACCATAACCACTGCAGCAGAACAATACTCCATTCCAAAAGCGACTCTAAGTGAAAATATGCATTCTAAGTATTCCAGGCCAACTGCAGGTAGACCTACAATCTTTTCATTGGAAGAAGAAGAACGTTTAGCAGATGCCATAAAAATAATGGAAAAATGGGGATTTGGATTGTCAAGACAAGAAATTTTAAAAATTGTCGCTGAATACGTAACGGCAAATAAGATTAAAACGCCATTTAAAAATAACACGCCCGGTCCAGATTGGTTCATCAACTTCCGCAAACGTCACCGCCTCTCTATAAAGAAAGCACAGCCCGTGGAATATGTACGCAAAAAAATGACGGATCCATTTTTCATTTTCGAGTACTTCGACTTGCTAGAAAAGACTTTGATAGAGTTGGATCTTATTGACAAACCTCAAAACGTCTGGAATCTAGATGAAACGTCTCTGTGTCTGGACCCTACTAGAACAAAAGTAGTGGGAGCCATCAATAAACCCTGTGCAAGAACCACTTACGGTTCTGGCAAGGAAAATATAACAGTATTGGCAGGTGCAAATGCTGCAGGCAAGAAATTACCACCTTTAATTGTCTTTAAAGGAAAATATGTTTGGGATCAGTGGATGGCTGCAACAGATGATTACGACTTCGAGTTATCGTATGCTGCAAGTCCTAAGGGGTGGATGCAGACCGACATTTTCTATAACTACATAAAAACGATTCTCATTCCAAGTGTAGGTCAGGAGAGACCAGTCTTGTTAGTGTATGATGGCCACTCTACCCATGTCGATGTAAAAGTTATAGAATTGGCAATTGAAAATGGCATAACCATTCTCAAGCTCCCACCACATACATCTCATTTGCTTCAACCGCTTGATATAGCAGTTTTCAAATCCTTTAAGAGCAAGTGGGATGCCAAACTAGTCGACTGGCAGCGTCGAAACATTGGCACTAAAATGGCGAAAAACATATTCTCGAAAACACTTGCTAATACATGGCAAGAAACCGCACCCGACATCATTAAAAATGGGTTTAAAAAAGCTGGAATTTTTCCGTTTGATGCCAGTGTTATACCTGTGGAAAAGTACGATCCAAATGCCTATAGAAGGTACCAGTTAATAAGAGAAGAGCGTTTGCTCCAAAGTCAACAAAATACAAGTAGTCCGGAATCATTGAAAAAAATTTGTATCGATTATTTTAATGAACAGAATAACATACCTGACGCAACTCTTCACAAACAGTGCCCACCGGACCAACAAAACGACACTCTTGGGGAACCGAAGTCAATAAACCACCAATTTACTAATATTCCAACTGAAAATGTAACCTTATTATCTCAAATTCCAAAATCTGATAGCCAGATGACGGTTTTTTTAGCTGAAGATTCAACCTCTATGCCAACATGTTTAAAAGAAGCTCGTCCTGATCCGAAAAACAACGAAACAGTTAAAAATCCTAATATAATTATAACATCTAACATTGTCATCAAAAAATCCTCCATAACTTTCAATGCAGCGCCACAAACACCTCTTTCACCAGCATCTCCAAGAATCTTCACATTTGAAGAAGCTTTTCTGAAAAAGATACAACAGGAAAAGAAAAACAATGATACTGTGATAAAAAAAAAACGTATCTCAAAAGGTGCCGAAGTGATAACCAAGTCTATGAGTAAGAAACAAGAATCTTAAGACGAAGATAAAGAAACTAAGAAAAGTATGAAGAAGCAAGATAACAAGGATAGTCAGAGCAAAAATTCTAAAACAAAATTTAAACAAAACTTGGATATAAATCGACCGGGTACCTCAGGCCTTCAAAAAAGTACGAAGCGAAAGCGCGTCCCTTCAATGGATTCCACAACAAGTATATCGGATATAATGAGCTTGTATAGTGACTCAGAACTACTTGATTTTGATGACTTTGAAGAATTTCATGTATTTAAAGAAGATTTTACCCCACTAAATATAGACAATAAACGAAGATACGAAGAATCACATAATATTAGTTTAAGAAAGGGAAAAGGTAAAGGCAAAAAAAGTATTGAATGTAAAGAAAACCAAACCAAAGATGAAGAAAATGAAAGTAACAGCTGTATGAGCGGAAGTCATAAAAAATTGTTGAAGAGTGCTAAAAAAATAAAAATAGAAAAAGGCGAACGCTATCAAGACAGTGACATAAAAGAGGATAGTAGTGATAGTAACGAAAATTACAACAACAATGAAAGGAATGACATTTTTAATATAAACGACACGGTCCTAGTAAGATATTTTATGAGGAACAAATGGGTTCACTATATAGGGTTTATCGAGAAAATTGACCAGCTGGATGTAGAAACTTACTTCACTATTGATTTCTTAAAAACTGTAAAGAAACCACCCCTAATATTTGTAAAACCAAAAAGAAAGGATTGTGACGTAGTTCCGAAGGCATCAATCGTAAAAATAATAAAAATTGAATTAAAAAATGATAATAAAAAAGAATATTATTTGTGTAATGACGTTGACTCTGTGTTTTTTTAAAGCTCAAAATAATTTAAAAGTTCTCACTAGTTCAATTCATTGGTTTGCCACTTGTTTCGTTATTATTAGATATTTTAACTGTTTTTTGTTTATTGATTGATTAGTTATTATAATTTCGACAGTAAAACAAATTAAAATTAAAACATCTTACTTTTCGACGATCGAACTAATAAGTATATCGAACTAGTTAGAATAAACGATTTTAACTTGTTTGACGGTCGAATAAATGAGCCGAAAACACTCGTTCGACGATCGAACTAATCAATTGAACTTACTAGTTATTCACTTGATTGAACTCATTAGTTATTCATCTATTATTTGTTTTTTGACTAAATTCGGAGATAATTTTTAAGTAAGTTTATATCCTTTATGCAGAAGAGAGGTTTTGTTAATTTGTTATTTTTTATGATTGGTTTTTTTTTTGTTCCTAAGTAAACTAACAGTTTATTTGTTCCTAAGTAAATACATAAGCAACAATACCTACTTACTGTTACTTTTGTGAAAAAAAGTTCCTAATACAAAGGCTGACTAGTTTTTCTACGCGATGATAATTTATATTTGCTATCTCGTTACTTATATGTTTTTTTTTATAGTTATTGAAAGTAAATTTTATTGTTGCTTATTCAGTTGTCAGGTAACAATTTACCTACTTAATTATGTTTTTGTTGATTATTTGTATGCTTTGGGTAAATTGCTACATACTTACCTAAATATAGGTACTATTACAATTTAACTTAAAAATGTTCAATGCAAAGACTGATTGACTGCGTCTAAAATGAATATAAGGTGTAAGGGACGGTGTACCAAAATACAAGGTGCAAGGGACTGCGTTTTGACAAGAATGTTTTTTAGTTACATAGACTAATCACGCCTGCATTAATTTCGGTACACCGTTCTTTACACTCTATATAACACTCTATATATAGTAAAAACCTAACTATCTTGATCTATCTTGCATAGAGAAACAAAAATAAAGTTTGGTATAAATTTCATGACTTTAATTTCAAAATTTACAACACACATCAAGTATAGCCAAAATGTTGAGGACCTCTGTCACTGGATGGGGTAATTCCGAATTTCAAATCTATGAAAATTCAGTTGAGCTATATACTTGACACATACGTAAATATTTTTGTCACCGGGGGTTTTCCGAACGAAAAAGAAATATGCACTTTGAATACCAGGTCTTAAAACAGACTTTCGAATGAGTTCGGAATAACCCCGACATGGTTCGGAATATCCCCAAAAGAAGAAAAAAAAAAGTGCGTTTTTTAAATAAGTATAATTCATTAACTAAAATACATATAATGACTCTATAAGTGCACGCTAATAGATAATTTCCTTGACTAGACAGAGGTAAAATCAGTTTTAAAAAAACAATTACAGATCTCTTACAAATAAATAAAAACTAACACTACCTATCAACTCAACAAAAATCGTATCGGAATAGCCCCAATGCACCTTATCTTGTTTTTTATTTCCATACTTTTTTACATTTTGTTTTAATCTAAACATTCTTTACATTCTATTTTATGTTTACAATTCTTACTATTTTATATTCATTTGCCATTTCATACCCTTTTAAGCATTGGTTCACTTACTTTTACTTTTGCTTTACGCATCAATACATCCTTTTGTTAAGTCTACATACCTATTAAAAAATATTGTTCCCCTCGCGCTGAGTATAAGCTAAGTAAATAAATATATATATTGTAAGCTACAAGCTATAAAAGCTATAAAATAAGAATACCAAATTTCATCAATTTATATTCATAATTACAGAAGTAATAAGGGCGGACAGACAGTCGGATTCGGAAACTATGAGGGTACCTTGAGTACTACGGAACCCTAAAAACATGACGTGTACAGAGTACACGCGAGTACAAGTGAAACTTCATTCATCATTTAAAATCCAAAAAAAAACTCTCATCGTGCCCAAAGACCATTTCTTAAAAAAAGAATTTAAAAAAAATTGTACACCTAGACCTATCGTATTGTAATCTAACCTATGTGTATTGAGCCGTACTTTAGAAAGTTAAGTTAAGTTGTTATGTAAAAAGTATAAGTAGCTTCCGACAGATGGCGTTATATCATAAATCGTGTTGTGACTAGACTTTGCATTTCACTCTCAACGGGGCTATAAAGATTCAATTGAAAAATCTGGGTAGGTACATTCATCATCATTTATTCAGTGCCCCACCTGAAAACCGTGACGCTGTCAACTGTCAAATTGTCAACGAACGCTTGTAAACTATTCTCGTCTGAAAAAAGTATACTACATTGACCCTGGCTATTCCTCAAAGGAGGCCATTTTAAAAAAAGAAGAAACAAGTATAAAACATGTATGTGTCGTAGGATAATTGGAAAATTAGGATCTTTGCGAAAATCCAAGGATCATTGCAAACAGCCGGATTGTTTGATTCTGAGATAAAATTTCGCCATCTTTCTAACTACTTTCAGGATCTTCGCACAATACCCGACTGCACTAGGATGATAGCGAAAAATCTCTGACGATTTCTATGTCGCGGTCGTGCGCGCTAATTATCTGATATGAACATAAATTCTATACTATTGATTGGTCAACGAATCTCGCTCGTTGTATCCTATGAATGTATTTATCACAACTATATGAAAAGAACTCAAAAACACTAACAAGATAAGGACATCTAAATATATCTTAATTAATATCATTACAATTTAGGATATGCCTAAGTTTTAGTTATTATCTTGATTTTAGGGCTCTTAAATTAGAAAAGAGCAATAATTTTACTTTGATAAAAATAGAATTGTTATGGAAAGAAATATTGTCCCATTTACGGACAAGGGTTAAAAGCATTTTTGGACTTAGTGAATGGCGTCACCGTAAAAATGTACGTTTCATATAGAAAGGGCTTTTCATCCCGTTTGAATGAGAAACCTCGTTTATTGTGAACTCGGAACTCCTGAAAATTGTAAGAACCTTTTGCCAGCTGACAGACCCTTTTGACCCTGACTGCTTATAATATTCAAGAATAGAAATTATTTCTAAGTCAGCAATTTTTGTAATTACTTGACACTTTTACTCACTAGCTTTTGCCCGCGGCCCCGCCCGCGTAAACACAGGATCCCACGGGAACACTGTACTTGCGAGGGATAAAAAGTAGCCTATGTGTTTATCCAGGGCTTAAACTACTACCGGACCAAAATTCATCAAAACCGTTAACTAGTTCTTGCATGAAAGAGTAACAAACATCCATCCATCCATTCTCATAAACTTACGCATTTATAATTGTAGTAGGAACTAGGATGTCCTAGGATGATAAAGATCCACTCCAACATTAATGAAAAGGCCTGTTAGAGCTAAAATCTCACGGTTTCAAATAAATAATTGGTAAGAGCTTAGACCATTAATCCAACAGTAAGAGATACATACACTAATTGTCCCAAATAGGACCGGGTAACTAACTATGCAGGTCCGTAAAGGGCCCCCGAGACGATCAAACGGTTTGACTCAAACCTTACGTGTTTGATGCAACCGTTTGACGTCGGTTTGATCGGGTTGTCAAACGGCACTGTTTAGTTTCACTGTCACTTCACTGTCAAAGACAACAAAAATATGTAATTCCATCAAACGAGCTTCAAACCCGTCAATAAACCGTTCAAACGAGCGTAGTAGAGGATGGGATTGGTTTGATTCAATCCAAAATTGACGTGTTTGAGTCAAACCGTTTGATCTTCTCGGGGGCTCTTTGCATTAGTGAATAAATTAAAAAGAATAAGTCTATTGACGCTTCATTCATTAAAATCGGATCAGTAGTATAGCCAATATTATCCTTCCTTTTGGCTTTGCCGTAGACGATTATAAATGATGAAACTGAATTCAACTTTGAAGGTGATGTTTCTTTCCCAAAACTATGCGACTTATATATTTACTATGGAGTGTGGTCGAAACCGTGACGCAATAAATAGGGATCAATGTACAGGATCGATGGTGCGGACATCCCATAAAATGCACCCACCGTGACCGCCCAACCCTGGTTTTACTAGCTTTTACCGCAACTTTGTCCAAGTTAGCTATTGTTCTCGGAAACTGTAGCCTCTGACAAATTCTACTACTATTATAAATGTGAAAGTTTGTGAGGATCCATCCTCACAAACTTTCACATTTATGGATGGATGTTTGTTACTGTTTCACTCAAAAGCTACAGAACGGATTTTGATGAAATTTGGTATGATGGTGGTTTAGTCCATGGATGCCATCATCAGGTCACCGCTTTGGAAAAACGGGACCAACTTCAAAGTATACGCTTTACATCAAGAAAATAATTATGAAAATCGGTCAACAGACTGCGGAGTTATATTTGAACATACAAAAATATATATATATATATATATATATATATATATATATATATATATATATATATATATATATATATATATATATATATATATATATATATATATATATATATATACAGCGTTATACGTTCGTATAACCGCCTCCTTTTTTTGGAAGTCGGTTAACAAACAAATAAAGTTCAACGACACCCGAGCTTCCTTATTTCGAAATAGATGAAAGTTCACACTATGTTTATAACACAAGAGCACGTCTTAAAGTCAAAATAATGGAAATCAATATACGCTGATTACAAACGTGTAGGAACAAGGTGTTTGTGTAAATGAACTTTATTTGCACAACCGTAGAAAGCGGACCGGTTCGGAAGAGTAAAATAAAGGCAGCCTCAGACGAGAGGCCGATCGTTTCAGTTACAACTGACGCCTGAACGGATTCGAGCCCATACACGGAAAAAATCGCATCCGACCCAACTGACGTCAGTTCGGCCTGAACGGATTCGAGCACACACACGACACGATTTTGCATCCGTTCAGGCCGAACTGAAGGCAGACCGGACCATGTATGGGCCCCTTAATACAGGAGCTTGAGTTACATACGGGCGGAACCGACGGAACAGACATACACTAGCTGCATCGTTTTTAATTTTACGTCATAGATTTATAAATTAGACACGGGGCATATCAAGGCTAAAAATGTCATCACTTTGAGTGCAGTAGCATTGGAGCACTCGAGTTTTGCATTTGACAAAATAGACTATAGAGGTCAGTTTTGCGCTGTAAAAGGCTGCTATATTAGGACTAACGAGTAAAAATGACACACGAGATGTAATATTATAGGTAAAAGTATCCTAAAGGTAAATGTGAAAGTTTGTGAGAATGGATGGATGGATCATGGATGCATGTTTGTTACTGTTTCACGCAAAAGCTCGTTCTGTAGCGTAGACTTTGATGAAATTTGGTGTGGTGGTAGTTTAAGCTCTAGATTGACACTAAGGACTTTTTATCCCGATAAAGTACAGCGTGACCGTGAGTCGCCCGCGTAAATACAGTATACGCGGGCGAAGCCGTGGGCAAAACCTAGTTCCATAATTATTTCAAAATAAAAGACTTGACTACACGGGTTACGGAAACCATTACAAGGCTAAGTTCGATCGCTTACATCGTAGTAAGATCGATTCTCAACAGATGGCGTAAGTTTTTCCTTGTATGAAGAATTTTTTAGGCTAAATTTATGCTTTAGCTTGTCCTTACGTTTAAGTCAATGTTTCGGGTCCTTTGTTATAAGATTTGAAACACCTGCTTTGGTAGTTTTCGAGTTGGGCCATGGGTCATTCAACTTCTTCCAAGCCTCAACAACAATAGATTCGATTTTTTTGCAACCACCAACCCAACTGACATTATAGTATAAGGTCCACCAGTGAAATGTATTTTTTAAATTGGCATTGAGACACAAAACACAACGCAACTCCTGTGAGCCAGAAATCACAGTGGCAACCACTCTATGATAATTCTTATAAATTAGTAGCAACTACAAACTACTAAACTACAACTACTACACTACTTACTATCAACAACACATGCCATTCATCGAGATACCTGTCGTATTTCACATTAATCGTAGATTAAAAATCGATCTCGAAAACCTGCCTTCAATCTCAGAGCAAATATAAAGTAGTGACAGAGTTTTGCGAAGCACACAGTGAGGCCGGTCTAAGCTACGCCTCGCCGTGTAACAACAGTGTCAAGCACACACATGTAACGAAACTACGCCATACGTTGTAAAGTGAGCTGACGCGGTGTGTGGTTTTTTAGGTACCTGAAGGGTAAAAACGGGAGGGACTCTATTACTGAGAATTTAACCGTGTTAGCTACACAGTTAAAATTTTCACATAATATGATGTATCTCTGCTGCCGCTAGTATGATATTAATACTAAAATCAGAATAAAATAAATATTTAAGGGGGACGTCCATACAACAAACGTGATTTTTTGTCGTTTTGTACGGAATCTTTTGTACGCTAGTCCGATTCGCGCTTGGCTTGTTTTTCTATGTATGTAGTGCGTAACTACGTAGCTACACGCGCACTCCATGCATAAAAACCAACCTCAGTTTTTCTGTTAGTCTGAACATTCAATTAGTAAATAAAAGAACTAATTATTTTGTAACATGGCGGTTTCTTATAAGAGAACGAGCCTCGTAATGTTTGTAATGGAGGCAAATTAAAATACCGATTAATTGCGAAACGACTTGCTTACGATTTTTTATAAAATGTCGATCGGAATTGGATCGTATTGCATACATATTATAATAAAATGTTAAAATGGAAATCTTGTAAAGAGACGCAAATCTTGAAAGCGTTCACGCAGTTGACCAAAACCAACAAAGATTTCAAAACTAAACTACACTTGACAGAACAAATCTTCATTCAAGAAAAAGTAACGCCATCTTGGTTTTCACCATACCTCAAATGTCAAAATGGCCCCAAAAACTCCAAAAAGGGGCCATTTAAGTGGAGACAGTTTTTGCCTCAACATGCCTCGTCTATAAGATATGCGTCTATGCCCCCCAAATCAAAACAGCTATAAAATAAATGAATACGAGTACATCTATCGCTATAGGTACCAGTGGCGAAGGCTGTTTCTCCTTCATAGGGAAGCCCTAGCCTGTATAATAGGTAGGGATTTCATAAGGGTCTTCAAAAGGGAAGTGGTAAGTGAAGCCGATAGGAATGGGGTTATAGGAACCCCACTCCACTGATAGGTAAATTTGAGGACTTTATAACAATACCGCAGAATTTAACAATATTTATTTTCGTGCTTAAAGTTAGCAGTCTGGCCAAACAAACTTTTGCACAGAATGTTCGAGAATTTAAGTTTTAATTAATTCTTATATCAACAAAATGGGGTTGTGGTTTAATGTTTTCAAAGTAATTAGCTATACGGTGTGTAATGTGTCTCGAACACGTTTCAAATGCTAAATTTTCCAACATTTTCAAATTACGTACTCAAAAACAAAACAAACTCAAAATGAATTCATCAACAGTAGATACATTTGGGTACTTTTAAAACGTTTAGCACGACGGAGCTTGGGGAACTTCAAACACAAATTCAGGGCCTAATCTACTACCATACCAAATGTCATTAAAATCGGTTCAGCCGTTTGAGCGTTGAAGACATACATATATAAACTTTCGCATTTAAGTACCTACATAGTGTGATATTTTAGGCGTATGATAGTAAGCACCTACCTGGGTAACCGAGGTACGCTCAGAGTTCTGATAAATAAAAAATAAAAAAAAGAATCACAAAAATAATATATATTACATACGCACACCAAACTGCCAATCGGACTGACATGATAGAGTCGAAATTATTGATGTATTGTTTGTTGCACGACGAAAAGACGACGAAAGAAAAAACATGTAAGTACAGCTTAATTATTTTTAAACAAAAAATTAAACCGACTTTCAAAGTAAAAATGCACAAAAGAGAATGAAATATATCTTGTTTTCTAAATAATTCCCCTTATCAATTCGGCTATAATTTTAACTATTTCTATACCCAACCTTCATTATTTTGAAGTCGGTACCAGCCCAAACAATAACCTGATAAAACAATATTTTATAGAACTCACATTTAAGCCGGTTTAGTCATATTTGTTACATATTATTATTAACACATTTTAAGAACTTTTAAAATAAACTGTCGAATGTATAATTGAATACGCGCCAAGCTTCCATTAGGTATTGTTACATATAAGATAATGATGATGATTACTGTAAGTTACATAATGGCATAGGTATGCTTGCAGTTCTTTAAACAATATCGAAATTTGCAAACGCGATCTATAAGGTACCTTGGTGCAAAATCTTACTTTTTGGTAGCATATGCTTGGGTATCTTCAGAAAAAGTCAAAACCCCTATGTGTGTCCATATAAATTTAGAGGAGTCCCTTCGTTTCCTCACGGATCCCATCACCTCGGTATCAAAAGGACCAGATTGGGATTATACCCTATACAGCAAAAAAAAATTTGAAATTAGGTCCTCAGACGGCGGAGTAATCGTCGAACATACAAAAAAAATATTAAAAAAATAACCGCCTTCCTTTTCGAAGTTGGTTAAAAATGCGCAGTTTCCTAGCGATAAGACCTTGCTACATCGATTTTCCTCCCCCAAAACTCTCTGCATACTAAATTTTATGATAATACTTGCAGCCGTTTTCGAGAAACCGATTATATACAAGATTGTCTCGTTTAAAGTATAAGATAAATGTAATAACTAATAGGCACTGTCCCAAAACAGAGTAAACTATGCAAAGTGGGTTAAGTTTTGCTGCGGTACGAAAATTAAAATGTAGGTCGCGCTCGCGACTATTGTTTTATGGCTCTTTAATAGCTTCGGGGCTGAGATACCTAATGTAATATAGAACAAAGGAGTATAACCTACATTGTAAGAAATAAATTAGGCCAAACAGACACTTCTAACTAGTACTGTCATTCAACCGCGAATTTATTTAAAGAAAGGAACTGAACGAATAAAGTATATACGTATTGGTCGCACAAATATAACACAGTCATGTACACATAATGAAAAAGATCGATATACCAAAATGTAAATGCAGGATGGATCTAACTGTACCACATCTGTAAGGGTTCACAACGCGACGATGCGACGCTTCAGTTCAATTTTGAATGGCGATCTTAGAAATGCAGCGCCATGTCGCGTATCGTTTCGTTTCGGTGTGAGTTTAACTGATAATGGATATAAAAGGTTTGGTGAAATCAATTACGGATATTTTTTACGAAGTTAATTGTCTGTATAATATTAAGGTCTTCAAAACTCAATTACGGATAATTTAGGCACATGATCCACTGCTTATGTAAAGAGGTTTAAACAGAAAAATAATTGTCATACTCGAAAAAAAAAAGTTTTTTTTTTATATGGGCGAGTTTGTGTTTTGCGGAGAGTCACCCATACATGAGATGATTTTGTTAGTCTGAGTATGACAGTAATTTTTCTGCCTAAACGTCTTTACATAAGCAGTGGATCATGTGCCTGAAGTATCCGTAATTGATTTTTCGAGACCTTATATTATACAGACAATTAACTTCGTAAAAAATATAAATATGTATGAAAATATATAAATGTGACCTTAGATGTGACAACAAACACAAAAATAATAATGTCTACAAGCGTGCAGTGCCACAGTTTGTTAGATCCTATTCCGACCGGCTTCACTTTTAAAATCCCACCCAATAAACATAGCTCTTCGAATGCTTTAGGTGAAGGCTAAGCTAACTTTTCAGACTACATACTATTTTGTATTTACTTACTGCCCTTTAACGAATAAGGTTAAACGTAGTAGTCAGGTAGGTTTCCACTGTCCACGTATTTACCAAGTATATTTACATTACAAAAATCTGTATACAAACATTTATACATAACTGGATGTTGCCTGCGGCTGCGCTCGCGTAAATGCAGTATCCCACGGAAACACTGTAATTTTTCTGGATAAGAAGTGGTCTTTATTTTAATCTAGAGCTCAAGCTACTACCGTCCGAATTTCATCAAAATCTGCTGAGTAGTTTTTGCGTGAAAGCGTTACAAACATTCATCCGTCCATACATCCGTCGTCACAAACTATCAAATGTATAATATTAGTAGGATTTACGTCACTTCTGCCGTGTAAGTACATTTCTTGATTCGCTCGTAACATGTAAGTGCTTCTATACTCCACCAAACGATTACTGTGTAGTATTTTTAGATATGCTCGCTCACGATTCCGCACTTCAATGGGGGAAAACTCATTATTTTGCTAACTGAATCACCATCCTTTGCGCCTCATTTTCAGGACCCTTGTTTCTCGTTAACGGCTGCAGTACAATTGACGGAATAGCCACATACTGCTGTTTACAAGCTGTTTACAAAAAAATGGCGGTCATAATGGTTAAGACATTCCCGTTGGTCCATCACCGACTAACGTACCCACGGATCCGTGGTCAATGAGACAAGAGCTAAGGCTTGGCTGTATTTTACCCAGCAAGCCTTCTTAAGTCTGGGACGTCAGACATCTTGGGGCCCTGGAAGATTGTTAATCCATAATTAAGTAATCACTTAAAAGTATTAAGGATAAAAGATTGTTATCCTTTTGTAGTGAGATCGTGGGAATTATCAATACTTCTATACTAATATATTATAAAAAGGAAAGATTTGTTTGTTTGTTTGCATTGAATAGGCTCTGAAACTACTGGACCGTTTTTGATAAAAGGCAGAAGTATTAGATATAGAGTAGACCACGGGGATGGACATAGGCTATTTTTATTGAGACAAAATCCCGCGTGATTTCCTTCTGCACGCAATTCACGGGCAACATCTAGTCCACACTAATATTATAAAGAGGAAATACCAATTTGTTTATTGGTATTGTTTGTTTGCATTAAATAACCTCCGAAACTACTGGACCGATTTTGATAAAATTTGGCACAGATATAAATTAGACCACCGGAAATGACTTTCTTTTTCGCGCACTAAGTCGCGGACAGCATCTAGTTGTAAATAATAAGGCTCTGTTGTTGACCACGCTATTGAATTGAATTTTATTATTAAAGCTTGAATTGTCCGACAATATGAACGGTTTGAACTACCCTGAACTCATTTTGTTAAGTCCCTTTATGAATTAAGCAGGTTTATGAAGTATTACAAGCACAGCAATCGCATAATAAGCTTTAGCTAAGCTCAAATGGACGTGGCTTTCAATGGTATTGATTTTCAATGCTATTTCAAGTAAGTTCAATTGGATTATGGTTGAATTTCGCTAAATTTCATATAGGTATATCTGAGTTCACGCGCTATTTTGGTTTTGCTGAGGGCGGGGAAGATTTCGAGCTTCTTTTTTAATTAGTTTTTTTTTTCTTATCCAGACTAAGAGTCTATTGCCAGAGCCGATTTGCCCAAATACAGAATACATTTTTGATTGATAAATGCGTATAAATACAACTTTTATTCGTTTTGCAAAAACTTAAAGCATAAGCATATTAGACAATCATGCTTAGGTTAAATAATTATAAAGAAATTTTATTTTATTTAGGGCCTTTTTCACAATCGCCGAATAAGTGACAAATAGCTTATCCAGAAGTTTTGTCTCTGTCGATCGGTGTACAATAAGCAGCGACAAAACTTGCGCATAAGCTATTCGTCACTTAATTATAGGCAATTGGGAAACAGGCCCATAACCTGTTAATTTAAATTTAGAATTAATATAATTTCTCGCTTCCTCTAAAATATGCTAAGCCTTAAGCGTCATTTTCTTTTTAGCAACAAAGATCTATGATTATTTTAGCTTTTGTTCATTTTAGCTTTTTGTTTTCAACTAGCAGCTAAAATGATGCTGATAGTTCTAAGCTGATGAAATGCCCTCTTTGAGGATATCGTTTGAAGTGCTGGCTGTAAGTGAATCGTGCATTCCCAGTCCATCAGCACACGTATTGTGGTAAGTACGTTCGCATTTCGCACGCTACTGGTCAAATTGCTTTCATCATTAGAGCGGAGCTGCACCCGAAATCAGAACAGATTTTTCTGTTTGTGGCTACGCTTTTACTAATAAAAGTAGTATTTCTACGCGTTGATAAATTTTGGACAGTTGTCTCAATTTATAACGCACGCTAAGAAGGGATTTTGAATAATTTCACCCCTAAAGGCTTGTAATAAGGGGTAAATAAAGGATTAAAGTTTGTACATCAAAAGTTTTGTAAAAGTACATCAAAAAAAATTAGTACATCAAAATGGAAAATTTTGATGTACAAGCTAATCAATAAAAAAAATGAGTACGTATTTTATAGTTTTTTGAAAATCGTTCCCTAAAGGGCGGAAAAGGGGACGGGTACAAAATTATGTACTTATGTAAAATGGGCTGGACTGGGCGGATTGCGTTGATTCTTGGCACGCAGATAGTTATTATAATGTAGGATTATTCGAAATTTATTCCCTACGGGGGTGCAATGAATTTTATTCCAAGCGGACGAAGTCGCGCTCAAAAGCTAGTAATCATATGGATCAGTCAGTATTAAGGCTGCCTTTTTGCTTTAAGATAAGAGGTAGGAAAAAGAGAACTGTATAATGTATAAAAAAAGAAATGTAACTGTAACTCACTAATCACTCCTTCACTTTTGCAAAATATGTAAATACATAAATGAACTGACTCTGAGTGCACGCTGCATAGACCTTTGACATTTACACAAACATTCTGGCGTTCCATTTACAAAATGTGTTCCAATTCAAGTGTTCTCGGAACTAGATTTTAGTTCGGAATCCAAACCGAGTGTTTCCTTCATTCGTTACTTTAAATATAATATGTATATATATTTCAAAGAAAAAGCGTTGTTTGTTAGGGACGACTAGTTTAATATTTCGAACTCAAATCCCATAAATTAAAATTTTGATAATAAATTAATAAGTTACCGCCAAATACTAAAACGCTACTTATAGTTAAGGGCTCCCTAAATCACTTTATCTGATTGGCAGAATGACAAATCTCAAGTGCCTCTTATTTTTAAGTATCTACTATCGATATGTATAGTATGTATTAAATTATAATACGTTATATTATTACTCGTACTAATATTTATATTTACTCAACAGAAACTCCTCAAAGCATAAGTAACTTCATTATGCCTAATAACTACTAATAAGCAAGACAAGTTCTGCACAATACAGGGTTGCCAGAATTTTTTTTCTACAAGTTCTTTAAACTGACCAATTCGACGCAGTGTCACATATTCTGCGTCGAATTGGTCAGAACAAAGCCTATTTAATTGTAAAAGAAATAAATCTAAAATCTAATTGTAAAAGAAAATCTTAGGAAGTAACTTATTAATTATATTATTCGAAGAACAGAAGATTAAAATAAAATTTATGTCATGAATGAATGAATGAATGAATTTATGTATATATATATATATATATATATATATATATATATATATCATAACTCATGAATTTTCTTCTTTTCAGTCGACAACCCTGGTGCAGACAGTAATGAAGGGTTTAATATCGAGCCAGAATTTAATGTCAAAACAAATTACAGACGTCCTGTGTCTAGACATTACCATGGTCCCAGGACCAGTTGGGCATACTCATTTATCTTGACGTTTAATTAGAGCGAATAAACTTACTAATGGACTGATATTGATATTCTAAATTCAAAGACATTTTTTTTTTATTCGGAGCTCGACACTGGTCAGTTTTATTTTTTATGCAAAAACTAAATTTTGTCAATGGTTTTACAGTACTACCTTCTTTTCTTAGCGTTTCTGAAAAAAATGAAATTCCAATAAAATTACATTCCAATAAATTAAACAATATTTTTAAAAGCTCGTTAGTTATTTCAAAAAAACTCTATTGAAAACCGGCCAAGCGCGAGTCGAACACGAGCACCAATGGTTACGTACAAAACGGCGTTTTCCCCACTTATCTTTCTAGCTAACTCTCGTTTGTAACTGTCTAGCTCTCATTGTTCGTCAGATACAGCCTGGTGACAGACAGACGGACGGACAGCGGAGTCTTAGTAATAGCCAATAGTCCTGTTTTTACGCTTTGGATACGGAACCCTAAAAAGCCATAGTATTTACTGTGATACATAAGTACACAAATTCGCAGACGTTTCTAGTGAAATACATTATCTGTTCTAACACGTTTTAATACTTCTGTCTTTGTTAAGAAGAGGTGCTGTGAAATAAAGTGTCATTAAGACGTCCTGATCGTGATGTGCCCGCTACGAAGCCAATCATACTATACTCAAAGTCGACAGACTAAAGACCCCACAGAAAACTCACGTCTCTATGGATTTAATAGATCTTAAAGCGTCGAGACAGGAATGTGTTCTTCTAATTTAATGAGTTTTATGGGGGTTTTACATGGGTCGATGGATGGATGTTAGTTACTCATTCACGCAAAAACTACTGAACGGATTTTAATGCAATTTGGTATGGTAGTAGCTTAAGCTCTGGAATAACACATAAGCTACTTTCTATCACGAAATTGTACAGTGTTCCCATAGGATACTTTATTTGCGCGGGCGGAGCCGCGGGCAAAAGCTAGTTCAATATAAACTGCGATAGCACGGATTAATTAGGTAATTCACGATACGGCTAATGAAAACATCGCGTGGTCGCTAATCGCAACCCGTTCACTAAATCCTTGTTTTAGTTTATCGTGCCCAGTTTCAGGTTAGCATAATATGATAAGTTATTCTATTTTTAGTACCAACTTGAGTACTACTGTAAAAGTCCTTATATAATATTTTGTTAACAGCCTCCGTGGTCTAGTGGTTAGAGCTTGGCTCTCGACTCGGAGGTCGTGGGTTCGATTCCCGCATTTGGTTAGGACAATTCAGGCTGATCACCTGACTGTCTGACAAGAAAGATGATCCATGCGTCGGATGGGCATGTAAAAAGTCGGACCTGCGCCTAATCTCTCGCCAGTGTCGTGTCGGTTATCCGTCCCACTGGGTTACGAGAGTAAAAGGAGGAGAGAGTGCTCTTGTGTACTGCGCACACACTTGGGCACTATAACATAACTCCTGCGTAGCTGGCCTGGTTTCAATGAAACGGACCACCGTCACCGAAATCGGTGGGGGAGCTATTATAATATTTTGTACACATACTATACATAGAGACGATACGATTTATGACTCTTTAGTCATTAAAAGTGAGATAACGAATTCACAACAGTTCCGAAATGACAATAGTTTATTTGAAAATATATCATTCGAATCGTGAAATTCGAAACGTAATTCGTGTCACGTTTTCGCTTGTGCCAAGTCAACTTCACGATAAATATTAGTCTATAGTCTATGGCATAGAGTAGACTATGTTTGTACACTCTATGCAGTTCCCGGTACTAGCGAAACTGTTTACGTATCCTTGACCCTTCTCGGTAATCTGCGCAGTATCAAACGGGTGCATTTACGTCAAAAACATTTTCACGTTCTCAACGTTTGTTACTTGTGTTTACTTAGCAATTTATCTCAGAGCTTTCAGATCTAAAACAACTATAAGTCATAATACATAACTGTTTTGTTTAGGTTGATTAGTTGAAAGGTTTTCTTAAGATATTTTGCGACATTGACATTGTAGCCTGTGGGTAATACGCAGATGCAGACCCTAAAAAACAACAATATTGCATAAGGGGCCTGAACTGCCTGAACGGATGCAAAATCGTATCGTCTGTGTGCAATTTCGAGATCGCATCAGTCGGCCGGATGGACTGAAGCGATTCGCTCCAGTGTTTCCAGCTCTGTTTTTGCGAAACTACTAAACTCGCGTCGTTTTCTACTAAAAACGACTAAAAGAGTACCGATAACTATAAAAAAGCTACTAAACTTAGGAATCCCTAAAAGTTTTTTTAGGAATTTGGTGTTTACAAACATACATACATTTTCAGTTTTAATATTTGACCGTTAAATTAAAAAATTATAGTAGGAAATATTACGTATATAGAAATTAAATCGGTAGTTTTAAGCGACTTACGGATGCGTGCTACTACGAGGACGGCACTGAAAATTTCGGGAATCAAGGAAGTGACACAACATTACTATTTAAAAATGTATTTATTGCTTTTCAAAGTATTCTCCGCGAAATTTGACACATTTTTCCATACGATGGAACCAATCATTGAAGCAACCATTCCATTCGGAAGTTGGGGTCTCCAAAATGGCCGTTTTGTAGGCGTCCACAGCTTCTTCAGGTGATGAAAATCTCTGACCACGCAATTTATTCTTTATTTTAGGGAAAGTATAGAAATCATTAGGCCTTAGATCGGGGCTGTACGGCGGATGGTCCAATAATTCTATGATTTCTTGCTCTAAAAACTCTTTTGTTCTGTGCGCGGTGTGAGAACTCGCATTGTTGTAATAGAGGATGATGCGGCGGTTGCAGTTCTCTTTACGGAGTTCAGAAACGACCCGTGGCAAACAAATGTTAGCATACCATTCTGCATTAACCGTTCTTTGTCCCTCAAGAGGAATAGTCGCAACATGGCCGGTTTTGGAGACAAACGTGGCCACCATTTTTTTTGCAACACTCCGTGAACGAACAATTTTTGTTGGCTTTAACTTATTTTCGAACACCCAAACTCGTGACTGGTTTTTTGTTTCGGGTTCGTACGCGTATATCCAGGATTCGTCACCTGATACGATGTTGTATACAGCATTTGAGGATCCTGCGTGGAATCTTTCGAGAGTTCTGACGCACCAAGTAACGCGAGCCGCTTTTTGCTCTTCACAGAGCAAATGCGGTATCCATCGGGAAAACAACTTTTTTACACCTAATTGTTCATGCAATATTATTTGTATTTGACTCATGCCAATGTCTAAAGTTGCCTGAATTTCACGGTATGTCACATATCGATTTTCCTCAATCAGCTTACGCACAGCATCAACGTTTTCTTGGGTGACTGCAGTTTTTGGACGACCTTGACGGGGATCATCACTGAGCTTGACACGTCCACGTTGAAATTCAGCAAACCAGCGATAAATTGTGGTTTTGGATGGGGCTTCATCACCAAATGCAGAAATCATCCGGTCAACACACTGTTTTAGTGTTAAACCACTTCGAAAGTCATAATAAATCATCGCTCTAGAATTTTCTCGAGTCAATTACATTTTCTCAACGACTAAACAAGTTTGACAAGACCTTGTGACAAGACCGAGAATCTTTTTTAAATAAATAAACGGTATTCGATTTTTAAAACCAAGGAGTTTTAAATTAAAAAGATTTTATGTGCTATTATGATAAGGAGTCATAATAGCACATAGAAGCAGGCCATTTTGCATATTATGATTACTTTCTAGCTATTTTCTACAAATCACTACTAACAACTAAATTCCTACTAAGGAGGGAATAAAATACAAAATGTAGTCTTGCCAAGTTAGTTGTTTTACAAAGTTTTACACTTTGTAAAACTTTGTAAAGTTGGCAACATTAATTCTGACCTGTACGGATGGACTGAATGGCAATAAAATTGGACTAAACGGTAATAAAATTCGAGTGTAAAATAAAACCGGTCAAGTGCGAATCGGCAAGATGAGTTCCGTTCAAAACGGAAAAAATCACGTTTGTTGTACATGAGTTTCAAATTTTTTACAGTAATAACACACAGGACTTCTTGCACTATTTCCACTTTAATAAGTATTTTACATTAATTTTAATATATTACACGACCGTTTTGAACAAAGTCATCATCAGGTGTCATCATTAAAGTGTTTTTAGTATTTATTGTTATAACGGCAATAGAAATACCTACATCATACATTTGTGAAAATTTTAACTGTCGAGCTATCACGGTATAAGAAGGTTAATATACAGCCTGGCGACAGACGGACGAACAGCAAAGTCTCAGTAATAGGGTCCTGTTTTTACCCTTTGGGTACGGAACCCTAAAAATGACACGTGGTCTAAAGAAATTTATTAAATTTCATTGAAGTATTTACAACTTTAGAGCAACTATGGTTGATAAAATCTAAAGACTTACTATAAAACAAAGGGAAATGATTTCTATAACACATTACTGGAAAAATGTATGTCACAATAAGTCGGTTTCGTCGATAAATAATACAAATAATAAATAAAATAATAGCCTAAACAGACCAAGAGCATGTCACGACATGTCTAAGGAGGGTTCCGTAACTATCAACCCGCAATAGGTTTTCTTTGAATTACCACAAAAGTTACTGTCATAAAGTTATTACAGAAGCTAGGAGAGCGGCGGACAGACAGACAAACGGACGGGCAATGTGAAATTATAAGGGTTCCTTAAGTATTACGGAATCCTAAATACACGACCGAAGCTCGCGATAATTTTCCGTGTATATGCTCGAATCCGTTCAGGCCGAACCTTAGATTAAAACGCCTAGAAACCGGGTACGCGCATGAAAAGTGCAGTAAATCATACTGAGCCATATCGGCTCAGTTTGTTTATTTCAAATTTATTTCAAAATTTTCATGGCTAACTAATAGTTGCAACTAAGACAAAGATTTACAATATTTTCTGTTTTACAATACAATATTTTTTAACTATCAATTTAAATTATTGCCAGTATTAGGATAATCCTTAATATATTCCTTAATACCCGTTTAATATAAATAAACTTCTCAAATTGTGTTTGGATATAAGACGAAATATATAGACGAAATTAGGATAATCCTTAATATATTCCTTAATACCTGTTTAATATAAATAAACTTCTCAAATTGTGTTTAGATATAAGACGAAATAATTATATAGATGAAATATAAGTTATATTTTTACATCTCACGATATAACAAATACAATAATTCCAATTTTAAGAGTACACACTCCACAGCTTTAAAGTTTTGTTTGTGTGCGTGTCGGTATGTAATGCTATTACGCCTATTATAACTATATACGCCTACATCTATCGTTTGCTTGCTTCACTTTGTACGATGCGTTTGTTTGTTTGTTTTTTGTTTTTTTTAGTTTTTGTTTTTTGTTTTATCTAGGCGTTACTGATCTAAGGGCCGAACTGACGTCAGTTCGGTCGGATGCGATTTTCTCCGTGTATGTGCTCGAATCCGTTCAGGCCGAACTAACAGTTCTAACTGAAACGATCGGCCTCTCGTCTGTGGAGGCCTTAATGCAGACTTCTCTTGTTTAGTCTGGAGTCTTAGACAAAATTCAATACCGGAACGATAACGAAATTAGAAAACAATAAAATGTAAGGCTCTAGCGACGACATACATATGTACAATATCGACAAAGTTCCTGCTCCAACAGTTTCTGAACATTTTCCTTTGCACTAGGACGCCTCAAAATATGTTAACAAAACGGATGTGACCGCAGCGACTGCAGACGTGGTCGAAGTCCCCGTGTTTACGCGAGAGTCATGTACGATTCATCGCCGCAGTCGCAGCAGCTGGTCAAGCGGCAACTTGTTCGATTCTTATACATTTTATTCCTTTCTACTTCGATATGAATTTTATATTGTTACTTTGTCTAAGGTCTCATCAAGTCTAAACTGACTCATAACTGAGTGGACTCATAGTCGTAAATTGTAGAAATCTTTGAGTCAAAACTCTCAAGGAACATTATCGTACCGAACTGTCAGTACGTAAAAGTTGTATCTAGCAAGTCACGCTTCTCCCAGAAATGCCGGCTGACAAGGTGTCGGCTGATGTCGGCTAGTGTCGGCGACGGACCATTTTACATTTATCACAATCATAAAGTGCAAATACTTTATCCTCGTCTAATCCATGTTCACTTACGAGACTTTAAAAAAAATCGCTGTTTGTGAGGTTTTTTATCTTGCAAACCGCTTTTCCTAAAGACTTTTGCAGTAGTCCTTATTCTTACAGGCCGAAAGAATTGAATTGGCACAACACAATTATATAGAGATAGAAAATTTAATTCAAAGATTTGAAATGACGTTTCGAATCGTAACGTCACTGCTGTTTATGGTAGGTAATTTAAATTAAGATCACAAATTACGCACTTCACAATAAAGTCATGAAATATCGCAAGGAATCGCTATAAAATCTTTATAAAACAAAGACTCGAAATTCGAGAACTCGTAAAGAGAGTAAACTCGTTAATTTGCTTGTCAGTTAAATGTTAATCGACATAGTGTCATTGACTTTAGAACAGATTGTTATGAAAAGTAAATTATCACCAGATTGTAACTTAAATTGTTATGTGACCATAGACGAGGCATGTAGAGGCAAAAAGTGTCTTCAGTTATATTTAAGACCCCACTTTTGATATTTTTGGGGCCATTTCGACATTTGATATATGGTGAAAACAAGATGGCTGACATTTGAAGTATGGTGAAAACCAAGATGGCGTAACTTTTTAAAGTATGAAGTTTTATTCTGTCAAAATATGTACGTCATAGCCTATCTTGAGTTTTGAAATCTTTGTATGTGAATAGAAAATAATGCTAAAATTTTCGCCAGCTTGTTACTTGTATAGTTAGTAAATAAGTTGGCAAAAATTTTGAAACCTTATAACTATAACGGATTCCACTTATAAAATTTCACTTCTTGTGTATTGAATAAAGATCAATTTTAACAGCTATCTTAAAAATGCAGCGACGCATCGCGTCAAATCTTGTCGCGGTGTGAACTGGCCCTACCAGTCATTATATTAGGTCATTACATATGAAATTGGCGTTTTGTAAAGGAGGAACATAAAGTCGATTTTTTTTAAACATAATATATTTATTTAACCATTGCTATCTATGCACTTTTGCCATCTCATAGGTAGTTCATTGATTCCTTTACTAAAAAAACCATTCGGACATGAATCAATAAAATCTTTGAAGGCGCTCTAAACTGCCCCATCGGAGTAAAATTTTTTCCCTTGCAAAAGTTATCCAAATTTCGAAAAAAATGGTAATCTGTTGGAACAAGGTCCGGGGAGATATTTCAAGTTTTCCATTTTGTAAACAGAGTGACGCAAAGAAAAAAACCAAAAGAGGAAAAAAGAAATGCATGAGTAAATAGCGGTATAAATTTGAAATTGGAATTCCTAACCAAAGAAGATTATTTAAGATCAAAGTGGCCAGTACGACATAACGCCAATTTCATATGTAAGGGCCTAATAATAGCAACTAGAAAAAAAATTATATGTAAAGATTTACATTAAAAAATAAAGTCTTTAGTAAGGCTGGGACTATATGATCCGGAATCCGGCGGGCCCGGGAATATTTATAGCACTGAAAATAGAGAAAATCGAAGTGTCGAGTGTCGAGCTGTCATATGTGACACTGACATCTGACTCGACACTAGTGTATTCGATTTTCAGCTCTATTGTATTAGCGCAAGTTTTATTTTTAATGTTCTGAATTTTCCTCGGCCTACCGGATTCCGGATCTTATTATAATCCCAGCTTTAAAAAAAGCGTTCAGTAATAACTGACTATAGTTTACTTCAATTTGCAGTCTGCAACCGGCTTGTGGACAGAGTGGTTCTCGTAAAATGGCACCAAACAGCCATATAATCGTCAATCATACCTTGGGGAGTATTGCGAGCAAGATGCGGGCTAAAAATACATTCCCAATCGCCATTTAATAAACTACATGTGGGTGGTCCGTAATATCACAGATTTATTGTCACTCTCTCAAGTTAAAAAAGAAAGTTGAAGAACTTGGAAGGAACTGATTAAGCGCATAAAATAAAAATAAAAACGTTCATTTTCGGACAACTTTGAGATCCATATGGTTTGTTAGTAAAACTTGTATCTAGTTGTGTTACGGCAGAATACTAAAACACTAATCAAAATTAAGAGCCCTTCTATTTACAGGCTGTCGCTGTCTCGGGTAGCCGAAATGACAAGGACAGCATGTGACTTGAGCGTCACTTAATTTAACTATCGTTCCAGTATGCGGCCGTTCGTATTTTAAATATTTAATATTGAGCATCCACGGGCTGGTACCTGGCAACTGGTGAGGTACAGTTGAGATAATATTAGCATCTAATTTTTATAGAAATGTACCCCACTTATGTCCGGTTTCTGAGGTGAATTTCTCGGTAGTTTATCTATTCGTTAGCGCTTTTGATTCGATAGCTAAATTGCGTTTGTGAATAACAAAGTGACAATATAAACTAAGTTTAATTTAACTGACCAATGTGTTACGGGGTCCATAATCCGGATATCGATTCCATAACTCGTAATTACATCGCCTAATTATAGCAATACAAAATAACTTTATCCTTGAATTTGAATAAGATTCACCCAGTGACTACTAGATGGATCTTTTAGGATTCGGAAACCCGGCGCCAGTTGAACTTAGGTTATGTAGAGTTTATATAAAATCTTCAGAAACCGGCCAATAGTCGGACCGTGGCCAAACTGTAAAATATCGAAACGATAACGAAGTTACAAAAGAATAATATGTATGGGACCAATCGCGTGACGTAGCGACGAAATATGTCAATCCCAACCACATACCCCCTTACTAATAAAAAGATTTACACAACGCATAACTTAAACAACGTTGCTGTCTTTGTCTGTCAAGTGACTTTTCCAACGCATCAGACAAAGAGAGCAACGTTGTTCAAGATATCCGTTGTGGAAATATTTTTATTAGTAAGGGTGTTTATTTTTATTACTGTCGAAAGTGTGGAACTTTATTATCGTTTCAATATTGTAACATTGGCTAAGGTACCGAACATACAGAACGTTTGCTCAGAACTAGTAGGTATAACTTGCCTATTCCCACGCTCCGCCATGTGTGTAGTGCGTCTTCCTCAACTGTCAGTATTATTCGCCGTCCAGAATACTAACAAACTACGTCATACAATACGTCATCTTCATCATTAAACAATCATCGTATACACCTCCAAGTCCAACAGTAATAACGTAAACGAAACGTAGGTATTTTACTTCGGCTAATTACCAGTGGGTTCGTTATGTTATCGAAAGGCAATTGTGAGAGCGCTTTTACAATTGACATTCGACGACGTTACTTGTCAATTGTTCCTGTTTACTCCACAGGTATCATAGGCGGCGGTCATCGCTTACCACTTACAATCTGGCGATACGTCTGCTCGTTACACCGTTACCAATGAGATCGGTTTCGCGGGGGTCAACGCATCGCCATAACTGTTATTCTGGAACCATGAAATCGGTTATCCCGCACAAAGGAGTTTTGCGGAAGGGACGTCTTAATCTATAATTATTATTAGTTTACAAATTTTGACTTTTTTACACATATACCTACCCCGAAACAAATGTTTACAAATGTGTTAACCTACCTTCCTTAAAATGAGAGTGTTACGAGCATAAATACTCACGATTCACGTCACATATTTTTTTCACAACCAAAACAAGTAGCTTAAGTTAAATTTTATTCAATTTGCAATATCTCGTTTTAAATTGAACTAAACTGTCGAGTGTATAGTGCGAACGGAGTTCAGATCGTTGTTGTGATCTTTGTGGAGTAATGTGGAGAGATAATATTTTCAAGCCAAGTGTCCGCAACTTTGGTTCGCAAAATAAATGTAAGCGGAACCCTATTTTTTTTTTCAACGAAACCCTAAGATAAAAATGTCAGCGATCTGAGCAAAGTGAACCACCAGTGAAGGTCCGGTGGAAAATGGTCCGGCTGTTTCCAAGATTACCCGGAACAAACAGACAGATAGACGGACAGAAGAGCAAAATTTCAAAAAATTATTTTTTGGTGTAGCTATAGGTACTATTGTAAAGTACAAAGCTGTTAATTTGACATTACAAACAAGACACTTCATTTTATTTACTTCGTATAGGTATATTGATTATTCTTATATTGATTAGGTAATATTGTTAAGGCCGGGCGCACTCTCCTCAATTAGAGGATGACTTTTTGTTGTTCGTAGTTTAGTAACTACGAATAGTCACTAAACTACGGTACGGTACGGTAATAATAATATAGTTTATACGCGTTAAGACAGTCAAATGTCAATAACTACAAATTACATTTTTTTATAAAAAAAAACTATAACCCGACTACGTTAATTATATAGCCTATGTTACCCGGGCTATTATTACGAATCTATTGACACGTTATTTATTAAAATCGGACCAGTAGTTCAGCCGCTACGGTGGAACAAACATACATACATACATAGACATTAAACTGACAAAATCATTACTTAACCTCAATGATCAATCAATGATCAATAACGCTTAAGCCGTATCCACACTTCACAATAACCAAAGCCATTTTGACGTAATATTATGTACTTTAGCGTCGATGGTTTAAAAATAATAAAAGAAGAAGAAGATTTATTGATATTTGCTGTCTTCTTAACGCGAATAGACATATAGAGATATAGTTCCAACGTGTGAAAAGTACGTACCTACATATTTAAGTATTAAACAAATATTTTATTAATGTTATAATTTTGACGACCTCTGTGGTTCAGCGCGTTAATGCTCAATGGTATTAAATATTATATAAAATATAGAATATAATATATAATATAATGAAAATCTTAAATATATGTATAGTATAAAGGATTAAATATACTTCCCTTATCTGGTACTTGTAACACAAGTTCTTCGGATACTTAGCACGGGGCCAGATTGACGTGGTGTGAAGTGTCCATAGATATTATTATTATTTTGAGAAACTGCATCTTAATTTTGATATAGGTAAATGCGAACTCTATTATACATATACATATTTCGCCATCTTTTTCACCTTAGTACGGTAGATTAACACACAAATCAGTCTATTCACACAAGACTCAAGAAAACCATTCGTTAAAGTTAAATTTACGACTAAAGTAATTGTACCAGCAGCAGTTGGTTAACAAAACACTAGTTATTTATACTGGCTCCGCGTTTAATGTAAGTTGTTTTAGCCCAAATTGTAGAAACTACGGATAAGTTAAACACATGAAATGTCTAATAATAATTGCTAAGTAGGTACATACCGCGGTATCAGAAATATTCGAGACCTACATAACATAAATACATAAGGTTAGGGACAATTCACAATTTCACACCGAAACGAAACGATACGCGACATAGCGCTGCATTTTTAAGATAAGAAGACTCAAAATTTAACTTTATTTATTACATAGGAAAATACACGTTTCATTGTACAAGTTCGAATGTCAGATCAGGTACAGCGCGTGTGCAGTGTATGACTGATGCCATAATATGAAACTTGTATCTTTTTATGTAGTGAATAAAGTTCAATTTTAAATAGCTATCTTAAAAATGCAGCACCGCGTATCCTTCCTATATCCTTCCGGTTGGGAAAGAGGATCATATTTGTATGACACTGGTCATCACTATCTAATACCTATAGACCATCTTGCTCCATCTGACAATAACAGGGGGGCCCAGCAGAAACAATTGATAGCAACGTAATGGTAACTTTATTGAATTGAGAATTGTATAAAAATCATGACCACTGCAACGCCAAAACAAACATTCTATAACGTTACGAATACGTTGCTCTCAATTGTACGAGACAGCCTGCTAGGCCATCTGTTTCCATTCTCTTTTTAAAGAGAGCATCCCCATTCCCAGCACTCGGATTATTGTACTATTCAATTTAAAACTGTTCTAACATTCAGAAAGTAGAAACGAGAATTTATTAAAAGACGAGAACATAAACAAGGTGAAGTTCTAAATTCGTTACTATTATTTTCTGTCTGGCTCGATCATATACCTACCATACCAAACGAAAATACCCGTTCGTACTCACAGACATAGATTATAAAACAATTATTTAAATTAATTAAGACAACTCGGAACGCTGATGTCAGACGCAATATGGCTGAACGCGACTAGTATTCTTATAATAAAGATTTCAATTGCTTTAATAAAGAATATTGTAGTATAAGTCCTGAAGGTCCTGAACTATATTGTATAGCTTATAGCTACGTCAGTTAGTTCACACTTCACACTGAGACGCGTCGCGTCGCGTCGCGTCGCCTTACGGTGTGAGCTGGCCCAGAGGGACGTAATTTTGTGAGTTGCGTTATTTCTTCAGCATTCGGTTGTATACAAAAGTGACGTTTGTGTCAACGCAAGATGATGGTATGGAAAATAACTTGCGCAGCCGCAAATACGCAACTCACAAGTCACAAACTTATGCTCGTTTGGCCTCACGCTAAGTATTTTTTTTTATCATCCTTACTAATTTTATAAAAATTAAAGTGGGATAGTTTTTTTTATTGTTTGATGTTTCTCATTCACGTAAAAACTACTTAACCGATCATCATGAAATTTGGTACAGATAAGTAAACCACGGAGCGTTCTCCGTGCCGCGATAAAGTAGCTTATGTCCTTACACACTCCTTACATAAGCTACTTTATCGCGGCAAAATGTACGGTTCGCACGAGATATCTTTCGCTTTACTGATTTAAAAGGTGAATTATTTAAAAAATATTTCTTTCATACTTTTTTGTGCATTTTTACTTTGGAAGTCGGTTTAATTTTTAGTTTAAAAAATAATATTTTTTCTATTTTATGTCATGTTTATTATATTTTAACACATTTTAAGAAACTTTAAAATAAGCGTTCGAATGTATAATTGAATACACGCCAAGCTTCCATTACGTATTGTATATAAGATAATGATGATGATTACTGTAAGTTACATAATGGCATATGCTTGCAGTTATTTGAACAATGCCAAAATTTGCAAACGTGTATCTTTAAAGACTGAGGAGTTCTGTCCAGTGCTTTTGGACCCACGGTCATGACAGACGAAGGACGGACAGCGGAGTTTAGTGTGGGAGAGTAATAGGGTTTCATTTTACACGTTGGGTACCCTAAAAGCGATGATTTCGCATATCATCCATCAACCAAAACCAATAAAAACAGCAATGAACACAAAATCACCGAGAGCATTAAAAACGAGTTTGATAAATATTAATGAGATTTTAAGCGCCAGGAAAAATATTAAGGTTTTGTATTTTGTTAATTAAACACAAAATTTTGCAGATTTGCTTAATCTTAATTATTTTGCCAAGACAGACTTTAAAAATATTGTCGGACGACCCGAAAGAAGCATTACATCATCTTCAAAAATACTATAGCTATCTTGAATAATGCAGCGCCGCGTCCCGTATCGTCTCGTTTCAGTGTGAACTGACCCTAAATTCAATTTGTTTTCTAGTTGGGTTGCGAACTGGCATCTTGCGTACGAAGATAAGATGCTAACAGCTACATGCTAAAACGCTACTTAAAATTAGGAGCTTTATATAGAGATATCACAGGACATCACTGTCTGTTTGTCAGACAAGGACATGTTTCCTATCCTTGTCATTCACTTGAGTGTCACTTAATTTAAGTAGCGCTACAGCATTCGGCCGTAATTTCTAAACCAGTCTATAAGTCTATACTGTGCGGGTACGTGAAAGAAATCGGGCGAATCTGTCTCATAAAGTAAATCAATAATTTATTCATTGTTGACATTAATTAAAAAGCTAAGTGTCATTTTCACCAAAGCCAGTTAAAGTTAATCGTTGATTAAATATCATGTTATCTCTCTCGTTCCTCGTATTAATAAAATCGAAGCACGCTATTTAGACAAACGATTGACGACAGGCGTTGGTGAAATTGGGACTGTCTGCTATTATGTGCGGAGTCCAGACTTCTCCTCATGGTCTACCAACCGTTAAGTGGTTTCCCAGGCATTACGAAGGCATTCCACACTCGGGAAGACATAAAATTACCGTGTTTACGTAAATTAACTGCTCCTCCGTGCTACATAATAATAAGAGTTTTGACATACGGCTTGAAGTATGAAATACCTTGTAATGTACTGAGAGTAATAAATTCTGTTAATCCTTACTATCCTTACTATACTATACTATAATATAATATTATAAATGTGAAAGCGTGGATGTTTGTTACTCTTTCACGCAAAAACTACTGAACGGATTTCGATGAAATTCGGTATGGTTGTAGTTTAGACTCTGGATTAAAACATAGGCTACTTTTTATCCCGAAAAAGTAGTGTTCCCGAGGTGTACTGTATTTACGCGGGCGGAGCCGCGGGAAACAGATAGTAATATATAAAGCTAGCTAATGTCCAGTTTTTTAGGGTTCCGTAGTTTACGTCTTGGAGCCCGTCCCGTCCGTCTTCGGCTTACCGTCTAAACGGTTAGTGCTAGAAAAATTAAAATTGTCATGGATATATGTATTTATTAAAAGACGTCGACCAAGTGCTAAAAATCACGAAACATAATTTTTTTGGGTACACGTGAAGTGGGGGATGTTTTTTTTTCTCGCATCTACTCCATGTGGTGGGGTATCATTAGATAGGTTCTTTAAAAACATTGCGAGGTTGCTAAAACGATGATAATTTAGGTATTCGTTTGATAGATATTTAAGTTTAAGGCGCAACGCAACGTAAACGCGATAACCAATCAAAAGCGCTATTGAATATATAAACTACCGATAAAAAAACCTGACACCACGTATAACAACAATAACGAAGTTCGAATAGAATAAAGTGTATGAGTATAACATAATTATTTCGTCGCTAAATCAAGTGTATATTTTTGAATTTATTCGTTTCTAACCCAATATATTTCATTCGTCATCGTGGCAGCCCGGGAACTTTTATGTTTTGAATCTGGATTGTCTTAAAAGTTAAATTTCTCTTCTCACCAATTTATGGCATAGACTTATACATAAGACTGGGATAGTAATAAATAAAAATTATCAAAGAGTATCTAAATCTAACAGAGCTGACAATTTTACGCTTGATGGTCGCCACGTTTTCTTTATTCATAAAAGACAACCGTCGCGTCGTGTCGTCCGTCTGTCTGCCAGTATATAGTTACAAGTTGCAACATTAGAAGGCTGTGTAAACAGTACCAAGACCAACACTTAACTACTGTCAGTCCGCAAATAATGGCCGACCACTTGAGGATTTACGCCTGTGCACGTGTGTGTGAGTGTGTATGTTTGTATGTGACTTGCATTTCCTGATACGGCGTCTACTCTGAAATCAAATCTCCTAGGATTGGATTGTATGCAGATTTATTGAGCTATCTATGTTATAATATGTGTCTCCGATTTATATTGGTGATTTTATTCTAGTTAGATTTTTACTCTCCTTGGCCGGTACTAACTTTACAGGGAGAGAGAATTGAATGTTCAAAAAACCGACAAAGTGCGACTAGCGTACGAAAAAAAGGCCAAAAAATAACACGTTTACTGTATGGGAGCCGCACTTAAATATTTATTTTACTCTGTTTTTAGTATTTGTTGTTATAGCTGCAACAGAAATACATCATCTGTGAAAATTTCAACTCTCATGGTTTACAGCCTGGTGACTTTTTTGCCCTTTGGGCACGGGTCCCTAAAATTTATCTACTCCGGTCTCCGATGATGCAGGCGTTCATGGCGATGCGGCGTAAATAATGTCAGGCGATCCGTCTGATCATTTTCCAGTTTATCTATACTAATATTATAAAGCGGAATATTTTGTTTGTTTGCATTGAATAGGCTCCGAAACTACTGGACCGATTTTGATGAAATTTGGCACAGATATAGAGTAGACCACGGGAAGGGACATTTATCGCGGGAAAATGTACGGGAGAATAACTTTTGCGCGGACAAAGTCGCGAGCAACATCTAGTATTCTATAAAAAAGTAAGAATTCCTAACAATGAGTCAAGGATACATGATACATTGCAACATTATTTTAAAAAATCGCGTGATATTACGTTACTAAGCCTGAAACACATTTCGTCCCGACCCTACCCGTCACTATGGAACATGGGGACTAGGCAGGCCAGACGTCCCGTATTTTCCGGGACGTCCAGTATTTTAGGTTTATTAACGTCCCGCCGGGATAAACGCTGTCCGTAAATCGAGGTACCTTGGGTTAAAAAGTACCAACTAAGTACTCACGCACGCAATGCTAATAAAATCTCTCGATCCACAGAAACATATCAAATATTTGTCTCTAATTAACTAATTTTTTTTTATCCCGGCTACCGGGTAAGAAACTGAAATCCCTGGCTTATGTTTAAAACATTTGTCTCTTATAGGCTGAAAAAAACATGTGGCAACCCTAATGGGGACGCTTGTTAAAACAATGTTGGAGGCCCTAGACGTTTACGAAAGTAAAAATCTAATCTAGTGACTCTAATCCGTAGGCACAGACGGACGAACGTAACGAAACCATTAGGATATCGAGATCTTTAGGGTTTCGTCATGTCCGTCTGTCCGTCTTCGGCTTACCGTCCAAACGGTTAGTGCTAGAAAGATGAAACTTTGCATGGATTTGCGTGTATTTAAGTATTTAGCACGTCGAGAAAGTGCTAAAATAAAATCACGAATAATATTTCTTTTGAGGTAGGTACCTTTGGCGGAGAAAAAAAATCATCTCCATTTTACGTGTAGGGGTCACGTAAGGAGGGGATGATTTAATCTCGCGTATACCTATTACCTTATAACTTGCTTCACGTATTAGGCTGAGACAATATTATGATCCGGAATCCGGCAGGCCGGGGAAAATTCAGAGCATTGAAAATAGAACTCTGTGTTCAAGAGAGTTGAAAATCGAAGTGTCGAGTGTCGAGTTAGAGAGAGAAGTTAATCCTAGGATCGTTGAAATGTATTGAAATCTTGATCTCAGATTAATAGCTAAAATGAGATTAAGATTGATTATTAATTTCGGGCGTAAGTCGACAACTTCCTCAGTGGGCTTAGCACTAACAATTAACAAGGTATTCGGTACTTTATCAAATGAAAATTGTATGGGTGCTATCATGTTTTTCACATAATTCTCATTCGATAAAGTTACGAATACGTTGTTGTCAATTGTTCGTGATAAGCACACAAACACATTCCCTTATCTATTAACTGTTAGACCGTCATAATTTGACAAAGTGACAGCTAAAAGATACATTATATTTGCGGTAAAATAGCCGATTAGCCGCCAAAGTGGTTCTGAAAAGGGATAATATGTTAGAATATTACACCATTTCGTACATGAAATAGCTGCCACAAGTCATTTGACGACCTCTGTGGCTCAGTGGTTCAGCGCGTTGGTGCTCAAGCCGGGGGTCGCGGGTTCGAATCCCGCCGAAGGAACAAAATGTTTTTTTGTGTTCCTGGGTCATGGAAGTGTATTAAATATGTGTATAATATAATAAAAATCTTAAATATATGTATAGTATAATAGTATTAAATATACTTCTCGTTTTCTGGTACCTGTAACACAAGTTCTTCGGATACTTAGCACAGCACACACAGGGCCAGATTGACGTGGTGTGAAGCGTCTATAGATAGATATTATTATATTGTGAGAATGTTGCTAAATAGGAGGAGGAAAAGATCCTAGATAGGGGGAATTAGTGTACAGCTAACAGTAGCGATATGTGCATATAACACGATTCACACGTCCGGCTTCACACAAAATTTCATATGATGAGTATTAAAGTAAGTTCTGCAACATCTACAGGCTATCTAGGGCATCCCTTTGATGGAGAAGCAGCCTTCGCTACTGACAGCTAATAATGTCAATGGGATTGGATCTCCAGTCTCCCATAGACATTTTAGGAAGATTTGCTAAAGTCTTAACACAATTTCATGCTCACGCCTATTCGCCATTGGGGGTAGGCCTACTATTGTTATTCGTAGGCACTAGTGACTACTGACTAGACAATCCACCGAGCCCAATAAGGGGAGGCAGAGTCTACGGAGCAACATGGCAATTTAAAAGCTAGACAGGGAACATGCAATTGCAATTTTAAATCAGCAAATGTCGTATATTTTCCGAAAGGCAACATAAACATGGACCGAATAATACAAAAAGTACCTACAGTAACTTGTTGCTAAATTAAAAAGTTAGGTACCTACGGGACTAAAAAACGGCGATTTTTTGTGTTGTGCTTATCTGCATACGTTTTGAACTGCTGTGACATCACTTGTGCATGATAATTTTTGTACGGAGCGTTTTTAATGCTTTCCAACGATCTCACTTTTGTGATGACTGTATTTCTTCAACGGTTGATCGTAGATATGCCATTGCAAAGACAATATTTCCTGGCTTTTAATGTACTTTTCGAAAAGCTATTAAAAAAACTATGTATGTTCTGTATTTACATGTCTCAAACTATTCGGAAATCGTATATTCATAATCACTTTAACATAATTTAGCTTTCATTTCATATTATAATTAATAACAGTTATAAGGGATACATGGGGGTAGTCGAGGGAGAACTAGCTTTTCTCATACATCATCCATCAACCAGCCAAGTATATTGTTACGATTTGATTGATCTATTTACTGTCAGTTATATTTGTGATAATAGGTATATCATTTGTAATGTTTGCCCTTTATAAATAATAATGGCTCAAAAAATCAATAGACCTTTTCAATACTTACTCAGTATTAACCTAAAAAGAAGAATAACATGGAAGGGGTACTAAAATCGAAGCCGTAATCGGCCATCTGATTCAGGTGTCACACAAAGCATCAATGGCAAAACCCCATAAGAGTTAAAGAGAAAGCAAATCCATGGTTTCCTTTTTTCTAAGGTTTTCTCGGCGTTGGTGATCCTTAAGAGACCATTTTTACGACGTTGGAATTACTACGTTTATCCAGGCACTCATAATAAGCGTTAGCATGTGAGATAAGGAATGATATATGTTTCTTCTCTTAATAAAATTCGGGACACTATCTTATTACTCTGAAGTAATAACAACCATTTTACCATTCGACATATTAACCCTTACAGTAGGTATTCAACCAAAAAGTTTGCTTATCAATCTCTGTAAACTGTTAAGTCTAAGATATATTCGGCCAGTGTCGGTCAATAGACCTAATAAGGTTATTACAAATAAAGTCAGGTTAAAATAAGGTCAGGTTAAGATAGTGGTCTACCGATTGAAGAGCATAAAACCTAAACAAGAGCGAGTCAGGACACAGGTTATAGAAGGGTTCTGTACATATCTACGCGCAATAAGGTTTTTTTTTTCAAATAAATTCAAAAGTTAAACGGGTCTATACATCGGGACTGCCAAAAAAACTGCACTTTAGCGGCGAGCTATATCCCTTTACGCAGCAGAGCGTGTGAGCAACATTTTCTTTTGATTTTACTGGTTTAATTTTGTCTCATTATAGTTATTACTCTGAAGTAATAACAACCATTTTAGCATTCGGCACATTAACCCTACGGTATTCAACCGAAAAGTTTTCTCATAAATCTCTGTAAAGACTAAGAATTTCGGTCATTATCGGTCTATTCAGTTATTAAATCTAGCCAGTTAAAAGTTGAAGTCCGTACCAGCCAACTTAAACGTGAGCTCAATAAAATGATGATTTATCAGGATATTTTTTGGGCTGGTACCGACTTCAAAATAATGAAGATTGTGTAGAGAAATAGTTAAAATTTTAGCCAAATTTAAAAGGGAAATTATTTAGAAAATAGATTTATTTCATACTTTTTTGTGTATTTTCACTTAGAAAGTCGGTTTAATTTTTTGGTTAAAATTAATCTTATTCGACGGTACCCCACACGGTGGGAATAGAATGAACAAATATGTTCATTCCCTCTTTCCATGTAAGTACATCTATACACAATCTTTTACTAGGTATGCCCATCTATCTATATTCATGATTACAGAAATTAGAAGGGGGACATCAGACAGACGCATGGACAGAGCGCAACTAGGAACCCTTCCTAATTGTAGTACCCACTACAGAACCCCAAAAAGTACTCAGGAATGTATTCTAAAAGATGAGCTATGTTGATAATGACAATGTTGATACGATCAAGAGAAGGTCACGGAATTAAAATGGCTTCTCATTGGTCAAGAATTGACATTGATTGATCATTGCATACTTGGCCTTCGGGGCTCGGAGTAAAAACCCTTAATTTAAGAGGAGCTTAAGTAGCTCACTATAGGTTTTAATTTAAATTAAGGCAATACACGAAGTTTCGGGAGAAATATTTTTGAGAGTTGGTAACACCGGTCAGGAATCAGGATACCAATTGAGCAAAAGCCTCAGCTGCAGCTCACAATAAATTAAAAAAAAACAGGAATCCAAGAAAATACAAGAGTTATGTAAAAAATATAAATATTTACTTAACCATTTTGACTGATAAACTAATGTGTTAACTCTGGAATACTCTTGGTATCCTGGCGGCCGAATACTCATTCTAAAAATTAAGAGGCCCTCAACTACCAGTGATGAGCCTAACTTAACGTAGTGTTTAAGAATCTGGCCGTTAGTCACTACGCAAACTTTACGTCGGTTTTCACAAGGACCGCGGTATCACTCCTGTATGGTCTAATCACTAAATTATTCTAATGCCTGAGTAATCTCCCACGATATGTGTTTTAATTAATAACATTCCCACTGAAAATAATTATACATTTAATAATATAACGGATCTGATCATTCCGATTTTTATTAATTTGCGGATAAAAATGTAGTAACTAGTAGCTAATTGGTGTTATTACGCTTTCAGTTTGTCTCAATGAAGCCGCCATCTTATAACGACCTTATTACGACCATTTATAACGACTATAATTATAAAGATTTTAATTGTTACTCATCGCAATATTTCGAATAACATCAATTATACCAGTCTATCTACAATCTACATGCTGCTTGATGAAACTAGGGTCCTGTTTCACAATCGCCTAATAAGTGGTCGATAGCCTATGGCCGGAAGTTTTGTTGCTGCTTACTTAATATCGCGCGGCATAGACAAAACATGTTAATAAGGTATCTGACACTTATCAGTAGACTGGCCTTCAATTGATTAATAGGATTTTACTTTAGACGAGAACGAACGATAGTTCGTTCTCGTCATACACATATTAGTATACATATTTACATACATTAGTACACATATTAGTATACATTTAATATACATATAAACATATATTTCCTCTTTATTCTATTAGTGTAGACTACTGACTACAGCCACACAGTAGAAAATATATATACTTACGTACAGAGAAACAGCTTTCATAGACAGATCCAAAGTAATTCAAAACTGTAAAATTTCGTCGCATCGTTTCATGATAAATCCTGGAAAAGAACAATACCAATGGTTCTCGATTCGTAACACAAAGGATATTGAAGCCAGATATGAGATACAACACAAAAATACGAGCATTTCAGCTTTAATATCCACATCAAAGCTCCATAATAATTATTCGTAGCACTGGCCTGGCAACAATATTGCTTCACCATAATAAGCAAAATTTGCTTATATTTATTAAATTTAATTCTTCTAGTTGTATTGGACTCGACTATGTTTTTTTGCAAATCGTATGCGTATAAAGTAATGTTTCTATCAACTTTCAATTGAAAAAAATTCAATTCAAAAGTTGTTCATTACCCTTACAGTCTTTTACAAATTTAAAAATATACACAGTAAAATTGTACATATATACATACTTATTGCGCTTATATAATAATTTATTGCGCAATACACTAGGAGTATCTTGTGCTGGAGGGGATGCCTGCTCTTCAAGTTACAGAGTGTTAAAAGTTACAAGTTAGAGAAGTTAAGTTAAAGTAAAGTTAAGTTAAGTTTTTTTTCTCTTCAAGATACACATCGACAGTGATTGTAATCAAGTTAACATAATATGTAATTCTTTTATATATTTTTTATTTTTATTGGAACGAAGTTCATTATCGCGCGTTGCGAAAGGGGGCTAGACGGAAAAAATTAAGACTGTAACGACACTTTTTGCTATAGTTGTAAGCCGTGCGGCGTGCGCGTGTTTCTCTCTCTCTCTCTCTCTCTCTCTCTCTCTCTCTCTCTCTCTCTCTCTCTCTCTCTCTCTCTCTCTCTCTCTCTCTCTCTCTCTCAATTATTACTAAAATTTATCCTACTGATTAAGTTTATATTACATTATATTTGTTAATACTAAAAAAATATTATAATAACTTAAAAAAAAAAAAAAATTATTACAATTCCTTCACTAATTAATCGAAAGGAACTTCGTTCCATCCGGGTGTCCCTTGACACCTCTCAAGTTTTTTTATTTTTATTTTTATATTGTTAGGTACTTTTTATTCTAATTAAACAGATATTTTTAAACTATATTCAATGCTAGCTTTAGACCGCGGCTCCGCTCGCGTAAATACATCTCTCACGTATATACTAAGGCGGGTCAATAAGTCCGTGACTTTTTGAATTTCTAACCTCCTTACTGAAAAAGCAACACTACTCCTGTCAACAGGCATCTGTCAGTTGACTCCCATCAAAATTTGAACTTGCTGCGTCAGTTAGTTTGTGTTTTACAGCTATCTTTATCAGACTATCCAGTAACTTAAGGAAACAATGGAAAAAAGTGAATTTCGTGTGCTTATTAAGCATTATTTTTTGCGAAAAAAAACCATTACCGAGACCAAGGCTAAGCTTGATAAATACTATGGGGACTCTGCACCATCGATTTCAATGGTAAAAAAGTGGTTTACTGAATTTCGTTGTGGCCTTACAAGCACTGAAGATGCCGAACGTCCTGGACGCCCAGTTGAGGTCTCTACACCCGAAACAATCGAAAAAATTCACGATATGGTGTTGGCCGACCGAAGATTGAAAGTGCAAAAGATTATGGAAGCCATAGGCATCTCGCATGGCTCAGTGGTTTCAATTTTGAATGATCACTTGGGCATGAGAAAGCTTTCCGCAAGATGGGTGCCGCGTTTGCTCACAGTCGACCACAAACGCAATCGTGTAACAACTTCACAGGAAGGTTTGGCGTTGTTTAATCACAATATGGAGGAGTTTTTTAACTGTGGACGAAACATGGATCCATCACAATACACCAGAGACCAAACAACAGTCAAAACAGTGTGTTTCTAAGGGTGAATCGGCGCCAAAGAAGGCCAAGGTGGGTTTGTCAGCCAATAAAGTTATGGCGACTGTTTTTTGGGATGCACGTGGGATAATCCACATTGACTATCTTCAAAAGGGAAGAACAATTAATGGGGAATATTATGCCAACTTATTGGACCGCTTCAATGAGGATTTGAAAAAAAACCAACCTCATTTGGCCAAGAAAAAAGTTCTTTTTCACTAAGACAATGCAAGGGTGCACACATGTGCAGTTGCCATGGCAAAAATCCATGAATTGGGCTATGAATTGCTCCCACATCCACCCTATTCTCAAGATTTGGCTCCGAGTGACTACTTCTTGTTCCCAAACCTGAAAAAATGGCTCGGTGGAAAAAGATTTGACTCCAATGATGAAGTCATCTCGCAAACAAAGGCCTATTTTGAGGACCTCGACAAATCATATTTTTTGGAAGGGATAAAAAAATTGGAGAAGCGTTGGACAAAGTGTATAGAGCTCAAGGGGGACTACGTTGAAAAATAAAATGATTTATTTATCAAAAAATCTGTGTTTTATTCCAAAAGTCACGGACTTATTGACCCGCCCTCGTACGTATCTCACGGGAACACTACTTATTCGGGATAAAAAGTAGCCTATGTGTTAATCCAGAGCTTAAACAACTACCTTACCAAATTTCATCGAAACCCTGAACTAGTAGGGGAGTTTTTGCGTGAAAGAGTAACAAACATCCATCGATCCATTCATACATCCGTCCATCCATCCTCACAAACTTTCACATTTATAGTGTTAGTAGGATTGCCCATAACGACTCTGTAACTTGAGTGTCCCTCTCCTCCCGTTAATACTACAATGTATGTCGTATACTACAGTAACATAGTGCGAGAGAATGAAAATATAGATATCTACATACTAGGTATCTATATCATGAACATACGAGGGCGGCACTGAAAATTTCGGGAATCAAGGAAGTGACACAACATTACTATTTAAAAATGTATTTATTGTTTTTCGAAGTATTCTCCGCGAAATTTGACACATTTTTCCATACGATGGAACCAATCATTGAAGCAACCATTCCATTCGGAAGTTGGGGTCTCCAAAATGGCCGTTTTGTAGGCGTTCACAGCTTCTTCAGGTGATGAAAATCTCTGACCACGCAATTTATTCTTTATTTTAGGGAAAGTATAGAAATCATTAGGGCTTAGGTCGGGGCTGTACGGCGGATGGTCTAATAAATCTATGATTTCTTGCTCTAGAAACTCTTTTATTCTGTGCGCGGTGTGAGAAGTCGCATTGTCGTGATGGAGGATGATGCGGCGGTTGCAGTTCTCTTTACGGAGTTCAGAAACGACCTGTGGCAAACAAATGTTGGCATACCATTCTGCATTAACCGTTCTTTGTCGCTCAAGAGGAATAGTCGCAACATGGCCGGTTTTGGAGACAAACGTGGCCACCATATTTTTTGCAACACTCCGTGAACGAACAATTTTTGTTGGCTTTAACTCATTTTCGAACACCCAAACTCGTGACTGGTTTTTTGTTTCGGGTTCGTACGCATATATCCAGGATTCGTCACCTGACACGATGTTGTATACAGCATTTGAGGATCCTGCGTGGAATCTTTCGAGAGTTCTGACGCACCGAGTAACGCGAGCCGCTTTTTGCTCTTCACAGAGCAAATGCGGTATCCATCGGGAAAACAACTTTTTTAATCCTAATTGTTCATGAAAGATTATTTGTATTTAACTCATGCCAATGTCTAAAGTTGCCTGAATTTCGCGGTATGTCACATGTCGATCTTCCTCAATCAGCTTACGCACAGCATCAACGTTTTCTTGGGTGACTGCAGTTTTTGGACGACCTTGACGGGGATCATCACTGAGCTTGACACGTCCACGTTGAAATTCAGCAAACCAGCGATAAATTGTGGTTTTGGATGGGGCTTTATCACCAAATGCAGAAATCATCCGGTCAACACACTGTTTTTGTGTTAAACCACTTCGAAAGTCATAATAAATCATCGCTCTAGAATTTTCTCGAGTCAATTCCATTTTCTCAACGACTAAACAAGTTTGACAAGACCTTGTGACAAGACCGAGAATCTTTTTTTAAATAAATAAACGGTATTCGATTTTTAAAACCAAGGAGTTTTAAATTAAAAAGATTTTAATATGACAGGAACAGGGGAAATATTCCATTCCCGATACTTTTAGTGCAGCCTATGTAAAAAGGTCCTCTGTTTTTCAAAGTTTCACTTCTATTGCGTGAGATCTGCACGCAGGTTTTTAAGTTTCAATAAAGTATTTAACAGATATAGCGTTTGTTTCGCGTAATATCAATAACAATGATATTGTGAGCGGCAGTTTCATAGAATTTGTTCCCAAGATCTCAATAGATTATTTTTATCGTAATAATTTTAATTGATCAGCTAATTATACATATTGGGTATGTGCTTTCACTTTTGTAGCAAAATCCAATAAAAACTTGACGACGATAAAAATAATAGTTACAACTTACACCTAACAATTTGCAGTTAAATATTAATTACTCCTCTGGTTGGCAAATTGGTGATATTTGCTCCAAACTTAAGCTCTAAAATAATTGGGTCAGAAGTCTCACAATTTACTCCTTAGGGAATCTAATAAAAATCTACCTACTCTCATAAATCATAATACAGATATTTTTAACCCTGATACCACAGTACTTTGTCACTGATACAATTAATACCAGTGACAGATGTTGCTGTCTACATCCAGAGAGTATAAAATATATACTTACGTACATAGAAACAGCTTTCATAAAACGATCCAAATCGACACAAATTTGAAAATTTCGACTTCCCCTTCAACGGCCCACAATTTTTCCACACAATCGTGGACACACCGTATGCTTGTAGTCGTGTAATCAAATCGAAAGCTAACTATGTATATGTGTAGCTATTGGCGGTTCCTCTTTCTTTCATTTGTGCTATAGCATTCTCATTTCAATAGACTACTTATATCGTAAATATTTTTGGCAAATTTATGGTGAAATTCAAAAGGCGTAAACCTAACTGATTAATGTACGTCTACTGATTTGATAATGTCATCAAACACCGGATATACTAATTATGTTAATATTTTTATACGACCTTTATCAACTGTAAAGGCTCCCACAGACGAGAGGCCGATCGTTTCAGTTGGAACTGACATCAGTTCGGCCTGAACGGATTCGAGCACACACACGGAAAATTCGCATCAGTTCGTTCTGGTTTGCCGTGTTTGGTCGTGTTTATTAATTGTAAACTCATTACGCTTGTAGACGTTACACGCCCGCACGGCCGCGGCTCTGACGAGAACTGAAGGGTCACACATGGTCCGTTCAGTCCATCCGTACAGTCCAGAATTAATGTTGCCAACTTAATTCTGTTACTACAAAGTTTTACTTCTAAATTAAGTATTTTATTCTCTCCTTAGTGGGAATTATAATAGTTGATAGTAAACAACCCTACTGTGTTTAAGTGGGAAAGAGCCAGACAGTAATCATTTGCAAAATAGCCAACGTTAGGCACAAAAAAAAACAAAAATAATTTGACACCTTATCATAATAATACATCGTTTTCCATTTGTCCGTAATTTTCTTAAAAGTATCCGTTTAATTACTATATGCGTAATATTTCCTCGTATATTTTAATTTAACGATAAAATTTACAATATAATTCAATAAATAATAAAATTTCAATATAACAAAACCTAAAATGTGGTTTTTTGGAGGCTTTAGGGATTCCTAACTTAAGTAGCTTTTTGATAGTTTTCAGTATTCTTTTAGTACTTTTTGTAGAAATATACGCGAGTTCAGTAGTTTCGCAAGAGCAGAGCTGGCAACACTGGAACAAATCGCTTCAGTCCATCCGGCCAAATGATGCGATCTCGAAATTGCACACAGACGATACGATTTTGCATCCGTTCAGGCCGAACTGAAAGAAAACCGGACAGTATATGGGGCCCCTTATGTTAGTAAAATATGACTTATTTATTTTTAGTTATTATCACACATCGAGAACAAGTTTTTACGCTCAAAGTTTATCAGGTATTATTTAATAATAATTTTAATTAGCTGTTGCCTGAGATTTTAAAATGATGTCAGACACTATAATACCAATGACCAATGTATTTTTAGGGTTGCGGAGTAACTACAAGGAACCCTTATAGTTTCGCTCTGTCCGGTTCGTCTGTCCGTCTGTCCTCCCTTGCTAAAACCGGTAAATATAGATGAAATTTGGTACAGTTATAAATTGCATAATGTAGACTTTATTTTTGACATCGTAGAATAATTTTATTTTTTATTTTGGGGGTAGCTCCAGTCCCCATATATATGTGATTTTTTATAAATAAATTTATAAACGATTTTTGATTTATTATACCCCATCATGTAGGGACTGGGGTATCGTCATATAGGTATTTTTAAATAAACTCGCCTGTATTGAAAATGTGTATTATACAATAAAAATCTTAAATATATGTAAAGGATAAAAGTAATACGTAAATATATTTCCGTTGTCTGGTACCTACCCGTAACGCATTAGTAATTAGTTATTTGAGGAATTACCAGATTGACGTGGCGTAAAAGCGTCCATAGATTATATTAGAATTCACCCTTGTGTCCACAACATAATGCACAATATTTGTAGAGAACAAGAGTTGTTGAGCTATAAAGTTACTTACTGACTTACCTACCAACATGCTACATATTATCAAAGTGTAAAGTACCAAATACACCAACATTAGTCGACTAAAAACGCATACGCCTTATAATACTGTTAAAAGGAATAAAAAAGAAAGACATTATCTACGGTCTATGTGTATCTAATCATCTAAGTAAGTGCAAGTACATCGAGCCATTTAAATCGCGACTTTATTACTGGGAAGGTATTTATTATTCAGGTATGTTAAGCTTCCATATTTGGAGGCTCACCCTGGAGTCTTCCATATCCGTCGGCATGGCAACTAAAAAATAAGCGGCCAGATATACCTTCATTCCTAAAACGAACGAGCACCGACATGGAATAGAAAACCACGACTAATAAAAACTTTTATTATGTAAAAAATATAAGTTATGAAACACTGAATAACTGATGCCAAATATGGAATAACATTTTTTACTGTATAGTGCATAGCTACACAGTGGAACCTGGTTTATGTAGTTTTAGCAATTACTTGCAAGCTTTTATATTTTTCTTCGGTTATTCAATTCCTGGAAATGTGATTTAAGCATACTGGGGTTTGTGAAGGGGTTATATTAACTTAATAATTTCTTAAAGATCAAATAAGAGTAATTAATAAGCTCAGAATGTTAAGTAGTAATTGATTCGAGTTTTCACAGTAATCCGATTATAAATGATTCGAATATAGGTACATAATATAATTTTATATAAGCAAAACTCCAAAAAGTGTAAAAAGTATACAAAATTTATAGCCCAAATAGGTAAGCTACATAAAATGCCAAGAGTAATTCAAAAATGGCGACAAAAAAGCATAATATAAGCAGTTATTTCATTCACAGATTTAATGAGATGCAGGCTGGCGCCCTATCTTCTGTGCCGCACTGAATGAAATAAACTATTGTTAAAAAAAAGAAGTGTCATAATTGTCCGCACGTCATTGTTTTTTTAAGTTGGCACGGCGTGAATGGGAGACAAAGGAATTCTCTCATAACTTCTTTGGCTTCTTTTGTGGACAGCCGCGGGCTTTGAAGCCATCATAAAAAGAGGGCGAAAGTCCCTAAGTTACGGTTAAATTTTACCTCGGTACCTGACAGTGACCATACTTGCCACATTTTATTGAACTGAACTTGCAACGCGTCTCCCTTTTAGAAGATTTTAATGGCATTCTCAAGTTATAACTTCATTTTAATATTGTATTCATGTAGCTTCTGGCGTTTATCATCCAAAAGTAAAGCCAAGCAGATTAGGTTAACATTGATTTAATATTAAAGATCGTTGGTGGTTAAGTTAAAGGGCATGTTTCAAGTACTAATAAGTGTCAGATTGTCAGCTCCTTATTATATTCTTTACAAAGATTTCAAAACTCCATATTCTTAAATTTTTACTGGTAACTACCAGTACTAATGCCAATACTCGTTCTATTCATTACATGATTCACTTGAATTCCATGATCCCAGGCCCGCCTGACTATCACTTACTTTTAAATATACATTTATATCATATTGTAGCACTAGTGTGTGCAATAGAGATGATTAATATTCATCGATAGTGGATAAATATCAATGGTTAGCTGGAAGACATCGATGTTTTGACTTTGATAGCATTGACACATCGTTGACATGAGAATAAAAAAAAATATAATAATAGCTATTATTTATATCGTCTGAGGATATCAACAACTTATTTTTATATCGTTGTTTTCATAAAAAAATGCCAAATCATCTATGTAGAAATAAAAAATCATTATATTTCTAGCCTCTATATATATCTCATACTAAGTTTAGGTAAAAAGAGATTTGACAAGTTTGGATCCTTATATTATTCTAAAACCTAAAAATAAGATCTAATCTGATACGTTATGAGGACGTAAGTAGAGTGAGTACTATTTCACACCTTTAGCGCCTTGTACATTATAAATTGGCTTACAGCACAAACTAGCATGTATGCATACGTTTATTCTACATACATCATTACTTATACTAGAATATTATGATATATATTTTATCAGCAAGGTTGTAGATAAGTGTCAGGCGGGCCTGGGATCTCAGTCCATAATACTAATAATACATAATACACCTGAAGCGGCGTCTTAACAACCTCTTTCATGTCTCGTTAACACTTAACTAGATTTAGGTACCGAACAATGTTCAAATAAAATTTCGTGTTACCTAAATGTAATTGTGTGATGTTTATTTAATGGTTATTGTTTATGCTTCATTGGTGGCACAACCTTATTATTATTAAAACATTTTGTATCCTTTTTATAACGCTTTTATTAGTTTCACCTGTATGTTTGCTTGCTTGCTTTAACCGACTGCTTTGGGCTCGATTTTGTTCTACTTTGAACGATCAGATTTAATTCAAACTTTGCACACCTGTCAAAGACCGATGACAATGCAATAATTCGATTTAATTTAATTTTAATAATTAAAACATTTTAATTTTAATAATTTAAAAAAATAATTAAAAAATAAAATTATAAATTATTATAATAAATAATCATGCGTGCAGTTCCAGGCTTACTCTTTGGCAAATCGTACTAAAAAGCAAAAAATAAATTATAGTTTAAAAAAACTAAAAAATCACGCTTTTATAGAAAATCTAACTAAAAAATAAAAAATTAAATTTAATAAATTTGGATTAAGAATAGTGTAAATGAAAAATAAATGTTTATTAATGTAAAAAAGCGTGGGGTTGTAAAATAAAATGTTTATAACTATTGACACTATACACCCCACGCTTTTTTACAATAATAAACATTTATTTTTCATTTACACTATTCTTAATCCAAATTTATTAAATTTTATTTTTTTATTTTTTAGTTAGATTTTCTATAAAAGCGTGATTTTTTAGTTTTTTTTTAACTATAATTTTTTTAAATATTGCCTAAATAGTAAATAATTTTATAATGCTCAGGAAGTTTATAAAAACAATATTATTTATAAACTTATTTAATCGCAACGTTCTTATTACGTTAGTGAATGTAGGTACAAAATGTTTCGACATTAAATTATATTGACCATAAATAATAAAACTCTAGACCGTCTATAAGGACCATATTGACTTATGCACCGTAAAATGCACGGGCATAAACTGGTAATGCATTTTCTTCCTATCCCCATAAAAGGTAACGCTATTAGAAGCGTAGATAAATATTTCATACATGGCTAAACCGTTAAAAAGGTCAATTCCAATGCATAATTAATATCGACTGTGAATGTTGAATCGGATGTTTATTAAGTTTTAAACCGTGGGTTTTTTTAGATTCTAAAGTAAAACCTAGTAATAACGTACTGTAGCTGATAACTGTGGTGGGACTCCTTGGTGGGTCCAGGCACACAAGATTTGAATATTCGTATTTAAAATTATGTATATAAATTGTATGTCATCCGCTACGTCAAAATTATTAAAAGAAGGAAGAATTAGACAGAACGCGTAGGGCGTAGGATGTCCTAGTTCCCATTTGTATATTATCTTATATCAGTGCAAAATAATAAAGAAGATATTATCATCCAAGATCAAAGTCAATATATTTTCCAAAAATAAAAGAATTTGGATGAAAAACAGTATTGGTCTGATTGCCCCAGCTTATAGAGACGGAGCGGAGATCCTAAAGGATCTCCAAAGTCCAAACACACCACCTTCACGGACTGAGACCCTTAGTTCACCAATCAAAATTCGGCACAAAAATTGTTAAACCAATGTAAGCTTAGCCTTTCCAAAAAACTAAGTAAAAGATTTTCTCCAAATGAGGACTTCTTGTGTCCTAATGAGAATATTTATCAGGGTCTCGTCTGCTGGTGACAAGTGACAGGTGTGTCACTGTATCACTGTACCGGCGCGTCGTGCGTGCCAATATGATAATTCTATAGGTCATTAGACCGACATTAACACTATGAGCATTTCTACTTTTGACTTCTACTTTCCTATAAAAAAAGTCTTACGGACTCCATGCTTAACTGAAATAATCAAAAGTGGAGATTATCTAAATAATTACGTTATTTCATATCTTCCATGTTCTACGACGACTACTCATCATTGGTTATTAGATTGATGATTCTGTAATCATTCCCCTACTTTAAACAGACTTCAAAAATAGAGGAGGTACTCAATTCGACTGTAAATTTTTTTTCTTTGTATCTTAGAATAGAAAAGAGGAATCAGAAGTCAAATTCCTCATTAATTTAATAACTATAAATCATCCCAACGTTCACAAGGTGTTTGTGGTGTCGGAAATAAACTGTCAACTCATAAACGTTCATGTAAACAAGATAAGCTACAAACTGTCACGGACCTTCACCTGGCATCTTGACAGTTGACAGCTCTAATAAAGTGGTAACAATATTACCGATTCGAACTTTCATCTTCTATCAAACAGGATCAAATAAAACTTAAATGTGAAAAATATGAAAACATTTTTCACTGACACATTTATGCAGCGCTCACAGCAGGGATTAGTTTTTCTTTCACATATCTTTTATGTTGTTTATTTCATATTGTATTCATAAATCATGTCTACTTATAACATATTATTATATTCCTAGAGTTTAGTTTCCAAACGTACTAAAGCCAATAGGGAAGGGGATAGGTATTTAAACTTACATACTGAATTTTGCGGAAGAACTTACAGAAAAGTATTAAAATTTCCATAACTATGGAACAGGCAAAAAAATCCAACAGTAACAGTTTGTAAAAAGAGCGCAAATCTATGCATATGCACGCAAATCATGCATCAAGAGCAATTTAAATTCAAAAGCGAGAACGTCAAGTGCATGTAAAACGCGCTCAATTATTCACTGAGTCCACAAGTCTGCGTAGATTGCGATAAATGGACAAAAATTGACCCCGCGCTGCCATTGGCACTGAATTATAGCAACAGATGCAACTCGTATGTTATTTACGAGCACTTATATTAAAGTGAAATGAAAAATACATCAATTACCTAGAAATGCAGCTTTTATGAATACCTAAAGTTTGTTAATCCATTAGCTACACAAGATGAGTTACTTTTAGTCCCAAGAACGGAAAAATCTGCATAATCTTTATTCAGATAGGTATTTTTTATTACTGACATGCGATTCCAATTTAAGTTTTTTTACGAATCGACGAATGAATCTATTCTATTGATACCTCATTCATTATAATCGGATCACTAGTTTAGGCGCTACGGTGGAACAAATCTCAATCTCAAACTCTTCCTTCTGACTTCGTCGTAGTCTGGTAAAAACAAATGAGAATTTTGGATTCATCCAGTAAAAGAACAGAATTTATTAATTACCACAGAATTTATGATCATTAATGTTTTCTCCGCTGAACTTTTAACATTTACCACGACGTCGCGTCGCTAGAAGAATTTCATTAATATTTCAAACCATTTAACAACCTTTAGGGTTTTAAGCGAACGACTTTATAAAATTGAAATTTTGCCGAGCTTATAGTTCTTAGTAGCTTAGTAGCTTATAGTTCATGAAGAAAGATGAGTTTAAATCAAGAAGGAACTTTTTTTTTTTCTCTTTTACTTTTTACATGTAGCCAGCATCGGAGGATGTAGGTTCATTAGAGTTTCATGATTAATAAATTCATTATGCATTTGTGCGAATCGCATGAGGAAACACGCTGTATGCCAAATAGCTGCGACACGCTAATGATAATAAACGAGAGTTTTCTTTCAACGACGCTGAAGAAAACATTGAAATAAACAAACGGAAAACGACAGACACGAAGCAAGATGTCACATGCGCATGTAAAAACGCGGTAAATTTTAAGAAAGGAAAGTTGTAGGAACTCGTTAAAGTAATTCATAATACATGTCTCGTAGGAATAAAAAATTAAAAGAAAATATATTTATAAACACACACAATATGCTCACGAAGATATCTCAAATAAGAATAGACCATAGATCGAAAAGGGTGTGGCAGAGAGCACCGAGTCCAATAGCTTCTCCTATCTCTGTGGTCTCTACGCAGAGACCCGAATATGTAGCTCTCTTCTAACCAAATAAACTTAATGAGTGCTTAAGAAAGAACATTTAGAATTACAGCACCATAAGGAGTGGTAAAATATTTCCGCGCATATAATGTTTATGTAACACATGCAATCATTATCATACTTGTTACATCATAGATAAGAGATTACTTAGTGCTTTAAGGCTGGGACTATAATATTATCCAGATCCGTAGGACCGGGGAAAATTATACTTTCCCCGGTCCTAAGATTAAATTTAGTCCCAGCATAACTCCGTCTGTAGACTGTCGAAATGTGGTTACATATTTAGCATAACTTTTTATATAAATTGAAAGCTATTGAATTTATGAAGATTTTTCATCATCTTTTAATAAAAAGATTTGAAAGCTTTTAAGTTGCAGTGGTAGCTTGGAATTTTCGTTCAGAATTTTGTTTTGTTTTCCTTAATTGTTTATGCACTAAGAACGATTACTTTAATTTAGATCTTGCAGCAATCCAACAAAGTTTTATTGAACCCAAACCCGGCGAGGTATAAACATTATTAATCCGTGTTAGTAATCCGTTGACTGACACGGATTAATAAATTGGCACATAGTTATGTAGTTAGACAGATGAATATGAATATTTGGGCTATAGAGTTAATATTTAGATCAATTTTATGTTGATAATAATAATCATCGAAGATGACACCTAATTCATTCATCTAATCTAATTTAAATTAGTACAGTAAAACCCCTTTATAATTTTGGAGTCTGACATGGTACAATATAAAAATTTAAATGTCAATTTTAACGTTGTATATATTATAAAAATGATCATATAGGTCTCTGGAATTTATCGGTACCTTCAATATAATAAAAATTATGCTTAATATTATACCTAAGCCACAGACTTCTTAATAGTTACATTGTGACCTAAACTTGATATTTTTCTTTTCAATAAATAATTTTCAGAGTGTTTTATACTCCACTGTCCAGTTCGTTAGGTCTGTGCAGCAAGCGTGGAGGACAATTCCTATTGTACAAGCTGGAGCCCTTTGTTCGATTTCGGACAATTCGATGTCGACTATCCCACAAAACTTTTCATTATTAACGTTTATTGTATTTTTAACACACAGCTTTTGATTGCGGCCCCGTCTGTGATTTTCCATATAGTGCATTATCTAGGTATTACCTATATCATATAAATTTCCCTCATGACGCTCACTCTATTTATGAATCTGCATTATCCGTTGCGTAGTTTTAAAGATCATTACTGTTTTCTAGCTTAATTCTAGGTTTTGCGGACATAGCCATGACTTAACTTAACAAAAAGGACCTTCTAATGAATGAAAGCTCATATTATTATGATGTCGTATCTCATATTATGCCTAGCGTGTGCCTTATCGCGAATTACGCGAAAGATAATTATGATGTATCGAAGAGTTCTCGTCACCGACACAATACGACATTTAGTTGTTAACACGGCATTCGATACCATTCAGCTTTCGCTACAAAATAAAAGCTGAAGATTTTTCGAACGAAATAAGACAAGAAGAGAATCCTGAATCCATAAGACATTTTAAGCTAATCTTTAGGAATATCTTTAAAATCTAAAATTCAATCGTAATTAAAAATACACCTACGATAAATGGAGTATACCTATACTTATAAATGTGAAAGTTTTTGAGGAAGGATGGATGGATATTTGCGACTCTTTCACGCAAAAACTACTGAACGGATTTTTATGAAATTTGGTATGGTAGTAGTTTAGGCTCTGCATTGAAACGTAGGCCACATTTTATTCCGAAAAAGTACAGCGTTCCCTTGGGATTTAGGATATAAATTAAATTATCACCTGTTACTAATCAAACTACTTGTCCGGTTCTAATCGCGGTTTATTATCATTTTGGTTTATCCCAACATTTCGGCAACTTTACAGCGGCCGTGGCCGTGGGAGGGCTCAGATGTAGTATTTTCGTGACCACGGATGCTGTCAAGTTGTTTTACTATTCGCGTAAACACAAGAAATCAATAATCACCCTCAGTAATAAACTATAATGCTTCAAGCTTGAAATATTCCCTTTCCCTTATTGTTCATATCTAACTAACAAAAGAATGTGATAAATAACTTTTATGAGATAGAAATGTGTAGTTGTACCCTCTCGTGATAATGAATTGTTTTAATAGTTATTGATTGATTTTATCTTCATAACTAACTGGTAATTTAACCTTTGTTATCTAAAATATCCAATTACACATAATTGTAATATTGATAAAAAGTGCCAGTACCTACCCAGTATCAGACGTAATAAAAAATAGTGGTCCTAGTTTAACACCTTGAGAAACTCAGGAAACAAGTTCATAAAATTAAAGTTAGCCATTTTCATAAAATAGTTATGGTTAATATAAATATTTTGTGAGATACAAAGCAAAAACCAAAAATTAGTTCACAATAATGTTTTCTTTTCATTTTATAACTTTTTCTAAAATTTGTCTTTTTCTAAAGTTGTGACTTGCGAGTTGTGACTCGTGGACACAAAATATGGCTTTGATATTAAAACAGATGTGCCTCAAATTACATTGTGGTTTTACAAGGAAATTTGTTTGTTCACATAATAAATAATTTTAGTCAGCCTTTATTTACCTTGAGATATTAACTTGTTAATTAATTACCGCAATTTATAATTCATAGCTTAATATTATCTTACACACAATACCCGACCTACTTTTATTTATATATAAAAACAATTAAGTTTTTTTTTTATCTAAAGCATTCAGATTATAATCTTTACATAGTATAAAATGAAGTCGCTTCCTTTCTTGTTCGCTTAGATCTTCTAAACTATTCAACGGATTTTAATGCAGGTTTCAGCATTTAGTAGATAAAATTATTCAAAGGGAAGTTTTATATTATGTAGGTATAATAAATACCATACATTGCAACCGTGCGAAGCTGGAGCGGGTCGCTAGTCACAATCTTAGATTACACGTTATAAGAGTTAGGTATTGCAATCTTAAACTACCTACCTAATTAGGCACTTTGAAGTTGAATTTACTATTTTATGTATTCGGTACACACGATCCTAAATAACAAAATATTGACCTATTTTATCTTATCATTGATACGACAAGTGCGTAGAAATCGTTGAACAGTCAGCATGCACCTATAAGAAATAAAACCAGCATCCCCAACAAAAATACTCACCAGAAAAGGTGCAACAGGATTTGCTCATGCACTCAAAGCTGATGTTCCAAAAAAAAACAGCACTAATTTAAAAATCAAATTCAAACAAAAACTTTACTAAAATAAAACACAAATATGTAAATAAACGTTCGTAGGTATGTACGTAAAGTTTTTAACGTGATAACTCCGAACACGGGCCGTACGGCTGCGACCACAGCCGACGCGAGACTGTGAGAATTCTTTCGAGTAGGGAGCTTTCGTGAATCGCAGTAGATATTATACATAATACTTGTCGTGCATCCCGCTCGCTCGCCTCACCTGCTGCCCAAAAAATTGGGAGTCTGTCATTTCGCCGAAATATCCGACCGAAAAGAAAAAGTCGGTACGTTGTCTACGTACCTACGTAATTATTATCAAGTATCAACATTTAAAAAGCCGACTACGTAAATTATATAGCCTACATTACCCAGGCTTTTGTTTGTAATTTATCGAATCTATAGACACCTAATTTGTTAAAATCGGATCAGTAGATTAGGCACTACGGTGGAACAAACACACTGTATACATTACAAAGACTGCCAAATCATTACACAATAATTACCTTTCCTTTTGGCTTCCCCGTAGCCGGTTAAAATATACGTCATAGGCCATAGCATTGAGGCCTATGACTATCAATCAATAAACTGAAGCAAAATTATGGTCGTCAATCGTCATTCTACATAATCTCACTTTAATATGAACTTTGTGAAGTCACAATTTGGAATATTTTTAAAATAGGTATTTATATCTACCCTTTACGATAATTATTATTATGAGTCGACTTCCAAGATATGATGTAAGTACCTAGTAAGTACAGTCACATATACAAAACTATTATGTAGGTACCATACGTAAAAGATAAGCTGCAGCGGTTTTCATAAATCTTTTTATTTCACAATTCATGCTCGACTCAGTCTATACAAATAAATAAAATTGAAGTGTCTGAAGTGATTTCAAATTAACAGCTTTTCACTTCATGCATATGAAAGTATATCCGGTAATAAAAATAAAAAGTCAATTTTCAAAATTTTTGTCTGTCTGTTTGTTCCGGCTTATCTCTGGAGCGGCTGGACCGGTTTTCACGGGACTTTACTGGCAGATAGCTGATGTTATAAGGCGTAACTTAGGATACTTTTTATCCTCATCCTAATCATCAAAAAATGTTTTACGCCAACGAAGTGAGCGCTGGTCAGCTAGTTCACAAATAAAAGCCAAACATAAATTTAATTAAAATGTAGTATTGATGGGATCTTTATGGGCTCACATTCCACAAGGATCCCATTATTGCCTCGAAATTTATAAGCATAGTATCTGTAACACTTCTGGATCAGGTTTAATAACAATCCCATGGATAATTTAAACATAATACTTTAAGAATAGGAATCCGAGTAAGCTTTAACCACAAAAAGATTGAATGATCGGAATTCAGAGACACAAGTAACTATGTATTTTTTAAAAGCTGGTAGTGACAAACGTCTTAACTTATGCATGTCATGACATATTGTCTATTGTCTAAGTGTCAGTTGATCAGTTCACACCGAAACGCGATGTGACGCGGCACTGCATTTTTATGATAGCTAATCAAAATTAAACTTTATTCACTACACAACAAGAAACACGTTTGATTGCAAGAGCGGCGCCGCGTTACGCAGCTCGGTGCAGCTCGAAAATAGAACTCTTAATTAATTTTGAATCGCTATTCGCTATCTTAAAACAGCAGCACTGCCTCTCGTCGCGTTTCGGTGTACGCTGATCCTATGGAGGATTCCGTAACTATCGACGCGCAATAGGTTTTTACTTTATTACAACACTTCGAAATTGACTGTCCGATTTCCTTGTAATACTACGGAACACTAAAAAGTAAAAGAGACAAATTTTATTTATCGAATGAAAAAGTTTAGTGTTAAATCCACAATATTAACATAAAATATGGCTTTTGACATTAGAAACCGCAACTCTCAAGTCTTTCAGGCTTCAGGCTATCTGAGAACAATAGTTTTCTCGCCTCCAATAACCATAGTCATTAGCCGCTCAATTCGGATAAGTCGTGAATCGTGATGCTGGGAACCATCATTCCATCATCATTTTGTAACTCAAATCCATAAACACTTCGTATTAAGAACACCGAGACGATCAAACGGTTTGACGCAAACACGTAAATTTTGGTTTGAGTCAAACCAATTTGATCGTTTACAAAGCCCGTTCGAACGGTTTGTCATACATTAACGGGTTTGAAGATCGTTTGATGGAATTTCATATTTTTGTTGTGTTTGACAGTGAAGTGACAGTGATACTGAACAGTGCCGTTTGACAACCCGATCAAACCGACGTCAAACGGTTGCATCAAACCATCATCAAACACGTAAGGTTTGAGACAAACCGTTTAATCGTCTCGTAACCCTTTACATTTTTAACCGACTTCCAAAAAAAGGAGTTGATTTTTTGATTTTAAGGGTATAATCTAGTTGTAATATAATAAAGCTGATATAATAAAGTTGGTCACGTTGTCACCAAAGTAGTGACCTGATGATAGCATCTATGAGGAATGGATAGGATAAATATAATATATTATATAATAATAGGATGATGGATAAAGGATATAAACTTCGAGGAGGTACCTCAAGTACCTCCTCGAAATTTATATGGACACATAATTATAGTGATTTCGACTTTTTCTGAAGTAACCCAAGCATTTGCTACCAAAGTGTAAGATTTTATACCCTGGATGCAAAAGTACTGAACAGAACTCCTGACTCCTTATAGATAGGTACATGTTTGGGGATTTCGGCGTTATTTAAAGAACTGCAAGCATAAGCCACTATGTCAATTAAAGTAATCATCATCGTCACCACCATCATCACATAATGATGATATAATAGGTACTTCTCAAAGTATTTTACACCGACACGGATATCTTAGAACATTACTCTGCCGTTTATGGACCGTTCAAAATTATTTTTGATGGAAAGGGTATAATCCGAAGTAAGTCCTGTCCCGTTGTCACTAAAGTGGTGACCTGATGATGGCACCTATGAGGAATCGAGGGAACTCCTCGAAATTTATATGGATACATATAGTGATTTTGACTCTTTCTGAAGTAACCTAAGCATATGCTACCAAAAAGTAAGACTTTGCTCCAAGGTATACCCTGGAAAAAAAAGCAAAAGCACTGAACAGAACTCCTCAGTCTTTACAGATACGCGTTTGGTAATATCGACATTGTATAGAGAACTGCAAGCATAATGCCATTATGTAACTTACAGTAATCATCATAATGTATACAATACCTAATGTATTACATGATTATAATATACTTACTGTCTATTTTTTCCTAGGATTGATTTTTATTTACATTATTTTCTAATTAGACTTATAATTACATACGATTGTTACTATGAATACTTACATAAAGATAGATTATTATAGATTCGTTAAAATTTATTATGCTGATCCAAATTTTCTATATTTTTTATTAATTTTAATTAGATAATTTATATGACATTTGACCGTAAGAACCCCTCTTCATTTGAGGGTGAAGGCGTCCTCCAGACAAGACCACAACTGTCTATTTTGGGCTTTGTCTAACCATTTTTACCTAAGAAACGGTTCATTTAGTTCGTCCTCCCAGCGCGTCACCGGTCTTCCACTTTTTATGCTTCCTCTAGATCCTGGCCATGTTGTAATGAGTTTTATCCATCTCGTCTGTCGTCCTTGCTACGTGGCCCGTCCATCGTCGTTTAGCGTAAATGTTGGCGTCTGTGATACCGGTTATTTTTCTAATTAATGCGTGTGGTATGTATTGGATTTTTCTAATAATTGTCATAATGGAGAGGCCATTGATCTTTGACAGTGTCTAATTTTGTTGCAGATTTTTCGTGTAAATTTCCACGTCTGTGAGGCATAGGTCAGCGATGGTAGCAAGCAAGAATTCATTGCACGTCTTTTTAGCTTTACAGGCATGTTACTTTTGTAAATTTCTTTTAGGTTCCAGAACATTAGCCAGGTACCGTTTATTCGTTTACCTACCTCTATCTCGTTGCTTTTTAAATTATAAGATATTTGTTTTCCCAAATATGACATAGGACTCAACGTATTCTAGGGGAACATTGTTTAAATAGACAGGTAATTTTTTTACTGTTGGTCATGATTTTTGTCTTTTTTAGATTTATTTCCAATCCTGCTTCGATACTTGCTTTTTTTTAATGATTTCAACATAAACTCTATCTCTGTACATTTTTATGAAAACAGCACGATGTCGTCTGCGAATCTTAGATGGCTGAATTAACTTTCTGATATATTTAGTCCGATATCTTTACATTTCAGTTTTTTTAAATACTTCCTCTAAGACCGCTATAAAAATGTGTGGAGACAAAGGGTAACCCTGCCTAACTCCTCTTTTTATTGGTATGGGAGGACCAGTTCTGTCCAGTTATAATCTACTTATACTTTTATAGTAGATACTTTTAAGTACGTTTATATAGGTAGTCTCTACTCCTTGTGATCTGAGAGTTTCATTCATTCCATATTGCAGAGTGCAGTAAAGTATCGAAGGCCTTCTGGTAGTCAATAAAGACTATGAAGTTCCATTTGAAATTCACGATATTTCTCGATTATTAATTCTATTGAGTGTATATGATAGACGGTGGAATATCCCCTTCTAAATCCTAAAAATAGTGAATGGACTATATTATAGTAATAGTATAGTAACTAGTAAGGATTGTCTGTTGCCCTACACTATTTACAAGTTCACATTCCTCATGGATCAGGAATGGGCTATCACGTTTCTCACGCTCACATAATTACCCTGTATCTATGCATCTGAACGGTGAACCACTTAAATTGGGGGGGATTGCTATACATATTTGTTCGTTGATTATATACGTTGATAATACCATATAGTACTTACGTGCAGATAAAACATTCGGATTTCTGTATTTAATTTTAAAAATGTTTTATTTCTAGGTAAGGGCGTAAATGACATCCGGAGCGCTGGTATATTAACAAATGCGTTTTTTTTTCGTCTTTCAATTCGAAGCCAATTTTTTGGCTTTCAAAAGCTGGCGAGGGTGATTATACATTTATACATATTGCTGACCCGGCAAACCCTTTGCCACAATCAATGCGAAGGGGAATCTATATCTAAATCACAGTACAATAATAGCCTAGTGCCTACGAATCCAACGATCTATTTACAGACAGACGGTCTATTTATTACAAAATTATAATTATATTATTAATACGTGAAGCAATCATTTAACGAGAATTGTGCAACCAGAAGAGTATGAAATTTTCCCGGTAAATTAAAGTTTTCGTTAAGGAAGGTGTACAGACCTCTGTTATAGGTATAGATATATGCAAATATTAGAAAGAGGAATAGTTTGTTTGTTTGCATTGTGAATAGGCTCCAAAAATACTGTAGGTACCGATTTTGATGAAATTTGGCACAGGATGGGGGGGGTCTATGGGGAAGGACATAAGCTATGTTTTATGGAGGAACATTCTTGGGTTTCCGCGAGATAAACTTTTGCGCGCACGAAGTCGCGGGAAACATCTAGTAAATAGTTACATAAATAATTAATAATACACCAAAATAAAATCAGTCAAGCCATTTCAGAGGTTTTCGGAACGCTTCAGTATACAATTCTATCAGCAGTCCGGCACTTATTATCTTGTTATTTCGTTGTTTTATATTAACTAATATTAACAGTAATATTGCTTTAAACATGTATGACGTCATATACTTGGCCACATAGTTCGAAAACACATTCGATTGAACTGGGCCTGTCCAAACCCAATCTCGTCCTACGTCAATATTGTACAAACCCGAACCTCGACTTTGTTTGCATTTGACTTGTTGTAGAAACAACCTATTACCATGCTACCGTGTGTGGTTTTTTTATCCTAATTCCAAAATAAATCTTGGGTTCAAGAGCTTTTTATCAAACGGCTCATAAGCGTTTTGTTGTCGTTTTCGTGCACATAATTACTTTTATGTATTTTCAGTCTTTATCAATTGTCTTACTTTATTTCCCTTTAATTGTTCATTATCCTTAATTCAAACTGCACTATAAATAGAGCTCGGCCTACGTACGAGTAGCATAGTAACTATTCAGTAATCTGTGACTACGCGCTAATACAAAAGAGCTGAAAATCGTGTAGAGTCGTCAAATCTGACATTTGACACTTGACACTTCGATTTTTAGCTCGATTGTATTAGCGCAGAGTTCTATTTACAGTGTAGTTTTTTTTTTGTCGCGACCGCTTAAAAACGCTCGTGGAAACGTTGCTTGATTATAACTCTGCGCTAATACAATAGGGATGAAAATCGAAATGCCAGTGTCAAAAGTCCGATTTGACAACTCAACACGATTTTCAGCTCTATTGCACTAGCGCACAGTTCTAATTACAGTGCTGTTTTTTTCTGTCGCGTCTCGCGACCACTAAAGAACTCTGGTGGGAACGTAGCCTTAACGAAGAGAAACAACTAACACTGGAGATTTAACGTAGACATACTGCTACTATGTGAACTTTAATGTTGACATCTATAACATTTGTGGGTATGTTTGACCTCACATATTATGACGAATAATGAGTTTGTTTGCTAATGAAATACCTAGTAAATACACGTAGCCGGTTTTACGAAATTAGCAACATGTACGGTCGACATTATTTACTGTGATAATAAGCGTAAATTGCGAATGTTGACGACCTACCTAAGCTACGCTTAGTACCTAGGTACCCGTCACCCGATGATTGAACTTCATGATAAATAATTATATGCGTTGCTAAAAAATTAAGAGGTAAAGTACCCGCCATTTAAAACGATGTTACTTCTTATCAAGAGGTGTCTTGATATAAATAAGAAGTTACCAAAACTATTAAGCAATAATTCAAAAACTTTTTATATTCTGAAAGGTTATATAAGGTTTTTTAAACTTTAGACTAAGTAGTCCTAAGCCAGAGGTTTGATTTGTGCCAGTTAAAACACAACATGCAAAGCTGCAGGAATTTATTGGCGATTACGTACATTATGAAAAAATGGTCGAAATTAAATTCAATAATAATGTTATTATTTATGTATTGTAAATTGTAATGTTCTTGTATTCAGTGGCATGGAAAGGCGAAGATAATATTAACGGTTGATTGGCCAATTCGTATTCATAATAATAGCTTTAATACTAGGGGAAACTGGGCACACTATATCCCCCTTTTGTTTTTTAACCCTTATTTCCTACATATAGGTCCTATTTAAAAAAAATAGGCACTGGAATAATTTTATTTTCTCGCTACAATAATCTGCAACAAACAACAGAATATCAGTCAAAATATACTTATTTACCTACTAAAACTAAAAACAGGGAATTGTACCAAGACGTCCCAATAATTAAATAATTATAAGGGACACTTGATCCCTATAGAATTACTACTTACTACTGTCTTAAGCTTATTTATTGCTTATTAGACCACTTTTTTTTCACAGTTTTAGCATTAATTTTACGAAATCATTTTTCACCGCCATTTGTGTGGTTTAGTAGTCTTTCTTGTGTACCATTTTTTGTTTTTTATATCTTAGGACTATCGAAATATTCAATAATTAAAAATATTTTAAGAGGCACTTAATCCAGCGGGATTTAAGTCTCCCCAAATGAAGTGTACTTTGTGTACCTGGGGGTAATTTTATGCTATAAACAAATATAATCATTACAGTCAATTTTGATTAAAACTTTTATTTAACAAAACGAATGGCATATAAGGTCACATTTTAAATTCATACACAACTTATATATTTTGTTTCTAAAATGACAAAAATAATTTTTCATCCAGCAAAGTGCAATATTTGACGATTCTACTCATTTGAAAAAGTTTGCTGGTATCGCATGATATCAAAGTAGGTATTGCCCATATAGGCTCTTTTCCGAAATTGAGTCTACCTAGTCCAGATCCCTTAAGGATCAAGTGACCTCTCTCCCCCTATGTATGTACTTACTAAAACAAATCGTAACACAATCATATTATTTTATTTTTAATACACAACAATTGTTTCATAATCCTACTTTACTATTATAAAGGTGAAAGTTTGTGAGGATGGTTGGATGGATGCTTGTTACTCTTTTACGCAACTACTGAACGGATTTCGATGAAATTTGGCATGGTAGTAGTTTATGGGATTAAAACATAGGCTACTTTTGATTCCGAAAAAATACAGTATTCCCGTGGGATATTTACGCGGGCGGAGCCGCGGGAAAAAGATGGGAATTAATATTACCGTAAAACAGTTATGCAGTCATATTTCATTTCTATTTGCTACGTAAATTTTGGTACTCTACATTTAAAAAAATAGAATTGTAAGTAAGTACTCTTATGATATTATGAATAAAAACTCAAGTGAATCGAAGTAGGTACAAGATGGTTATCATAATATCTAGTATACACAAAGACAACATTGATTAAATTTTTAATATCTACTTCGCCTTTTTTCGCTAAAGGGAACAGTGTTTCTATAAACTACCTTTAACCAAGATAATCAGCGAAACACTGTTCCCAGAATCTCCATGTTGGAGATATCTTAGCGTAAACTACCCCGTTGTGGACACTGGACAATCGACCTAGAGTTTACACGATACATATAGTATCTGGTCAGTAGTCACTTTTAAATTAAACATTAAATCTGTCTTCACCCTTGAGCTCAATTGAATGAAGATAGGACATGGCAATGCACTTACAGCACCCGGCTTTAACAGGCATTGCCTCAAGCCACAGCCTTTTAAATCCTATAATAGCTTTCAGCCATGCCTCGACCTAATACTTTTATATTGACGAGACAGTTTTTTTAGTAATAAAAAGTTTTTCACGCAATTGGCGAAAAGGAGGTAGATTAGTAGGGGCGTAGATTTTATTTAATTCATTAGGTACCAAAGATTTCAAAACTAAATATAAAGTACCTACATTTGACAGATCAAATCTTCATACAAGAAAAAGTTACGCCATCTTAGTTTTCACCATACTTCAAATGCCAGCCATTTTGTTTTTAGCAAAATGTCAAAATGGCCCCAAAACTCGCAAAAGTAGGGCTATTTAACTGGAGCTCTGGACTTTTTGCCTCAAGTCTATAACAATTACGTCTATGTTCATTACTTCACATTACATCATTTTATAGAGGACGCTACGTATGGATTTCATTTTAAAATACGATTTTAATCTTATTTTTAATTGCAATTAAATTGCAAAATTCATTTTTATTTGTGCAATCACAAAGAGATTATATTAAACATAATATTTTGAAATATTTTACTCAAAGTAAGATTGGGTGTGTGTGGAGTGGAGCTAACGTCTTTCCGAGCAGAAATATAAACTATAGCATACCCGTGAAAATTAAAACAAATAACAAAATACACACATAAAAACTTCCATTCTATGGCAAAAGCCTAAAATGTAGACAAACATCTCAGATTGATGACTATAGCAAAAAAAAATATAGACAAAAAATTTAGTAATCATTTGACACATTTATTATTTATGATAATCAAGTTCTTGTCAAATGTATTTGTGATATTTTAATAATGGTTTATTGATTTTTTAAAGTATTTTACTTTCTTATATGATATTATATCAATATGGCAAGTAAGTATGAATAATTTCGTATTCATGTATGGCGTGGATAACAATTAATCTAATAAAAAACATTGTCTTATAAACGTCTATCTGATGCCTTCTGCCCAGACCTGCAGTGGATGGAATGCCTAAAATACAGAACCTAATGTTAGAACTATATGATCCGGCGGTCCCAGGAAAATTCAGAGCACAGAAAATGGAACTCTGCGCTGACGCAATAGAGTTGAAAATTGAAGTGTCGAATGTGAAGCTGTCATAAATGACATTGACATTTGACTCGACACTCGTGTGTTCGATTTTCAGCTCTATTGTATTTGGGCAGAGTTCTATTTTCGATGCTCTAACTTTTCTCAGCCTAACATCACCTACATCAGTACAAAAACATGTAGTAACCAGCCAAGCATAGGTACAGAAAAAATCCAATACAAACTTATAAGATAATACCCAATATTACTTCGATATTATTTTTTGCCATTGGCATTTTTGTGCCCAGTGACCAGTCAACGTCTGTGTGGACATTGGTCTGGACAAGGTCTGGACATAAGTTTTACGTGCACTATCAATTAATATTAATTAAATTCTCAATATGTTCCACATACTTTATTGGTTTTCAAAGGAATGTCTTGCTGCTGTTATGTAATGATAATAATCATAGGGGTGTTGCCTACATGTATAATATTAGGTCTTTACATATGAAATTGGCGTTTTGTCGTACTGGTCACTTTGATCTCAAATGTACCTTCTTTGGTTAGGAATTCCAATTTTAAATTTATATTTACTCATGCATTTGTATTTCGAAAACCGTAATTCATTTGTTTTTCCTCTTTTGGTTTTTTCTTTGCGTCACTTTGTTTACAAAACGGAAAACTTAAAATATCGTATTATTTTTGAGTACGAGTTCCACTAGTGCTGCAGAAACGGCTCGAAGGATTAATGATGTGTATAGCGGCAGTGTTGGAAAAGAAAACACAGTGCGTTTTTGGTTCCAAAGTTTTCGTTCTGGAAATTTCGACCTGCAGAACAAGCCCCGTGGACGGCTGGAGACCAAAGTTGATAATGAAGAATTGAAGGCTATAGTGGAAGCGGATCCATCGCAAACGTCCGAGTTAGCTGCAGGCTGCGGTGTAAGTGATAAAACTGTTTTTTTAATCCACTTGAAGCAAATTGGAAAAGTGAAAAAGCTTGAGAGGTGGGTACCTCATGAATTGAGTGTAGCAAACCGAAAAACGCGCGTCGACTGCTGCGTTATATTACTCAACCGGCACAATAATGAAGGGATTTTAAATAGAATCATTACCTGTGATGAAAAGTGGATCCTGTACGATAATCGGAAACACTCATCGCAATGGCTGAACCCTGGCGAACCAGCCAAAGCCCACCCGAAGCGAAAAATTACTCAAAAAAGTTACTTGTGAGCGTTTGGTGCACTAGTGCCGGTGTCGTTCACTACAGCTTTCTTAAATTTGGCTAGACGATTACGGCATATGTCTATTGCCAGCAACTGCAAATCATGATGGAAAAGCTAGCTGCTAAACAACCGAGGTTGGTCATTCGCTTTGCGCCGTTTCTGAGAGTTGTTTCTTCTGAGAACTAACTCATATTTTATTTACAGTACTGTTCATATATGCATTAAAAATCAGTCAACAAGATTATACTGAAATTGCTCGTCAATTCAGACTAAAACGAAACGATATGCAAAATTTGAGCTGCAGTTTTAAGACTCTATTCAAAATTGAACTTTATTCATTACACAATAAGATAAACGTTTTATTGTAAGATTTCGAATGTCATTTTGAACCGCGCTGTGTATGACTAATGGTAATGTCATATGAAACGTGTACCTATCTTTTTGTGTACCTACTGAATAAATATCAATAGCTTTATTTAAAATGAAACGCCGCGTATCGTCGCGGAGTGAAGTGATCTTTAAGGTTGAATTGTTTTAACTGTGAAATGTACACTGTTGTACAGTTGAAGAGTGACCCAGTATACCACGTTTGGGCTTTATTGCGAAGTAATAAGTACCACCGGTGGTACACCGGGTCTGTCGACGACCGTACCCCTGCGCCTCTACACTATAAGGCCGCCACAGACGAGAGGCCAATCATTTCAGTTAGAACTGACATCAGTTCGGCCTGAACGGATTCGAGCACATACACGGAAAAAATCGCATCCGACCGAACTGAGGTCAGTTCGGCCCTTAGATTAATAACGCCTAGATAGTCTTCAAACAAACACATCGTACAACGTGAAGTAAGCAAGAGATAGATGTAGGCGTAAGCATTACATACCGACACGCACACAAAACTTTAATGTTGTGGACAGTGTAGAGTTTTAAGAGACAATTTCCACGGAAAATGTTGCTCTTAAAATTGGAATTAGTGTATGTGTTTCTCTTCATATGGTGAGATGTAAAAATATAACTTATATTTCATTTTAAACCATCTAAACACGATTTCTAAACATTATTTATATTAAACTGGTATTAATATTAAGGATTATCTTAATACTGAAAATACTTTAAATTGATAGTTAAAAAAATCAGAAAATATTAAAAACTTTGTCTTAGTTGCAACTATTAGATAGCCATGAAATTTTTGAAATACATTTCTTATTACTAGCAACATTTTCACAATTCACAATAGGCCAGCAAGATGGCGACAAAATATGATTTTATTTTAAAATGTTTTAAATATTTGGCTTATTACAAGTCAAGTACTTACATATGAAATGTTATGTCCGAAGCTCTTTTAATTCTTTTCCGATGCATTGTGAAACCCTATAACGACACAAACCGTCATAATGTTGTGGGAATATGGTGGCAGCCCCAAAGGGAGATTTCCGACCGAGTGAGATGGTATGCTCGGTCAGGCCGAAGCCCACTTGTATGAATTTCAGATATCGTATATACATATATTGCCGGTCATAGAAAACTTCGATAGCGTGATTCAGGATTGTGGCACTAATTGGTCCGCCACATCACTCCCCTCGAAGACCGGAAGTCGAATCTTGAGTCTTCTTGCTTGAGTTGCCAGTGCCAGAGAGTCCCAGTAAGTCGGAACTGTGCTGCTTGCTGCACGGGGTCCAGTGAGTCGGAGTGCTGCCGTGCGGGCGGATGCTACACGTGCTGACCAGAAGAGACGTGCTCTCTGCTTACTGACCGGTCGTTGTAGTGAGGTGCCCGATGAAGCCGGTGAGGGTTCGACCAGGCCGCGGTGCGTTGAGGCTGGTGGTCGATGTACCCGATGAGGTGAAGCTAGCTGGCGTGATGCGGAGGGGTGGGGAGTGATGATGATGATGATGTCCAAAAGGAGTCGTTGTTCTGTCGAGGGTCACCCATGTGGGAATAGTGAACGCCCCAAAGGGAGATAGATCTCCGACCGAGCGAAACGGTATGCTCGGTCAGGCCGAAGCGCACTTGTATGAATTTCAGATGTCGTATATATAGTGCCAATCATAGAAAACTTCGATAGCCCGATTCGGTCGGTTCGGCGCTAATTGGTCCGCCACAATGTTTTTAATAGTCGGAGATGTATATACCTGTGCTGATTGATAACTGGCCGAAACGACGAACTTAAAAAAATGATACGCAAAAAAGGAATATTACATTATATTCTGGCATCTTTTTGAAAATAGAACGCCAAATTTGAATTTAATCGAACTGATGGAATTTGTTTGAGAGGACGTACAACTTTCTCAGTCGTAAATTTTCTCAACAATGGAAGGAAACGAAATTCGTGCGGTGATAAAGTTTTACGTTTTAAAAGAGAAAACAGCAACCCAGATTAAAACCAAGCTAGACAGTGTTTTAGGTAATTCTGCTCCTGCATTGAGTACAATTCACACCCGGGTAACTGATTTTAAACGTGGAAGACAGAGCTGCGAAGACGCCCACAGGACTGGCCGTGCAAATGAAGTCACGAATCCGGACATGATCAAAAAAATTCACAAAATTGTATTGAATGACCGGCGCTTAAAGTTGCGAGAGATAGCAGAGATGGTGAGCATTTCATCTGAACGCGTTTTTAATATTTTGCACCAACATTTGGAAATGAAAAAGCTTTGCGCGCGATGGGTGCCGCGTTTGCTCACTGTAGACCAAAAGCAACGTCGAGTGGACGATTCGTTGGAGTGTTTGGCGCTGTTTAACCGAGATCCTAATGAGTTTTTGCGGCGTTATGTAACAGTCGATGAAACCTGGATACATCATTATACTCCCGAGACAAAAGAACAATCTAAGCAGTGGACTGAGAGCGGAAAACCTGCGCCGAAGAAAGCAAAAACGGTTTTGTCGGCCGGCAAAGTGATGGCGACTGTTTTTTGGGATGCTCGAGGGATTATTTTAGTGGATTATCTGCAAAAAGGAAAAACAATAAATGGAGAGTACTACGCAAGCTTGCTGCAAAAATTAAGTGAAGAAATCCAGAAGAAACGACCACATTTGGCCAAGAAAAAATTTTGTTCCACCATGACAACGCACCTGCACACACGTCAATGGTTGCAGTCGCCAAACTCCATGAATTGAGGTTCGAATTGCTACCGCATCCACCCTATTCCCCGGATCTAACCCCGTGCGACTTCCACTTATTCCCAAACCTGAAGAAATGGTTAGGTGGCCAGAGATTTTCATCAAATGAAGAAGTCATTGCTGCCGTGAACGAGTATTTTGAGGGGTTGGAGAAAACATTTTATCAAACTGGTGTAACGGCATTGGAGAAGCGCTGGACTAAATGCATCGAGGTAGAAGGAAACTACGTTGAGAAATAAATTTATTTTAAATAGATTTTTGAAGTTTTTTTTTGTCGTTTCGGAAACTTATCAATCAGCCCTCGTACTAGCGCTTGACAACTGACGGGTCGTTCGAACAAACTGAGCCGATATGGCTCAGTATAATTTGCTTCACTTTTCATGCGCGTACCCGGTTTCTAGGCGTTTTAATCTAAGGTTCGGCCTGAACGGATTCGAGCACATACACGGAAAATTGCCGCGAGCTTCGGTCGTGTTTTTAGGGTTCCGTAATACTTAAAGGACCCCTTATAATTTTACTCTGCCCGTCCGTCTGTCTGTCCGCCGCTCTCCTAGCTTCTGTAATAACTTTATGACAATAACTTTTGTAGTAATTCAAAGAAAACCTATTGCGCGTTGATAGTTACGGAACACTCCTTAGACATGTCGTGACATGCTCTTGGTCAGTTTAGGCTATTATTTTATTTATTAATTGTATTTTGTTGCAATTGTAATCACGCTATCGACGAAAGCTAATTATTGTGTAACACATTTTTCCAGTAATATGTTATAGAAATCATTTCTCTTTCTTTTATAGTAATAGTCCTTAGATTTTATCAACCATAGTGGCTCTAAAGTTTTAAATACTTCAATGAACTTTAATAAATTTCTTTAGACCACGGTCCATTTTTAGGGTTCCGTAAGAGGGTAAAAACGGAACCCTATTACTGAGACTTTGCTGTTCGTCCGTCTGTCGCCAGGCTGTATCTTAACCTTCTTATACCGTGATAGCTCGACAGTTAAAATTTTCACAAATGTATAATTTCTATTTCCGTTATAACAACAAATACTAAAAACAGAATAAAATAAAAATTTGACGCTCACATAAAACAAACGTGATTTTTTCCGTTTTATACGGAGCTCATCTTGCCAACTCGCACTTGACCGGTTTTATTTTACATTCGAATTTTATTACCATTCAGTCCAATTTTATTGCCGTTCAGTCTATCTGTACAGGTCAGAATTATTGTTGCCAACTTAGTTGTTTTACAAAATTTTACTACAAAATTTTGTATTTTATTCCCTCCTTAGTAGGAATTTAGTTGTTAGTTGTGGTTTTGTAAAAAATAGTTACAAAAGTAATCATAATATGCAAAGTGGCCTGTTTCTATGTGCTATTATGTCACCTTATCATAATACGCATCCGTAAGTCGCTTAAAACTACCGATTTAATTTCTAATTACGTAATATTTCCTACTATATTTTTTTAATTTAACGGTTAAATAATCAAACTGAAAATGTAAGTATGTTTTAAACACAAAATGACTAAAAAACTTTTAGACATTCCTCAGTTTAGTAGCATTTTTATTATTTATAGTTATCGATATTCTTTTAGTAGTTTTTAGTAGAAAACGACGCGAGTTTAGTTGTTTCGCAGAAACAGAGTTGGCAACACTAGAACAAATCGCTTCAGTCCATACGGCCGATGATGCGATCTCGAAATTGCACACAGACGATACGATTTTGCATCCGTTCAGGCCGAACTGAAGGAAAACCGGACCGTGTATGGGGGGTGCCATTAACTTAAAGGCAGCCACAGTCGAGAGGCCGATCGTTTCAGTTAGAACTGACGCTTGAACGGATTCGAGCCCATACACGGAAAAAATCGCATCCGACCCAACTGACGTCAGTTCGGCCTGAACGGATTCGAGCACGACACGATTTTGCATCCGTTCAGGCCGAACTGAAGGCAGACCGGACCATGTATGGGCCCCTTAAGAGTTAGAGAACTTAAGTGTTACTTGGCCAAGGCGGTGCGGGCGGTATTTGTGTACTATTATCAATAATCATATTATTTTATCTGCTTTTTGTCCTCTTGTAACTTTATGAAAGTGTCACAACTATTTTTCAGCATCAACGGTTATGAGTTTGGGTGAACTCATAGATTTGGCGATAGGAACTCCAGAGGTAAGGCACCAGATGTATGTGTTGTAAATTACTATGTTACTTAGATACCTCCCAATAATAATTTTCCAACTTGCAAAACCATGCCGTATGTTGGCAAGCGGGGTCGCAATATTATCAAAGAATATTTTCCATAGGATAATTAATATACTATTATATTATAAAAGATCAGATTCTATATCGGATAGTTAAATTTTTGAACACCAAGGTGGGCGTGGTGGACTTCTGCATGATACACACGGTGCTCCACTGCCTGGCGCAGCAGCTGAAGGTCACCAGCAAGCCGGTGGAGCTGCGGGGGAACCCGGCCGTGGCCCTGACCACTCGAGAGAGAGCGGAGACGGTGGCTGTTAAAGAGTACGTCGTGGAGCAGGCGGTATGTAGAGTTTGCACTTGCACCTGTCTTCAACACTGGAACGATAGTTAAAATAAGTGACGCTCAAGTCACATGCCGTCCTTGTCATTTCGGCTAGCAGAGACAGCGACAGCCTGTGAATAGGAGGGCTCTTAATATTGTTTAGCGTTTCTTCTTGGCTACTTAATTGGTTCCTTTTTACGTGAGATCAGTATCATCACATAAATTTTGGAATGGTAACATAATATTATAAAGTAAAGTTTTTTGTACTATCAGGGAATCTAATTCATAAGCAGCCTGTAGAGTGTTCTCATAATTAATTTGTACTTTAATGACGACATGCAGTCACAACTCAAAATACAACTGGCAATGAAAATTACCGCCTCCTTTTTTTTGGAAAACGGTTAAAAAAATATGAACTTGATGTTGAAATGAAAATGTATAATAATTATAATACGACAAAATTATGTCAACGTTCAACCTGCTTAAAAATTTGATTCCCCGATATTACATCAGAATACAAACGAAATCATTTAAAAAGATCAGTATTTTACAGGACACATCAGATGACGAAGACGGAAATGCCTCCGGTTAGTACCTACCTACGTTAAGACAGTCGTTTTGTATTTTATAGTTAAGTATATACTATATCGCGTAGAACTAACGGAAACGGAACCCCATTTTTTAACGGAACCTTAAGATAAAAATAGCCTAACTTACTCCGTTCAACATCAGCTCATCCACCAGTGAAAGACCCGTTAAAATCGAGTCCAGTCCAGCCGTTTCAGAGATTAGTCGCAACAAGCAAACAGACGGAGAGACAAAAATAAAGAAATTATTATATCTACTTTCATACGCATTTAGTGGAAAGCTGTTAACTTAGAATTACAAACAGACCTTTAAAATTTTATTTATTTGTGTGTATAATCTAACTTGTTGACTTTTACAAAAAAAAAAGAAACGAAAAATAATAACGATAGCCCAGCGACAATACACCGCAATCAGGGCGAGAGTTTGTAGACTGTGGAGAGAGTGAGCGAGAGTCAGTGTAGAGTGACTCCGTTCCGATTCAATATAATATAATTAATGTAAACAAAACCTACCCTTGCCAAGAGCGTGTCAGGACCTTTCTATGTAGAGTTCCGTATATAGGTACTATCAACGCACAAAAGGTTTTCTTTATTGCTCGACAAATAAGTGACATTTAAAATGGAAGCATTATAGCCTCCCCTAATTCTGCTCTGTTTTCATTTAGGCTGGGCCTATATGTAATACCGGAATCTCTCCGACCGGAGAAAGTTCAGAGCATTGAAAATAGAACTCTGGACTCATACAATAGTGTTGAAAATCGGACACACGATTGTTGAGTAAAATGTCAATGTCGATGGTGACTGTTGTCAAATCCTGTGTAAGATTTTCAGCTCTGTCGTATTGGTCCCGAGTTCTATTTTCAATGCTCAGAATTTTCTCTGGTCGCAAAGATACCCTGAGAGAAGGTTTCAAAGCGCGACATTCTCGACTCGACTCTTGACGCCAGAAAAAAATAGATCGTCTTGAACTTGAAATAATTTACATCGTCATCTATAAGAATTGTGTTTCAGAACCTGATACGACTCACACGCCTAGAGAGAAAACAAAACAGAAGACTTTATTAGTTGGTAAGAATTTCTTTCTCAGTCCCTAATAATAATAGGGATTACTAGGTTACTTACAAGTGTATTATGAGTAGGTGTTAGGTACCTTATAAACATTTTAAATGAAAAATGTAAACTAAGGGCAACATAAAACCGGACAGTGCGAGTCGGACTCGCCCACCGAGGGTTCAGTACAAACGGCAAAGTAAGAATATTATATATAGTTCAGTAATCTAGTCAAATTATTATTAAAACGCCTTTGACATTTAAGAGTACGTATTATTTTCCTGTTTGAACATAATATCGAAATGGTGCTTATAATTATTGTAAGAATTAATTCAACATACTGAGTATACATACCGTTTTAATTTCAACTCAGTACCTCCACGCGTTCCCGAACCAAGAAAAGTTTTGAACTCTCGAGTCTTGACCGACCATGTGATCTTATAATTAACGGTTCCGTTTTATTCTTTTGAGATACGGAACCTTATGAACCTCAAGCTCCTTAGAATATAAACTAAAATACTGTAAACTTAAATAAATTGCTTTCTTTTCAGTGGAAAAAGTCAAGAAGACTCAGCCGTCCGGTGAGTACCTACTGAGTACTGACGATAAAATATTTTCCAATAACAAACTTCGACTTTAAAATAAACTTTTATTCCATTGGAAATATTCAAGTATTTATAAATATCAATTAAACTATCGGTTTTCTACTTAAGATTCTTGAAACTCGAGAAGCTAGAAAAAGAACTGAAATATTTACTACATACCTAAATTACGTTTAGACTTCAGAAACAAGAGCTAAATTAGTGGCGTGCTCGTGATTTTTGTGTGCCTAAGTACTAAAATATATTTTAGGGCGCGTTCAGATGACACGCGCTCATGAGCGTTGATCGCGTATCGCCGTAATCGCGTCGCAAACGCGCATAGAGTAACAGTTAGAGGGTGCACCCAATCTAGTGGGTGAGCCTTTGTCGCAGAGAGGGGAAGGTGGAGGCGACGCCAGCTCTACTCGAGCGTTGAGCGAGCTCATGTATTTTATATAGAGATATTATAAACTGTATATTACAAAAGATAAGCATTAAATTCTAATGTTTCTAAAGAAGGGGCTATGGTGTCGCGATGCGCACATCTTGTCGCGACGAAAAAAAACGCGCTAGTGTGACACTTATAGGCTCATATATCTACTTACATACGTAAAAGAATCTTTACCTAGGAAATCCTGCCGGAACCCTACATTTAGCCGAAACTAACTAAACTAAAAAATAGGCTCTATATATATATATATATATATATATATATATATATATATATATATATATATATATATATATATATATATATATATATATATGCGCCAAATTTGATCAAAATCAATCCAGTAGTTTCGGAGCCTATTCAATGCATACAAACAAACAAATCTTTCTTCTTTATAATATTATTAGTTTATGTATGGAAGTATAAATTTGTATGGATATAGATTGATTTAAAATGGAATAAGAGAGAAACATTCGAAATAGTTTTTTCAGCATTTGGAGTTCCATAATCAGCCGCGATTTTTGGTGTTGTTCGTTGCTTTTCTCCTTTTCAGTCACACCATCAGCCCAAGATGGTTTATCTTCCCCAGATCTCGCCGAAGAGTCTATAATTCAGAAGCCCCAAGTGGTAATGTCTGCAGAGAAGCTGTCGTCCCTCGTCACCATCAGCAGATTCAACCTTCTGGACGCGACGGTCAGAGACCTGGTGGATAAAGTCTGTGGCCCGGGAGGCTTGTCCAGTCCCGAATCAGATGACGCAGGGATGGATCCGTAAGTTTTTCCTTTAGATGAAGTGCGCACTCGCGCACGAACATATTGCTATCGCGCTCCTCTCGTGTACCCGTGTGAACACGATAGCAATATTTTCGTGCGCGAGTGAAAGAGACAAGATAAATCAATGTACGAAATTCTACCTGCTCCGCGACCGCACCGTTGAACGTGACAACGTCATGTTTAGCGAAGTAGCACCGGTAACGCCGCATGAGTCATGTTTTTTCGTGCGTGCAGCCGGCTCCATCGTATTATAAGACGTTGTCACGTCAAAAGCTCTCACGTCACATGCTCAGTAGGTACGTGTCTACGACACCATACTAACTATTTAGTAATCTGTGGTTCTACCAACTAGTGATATTAACAGTAGGTATATGATTTGGTAACCTAATAACTTTAAGAAGCGTTTGATTATTATCTCGCCGTTAGTGTCAGATCACAGGTGACACCGCCACGATACGTGACGCTACGCGGCGTTGCATTTTTAAGATCGCTATTCAAAATTAAACTGTATTCACTACACAAAAAGATACAGGTTTCATATGACTGCACATGCGCGGTGCAACAACATTCGAACTCTTATAATGAAACGTGTATCGTCTTGTGTAATTAATAAAGTTCAATTTTGAAAAGATATCTTAAATATGCAGCGTCATGTAGCGTATCGTTTCGTTTAGTTGTGAATTGACCCTTTGTATTTTAATATTAATAATTAAAATACAAAGCTATTTTTTACGCTATTTTTCTATTTAACCTAACACCAAGCATATGACATTTTTTCAGATCTGAGCTTAATCCCAAATCGTTAAGATCTTTGAAAGAGGGATCTACTTCTATGAACATATTTTCACGGTTGGAGGCAGCTGAGGACGAAGTCACCAGACTCAACACGATCGTCCAAGAGCTTATTACTGAGAACCCGGAATTGAAGACGTAAGCGCCAATCTCCAAAATTCTGCAATTTGTAAAGATTTATGACGTCAGGATTTTTGTGGACTAACAAACATCCTATCGTCATTAGTCGTAAGACTAATAATGAAGAATGTTATAGGTTTTAATAGACTTTGAAATATTAGGTCCTTACATATGAAATTGGCGTTTTGGCGTTTTGGCCAGTAGGTCACCTTGATCTCAAATATATCTTCTTTGGTTACTAATTCCAATATCAAATGTATACCGCTATTTACTTATGCATTTATGTTTTGAAAACCGTAATTCATTTGTTATATTCCTCTTTTGGTTTTTTCTTTGCCTCCCTCTCTTTACAAAATGGAAAACTTGAAATATCGTATTATTTTCGAGTACAAGTTCCACCGTGGCACCAGTGCTGCAGAAAGGATTAATGATGTGTATGGCGGCGGTGTCGCAAAAGAAAACACAGTGCGTTTTCGTTTCCAACGTTTTCGTTTTGGAAATTTCGGCCTGCAGAACAAGCCCCGTGGACGGCCAGAGACCAAAGTTGATAATGAAGAATTGAAGGCTATTGTGAAAGCAGATCCATCGCAAACCACATCCGAGTTAGCTGCAGGCTGCGGTATTAGTGATAAAACTGTTTTAATCCACTTGAAGCAAATTGGGAAGGTGAAAAAGCTTGAAAAGTCGGTTGTCGGTTTGCTGCACTGAATTCATGAGGTACCTACCTCATGAATTCAGTGCAGCAAACCGACAAATGCGCGTCAACTGCTGCGTTACATTACTCAACCGGCACAATAATGAAGGGATTTTAAATCGAATGATTACCTGTGATGAACAGTGGATCCACCTATACGATAATGGCGAACCAGCCAAAGCCCCCAAGCGAAAATTTACTCAAAAAAGGATACTTGTGAGCGTTTGGTGGACTAGTGCCGGTGTCGTTCACTACAACTTTCTTAAATCTGGCCAGACGATTACGGCAGATGTCTATTGCCAGCAACTGCAAATCATGATAGAAAAGCTAGCTGCTAAACAACCGAGGTTGGTCATTCGCTCTAGGCCACTGCTGTTTTAGGACAACGCTAGACCACAAACTGCACAACAGACTATTAAGGAGCTTCAATTGGAATGTCTAAGACATCCACCGTACTCCCCGGACCTTGCTCCAACAGATTACCATTTTTTTTCGAAATTTGGATAACGAAAACACAAATGACAGGGGGAAAAATTCAACTCCAATGGGGCAGTCCAAAGCGTCTTCAAAGATTTAGTTGATTCCTGTCCGAATTTTTTTTAGTAAAGGAATCAATGAACTACCTATGAGATGGAAAAAGTGCATAGATAGCAATGGTAATGAACAGCTATATACTTTGATTAAATAAATATATTATGTTTAAAAAAGTCGACTTTATGGGATGGATATGAATATTTAAAGGAGGAATCATTTACAAAACGCCAATTTCATATGGAATGGCCTAATACTAAGGACCTATTTCACAATCGCCTGATAAGCGACGAGTAGCTTATCCGGATGTTTTATCGCTGCTTACTTTATACTGAGCGAAAGAGACAAAACTTGCAAATAAGCTTATCAGTAGAATGTGAAACAGGCCCTTAATAAAATTGAGTAAATCGCATATTTAATTTGAAATTTGCTTACCGCAACTTCGTTCGCACAAAATGAAATTTGCGAGAACTGGTCCCAATGCTTAATTCTGGCCCTGAATTTTCTGTGTGCAAAAGTTCATTTTAGTGTGACTTGGCATAAAAGAACAGGTAACCAACATACAATTTATTATTATTTGCGACCGAACGAGAATAATTCATCGCACGCTTGTAGTTCTTCAGGAATAGACGCGACGGGATCGTCACATTCAACACGGCACGAGTCGCCGACGCGAGATCCCACGCAGGCGACTCTAAGATCGACGACCAAATCCGAACACATGGAGGCTCATGTCCAGGAGGAGATGGGGGGGGATTGGAGCGATACGAAGAAACTGTCTACCCTCAAGCACAAGCTGGATAAAATACGCGAGGAACTGGAGAACGTTACCAACTCTTTCTACACCGCCGTCGCCAATATGGACGTAGAATTTGGTTAGTTTCTTATGAAAAACTAGCTTTTTCCCGCGGCTCCGCCCGCACAAACACAGTATCCCACGGGAATATTGTACTTTTTCGGGATAAAAAGTGGTCTATGTTTTAATACAGAGAGCTACTACCGTACCAAATTTCGTCGTAATCCGGTCAGTAGTTTTTGCGTGAAAAAGTCAAACATTCATCCATTCATCCATCCATCCTCATAAACTTTCACATTTATAATAGAAAGTAGGATCTTCTTATGAAAAGTCTTTTCATGAAAAATTTCTCCAGTGAAATCAAAAGAACCAAACAGAACGCTTAGTATAACCACCGTAGAAATAGTTTCATTCTACGGAAGAATAGAGAAAGAAAGAAAAAAGGATAGAGAGCTTCACAAGAAACACCAACATATTATTATGATGACAAAGGTACTCACTACTCATCAGAGTTTTGTGCACCGATATCAATGTGTTCATAATAATATGTATAATAAATTTAACTAAAAAAAGAAAAATTATTATTTTAAACAAAAAATTAAAACCGATTTCCAAAGTAAAAATGCACAAACAAGTGTGAAATAAAACTTATTTTCTAAATAATTCGCATTTTAAATTCCGTTAAAATTTAAACTATCAATCTTACTCAATCTTCCTAATTTTGAAGTCGGTACCAGAAAATTTGAACGTGAGTTCTATAAAATATTATAGGATATTGATTGGGCTGGTACCAACTTCAAAATTAGGAAGATTGAGTAGACAAATAATTCAAATTTTGCCGAATTGAAAAGTGGAATTATTTTTTGTGCAGACAAAACGCATTTCTGTGGTGGTCTGCTAAGCGTAATAATGTCAATATTCTTTGTTTTTCTAGATTCGTCACGTTCTGGACAATCCATTGAAGAGGAGAGTGCTAACGCTGAATCACTCGTGGAAGGTCATGGGTCAGAAAGTATGAACATAATATATAAAATATAACTATTGAAAATTTACCTATCAAGTGATTAATAATGAGTATTTACCTAATAGAACAACTAGGACCTACCTACCTTATGAATAACGAAAAATCTAATTTATTAATTTATATTTGTGCATGTGTTTGTTTCTAGTAAGAAAGTCCGACACACGTCACAGATTCGCGTCATCAACTCGTATAATGGAACGAATAGACGAGCTGGAGAAACGATGGCAAGACAGTGTGGACAAAAATTGTGATGATAAGGTACCTTTTTTTAATGAAATGGACCAGGAAACGAGCAGACGGATCGCGTGATTGTAAGCGATTACCACTCCCCTGGACAATCGCAACACCAGAGGGCAGACCCTCCAACGCCAACGTGTTGCGAGTGTCCATGGTGGTCTACTAGCTGCTGCGCACTTGCGTTCCTGGTCCTTAAAATTCCCAACCGCCCCTTGGGCCTCCGGTAACCTCACTCACTCGACGAAACACTACAAAAGCGTTATTTCACGCCAGTTTTCTGCTCTGCCGCTGTATTTATCCGGTCGTGCCGGCCCATTCGTGCCGAAGCTTGGCTCGCCTACGTATTAACCTAACCGTATTACCGTACCTAATACATGCTTAAGCAGGCTTAGCATGCATACTCTAGAAATACTAGAATCGACAAAATGACAGATTGAAGAAACATTAATACCGTGCGGAGCAAATAGGTCTTATTCTAAGGCAGCAAGGTTTGACAACATTTCTTTTATTCCCGAGCATGAGCTCACAAAATGGCCTTTTTTGACAGCATAAGTAGAAACGTTTTCTTATTTCAACCTCAAATAGTCTTACAATAATGTCAACTACTCCACATCATGGCGGTCCAAGACAAATAGTTTATTTACGTTCAGTCATTTATTTGAAATTTGATCATTTTTGACAGATTTCCCGGTAGCCATTTGAAAAATATAGCTGTTTAGAAATGTTGACTTCTATTGACGACCTTGTTACCATGGATTAAAAACTATTTTGCAACGAATTATTTTGGATAGGATATTTCTTCTTTAAAATATTTGTTCGGATCGCCATACTAAGCCCGCAGGTCTAACTAATATCTCTCGGAGTCGATTATAACCATATTCGTTAGTTATCAGACAGTGGTCGAAACCTATAGGTTACATAGCACAACAGCGTGCTGCTTGACCGAAAGTAGAATGTCCAAAAAAATAGAATCCCAATTTTTACACGTTTCACCTTTCTAAGGGTCTGTGTTTTACAATCGCCAAATAAGTGACAAATAGCTTATCCGGAAGTTGTGTCTCTGTCGCTCAGTACAAAGTAGGTAAGCAGCGACAAGACTTCTGGACAAGCCAATCGTCACTTTTTAGGCGATTGTGAAACAGACCCTTAGAACAACAGATCTAAGTGCATTATATTACTATTGGATGCTTCGTTATCATTCAGATAAGCGTGCTACAACAACAAGTGGATCGTCTATCGATGCAAGTCTCTGTGTTCGCTGAAGCTGGCTGCGTACCCACTCCAAACATACCCAAAGATTTGGAAGGTAAAGACGAATTAAATAAAAAATTTATGAGCTCTATATATATAACTCGCCACACCGATTTCGGTGACGGTGGCAGGTTTCATTGAATCCAGGCCAGTTACGCAGGAGTAATTTTATAGTGCCCAAGTGTGTTCGCAGTACATAAGAGCACTCTCTCTTCCTTTACTCTCATAACCCAGTGGGACCGATGACCGACACGACTGGCGAGTCGCGAGAGAGGAGTCCCACATTTTACATGCCCATCCGACGCATGGATCATCTTTCTAGTCAGACAATCAGGTGATCAGCCTGCATTGTCCTAACCAATCTTGGTTTGTTGTTCCAATGCTGGAATCGAACCCACGACCTCCGGTCCGAGTCGAGAGCCAAGCTTTTACCACTAGACCACGGAGGCTGAGCTCTATAATAGGAATACTAATCAACGTATCAACATTGCAAATCCTTGATTCTATTCCTAATCCAAATGGTTTCAGTTATATAAAAAATCAGAAAGAACTGTAGTACATTTCAAACATGATATAGTTTTGATTTGTTTTTATAGGATTATTATCACTTTTCGAAACTGTCCAAGGAATGCAGGAAGAACTAAAGAAGGTGCACGAGACAGCCATGCAGCTGGCGGCAGAAAAGGACACACGACAGATAAGATTCGACGTAAATATTTGTGACTGTTAAAATTATTACAATACCTATAACTAGGGTCCACTTGCGAATCTGGGTTAGGCCCGGAATCCACCAAAGCGGAGACGAGACGAGAGGAGAGGAGCTGTGTTTAAAGGAACCAATAGAAATTCGTTATTCACACATCTCGTCTCCACTCAGCTTCAGTGGATACCTTCGAGCGGAGATGTATCATAATTGTATGGCGCGATCCGGCTAGCGGAGATGCTGCGCCTCGCAAGCTGGCGACGGCCGACTGGATGCAGCATCTCCGCTACAGTCTAGTTACTAGTTAGTACGCATCTCCGCTCAGCTTCAGTCGATACACCTTTGTTGAAAAACATTTATTAGGTAGGTTATTTAGAAGGTATGATATAACCCAGGGTTAACTTTAACCCAGATCTGCGGAAGTGGCCTATATATTCAAAGTTAAAAACTTGTTTGTAAAAAGATTAAATTAAAATTATAGATCAATTTTATGTCATAGGCTCTGATCGAGCAAGTGGAATATTTGAAGAACATCAAACTGGACCGTGTGGTGATGGAGGAAGCTATGGCTGAGAAGGCAGACCTGCGCATGCTCGCTCGCAAAGTCTCCTACAATCAGTTCGAACTCGCCTGCGATGATCTCTCCAAGGGATTAGAGCATACGCTTGGAAAACTTGATATACAGGTGATCACAGAAAAACAGTAAATTTTAGTTAAGTTAAGGGAGAATAATTTTTATTTAAAAACTATCCAGGTACATCTAAAACTGATTTTTATTTTTCAATCTTCTACTACAACTTACTTTTCATAGTTAGCGGCATTAATGTTATTAATCATAATAAAACAGCTGCATAAAAACTGCAAAACCAAATAAATAAAAAATGCAAACTTTTTAAAAAAATGAGAAGATAGAAAAAAAATCACAAAAATCATTCCGGTTGTCTGTAAAGTCGGTTTACTGATGATAGTTGAACGTGACAACGTCAACAACAACAACAACAACAACACCAACAACAACACCAACAACAACAACAACAACAACAACAATAATAATAATAATGAGGTAAAGGCAATGCGAGCTAACGCTGGTACTTGGTAACAGTACTTGGTAACGATAACGGGTAACAGGTAACGCATGAGTCAGTTTTTTTCGTGCGTGCAGCCGGCTCCATCGATTTATAAGACGTTATTTAAAAGCCTTTAAAAGCCCATAATCTTGTAAAAAATTAACAAGATGGGTTTCATTGAAGAATATATTGGAAATGCCATATGGGAACTACACCCCTGTATAAGAGACTTAAAAGTGCACAGTTCACAGGGATAAGATCTAGGTAGATCGATTTTTCTCTCCCAAAACTCCCTGCATACCTACTCAATAACACAGAAATACTTGCAGCCGTTTCCGAGACTCGGATTATATATACCTACAAGATTTGCTCGTTACCTAACACCTCTTTGTTCCCCTAGGAGACTCTCTGGCAACAAGCTCTGGACGACATCCAAAGGGAGATCGAGATGAAAATAGACAAGATGGAGTTCTCGCCGGTGAAAGAGGCGTTCAACAATAAACTGAAGAAGCTACAGGAGAATTTGAAGAAACTGTCTAAGTTACGGGAGACTGAGGCTGCCGGCACCAAACGACGACTATTGAAGTGAGTAGAAGAGTAGTATATAAATAGAATTCTGCGTTTAAACAGCAATAGAGTTGATAATCGAGTGTCGAGATGTCATATACGACATTGACATTTGACTCGACACTTGTGTGTTCGGTTTTCAGCTTATTAGTGCATTAGCGGATTAGTTTTTTAAATCTACGAGTCTCACAAACTTTCGCATCTTAAATAAGCATAGTAGAATTTTTTTCATATTAGATATTCTACATAGCGATTTATTGTAATTCTGTTTGAAATGATATTTTTACAGAGATGTGAACTGCATATCGTGCGACGCGAAGGCAGTGATGCCGACGGAGGTGGAGTCCGCGCTGCCGGTCATGAGGGCGCTGCCGCCCAGCATCTCCATGAAGCCCTACCTCAGCTATGAACTGGGTTTGTTTTTTTCATTATTAAATGGGCCAAGGTTTCTAAGCGATCGAAGGATCGCCTGATGGTGAGCTACCTAAACTACCTAAACTGTATTATTTCAGCTTTTAATGAGCAGAATCGACCTTCTGTTTGAGTCAGTCATTTTAAAATTTTCGCCATTGGAAAGTGTAGTGTTTTCATGTAGTAAACTAGTAAATGCAAGTAAAAATATATTGTGTTAATAATATTATAAACATTATGTTCTGCAACAGATGCTATAAGGAAGGCGCAAGCGACTAACACGCCGCAACGGAACATGCGCGACTGGGAACAGATTGAGAAGCAAATGCCGGCTAAATTCACGAAATTGAGGTGAATAATTATTCAACTAATCACTAATCAACCAGGTTGTTGAGTGTTAACCAATAACATTCTCATAAAATTCTGAGTTTGAAAGCTTATTTAATTACGAAATTCTACGAGATGTGCGTGCGCGTGGATGCATACGGGTAAAACAGTAAAACCAATCTTCGTTTTCTATAGAAATTCTCAGACGATGAATGAAAAATCCTGTCTGTCAAAAACCATTAGAAACATGGTCGCACTGTACCTCTGGTATGTTTAATTTCAACAATTGAACGCCAAGCAGCGCCGCGTCGCGCTTCCTCTCGTTTCAGTGTGATTTGACGCTTACGCATAATACATTGACAAACACTGGAACCGTCTTTGGCCTCTCCTATGGGAAACCCACCGTCTTGTATGTTACAGTAAGTCAGACAAAGACAAGCACCTGTGCAACCGCTACTGCGGCGGGTCGCACACGGTGGTGTCGCCGGCGCAGCGAGTCGCGCGCACGGGCCACTTCGTCAGGCAGTGGGGGCCGGACGTCATACCGTTGTCCTCCGGGCTTGAGGCCGGAGACGATGGCAGAGTAAGTTAATATCTAGACCTTGGTAACCGAGCTTTGCTCGGAGATGTGAGAAACTAAAAAAATATAATGGGTTTCGAATTTCGAACCAACCTCATTCCGAATTTTCGAACAAAGCCTAAATTAGGAGTTTTGCCGAGGAATTCAATGGGTGACGTTGTGGTTTTGGTATTTCTTCTATATAGGTAGAATATTAACTATTATATATTCGTTAAAGTGCACAAGTGTGGGCGGCAATTGGTACAACTTCAAAAAACGTGCTATTTTGTGTTCCCTCCAAAACTCCCTAGGAACTTTCAGTAAAGCTTCTACCACTTTACTGAAACGACTGACTTGACTCATTGACTGTACTGACTTTATTTGGACTTTGACGAAACTTTGGACTTGACGATTTAGAAATATGGTGTTGAAAATTGAAACGAAAATTCTATTTCCCGCCTTTTTAAATTGACACTGGCAAATGGTTATAACTTATAAGCCGATGACATTTAATAATAAAAAAAAGTCTAAAAAATACGCATACCAAACTGTCAATCGGACTGACATAATAGAGACGAAATTATTGATCTAATGTTGCACGATGAAAGAACAAAAAGATATTTAGCTTAAAATGCGTAGTTTTCCAGGGAGAGACCTAGCTTGAACGATTTTTCTCCCCCAAAACTCCCTGCATACTGAATTTCATATTAATACTTGCAGACGTTTTCGAGAAACCGATTAAAAATATACAAGATTGTCCCGTATAAAGTATAAGATACTAATATTAATATATAGAGCAAATATTTGGTTTTTATTTGCATTGAATAAGCTCCGAAACTACTGTGCCAATTTTTATGAAAATTGGCACAGATATAGAGTGGACCACGGAGTGACATAGGCTTTTTTATCCCGAAGAAGTATACCTAGTGTATACCTACTACGTACTAGCGCAGATTACTAAATGTTACTACGTAAGTACTATTTACTACGTAGAGTACAGTTACGAGTAGGTGTACAGTACAGTATAAAAACTGCTTTCTTAATTTCCCTCGACAACCACCGTATTCCTATGAAATTAATTAGACAATGTATGGAAAACGAAGAACGTATTTGTAGTGTACGCTGTGTCCTACTACTTACTATTATAAATGTGAAAGTTTGTGAGGATGGATGAATGTTTGTTACTCTTTCACGCAAAAACTACTAAACGGATTTTTATGAAATTTGGTATGGTAGTCTGGATTAAAATTTATGACTTTATTTTATCCCGAATAAGTACAGATCGCGTCATGGGATTTACGCGGCCTGAGCCGCGGGCAAAAGCTAGTTACGGATAAGGATGATTGTTAGTGTGTCTGAGACTGTAAGTATACCTAAGTATAAAGTATAATATTATGAGAAATAAGAAAAAGAGCTTATAAGTTCAGAACTTAATAGCTCTTTTTCATATAAATCAAACCTTATAAATTGCAGTCTACATCACTTGAGTTATTGCAGCTACTCGGGCTGGTTTGGAAAGGGATTAATTACAGAACCGATGCCAAGTTAGAGCTTAATTCAAGCCCTCGTCAACTGTCAAATACTCCAAACTTAGGTTATAAAGTTTAAAGCACTTGAACCTAGGTTAGGTTAGACGTTAGGAAGTTTGAAGGATTAAGTAGATACATTTAGCCTGTGGTAATGCGACAGACGCTTAAGAGGAACAGAGATACTTCATTTTAATACTCATGTTTGGACTAAGTCAAAAGGGAGAGATATATTTAAAGAACACACTTTAGGAGATAGGTACAACTCGTTTAAATATGGGACTGAAACAATTGGCGTATACATACGTTTTTTTTTTACCTATTTATTATAATGTGCCGTCTTCCGCCTTTTGTCTGTATTTATTTGATCGGGTTTAATTAACACTGATATTCGATATACTTACTTATATGTCAAGTTAAGTTCTTATTATGGACTATATTATATCCGCCTAGATTCATGATTTATTAACGAGATAAAGAATGTAAGTACATACAATACTTATTATGCTACTTGACTCATATTTAATTTCATACATTGAAGGAGTATTTCCTTTAGTACTTGGCTTAGGAAAACGTATTTTAGCGATATCATAAATTAAAAACTTAAGATTAATAAATAAAGTTGATTTAAAAATATGTATTTTTCTTTTTTAATTTCTACAGATGAAATATTTCGAAGTAACTTCCGGCAAGGATGTGACGACACAAACACACTAAACACATATTATGTAGTAGTGAAACGGAACGTTTCTGTAAATAAATAGTTCATGACATCTTAAAAAGTTATATATGTCAAAGCGTCAAACGGAACGTAACACCGCCATTTTGCTACTACGGTCTATAGCACAGATTACAAATAGTACTAGTAGGACGTCACAGCACAGATAATTAATCTATCAACCAACATGGTGAATAGTGTTTTCGCCGGTTTTTAAAAAGTAATTTTTAAAATATTTTTTCATAGGTTTTTTAGGTTTCACAATAATCTATTTTTCGTGTAATGAAACAATTATGAAGCGTTTAGGACATAAATAAAAACAAGGTCACGTAGCCTATTCGGTTTTCTTTTCAGCTGTACAAAGTGTCAGATGCACAAGGGCCCACGCCGGCTAGCACTGGTCAGTATTTCACTTTTCTATTAATTTCTTTTTTTTAAAGCTATAACCTGACTACGTAAATTATATAGCCTATGGTACCCGGGCTATTATTACGAATATACTGACACCTCATTCATTAAAATCGGATCAGTAGTGTAGGCGCTACGTTGCGACATACACACATAGCCCAACCAAAAATCATTACCCTTCCGTATAGTTTCGCCGTAGTCGGGTAAAAACTGACTAAGACTACTTACTTACTAACAGGTATTATAATAATGTAAGTACTAGCACTTACCTAATCGCAGTACGCCAGCGTGGACAGCCCATATCCTCCTCGCATTGAGGATAGACCAGAGTCCTAGCAACGGGCACATTGGTGGTCGGTCGCGATATTTTACACTGCGTTGAAACTGACAATTGCACAAAATGTCGTCAGAACATAAACCGCGAAGCGTGGAAATAATGTTACGTGTAGTATAATAATTACACAAATAAGAAATTACATTTATTCAAATATTTTTATTCACAGATATTGATAAATTGACACCGAAATCGAAAAAGACTGAGAATGAAAAGACACAAAATTTCACTTCGGTAAGTTAAAAATTAAGATGTTAAATCAGTAGTGGCTAGTACCTACGTTTTGTTAATTCCTTTCCTTAACTGAGCTTTAATCAGTTAAAGAAGGTTATTAACCTCAGACACGTCCTTTATGCCGACGACATAAGGATCACGAGCATAGAAACTCCGAGGTAAGATAACTCTGAAGTCTGAACGGATTAAATACTAACGTAACTTTTTATTTTTTCAGGAGTGTCATTGCTTAGAAGAGGGTAAATATAAAAAATTCATATCAGTATAAGTCATAAGTACATCCGTATATAACATTTTTTATCCACTTATGCTTAATAATTATGAATTAATCCGTCATGCGGATGACAAAAATATAAATTTATTACTAAAATATAAAAATATCCGACCAAAGGAATGCACGCACAATTGTGTTTGTTTATTACTTATATAATACAGTAACTAACATTTCCTTTATTATTACAGAACCGTAACCAAATTATTGGATGAATTGAAGATTTTGTACGTTTATTTTCATTGAATCAAATAAAACAATCGATAATTTAATCTGATGTTTATTGGTAAAATACCATTAGCTTATAAAATATAGGACAAAGCGAGTAACACATCTTTGACATACGCGACAGGGACTCTATGTTGTGGCAAACAGAATATGCCTATTGCTAGCCGATACTCAAAGAGTAAACACATATTTACAAAACAAAACAAATCCGATTAAAACTGCCTCACAATTTTCACTAAGAAATAAATTCCATGAAAACAACACTACATAGTGTGCGCTAAGCTTCACCAAGTACGGAATAACCAAAGAAATCTATCAAAAACCTGATCTCACTCTATACTCTAGGGGCGGCCTTAACTATGTCCCTAAACAATTACCCATAAACACTAGACCTAGATAATATATAGGTATAATGTTTAGGGGTAATAAACAATTACCCCTAAACACTATACCTAGAGAATATCTAGGTATAGTGTTTAGGGGTAATTGTTATTGTAATCCCTGTATAATATATTATATTATACATGGATACAACGTAGGGCGAGCGCTCGCTTGAGACACGAGTCATAAATAAGACAGTTTTGTCTCATATCAAATACAAACATGTCTTACGACTAAAACACCTACAGTTTTTTTGTGTCGCTCCTAGACAGTTTTGTCTAACGGACATTTGGTTTCAAGCGTATGTTTCATATTATAATATGTAGTTATTCATATAATATGTAGCTGTGTTGTAATTCAAGTCTTGAGACTGTCGTGTCTTAAGTAAGCGCTCGCTCTTAAGTCCACAATTTGACAATGGGACTATTAGAACAAGATTATAGTGAAACTAAATAATGGATCAATGTAAGAGTATTTTTGAGTCTTCCTCGGAGCAGAAATAAATACACACATTTGTTACGATTTACAGTTATGAGACTATTTTACCAACAATGTGAGTGTATATAGGTAGAAGTAATGACGTCTACTGATGAATACAATAAAAATCGTAGGTAAGTTTATCATAAATATAATAATAGTTAATACATTGTTATCAGAAGGGAATTCTCATATTTACACAGTTTATATTTTACCTTTACTGAACAGACAACAATGACCGTGTCCTCCAAACTAGTAATATAATACTAATATGTGGAAAAATAAGATATATAAACCGTTTTATGCAGGGTCAAATGATATTGCTACTTACAAAGTAACATACAAATACATGACATTTGACATTTTCAATTTCTAATTAGAAAAGAATAGTCTACCTACTATATTTTACTGTCGTCAATGTCATCGAATGCTAGACGAGCGAGCTACCGACTAATTTATATTCATAATAATACCGCATTCAACCAAAGTATACATTTTATTTTTATGATATTTTTTTTATACAAAATCACTGCTGACAATTTAAAAATATATCAGAATAATAACATTTACACTGGTAATGAGTGCGTTCTAAATGATTACGCATCCTCTGTTTATAAAACATTCGTATAACGTGATATTACTCTTATTGTAAGTTTAAAACATAACTAAAAGGTGATTTCACTGTAACTTAAATTACATACTATTCGGGCTAGAGACTCTGGGAGTCAATCTTTCAAAATGTCTTATCTTGAGCTCGTGTGTGAACGCATACTAAAATACCTTATACTATCAGGGACCAGGCCTAAGCTGGCTGACTTTTGTCATAATTTGTCTGTATTATATTAAGTACCTTATGATAAATAAAAAAAATGAAAAGAATCACAAAAATATTTATCTAGCCAGGGGATTCGAACCCACTACATTCCGAATTTTCGAACAAAGCAAAATTTATGCATACGCAGACTAAACTGCCAATCGGACTGACATATTAGAGTTAAAATTATTTATATATTTGTTGCACGGCGAAAGAAAAAACATATATAGCTTAAAAATGCGCAGTTTCCCAGTGATAAGACGTAGCTAGATCGATTTTTCTCCCCCAAAACTCCCTGCATACTAAATTTCATGGTAATACTTGCAGCCGTTGCCGAGAAATCGATTATATATATTATATACAAGAATGTCTCAATTAAAGTATAAGATATTGCTTGTATTCCTAATCTAAAGTCAGTATTCCGGAAAGTACGATATGACATCACATCACGTCGCCATTTTGTACCGGAGTGAACTAGTTATCTATATATCTAGTCTAATATTATCATACAATTTAACATATTATCATATATATATGGTATGGTGCAAGACCTGTTGATCTTGCACGCGTCCGCAAGTCGCGTCTTTAAACGTAATATTGGCCACAAAAGTAACTTTTTTTGTTTCTTTAGTGGTAGAATTATCATATTTACGACATAATAAAACCGAAAATGTAGTGGTTTTCGATCGCTTTTAGTAGTTTTTAGCAGGAAACGACGCGAGATTAGTAGTTTCGCGAACACAGAGTTGGCAACACTACTGGCCAGTGCTGCAGTGGTTTTAGAACGCGACAACAGTATGACAGCTACAGAGGCGTCAGACGTGCTGGCCAGTATACTGGCTTTAGTTTAGGAACATAAGCATCATATTAATATACCAAAGTGACATGTCATTGACCATAAGATATGCACGTATTTTCTTTGATAAACCACGTAGTAAAATCAGTTTTTCGATCAAGATCTGATGTGCAATGAGACGTCAATTAACACGCACGCATAGAAAGTTCATACTAAATTTCGTTTTGTTAGAAAGAGATTGAAATCTTTGACCGCTTATATTCGTATCTACCTTATTTTTTAACAGATATTGGCAATTTTTTTTTGTCATTTCGTTTCTTTTCTAGTCTAGTATGATAATATTTTAATTAAAGTAATTCTGTTCTATGCATATTTCCTATTGACGTACTGTGACTGCATGTCGTCATAATAATACAAATAAATTATGATAACACTCTACCTGCTTGTGAATTTTATTCCCTAAAAGTACATTGCGACATTTTGCAGCAATACAAACAATCCACTGACAGTCGCGCAAATATTGAGCTTCTCTCAGTAAAGTTGAGCGCAATCATATCTAAATTTGCTACTTATTGTCAACATACAAAAGTAGCAATTCGAGGTTGTCCATCTTGTCTCCGGCCAGGTGGTATCGTGTCTGTAGTATGTTACAATGTGTTGATTCAACATTAGCGATGTCGCCCTTTCACACCGTAGTGATTGCCGGAGCCCTCGCGGCTGTACCGCCTCTCTTTGCGTTCGTCTCGCGACCCGCGCGCCTTGTCTCGGCGATCTCGGTCGCGCGACCTCTCCTTGTCGCGACTCGACTCGTGACTTCTGTTAGAAAAAGTTGATTACATAAATTCCGATTTCTCACAGCTAATGACAACGAGAAACACGGGATTGCATCAATCCGGTATTAGTTTGAAAATCCATAATAATATAGCTGTCTACATTTAAACTACTCGTATCTGAGGTATGTTATTTGATCTTTGCCGATTGATTAGAATCGCAACATGCAGTGTACCTTGTCTTAAACGACTGCAATACAAACAAGTTGCGCTTTATTACGATTTACGACCTACGTCGCACGACGTCAAGACAGTTAAAATAAAATATATAATGTTATACAGTGTAGATAAACGGAGCAAATAATGAAGGCTACATTTATTAATGTTACCTGGTCTCACCGGCGGAGCGGCTGTCGCGCGACTTGCGGCGCGTGGGGGCGCTGCTGGAGCGAGACCGTGGCGACCGGTCGCGCGACTTCCGCGGTGACCCGTGCGGCGACTCGCGCTCGCTGTTCAAATTGAAGTCATCAAATCTACAACAAATATTTTAAAAAAATCATCGCAAATACCTTTGCTACTAAAACGCTCAGTCAATTTTAAATAAACCAGCATAGTATAGTCAATAATTCAATTAACCTTTAACTACTGGCGTGTTTTTTTTTTACATAATTTCTGAGGGGCCTGCTATTTCTAATGTTTATATTATGAATTTATAGGAAGTTTAAGGGGCTAAATTACTAATTATTTATTAGCTTGAATATATTTAAATAAAATAAGATTGATTTTAATTTTTTTTTATTGATAAGTACCTACCTTAAATTAAGGTGAGTATCGACTTCGCGCGGCAAAAAATCGAACATTACTCGCGCGGAAGCCGCGAACTATGCGTACCGTGCCGCCGCGCGAGGCAACTCGGACATTGGCGCGCTCGAACGTGCCGCGCGTCGAACCAGATTATGTCGGTTTTTGACACCGCGGCAAAGGAGCGTCAGTGCGTTCTGCGCGCGCAATTGGGACGGATCTCGAGTATATTAGTTGGTGGGCACACGAAACATGGGCAACGACAAGTGTCATACTTTAGTAAGATTATACGGCACTTGATAATTTCTGTGGAACAGTAATTTTAGTGATTATCGCAACAAAACATTAAGAAAAGATGCATGGAATGACATAAGTGCAGAAATGGGCCTGCCTGTACCTGAACTGAAAAAGAAACGAACGTCCATGGTTGCCGCGCACAGAATGAACACTCGTTGACGGATCACCTGCAGCGCGCAGCGGCCGCGCGAAAAAAAAAGTGCGCTAAATTGGCTCGCGAGCCAAAACCGTGGTTTGTCGCGGACGAACAATGCTCGCGCGGCAGCCTCACGATTTCGATACGCAGCTTAAGACAATTAAAACAATTAGCTAAAAATTTTAGGCAAAAACACTTGAGATCAGAAATCAGTCTAAATTCTAAAAAAAACCAACAAATCCTTATATGTATCTTAGCAGTTCAGTAATATCTCTAATTAACTGTATATAATTAACAGTAGGAACTAATCAAGAAATATAAAATTGCAAGGCACCAAATCTTATAAAAAAGCTCATATTTAGAAGCAGTCTGGGCAAACTTTTTTTGTCTTTTCGTTTTCGACAAACGCGAATCATCTTCGTATTCATTGACCGTTTCCTTCCAGATGATGTAATCAGTTTCCGAGTCCGAAATAGTTACTTAAATGACTTGGGGTCTGAGGCCCGCAAAAAATTCTAAATGAATTTACTCACATAAATTATGTGCAACGACCATAAATCACCTTGCATCACTAGATTCGAAGCTACTTGAAGCGGGGTAAGCGTCGCGCGCGGGGGAGGGTAGTAATTAGATATTGTTACTGTAGCTAGGCCTGAGCGGCCCCCACGTCAGCAGTTAAAGGTTAAAAGTCTAATGCGATCTATTCAGTCTATCTATTCAGTAGTGCTCTTAGTTGGCAACACGCCTATTGTTACTGTCAAGCAACAATAATTAGCTGAGCATATTCTCAGCTGCCGGTCTTTTTGTAGTTTATATAAAGTATTATGGAGTGAGACAAGACCTACTTGTTTTTGGGTGACTCGGTGGAGCTGTGACTAGAGCTGGAGCTGGACGAAGAACTTGAGGATGAGGAGGAACTTCTGGACCTGCTGGAGAAAAATTAATTCAATTATCATAGTTATACATATATGTACGTATGTTAAATACACATCCGTGACCCAGGAACACAGAAACCTTTTTTCTACCTACCGACCGCGACCTCTTGCTTGACCGCCAATGCGCTAACCACTGAGCCAGAGGTCGTCCATTACCTAATTTTAACCGACTTCAAAAAAGGTGGAGGTTCACATTTAGACTGTATTTTATTATTTTTTTATGTTCGTTACCTCGAAACTTTCGACTGGGTGAACCGATTTTGATGATTCTTGAAAGCTTGTACTTTAAATTTGGTCCAGTTCTGACAATGGCATCCATGAGAAAACCATTTAAGTCTTAAATTTTTACTTTGGAAGTCAGTCTTCATTTTTTGTTTAAAAATAATTAAAACTAGATGTAGCCCGCGACTTTGTGCGCGCAAAAGTTAATCTTGCGGAAACCGTACATTTTTTCACAATAAAAAGTAGCCTATGTCCTTCCCCGTGGTCTCAGAGATATATCTCTGCCAAATTTCATTAAAATCAATCCAGTAGTTTCAGAGCCTTTTCAATGCAAACAAACAGACTTTTCCTGTTTGTAATATTAGTATAGACTATCTACACTTTACCTTTTTTTAGTTTTTGTGTCTAACGATTTTCCATTTTTTTCACTTTGGTCTGCCTGTGCTTCTGAATTTTCATCCTTTTCACCTTTTTGGTTTTCTTCACCATCTGAATTACAAGCAAAAAAAAACTATTTCAAGAAAATGTAAACTACTACTCATCACACTAATAACACAATTTCGCTGATTTGAATCTATGAATAAATCCCCTTGTTCCGTTTTCACATCTCAATTTCCTGACAAGTTGTAAAAAGAGAAATTATTACAAAGGACCATGCAAAAAACTGTATGGGCAGTGTCCCCACCCACCAACAGATTTCAAACCTATCTCAGTTAATAGCTCTTGCCACGCTGATAATTATTTAGTATGGCGACATTCACCTCGGGAGTGAAGTTTTGACAGAAATTGGAAATTAATTGTTATTGTTTTATATTAGCGACCCACTCCAGCCTCACACGGGTGCAATGTATTATACATATAAAGCTTTCTCTTTAACCACTCTATCCATTGCTGAAAACTGGATTAAAATTCGCTGCTTAGTTTAAAAGATCTAATCGAACAGGAAACTGAGCGACTTCATTTTATACTGTGTCTAACTAATATAAAACAATAAATTCCAATTTCTGACAAAACCCCACTCGTGTGGTAAATGTCGCCATACTAAATAATTATCAGCGTGGCAAGAGCTATTAACTGAGATAGGTTTGAAATTTTTTGGTGGGTGGAGACGATATTTTGCATGGTACTTTTTTTCCACTCTCCCAACATGTACTGTATTTAATACTTACGAAAGTGTCGGTCCTTTTTCACTTTCTTAATTACTAGTATCGAAACTATCTAAAAACCAAGTTCATACTAAGTCTTGGGATTGTCACCTTGTTTGGAAGAGTTGCCCTGTTCCCCGTCGCTGCCCCACAGGTCGTACTTGGACAGATCTGCCTCGTCACCAGAGTCTTCCTCATCATCCTCAGCCCCCACCTCACCCTCTTGGGACGCTGATGGTTTACTCTGAAACAATCAAATTTTAACAATAAATATATTTACTCTAGAAAAATAGAATTAAATACTGTCAGGGCTTCAATCCTCACTAATATTATAAATGTGAAAGCGTGGATGTTTGTTACTCTTTCACGCAAAAACTACTGAACGGATTTCGATAAATTCGGTATGGTAGTAGTTTAGACTCTGGATTAAAACATAGGCTACTTTTTATCCCGAAAAAGTAGTGTTCCCGAGGGATACTGTATTTACGCGGGCGGAGCCGCGGGAAACAGCTAGTATGGACATAATATTGCTTGAAAGGTGGGTAACCTCATGAATTGAGTGCAGCAAACCGACAAATGCGCGTCGACTACTGAGTTACATTACTCAACCGGCACAATAATGAAGGGACTTTAAATTGAATCATTACCTGTGATGAACAGTGGATCCTGTACGATAATCGGAGACGCTCATCGAAATGGCTGAACCCTAGCGAACCAAAGCCTGCCCCAAGCGAAAATTGACTCAAAAAAAGTTACTTGTCTTGGACTTGGATAGTGCCGGTGTCGTACTACTACACTACAGCTTTCTTAAATCTGACGAGATGATTAAGGCAGATGTCTATTGCCAGCAACTGCAAATCATGATGGAAAAGCTAGCTGCTAAACAACCGAGGTTGGTCATTCGCTCTAGGCCACTGCTGCTTCAGGACAACGCTAGACCACACACTGCACAACAGACGGCTACCAAATTAGAGGAGCTTCAATTGGAATATCTAAGACATCTACCGTACGCCCCGGACCTTGCTCCAACAGATTCCCATTACAAGGGAAAAATTCAAATACGATGGGGCAGTCCAAAGCGCCTTCAAAGATTTTATTGATTGCTGTCCGAATGGTTTTTTTAGTAAAGGAATCAATGAACTATCTACCTGCCTACTACCTACCTACCTGAGATGGCAAAAGTGCATAAATATCAATGGTATATACTTTGATTAAATAAATATATTATGTTAAAGAAAATCGAATTTATGTTCCTCCTTTACAAAACGCCAATTTCATATGTAATAACCTAATATTATATACAAGGATTGCCTGGCTCAACTATAAGATTTATTAGTGTATATGACATGGTTATATGTCATAGATAGAGGTCTATATGTTGTCAAAATGCTAACAAATATTCAAAAATTACAACATACAAACCTTTCTACGTTTTTTCCTTCCTTCGGTTTTGCTGGGCTTATCAGGCTGTTTGACTGTCAATTTAAGCCTATTTAACATAATCGGCTTCGGCAGAGCAAAGCTTTTAAAATTTCCTATGACTGGTGCATTCTCATTTAAATTATTTGCGTTTTTATTCATTTCATCACTCTTAAGATTTATATTTAATTTATTTGATAAACTTGATGGTAGCACCACTGGACCGGGATCAAAAATATCGCTCAGAAATGGCGTGTCGCCAGTATTACCATCTAACTTTTGAAGTTGTTTCTCCATAATTTCATCTGGATCTGATTCTTTCTCCCAGTCTTCGTCATTTGTTAAATTTATTGTTTCAACTCCAGTATGTACAAGTTCAAAACTTTCTGTCCCAGCTTGCTGTGACTCGTTTCTCTCATTTACCTGAGGCTGATTTAACTTTTGCAAGTTTTGTATAGCAAGTAAAAGCGTGTTAGCATTTATACCAGACAATAAATTAGAGAAGTCAATTTGCGGAAGCTCTACTACTGGTTTTTGCTGTTGGTCGTTTTCAACTGTGTTGTTTTGGACAGGCAAATCATGTCTGATGTCTTTATTATCCTTTTTGGGACTAATTTGTTCTATTTGCTCTACATCTATTTGCTTTTTTACACTTTTATGTCTATTATTATCTGGTTTAATAATAATTGTTTCCAAAACATGAACCTTTTTTGAAGGACTTATATCTTTCGGCATTGGAATATCACAGGTTTTAATACTTTCTATTTCTTCTGATATTTTTTGTATTTCATTATATTCTTCTTCGGGAGCAACTGCTTGTTTTCTTGTTGCGGATAATTTATTTTTACCATCTGGTAAATTAAAGGTATTGTTTTTAGCAATGTTATCATTAATTGGAATGTTTTGCAGTTTATTAATTAAGGGTGTAGAAGTATTTACAATCTGATTATCACTACTATTATCGAGATCTTTTAATAAACCTAATAAGTTATTTTGTCTTTCTTGTAAAAACTCTGAACTTAACTCATCATTCTCTGGCTTTTGGGAGTCACTATTTTGGTAAAGTATATCTGTAGGACTATGACTCGGTTGTTTTATTGCCTTGGTGCTTTGAGGTGTAGTTTTCTTTTCAGCTAGAGCTACTACAACTGAATCGGAAGTATTATAGAGATCATCATCATCATCGTCCCATTCCATTTGAGTTTTCTTAATACTTTCATATGCTTTTTCATCATCATATACTTCTGGACTTTTCTGGACATCATCAAAAGTGTTAAAAATGTCCATAATACTCCTATTCTTTGCATTTGTATTTGATTGAACAACATCGAAAATTCGAGATGCATTCTCGATAGAAGTATCAACAGTTTTTGTTGTCTCTGCACTTTTACAACTTTTATCAAAAGATACATAAGAGTCCATACAAACAAAATTATCAAAATCGTCTTTAGTAAAGTCCATATCTTTTTTAGGGACAGGAGACTGGGCAGACACATAACCCTTCTGCTCATTGCAATACAAATTCGTAGTAGAAGCCTGTTGTACCAGTTTATGAGGAGTTGGCTCTACACGTTTCTCAGAGCTAGGTGGTTGTTTGGTTTTATTGAAAGAATTTCCATTTCCTTTTGCCCAAAAACCTTTCTTCTTAACATTGTTTTTGAAGTCCTGGTAATTATTTTTAGCTATAGAACCAAGCTTGGTTGGCACATATTCACTTGAACAACCATCTGTATCAAAAGCAACAGCGTCATTATTCCTTTGATTATTTTTGACATTCATGTTGTGCAAATTGGAAGTGTAAATATTACCAGTAACCAGAGGAGACTGTTCTGCAGGTTTCACAGTATTATATCCAGGATATGTAATATTTGGTACATATTCTTTAGGCTTTGCACTTGTTATCCTTCTTTTATATTTTCTTTTACCTTTTCCAATATCTCCAAACTTTCGTGATCTGAAGTCTACATCTGCACTATCATAGGAGAAAGACTCAGAGTCTGAATCTTGTGTTGATTGTCTAGCACTACTAAAGTTTATCTGAATTTTTTTGGGAAGGTTAGTAGCTTTAGCATTAGTTTCCTGCTCTTCATCTGTATCAGAATAATTTGAATCCCGACTGTCACGAGAACTGGATCTATTCCTCCTTCTTTCATCTATTGTACTTGTAGATGCACCTGCATGCTCTGTTTCATTTTCTCCTCCTCCAAGTAACAGAGTCTCAACACTGGCACTCTTTTGACATAAGGCCGATGGATTTTGATTATTATTTTGAATAATGACATTAACATCATCATCATCACTATCAGATGGAATAATTATTTCATCTGGATTTAAATGTTTTGGAGGTATTTTAGGTTTTGCATTAACATTTTTAGTGATTGTTTGTGTTGGATATGTCACTTCAGTAATTGTTTGTGGAGTTTCTAGATGTGAATCAACTAAACACCCAGTTAGTAGCAGGCGCTGCCTCCAAGCAAATATTGTTTTGAAATCCGGAGCCGGTTTGTCAAACATAGATTCAAACTTTTCAGTGCTAATCTTGCAGTTATTGTATACAATAGCAAAAGCTGCAGCTTTTACTCTCTCATCAATACTATAAGTAACTTCAAAGGTTTCTGCAGGGGTAGAGCCAGTGAATGTATATACTAGGTCATTGTTTGTAGAAGTTACTCTATTTTCCATTACAGGATGTTTAAAAGATGGAGATACTACATGTTTACTATTCTTTGAGCCAGTCTCATAACCAGAAGAACCGGCTGGATCCTTATCACCTGTACTTATAAATCTTTTTCTTTGCACACCATTTGTCTTATAATTTGGAAGCATATAATCTTGTCTCTGATAGCCAATCTGGTTTTGAATTTGATGTCTCCTAAATGCCATTATTGATAGTGGAGGTAGTTCACAGACTGAGCCATCACTAAGGCTACCATTTACTCTATCGGGATCTTTACTTTTGTAAAAGGGTATGTTTGTGGCAGACACTGGCATTACGGGATCCTTCACTTCCTTTGACAGCATTGTTGGTGGCAACTTTTTGTTTACTGGTCCTTCAGTGATGCCAACCTGAAGGCAGGAAAAATAATCTCCACTTTAATGAATATGTGCTTCTAAAATAATAATATAACATCTTCTTAGCTTGATATCCACAAACAGCCATAACATTGTAAATTGGTATGATTATGAAGAAAAACATAAACATCGAATTTTTATAATTTTGCCGAAATGAATAGCTATTTTATATTATACAGTTATACTGTCTGTCAATTTTAATGTAAACCACATCAAGTAGATAATAAGGTATAACAACAGAACTAGGATATTACCTTATCTTGTGAGTCCGATTTTCGTTTTCGCCTCTTCCTGCCAAATTCATCATATTCATCGTCAGAGGATGGTTCTCGTCTCCTGTATTCCACCACACCACGTTCATTGTACCCACCTCCGTAGCCGGTACGCGCCTCAACCTGAAATAAATAAAGTGTACCAGACACGACAATCATTTGAATCGCGATTACATAGATAAATCTAAGTAATCAATCATCTACCTCACCAAACTTGGGTGCATTGCATACATTGCAAGTTTGTCGCCGGGCCCAGTTGACATTCGCACATTTATTGCATTGCCAATCGTCGGCGTTGAAAAGGCCGCGAGATTTTTCAGCCGCCGATTTTCCGATTTCTGTACCCAATTTCTTCTTAAAGGGTTTTTGATTGGGCCGCTCTTTATTGCAACGATAGCACGAAGTTCTTCGAGCGAAATTAATATTACCACAATTTGCATCGCTACATATCCAATCTCCGTCGTTCATTTTGGTTTGGCAATTCTAGACGCTTGTTAATTTAGAAAATAATACAATATTAACACATTATCACTATTACGCCAAGCTTTATTCATAATATAGGCAAAATTACAATGGGCATGTAAATAAAAGGTAAAGGTGTCGGCAAAGTTACTTTCAAAGAAAACCAAGCACTCTTTGCAAGAATAATGATTGCAATTTGCAACAAGCATTCATGCTTTAGTTCACTCTAGCCATGACATGACCGTAGAGAAATACTCTTTCGATTTTCCTGTCTTTCACAGATAATACTTCCGGCAATCCTGTGAGGCATAGATTATTTTCACCGTAAAGCGCCTTACTTACCGTCCAGCCTGCAAATCCGATACCGCGGCCTTGAAGCGGACTTGGAGGCAAAAATTATAAATGATTGACAGTATTGACACTAATGACGGCTATTAATACCAGTGTAGGATTTGCAGGCTGCACTGTGAGTACAGCGCTTAAGGCGCTATAGGAATTAGAATAGCTATTCAAAATTGAACGTCTTTCACCCCTCTTGCTTTCAATCGTGTTTAAGTTTTGCCTACGATTGTTACTACTCCAATCCGCTTCAAGGCTAGCCCTGTATTGGCCTGCAGATTGGCCGTGAGTATGGACTTTGCCTATTGAATCTAAAAAACACAATAAATTAAAAAATTCTGTCAGCTAATTTTTTATTTATTTATTTAAATATATGGCGTCGGCTTATACCATTTGCCAGTGTCAAGTTAAAAGGCGGGAAATAGAATTTTTGTTTCAATTTTCAACACCGTATTCCTAAATCGTCAAGTCTAAAGTTTAGTTAAAGTCCAAATAGATAGTCATATAAAGTCACTAAAAATCACACACAAAAAGGTAAAGTCAAAAAAGGTGAAGCTTTACTGAAAGTTTCTAGGGAGTTTTGGAGGGCATACAAAATAGCATGTTTTTTGAAGTTGTACCACTTGCCCACACTTGTGCACGTTAAAGAATATTTAATGGTTAATGTTCTACCAATATTACACATTATGAACCGAAATAACACAAATTTATGAAGGACATACAAAATCCACAACGTCACCAATTGAATTCCCCGGCAAAACTCCCAGCTAAATCTTGACCATATCTAGAAATAAGACCATAGGGATGTTGCCTAGTGTGGAATATCACATTTTTATAAATTAAATTATAAATTTTTGATTAAAGATAAATAAATCTAAAAAATAGGTATTTAGAATTTTAGATTGGCGCGATTAAAAATTATAAGCAAATAAAAAATATTGCCCATTTCTTTCTCGCAAAACGATTTGTTACGTCACAAGTTGCTACCGCTATACATTTTTTAAAGACAAATCTATGGCGGGTGCAACTCGTGACGTCACAGGCCGATATATCGCTATCCTTCATATTGTAAATTTAAATTATTTGTATCTTCGTTATTTTTTAAGATATACGAAAATGGGTTCTAGATGGTTTATATCTAACATCAAATAGACGAAAAAAAAATTTTTGGCATCATGCCTATTGAGGTATAAAATATATATTCTTAGGTTATTGCATAAGACTGACCTTTGGAATAATGCTATAAGACGTACCTAGTCAATATAAGGTTTATTGCTAAGATTTAATTCCCCTAATTAAAAATGACATGCACGCCAGGCAAGATGAGTGGGCTAGAACTAGTGAGCTAAAGGTAAATCAAATTTATTATATTAAAAAATCGGTTGTCTGTAAAGTCGGTTTACTGACGATAGTTGAACGTGACAACGTCATGTTTATAGTGCGCGCGGAACTAATTGGCCGCGCCTTAGGTAGGCGTGTTGCCGCCGCGAAGTCCGGCGCCGAACTGAGTAATAACATCAAGCACCCTCCGCCTCTTCGTCCCACCGCTCACATACCTAAGGCGCGGCTAGCTGAGGTAACGGCAATGCGTCATATTTAGCGAGGTAACGCTGGTAACAGGTAACGCATGAGTCATGTTTTTCGTGCGTGCAGCCGGCTCCATCAAATTATAAGACATTATGACGTCAAAAGGGATAATTGATCAAAGGAGTAAACACTATTTTGAGATTCATTTCAGATAGCATTTTAGTTGGACTGCGGTTTTTTAAATTTAAACAAGGAAGTAAAGCAGTGTGCTCAACAATTTGCAGAATCAGACTGGGACATTGTTGTTCGCCGGTTTTCCTAGCTAAGACTAGGGTAAGGGATAATTCACTCTGTGAGTGTAGCATAGACGAGGGCCCTCTAGATCATATTTTCTTCTACTGTCCAAAAAATTAATCCTTATTATATTATGATTCCCTCCTACAATTCCTCGCCTTATCAACGTTCTATGTTTTGAAAATACTCCTTTTATTGAAACTTTCCGTATATAATATATTTTCACTAAAAAAATAAAACTGTAAGGTGTGTGGTAGCAAATCCAGCACTGGTATAATAGCTGTCATTAGTGTCAATCATCTAAAATTTTTGTCTACAAGTCCGCGGCCTTGGGATTTCAGGCTGGATGATCAGTATAATAAGATATATAGGTTGTCTGGAAGAAAATTCTGTAATCATTATGACCGTCTTTTTGTACAGTTCCTTTATTTAATTATTGTTGTGTGTTTTTTTTGTTAAATTGTTTTCTAATTTATACAATATTATTAGTAGAATATATATATTTCTAATATATATATTCTACTAACCCTAAATGTTTTTGAAAAAAAAAATCTATACTTTGTTATATACGATTGTATTTGTTAATTTTAGAAGTTTTAGAAAAAAAATAAAAAAAGTTAAAAATTTGTTTATAACAAATTGGTAAGTTAATAAACAATAAATTTTTTTTTTGTTACTTTATAGAGGACTGTCAATTATGATTTATAGAAAAAAATAATTTCTTAACTAATTATTTAAACAATAGAAATATAAAAAAACGATTATAAACAATTAAAAATTGTTATTAAGGAAATATTTTTTTTTTAAATCATAACATTTGTAATGTAATAAAGTTGGGATTTTTTTTTAAATATTGATTTAATCAATTTGTTTATAAAAAATTTATCAACAAATGGCGGGACATTTTTTTTTGCAAATCAATAAATATCTTGTATTAATAAAAAAACGATAATATGATGATTAAGAAAAAAAAAATTTTTTAACAACATTACTTGGATTTTTAAGTTTTTGTTCAAGTAAAAAAATTGTTATAAACAAAGTATAAATATTTTTTTAACTTTTATGGCACGATCTTGTTAAATATCTATGTAAGAAAGGCTCTACGAAGCGAAAATTTTTTACGACCATTATTTAACCATTTTTTTTTCCACTTACAATTAAGACGGTAGTTCGAGAAAATTTTGTTAGTTAATAATTGTTTAACTTGTTGAAAAATTAACTTTAAGTAAAATTTCCAACGGGAATAAATTATTTGTAGTGTTCAGAACACACCATAATTTTTTCCAATTTAAAAAAAAATATTCAATACCTTAAATAAAGTAATTAATGTGCCGTACTCGCTTTTGACGCCACGCGCGCAACCTAAAAATGTCGCGCGCAGACCTATTTTCAGCGTTAAATTAAAATTATAAATACTGGAGATAGAGTTCCGGGAGTTGGGAGTTTTATATTGGAAATTTTCTCCTCTGTGAGAATCTTTTTTTGAAATTTTTTAAATATTAATAGTTTATGAAATATTGACAAATACGAAATGCCATTTTTTTTCATCTTTAATTTTTATAACTTTTGCAATTTTTATGTGCTAATACACGCTTTTGGCACTTTTTTCTAGGCGTCATTCCGGATCCAATGAGCTATCGCACATAATTTTAAGAACAGTATCTCTATTTTGTATCATTTTCAACTTGTCGACTAGACTATTGTGTTTGTTCTTATTCTTCGACAGATTTCCTCCAGTACAACGTACCCTTGTTTTTTTATAAAGCCCACTCTTATGGCAGAGTTTTCGTCAACACACTCTGACATTGGCGAATCACTAAGAGACATTATAAAAAAGAAGACGAAGCGACTTATAACAAAAATACTAAATAGGTGCTCGACACAATCTACTTTGTTTTGATTTTTGATGTGAATTCATTGTGAATCCAACTAGGAATAGATTTCGCTTTATTAACATAGTAATAAATACAAAGAAAAATAGGAAAACATGTCAGAAAACGTAAATATTGACATACCTGCAGGAGAGATGAATGCAACAGTTGATAAAAGAGGGTTACAAAAGTATGTTACTGAGATACAATTATTGTAAGTTATATAGGTATTAACAATTTATTGCAACGTGGAATTAATTTGTTTTGTCGTTTAGGGTTTGTATTCATTTGTTTCTTTCGTAGTACGTATTATTTTTATTATTATATATTCGAGTATAGTTTAGAAGAGCTAATGATTAAGCAACACTTTAATGTAGATTCCTTTTAAATATTATTTTTATAAACACTGAGGGTCAATAATTCGCAGAGTCGAAGCGCAGCGAAGCGTAATTCTGAACTTTAAAGTAACCCTTATGTCCACAACGCAATGCACAAATTCTGTCTAATGCTGGGACTATATGCTCTGGAATCCGGAAGTACGTAGAAAATTCTGAGCATTTAAAATAGAACTGTGTGGATAAGAGTTACTTTAATTTAATGTTTAGTAATAAATAGTATTGTATTATAATAAATAGTAGGTGTACATTTAGCAATAATTATCAATTAACATAATATTTTATTTTTGTGTCTTGGTCTGAAAGACAGACCATAAAGGCTTAGCCAAGCTGTCTCTACATGAAAATCATTTGCTGAGCTGGAAAATTCTCAAGATACCCAAAATGACTACCCTCTAAACAACCAACCAGAAAGACAACCAAAACCACCACCTATGTTTTTAGACAATGTCGCGAATATACGATCCTTAACTAAATTAATAGATGAAAAAGTAGAAGGGCTATTCAAACTAGTACAGACTAAACCTGATTGTTTCGTAATACTTTACGTATTACGCAACAATCAGGTTAAAATTCAACAAAAAACAAGCGAAGCATTTAAAACTATAACAAAAGAACTATATCTTAAAAATACATAATACTTTACATACAAACGTAAGCAAGAACGCAACTACAAAGTCATATTAAAACACATGCACCCAACAACTGACCCAGACGACATGATAAGCACTAGGGGATAAAGAGCATGACGTAGCCAATATATGGAATATAAAACAGGCAATAACCAAGAAACCATTGGATATGTTTGTTGTTGAGTTAAAAACTAAACCCAATAATAAAGAAATCTATCATGAAAAGTTTACCAAATTGTCGCGTTATATTTGAACCACGAAAACCAAGTCCAAAACGCAGCATACCTCAGTGCTCCAACTGCCTAGATTATGGACATACCAAAAAGTACTATCGAAAAAAGTCACGATGTATCAAGTGTGCAGGTAACCATTCTTCCATAGATTACTCTCGCAAGGAACGGTATGCAGATGTTAAATGCGCTCTTTGTAAAGGAAACTATCAAGGCAAATTATAAAGGATGCACAGTTTACAAATACCTCCAAAAACAGAAGTATCCACCCCTCCGAAATAAGTTATTTCCCAAGATAACAACCCATCAACCTACAGAACTAACAAGGACTACCCATTTTAAAGCAAATCATACGCTAAAGCTACTCTTGGAAATCGGCAAGCTAATTTAAACATACCAAAACAAACGAATCCAACAAAGGAAAACCCAAGTAATTTTGAACAAATGTTGATATGTTTAAACAGATGATGCAACAAATGACAACCATCACTACCTTACTCATGAATATCATGCCACAAATGAATTCCCATTTAAGCCATTAAAAATTGCCACATGGAACGCCAATGGCCTGTCAAACCATACGCTAGAAGTAAAAATGTTCCTGTATACACACAATATTGACATACTACTTGTATCCGAAACTCACTTTACCTCCAAAAGTTTCTTTGGTGTCAAGAAATACAAAATATATAATACAAACCATCGCGATGGCACAGCTCATGGAGGCTCAGCGGTGTTATAAAAGATAACATTAAGCACTATGTCGCAAATTTCTACTGTAGCAATGAATTCCAAGCTACAAACATCAAAATCGAATGCTCAGAAGAATCCCTCACAAAAACAGCTTTGTACCTACATACCTCCAAAACGCGACATAAAATGTGAAAACTTTACAGTATTCTTCAAAAGCTGGCCAGCAAATTCATTGCAGGAGGCGATTATAACTCCAAACTCAGTGTGTTAGGGCTGGGGCTCTAGAACTATCAACCCTAAAGGGCGTGAACTCTGTAAAACTATCAACTGAAACTCAAAGTACATTCTACTGGCACTCCAACATAGTGGCCCATAAATACAAAAATGAAACCTGACTTAGTGGATTTCTTTATAACTAAAGGTCTTCCCGACTCGCCTCTAAGTTGTGATTCCTGTTTCGACCTATAATTAGATCACACAGCATTCATAGCTCAACGATCTAACGAACCTATTAAGGTAGCGACTTCTTGCAAAATACATACTAAAAAGACCGACTGGAACCAATTCAGAAAATATATAAATGATGAAATGGATACCCAAACATGTACCACTAAAAACTGACAGCGATATCACGGATGCAGTTGAAATATTTAACAAATGCGTGCAATCGGCAGCCAGGGCAGCATACATACCTACCTATCCTCAAGTGGTAAAGACCTAGTACAAGAAAAGAGACAGGCTAGGAAAATAAAAAAGCTAGACGCCACTCCTGCCACGGATTATTCTTTCTGAAAAACAACTAAAGCCATAAAAAACCCAATTACCTTCCAATCACCATTGCGCAAAGATATGGCTGCCATCCGTCCGGGTTTCCCCGGATTTGTCCTAGTTTGGAAGACGTCCGGGGAGCGTCCGGGCGGGGTTTAAATTGTAGTCAGGGTTTTCGATCAGATCCCATTGCCATAATTTATGTAAATAAAAGCTATGGGTTAGGTATTTCACCGCACGCGCTGCTGACGCTATTTTACTACGCGAGCGGCGAGCGGGAGTGGGGCGCGCTTGACCGACGCATGGCGTGATCTGGCGAATGGCGAGCGCGAGCGATCTATTTAGCGCGGAGTAAAATATATTTTAATCAAGATGTAAGTGAATGAAAAAAGTATTGAAATGTCTGGGGTGAAAGCTCCAAAATCCGGGGAACTTACGCTTCCGGTCCTGGGGAGCAGGTTTTACAGATGGCAGCCCTACGCAAAGAAAATGGTGACTGGGTTTTAACCCAGACGAAACAAAACTGACGCTGATAAGGCAAGATTATTTGCTGAACATCTATCTCGTATTTTTACACCAGACGCTGATCTTGTATCGTCAAAACAGGAAGAAGTAATGAAAACACTGCTGTATATTCATCAGCACACTGGCTCTCTTCAGCCATGCTCTAAAGGCGAAGTCCGCCATGCTATACGTAAACTCAAACTAAACAAAGCCCCAGGATATGATCTAATAACAGCAAAAACTATGAAAGAGCTTCCTGAGGTCGGCATAACATTTCTGACAGAATTGTACAACGCTATTTTGAAACGAGCAATGGAAAACAGCTGAAATAATTCTTATACTAAAGCCCGGGAAGGAACCAGAAAAAGTGACATCCTACCGCCCCATTAGTCTGTTACCAATACCTTCCAAGGTGCTAGAAATGCTCATATTAAAAAGGCTCCTATCTGAAATAGCACATTCGCAAATAATACCATTGCATCAATTCGGATTTAGAGAAGCTCACGGGATTATGAAACAAGTGCACAGGCTTGTAAATGAACATAAACTCTGCATTTGATTTTGTTCAAATGCAGCGTTTATGGCTTGGGATATCTCAAGCCTTCAACCGGGTGTGGCATCAGGGTTTATTATATAAAACACAACTCTTCCTTCAAACTTTTGTAAATTAATAAAGTCCTATCTACTACACCGTATTTATTATGAAAAGTGTAGAGATGAAAGATCTGAGCTGCACAAGATTGAGGCAGGAGTACCGCAAGGTAGCGTTTTGGGCCCAGCTCTATACCTTATATTTACGTATGACCTCCCAGTAAATGACAACGTGATAGCGGGCACATTCGCTGATGATACTAGCTGTATCTTCTTAGCAATACATGCAAGCCCAGACCAAGCATCCGCTATACTGCAAAGTAGTCTTAACGACATATCACGTACATACGTGATTGGCGCATTAAGGCTAATGAGACCAAATCAATCCATGTAACCTTTACCGTCAGACGTGGTGTATGTCCTACTGTCAAACTAAATGGTATTGAAATACCGCAAGACGAAGTGCGCTACTTAGGCTTATACCTGGACAAGAGCTCCACTTGGAAAAAGCATATCTGCAACTCCGGAATTTATTCTGGCTGATGTCTCAAAAATTTCAAATGTCACTAGAAAACAAACTTCTACTATACAAAAACATTTTAAAGCCAATATATCAAGGTCATATGGTGTATAACTGTGGGGAACTGCAGCCGAATCAAATATAGAAATTTTACAACGCTTTCAATCAAAAGTACTTCGAATGATAACCTATGCACCATGATATATTACCAATAAACAACTACACCGTGACCTAAAAATGCCAATCAGTCAGGCAGGAATTTACAGAAATGCTCAAATCTTACGCCAAACGTATCGATAACCACCTAAACCCACTTGCTAGTAATTAAATGCATAAGAACACTTTCAATAGAATAAAAAGAAGACCTTATTTAATATCTTGGAAAAAAATAAAATAGAAAGGAAAATTTGAACTAGCCATTGGGCTAGATTCATTCAAGACATAATAAAACTCATAACCTCTAGCTTAATGCCCAGAATCAGGTATCTACCAAGAATGTAAGCAAGAAAAGTATGAACTAGCTAAAAAAAACTTTATGTATATGCATGCTTAGTAAATGATGATAATACCTAATTGTAATGAAAAGATATAAAATATTGGCCAATAAATTTTAGACTGCTACAAAATATTCGCAATGGTGCTGGTCCAGCTTTGGTCATGGGTGCCCTTTCCACGCGCAGGCCGTGGACACAATTTGTGGCCACAGAGAACTTTAAGGTAGGTAACAGTTAATTAATATACAAATATAGTGAAAATGTGTTAAAACAACATTGAAGGGACTAGTAATTTATCAAATCATGGTCCGCTATCTTTAATGTAGGTACTGCAAAACAGCCAATTAATATCCAAATCTTAAATGCAATTTTATTAAGGTTCATTGTTTGTAAAATAGGCTTCTCAAATCCTTACTCTTCGAAATAAAAATATGCCAATATATTATAATGTACATGCTTGTTGAGTGGCTCTACAAATTATCAAATATAGTATATATTATTATATACTCTCAAATCCTTACTCTTCGAAATAAAAAATATGCCAATATATTATAATGTACATGCTTGTTGAGTGGCTCTACATCAAATGTGTTTTATTTCAGCCTCCAGCATCCTTGCCAAGACTGACAAGACGATTCTACAGAAATGTTGAATATTTCCAAGCCAATTACCTCATTGTTTTTCTTGGACTATTCGCTTATTGCCTGTAAGTATATGAATCTTTATTTACTTTATGCTAAGACATCTTATGAAGCAAAATCATAAAAAAATTGCAAGCATAACACTGGTGATAAGTAACTAGGTTTATTATCAGGTATTCGGAAGATTTTTCGCTGCTTACTTTATATCGAGTAATAGAGACAAAACATGCAAATAAGCTATCTGACGCTTATAATTAGATTGTGCAACAGCCCCTTAATAATTTTGAAAAACTAATTTGTAGGATCACTTCACCACTCTTACTGATTGCTATGGTGGCAAGCTTCTTTGGATACCGAAAATTGACATCTGGACCAAATACATTGAAGGTACTTTAAAATTAAAATATATTTTTAACTAAACTGTTTAATGTGTTTAACAACTTTAGTTTGGTTTAATGAAAGTTTTAATTTTTTCAGCCGAAGGTAATGTATAATAGTGTAATTAAAAAATCTTATAAACCAAACTTTGGTTTCTTATTATTATCTTTTTACCTGACAATTTTAAGTGGTGGTGTTTCGTCTTCCAGTGCAAGTAATGTTTTTATTAAGGGCACCAATAATGATCAAATATATTATATACTTTCAGGCACAGCACATTCATATCCAAATCTAATTCTATAATATACCAGTGCAGTCTTCTGTTACATTTTATTCAAATTCTCTATGTTAATCTTTATCAACATGTAATTATTACACTTGATACCTTTTATCTTGCATTACAATATTTTTGATAAATATAAAAGTTATGAAGTTGCTTTAAGAAATCATATTGGGGTTGCAAAAAAGTACAAATACAAAATTGCTGATAACAAAACAACAATTTACAGATTGGCAATTGGGAGTTGAGTAAGACACAACAGTATGGTGTGGCCGCTGGATGTTCGATGGCGCTGTGCTGGCTGGCGGGCGCAGGGGCCGTTCTCTTCTGGGTTTTAGGTAATATTATAAGATTTAACATTGATACTGCTTGGTGGCGAGCAAATTTCCCTAGTGGCGGATTTCGGAACTATCCTATGATTGATATTTCCATCTCGATGGATAGTAAAATAGTAAAAAGAGCCGATTTTTATTTTTATTTTGAAATAATTCTTTAAAAGTCCGTCATGATTTCATTTTTGGACATCTACGAGTGGTAAAAAATACAAAAAAAATTCAGGGTGAACATATGGGTACATGGGTATTTTAAAAGTGGAATGTTGTTGTGTGTTGGTGTAAATGAACGAAAATCTGAGGAGTTCGGTGTTTAGGCTTTATTTATTTTTATTTGTTGAATTTTAAGAAGGGTAAAGGACAAATAACAATATAATAAATACAAATATGATAAACATATCGCTAATTACAAGCCTCCAGGCATTTAAAAAAATAATATTTCGTGCACAAAAAATTTCTGGTATGCCAAAAAAGCTTGAAAATATTATATGTGGAGGTACCAAAAAAGGTATATTTACAAAGAGAAAAAGAGGTGGTCCAGACATCCTGACGTCAGAATATCTAACCACTTTCTTTACGCTATTTTTCGGCAACTATCGAGGTACTGAAAATTTGAAGTGAGGTACCAAATAGTACCAAAAAGGTACAATATTTTGGTATATTCTAAACATCAATATCTCTATTGGTCCAGAGGTCCTGACACTCACTCAGAGTTGAGCTTATTATTTCCTTTTTACTTGGAGTAATATTAGTGAATATATTATCAATACAATTGGCTGTTGTATCACACACTCTTGTCGGTTCATGAAACAGATTAAAAAGATTAAAAGATTTTAACAAAGATGTGAATCTAATGGTGGTGGAGTTTAAGTCTATTAAATTAATGTTAAAATCACCACATACCTTTATAGTTTATACTACATAACCTTTTTATTAGATGCACATATTTTAGTCAATACTGTTCCAAAATTTGTTCAAAGGCATCGGTATAACCCTGATGGAAGCCTGTATATGCTTACAATAACAAGTTGACTCAACTCTATGCAGGCTACTTCAATTATTCAATCAAGACAATATTAATTATAATAATAATAATCCAACTAGACTTAACTCGTTTGTTTTGCAGGTGCTACAGTGACAGTAGTGGCATTACATGCCAGTTTCTTTGACGCGGAAACATTACCCGTAGCTGAGGACCAGTTCCCCATGATAGAGCAAGTCTGACATGACAAATTTGATCTGCCACTTTTCCTACCGCCAGTGGCGTCCATACACCGGGCCTTGTGACTGTATAAGTTTTTGTTTTGTCTAGGCACTTTTCATGATGTAAATAAGTATTTAATTATTATGTATGTATAAAGTAATCTAGTATTTATTATGAATTTATAAAACAAATTCTGTACTGTCTAAAATATGTTTTTTAAAGCAATATCATTATATGAGGTCAGTGGCCTTAATATTATGTTATTATATCTCAATAACACAAAATGAATAAATAAAATATTTAGTAATTAAAAATAATTTTAATAACTCAAAAGCCGTATAAATTCACTTGTTATGCAAACCCTGCACCTACAGTGTCTCGTAAAATTTTGGATTCATAACATATTTTATATCTTAATTTTAAACCATTTCACAAACCTTAGGAATAACAATACATTATCGTTTTTGTCAAAGAATATGATAAATAAATTCCAAGACATCCAGGGGGGCTTTTACACTTTGGGGACTTCCAAAATACCTACTTTGGGTAATTTTAAAGAAACAATACAATTAAAATTTATATTAGAGTCTTGGCATAAATAGCGAATTAAAAGTTATTTTCATAATCTAGTAAGGTTTCCAAACATCCACCTCTAGTTTTTGTATTCAAATTGAAATGTAACCAGACATTTAAGTTCAGTTACTGTACACCGTAGTAATTACGGCCGCACTCGAGAGACATTTAATGGTTACTTAAGAATGCTGCTTAGTAGCGATTTTGACATAATGTCCATATTTTTCTGTCTAAATCACTATTAGTAGCCCCTTATGTAAGCATTAACTGACTCTCGAGTGCAGTTGTCAGTGTGTTAATAACTTTAAATAAGAAACATGGCGAACATCTTGTAGAATAATTTATATGTCAAAATAACTAATCTATTAAAAAAATGTAAAGAAATATGAATATTTTGCTTTTTTTAACTTGCTTTGAACATTTCTGTCAAATATTGGAAAAACTATAAAAAAATGTCTTTATTTTAGGAATAGGTATTTCATATTAAAATCTGATAGTCATGATAACATTTTATATAGAAGAGAATTATTAAAATGTAACAAGAATATAATATTATTATTTGCATTAAATAGAATCTCTAAAAAGGTAAGCAAGTGAATAGAAAAAGTTTTTATAGTTCTCTAGGTTTTATATGAGACTTTTATTAAATATTTATTATTATAGATAAAGTAAATATTGAATATTATTCAATGTGTTTAACAATCATCACATAGTTTTCATATACTTACAAGAAATTTGTAAGTATATGAAAACTAAGATTTTTTTAAATACAATAAAATAGTGTTTTAATTCTACTCTAACAATTTGTGTATCAACTTTTATTACACAAAAAAATTTTTTTATTACATAAAACTTTTATATCCCCTGGAAGACAATGTTAGACATAAATAAAGTATATTCAGTCGTAACTATCTACGTATATACAATATTCAGACTTCATTTTTATTGTTTGCCTATAAAATTTTATGGCAAGTATAATATATTTTTAATAAATATATTTAAAAAGGCATAACTAAATAACATAGTAGCAATCACAAAGTAACACTGTTGTTAATCTTGTTCAGCTCCATGTCTGCAACAAACAGGATCTCGTTCCATTTATGGGACGGTGTATGAGGGGGTGTGGTCACACCTAAATCAGATGAAGTGGGACTTCCCATGGTAAATTCCAACTTCCGTTTAGATTTGCCAGCGTACACATGGCACGGTGTCAATTGATGTTGAGATTTTATAACAGACAATGGTGTATAAGGTGATGGTATATACATAGACCTCTCAGTCTTTCTCATTTTATATGGTCCAACATATTTAAATACTGGTTTCTTTAATATTAAATTACCTGAGACTTTTTCTATCAGTCCTATTGATATAAACACATTAGCAATATCATACAGCCTTCTCACTTTCGATTTATGTTGACGATCTAGCTGCTCCGGTGACAGAGTTGATTTGCTCTTATTAGATGTGTCAATAAGTACGCTCACAGCCATTTCTAAGTTTATTAATGTGTTCTGAAAATAAATTTGATTAAATAAAAACAAACAGTACACTGTAGCACAAAATCCTTACTAAAGTTATAAATGCGAAAATCTGTTTGTATGGATGTGTGTTTGTTACTGTTTCGCACAAAAACTACTAACGAATTTTGATGAAATTTGGATTTAAAAAATAAATAAATAATTGGAATAAAAAAATTATGGCTTCTACATCTAGTATGTCTAATTAAATAAAAACTTACTGGTGGTTCAACTAGAAACAACATTAGAAATCTCTGAGCCAGAACCCCTAATGTTTTGTGTTTTGTAGCCGGTGGTTTGGGGGCCTTCCCGCGTAGCGCGTCAGATAATCTCAGATGTTCACCTTCTTTCTTTAAAATTTTGAGAAAAGTATTCAATCTAGCACCCCCATGCCAGGAATATGTGTTTTTTCTTTTGTGCACTGCACATTGCATTGCTTCCAAAATATTGATTATGTCATACATGCGCCGCTTCTCGACTCCCAACTGTGCTGCTGTACTATCCAGCTGTAACTCTACTGTGCCATGTCCATGCAAAGGATACAAGTTTAAGAATCTGGGGAAGAAATAAACGCTACGGTTATAACGAATTCATTCGAATTTTTAATCTGTTAGCTTAGGATAAATTGGTAACTTACTTGTCGCACAAGATTTGCAGTGACTTTTCTTTCCTCTGCACCGTGCTAGGCGGAGGTGTGGGGTAATGTAAGGCGACATTCGTCAACAACTTTAGGTTCGCCGTAGGAGACACATAACTTGTTGAGTTAGTAACTTCAGTTAATACGCAGCGTTGTGGAGTAGAAGTAATGTTATCATCTTCAAACATTGTGTGCTGACATTATGCATTTATCGCGTAAATTTATAAACACTTGCGTACTTTTTGACACTTTATGTTAAAATCAGGCAGGCTTTTTATTGAATCATTTTAAAATAATATTAGTTTTATTAAAAACAATACAACATATGAATAAAATCTGTTGAAAAATAATAACCTATCAATAAACAACTATGACAGATCGCAAATGCGCGCGACCAAAGAGCGGGCTTCCAGACAGAAGTCAGGAAAGTCCCAATTTATGTATATATGACATTAGAAAAGATAATTTTTTGCAAAAAGAAAGACAAATATATGGAAAAAAAATCAAAAAACCTAAAATAAATAAGCAGATAGCGGTATGAATTGGTCTTTAATTCTCTCTTCCGTTTTTTACTGAACTTCTGTAGGAAGGAAACTCTGACGTTGGCACATGGCACGACGACTGTCTTAGATCATAAAAATGTCAAAACAAGAAAAGAATTCTGTAGAGTGTAGTACTATCATCTAGGTATGTATAAACTTTTGTCCTTAAAAAAGGCGGACGCGGTATTTCTATAAAAAATTAAGTTAGTTATTTTTGTATGTAAATAGTTAAATAAATAGTTTAGTCTTAGTTATATTTTCCATTTTTCTTAGTGTATTTAAGTTTTATTTCGGTAAGTTTAGAGTAGACCATGGTGGACCTAAACCTGGGGACCTGGTCTCCCCGTTGTCATTATGTTACAATATCTAATGATTCGAGCATGGACACGGATGCCTCATGCACAATAACTAGTCGCAAACGTCCAGCAATTCCTAAGAGGCGTTGTAAAAATTGCCAGAAAAAAATTGAAAGGGACCCAAAAAAGGCTAAACCAGATATTAATTATATGTGTATTAACGATATTGAAAACAATGTTGTCATTAAACAGGATATAATAGCGGAAACACAACAAATAACTAATAATAGTGAAAAAAACCAAGGCTTAGATTCACGGGTTGGTAGAATTTTGTATAAAGATACAGATTATTCTCCATATATTATCCACGTACAAATTTTACGTACGTAACGTATAAATTTTCACCCTATAGTATTCGGCCACTATTTAAAGAAAAACAATATACTTACAGAATATTGTTAATGGTAGCATTAAAAAAATAGGTAGAAACAGGTTATCATTAGCTTTTTCTGATAAAGCAATGCTAACAATTTTATAAATAATCCACAATTTAACTCTGATCAATTCAAATCTTTTATTCCATCCTTCCAGGTAAGTAGAATAGATTTAGTGAGGGGTATACCAGCTGACTGGTCTGATGATGACATAATTAACAACATATCAGTACCATTTGATTGTGGGGAGATTTTAAAAATTAGGAGACTAAAGAAAAAATCAATTATAAATGGTACAGATCAGTTTAATAATACAGAGTCTGTAGTGATAACATTTAACGGTCAAACGAGCCAAAAAGAGTGTACATGTGTTACAACGCACTTCCTGTAGATTTATATATATTTCCTACCATACAATGTTATAACTGCTGAAGATACGGACATGTAAAAAATCAATGTCGGTCCACTCCTAAATGTTTTAGGTGTGGTCAGGGACATGCCGGAGATAGTTGTTCAGTTGAGGAGGACTCAATTTCTTATGTATCTGCCAAGGTTCACACATTGCAACTGACAAAAAGTGCCCAGAATTCCAACGCCAAAAATCCATTAAAGAGTCGATGGCCAATAAATGTTTGTCTTATTGAGAAGCTTCTAAACTTCATCCCACTATTTCCAAATTGTATTCAGATATTATGTTAATATCTTCAAATGTTTCGTCATCGCCTGTAAATATTCAAAACTCAAATTTTTTAAGCAACAATACTAAAAATAGTGTAAATGTAGTACAAAGGTAAAGTCAAACAAAAAAACCGTGTTTAAACAACCCAAATCTCCTCGGAGACAAGAGAATGGATATGACAGACAAGTTCATAGTAACTTAATAAAAGATTATAATCCACCAATGGGTAATAATGGCTCAGCTTATCCAGCAGCCAATCTTGATGTTAATTCTATTCAAGAAACTATTTTAGCATTAAATAATTTGATAGCAACATTATCAAGTTTGTCGCAGACCAACATAGCTTTATTTATTACTGAATCAAATATAAAAACTTCATGCAATAATGGACAACATAATCCAATGGAATTGCCGCAGTGTAGTTAGTAAAAAACATGAAATGGTATATCTAATTCATTCAAACCTACTATTCTTGCCTTACAAGAGACATGGTTTAAACTGGAATCTCTTTTTAGAATTTCAGGTTATACATGTCTTAGGGAAGATAGATCTGATGGGTATGGTGGTACAGCCTTGCTCATCAAACATCATCAATTATTTCATAATATACCTCTTCTTTCACATCATTCTGATTTCTCAATCATAGCTGCATCTGCAAATAATATTTGTTTTGTTTCACTGTATATACCTCATCCTTCATATAGTATTTTCTCAGATATTAAAGTTATTATTAGTCAATTACCCCAACCAATGGTAATACTAGGAGATATAAACATCAGTCATGGGGGAGTTACAAAGACAACCAATGGGGTTATGAATTATTAGACCTATTAGAATATCACAAATTGTGCATTCTGAATTCAGGCCATCCAACATGTCAGACTGCCCCTCATGAAGGTTGTAGTGCACCAGACTTATCAATATGTTCACCAAATCTTTCATCTGTTTTTCACTGGTATGTTTTAGAGTCAAGTTATGGAAGTGATAATTTTCCTATTATCTTATCCAGGAAAAGACAGAAATGAATCACATAGTAAACCACCATCAATGAAATATTGTATTAACAATAATTCGGATTGGGATAGTTTTAGAAATTCACTCCAAATCAAATATCTTTTCCTAGCATAACATCTGAAATTGAAAAAAAAAAAAAAAAAATTAATCTGTACTTATGTGCAGAAGCCTTAGCTTCAGCATTTATTAAAGCAGCTGATGAAACTTTCCCAAAAAAAAAGCATTCATCTCATTTCATTCCATCTTCACCTTGGTGGGATCAAGAATGCACAGTTGCTATAAAGAATAGGAAAGAAAGTGAAAAACAATATAATAAAAATCCAACTATCAAATATATATTGATTGTGTAAAGATACTAAGAAATTATTCAGGAGGAAAAGTTATTAAGCTGGAGACAATTTTGTTTATCGTTAAGTCCAGATGTCCACCCTACTATAGTGTGGAATAACATTAGACGCTATAGATATGCATTTAAAACTCCTTTCCATCCTATACCTGGCACATTGGCCTGTAAATTCCTTGATAATTTAGCTCTACCTACAGTTTCCTATACACCTCCTTCACCTATACAAAATGTTATCTTTCAAGACTTAAATTCACTTTTTACTATAGAAGAATTAAAAGGGATAGTAGCAAACTTAAAAGATTCTATTCCTGGTTTAGATGGCATTCCATATTCGTTCTTTCAACATGCTTGTGATGATATTTTACTGTATTATCTGAACTTAGTTAACCAAATTTTAATAACAGGTAATATACGTCCTAGTTCATGGAGAATGCAAAAAATTATTCCTATATTAAAGCCAAACAAACCCCCTTCTTTAGCTACATCTTATCGTCCAATAATACTTTCTTCGGTATTATTAAAAATTGCTAAACATTTAGCAAAATACAGGCTAGAATCGGTATGTTGAGAAACATAACATCCTGTCAAATACACAGTTTGGATTTCGCAAAGATAGAGGGACCATAGACAACATTGCCATATTAACCACAGATATACCAATAGCATTTACAGAAAATAAATCTATTGTTGCATCTTTTTTTTGACATAAATTCTGCTTATGTTAATGTTATCATAAGTATTTTAGACGAAAAATTACGTCGCTTAGGAGTACCATTAATTTTAGTAAATTTTATTATTAATATATTATCAGAAAGAATAATTCTTTCTGTCCGTAAAAAAGTTTCCGTCGAGTTGGCTAAAAGAAACTATAATTATTATAGTTTCTTTTAGCCAACTCGACGGAAACTTGAGTCATTCGTAGAGGCATACCTCAGGGATCTGTTTTAAGTCACCTACTTTATGATATATACACAGCAGATTTAGATCAATGTCTAGATAATAAATATATTACAATACGCGGATGACCCTGGTCCTTAATGTAATTAATAATTCTATAAATAACGCATGTAGAGATCTGACTAATTCATTAGAAAAGTTAAAATCTTTGATGGACAAGAACGGTTTGGACTTGTCGATCAATAAAAGCTCCATCGTTTTTTTTCCAGAATGCGTATGCCTCGTCCTATTTCAGTTTTTTATAATGGAATGCTTATTCCCGTAAAAGAGAACGTGAAATTTTTAGGGCTATATTTGGATTCAAAATTAAATGGTAACGCGCAAAACGATTATGTTTCTTCAAAATGTGAGCGGCTTTTAAATATGATAAGAAATATATCTGGTGTTTGGTGGGGATCACATCCATTTACAATTATTAAATTAATTTATAATGCCATAATAAAATGTGTAATAGATTAAAGGACTTTTCTTTTAGATCCGTGTAACATTAGTGGACTACAAAAGTTAGATAAAATACAAGCTAAAGCTTTGCTGCTGGAATATTGTGAGCCTCCTCTTCAACTCCGTCGACAATATCTGGCAGATAAATTTTTTGTTCGCTGTTACCAATTACAAAATCATCCGTTAATTCCGAAACTTAAAATTTTATTTTATCTTTGTTATAGTAATAATTAATATTGGTACCATAAAACTTATCCCTCTCTTATAACTAGTAACCGTAAATTTTTAACCCTGGATGCTCCCACTTTCCGTTCTCCGTCTTTTCCATTATTTGATTCCTTATATGAAGCGTTAACGCTTGTGCCAGATATTCGTTATGACATTGTCATAAAGAAATATGATAAGTATTTTGCAAATAACATATTTAAATATATTACAAATAATAATTGGCTGGGATGGCACCACATATATACAGATGCATCTAAGAATAATACAGACAGTTGTGTGGGAGTAGGCGTCTTCCATTTACAATATAATATTGTACAAAAACTGAAATTTCCTCCTGAAACATCTGGGTTTACGGGAAAGTGTTATGGCCTTTATAAGGCTTTTGAGTATATAGTACTCAGTAGGCTTTAGAAGGCATTAATATTTTCTGATTCTTTATGCGTTCTACAATATCGTAGTAAACCGTTCAAATAAAAAAATTGTTTTTCTGTTACTATTCAGGTCAGAAATCTTCTGTATAAATGTATTTACATAATAACAATATATACATATATAACAATATATAATAAAAAAAATGAAAATAAAGGGATACCAAGCCATTGTGGCATTGTTGGCAATGAGTTGGTCGATAAATTGGCGAAGGATGTTGTCGTCAGTGGCGATGTGTTCCCCTACAATAATTACGCGCTTATATTTTGGCTCCACTTGCCCGAAGCTCACTTCTGAAATCCCGGAATGAGTCATGGAGCTTGAGCAGTCAAACAAAAGGATTACAGTACCGAACGATTCAACCAGTGATCCCAATTAAGCCTTGGTTTTCTAAAATGTTACTTTCTAAAAATGTAACAACTTCAATTATTAGAATGAGACTGGGTCATATGTGCATTTCAACGCTTCTTATGAGAATTGGAATTCGAAGTGACGTTTTTTGCGACTGTGGAGAAATTGGCGATATAGATCACATTATTTTGTCTTGTCCCCTCCATGATGATTCCCATTTATATCATAACTTAACATTATTTCCTATTCCATTTTCTACTTCTGTAAATTTATTACTTAGTTCAAATAATAAAGTTGTATTATATACCTAACTGTTTATCGAATTACTTAACTCTAAATAATATTAATATTTAATTTTTTATACATTTACATTTTAATTTGTATATAATTAATTTTATTTTATGTAGAATTTTTTTGTCATAAACTATTATAATAAACTTTTCCCAAATTCCGTACATACCTACCTTTTATTCCTTCCGTTTTACTATATCCGTTTCCTAAGCTTTTTATTTTTCTGTGGCACAACATACGCATCCTTTGTGTCAAGTTGCCAAAACAGAAGAGAAAAAAAACTTTTGTCTTTCGATTTGATTTAATTATAGTATAAATAAATGCTAGAAATAAAGAATTATTTACTAGAACACTGCTTATATAATTTGTAACATTCATGAAGATAAATTTTACGTAAGTATTATCCCCATAAAGTACCTTGTTAATTAAAGTATAATTAACAAGGTACTTTTCATGTTGGTTGTCACTTGTTTTTATTTGTAGCTCTTATTTGATTTAGTTATTCCATGTCTTGTATTAAATTGGTAAATACAATAACATCTTGGCTATTTATTTTATTATCTGTTAACTGTTATTTCAGATTTATATTAAAATCATGGCTACAGAAAACTTGTCACAAGAAGATCAAGAGTTTTTAGCACAGGTTGAAGAAGAACTCAAAGACAGATATACAGAGAAAGATGAGGAATTTATGAAAGTGCTTAACATGGAACCATCAGTCCCACCAGTGATGGAAAACTGGTTCCCACCATCGGGTCGTAGAAATAACTTCAGAAGATTCAATCATTATGACAGGCCCTATAACAGAGACCGAGGCCATTACGGCAGGGATGGTGGTCACGATGGAAACATCGACAGGGACAGGGACCAGGGAAGCTACAGAAACAACCAACGTGCCTACAATGATTATGAAGATGACAGACACGGTGGCAAACGCAAAAGGCTTTATTAAGACTTCCATAGTATTACTATACACTTAAGACTACCTGCAAAGTGTGAAGCCTCATTGCTTAATCAGGTGTGTCGGGTGTGCTCTAATAATAACTAGTGAAAAGGACTTGTGTAAAAATAAAGACAATTTATTTTTTCAAAAGAATATATTCTCAGTTATTATGGCTTTGATTTATATTTTTAACAACTTAGACATTACATAATAGATCATATGAAAGTAATACCATACAGCTACCATAATTCAAGATGGAAATAATTAGAACAATAAATAAATATTAAACTTCTCATTGCTACTTAACAATATTATAATAATTATTAACAATTAATTATGCCGATATAATTCTGAACCATTTCATCTCTTCATTGAAAATATTTTCATTTAAGCAACTAGGTTGCAAGGACAGTATATTATAATAGGTGCTTTGCTTAAACATTCATTTCTAAAACATGTCTAATTGGCTAGATCATATTTTGAAATCAAAACTTCTTACTATATTGAACACTACATATTTTATAGTTTGTTTCCTCTTAATAATACTAAAAAAATTATTTATATTCTCACAAAACTTGTTGGCAGAAAACATAATTGTACAATTGAAATCCTGCCAAATTATTTAATATTAGTCACAAATTATACCCAATAGTAAAACAGATCAAAGCTATAAGATATGTAGGATATATTCTGAATAGATCAACCTCTAATAATCCTTAATACATGTAGGTATACAAAGTGCATTTGGTAATAATCGTCTTGGCTACATATTGCACATTATTTTTATTGTATACGAGTTTGCAAAAGTAGGCTGTACTACACTGACAACACAGGTGGAGAAAAATCGGGAATATTATGTATTTTTCTTTAGCATCAGGCTAACCCTTGACACCTAGGCAATGTGCACAGCCGTGGTAAGCAAAAAACAATACATTAGTTATGCAAAATGAATCAAATTTTTACATAATCTCACATATATTTTAAACATGATAAACTAAAATGGCTTATGCCACACAATAACCATAATCTAAAGTCACTCCAGTACATTTAAGCTTAAACCTTTGCCTCCATAAGCACATAATATTAACATTTGATAAATAAATTAGTACGACCAGATAAAATCTGAGTAACATCATGCTAAGAGACATAATTACTAAGCACAATGACGAGTACATTCATCAAGCTTTCTAAGAACTACTCAATAAATCTTCACTAGATAATATACTGTATCGGCTACTTGTTTCTGTACTGAAGCGTTACACCATAAAAGATATCAATACGCTTTCTTCCTTTAGAAATACATACCCAATAATAAGCTACGCGAACATACCATTTGGCGTTTACATTCCGACTAAAAACTATAATTTAAAGCAATATTTCATCTTTATTCAATTTGATTAACTACAAAATATCATATTAAATTAAAGAGTCACACACACTGACGTATATTAAAATGCAATCATAAAATCAAATCACAGTGAAAGTGTAACATGAACGATGTCCACTAACTTAATATTACTAACATACAAAGACACAACAACATAATCGTTACACTGCGCTACGAAACTTAACGAATATTATACGTCATACGTCCGCACGGGACACTACGCGCGGGCACGGACGCGCTAGCCACATCGAGGCAACACCAATACGGCGCCTACACTGTAAACCTCTACGTAACATTATACGATTCGTTTTAAATCATTACAAATATCTAAATTTCTTAACAACAATGCACAATATAAAATTGAATTGACACGTTAGTCGGGGATAGACACCTCGCGACATACGATCGACAATTGACTAGTATTCAATGCACTCGAGCACGCTACGCGCCGCGATTGGTCAAGTTTCAGTACGTTTGACTAGATGTGCGCGAGCGAGGGCCGTGCGAGTCTCGTGGGTTCGCGGCGGGGAGCCCCAAGGCCGCTCAGATGAAGGTCCAGCACTCCATGATCTTGACGATGAAGTCCTCGCGCGTGGTCAGCGGTTCGTTGCCGTACGTGGTGCAGCGCTGCGTGCGGCCCAGGTACAGGTCGCCGTCCAGCCACAGGCCGAACTTGCCGCTGGAAACGTTACAGTATAATAGTTAGACAGAGTAGACAGAAACGGAAGCAAGCTAGTTCGATTTAGACAAAGTATTTGACATAACAGTCCCGAGATAAGATGGACCTACTATTCAAATTAACAAGTGTAGGAAAATACGGTGACAAACCCTGTTGCTTACGTCCGTCATGTCAAAACTTAAAAGTCAAGTCTAGCCAATATTGGCGCTCGTGATTATATTTACACACTAGCTTTTGCCGCAGCTTCGCCCGCGTGGGCGAGTGTTCGTAATAGCACTGAGTAAAAATTTGTACTTATAAGTTTTCACACGTACTTTTTAATATTAATATATCTCCTAAATACAGATTAGGTAATATTGTATCCGTCTTAATAGCTTCTGAAAAAAACACTTTATTTGTAATAATTTTTTAGGGTTCCGTAATACTGAAGGAACCCTTATAGTTTCGCTCTGTCCGTCCGTCCGTCTGTCTGTCTGTCTGTCTGTCCGCGCTTCTAGCTTCTGTTATTATGAATATAAATTGATGAAATTTGGTACAGTTAAAGACTGTTTATAGATCTCGGTTTTAGCATCATAATATAATAACAATTTTACATTTTGATGGCTCTCCATACATGTGAAGTGGGGCTGAAAAATATTTTTTCATTCTACTCCATCGTGTGGAGCAACGTTAAATAGGTATTTTAAAATAATGGGAAGGTTTCATACATGACTTTTTTATCAAGTCAACCATTTTCGAGTAATTGGCCTCCAAAGTGGTTTACAAGTTGGCTCTCCCCCCTGGCATTTATAAACTATGAGACTTAGAAACTTGCAATTTTCCATGCTGAAAGATCATGCTAAATACACTTTAAGAAAATTACGGAACACCTTAGACATGTCCTGACATGCTCTTGGTTAGGTTTTTTAAACTTAGAATATCTATGCAATCGCAGAATTTTTTATAGACACCATGGTACCGACCTCATAAATATGAAGATTGAGTAGAGAAATAGTTAAAATTTTAGCCGAATTTAAAAGGAGAGTTATTTGGAAAATAAGTTTTATTTCATACTTTATTGTGCATTTTTACTTTGGAAGTCGGTTTTCATTTTTCGTTTAAAAAGAATCATTTTTCCCTTTTTAGTTATATTTATTATTATTAACACATTTTAAGAAAGTTATTAATACAAAAAAAGCCTACGGTATTCTCACTCGGCAAAACAAACTCGAGCGTTTTTTATGCCGATTTTCGGAGAGGCCGTGGTATTTCCCCAAATGAGCATTACCAATCTCTGCACCAAATAAACAATCACCAGTGATAATAATGATAAGACACTATATTATTAAATAATAATTATTATTATCTATTGTAGTAATGTATCAGGCGGCAAAAATGTAGCAGTCAGCATTAAATAAATATATTATAGTGATGATGATGATCACGAATATAATTTTAGGAATAGCAAAATTTCAGTTTATATTGGTGTATCGTAAGAAGATGGTGGTGATGATGATGATTACTGTAAGTGGCATAATATGCTTGCAGTTCTTTAAACAAGGCCGAAATTTCTAAACATAGTATCTTTACAGACTGTGGAATTCGGTTCTGTGCTTTTCGATCTAGGGTACCTACACCTTGGCACATTTTACTTACTATAAAAGTCGAAATCACTATAGATGTCTTTATAATTTTGTGGAGTTCTTTAGATTCCTCGTGGTTTCTATCTGGTCATATATATATATATATGTATGTTATACGATTACTCCACCGCCCGTGAACCGATTTATATACACAGACAAACAGCTTTCATAGGACGATCAAAACCGATAGTAATTTGAAAACCTCGACGTACCTCAACGACCGACAATTGTTTCACACAGATGTGAACACACCGTATGCTTGTAGTAGTGCAATCAAATCGAAAGCTTACTAATAACTATGTAGCTGTTTATCTATTCGTCTTTCTTTAATCTGTGTTCAGGTCCTATTTAAAAATGCCCGCTGGTTCCTGGTTCTATGAACCCGACCTTTGTTAAGAATTTCATTTACTTGGTACACCTTGGACCCGTCGTCTGAACCGAATCTTTCTAATCCCGTTTATTAACTACTTGGCCCTTTAATTGTACTTTTCCGCGATAAAAAGTAGCCTATGTGTTTAATCCAGAGTCGAAACTACTACCATACCAAATATCATCAAAATCCGTTCAGTAGATTCTGAGATTAGCGCGCACAAACGATAAACAGACAAAAATTTTTAAAATCGTTGTTTTGGGTTCTATGGTGTTCATAAAGCCCCATGTAATAGGATTTCTTATACATCTTCCATGTACAGACAGCGACCAGTTACAAATTTATTGTATGTATAGCATAGACGTATATAACATACACATATTTATGTTGAGGAAAAAATTGTCCCAACTTATATCACCACACTTTTGGGGTTTTTGGGGCCATTTTGACGTTTGAGATATATTGAAAACAACATAGCTGACATTTGAGGCATGGTGAAATCAACATGGCTGACATTTGAGGCATGGTGAAATCAACATGGCTGACATTTGAGGTATGGTATAAAATCAAGATGACGTAACTTTTTTTTTCTTGTATTTTGATTTGTTCTGTCAATGTACGTCTTAACTTTCTTAGATAAGATTAAGAGAAATCATTGTATTTAGGTATATTATGTACTTTTCTTAATAAGTGTCCTTGATAAAAAATCTTCATGAAACTTACTCTCCAGCTCCAATTGATATGTTATCGTTGCTTCCTCTGATGAAGTACATGTTGTCTCCCGTCCATCCCCAATACTTGAACTTGGTTTTGAATGTTTCAGTTTCATCTGAAAACATAGCATCAAAAATAAATTCACTAAATAGACACACAACTTATATACTATAGAAATTGGTAACATGTGGTCACATATTATGGGTACAATCCCTTACCACCTTACAATCTCCTCATTATACATACCTTCTTTCTCCTCCTTCTTCTCGTCTTTAGCGCTATCCTTATCCTTGTCATCCTCGGCCGTTTGCGAGGGACGGCGTTCGTCCTTCACCCGCTGGAAGGAGAACAGCAGCGACTCGCCCGTGCCGTAAAAGTGCTCGGACGGGTGGAACGCGCATGACGTCAGCGCACCGAATACCTGAAAAAAAAAAAACATAGTTTTGAAAATATTGTTTAAACAGTCAGTATTATTTACGTCGTATAAAATGCGACTTCTGTGGCTCAGTGGTTAGCGCGTTGGTGGCTGGCGCTCAAGCCGGAGGTCGCGGGTTCGAATCCCGCCAAAGGAACAAAAAGTTTTCTGTGTTCCTGGGTCACAGATGTGTATTAAATATGTGTATAATATAATAAAAATCCTAAATATTAACCCTCTTACTAATATTGATAACAAATACCAAAGGTTCCGTACAAAACGACAAAAAATATCACGGTTGTTGTATTTTAGCCCTCCTGAAATATTTATTTTATTCTGTTTTTACGATTTTTGTTACAGCAACAACATAATATATACATCATCTAACTAGCTATACGTTTTGTTCGATACAGTCCGGATCCTATCAAACAGCAAAATCGTATTCTACTTAATTTCAAACGACTAATTTCACCGCGATGCAATTATTATTGTATCAAAGCTTGATTTTAGATTGAGCGCACCACTTATCCATAGAAAGCGGCTATTTTCTTATATTTATAAACTTGACTTAAATTTTATTCGAACCGAACCGTCAGTCAACCGGATTTTTTTTCACTTTAACATGTGGGGATGTTATAACAAAAAATATTTATTTTACGCACAAAATACTTTTTTTGCCTTCCCCACTCTACATGTGCGTCCCCGCATGTTTCCTTCCGTCTCGGAAGACAAAAAAATTGTGTATGCGTACACAAATGTGCATAGCCACGCCCTAATGTCGATGATTTTGTGTAATGTTTCAAAAACACGAGCAGGAGACGCGCCTTAACTGACAATAATTGGCAACATTGGACCGTAAAAACGTCAAGCAACAGCTGTCTCTAAACACGCTCCAACGATACGAAAAACTCAAAATGAAGGTGTTGGGATTTTAAATGTACTAAAATGTGTAGTAGAATACCGACTTTCGGTCAATTTATGATAACAGGATGATTAATTTTTGATGAATTGATGGTAAGTTGACAGTCTAAGTTAAATACGAGAATCGGACCAATAACTACCTAATATAGGTCATTACTTATAATAAACCTGGCGGCTGGCGCCTTCGCAGTTGCAAGTACCTATATAATTGTATTTAAGTACTTACAGTGTGTTAAAAATAATATTTAAAAATTGAGGCTCTTTATTATGTTATAAAGTTGGGTGGGCTAACAATGGAGTTCCTATAACTCCATTCCTATCGGCTTCACTTACCTACCACTTACCTTTTGAAGACCCTCATCCAAATCCCTACCTATTTTTACAGGCTAGGGCTTCCCTATGAAGGAGAATCAGCCTTCGCCACTGTGGGCTAATATATTTTAATATTCTTTCCCGTCAATGTTTTGCCGGAAGTTCGGAACCTATGCGTTCAGAAGTTTTTTGTAGAAACATTGTAAAATTGGAAATTATCACTTAATTTGTAACGGACGAATTAAAAAAAAACAACCAAGAGCTTGTAAAGAACTCAGGACATGTCTAAGGAGGGTTCTGTAACTACAACCGCGTAATAGGTTTTTTGTATAAATTACTTCAAAAGTTACTGTCCGAATTCGTTCAAAATAATTTTTCCAAAGAGTATTTAGCATAATCTATCAGTATGGAAAAATGCAAGTTTCGAAGTATCACAGTTTAGAAATGCCAGGGGTCGGTAACCAACTTATTAACCACTTTGGACATTGGAGGTCTTTGCTTGGAATTGCTTGAAAATGGTTGACTTCCTTTAGCTAAGCATTTGGGGCCTGGATATGACCTACGTTTACGCAGACAAAGCACAAAGGCCCGCATAGCAAATAGGCTAGTGGCTAAGCTACGTTTACTCACATTGTTGTCCGTGTCCTGTATGACGAGCAGCACGGGGCTGTCCACGCGCTGCATCTTGCGGTACATGGAGGCGAGCGAGAAGCCGTGCTGGCTGGTGCTGAACGCCAGCGACCACATGTAGCCCTGCGCGCGCGCAGGCAGCACGCCGCACAGCTTCTCTCTGTAACAAAACAAAGTACATATTAAATTATATTTGTATATGTATATCCTGCTACAATTATGAATGTGTAAGTTTGTGAGAATGTGAGGATGGATGAATGGGTGGATGTTTGTTACTCTTTCACGCAAAAACTACTGAACGGATTTCGATGAAATTTGGTATGGTAGTATAAGGCTCTGGATAAAAACATAGGCTTTTTAGACTTTTTATCGCGGAAAAGTACAGTGTTCCCGTGGGATATTTACGCGGGCGGAGAGCGGAGGAAAAGGCCGAATACTTAATTAGAAAGATTCGCTTCAGACGACGGGTCCTAGGTATACCAAGTAAATGAAATTCTTAACAAAGGTCGGGTTCATAGAACCAGGAACCAGCGAGAGTATTTTTAAATAGGACCTGAACACAGATTAAAGAAAGACGAACAGATAAACAGCTACATAGTTATTAGTATATCTGTGTGGAACAATTGTCGGTCGTGGAGGCCTAAGGGTACGTCAAAATTTTCAAATTACGATCGATTTGGATCGTCCTATGAAAGCTGTTTGTCTGTACGTAAGTATAATATATATTCTACTGGCCTGAATATGTGAAGCATAACTTAATGCGTGTTGTCTCCTGACTAGATGCGTGGGTCTCCTGTACAGTTTACTACACTTTCGGATGAACTTCTTCCACAGACTTTTTATTTTATTTTAATGCATTTATTCATCAGTATTAACAATATTGTTTAATAACCATAAAAACTTCATCAATGTTATATTAAAGGACTATGCTCATCTACATTAAATTCATTGGCCTTTGACTTTCAATAAGGTCAAGCGCACACTTGCTGAGAGTCACATAATATGAGTCCTTAATGAGTCGATTGTTTGAGGTTGGCGCCAGGCGTGCAGTGGCGTGCTTCCTGTCGCACAATTTGCGGTGCATTTACGAGTAGAATATTTTGAGAAGAGAACGAAATTACGCTTAGCAGTCGGCACTTTTGGCGTATGATACAATCGAAATTATTTTTCCTCCTATCTTAAGTTTTTTTAAATAAAAAATATATTTATTACCAAAAGTACTTATACAAAATTTCCTGAAAATCCTGATTTCTGATGTAAGATTTAACTTGTGTTTCAGAAATCGGTGCCCTCTTCATTTCAAAATTATTACAAATGAAAAATTACTTTGTATAAAATAAAAGTTTTAGGATAAAGTTATATAATGAGTAAGTATTACAAGGTTTTACATTAAAAATAGCAAAATGCTTTGTGTATGAGTATGAGCCTTTCTGTGTGTGTGTGCGAATCTTATTAGTGTAGGCGAATTGATAGAATACCAAATTATTGTGCGGTGTGCCCGAATTGTCTTCCAAATAATAAAATAGGTAACCTTATCTTATATATTAGGTCCTTACATATGAAATTGGCGTTTTGTCGTACTGGCCACTTTGATTTTAAATATATCTTTGGTGAGGAATTCCAATTTTAAATTTATACCGCTATTTACTCACGCATTTGTGTTTCGAAAACCGTAATTCATTTGAATTTTCCTCTTTTGGTTTTTTCTTCGCGTCACTCTGTTTACAAAATGGAAACCTTGAAATATCGTATTATTTTCGAGCACGAGTTCCACCGTGGCACAGTACTGCAGAAACGGCTCGAAGAATTAATGATGTGTATGGCGGCGGTGTCGCAAAAGAAAAACAGTACGTTTTTGGTTCCAACGTTTTCGTTCTGGAAATTTCGTCCAGAAGAACAAGCCCCGTGGGTGGCTGGAGACCAATGTTGATAATGAAGAATTGAAGGCTATTGTAGAAGCGGATCCATCGCAAACCACGTCCGAGTTAGCTGCAGGCTGCGGTATTAGTGATAAAACTGTTTTAATCCACTTGAAGCAAATTGGGAAGGTGAAAAAGCTTGAAAGGTGGGTACCTCATGAATTGAGTGCAGCAAACCGACAAACGCGCGTCGACTGCTGCGTTACATTAATCAACCGGCACAATAATTAAGGGATTTTAAATCGAATCATTACCTGTGACGAAAAGTGGATCCTGTACGATAATCGGAAACGCTCATCGCAATGGCTGAACCCTGACGAACCAGCCAAAGACTGCACCAAGCGAAAATTTACACAAAAAATGTTACTTGTGAGCGTTTGTTGGACTAGCGCCGGTGTCGTTCACTACAGCTTTCTTAAATCTGCCCAGACGATTACGGCAGATGTATATTGCCAGCAACTGCAAATCATGATGAAAAAGCTAGCTGCTAAACAACCGAGGATGGTCATTCGCTCTAGGCCACTGCTGCTTCAGGACAACGCTAGACCACACACTGCACAACAGACGGCTACCAAATTAGAGGAGCTTCAATTTGAATGTCTAAACTCTAAGACATCCACCGTACTCCCCGGACCTTGCTCCAACAGATTACCATTTTTTTCGAAATTTGGATAAATTCTTGCAAGAGAAAATATTCAACTCCGATGGGCCAGTCCAAAGCGACTTCAAATATTTTATTGATTCCAGACCGAATGGTGTTTTTTTAGTAAAGGAATTAATGAACTACCTATGAGATGGCAAAAGTGCATAGATAGCATATACTTTGTTTAAATAAATATATTATTTAAAAAAACGACTTTATGTTCCTCCTTTATAAAACGCCAATTTCATTTATGTAATGGCCTAATAATAATAATCTGCCATTGGACAGTAATAAATTGTCACACAACCCGAAAATATTAGTGATGTTAAAGAAAATTCTAGTGCGTTTGTGGGAGGTACATAATAACTCGTAAAACTTCTTCACTGTACTATTATGTGTTCTGTGTTAATATCTGATATTAATTACGATTGGATACGATCTTACTACTATTCTAAATATGAAAGTTTGTGGGGATGGATGGATGGACGTTTGTTACTCTTTCATGCGAAATTACTGATCAGATATTCAGGAAATTTAGTAAGGTAGTAGTTTAAGCTCTAGATTAACACATCGGCTACTGTTTATCCCGAAAAAGTGGTGTCCCAATGGGATACTGTATTTACACGGGCGGAGCCGCTGGCAAAAGCTAGTATCATTAAATGTAATTAAAATAATACAGTGTCTTACATGCATGCACCAGGGCAGGGACGGGCGAAAATAACTCCCAGGAAGTACACGCAGCCCCTTAGTTACTCAACAGCGAAATGTATTCGCCCCCTGTTGGCTACTTGAGTTACTTCTTACTAAGATATTATAGATGATTATAAAGGTCAATGTGAAACCGGAGATGTTGACGCTTCCTTACGGATATCGATAGTGTGTTATGTGGTTAGTGTATCATAGGATTCAATCGTATCGTAGGAGAAATTTGTACGCAATTACATATGATATTTAGCAATAAAAATAAATGAGCCTTTGTGAAGATTGTGAAGATGAAGGGATGCTTGGCAGGTCTGAGTCATCAATAGTCCGTGGGCGTTACGACGCGTTGTTTCGTCACGACTTCGTCACGTCAATAGTCACAGCTGTTGGCGCCGCTTAAGGGCCTTTAGTCAAGATCCTTTTGATAATTTCGACGGCGGAGGTCGAAATTAAAAATGTGTAGGATTCGACATAAGTCATCTGTAAGTGACATGTCGCTGGCGATGCCTTATGTCAATACCGATTTTCTTCGAAGATTTCGAACTTCTACGTCGAAATTATCGAATGCATCTTGACTTAAGGCCCTCATCACCCATATTAAAAAGTTTACAAATGGCATTTCACGTTTATTTTTGTTGTTTCGCCCATACCTACAGTCCGTTCAGAGTTATTTTACCTCTGACAGGACCCTTATGCCGACGCCATAAGGATCACTCTCATTGTTAAGCCGAGCCTTACTTAATGCACCATTATATCAGCGTTGGTACAGATTTGTATATCAAATGAGATATTATACACAATAAATATCGACGCACGTAGCCTCGTCTCGCTGCAAACCCAATCAGGGTATTACGTATTGTTTGTGTACTGCAGAATGCTGTGATGTTCATTTACATTAAAATACAATGTCTGGCAAATTAATTTTTGACTAACACGGTGGGGGTAGAACTGTAGGTAATTCAAAAGTATGTTTGCTATAGGAAGAAGTCAATCATCTGTATAAAAGACTCATGCATTTTACATCGGTGCTGTAAACACACACGTGTGTTTTTCCTCTTTCCGGAGTTGTATCCACAAGGTGATTAGACTTTCTCGTCTCGCTCTCGTATTGTACAGTGGTCATACGTTGTTTCGTTAACTGTTGTCACGTCTCTCCTCTCTCTGACGTACTTAGTACAATTACTTATTGACTGATTGCTTTCCCCAATATGTCAAACTAGTTAGACAAATTGGAGTCCTAACGTAGTGCCTGAGCATCACGTATTTCGGGATTCGGGTAATACATGATGTTACTCATTTCGTCTTCAATAACTCTAACGTAGGTTACACAGGGGCGACACTCTACAAATGACAGCTGCCGAAATAATTTTAAACGTCGCGTCAGACAAACCTTTCATAAATACTATGGAATCATATTCTCAATTATGTCAAAGCACAAATGGCTGGTCATTTCGTTCACGAAAGTCCTGGCTTGAAAACCCCACGTCCCGCTAACCACGCGCACCCCCCGCATCATCTAGTCACGCACGCATAGGCGCGAGCTGCTATTTGTGTAAGTCTATTGAATGACGGTTCTTTACGTTAATAATCCTCCTACTATTATAAATGTAGTAGTTTAGGCTCTGAATTAAAATATAGGCTACGTTTTATCCCGAAAAAGTATAGTATTACCGTATTTACGCGGGCGGAGCCGCGGGCAAAAGCTAGTAAAATATTTTCTTTGACGTAGTGCAAGTGCAACCTCATTATATAATAATATGTATACAAGTGTTTTACATTCTCCCCTCTCTCTCTCTCTCTCTCACTCTGACGTACCTGTGCTCCATGGTGAATATCTCCGACGTGCCGATAAGGTCGGGCGGCGAGAACTCCATGTCCACGGACGCGCCCGACGAGTACAGTGCCCGACGCAGCTCATCGCTCATAGACAGCACCTGATCGAAGTGCACACGTTAGTTATATATACTAGAAAACGAGAGATAAAAAGGCACATTCAAATATTGTCATACTCTAGCCCCCTGTACTAATAAAAATATTTACACAACTGATAAGCTATTCAATTTTGCTGTCTTTGTCAGATACGTTGAAAAAGTCACTTCACAGGCCACGTTGCATAGATAATTAATAATTGTCTAATATTTAATTCGTGGGGGGGAAGGGGAGGTAAGCAGAGTAGCTCTCGCTTTTAGTATGTAAGTTGGTGAACTAAAGACTGCGCTAGTGTTTCGTTCCATTCGAACTTTTTTTTGAAAATTTGAACGAATGAAAGTGAATTTAAGTACATCATTCTGGATAATTAAGTATTTTTTTAATACTTAACTCTACCTTTTATAAGCTACAGCTTGAGATAAATTAATATTTTTATTTTGTTAAAACTTATTAAATTAATTATATTTCAAAATTTTGTATTACTTTTGAACACAAATGTGTGTAACTTTTGTATTACATGCAAATCAGTTGTTGCACCTTGCGAGGTCGGTGTCTTGCAGTTGCAATTAAATGGATTTTCCTTATTACATCAATTATGTAAAAGAATATTTATTCTCGGACCATTTAATATCAAATAAAGGAAAAATACAAATACCTAATAGTATCAATGCTTATTAATTATGCAATAATTGTATAAAACCCGTGTGAAATAAAATTTTAATAAACCATTAACAATTTAATACAATTACATAATATTATTATAATTACCTTATTATAATTTACTTTCAGAGGAAGAACGTAAGAAGTTTTGCAAACTATTTTACTTAAACGTTATATACCCCCAAAAATTTAAGCTTAGTGTAAACCTACCTACATAGGTACCTAAAGTTGGAAACCTTAGTTAAAAAAATCTAAGCAATTGAAACTCTACCAACGTATAGATTTAAAAAGTTTTGGTAATTGTAAAGGCATTAACGAATTTCTAGAATATGCTAAAGAATATTGTGTTTCAAAGAGAAAAGCAAACGCGAGGTTTGAAATTCAACACAAAATTAAAATTAAATTTATACTTTAATATAATATAATATACTCACCAAACGCCTCCACAAAAATTAATTTGTTAGTAAAAATATTAATTGAGAAAGTGCAAAAACCAAACATGCTTAAAAAGGGATGTTACAATATTGAATGAATGAAAACATTCGTCAAATGAAAATGACACAGACCAAGTGCGAATGAGTAAATGGTGAACGATTTGCATTCCGTAACTACAGTTCACATTCAACGGTCGAGAGCGTAGTGCACTTTCTGCGACTAAAGCTGTGCCGAGCGATCCATAATTAGCACAGTAGGGAAAATATTATACAGCGTAAGGTTATGTTTCCACGAGAGTTTATTTGTGGTCGCGACAGAAAAAAACACATTGAGGTGTCAAATATATTGATGGGGAGTAGGCCCTAATAGTTCTATACATACTAGCGCTTTCAATTGTAATCGCAGGTTAGTAGCCGGTTTTATAATGAAATTAGATATTTACATTTATTATATTCATATCCATGTATTTATCATTTTAACAGTCCTATAAATTGCATTTTATGTCATTAGATTTATTTACGTAATTGAAAAGTGTTGTACCGTTTGTAGTAGTTATCGATAGAGTTAATACAAATAATTATAATCATTACATTGGCGTGATGTCATGTAATCTTTGAAGACAAAATGCATTCTGAGTGTGTTTTATGTGGTTTTAAAATAAGATACAGTTTTTAATAATTATTGTACCAAAATTATTTGACAAATGATAATAAATAATACTTGTTTTTATAGGTTTCCGAAAAGTGATACAATAAGAAAATTATGGTTGAAAGCTGAAAAAGAAAATATTAATCCCCGTCAAGAGAATAGCATAGACATTTTTTGAACAAACTAATTTTATTTAGAAATGAGTAAGCTTATTCATTTGAATATAAACAAGTGAACATATTTTTTTGTTTTTTTATTTCTATTCCACGTTAGATAGTTCAAAAAATGTTTTAGTTCCATCAGTCAACACCACCAGAACTTATTTGCCAAACTGTAAAAATGTAACACCTATTTATTGTAACCATATTTTCACCAAATAAATCATCTTGTCATTAGGATTTAGGTATAAGATTAGGTCAAAATAGGACTGACAGAAGTCCCTAAATAAGTTAAGAATAAAAAATAAAAAAGCATCATTTCATTTCATAAACCAATTTATACAGTTGGGTCAGCTCGTATACAAATAAATATTTAACCAATATACACTAAAATATATTTTAACCTCTGGGTTCTTTAGCTAATAAAACTTATGCGTATTGAATTCAATAAAGAAATGGCACTTCCTTTCCAATGGTTAATAAAGGTAACTCTCCCATGATTAATAAAGGTACTACAAAAAATTTTTAGAAAGTGGATCCAGCTTTTTTGGAATGATCGCTGAACAAACAGAATAAAACTATCCTCAGCATCGAAAACTTTCTTGGATGTCGGTTAAAAGTTAATACTTGCGATTGATAAAAGTAGTTAAATGTACAATGTCATTAATAAAATAAGCTTTTCATTTACGTATCCATTTAAGATATTGTAAATCTTAGAAAAATTTAAAATATCGATACTGTTCTATACACTTAATCTCATCTCTAGTACGGCAGCTATTTTATGTTCACAATCGGCTGATAAATTGGACACGTTTTTGTCATAGCTAGGGCAAGTCCCAAAATCCTAGATCATTGGAAAAAACAGCACTGTAAAAAGAACTGTATTATAATACATTAAAGCTGAAAATCGTGTAGAGTTGTCAAATCTGACATTTGACACTTCGATTTTCAGCTCTATTGAGTATTGTATTAGCGCAAAGATCTATTTAAGTTTTTTGTGTCGCTACCATAAGAAATCTCTCGTTACGAGGGCTTAAAGTTGAAAATGTCAGTCATTCGTAGACAAATTCTACTCAACCATACCTAATATATCGATTGTTTATGGTACTCTTATACGAATTAGAATGCTAACAGCACTTTTGAAAATAAGGTTTTATGTTCTGAATAATAATCAAAAACTATTAATTACTTAGGTGATATGACTCAAACTTAATATTTACTTACTGTTACTGCAGATGCGAGTCGTGGGATTTTCAACGAAATAATGGATTTTAGCATTTATTTTATTTTATTAGCTTTAGTAAATCTTAGTAAAATAAATTGTTTTGCGTTATCTCTACTTATTTTTAGGACTTAAACTGGTTATTTTTATAGAATACCTAACATCATTAGGTATTATTCAAATATTGAATTAAGCCCACTACAATAAACCTACGAGAACATTCCATCTGTCCGCTATTAGTAAACTTTTTTATCGAATTTAATTTATTATAAGGTAGTAAAAGTTTCAAAAACAATTTATGTAAAGAAAACTCTTCCAAGTTCCAAGCACTATTTCAAAAAATCTTTTAAAACTATTAACATAACGTTCCCACTTTATAGTTCTTTACTGTCTACGAAACCTTAATCAAGTTTATGAAATCGAAATTATTTTATTTTGAATCCAACATCGAATAAATAAATAAAAAATCTGTTAAAATGAAAATCGGATTTCATATTAAAATTAATTTAAGAATACCTAAACGTCGAACAATGACCCACCCTGTCCTGAGTCCTCACCTCACACACACAGTGTATCGTGCCTCGCCGGCATTTGGCAACAGATTTCCTCCTCACCGCGATTTTGAACGCGATTATGTCCACCTTCCGTATCTTCTCCTCGAAATTCCGAAACCATTTACGAATCATCTTTTAATTTTTTTTTACCTTGACGTAAAAAAAAAAACTTTTTAAGAATTGTAAATACCTACTAAATAACTTTATATTTTCTGATTAAATTTAGATCGAAGAGGACGATTTATGGTTGAATTCCAATTGGAGCCATGACGATCTACACGTAATCCGCGTTAGTCTAACCTAAGCTGAATTTTTGACTAGACATAGGCAATTTTAAAGCGATCAAGTAAAAGTTTATCTCTTCACTTATCAGAAGTTTATTATTCGAGATAGTGTACCCCTTTTAAACATAGATTATCCCTTATTTATGAATTTACAACCTTAATCTTTGAGTTTACTTATTTCACACATAACTCGGCCACTTTATGTAGGTATTTAAAAATATTATCACCTAGATGTTGCCCGCGCCTTCATGCGCGCAAAAGGACATCTCGGAGCCGTACATTTTGCAGCAATATAAAGTAGCCTACGGCCTTCCCCGCGGTTCCATTCTATATCTGTGCCAAATTTCATCAAAATCGGCCCAGTAGGTTCGGAGCCTATTCAATGCAAACAAACAAACATACAAATTACAAACAAACGTTTCCTCTTTATTATAAAATATTAGTATACATTTAGGTAGTCGCGTGTACCACAATAGACAGATAATGCGTATAATGTGTGTATTGTGGCCGTACCCGTATTAATTATGATCACATAAGTAGTAGGTATTTCAGTTTTAACGCGTCTACTTACTCGATACAGAAACGTTAAATAAAATAACATTGAAGCGCGTTATATTATAGTTTCTAATCTGAATAAATTATAAAATCATAGTTGAAACCTCAAACCATGCAATAGAACGCTTCAACTTTCGAAATGAAACTGTGCAATAAACTAGTAATATATTGTTGACATAATTTTCTAACTAATCACTACTTTACTAATGTGAAATAGATTCTTTAATTATTTTTTTTTATTTAAAATATACGTAAGTTTACTGGCACGAGGTATCCCCAGTCCCAACTTTATGTTGCTCTTAATATAACAGAGCTGTCAACGGCCAATCAGTAATTATTATTATTTATACAAATATTCAACCACGCCTATGACTTTGTGACGAAAACGTGACGTATTGGTCGATGCAATTACCTACAGAACTGTGATAAAGATTCAGAAAATTCAAATACGTGCAGACTTTTTATACATTAAACTATGTATAAAAAGTCTATATTAAACTAAATATTTAACTGAGTTAGTTAAACTAACCTAACCTAACCCAACCCACTTTGAAATCTTAAACACAGTATAATTTTAGAATGTGTGACGGATTCATATATAATTGATGAATGAACGTTTAGGTTCTATAAAAAACGACCTGGAGGCCTATTATGAGGTCTTGTAGCAGTGTTACTTTAACATTACTTTATAAGCAAACATGATCTCTATTTATATAGACAAAAAGATATTTTTAATTTTCGCGAAATCTAAAAGTAATGTTAAAGTAATACTGCTACAAGACCTCATAATACGCCTACAGATCTACTAAATAGGTGAAATCATGAAGTATTCTTTATTGTAATATTTTACCCCCATACCAAATAATATTTGGTTGGTGTAAAACTAAACTTCCCCAAGTAGAAGGAAAGTCGCGGGCTGAAATAATCCACACAGCTCTACGGTAGAGTATGTTATCTACGACCAGCACCCACTACAATTTAAAAGATTATTTGAACTTAAAGGATTACTATAGATAGCTGTACATCGTGACGTATGAAAACATAGGCCTTCTTATCCGATATTGAATGATTTGTACAGTATTCTCCGAGCGAAGCAACCATTCTTGAAATACTGTGGTGCCTGGGCCAGTCGGTTTTTAAATACTACCAAGCCCAAGCACATTGTCACGACACAGTCAGCCTAGTCCAGAGGAATGACTAGTCAATACGTCTGGACTCTGGGACCAACCGTGTGCGGGTTTCCTCACGATGTTTTCCTTCACCGTTAGAGCGTCCGTATAGTGTAATCGAGATCTGAAAATGTTTCATTGGTACACGCCACAACCTGGGAATCGAATCTGCACTCTCTCGAGGGCGAATCAAATGGTTTACCCACTAGGCCACGGAGCTAGTCGACGTGACGTACCACGTAGTTACAAAACTATCATATTTTGGGAAGAATCCTTATCATATATACCTTTACTATTATTTCTAGTGCCTATTACATCAATTGGACTTCCTTCCTTCTGAAGCATAGTATTTTATTAGTAAGGGGGATAATATACACTTTTGAAAGGCAAAGTTGTTTGACTGAAATATCAACGCACAGGCCAAACCCTTAATAAGGCTAGAAATTTGAAATTTTGCGTACGACATAATATGAGAAATATGTGTATTTTTCATATGACGTAGGTATCCATTAAGGAAAGATTTTTCAAAATTCAACCCCCAAGGGGGTAAAATTGGGGAACAAAGTTTGTATGAAACTTTTTATTCTTTGGACATATTTGCATGAAAATTCCAATGAGTTGAGTACGGAAAAATAATGTGTTACGTATTTCAGCGTTTTCAGTTTTAAATTGTTATAAAGTTCACACAGGAGAAGCCGCGGGCTAACGCTAGTATAACATATTTGTCTGATGGCTTCCACAAATGCCAAAACAAGTCTTAAATGGCCCGAGTCAAAGTTCTAGAATTCCACAACCGGCTGATACCTTTATTTATAACTTGTTTTTACGCAGATACAAAGGCAATTTTGTTATCGGCGAAATATAACGTGATGTTACAATAATAAACATTCGTCCTTATCGTTCAAAAGCAGCCGCGTAGGTCCATCACATGCGCCTGCGCAGCGCAGGTGCAGGTGCAAGTGCAACACTTTGTACTAACATAATCTGTTGTTGTTACTGGATATTTGCAACAAACCTTTACCATTAAATAATTATTTTTAGAATAATGTGTTTTTAATTGCTTATTTTTCGAGATGATTTGCTTACTCCTGCCCCTCACTGACTGGGATGTTAAAAATAAGTTAAAAAAAACTATAACCGACTACGTAAAAAAGGGGGTCTAAAAAGGACAAGAAAATATTAATTATTATAATTCAGATATCCAAGAAATCCAGAATTGGTACAAAAATGGTCAAGGTAGAGCCGTTGTATATTGATGATGTTTATAATATAATGAAACCTACACTACACTATTATACAACCCATTCATAGAAATATCTTTTAAGACTTAGTTACGAAATCAAACGGATGTAGAGTTGACATAAAAGGTTATGTATATAAAGATCATTCTAGACTCTAGAGCTACAAAAACACCGAATAACGCATTATCTATGTCATCGTTAAATGTTTTATTTATACAAAATTTGCGGCACAAATTTGGCGCTTGTATAACGTATTGTGCACATTGTGCTCAAATGTTTTTATTAATTACATCATAGACGTAACCTATAATTCACCATCCAGGCGCCCACAATATGATCTCATAGATGAATTCCTCTTGAATTCCAAAACCGACGACCATCGCTTACGATATTAAACAGGTTTTGATCACCATGTTGCAATCACGGACAAACTTTTTGGCTACAGATTCAATTGTTTGCTCTTTTTTTTTGTGCAACGAATATTAACGTAATGGAATTTTTATTTCCAAAATTCCTCTATTCACAAATGACCTTATAATCGTGGCTCGTGACGCAAAACAAAAACAAACACAGAAAGTACAATAGAGCTTGGTGAAATCCAACAGCTAATAATTAATACGTTATTGTTAATAATAATATGTTTCATACGTGGGCATACACACGCCGTACGTTCGTTTCGCTAACGGTACTCTCACCTTCTCGTTGTTGAAAGTTGAAGACCTTTCAGGTGACGCTGGCCCGAAGCGCACCATATCTATCCATTTCATAGTCTGCATTTACGTTGTCTTATCTAATCTAAATTCAGCGTGGCAAAGCGACAATATACGAAAACAAAACAAATCCTCGAGCACGTTGTCATTCGTGTCGCTCACACGCTGGCGGAATAAAACTTGGCACTGCAGAGCTGTATGCTTATAAACAAACGTTGTTGCCCGGTCGCAGCGTGCAGTCACGGAAATAGCTCATTGCCGATGAGCGGAGCGATCGCGACGAAAATCGTATTCGACTGTAAGCGTTCACCCAAGAAGCGACTACCGCGAAGCAGCGATACTTGGGAACTAGCGTGAAGAAAGGACCGTGTCCGTCGGCTACCCCGCCGCCGTCGGCGAGCGAGCACGTCGCCAACTCGCCGACTTACCGACAGACTCACCGACACACCGACAGACGGACGGGGAAACGAATTAATTCAACACGAGAACAATTGGCGGATTTACTGCACAAGAAAATGTTAATACTTAATTAATGTCACTCCACCGATATGGGTTTGTTTATGTTATAAATTGCTACTTGTAAATATAATTGGAGCCATTGATATTGCAGCGGAGACACTGAGCGGAGATACGTAGATGGCAATAATTGTTCGCAGTTATTACATTTAAGGGGAATATGTATTTCAAACATTGTATACCTACCTACATTATTTGCAAGTATACTTAAAAGTCCTACTTAGGACTAAATATATCAAACTGTGCCTTGTGCAATAATAGCAGGAAATCGATAGCCAAATATTTATTGGCTTTACTTCTTTTCCTACAAGAGAGAATTTACTTTTGGAGCATACATACTTACCCCTTATAAAAATATTTACACAACTGTGCCTCTAGTCAAGATGCATTCGATAATTGCGACGGCGAAGTTTGAAAACAAAATGATGGGATTTGACATAAGTCATCGCTAAGTGATATGTCGCTTGCCGAATGTATCTTGACTAAAGGCCCTGATTAGCTATTCAATGTTGCTGTTGTCTGATACGTTGCAAAAGTCACTACTCACTAGACAGACAAAGACAGCAACATTGAATAGCTAGCTAATCAGTTGTGTAAATATTTTTGTTAGTAAGCCTTTGCTTCTATTGCAATATGGACTGAGATCCCAGACCCGCCAGACTACCCTTATATTGTTACTGATAAAATTGTAGTACTATCATTATTTGCGGCTTCGCTCGCGTTAAATTACATTTTAAACTTTCATCCCCTATTTTACCCACTTAGGGGCTGAATTTTAGAAAACGCTGAAATACGTAACTGTGTTTTTTCCGTACTCAATTCATACGAAATATCATGCAAATATGTCCAAGAAATAAAAAGTTTCATACAAACTTTTATTCACTTTACCCCCTTGGGGGTTGAGAATTTTGCTAAATCCTTGTTTAGTGGATGCCTATTTCATATGAGAAAGACGTGGCAAAATTTCAAATTCCTAGCCTTGAGGGCATGGCCTGTGCGTTGATACATCAGTCAATCAGCTTTGCCTTTTATATATAATAGATTCGTGTGTACAATGAACGTATGCATACCCGTTAGTTAGTGGCGTGTCCCAATTTTTAGGTACAAGGCGCTAAAGTTGCGAAAAATTGTACTGTACTCACTTTCCTTTTTGGTACCTTCGGCGCCCTGTACCTACCTGAGAATTGGCCCACCGCATAAACAAGTATGCATACGTTCATTGTACACGCCAATACTACAATATGAAATACATTTTATCAGTGAGAATATAACGGTGGTCTGGCATGCCTGGGATCTCAGTCGTTTATTATTATGGAAAGATTAAATACCTATACAATATACATCATCTCCGATACCAATGTAAGTCATATTAACCTGTTTACAACTAACGAGCAATATGTAACAAATAGGACACCGCTGCGCGCTAATGGCATTGGCAATGTAATTGATACTGAGGAAGCGTTCGACTCCACAGTCCACACTCCACTACATGCTATGAATATCTCATGTCGAGCGGAACCCTCGCGAAATTATTACATTTTGGAATCAGAGTTCTGTATGTGAATATCTGTGAATAATTTCGCGAGGGTTGTTTGTTAAGTGGGTCCTGGTTCCTTAAACTATAGTATGGTGTATTTAGCAGGGATGTTATGGAGGTGCTAACCGAAACTATCGGATATACGAAGAAAAAAAACTATCCGGAACCGTAACGGAATCCGATATAAAACCGTCGGATAATTTTGGATATAAAAGGAGTATAATATGACATGTTTGTTTTATTTGCCGGCCGTGTCGACTTACTAGAATTTTGGGCCAAATATTTGCCCAAACTTAACTTATTTGCATTTTACTTACATTCGTCATAAACCTAATATCCGTAACTGAAATTATGCGAAATCATTTAATATCCGTAATCGTAACGAAAATAATTTTATTTCTACAGCCAAATCCGTATCCAGATCCGAAACGTCATATTCTTAACATCTCTGGTATTTAGAATTAAAATTCGGGCACAGCTTAGCTTAGGGATAATTTACCTGAGAATGAGATACAAGATTCCCTAGTTCAGGCACTTCTGTAAATTTTATCTTGAAATAGATGTCAACTCAATATTGATTTATGTGTATATGTAGTTCTTTTGTATTGGTTTTACTCTTCTTCAATTTTTTCTCTACTATTTTTCTTATTTTATCTAGAATCTTATCTTAGAAATTATTGATATCTTGTTTAAATTGAAATCATCCTATTTTGTTATAATAAGTGGAATTATTTATAATCTTTAATAAGTTCTAGTAAAGTGGATAAAATAATAACATAATCCGTATAATCTAATTTCACGCAAATTTGGATAAAATATCTATTTTTTTTGTTATTATATTAATACATGAAGAAAAACTTTCAGTACAGTTTTACGAGAATTGAGCGAACGAGGAGTATGATATTTGACACAGTTAAAGTTTATGTGGATTACGGTATGCAGAAAGCTAATATGTTTTTTAATAATGATTAGAAATACATAAAATTAGTAAAATTTACAACACACACAACCTACGATTCACACACACTAATGTGCGTTTGATAGATACATTTTTGTTAACGTTGATATTAGGCAATCTGTCACAACGTTTACATTTTTAATTTTTTTTTTCTGTCTATGAGGCAAAAGGCAAAAGTTCAAACTTAAGAATTATATGAATTATGATGGGCGAATTTTGACCACAGAACGACTTCTAGTTATTATTACTATTAGCCAATCTATTATATTTCGAGACAAAAATCACGATTCCTTCCCCGAGGACTACTCTATATAGGGAATAGGGAAATATCCGGTTTTTCGGCTTTAAATAAAATCCGGATTTTGATAAATAAAAATCCTTATTTTTCGAACTTTTCGAATCTTGGTTACTATTATGAAAAATTACATATTTTAAATATAATTAGGTACTCTAGACGTACAATATTTGAATGATTCGACATTATTTGTTGTACTGCTGAATTTATTGACACATTTTTCCATGTTATACAGGTTATTTGGTAGAACGTAGTCAATCCGTTAAATGGATGAAGATCTGCTATATGTATAGCCGATATTGGACTGTTTCTAAGATATTCACCATTTTATATTTTTTCTGTAGTAGTAGGTGACCCACTTTATAAAAACACTGAATATGATTTAAATTGCTCAAGAAGTAAGAAGTACAATAAGCAAATCGAAACACAATTTAAACCTGTATTTTTTTTAATTTATTGAATTCCTACTTACACATACTATTGCACTTTAAAGTTTCCACATTCTTAGAATACCAAATTAATATGATAAAATAAAAAGAAATGTAGTGGTTTAACTACATTCAATTATATTCTAAATAATGTATACCTAAGTCCTTACACCTGAATTTTATCTCTATGACATCAGAATAAATCCTTAAAAAAAATTGGGAAGTAGTTTTGGAGTCGATAATTAGAAACTACTAGGCTAGGTTAAGTAGGCTAGGTAACTAGGCTGGTTAGAGACAGTTTTTTCGAATGAATAGAGGTAATAACAAAATACTATTATAAATAAAATTAATTCGATTAAACTAACATAACCCAACCGGTCAGAAGAAAAAGCGAATGCAAATCAATGGTCCTGTTTTTGCGCAGAAGTAATTATTTTTTAGATACAATAAAGATAAGATGTAGGTGTCAAAAATAGTACTAACGGTTTGTGTAAGCTAGTGTTAATTTTTTTTGGTTATATAGTTTTCATCCCATGGTAGCGGAAACTTAAAAGTGCAATAACGAGTATTACTGTTGATTTTTAAGTAAAATGTTAAAATAAAGATCTTAATATAGTTATCGAGTTTAAATTGTGCTTAGATTTGTTAATTGTACTTCTGTTAATTAACGAGGGAATTAAAAGCAAAATTTAGTTGGTTTATTAAAACCCAAACAGGTGCAGATTTTACTTTTGATAACTCAAAAGTGGTCCAATTTTGACCATACATATGGGGTTTCAAATCATTTGTCTTCACTCCCCGGATCTCAATTTAAAGGATTTTCAGTTTCCTACGTTTTACTAAACTGTACTAATTTGCTTACGTTAGTTTCACATAGAAATGTCACTTTATGGAAACGGTGGTGATGGTGGTGGAGATTTAAAAAAAATTTTTGAAAAGATCACAGGCTATGCCATCTTTTTATACTTCTTTACTGCTGGAACATTTAGTATCTAACAAGATCTCACCTTAGCGAACAAAGGCTTGACGATTTTTAAAGAACAGTAAGTAAGCTAGTACCTCTTTTTCAGTACCTTATTTCCATTAATGTTGATTTTTAAGATTTTAAATGGGTATAGTAAAAACTGAGTACATAATTGTTTTTAACGCACTTTGTTAGACTTTATTATGCTATCAGTTACAGATATTAAATGAATATTTTTAATAGATACTAGTGAGTACCTTGTCCCGATTAAAATACTAAATATAAAACTGAATGTTCAAGAAATTTAAGAAGTAGTTACAAATATTTCTAAAAGTGAAAATATAAATATAATTGTATAATTTTGATATAATCAGATTGTGTTTTTATTTATACACAATTTTAAATATTTTATAGATTTTTTTAAATCAAAGTATTGCCATCTCATAGGTAGTTCATTGATTCCTTTACTTAAAAAACCATTCGGATAGGAATCAATAAAATCTTTGAAGGCGCTTTGGACTGCCCCATCGGAGATGAATTTTTTCCCTTGCAAGATGTTATCCAAATTTCGAAAAAAATGGTAATCTGTTGGGGCAAGGTGCGGGGAGTACGGTGGATGTCTTAGACATTCCAATTGAAGCTCCTCTGATTTGGTAGCCGTCTGTTGTGCAGTGTGTGGTCTAGCGTTGTCCTGAAGCAGCAGTGGCCTAGGACGAATGACCAACCTCGGTAACTTTTCCATCATGATTTGCAGTTGCTGGCAATAGACATCTACCGTAATCGTCTGACCAGATTTTAGAAAGCTGTAGTGAACGACACCGGCATTAGTCCACTACGTTCGCAAGTACTACGTACGCTCACAAGTAACTTTTTTTGAGTCAATTTTCCCTTGGGGCAGGCTTTGGCTGGTTCGCCAGGGTTCAGTCATTGCGATGAGTGTTTCCGATTATCGTACAGTATCTATTCACTTTTCAGCACAGGTAATGATTCGATTTAAAAATCCCTTTATTATTGTGCCGGTTGAGTAATGTAATGCAGCAATCGACGCGCGTTTGTCGGTTTGCTGCACTCAATTCATGAGGTACCCACCTTTCAAGCTTTACTTTCACCTTCCCAATTTGCTTCAAGTGGATTAAAACAGTTTTATCACTAATACCGCAGCCTGCAGCTAACTCGGACGTGATTTGCGATGGATCCGCTTCCACAATAGCCTTCAATTCTTCATAATCAACTTTGATCTCCGGCCGTTCACGGGGCTTGTTCTGCAGGTCGAAGGTTCCAGAACGAAAACGTTGGAACCAAAAACGCACTGTGTTTTTTTTGCGACACCGGCGCCATACACTTCATTAATCCTTCGAGCCGTTACTACAGCACTGGTGCCACGGTGGAACTCGTACTCGAAAATAATACGATATTTCAAGTTTTCAATTTTGTAAACAGAGTGACGCAAAGAAAAAACCAAAAGAGGAAAAAACAAATGTATTATGGTTTTCGAAACACAAATGCATGAGTAAATAGCGGTATAAATTTGAAATTGGAATTCCTAACCAAAGAAGATATATTTGAGATCAAAGTGGCCAGTACGACAAAACGCCAATTTCATATGTAAGGACCTAATACTTACAACTTACGATAAGAATTTATTTAAATTAAATTATAAAAAAGTAACATTTTTTTATTAACGAGTGTAGGTTTTGCTAAAACATCGAAGTAAAAAAAACATCAAAGTTTATATGATATGCAAAAAATTTAAAAAACCGGATTATCCGCATAATCAGGATTTTTGTGAAAAAAACCGAAAATCCGGATTTTAAAAAAATCGGATTTCGCAATCCCTCTATAATTTCAGCAAAATCGGACCAGTAATTTCGGAGCATTATTCAATGCAAACAAACAAACAAAACTTTGGTCTTTATAGTTGGACAACCATCACAAATATGTTAAGTTATGCTTAAATACAGAACGCAGATCATACTGGGCGAAAAAAATGTTTGTTCCAGAATGTATTATAGCATACACTGTTGCATAATATGCAACAGTGTATTATTGAATAAATAAAATTGAAGAATCTGTCTATCAAATTAACAGCTTTGCACTAAATGTATATAAACGGTATCTGCCACCAATAAATATTTTTTAAAGATTTTTATCCGTTTGTCAGTCTGTCTGTCTGTTTGTTTCGGCTAATCTCGGAAACAGCCCGACCGTTTTTGGCCGGACTTACACTGACTGGATGTAATAAACTTAGGCTACTTTTATCTGAGGGTTCCGATTCCATTAATGGTTCCGCGCAAACGAAATTTCGGGCGTCAGCTAGTAGTAATATTATTAATAACTAAATACGTGAGGACGTTTCTGTATTCGGATTTTCAAGGTGACTAGGATTTATTACACTATTTTAAGTTTTGAATTTCTGAACGTCTTTTAAATAAAAATACAAATATTTTATCTTAAAACTAGTTACGTTTCATTTTTGATCGAAGGCTTTCAGGTTTCAAGTTGTTTGGCCAATTCAGTAATCAGTTTTTTTTTTCATTTCGTTAACTTAGCATATACAACGTGATTAATTTTAAAATATTGTAATATAGTATTGTTGTGATTGAGAGAGAAATATGTTTTTTGCAGCTAATACGTGGATTTGTAATATTATTTTAAACTCGGAATAATCAGTAACTGCATTATCGATGTATAGTATATACCTACTCAGAGTCGCAGTTTTTCTTTCTTTACAGCAATAATTAGTGGTTAGTTTGTTATTAAAATGGTAACATTAAACTTCGTATACTTTACTTTTTGAATAATAACGAAAACTAAACACACGGTATATCTAAAATCAAAACTTACGAAATTAAAAATAATAAAAATAACATACAACCTTTTAACAAAACACGCTATTCGAAATAAAAGAAGCTGACTAGCATACGTGACTAAAAAAAGTAAAAGTTTTTTTACACAAGCATGATCTCGATTTTTAACCTTGATTCGCGATGAAAAGTGATTTCAATTCTTTAAACACCCGATTCGTTAATGTGTATGTGAATCAACTGGTTCAAGATATTTAGGGACGTACAGTCGCCGATGAGCCCGGTGTACCACATTCTGACCTCAACGCTAAGGCAATAATGTACAAAAGTGGTACGTACCATCGCTACTGTACAAGAAAAGTGATATATTTTAAAGATACACTTGGTGATATCTATGTGAGCTACTATACCTTCCTACCTACCTATACTATTTCACCTCCCCACTAATTACCTACTCTAATACAAATAAGGAGTATCAAAGTTTAGAGACAAGTTTAATACTTGTCTTGATACGCAAGCAATAAAACATAATAATATTTAAGGTTATAAGGTTTGGTAAAATCAATTACTGGTACTTCGGGCATATGATCTACTGCTTATGTATAGACGTTTAGGCAGAAAAATAATTGTCATACTCGAAAAAAAACTCTTCCTTTATATAGGCGAGTTTGCGTTGAGTGGAGATTCTCCCATACACGAGATGATTTTTTTTTAATTTGGAGTATGTATATATAATAATTATTTTTCTGCCTAAACGTCTTTACATAAGCAGTGGATCATGTGCCCGAAGTATCCGTAATTGATTTTTGAAGACCTTATACAAAACTCATTTTATAATAAAACGTCGGACAAAAAACATGTATGTAGACACTAGAGTCTAGACTGTAACATTATTTATGCATAGGGGCCAAATCTAAAAAAAAACAATTTACTTATCACTTGTTACAGTTCAAACGTTCTACTTATTCCTTTTTAGCCCCCGACGAATACACAGAAGTGTTATAAGTTACAGCGCGTCTGTCTCTGCATTTGTAGCTTGACGAATCGGGGGATTAGAGGTTTTTTTTTAAATCTACAAGTTTACAATCTACAGTCTAAAGCTAAGTATTAATTTTTTCCAGATCTTTGATATTTGGGCCCAAACATGTACGGAGCGTGAAAGATCTCCTTTATCACAGTTCGACATATCTTTGCTTATATGCAAAATTCAGTTGCAATATCGCAATAATCTCCGAAGGTTGGTCACTGTACATTCTAAATAGTTACCGAAATATAATGAGCTAATTGGTAGCCATATAAGCGTTATAGGAAAGACCTTACGTCGTACGTCATATTAAATGAAACCCGATTCCAAAGAAAACAACTTCCGCACATACACCGTATATATCTCAGATTTATTAGTGCCCTGTCGCTCTATCATTGATCAAACAGAGAGACTGTTTAATCTCAGATTAGTAGCTACTAGCTATAGTGTTTACCGGGGACGTTACGGAGCTCCTGAACCGTAACCGAAACTAACGCATGTCCGAAATAAATAAATAACTATCCGTTACGGTAACAGAGTCCGATATAAAAGCTTCGGATAATTTCGGATATAGGCGGAGCAAAAATAAGACTTGTTATGACAGATTTATTTAATTATCCGGCCGAGCTGACTCATTAGCTTTTTGGGCCAAATTCTATGTAACATTTTTAATGTTAAACTAACTGTTGATAAACGTAAAAACAAAATCAAATTTAAATATGTATGTACTGTCACAAAAGAAAGAAAATATTGTATAGAAGAAATCTTGACAATTTACTAAAGATTAACTCGTTGTTACGTTAATGTTGTGAATTATGTTTTTTTTTTGTTTTGTTACATGTTGAATTATCGTTATTAATTATTTAATTGCTAGTCTGTTTCATTTTAAACACGTTTTTCTCTCACGAATATGGACGTGTCGTCCGAAAAAGCCGCACAAATTATTGCAGATTTAAATGTAAACCAGTCGACGGTTTTCCGAGTTTACAAAAAGTTTATGGAGAACACTTAAATTGCACTGAAGAGCCAATGGGCTCCCGTATTATTCACTGATGAGTGTAGGACATGTTTGTACGATGCTGATTTTCGCAGACTAGTCTATCGTAGACGAGGAGAGCGATATGCTCAAAATTGCATTGAGGAGAGGGTTCCATTTGGAGGTGGGTCTTGTATGGTTTGATTTGATATTTGATTTGATGACCCTCATGTGGTACCTTTTAGCGGATTTATAGGCGAAAACTTTATTCATTCTGATGCAGGGTAATGCTCGTCCGCACGCAGCCAGACAAGTTGACCAATACTTTACTCAGGTTGAGATTCGTTCTATGGATTGGCCAGCACGTAGCCCGGACCTCAGTCCGATAGAACACGTGTGGGACAACCTAAAAAGAGCTGTATTTACAAGAAATCCGGTCCCAACAACGGTTGCGGAGCTCGGAGTTGCATTGTCACAAGAATGGGACAATACTCCGCAAGATCTTTTAAAAACACTGATCAGGTCGATGCGAAACCGACTTGAATTAGTTATTAGGGCAAGAGGAGGTAATACACCTTATTAAAAACAAAAAAAACTTTATTTTTCTTAGTATTGTAAAATTTCATAATCAAGCCGTTTTTGTTCTATTCACTGTTTCATTCCAAAAAGCTGCAAAAGGAGTAATTTGATTCTTTTAGTGAGAAAAGTTGACCTATACACACATGAATTGATTTTTTTATCAAATTAAGAACCAGTATTAGCATTATCAATGAAATATATCAAAACAGTTTGCACTTTCACTAATTATATTTCATTGAAAGTTATCTTGCACTATGATGCAGTTTATGTGTCCGCCAGTGTAGTATCGGGTTTCCCAAGGGAATACTGTGCTTTTTCGGGATTTAAAGTAGCCTATGATTTAATCCAAAGTCTAAACTACTACCACCAAATTGAATCGAAATCCGTCCAGTACTTTTTGCGTAAAACTTCCATCCATCCATACTCACAAACTTTCACATTTATAATAGAAGTAGGATATACTATCTATTTTGCAAATATTTTACAGTCTACTGGTTCAAGAAGAGTAGTGTATTATCTTCGCAAACACTACATCTTCATCTTGAATCCTTGAGAATTAAAATACACGATACTTAAATACCTGCTGTTGCAAACATTTCTTTTGCAGTCTACTACTGATTCAAGACAAGAAGCGGTTTATTTATTTACTTTATAATCAAAATACGCGAGACTAAAGAATAGCCTAGCGATTTTATCTTTTCCCTCGCAAAAGTACACGGTCATCCACAATCTCAATAAACGAGCAAAGAAGTATTTATATGCCATTTATTTTTTAAAAATCTAACAAATATTTTTTTATTAGTATCAACGAAGATGAAATCATATTATACCTAAATTGCTACCAGCTCCGTAGCTATCAGGGTTGGCTTAATTTGGCAGTACCTACCGACTGCAACGCGGAGTTGCAAAAAACCAATAGGAGACTACAGTGGAAACCTGATATAACGACATCACTAATACCGACAAATTGGATATTACGACAATTGTTGAAGTCCGTCATATTATTATGAACATTTACCATCAGTGTTAACGACTATCTGCTATTGCGACTACATTTTACTGGTCCCTTAAGTATCGGTATAATATTATCATAAAAGTACACTAAGGCCTCTTTCACAATCTACTGCTAAGTGTCAGCTAGCTTACTCGCATGTTTGTCTCTGGCGCTCGATATAAAGTAAGCAGCGACAAATATTCCTACTAAACTATTTGTAATTTGACACTTATTAGAATATTGCGAAGCAGGCCTATTCCTATGATGTCACTTATTGCAATTTTAATATAAGTGTGGCAAAACAGTATTTAAACCTTTGGCATATTGCTACCTTACTTGTTATTTAAAAGCTATATTCTCTGTTCTCGTTAGTATAAAAATATACCATCGGAGACATAATTGCCACTGGCTTCTTACTTTCATAAGAAAAACATTACATTAATAATACGAGGGTATGCTTGCTTTTTCCAGTTTCCTTGGAAACGCAACCGGTTCTAATTGAGCTGCAGATGAAACTAGATCCCTCCAATTAGTCGTCCTCCAATTGGGGATAAGATACCCAATATAATGTACAACATAATATTATGAATGTGACAAGTATCAGGTATCAACAATATGTAAATTCATACACCATGACCTTAACCGTTGCCCCGTCCTGGCTCCTGACTCCTGTAAGAATAACGTCACGTTTCATTTTTAGGATTCTGCAGTATTCATAAAAAAGATTCCAATTATTTAGGATTCCGTACTCAAACGGTAAAAACGGGACCCCATTACTGAGTCTTCGCTGTCTATCCGTCTGTCCGACTGTCCGTACGTCTGTCACCAGGCTGTATCTCCTTAACCGTGATAGCTAGACAATTGAAAATTTCACAGACGATGTATTTCTGCTGTCGCTACAACAACAATATTAACCAAGAATAAAATTAATTTTTAAAGGGCATTTTTTAATTTTTTTTAGCAAACATGATTTTTTGCCGTCCTGTCCCTAACTCTTCGTGCGCTATAGTTCGACTCGCACATGTTGAAAGATAAATCCTAAACTGTCTTCGCTTGGCAGGATGACGTGAGAGTTGAGAGACTCCTAATTCAAACAGCATGTGAGTCGAGCACGAGAGGTCGTCTATTACATCATTTCATTGGCCTTCTGCTATATCGAACGTTCTGCCACTTTGTCGGATTTCTACACATTATTAAATAATAAAGCAGTAATTTTCGAACAATCCGTTCCAAACGTTTTATAATAATGCAAATTGTATTTTAATTAATTGCCAAAACTTGCTTAGATCATAAAAAAATAGCACATAGACTTCCTCCGTCTTTTAGATGAAATTAGTGAATAATATATATATATATATATCATATTTTTTTATATTTTTATTTCATCAATTCAAAGTTTTGTGAACTTTTTACACGATGTTCAAATAATTATTTAGATTATACATACTATAAACAACAGCAAAAATATTCTATTTCAAAATCTTTTAAATGTCACTTATTATGTAACTTAATTATCAACATCAATATTATTACGCTTCCAGAAACAAGTACAGCTCGTATAAAATTATAGATGCGTTTAAGTATCTTATTTTAAACAATTCATTAATAAAATATTCCATTAGCAAGTTATTTTTCCATTCTAGGGTTGTCCACGACCGACAAATTAACATCAAAACACAACTAACTACAGAGTTATATTCCGCCATACATTACTGTTTTCCTAAATATATTATTCGGCCATTAGCTTAATTGATTTGAATTTTTTTGGAAATTTTCTATCATAATTTTCCGTACTTAAGTATGTCAAGTTTATTGCCAACATCTACAATATATTATTTCAATGTGTCTATTGCGATAGAGTTGTTAATCAAAGTTTATAAAAACATTCCTACAAACAACATACGACTTTGCCTAAATTATTCATTCAGAGCCTAATTTTTTTAGCATTGGAAGAATGAAAAGAAATTTTGATGAAATTCTAGCTGGGATTAAAAAACTAGGGATGTTATGGATATGATATTTCGGATCTGGATACGGATACGAACATTATTATAACGGTTACGTATATGTTTTTATTTCGAATTTTTCGCTAATTCGGATAAGGATATAACTACGATTTTTAAAGAATTTCAAAAGTAAAATACAAAATGTAGACCACCTTTATTCGGTTCCTATATACGGTTACGCATTGTTTTTTATTTCGGATAACCGATAGTTTTGGGGTACGGTTACGGAGCTCCATAACATCTCTAATCTACACTTAAAGTTTCTATAAGGTAGAGTAGTAGGTATAGCTACTGAAATTGGCAAGTCACGTAAAGTTTTTAGGGTTCCGTAATACTCACTGTAAGGAACAGTAGTTTCGCTCTGTCCGTCAGTCTGTCTGTCTGTCCCGTCCGCGCTTCTAGTAATTATCAATATAAATGGATGAAATTTGGTACAATTAAAGACTGTGTAAAGATCTCAGTTCTGGCATCATAAAATAATAATAATTTAACATTTTAGAGGTGGCTGGCTCTCCATACATGTGGTGGGGGATGAAAAATATTTTTTTTATTCTCTCCCATCGTGTGGGGTATCGTTGTCGTTTGGGGGTCTCTTAAAATAAAGGCAAGGTTTCATACATGACTTTTTTACAAATTGAACCATTTTCGAGTGATCAAACTACAAAGTGGTTTATAAGTTGCCCCCGGGCGTTTCCAAACTATGGGACGAGTCGAGACAAATATGAGAAGTGATAGATAATGCTAAATACTCTATAGGAAAATTATTCTGAACGAAATCGGACTGTAACTTTTGAAGTAATTGGAAAAAAAACCTATTACTCGTTTATAAACTCCTTAGACATGTCCTGACATGTTCTTAGGTTATTTATTATTATTAAAAGTTCAAACTAGACAATAGTGTGAACTAACGAGGTCTGATTATACAGCACAACAGTGAAAATCATTGCACGCCATTGTGTGTGGACCGTCCGTGTCGTTACACTGTCGACAATTTTCCTATCATTACCCGGCCACCTATTGTGGACTGTGTCCAGCCGCTTCCTTTTCGAATGTCGCCAGCGACAATGCCATGACAAATTGATGATTAAAAAATTTTTACAACGAGGCGGCAAGGATTGTACACATGATTAAATTATTCTTAAATGTTACAAGCTAGTCTTTGCGTATACTTAGCCTTAGGCCAGTGCTATACAAAAAGATGATAATATATTTCTCTACTCTACAAAAAAAAAAGTGCATCTTGCCAACTAAAAAAAAAGCTTACTGAAAATTAAAAAAACTTTGGACTTAAATCTGTCGTTTCAATTAATCCAAATACAGTATGTGGTATGTCACAAAACAAAAGAAAATATTATACCTTGTACGAGTTAATCTTGTATATTATGTACTCAGATATATGTACCTGTTTGCAAGTATTTCCTTGAAATTTAGTATGCAGGGAGTTTTAGAGGAGAAAATCGGTCTAGCTAGGTCTTATCCCTGCGAAACTGCGCATTTTAAGTTATTTATGTTTTTAAAAAACTTCTTCAATATATTCTTCTATATTATATGCACAATGTATCAAAGGTACTTAATTGGATAGTGCTGTTTTGCTTAAAATAGTTTCGTAAATAAGCAACTATTTCTCGTAAAAAGTAAAGGAACCATTTTTTGGTTATAATGGGTTATCCCCAAGATATAGACATATACCATCGCGGACTTTTTTGTAGACCTATTTAAGTAACTGTAGTACATTATTTTGATCTATCTCGTAGGGTTCAGTCAGCGTTTGCAATGTAAGCGCAAAAAATGTGTTTATTTACGACATTAGAAACATCTAAAATTATCAGTGTTTCTCTACTATATTATGCATATAAACCTTCCATACCAATATATACATATAAACCTTCCTCTTGAATCACTATCTATTAAATAAACCCGCATCAAAATTCGTTGCGTGGTTTTAAAGATCTAAGCATACATAGGGACAGACACAAAAAGCGACTTTGTTTTATACTATGTAGTGATTATTAATTTGTCATCCCACGAAAACTCCGAGCAAAGCTCGGTCTCCCTGATATAATCGATATGATACGAATCGAAGTCTGTTTAGGCAAAGTCGTGCTCTTGATTTATCTGTCCACATCAATTATCTATACTAATAAACACACCGGCATATTTAGCGGAACACAAAAAAAAGGTCCATAATTAAAAAAAATATGCTTTTATTTTAAAATCTACTTACTACACTTCTTTTGTTATTTAAAGTTTCATCTGTTTTACTTAAAATGAGATCACATTAAGAACAGATTTTGCGAGTAAAGGCTATTTGTAAAAATGGTACATTTTTGAACTTTTCATGTAACCGGGAAAAGTGAAAATTATTATTAAAATAACAATTAATTAAATTAGAAAAATAGTGATTAATATCGCGTACTTCCTCCACGTGCTCTTATTAAAGTTTCTACCCGTCAAGGCATACTGAGAATGATGTTATCGATGGTCTCCTGGGATAGTCTCCGCCATTCCTCAACTACGGCGATTCGCAGTTCACCCACGTTGGCAGGAGCTGGAATTCTGGACTTAACTTTTCTTTTCAGCAAGTCCCAAACGTGCTCTATTGGGTTCATATCCGGTGATCTCGCCGGCCACTCCATAACAGTGATATTCATATCATTAAGATAAGCTTGAGTTACCCGAGCGGTATGCGGCCGAGCATTATCCTGCATAAAAACAAAATCGTCACCGATATATGGGGCAAACGGTAGGACATTTTCTTCTAAAACTTCTCTAATATAGCGGTCTGCAGTCAGACCCCCTCTGTCAATCACTACCAAGTCTGTGCGAGCTCCCAAACAAATGCCCGCCCAAACCATTATTGATCCACCACCGTATGCAACTGTAGTTTCAAAATTTGTCTGAATGTTCTCCTTTGCGTCTGTATATTCTTTGCCTGCCGTCAATTTGATTTAAGAGAATTCTGCACTCATCACTAAACAATACCTTACTCCATTGGTCCGCGTTCCAAAGTCGATGTTCCTGAGCAAAAGTTAACTTGTTTCTACGATGATTTACCTCGAGCCTTGGAGCCTTGGCGGTCACAAATGAACCCAAACCAGCTTCTTCGAACCTTCTTCGTACCGTACGCTCACTTACGGTTACACCCCGCACTGCTTCTAACTCATGTCGGGCTTGGACGGGCGTCAAACGGAGGTTCCTACGTATACGAAGCCGAATGAAACGATCATCCCTACTCGAAGTGCGTCTTTTTTTGCCTTGTCCTGCTCTTCTCACATAAGTACCGGTCTCCCTGAACCGTTGGATACTGCGATGGATCGTTGAAACTGGTCGACGAAGACCTCTGGATATCACTCTGTAGGTTTGACCAATTCTTCGCATTTCGAGTGCCCTGACAATCTCCGTTGGGCCTAAGTCAGGCATAATTCAGTCCTCAACTCCAAAAAGATACGCGATTAAAAAAAACTAACAAAAAACAGTATTTCAATGAAATTTAAATCAAACACAGAAGGAAGAAATACTCGAAGTTCGCTCCAGATAAGGTGTATTTGAATAAAATTAAAACAATTGCATAAAATGTGATGTTCAGTTGTTTTCTTAATTTGAAAATATTTCTTTTTAAATTAAATGACGTATAAAACAGCCAGCAACCTTATATGATACTGATATCAAACCTTTATTTTATGTTCCGCTAAATATGCCGGTGTGTGTATAATAAAAAGGAAAGGTTTGTTTGTATGTTTGTTTGCAGCTCCAAACCTACTGGTACGATTTTGATTAAATTTGGCACCAATATAGAATAGACCACGAGGATGGACATAGGATACTTTTTATTGCGGTAAAATGTACGGTTCCCTCGAGATTTCTTCTTGCGCGCTCGAATTCGCGGGCAACATCTAGTATGGAATAAAGTACTTCACAACCAGTAACAAAAAGAGCAAATGAACGAGTTCACACCTGTTTCCGGTCGGTTAAGGGGAAGGACTCGACTCGTAGCAATTCGGAAACGATCCATTGACCATTTCACTTCGATATAACCTTTTACTAATTGATTGCGCAGTAAATGTCCCAGTCCTTCCTGATTATGCCTTCGATACACGGTTATTATTTAACAGCCTCCGTGGTCTAGAAGTTAGAGCTTGGCTCTCAACTCGGAGGTCGTGGGTTCGATTCCTGCATTGTAACAACAAAAAATGGGCATGTAAAAAGTCGGACCTGCGCCTGATCTCTCGCCAGTCGTGTCGGTTATCCATCCCACTGGAATATGAGAGTAAAGGAAGAGAGAGTGCTCTTGTGTACTGCGCACACACTTGGGCATTATACAATTACTCCTCCGTAACTGGCCTGGTTTCAATTAAACCAGCCACCGTCATCGAAGTCGGTGTAGGGGAGTTATTTATTATTTATAGCTAAAGATCTAGAACTAATGATTGTTTATAAATAATGATGATGAATATTATTTATAAATAATGAATTAAGATGTATGTTATTGATTGTACTGTAGGTTCTTGGTGGAAATTTATGTTTCACAGTAATAAGTAATAACACACAGGACTTCTTGCGGTATTTCCACTTTAATAAGTATTTTTCATTAATTTTAATATATTACACGACCGGTTTCGACAAACCTGATGATGACTTTGTCGAAACCGGTCGTGTAATATATTAAAATTAATGTAAAATACTTATTAAAGTGGAAATAGTGCAAGAAGTCCTGTGTATTATTTATTACTGTGGAACTACAGATATTGTCAATAATAAGTTAGACAGCGCAAAGCATTATGCCCTAATAAATAATAATAATATGAATATTGAACAGTTTGTTACTAAGGTTATATCAGGGCTACTTTGCTTTTGGCCACCGCTGCTGTCAGTAGGTAATTTTTTTTTCCAAAAACAATATTTACGTTGCTAGAAATAATTGTTAATTGTTAAAAAAAAACCGAGAGAAAAAGAAAGAAGAGAAAGCAATTTACTTACATCGAGTAGGTACGCACTTAAAAATATTATTAAGTGATGGTACATTAAAAAATATAATCCATCTAGTTTTTTCATGGCCTAAGTTGTTTAAAGTCACCTCCAGTATCGCTCGGTAACGATAATTGCATTTAATTAGACGGTTACAATAATTAATATACTAGTAACAAGAGTTTGTTTATACTATAACAGTTCACTCGACTGTTACTAGCAATTAGTGTAGTGCAAATTGCTCATTATCATCAGAGATACTCGATACAATAGAATGTTATGACGGCAAGATGAGTTACATATTTGTTTAAAACATTATAGCAAGTTCATTATGTTATGCGTCAATGCCTCGTATCTAGGTGTATTAAAAATGACATAAGTTAATTCTTCCAAAAAAAAGTGACTGTTTGTAAACTTTGTGAGATCAAATTAACAGCTTTGCACTAAATGACAGTACTTGAATACGATACCTAGGCAGTAGGCACAACAAAAAAACCTATTTTTAAAATTTTTCTTGTCCGTCTTTTTGTTCCAACTAATCTCTGAAACGGCCGGACCTACTCTGACCGGAATTTCACTAGCAGTTAACTGATATTATAAGGAGTAACTAAGGCCACTTCTATCTTAGAGTTCCGTTTATAAAAATAGGGTTCCTCTTTCATTAACAGATCCACGCAAAAAAATTGCGGGCACCAGCTAGTAAAGTATAAAAGAGAAAATAACAGATCTATATTAACATAGACGCCTACCTCTGAAGAGAATAAAAGATATAGATTTAAGTATCATATCTAATCATACAGATGAATTTAAAATTGAATATCCAAAGCAAGCTCTGCGTATAAAATCTCTAAATAGTTTTAACATTCAAATTAACTAGTATAAAATGTATTCATTCCGTAGCTTCTAAAGGGTTTGTGCAATACATGAATCTATGTGCATTCAGACCTATCGAAAACATTACTTTTTATGTGACAACCCTGACATCGACTAAAAAAACAATACAATAAAGCAATAATAAAAAAATAAGTACAGATAGAGCGTAAATGTCGTAAATTTTATTTTCGACTAAGTATCTGTATAAAATTTATCAGTTCAATTCAATATTTAGTCTTGAGTATACTATGACGTTTTTTATTGTTGCAGGTCAACGATTATTTTGCACCGACTAAGGTTGTTATAATGGCTTAAAGGGCAGTCAAGTACAATGTACAGTCGCCAACAGAATCTAGTGTACAGCTTTTCAATCTTATTACTCGACAATAAGGTTCAAAAGTATCGGTAAGATAAAGCATATTTACATGATGAAAATAAATTTTAATATGTATAAAAGGAACTGACAAAAACAGTCTAAGATGTATGTACCAACTTTACTTTATTAGTAAAGTTACAATTAAAATTTTAATAATGCAATTAATATGCAACCATTTCTAGAACATACGAAAATAATATGCATTATAAAAATTCAAATGTTAATTTATTAAGATTTTTCTACAGGGTTGTCACATTCAAGTTTTGTGGAATAGACGCAACAACTCTAAACACAAACATTCCTCCTATAGTACCTCTGGCTGGGGTTCCTCTCCGAGGGAGTCACCCAAGGCCTCAGCCTGACTCTTCATTATAGAATATATTTTCACATACGGCGCCTTCAGCAGCTATGCAAGCGCAGGTACATAATATACCATAAGAATTTTTTAATACAGTTCTAGAAAATGACGTATAATTATGCTTGCCGCATCTTTAATAAAAAAATGGACATTTGACACATGTCAAACGTGACAGTTGACAGAAGCAAGACTATACGTCATTTGCATTTTTCTGATTTATATGAAATTACCCTACTCAATACTATCGTTTAATTACTGTATCTTTGTTGTTCGTGGGTAGCGCTGTTATGTGACAATTTTATAGCAAATATTGTGACATGTTACAGATAGGTACGTGATATCAAAGAAAAAAGATGTAGCGTTGCGTTTCTAATATTCAAACTTATTTCCAATTTCGATGTAATTTTACATTGATTTTTGTTTCTTTAAGAGCTTTATAAAAAAATATAATTGAATATCAAACTAAAATAAAGTTTCTTGCGTCATCGATTGAGAATGTTACGTATTGCGAAACCTTATATGTAGAGACTATGGTACACTCTTATGGTACAGAAGTGCTAACTGCGTAATGCATATACAAACAAAATATTAAAGTTAAATTTTCATATCAAAACACTTCCATTGAGATAAAAACTGTAGTGCTTTGAGGACCATACATTAAATGCGCAATAGTACCTTAAGTTGGTTTTCAAGTCTGTGTGTATAATAGATAAAACTTAAAAATGTTGATCACATTGAAGACAGATGGTCATTGGTAAACATTATTACTCAGTTCCTTTTCAGCCACTAGAGCGTTGCAAACTTTAATCTAAAACCCTTATTCCCTAAAATATATTTTGTGAATTTGAATGCAAGCAAAACGACATACAACAACTATTTAGACATTTGATGAATGGTCCCATGCAAAATTATCAAATTTCATGTTCAATGTGTACTGTAAGATAAAAACGCGATGTAATATTGTTAGTGTGTCAGAGGAAAAAGCGTTGTTAATCTGTGGTCCAAAGATCCTGTCACTCAATAGAAAAATTAAATTTAGAACAGAAAAAATATGAAAAGAAAACTCACCTCCCAAGATTCTCTAGTGATATCGGACACGTCCCCTGAACTGCCGGTGCGTTCCTAAAACAATAAATGACTTTTAGTTTTTTATTAATAGAGAAGATCTACGCCAAAATTCAAAAGAGTCTCGTATAAATCTTTCCATACATTTTTATTTATACCTACCTACATAAAATTGTCATAATTTGAAAACAAAATTCAAGTCTTATTATAATTTGTTTTTGGCATATAAATATTAACTTGCATCACAGTTTTTTTAATTGTTCTGACCGGCTTGTATACTAAATAAACGTTACCTACTAAAATTATCTAATTTTAATATCTTACTATCACTAAGCACTCAATTGAAAACTCATTATATAATATAATTAATTAAAATATAGTTATCTTGAAATACAATGTGGCCGTTATCTTGACTGATTAGAAGAGATCTGAGCGCAAAGTAGCCGCGGCCCGCGTATGCAGTTTATGTCGTTCGTAGTATGTACTCAGTACATCATCATCATCACCCCTGTCTATCTACTGAAAAGGCTGATTTAGTGCTGTATGAAATAACTGGCGATTATCATTTTAATTGTTACACTGTTTATTGTGATTATGATAAAATTAATACGCATAATCCCATCACCGCACACATGTGAAACTTTTAACCAAAGTGATGACTGAAAACGGAAGTACCTACACCACGAATTACAGACGGCAGTACCAACATACATATTTTAGGTATGTGTCAAATTTTCTATAAAATCTAGACTATGATAACACTGGTGTGCAATTTTTTTTTCTCCCCTTTATGTTTTCATGCGTGATAACATCGTAGTAGGTGTTGAAGCACCGAAATTTAATAATCAAATATATACAGCACATATATTTTTAAAATAAAGCTCATTTGTGTTCATCAGTTCCATCGATTTCGATACAAATTTATTTTCTCTCTTCATATAAAATACGTAGACTACACCTAAAATCCTAAACAAAAATATATTATATGAACTTTGTGCACAACTTCCAAAATATTTAGAACTAAAGAACCATTGAAATAAAAATTTTAAAAAATTAAAAAGAAAAGTTTTCATTTAACTATTGTAAAGTTACAGCGAATACTCAAGCGCATTTGAGTACAACAATTAAAATCTCTAGACACTTTCCTTCTTTCTCTAACGACCCGCCAAAATTTATTTTGTATCTATAAAGACTGTTTATGATTGATATGATTAAACGAGCAAATGTGTCGCCTAATGGTAAGCGATTACCGTCGCCCATCGACACTCGCAACACGAGAGGAGTTACACTTGTAACTCCTCTCGTGTTGCACACTTGCGTTCCTGGTGATTCCTCCAGTAACCTCACTCACTCGGCGAAACACAACGCAAGTGTTATTTCACGCCGGTTTTCTGTGAGGCCTCTGTTTAATGTGTACCAACTGTATCATAAAAGTAACAGGCAGGTGTCATAAACCTTCTGTCCCAGCTTGGGACACATCGTACACATTGGACGCTTTCAGCGGCCCAAGTCCCTACAGACTACATATAAGTAAATACAGGTGTCACCAACCTTTTGCCCCTGCTTGGGCTCGTCGTCGTCCCACTCGGTGTCGCTGTCGATGAGCTCGTAGCCCTGCGCCGCCAGCGCCGCCACTTCGCCCAGCGGCCCGTACCGGTCGGGCACCCAGTGGGTCAGGAACTTGAATAGGTCGTCCACCCTGGTGAAACAATACGGATAAATACATGATGAGAGTGATTAAACATGTATAAGATAATAGTCGTTCACTCTGAATAAAAAGTATAGATGAGAAAAAGAGGAAAAGAGATGGAAGGTTAGAAGAAGAAGAAGAAGAGGAAACGAGTTGTGTAGAAAGTGTGATGTGAATGTGAAATTTCGGATCTGGATACGGATACGAATATGAGCATAATATTATACCTACCGGTTACGGAGACGGCCACGCGTATGTTATTATTACGGATTATTCGCTAATTTTAGATAAGGATAATCGATTTTTTAAGAATGTCTAAAGTAAATTACAAAACTTAGGCTCCACCTTTATTCGAAACAAGTTTGCGCGCGACTGCGTCTGCGTGGATCCCCATTGCACCCCCGTGGTTATTTAAATTCTTTTTTAACGTATTTCTACATCATAATAAGTGATAACTATCTGCGTGCCAAAATTGAACGCAATCCGACCAGTAATTGTTGATATTTCACTATAAAAACTTTGGACCCTCATTAGGGGACGAATTAAAAAAAAACTATAAGATACGCACTCAATAATAGGCTACTTGACCTTGTTTTTATTTATGTCCTAAACGCGTCATAATTGTTTCATTAAACACAAAAAAATAATATAACATTATTTTGATACCTAAAAACCTACAAAAAAATATTTTAAAAATACACTTTCTAAAAACCGCCGAAAACACTATTCGCGATGTTGGTTGATAGATTATCGGTGCTGTGACGTACTAGTACCTACTATTTGTAATCTGTGCTATAGTATAGTCCGTAGTAGTTAAATGGCGGTGTTATGTTCCGTTTGACGTTTTGACGTAAAAACCTTTTTAAGATGTCATGAACTATTTATTTACAGAAACTTTCCGTTTCACTACTACATATGGTTTAGTGTGTTTGTGTCGTCACATCCTTGCCGGAAGTTACTTCGAGGTGTATTCATCATTAGAAATTAAAAAACAAAAATACATATTTTTAAATCAACTTTATTTATCAATCTTAAGTTTTTAATTTATGATATCGCTAGAATACGTTTTCCTAAGCCAAGTACTAAAGGAAATACACCTTCAATGTATGAAATTAAATATGAGTCAAGTAGCCTATTTCTATTTATTACGTCGGATATTAAATTTCATGGAAATCGGGACATAATTCATAATTTATTTATTCACAAACAAATTTGAAGATTTTCCATACAAACTTTCAACCCATATTTCAAGCCTTTAAGGGTGCAATTATATTTTTAACTAATTCAATCAAGTTAAGCAGTAGCACAGTTTTGATGGCTTTTGATTGAAAAACATTTGTGTACTTGTACACGTATATATATAACATTTTGATATAATTATGACAAAAAAAATCCCTTCTTCTAAAATCTAAATAAAAAAAATCAATAAAAGTTAAGTATTTCGTCTTGAATGTTTTTTCGAGAGTGTAATAAATGATTGTTTCTATATTATGCAAGAGCCTAATTAAAACATAAAACAATATCTACGCGTACCTAGTTAAAGTTTAGATATTAGACGCACAACGACACGTAGATAACTAGTTTAACGGCAATTCACACAACCATTTCTGGTGCATACAAGTTATATATTCAAGGTCCGAGCGACACATTATCGCCAAGTACTATAAAGTACATGCTAAATTATGTACATAATATAAACATGTTAAGACAGACATGTAGGTACACAGTACAGACAGGTTAAAGAGAGAGCATTAGGACATCTGAGTCCGTCTGGCGAGTTATTTGCCTACTCTCGCGATGCTTGCGCCATCGTTGCTGCTGTCAGTAGTTACTTCATATTTTTAGTTCAATATTTTTACTTCCGTATCATAAAACAGCACTTAGTTGTTATTTCTATAATATAATAAAAATTTCTATAATATTACCAATTCATAAATGAGGTAAGAATAAAAGGCTTTTGAATTTATTTATTTTTTGATATTTAATTGATTATATAAAATTGCATTTATTAAAAAAAAAAAACAACATATTGAAAAAAATCCCCTCGTTTCTGCATATTCGAAATATGCTTTATGGTATATGAAGATAGGTAAGTAAATTCTCATCCTTATGTAAACGTATTCATGTTGTAAAAAGCTTCTAGACATACACTACGATATTTTTTTCTTCTCTTCGAAGTCGTATTTCATGGCGCGTGATCATGGAACGTACGCGATCGGTCACGGTACAATCCGCACTGAGAGCGCCTTATCATTCCGACATTCCTTCTACGAGGCGTGTGCCTGTGTGCGAATGGGCGCCCGGCTCGCACGCACACATTCAAACCGATCGCGGCACGTTTGTATGAAGATGTTGTACTGTTCTTATACTGTGGTACAGGTTACAACGTAAATATGTTTGTCAACATATACCATAAACAAATAGTTACCTACAGTACATCAAGAATAACAATCGTGAAGCTTAATTCAATCAAGTCTTTTAGGGTTCCGTACCCAAAGGGTAAAAACGGGACCCTATGACTGAGACCTCGATGTTTGTCTGTCCGTCTATCACCAGACTGTATCTCCTTAAACGTGATAGCTAGACAGTTGAAATTTTCACAGAAGATATATTTCTGTTTGCCGCTATGACAAGAAATTTAAGGGTACAATAACCGTGACTTTTTTGGCGTTTTGTAAAGAACCATTCGTGCGCGAGTCCGACTCGCACTTGGCAGATTTTTTTATTATTAGAATCTTATGTTTATACAGGGTCTGTCGTAAATAATGGATAACCCGTAAACTGGAGTTGGTCCGGATGTGAAACTGTAAGAAAATCGTATTTTCTTGCCAGGGTTTCTAACCATATGAAAATGGCGTAGCATTTTATACTTTTTTATAAATTTCGCTACTTTTTTCGTTCATTCCGTTGCCATTTCATCAAATTTAGGTATTTCTGTGTGATTTTTTTAGTATTATACTCCTGAAGACGTGTATTATTTAATTTTAATACAATTTTAGGTGTTTTGATTTTTTTTTAACTATTTTTTTCTTAATGTCAACTTTGATCATTTACTGTGTACTCATGTCTGTTGCAAGGTAAACGTAATTTAGCCTATTAATGAGTAGAATAAACCGGTGTTATAATTTGGCTATGTTATTAAAATTGTGTTAGGTTCGGGCTGGCAACACAGCTATTCAGGCGTTGCAATTATTATTAGTTAAACGGGGTAATCGCTAACCAAATGACTCTCTGTCTGCTTGTTTACCGTTGCTATTTCTTGACATACCTAATTAAAATACACTCGATATCCAAATTTATTGAGTGAATGCTTATGCTTGCAATTGTTTTGTTGACAATACCTGTTCCTGGGCACGCCGAACCAGTACTCGGGCTTCATGCGCTTGCGGCCGTAGGACATGAGCGGCGTAGAGCGCGGCAGCGGGCGGCCCGCCGGCCGGCCCATACGCAGGCGCAGGTACAGTGGAGGATCGTCAGATGCGCGCGCGGGGCGTGGGATCAGCTCTGCGAGGAAAAATCATAGTTATTTTGGGTTAAAGAGAGTTATATCTCGAGTCGATGATATTGCCTTAATTTTAACCCTTTGAAATGGCTATAGCAGGACTATTGTGACCAACCATATGAGAAATTGAAAGATTAAAAAAAAAAATTTTTTTGTCATTTTACCAGCATGAATTCAGGATTTTGAATACCAGTCGAAGTCCTAAATTCTCGTATTTGATGCACAAATGTAATCAACTTTTATACGTTAGTGTTGTCTAATCAGATGCTTGCATCATAAATGTAAATAAAGCTCTACCATTTAAAAAATAAGCCGTTTGATGAGTTTTGAAGATGATAGCATAAGCTGGCTAAATGTTATAGTTGAATATAATGTTCAGTTTATATTTTTAGATATACTCACTATCAAAAGACGCGAATAGGTCGGGCATATCGTCTACGGAAACCATGCTGCGGTAGTCCAGCCTAGGCTGCGCGCTGGACACCGATTTGGTATGCGAGCGACCGAACCCGCCGAGCGAGCTGCGTCTATAACATAAAATACATTTAGAACCATAGACAACGATGGTTTTTAAATATTTTTATATATTTAAAAACAAGTGAAATATTTAGTGCCTCATAGCAGTGCTTGAACAAACAGTGAACACAAATATTTAGTAAACTTGTTTTGATTGATAGTTATTGTAAAATCTTGATGACATTTTGAACTAACGCACTAATATGTATAACATTTATTACAATAAATATTTTGATTACTTTCCTTACAGTTAATTTCCTTCAGTTTCGTCCACTTTATATATATGTAAGAGATCAATAAATAGTTATAGAAATACTATAAATTACATAGTAGGTACTACATAAAATTAACAATAATGAGGTTTTAATCAAATACAAAATTCAATATTCCTCGACACCTGTGAAAAAAAAAACATTATTGTTCAAATTTCGATAAACATAACTACACATGCTGATAAGTTTTTGAACATTGACGTGCCAATTAGGGAAACAGTGTAAGATAAAACAACAGTACAATTTTGACTATAACTTATAGCTAGAAGGTGAACAAAATCCTACGGCAACCGCAGCGGTTGACAGAAAGCTATCATCTCTTAAACAAGGCACAAAAACGATTGTATATTTCTAAGAACAATATTTTTTTACTTTGTCTATTGTACAACAATAAGGAACTGAGTAAATATTTTTTTAAATATTTCAGTATCATAACAAAAAAAGTATATTACATATATAACCGTTTTTAATAGATATAACAATAATTATAAACCAACCCCGCTGGTTCTAAACTATATGAAGCGTGTCGACGTACGCCAGTCGGCCAGTGCATTGACAGTAACAAAATATTCTATCCACTTCAACACTATATAGTACCTTCCTACTTAAACAAATTATTTAACTACTAGCTGTGCCATTATTTCTTTTTATTACAATATAAATATTAAGAATTTCAGAAATTTTCAAAATGGTGTTTTAATTTAACTTTTTGCCGCTAGGTGTAAAGAAGTCACCAGTTATATGGAAATAATAAGCACAACCAAAACGAATCTCTAACATTTCATTTTCTAGTAATCCTTAAATAATAATCATGCTTATAACAGTTTTAATAGGTAAAATTAAGCACGAAAAATGTAAATTAGTTCAAATGCGTTTGCAAAACTCTTATTAATATATTTGTCGAGCAAGCGTATTTCAGTGAGAAGGGATAAACAAGTTGTAAGAAGACAAGACAATATTCTAGAGGAAATATCGGTGGGGCATAGAGACGAACAGTGAGTACACTTATGACGACAAACGAGTGTTGACCACACTGACATTTATGACACATTTGGTTTGCAGGGTAAAAAGTGAGCACAAAAGAAATCCTTTATCGTTCTTTTTTAACCATGGCTATTATTGTGAATTTCGTGTCATGCATAAAAACATTAAATACCTACTTTTTTTGACATGTAGAACCTTTGACGGCTTATTCAACTAACTAAAAATAAAATTACTTTTTATCCGAAATATTTTCCAAAATATCGTCGTCCGTCTGTCAGAGACTCAGCACCATAGAAGTCACTTTACAAACAGCTCGTTTATTAAGTTGGAAACAATGATTTCAAAACTAATCATTGTTGTAACACGTACATTTGACAGAACAAATCTTCATACAAGTAAAAGTTACACCATCTTGATTTCACCATACCTCAAATGTCAGCAATCTTGATTTCACCATAACTCAAATGTCAAAATGACCCCAAACAACCCCAAAAGTGGTGTCATTTAAGTGGGGACAGTTTTTGCCTCGACATGCCTCGTCTATAATAAATACGTCTAAGGTTCTAAGGATATCTCGATATGTCATTATGATGTCATCAAATGTCAGCGTGCTACAACACCAGCACATGTAGCGGGCACACCCGCACGTACCCGGACACCTCAGCCGCCTCCTCCGAAGGCGTTTTACTCAGGAACAGACCCGTGCCGAACTCGACTAGGTTCATTGGCGAGCTAATGAACGCAGCGGAGCCCGGCACGTCCACGGTAGCGGGAAAATTAATTTGCAATATTATTTTTTTTTAATAAAAATTTTGGTGTGTAAATTTTGTATGTAAGCCGGGATGTAATTTTGGAGACTAGAGAGCGAAGTCGATTAAAAATAGCACTAAATAGGTGGCGCTGCTATCACAAAAAGTGTTTAATTATGTAATGATTGACATAACCTCAAAATACACTCCAGCGCAATCTTAATTTAGTAAATATTTTTCAATGTCTTCCATTCGTTTATATTGGTCTCTAGTGTCCATATTATAATATTGCAAAAAGCGTATCTTGTCCGGTGTTAGTGAAATAAAGTTTCTAAGTCTAAAATTGTAAAAAAAAAAATGATTTCATCTTGAGTTTACACATTAGAGATGATGGTGTAAGCTTAAGATGTTACATCCATTACAAATACATATTCTGTAATTATATAGTAAGTGTATCAGTGTTTTACAGTGTAAATATTTTAGTATTCAACTGTATACAGTGTCGTAAACATTTAATACAACTGGGGCTCGTGTTAGCAAACGGGTCATTGCTAAGGGGGAGTGAGACATATTCGGGAGAGTGAGATAGGTAAATATAAAGTTGCGGGCGAGTATAAAACGCGGCATACCTATTGAACACTTTAGAGAAGACGCTCGTGTGGCTGTCAGCGGAGGTAGGAAGGGAATCGCTTTGGGAACTCGGGCCTGTGGCTTGGCCCTCACCGGTTAGTCCTTCAACCCACGATAGCGGGTAGGATAGGCGCTTTAGCATCTGAAACGAATAAATAAATAAATAGGTCGTAATACATCTAGTGTTAGTCAGCCTTACCTATAAAATCTATTTTTTTTTTGTTTGTTATCTCAACTTTGCTTATTAAAATTTTTGTTCCAAATTATTATATTCAGTATTTGCCGGCATATATCGATAGGGAGATTATAAATACACTTAGGTCACACTTACACTTAGGGTCAGATCACATCACGACGATATGCGGCGCTGCATTAAAAAAATAGCTTTTCAAAATTGAACTTTATTCACAACACAAAAAGATACACGTTTCATATGACATCAGCTATACACTGCACATGCGCTGTGCAGCGCGGTTCAACTTGATATTCACAATGCAACGTGTATCTTCTATTGTAGTTAATAAAGTTCAATTTTAAATAGCTATCTTTAAAATGAAGCGCCACGTCGCGTATCGTTTCGTTTCCGCCATGCCGCGTATAGTTTCGATGTGAATTGACCCTTAGGTCCCATCGTTCCTTAGTACAATTGTTTCAATGTAAATTCACACCAAAGGATTACTTTACCTTGTTCTTCTTATCGGGCTTGCTATTATCCTCCTTCTGGTTGCCATCGAGCGAGAAAGAGACAGCAGCACTCTTGCGTGGCCTCTCGTTCTCTCCGAGCGGCGGCGCGGACAGTGGCGGCTCGGCGCGCGGCAGACACACGGGCGGCACCCAATCAGCGGATAGAACTATGTCCGCATCGCTGTATACCTGTATTGTTTGATGGAGTTAGATATCTAGAATCGTAAGTCCTTTTTCGTTGATGTTGAGTAAATACTTTAATAATATTCAACTTAAAATGATACTGAAATCGAAACGTCTAGAAGAAACCGCTGTAAGCGACTTATCGCCGTTTGCTCAATTTAGTTTTAATCGAGTACTTAGCAGCTAGTATTATTATTTAATATTTTTAGTGCCACTGTGGGCAAATAAGGAATTTATACTTAATCTTAGGACGGAAATTAAATAAGAAAAAAATAATACACCCCGAAGAATAGGAATAGGACGTCACAAAAACATAACTAATATTACAAGACACGATCAGTAAATCCCCTCCAAGAATTAAACGAAAAAAGAAAGATAAAAGTCGTAATACCAACGCCTCTCTAGCAACTTTCACAATAGGTATATCTGGTATGTATAAAGAAATCCTGACAAAAAGATAATCGAAGTCCATACAAAAGTTACAACCAGTGCAGTATAGAGAAATGAACGATATATACACGAAACTAAGCAGCTTATAACCTAACAGAATCCACTTGAAGATGGAAAAGTAACACATACGTTCCTTTGCCCATCTCACCTCTATAGAACCACGGCTGTTTTTATAGAATTTCAGAAAGTTTTTCTCGAATGTATTATCGCAGTGCAAATGGTGCAATGTCTCCGGTAGTTCAGGTATTGTGTCTATTTCGTGATAATAATCCTCGTGCTCTGGGTGTCTACGATCCTAAAATTATATTATTGCTGAAAAGGTGTTCAGTTTATAGCACTAGACGGAGACTATATTTAGCGATGTACCATATAAGATGTCTACCTAAACACATCAGTGAAAATATGTCAGTTATTTAGATACTAAGAAAAAATAAGTATTGTAATATTGCAGTTTGCAGCTGTAACCAAGGTTCACAGATCGCTGGCTCTTAGAATATAACCCAAATTGTTAACTATACTCTACATAAAAGTGGCATTCAAGTTACATTCGGCCAAACAGACGGTCTACACTTTAGGGTCAGCTCACACCAAGACGCAGCGCGCACTTTTCAAGATATTTTCGAAATTGAACTTTATTCACTATACAAAAAGATAAGTACACGTTTCATTGTAAGAGCGGCGCCGCACTATGTAGCGCGGTGCTGCTCGCAATTCGAACTCTTGATCTGGAACGTGTACATAAAGTTCAATTTTGGATCACCATCCAAAAAAGTGAGCGCCGCATATCGTTGTGAATTGAGTGCATTTTCTTACCTTCTTATTATTATTGGTGTTGACATGCAGTAGCGGATCGCGGATGTCAATACCAGAGTCGTGGTAGGACAGTTTGACGAGGTGGTGTGCCTCAGGGCGCTCCTCTGGGTCCGCATCGCCCGCACCGCTGCCCGCCACGCTACCAGCCACGCTACCAGCTACGCTGCCCGCTGCACTCTCCGCTCGCTCCATCTCGGAGCCGTCGGCGCCGGATATTTCGAGGCTTTCCTCTTTGCCTTGGTCCGCGTTGGATGATACCTGGTGAATATTAAAAACATATTTATATAAGTGATTAGCTTTTTCCCGCGGCTCCGCTCGCGTTAGTAAAATATCCGACGGGATGAAAAAAGTAGCTTTTAATCTAGATTCTAGAGCATAAACTACAACAACCATACCAAATTTCATCAAAAACTGTCATGTAGTTTTTGCGTGAAAGAGTAGGAAACATCCATCCATCCATACATCTATATTATTATATTTTAATTTATTTGTTTTATTATTAAAGAAAAATTATAATTATGACAGTGTGTTTCGGCGTTCCAAATGCTGTATTTCGCTTTTAAAATGCACATTTTTTTTCCACCTGGTTAACTGTTATATAGTGAGCTTTCTTACTTCACTTCCTTGATCGATGGACATCCTGTCTTTGCTTGGTATTGCCCAGTGATGGTCCAGTAAAGATTTTCTTCGGTCCTCTGTAGTTTGTTGCTGAAAACATCACATTTATGTTAACAATAATAGGTTTATTAACAAGATTTATTGCAGAACGCTCCTTTCATACCGAAGAAGTTGAACTTTTAAAGATCCTCTTAGCAGATGTCTCGGAGATGAAGAATATTTCTAACGCATTTAACGCAAAGACCGCTGAACACATTTGAAAAACAATTGGCGAAAAGATATAGCGTTGATTAGACATAAGCTTGTTCTTATCTCGGAAAATGTTCGGTTCTATTAGACAGATTTTTGTACAAATGAAGGCACGGACAATATATCATGTGTACAATGATCCACGTGTGTACGGGCGCCGACCGACCTGGTGTATCACATTTCGATCTTATTGCTACGGCAATAAGGTTCAAAAGGTTTGTAACTGTACCTGCAGCGCGGTGGGCGTGACCAGGTCGCGCTCGAACGCCTTGGGGAAGGCGGCGCCGCCGCGCTCCTCTGTGTCGGCGGACGCGGGCCTGTCTTCCCCGCCCTCGCCCGCCGCCGACAGCTCGGGGAACGTCTCGTCCTGGAACATACAACATCATCATCATCACTAATGTCCCACTGCAGTTATCTGTGTCACCTCTGTGTCTGTATCACTAATGTCGCAATGTAAAATACGGCTGTCTACGGAGCCTGTCAGATACCGATTGGAGTTCTAGTGACTTCTATGATTAGTAATTTTTAACCTTCGACGAAAACAGAGGGGTGCTATAATTTTGACGCATATGTCTGTGTGTGTTTCTGTGTCAGTCCATAGCATCGTAGCTCCCAAACGGATGCACAGATTTTGATCTGTTTTTTTTGTTTCATAGCTGATATGATGTTACTACGCTTAGCTATAGATAATTCATCATCATCAGCTCGCTTGCTGCTTAACAATTCGTGGTTTACTTAAAATGTATAAATTTGTTTTACTTGATGATGCATACAGATGTTTTATTAGGATTTTAAAATATCTTCCTTTATTGTTTAACGAAATAATTACACGGTTAGATAAAAAGTTGTTAAAATTAATGTAAATCTTAGAAGGAGTAGCATCTGTCTGAGACTATAAGCGTGACGATAACGTAGTAAGGAGATTATTGACTTTGCAAGAAAGGCATGTATTTAAACTTGCGACAAAACAATGAAATTTTGGGTGTGAAAAAACCGAATATTGAATACTAAATTACCAAGTTAACGAAAGAATGTAAGCGACAAAAAAATCCAAATCTTGTGACTAAATAATACCAGTTTTGTTCACTGAATATTCCAAACTGGCAGACAGATATTATTTTAGCGAACAAATAACCATCTTGGCGACAATTTGTGAATACACATTTAATTTTAGAATATGCACATATATTTTCCCTGATGTAGGTAATTCAAAAAACATAATAAGCAGCAAAACAAGCACACATTAAAAAAACGTAAAGAGGCGTACAAAATTCCCATTTTTATATATCGGTTTCGGGGGGTATACATATTGTGTTGATTTATTTTGAAATTTCATAATGGCGGATGTATTTTAATTTCTGTAAAATCCTTCTATCTCAAAAAACGGTGCATCCTGCTGAAAAAATAATGAAAATTTGCTCGCCCTTATTTTCCCTGCAGCCACATATTTTCTTCATGAAATAGAACTAAAAATCAAATCCAACACCAACCGCCCCCCCCCCCTCCCCCCTCCCCCTAAGTAACCACGTATTTACTTTATGATAAGAGATTTTTTTAAATCCTGAATTTCCAAAAAATTCTATATCTTACATAGCTCCTAAGGAAAACAGTATCATTACCTAGTATCCAAAAATGCGATTTTCCGCAGCCTACAAATTGAATTTTTAGCCACCATTATTTATCAACCCAATCTGGTTTTATAACTACTTACATCGTATAATGGCCACCAACTCGGAATTAAGTCGCCAACTTATAAATTTCGGTGCCAATTTAGATTAAATTTCGTCATTTTTTATCTGCCGATTTTTGTATTTTTTGTTACCTGAGTGCTTTAGCCAGTTTAGTAATTTAGTCGCCAACATATTAATTCACTGCCAAATTCAGTAATAAAGTATGCTCATGTGCAGTCGCTAACTTATTTATTGTTCGCAAGATTAATTATATCCCTGCAAGAAATATTTTACCTTGACTAGAAGCGAATCTTTTCCGGGGGAATGTTCGGCCTTGTTATTCATGTAGTAGATTTCAGCTTGCTCCACTCTGAAAAAAAAAATGTTAATGTAGTTTCTATTGGTATAACCAGTTTCTTTACTATGATTACAAAGTGTAAATGAAGGTTCGATAGAATTTTCCTATAAAACTCTTACAAAAAATCCTTAGATAAAAAACATAATTCAATATAACGAGGAAATATTGATGAGTAAACATTACTACACAAAGTTATTAAGAATTTTGCAATTTTTCTTATATAATAATTAATAAATAATTTAAAAAGTATTATTATTATGAGACTTAGGGGAAAAAATAAGATAATAATAATATAATATAAATAAATAATATAATATAATAATAAGAATATATAAAAATAATAGACTAAGCGCAAAAAAACAATCAGCAACAACGCGTACGTACTTGTGCGTGCTTTGGTCGGGGCCGTGCGTGCGCATGTGCGCGATGTCGTAGAAGATGGCGGCGTTGACCACGTACTCCATGGGCGCGATCACGCCGTACGACTCCGGCCCGTGCTCCATCACCAGCGTGTCGGACACGTTGGGGTCGAACATCACCGCGTTGGGGGTGACCAGGAGTACTCCGGACACTACGCCCTGGAATAAAAAAGGTGAGATTTAAAATAGCTAATAGTACAACTATACAATATGTAGTATTTATCCACACGTGTATTCTTTCGATATTTTTCCATAAGGGAAAGCAGAGACATCAATTTACTGCGGAATCTGACACACATGTTAGAGGCTAACCATAATATTTAATAATAATTCAGTGTATAAACGATACCATCACATTTTTTTAAAGAAGAAAAAATATACCTATTACCTTCCAAGTTCAAATACCCCATACCATCGAGCGACGAATCATAATAAACTCCAAAAGACAAATGTCTTTTTGCTGATGAATAATGGATCACTTTTATTGCCTACTCATGTGCCTCCGAGAACTAATAAAATATATCCAGGAGGCAAATTAAACGTGCCCGAAGAATAGTTCGTTTTTTTTTTCAAACAGAGGTTTTATGGGGTCAGCCGCAGAATAAGGATGATGACTACATCTAAACGGCACTATTCATTTATGCAATAAAAAAAAATTGTCATATAGCCTTCAATAACACGGTTATTTTTCGTGCGGCTATGTCTCCTTTCAGTATATACATTCGTATTTTGTGTCTGCGCTGCAGTCTGAAGCTTACCTATTGTGAAGTGTATCTATGTATTTATGATACATGTTTTGATTTACTTTTCCCACAAATCTAATGCTTGCGACAATTCGTGGAAATGAAAGTTTAACTGACTAAAATGAAGCTCATAGTCCATATCATTATGTGGCATTATTTGACATTAATCATCATATTATATGATATATTTCATACAGGCAAGGCGCACTAGAGCAGTCGAAGCGCAGCGAAATTCTGAAATTTGATATAGGAAATTCAGCCAACAAGAGTAAGGCACGCATTCCTTTTGAGATAAGAATAAGTTTTCGCACGCCCTTTTATTTTTAATCTTAGAAGGAATGTGAGCTTTACGTTGTTGACATAAAAGTGAATTTGCTATATTACGTTTTCAAAATTTCACTTCACTGCGCTTCGCTCGTATATATTGACTATTGTAACGTAGTTACATTTCCTCTCCGTAAAATCAATTATTTCAGCGTTACTCGCGTCATCTATGATTTGTATACTTAATTATTTAGTCATTTAGAGGCTTTAGCGCCATATATCGACGCATGTCCTTACTAAAACGGCGTTAGCCTTGCTTTAATATTTGGTTCGTAGATCGATTTTTCTTCCGTCTTAAATCTTAAAAAATAATAATTTAATTTTGAATAATGATTAAAATACAGTAGAATTGCATTATTATATTACATAATATATTGATTATTAATATAATATATTTTATTTTGATTTGTAGACTTTTTCTCTTTACGCTTTAGTTTTTTAGCTGTCAAAAGTTTAAAAAAAGAAGACGGAGAAGGGTATATAACGCACTTCGTCAAATGACGTTTCTCTTTTAGAATAAAATTTTCTATAGACTCAAGATGTAGTTGTTATATATATCATAATCCCGTTTTTACGGTGAGTTTTTTATGTCTGTGTTGTGCAGTTTTATTTCGTAAATTACGCTTGTAATAAAACACATTATTTTTTTCATGTAAATTATCACCTTGTAAAATTAGCTGTGTTTGATTAATTTCTTTCCGTTTTACATTGATATAATATTAGGATATTTGTATCCATACTTTAAATATTTTTGTATATCATCTTTTATTTTGCTTACCCCTTTATTTTTTGATTTATTTTGTTATGATCACACAGCCATTTTGGTCGTTTGGGGTTAAGATCACGCCGGCTTTGGGACTCCTACTCCACGTTTTTGACGTGATAACGTCTTATAATTCGATGGAGCCGGCTGCACGCACGCAAAAACATGACTCATGCGTTACCGGCGTTACCTCGCTAAATTTTGAAAATGAGTCATTCATTTCTTATGACGTTGTCACGTTCAACTATCGTCAGTAAACCGACTTTACAGATAACCGATTTTTTTTAAATTGATTTTTCAGGGATCTATACTCCGGGTTCAAGGCACCGCTTTTCATGAACTTATGGCTGGTTTTCACACATCCGGATTTCTGAGTGCCGCTAGTTATTCCGGACTGAACTGACTGGTTTTGGAACCAGTCTGCACCGCACCTTGGACAATCTACGTCGCGGTGAACAATACCGGCCTGAACGACAGAGAGACGCTACCGGAAGTTGGAGCCCAACTCGCTCGCACCACGTACTGACTACACTCCTGGACCCACCTAAGTGCACGCGTGGTTAAAGCCCCTCCGTTTCCCACAGACACCAAGAGGCTAAACCAGATCTTTTGGCCTTCTGCCCACGTCCCTTTTTTTAAAATATATTTGTCACGTTGGTAATTCCTCGTTTTATTTAAATTACCCGTAACACCATTATCCCTTAAAATTTGTTGAGTCTACCACGCTCCTTTTTAGCACTTTTAGTTCTGTCGTTGTTATGATTCATACTTTACAGTGGTTAGTGGATAGTTCCAATGACTTTTATAACATTAAACAGGTAAATCAGAAAAGCAAGCATATTATATTACCTCTGATTGCTGATAGGACCCTTATGCCGATGACATAGGGTAGTGAACCTAAAAACCTTGTTAAGTCTAGCTAAAGGGTTGCTTATTGAATAATTTCTTGCGACGTACCTGGCCATCGGTGATGTGACGGACGTTGATCTTGAGGAACCGCTGTGGGGCGCTGCTGGCCGGCGCCTCGGGGGACACGGGCCGCAGGCTGTCCAGGATCTCTGGAAATTATATTAATATGTTTGTTAGTTAGTAATTACTGTGTGATGTTGTATGTAGGTAGGTAGGTATGTATGTAGGTAGTTGCTTCAAAACTTAAAAGTTCGCCTAAGTACTGTGGTATGTTCTAATATTTAAAGGAAAATTTTAATTGGAGGCTAATTTTAGGCCCGTTTCACAATCGCGTAATAGTAATAAGTGTCGAATAGTTTATTCGGAAGTTTACTTTAACTCCACTCCTCACTTTAAACTGAGAGACAGAGACAAAACATCTGAATAAGCTATCTGACGCTTACCAGTAGATTGTGAAACAGGCCCTTAGAGTTTTCCAACAAGTTAGTTTTTTATATTTTTTATTACATTTATTTAAAATAGGTACTGGTAGCAGGTACTTTGATTAAAAATATATCATGGCGCTAAATAATGTAAACACCGCATGATAAATCACTAAAGCTATCATGAAACATAGGTCTTGTAATTCTAATTCGATAGTTGCGTCCTTTTGCGAAAAAATTTGAAAGGCTAATTTTTTCGAGGTTGCCATCCAATGCAACGTCACTAGCCAGTTAGCCACCGCTCCTATTCAGCACTTAAAAAGGTAAGACCGCACTAAGCGCCAGCGGAGCGACGCGACGCGACACGTCTCTACTAATAATAACGAAATGGAGTGCCGCGTCGCGTAGTTCCGCTGCCGCGTAGTTACGCCTAGTGCGATCCCACCTTTTTAGTTCTGTTATTGTTAAGATTCATACATTGTCATGATATTTGTAACTTTAAAGAGGTAGAAAGCAAGCATATTATGTCACCTCTGATTGCTGATAGGACTCTTATGTCGATGACATAAGGTTCAATTTCATAGAAACTCCGAGTTGAAATAAATCGGAAGGCACTTTGGTCTGTAGGTCGGCTCTTGCTATGTTAAAATACATAAACACATAAGTAATTATTATGGCGCTTGTTATCTACGAGTATGTCTACTGCCGACTGCGGCACGCAACAGGCGGAAAGTGAGGAATATATTTAAATATACTATTTATTTCATTAATTGTTAACGTAACAGCGACAGAAAGAACATTTGAATACAAATAAATGTCATTTCGGGACCGGTAAAAGTGTTTAAACGAGAAATTATTTTGCTAATATTAGACGGTATCATATTTTATGGTGTTTATATGACAAAGAATAAGATAATATTATGCGTTGAACATTTTTTTAAGGAAAATAAAGCACGAAAGAGGGTGTCTGAGATAAATGAAGTTGACATACAAATATGACAAGAGATCTTGACTTTAATTTTTTTGGTCCCTTTCTTTACCGGGTAAGCGCGCCATACCTACATTACCTACTTAGTATTAATAAAGCGTTCTTAACTCTTAAGACAATAATTCTCAAGAAAGTACTTAAGATGTTGTTTTAATTAATATACCGTACTTAAGTACAGCTGTAGGTACGGCGTATCAAGTGAGTGCGAACGTATTAATAAACGAGACTCGTTACTCAAGTACGCTGTCATTGCTGTCAAACTGTTACTTGAGACGGGGTTTCGTGGGTACAGTCAAACCTTGACTTGAGAATGGTTTGCTTGGAAATGGGATACAGTACATTATTATTTGTGGTGTTTTTGGGTGTGTTACAATTATTATGTAAATTAAAATCTAAATATTTATGATTAAACAAACTCAGAATTTACACTACATACTCAACACAAAATAAAGTTATAAAAAAAGATGCTATATTGATACATGATTGATACTTATTCTTCTTTTTTTTTTGGTAATCGCGGTTGCAAAGGTTTTGCACCATTCTGCCAGTGTCGAGTATTTGTAGAAATATTTTCGATTTTATTTATAATTAAATAAAATATATTTATTTATTTATTTATATTAAACGAATTACCTATTTAATTTATATTAATTGACTTGATTTGAAACTTGACAGCAGAACTTTTTTTCGCTGTCCAAAAAATAATCCTCATTATATTAAGATCTCTCCCTCCTACAATTCCTCGCCCTATCAACCTTAAATCTGTTCTGTGTTTTGTAAATACTCCTTTTACTGAAACTTTCTGTACATACTGTGGTACTGGCCCTAAATTTGTCTGTTCTAGGTTTTAGATTATTCAACAGACTTCCTCCTGTACACCGTGCCCTTGTTTATTCATAAAACCCACTCATAAGGTAGTCCCACTCATAAGTAGTAGCAGTAGGTAGTTTTCGTCAACACAACACATTGGCGAATAACTAAGGAGCCACTATAAAGAACAAGAAGAAGAAGAACTTTTTTCGAATGGCAATGATCCGCATTCCGTTTTACGTAGCTGTTAAAAAATATGGATATTAATATGCTAGACAATAATAAATATTAATATCTACGTAAAAATTAATGAAAATCAGTTTTTTTTCAATATAAAAATACAGACTAAACTTTTTTTGATATTTATATTATTAAATACTTATTACATTTTTAAACAGAAATATTGAAGGAATGTATAATAAAAAATAATAAAAATAAGTAGAAGTGTAAACTAAACGTTATTTTATTCGTTCTTTGTAGTGTAGATGACGCTTAAAAGGTGAGTAAGTAATCTCAATAACGTTATCAACTGAGACGGTGTTGAGATCATACTATTAATTAAAGACATTCTTGAGAAGCTAATCGTTACTTGAGACCGTCTCAGCCAAGAAAGGTCTTGAGAACGTTTTTGAAAGAAGAGTTTGAGAACGGTCTATTAATACGGGCCTTAGTGTAGGTTATGTAGGTAACCTTCATTTATCTCAAACCCCCTCTTTAAGTAAATTGAAAAATTTTCTTGCGTCTCAAGTCTCAACTGTAGAATTTTGTAATTCCTGCAGCTACATCACCTAAGAGCAATAAATACAGGCTGTATTTTTATCCGAATTAAATATTTGACCCGACATTAGACCACAATATTACGTATGTATTGACGGTACCTATGTACGTATAACTTTAAAATTTTCGTAAATCACAAAAAATAACATGATAATTATTATTTACTGACAACCCTCGCTAAGTATCGACACTCTCGCACTGCCGTACTCCGCGCCGGCTTTGAAGGTCACGCGCCCGGTGCGTAGTAGGTATGGACCGCGCGGTTGTGAGAGAACGTTAAGTATTTTTATAAGATGTAAATCGTATTATGAAACATCATTTATTCTATTTAATTTCAATAGATGATGTTTCAGAATACGATTCACTTAATGCGGCTATTTAAGACCTGCTGGTCAAAATGTAAGGAATCGAAAATCGAGTACTGATCACGCTCCTTAGGCTGACCCTATATTAGGCGCGCGCGTTCCTCGGGCGTGTGAGTGACGCGGGCACCGCGAGCGCGTCGCGATTGCGTAATTAGTTGCGTGTGCGTCGCGTTTTGCTGCTCTACAGTGTGTGTGGAGAGCGCACGCGGCGCTCCCGTCGCGTTTTTACCCCTTCGCCCACTGATCCCGCCGCCCTCTACTGTTTCGGTCGTTAAGTTACAGGGAGCCTGGGAGGCCAATGCGAGCGCCGAATGCGCGCCGCGTGCGCGCTGCACACACGCCACACGGCGGCAACACGCAACACTCACGCAGCGTGCTCGCGGCGCGCACGCAGCGCCCGCATCGCTCACACGCCCGAGGAACGCGCACGCCTAATGTGGGGGACGGGACTTAAATATCTATTTTTGTTATGCACTTAGGTGTTACATGTACTTGGGTGTAATATCAACTTCTGGGTCACAATGTTGTGAAAATTGTTCTAAAGTGGCTAAACGACATTATACGATAAAGACATCATGACGAATTGTCTAATAATCTGTCCGTAATCCACCTGTTTACTTTATTTTCATAATAAATGAGTGTAGGTATTTACTTACAACTACATTGTTTAACATTGCATTTCCCCTCGGCAATTTCTACCTATACATAATATTTCTATCTATATAGCAGGCTTCACAGACGATCCTTGCTAATATTATAAACGCGAAAGCTTGCATGTATGGGTGTGTGGAATTGTGGATGTTTGTGCCTCAACGGATTTTGACAAAATTTGGTATGGTAGTAGTTTAGACTCCGGGTTAACACATACTTTTATCGCTGCAAAATGTACGGAACATGGAAACACGTATGGATGGAATATCATGGTATGGAACACGAAGTTACCCGAAGTTACTTCATTATAACTATACTATAATATACTTAAAAACCTTCCAGAAGCGGGAAACTTTACAACACAGCTAATAAATAACACTCCATTGATCACCTAAGTAGCCGTGAATGTAAAAAGAAATTGCATGAGTGGTTGATGAAACTTGATAATGAAGAGACAGATAATCTTCTTTTAAATTTAATATAATAACACACACATACACACAACACACACGCATAAATACAAACATTATACTGTCATACCACCTAACACAATTATATCAACAAATAGCTTAAGAGCCCTATTACAAATCTGCACTTTGTGAGATTAAGTATTTGAAGCGTTCCCGGCATTTTGTAGTAATTACTTATGCAGTTGTATTTATCGTTTTTATTGAAATAGGTTAATAAATTCATGCTTTAAAATTATAAAATCTTTATTCCTCATGAAGTAACAAGTGTTCTGGTATAAATTTTGCCTAATAATATTATCGTAGATAGGAGTAATTCACAGTTAATTTAAAGATTTTCGAAGTTTATTTGGCTTAGAATAACATTTTTTTCTATATTAAATCAAAGATATTTCAAAATTCTTAGGCTCAAAATTCTACGAACTATACGACTGTATAGGAGATAACATTCTCATTTTATTATTTCATTTGCTTATAACAGAGGAGTAGCTAGAGAGGGGGGGATAGAGAGGGGTAGCCAGGAGGTCCAAGACACAGGGTAAGCTAGTTAGGGCTCCTGTCTTTTGCAAGTGCAACAATTGAACATGGAAATTAATGTTGTATTGTAATACTATGTACTTATCGGGGGAGAAATAAAATCATTTTTATCTATCTGCTTTATCGTATTTAGCTAAGTACTGAGTTTATCACATACTTTTGTCGCGATTGCTACCTATTTTTAGCCGGAAATATGATGGAAACGAAACAATTTCTAGTACCATTACAATACGTACTACAAAGAATATAGTCCCAAATTTCATTACGCTATTCTAAACCAAGTGATAAAACTAATCATATCAGTAGATAACCTACTATTTAGGTAATCCCAATTAAATTAATTTACTTGTCATTCCAATTTCAAAATTGTGTATCTGATATGATGTGAACATTTAGTTTTTTTAAATACATTCAGAAATAATGATGACAATTATATAAATAAAAGTAAATAAGATTTTAATTGAAAGAAGAAAAGATGAAATTACGTGCATTTCAATGTTACAAACGAGTTGTATTATTTTTTAACATAATAGCAGTGTACAAAACCTACATTTAATTAGTTTACTTACATTAAATAATAGAAAAAGATTTTACAATATTCTAATAAGTGTCGCATAGCTGATTGGGAGGTTTTGTAAGTATGGACATAAAGTCGCAAACTTCGGCCATACAAAACATTTTGTACATGTTTTTGCAAATTTTGAAGCAACTGTATGGGGCGCAAGTGCAACGATCTTTATGGGGCTTCTTAACAAGACCCAAAAAAGACCTTCAAACAATCCGTAGTTTACTTTTGTACTATTCCTTTTGTAAACTCTCCTATTTTTCAGAGCACTATAAATTTATGTAATAAAAATTAGTCAAGTACCCACTTACGAATGACATTCCTGCTTTGGTATGTGATATGTGTTTAATGTAAGTTACCTAATTGTCATCCAAAATCTACTTGCGCAGATTTCAGCCTCTTGTAAACTTTAAAAAGAGTCCAAGTTCGTCGATTTTCTGATTTTTAATATACGACGAAAAAAAGGCATGTTATAAGTTAGTTTTTTCTGCCTGTATGTGTGTCTGCCAGTGCCATCGTAGCTCCTACACGAATGTGTTATATGTATGGTAGATGGCAACACTGCACTCTGACTGTCTATTCTATATTTGGTGTTTGATGTTTATCTATGTTATATTGTGGTTATTAATTAATTACTTACCAAACCTACAAATTACAATACAACCTTTTAAATATAACATAGTGAAAAGATTTTGATGCGTTTCTTAATCGTCAGGTATATTGTAGTTTGAATTTAATTTTAATTTTTTTAATTTTAATTCAAAGATTAAACAACCTACACTGCCAATGGTCGATTTTCACGCTACGTTCTATGCAGTCTGAATAGAGAACACGATCAAGGCCGCATTTTCCACCGTGTTAGTCCGATTAGTCCGCGTATCTGGCGCTAATTGTGAATAATGGCGGACATCATTGGGCTTATTGTTGGTTTTGTTTTAGGTATATTATACTTTTAACGAGACAATCTTTTGTATAATATATAATCTGTTTCACAAAAACGGCTGCAAGTATTACCATGAAATTTAGTATGCAGTTTTGGGGGAGAAAAATCAATCTAGCCAGGTCATATCCCTGAGAAACTGTGCATTTTTAAGCAATATATTAGCCTAAAGATTTATTCTTTCATCGTGCAACAATATAAATTATAAACAATTTCGACTTCTATATGTCGGTCTGATTGGCAGTTAGTTACCCTATGCGCGTGTTTAATTTTTGCGTTATTTGAATATTCGGAATGCGGTGGGTTCGAATCGAGATCGGATAAATATTTTTGTGATTCTCTTTTTTTTTATCTACTGGTACTCCGAGCTAAGCTCGGATACCCAGATACTTATTTTTAACCAAGCCGCAGTGAGCTAGCGTTGTGGACTGCAACATAATCCTCTACATATTGAGCCGAGTCTTCTATAAATTAAATATTGTAGTTCTATAAATTAAGTATTGTAGAATATTGTTTGGGCTGGTACAGACTTCAAAATTAAGAAGATTGAGTAGAGAAATAGTTAAAATTTTAGCCGAATTTAAAAAGGGGATTAATTGGAAAATAAGTTTTATTTCAAACTTTTTTGTGCATTTTTAGTTTGGCAGTCGTTTTTAATTTTTTGTTAAAAAATAATAATAAAATGTATCACACTCTTAACTCTACCTAATGTAGAGTATGATTAAACACCTGTGCCTACAAGTGTCGTGGGGTTCCTAGAACTCCATTCTTATCGGCCTCACTTACCACTTACTTGTTGAAGACCCTCATCCAAATCTCTACCTATTGTACAGGCTAGGGCTTCCCAATGGAGGAGAACCAGCCTTTAACACTGGTACCTAAATGGAATAATGACAAATAAAACTAACTTCTTAACATTCAGCAAAATACATTTTATCAGTTGCATGTGAGCCATATCGTTAATCGTACCTGCTGCTTAGATTTAATAACGTCGTAAAAATTGTTCAGTGGCTCTGTCGTAGTAGACGAAATGTCGATAAACATACGTAAACGACGGATTGTGTTTTGTGGACGAATTTTTTTCACTGTTTACAATTATTATCTAAATTCGAAAATTCGAGTATTCTAGAAAAAAAGACGTTTTATTTATATAGACAATTAGATTTAGTTAAAGCTATTAAAAACTACAGTAATAGAGACATACATATTACATACAAATGTTCACGCCTATAGTCTCACGCCGAATAGAGAAATTGACGACTTCGTGGTAGAGCTGTGCTCTGGGCTCTCGTCGTCGGTGGTCGTGGGTTCGACTCCCGCGTTGGAACAGTAAAAATGTTATTTTTAAATCTAGTTAGGTCAATGCAGGCTGATCACCCGATTGTCTGACAAGAATAATGATCCATGCGTCGGATGGGCATTTAAAAAGTCGGTCCTGCGCCAGATCTCTCGCCAGTCGTGTCGGTCATCCGCCCCACTGGGTTACGAGAGAAAGCACCGGGTTGCGAGAGTAAGGGAAGAGAGAGAGTGCTCTTGTGTATTGCGCACTTACACTTGGGCAATATGAAAATAAAGTCCTGCGAAGCTGGTCTGCTTTCAAGGAAGCCGGTCACCGACACGAAAATTGGTGTGGGAGCTACTAATAGAGAAGAGTAGGTAGGCCCAGGCCTTGAGCCATGGGGGTAGATAAAGGCCAGATAGGAAGTCTGTAGCGCACTTATAGTATAACTAGATTTAGCCCTAAATTTTTCCGCAATAAAAAGTATCCTATGTCCTTTCCCGTGGTCTATTCTATGTCTGTACCAAATTTTTATCAAAATAGGTCCAGTACTTTCGGAGCCTGTTCAATGCAAACAAACAAACTTCTCCTCTTTATAATGTTAGTAGAGATAGTATAGACATATATTTTTATGAATAAATTGTAGCTAGGTTGCCTATCAAGTCGAGTAAATTGATATTACCGAAAATAAACACCCCGTACTACTACGTCTAATGTTCAGAAGAAGGAAATCCTTGTAATAACAAGATAGTGAATAGACTGTAGACACTATCACCATTTAGGCCTTGACCTCACAATATAACCGAAATCACATAGGTTAATTTTCCTTCAAGATATTTTTAACGCAAGTTCATTTTAATGTATGCAAAACATTTAAATATTTTAACATTTAAAACGTGAATAGTACAAAAGATACAAGTATCTAATTATCTGTACACTCTAATTCATGAATGTAACCATTTATATTTAAAACTTAAAAGCCTATTTTCCACACAACTAGAAAACTTGTGTTTTCCTCCTCTATAAAATGGCTCCTAAAGCATGAAAGCATTTCTAATAGAGTAAGTATAAAAACCTTCGTTTACTTGTTAATAATTCTATTACCTATCAAAATCATTACCGAAAAGTGCTCAACTGTAAAGTATGAAAATTTTGTCCAATGTAAAGTACGTCATATTAGTGATAAAAACTTTTTGTTTCCATTCCCGCTAACCACTGATCCACAGAGTTCGTCGAAGTAAGTATGACTACCACGTCATTTCAGTGAGTAAGAAAACCTCCACTTTTCAGTAAGTATGAAAACCTCACCTTTCTCCTGCGCCGGTTCATTCTGCGCGCTCTGCGTGGACTCGGACGTGTTATCGCCGCTCTCCGATGGCCCATCCGACTCCTTATCACCATCTGTCACAACCATAACAAGCTGCTTATCAAAGCGTGTCAATACTTCACTGTATGCACCACGTCAGACAATCGATGGCCGATTTTTGGATTGACAGAAACAAGCCCTGGAGCTATAATAAAATTCGGTCACAAATTTTGGTCCGATATTTTTGTTTTAGCAATGATTTAGAAACAAGCAGTGCTAAAACGAAGTCAAAAATGTCCGATTTTCGATCGTGAAATCGAAAAGTCTGACGTGGCCAACGGTCTGTTCGTCACTGAATCCGGCTATGCATTTCAGTTTTTTAAACTATCAGATTTTACAATTTCTCAACGTCACATACGTAAACATTTACGATAATATCAAAGACACGTGATACCAATAGAAAGAGGCCACAAACATTTTTCAGTAACACATTTAATTACATTGAATAAAAACGTACCATTGTACCAGCGCTTCAGAAACACAAAACTGAACATTGTTTATCAGCTGTAGCAATTCAATACACATTATATCTACAGACTTATCGCGCTCGATAAAAATTAACAGTATCTTTCTCATTAGACACACGCTGATGAAAACAACGCATTTTTATACAACACAATTAATACGAGTTTAAAAGCGGTAAATTTAGATTTAAAGCGAATTGCACGCGGCGCCGCTCACAGGCAATGGAAGACTGTCGTTGCCTTTGTTGGAATCAGAAAAAAAAAAAATATACGTCACGAGCATCAAGGCTGAACGACTCGCCGGTAACTGGTGAGGTTATCCTAGGTTACTCCGCGCATTCGTTGTAGCGAGGAATAGCTAATAAGTATTATTTAAGTATATGAAAATATATTTTTGTAACAATCTCATTTAATACACGTAAAAATCATTGTCATATTTCATTGAATATATTAATGTCATTGAAAAAATATGATTACATAACAAAAATAATATGAAGAATATACAGCGTAGAAAATTAGAAATGTTTCATTTAAAATACATTGAAATGTCTTAAAAAAATAATTACAGTATATTACAGTATAATTTAATAACGTTTTATTTTTTTGTTGCAATTTTCAGTCCCATTTTATTTTTTATACCAAGATTTTCAAATACTCTTCGTATTGTGGGCTCTCGGAAATAAAATATTTAAGAATTATAAAATCAAATGAATACCTACTTCATACTTGTAAATACGTGGATATTTTAGCTCAAGTTAAGTACATACTTACCTGGAACCTTTTTTTTTCAAATTCCAACTTGTGTGCTCTGTAAACTTATTTGAAAAATTTCAATTTTAAACTATTTGTGTGCTCTGTAAACGATGCACGCTGGCTTATCTAATTAAACTCTGCAAGATTTTATTATGTTAATATCTTTAACGGATTAACGTATAAACTAGGAAACCCTATAATTTTTATAATACTACTTCCGTAATTTTGTATGAGCATTCAAAAAGCAGCAATGGATTCAGGACGAAGGAGTTATTTTTATTTTAGACTAGCTGTCCCGACGCACGTTGTTCTGTCTAAACTGTGAACTGAAACACCTACAACCTTGAACTGTCAGTATGGGTAATTTCATCGTCGTTTTTAGTATTTGTATTTCTCACCGTTAAAACCATCCCTGAACTTCCACAATTATTTCAAGATCAAAATAAGCCAAATCGCCAAATAAGCCATTATCGAGTTTAAACGAGACAGAAAACTGTAACTGTAACTTCAATTTTAGGGTTCTGTGGTAACTACAAGGAACCGTCCGTATAGTTTCGCTCGTCCGTCCGTCCGACGCGCGTCGGTCCTCCCTCGATAATTACGTCGGTAATTATGAATAGAAATAGACAAAATTTGTACTACCCAACTCATAAAATACTGTTTATTTGTCGACTACGGTATATATCGTACTGTTTATATGTAGGTTTATGTTCAGTTCTATTTGAAAATATATATACTTCTTATACTTCTTCGATATTTTAGCTGCTTCAGATTTTGTGCAGCGGCAGATCCCATCCGCAGAGATCATAATACTTGGCGACTTTAATGCCCACCACGCCGACTGGCTCAATTCCAGTAAAACTGATCATGCGGGGAGATCTGTCTGCAACTTTGCCCTTGCGAACGACTTGACACAACTGGTCACTACGCCTACGCGAATCCCAGATGTGGATGGTCAGAATCCTTCCTTGTTGGACCTTCTGCTGACTTCAAATCCTGACGGCTACCAAATATCCGTAATCGCACCACTTGGTTCATCGGATCACTGCCTTGTTAGGAGTTCTGTGCCACTTACGACGGTGTTACGACAGCGTGCTGTTAAATACCGTCGTGTGTGGCACTACAAGTCAGCAGACTGGGATGGGATGCGGTCGTTTTTTGCGTCCTATCCTTGGGGGAACGTGTGCTTCTCGCCGGATGATCCTGACAACACTGCCAAATCTGTTGCCGATGTGGTGATGCAAGGGATGGAACTTTTCATTCCGTCCTCTGTAGTGCCAACTGGCGGCAGATTTCGTCCCTGGTTCGGTTCATCCCCCAAAAAAGCTTCTCGCCGGAAGCAGGAGGCTTACCAATCCTGGGCCAATGCAGTGTCTGCTCGGGATTTAAATACCAGCACATATAAAAAGAAGTACAACCTTGCCTCTGGGACCTAGAGGAAAGAGAAAGAGAATCAGAATCATCATTTCAAAAGAGAAAATCAAGAAAGAGATCACTCGGGCAAAGAAACAGCACGTCAATAGAATTGGTAAGAGACTTGAGCGCCTCCCCTCGGGAACCCGTGCATTCTGGTCTCTGGCCAAAGCTATTGAAGGAAATTTCTGCAAGCCAACCCTACCATCCCTACACGTAGGAAATGCATCGTTGGCCCAGGACGCAAAGGACAAAGCCGATCTTCTGGGCAAGCTCTTTGCGTCAAACTCGACCCTGGATGACGGGGGGCAGAAACCGCCGACCATACCGCGATGCATGCATCTCTGAGGAATTGTTTGGAATCATACCACCTGCAACTTTTCGCCATCGTCCCACGCGAAAAATATACCATTCTCATCACCTTGATGAGTGGCAGTCTTCCACCGTGCGCTTTTCGCGTAACTTTCTGCCGCGCACTGTTAAACTCTGGAACGAACTGTCACCAGCAGTATTTCCGGACCTATACGACCTGCAAACCTCCAAGAAGAGAGCGTATTCCCTCTTAAAAGGCCGGCAACGCACCTGCAGCTCTTCTGATGTTGCGAGTGTCCATGGGCGACGGTAGTTGCTTACCATCAGGTGATCCCGTTTGCTCGTTTGCCCCCTTATTTAATAAAAAAAAGAAAGATATTACAACTTTACAGCGACTTTACAACTTTACGATATTACAGTTTATACTTCGATAGTAAAACAAGGAACTAAGAAGTAAAAACACACACACGTTTTGAAATGTTCTAAACGGTGACGTAGCTTTTAGTGCGGGTGTTGTAGAGAAAGAAACGTAGAAAGGCATCGTCATTCACGAGGTACATTTGTATAGAAAACTTAAGAGCACTTCTTGTAATTGAAATTCCATACAAATAGCTTGAGCGCAAACCTACGATAAAACGCACGTTACCTACTTTGAATAGTTTTTCTATAAACAGTATACTTATATGTTGAGACTTGGAAGGTGTATAAATAACTATAATAATAAATACTATTTCACATACAGTCGAGGAAAATGAATGTTTGATTCCAGACGATCAATAGGGAATATGCATAGAACAAATTTATTTAAAAAAAAATTAATATGATACTATAGACTGAAAAATAAAATGTAGAAATAAACACACCTGCATATTTAGCGGAACACAAAAAAAGGTCCATAATTAAAAAAATATGGTTTTATTTAAAAATCTACTTACTACACTTCTTTTGTTATTTAAAGTTTCATTTGTTTTACTTAAAATAAGACCACATTAAGAACAGATTTTGCGAGTAAAGGCTATTTGTGAAAAATTGTACATTTTTGAACTTTTCATGTAACTGGGAAAAGTGAAAATTAATATTAAAATAACAATTAATTAAATTAGAAAAATGGTGATTAATATCGCGTATTTCCTCCACGTGCTCTTATTAAAGTTTCTACCCGTCTAGGCATACTGAGAATGATGTTATCGATGGTCTCCTGGGATAGTCTCCGCCATTCCTGAACTACGGCGATTCGCAGTTCACCCACGTTAGCAGGAGCTGGAATTCTGGACATAACTTTTCTTTTCAGCAAGTCCCAAACGTGCTCTATTGGGTTCATATCCGGTGATCTCGCCGGCCACTCCATAACAGTGATATTCATATCATTAAGATAAGCTTGAGTTACCCGAGCGGTATGTGTCCGAGCATTATCCTGCATAAAAACAAAATCGTCACCGATATATGGGGCAAACGGTACGATATTTTCTTCTAAAACTTCTCTGATATAGCGGTCTGCAGTCAGACTCCCTCTGTCAATCACTACCAAGTCTGTGCGAGCTCCCAAACAAAAGCCCGCCCAAACCATTATTGATCCACCACCGTATGCAACTGTAGTTTCAAAATTTGTCTGAATGTATCGTTCTCCTTTGCGTCTGTATATTCTTTGCCTGCCTTCAATTTGATTTAAGAGAATTCTGCACTCATCACTAAACAATATCTTAGTCCATTGGTCCGCGTTCCAAAGTCGATGTTCCTGAGCAAAAGTTAACCTGTTTCTACGATGATTTACCTCGAGCCTTGGAGCCTTGGCGGGCACAAATGAAACCAAACCAGCTTCTTCGAACCTTCTTCGTACCGTACGCTCACTTACGGTTACACCCCGCACTGCTTCTAACTCATGTCGGACTTGGGCGGCCGTCAAACGGGGGTTCCTACGTACACGAAGCCGAATGAAACGATCATCCCTACTCGAAGTGCGTCTTTTTCTGCCTTGTCCTGCTCTTCTCACATAAGTACCGGTCTCCCTGAACCGTTGGATACTGCGATGGATCGTTGAAACTGGTCGACGAAGATCTCTGGATATCACTTTGTAGGTTTGACCATTTCTTCGCATTTCGAGTGCCCTGGCAATCTCCGTTGGGGCTAAGTCAGGCATAATTCAGTCCTCAACTCCAAAAAGATACGCGATTAAAAAAAACAAAAAACAGTATTTCAATGAAATTTTAAATCAAACTCAGAAGGAAGAAATACTCGAAGTTCGCTCCAGATAAGGTGTATTTGAATAAAATGAAAACAATTGCATAAAATGTGATGTTCAGTTGTTTTCTTAATTTGAAAATATTTCTTTTTAAATTAAATGACGTCTAAACCCTTACGTTATATATACTATAAGTACTATAAGTATTCTTATATATGATACTGATATCAAACCTTTATTTTATGTTCCGCTAAATGTTTCCGCCGGTGTGTGTAGTTGCGTTCATATCTTTGTTATTTTCAATGATATCCAACAACTGATTGTACTACAGTCTACACTGTTTATCAAACAAGATAGATCTATTTAAATACATGAAAATAATACGTGTATAATGTATAATATTCCCTATTGATTACGACACGTCTATCACCACGTCATATTATAATACGAAACAATTATGGGGACGATGAAACTCAATGAAAAACGACCATTAAAAAAACAACGAGCCGACAATCAAACTGCTAAACCTTTTTTTTTGCACTGTGTGTACCTAAAATATAAGTCATGTAGGCACGAATACTGTAGAATCGAAGAAAGACTCAAGAGTAGGATTGCCAGGTGTCCCGATAGTGCGGGATGTCCCGATTTTAAGGGGTCTGCACCAAGCCAAGCTCTAACAACTAGACCACGGAGGCTGTAAAAAAGCTAGCTAGCGAACAAAAAAAAAACATATTTTGCCTACTTTCCGTTTTGAGTTAAATCTTTTTTGTCAGTCGCGATTTATCGACCCAAGTCCCGATTTTTTTGTGTCTCCTGCCCCGATTTAAATCAAGTCGCACCTGGCAACACTAGTCAAGATGTAATTTAGAATTGAAGGTTGGTTGCGAAAGACCGATTTCTCGCTTACTCAATCCGTCATGGTAGATTTTTGTTTTTGCTGAGTTTTTGTAGAGTTCAACTCGTGTTAGCTCAGAATCTCTTTCATTACAACACGGCGTTTAGTATCTACAATTGCAGGAAAACCTGCAACAACTGTATGTTGTATCTTTATGTTTAGGATTACTAGTTATTAACACGGGGACGTATTATAATGCAAAGGGATTGACGACCCTCAGTAGCGAGAACCACGAAGGAAGGTGTGAAAGTGGAAGGAAGAACACTCTTGTGTTTTTGACGTGATAACGTCTTTTATTACTCAGTTCGGCGCCGGACTTCGCGGCGGCAACACGCCTACCTAAGGCGCAGCCAATTAGTTCCGCGCGCACTATATAAACATGACGTTTTCACGTTCAACTATCGTCAGTAAACCGACTTTACAGACCACCGATTTTTTTTAAAGTGTTTACGCAATAAGCGCTGATCGTGCCCAGTTCTTCCTTTTATGTTACGAATATAAGGGTTATTTGGTGTACAAAAGGACGAAATTGTTGTTTGCTGTTTTTCAGATTGACGCTTCGCACAGCGTCTAAGTGCAGCCATGGACTGTGCTGCTTATCGTCCAATCGCCATTATGCTACTGATCGGATTAATTAGAACTGAGCGTGTATGGACGTGGATTGGAATGACAGTTGACTTTATACTTTACACTGTATATGTCAATATAGAAATGATCCAATCGGTAGCGTGAAGCGACATGCCGATTAGACGATAGATAGTATGTATGGTATATGGCTACTGTCATCTGCGCCAGTATGACTGACCCAAACTCCACAAAACTACGTACCTTTCCTCTTGTCGGGCACGAGAAGCGTCTGTCCGGGGAAGATGAACTGCGTGGCGAGGCGGTTCAGCTTGGTGAGCTCCGACGGCGTCGTGTCGAACCGCGCCGCCAGCGACGTTAGCGTGTCTCGGTCGCGCACCTGCGGGAACATGGCAGTATGCCTAATTACTTTACGTAAAGGCTGGGACTATATTGTCCGCAATCCGTAAGGCCGGGAGAAATTCAGAGTATTGAAAATAGAACTCTGTGCATAGACAATAGAGCTAATAAAAATTGTCCACACAAGTGTCGAGCGGGAGTTTTGCCGGGGAATTCAATGGGTGACGTTTGGATTTTGCATTTTTTTCATAAATGTGTGTTATTTCGGTTCTTAATGTGTAATATTGGTAGAATATTAACCATTAAATATTCGTTAACGAGCACAATTGTGGGCAAGTGGTACAACTTCTAAAAACGTGCTATTTTGTGTTTCCCGCCAAAACTCCCTAGGAACTTTCAGTAAAGCGTCTACCACTTTACTGAATCGACTGACATGACTCATTGACTGTACTGACTATTTATTTGGACTTTGACTAGACTTTAGACTTGACGATATATGAATACGGTGTTGATAATTGAATCGAAAGTTCTATTTCCCGCCTTTTTTACTTGCCACTGGCAAATGGTTATAAGCCGATGCCATATATAAATATTTTTTTTTTTTTAAAGTGTCGAGCCAAATGTCAATGTCATTTATGACAGCTCGACACTAAACACTTTGATATTAGCGCATAGTTCTATTTTCAGTGCTCTGCTTCTCATTTTTGCCAGGACCACCGGATTCTCGATCATATAGTCCCAGCTTAAGATTATATTATACGAAATCTCTCCAACAGGGAAAAACACAGCGCTGAACATAGAACTCTGCCCTAAATGAATAGAGTTGAAAGTCGAACTCACGACAGCAATTTAAAAACTGGACGCCCCCAGTGTGTTCGATTTTCAGCTCTGTTGAATTAGCGCGGAGTTCTATTGTCAGCGTGGTAGTTCTTCATGCCAGAGAGATTCCGGATAGTGTAGTCCGAGACATAGACAGACATAGGTAGATGGCCAATTTGGATACAGTTTTTTATTGGTATAAGGATAAGGCCGGCAAACGAGCAGACGAATCACCCGGTAAGCGAAATCAGCAAACTCAGATATGTAATTATCCACGCAATATAGTAGCAACGTACGTTGATACGTATTTATTAAAACATTACAATTATTATAGTGAACCTTATTCTCTACAGATATGGCGTTTCAGTCTTCTAAAACAGCATATTAAGAAGATTCAAAAGTAGTAACAAAACCATTTATATAGTTATTAGCAAATTAAATCTTATTTTAATTAAGCAACGAACGTAGTTATTGCCGCTAGATTATTGTAGGCGCTGGTTTTTATTTAAATATAGGAAATACTTCATGACTTTGACTTCCTTTAGTGGGGATCTCATATTTGAACCGTTTGGGGTTGAAACCCTATATACATGGTACAGTAACATAACAGTTCATGGGGTCTGGGTGCGCACAAACTTTTCAGAGAAATCTCCAAAAAACTCTTTGAAGCCACCCGAGACCCCAGAGCCGGCACCTACCTGGCCCAGAGAATAAGTATCGCAATCCAGCGAGGAAATTCTTTGAGCCTTCTAGGTACTCTGCCTGGTGGGGACGACCTGGGAGATTTCTTTTTTAGCTTTGATTGCTTTGTAGCATTTTAAGTTTTGGGGTAGTTATTATTTTTTTAGTAAAGTACCTACTTTTATAGTTTGTAAATGTTTTAAATAGATTTTAGTTAATTTTAGCTTTTAACATTATACTTCATGACTCTACTTTCTACTACATACGAGGGCAGGTCAATAAGTCCGTGACTTTTGGAATAAAACACAGATTTTTTGATAAATAAATCATTTTATTTTTCAACGTAGTCCCCCTTGAGCTCTATACACTTTGTCCAACGCTTCTCCAATTTTTTTATCCCTTCCAAAAAATATGATTTGTCGAGGTCCTCAAAATAGGCCTTTGTTTGCGAGATGACTTCATCATTGGAGTCAAATCTTTTTCCACCGAGCCATTTTTTCAGGTTTGGGAACAAGAAGTAGTCACTCGGAGCCAAATCTGGAGAATAGGGTGGATGTGGGAGCAATTCATAGCCCAATTCATGGATTTTTGCCATGGCAACTGCACATGTGTGCACCCTTGCATTGTCTTGGTGAAAAAGAACTTTTTTCTTGGCCAAATGAGGTCGGTTTTTTTTCAAATCCTCATTGAAGCGGTCCAATAAGTTGGCATAATATTCCCCATTAATTGTTCTTCCCTTTTGAAGATAGTCAATGTGGATTATCCCACGTGCATCCCAAAAAACAGTCGCCATAACTTTATTGGCTGACAAACCCACCTTGGCCTTCTTTGGCGCCGATTCATCCTTAGAAACCCACTGTTTTGACTGTTGTTTGGTCTCTGGTATGTTGTGATGGATCCATGTTTCGTCCACGGTTACAAAACGGCGCAAAAACTCCTCCATATTGTGATTAAACAACGCCAAACCTTCCTGTGAAGTTGTTACACGATTGCGTTTGTGGTCGACTGTGAGCAAACGCGGCACCCATCTTGCGGAAAGCTTTCTCATGCCCAAGTGATCATTCAAAATTGAAACCACTGAGCCATGCGAGATGCCTATGGCTTCCACAATCTCTTGCACTTTCAATCTTCGGTCGGCCAACACCATATCGTGAATTTTTTCGATTGTTTCGGGTGTAGAGACCTCAACTGGGCGTCCAGGACGTTCGGCATCTTCAGTGCTTGTACGGCCACAACGAAATTCAGTAAACCACTTTTTTACCATTGAAATCGATGGTGCAGAGTCCCCATAGTATTTATCAAGCTTAGCCTTGGTCTCGGTAATGGTTTTTTTTCGCAAAAAATAATGCTTAATAAGCACACGAAATTCACTTTTTTCCATTGTTTCCTTAAGTTACTGGATAGTCTGATAAAGATAGCTGTAAAACACAAACTAACTGACGCAGCAAGTTCAAATTTTGATAGGAGTCAACTGACAGATGCCTGTTGACAGAAGTAGTGTTGCTTTTTCAGTAAGGAGGTTAGAAATTCAAAAAGTCACGGACTTATTTACCCGCCTTAGTATATTATAGAATATAGAACATACGACATACCTATTAGTTTGCTAAGTTGTAAATGTTTGTTTACATTAATAACCGACTACAATGAAGGAGGCGGTTATACGTTCGGCTGTATTTTTTTTTTTTTGTATGCTCAAAGACTCCGCCGCCGTCTGTGGACCGATTTTCAAAATTCTTTTTTTTTATGTGAACTAGCGAATGTGAACGTGAGTTCTATAAAATATTGTAGGATATTGTTTGAGCTGGTACCGACTAAAAAATTAAGAAGATCGAGTAGAGAAATAGTTTAAATTTTAGCCGAATTTAAAAGGGGAATTATTTAGAAAATAAGTTTTATTTCATACTTGTTGTGCCTTTTTACTTTGGAAGTCGGTTCTAATTTTTAATTCTGAGTGTTATCGTGTGTCGCTAAGTAGTATTTGATTAGTTTGTTAAGTAAATAAGTAAATATTTATCTTACAAATGGATAATTGAAAACTTTTATTACTAAAAAGGGGGAATCAAGCTAAATATGAACGGGTTCATTTACGAGAAAAATAGACAAAGTAATGATAAATTCCCCTGGGTGTGCGAGTTAAGACGAATTATTATTTTAAACATGTTAGCGGCTTACGGGTGGCCCGTGGCTCAGGGGCCACCCCACCCCGCCGCAACTTAACCTACTGTGTTACACATGTTACACTACGTATAACGAGTGTAATACCTGCGTTTTATGTTTCATAAATATACGTTGTAATTACCTTAACCGTGTTTTCATTCTGTCCTTCCATTTATGCATGTTTATGCCTTGTGACAGTATGCCTTGAATTTATTATGACAAAATATAATATATGCCTAACGAGTTTATACCAAAAAACAATTCTGCTTATACCTCTATGTAAATATAAAGTATTATTATGACAAAAAAAATATGCCTTACTAGTTATGTTTCATTAAATTAGGACAAAAAACAATACGTCTAAATGATATTTATGCCCAATGATGTGGTATGCCATGAAACACATATGTCAAAGTATTATTATGCGTAATAAAATTATGCCAAATGAGTTATGCCAAATGAAATTATGCGAAAAAAGAGGATCCCGAATTTGACTGTATGTGGAAACACTGTCCATATTTATTATGTTGTAAGCATTTATAAAAAAATAATAATCTGAAAACCCGCCAAGGCCCAAGTGCGAGTCGGACTACGTTGCGTACGAAACGGCAAAAAAATAACTTTCGTTAATGTATGGGAGGTCCGTTCCGCCTTAAATATTCATTTTATTCTTTTCTTTACTTTATTTGTTGATAACGCGGCAACAGAAATACACCATGATCGTCTGTGAAAATTTCAACTGTCTAGCTATCACTTTTAAGGAGATACAGCCTGGTGACAGACAGACGAACGGACGGACAGACAGACAGACAGCGAAGTCTCAGTAATAGGGTTGCGTTTTACCGCGAAATCCTTATGGCAGTTACAACCCATACCGAATGTGTTGTCTTAACCAACGACCTCTACTAAAGGAAGTGTGATAATTACCTCATTAACAAGCCATGCAAGGAAATAACACTATCATACATCACCTGCGCCCCGGGGGTACGATTTCAATTGCTAATTAATATATGTTTTCGGTTATACCGGGCACAATCTTCCGGTTGTCAAGTTGTAATATCATAATTAATCATTAATAGGATGATGAAATATAATATGTACAGACTATTTTATGTATATGCTACAGATATGTATTACGTAATATTTAAATATTATATGTACTGCATTCTTGTGAATGAATGAATTATGAATCATGAATACAAGTACCTAAGTAAACGTCTCGTCTAATCTAAAGCTTAGATTATATTATATATAATGATCCACTATACAGACGATACGATATATTAGAAAAACAGTACTCGTTGTGTAAGACGCATTTTTTAAAATCTTTAGGCTGGGTCTATATGATCCGGAATCCGTTGGGCCGGGGAAAATACAGAGCACTGATAATAGAACTCTGTGCTAATACAATAGAGCTGAAAATCGAAGTGTCGAGTATCAAGTCAAATGTTATTGTAACATAACAGCCCGTTCGGCTCTATTGTATTAGCACAAAGTTCTATTTTCAGTGCTCTGTATTTTCCCCGGCCTAACTGATTCCGGATCATATAGTCCCAGCCTAAAGCTTTTGAGAAATGCGTCTTACACAACGAGTACTGTTTTTTCTGATAATACAACACCTTCGTTTATATCATTTCATACAAAATATGCCAGGTATATTACGTTTATTGTTAGGACATCTTCGTTACATTTGTATGAAAATCGACTTCTCTTTCCAGCTCTATAATCTTTTAGAACTAAACATTTTCAACTTTCGTCATTAACAAAATCTTCAATGTATAGGCACAATAAATAAAGCCTAAACAAACCAAATCGGTTACTCGATCGTCGGGGCGAGAGGGGATCTTCCAGTTAATTGGTTTCTTATAATTAATTACTAAATTAATTAAAACAAACGCTGAGGTATACAAAAATATCAAATTGAATTAGCCGGTTAAGTGATAGATGTATGTGCTCTCGAAAGTTATTACAGAAAGTATTGCCTTAGCACTAAAATCACTTTAATTAACGTATGAAACGATCTTTGTTTAATTAATTTCCTTGTGCGACCATTTCAGGAATGATCTACTCGTCACGCATTACGTATTCCAATTAAATACTTTTCTAAATGATGGTAAGTAACACCGAACAGTTATGTCGTGTCTGTTGGGGCTTGGGTCTGGGCTTCTAGATGGGGAAAATGGATTGAATTAGGGTGCAGTACATGCTAGCCTACCTAATCCGATATAGAGTTAGATTTTTATAAAGTATTCGTTTTGCTTATCTTTTTATACTGCTACATACTTAACAAGATATTTCTTATTTATTGGCCTATAGGTATTATATGAAGCGTGCCCAACACAGAGTAGGCATATACTTTAAATCTTTGGGGTCAATAATTGGGATTTGGGATGCCAACAATAGGTTTTCTTTCTATACCTACATAGTAAGATTTCGCATTCCGTTTTTAATTGGAGCTATAATTTGATTTACAAAAATTCTTGTCGCGGTACGTTATTCACCCAAGGCTCGATTTAATTTTTCACGTAAAGGCTGCGGCATTCACAAATTAAGATTTATTCGGCACCGGCCGTGGTACATTTTGATTAACGTATAGATAAAATTTTGACGTCGACAGAAAAATCGTTCCGGTACGTGCTCGAGAGCCAGTTCTTAATTTGGTAACCGTGGTTTCTCATTGACCTCATATTTTCCTTATACGACTGTCACGCTGTCGGTCAAACTCCTTCACGTGTGGACATAGGCGACTTCACACCTACTGGAGTCAGTTGGACAAGGTCGGACACACCACTTGGTATGAAGTGACGAATTTCATAAAAATCCAAACACTAGTATAGGACTACTTCGCATTTAATTTGTCCAAACAGTTTTTAGGGTTCCGTACCCAAAGGGTAAAACGGGGCCTTAATACTAGGACTCCGATGTCCGTCCGTCTGTCACCCACCAGGCTATAACTATCTCATGAAGCGTGATAGACAGTTGAAATTTTCACAGATGATGTATTTCTGTTGTCGTTATAACAACAAATACTAAAAAACAGAAAAAAATAAATAGCTCCCTTACAACAAACGTGAATTTTAGCCGTTTTGTACGGAAGCCTACGTACTCGAGTCCGACTCGCACTTGGCCGGGTTTTTTTGATAAAGGCTGGAAAAAAGACGTTCAGACAAACGTTTTGTTTGCTGTGAAATTTTAGTTCTAAAGATCTTTTGATCTGTTGTGACTTTTTTACAAGTGATTATTATATTATATTAATACGTGAAGCAAAAACTTTCAGTACACTTTTACGAACATTTCGCAAACGGACAACTATGATATTTGGCAGAGTTAAAGTTTATGTGGAGGAAGGTGTGCAGAAAGCAAATTTTTTTTAATACTATATGAAAATTAATAAAAATAACAACAAGACACATTGCCTCAGATAAATGACACGCACTGCCGGTGCGTTCGATACAAACAATCGTTTTTAAATCTGTCACAACATTTTTATATTTTCTGTGTAAGAGGCAAAAGAACCCTAACAATGTTCAAACTGAAAAATGTATGAATAATTTTGGCCAAATTAGGCATTTATTTAATTATAATGATGTCTTTTCACAAAGGTGCAGTCGGTCACTATGTGAATGATGAAAAAGAAGAATAACCTAATCCGTGCCTAATCCCTTCTTTACATCGTTTCTGTTACTCTGTTACACCCTGTTACAAATTGCTGGCAATGAATCTAGGCCCCACTTTAAGCCGATAGAAACTTACCGTATACGTCACAGTCTTGATGTTAGGCTGAGGCGGCAACCTCTTGATCTGTTCGTCCTCGTCTGAAACGATCACAATAATTATTATTAGACATACTCTAGACAAAGACATAAATAATAATTAATTTGCAATAAGATCTGCAGATTTTATCTTAAATTGGATAAAATTGTGTTTGACGCATTTGATTAAGAGTTAAATTCACACCGAAACGAAACGATACGCGACATGGCGCTGCATTTTTAAGAAAGATATTTAAAATTGAACTTTATAGTTATCGTTTCATTGTAAGAGTTCGAATGTCCGGATGCACCGCGCGCGCTGCACAGCTAATGACTGATGTCATAATATATATGTATATTTTTGTGTAGTCAATAAAATTCAAATTTGTATAGCTATATTATAAATGCAGCGCCGCGTAGCGTAGCTTATCGTCGAGGTGTGAACTGACCCTAAAGTAAAAATTAAACTTTTTTATTTTTTACTGCAATTTTTGCTGCTGAATTTGCTTTGCTTGCTGAATTTTACTGCAATAGGCTATTGTAAAGAATTCAAATTTTAAAATTATTATATCATCATCATAAAAAAAGTCCATTATATAATGTACTGATATTTAACATTAGTTTAAAGAAGTTTGTGTGTCTAATGATAGCCATACATCATACAGTCTATCGTCAAATCTAAATGATCAGTTTGATTGGATCAGTTAGAACTGACCATGTATGGGCGTGGATTCGCATGAATTCGCATATAACTGTTTATGTCAATATGGAACTAATCCAACCGACCCGATCTAGTAGATTGAACGATGGACTTAATGGCGTATGGTTATCATAATAGTGTATGACCACTTGCTGATGATGATAAACGTCCAATATATAATTGACACATAAGATATATTAGACCCTGAACATATTAATACAGTTGTAAGTGATTAATCACATCTCCTTATTCGGTGTTGAGAATTTAAACCTGTTATTAACTTCTGCATTGTTACGGTTGTAAAAACTTGATGTAGATATTTTTTATAAACGCATAATTTAAATGCTGTTTTTTTTTTTAAATTTTACTATGTCCAGGTAAAAAAATATTTTTTTTACCTTGACATGGTAAAATTTCGTTCATATTTTGTAATAGCCAGAGCGTTATGCAGTCCATACTGTACATCATGCTTCCAATGGTCCATGACAGATTAGCATCTTACCCGCGCACACACGGTCAGTTCTAACTGATCCAATCATCGTGTATGGCCTACATAATGCGCACGCGAGATAGTTCAGGAAGAAAGTAAACTGTAAAGTTTAATTACAACTGAACAGGCAGAATTCAAATTTTTGCTGATTTCTATATTCTATCTTACAAAAATAAAGATCTAGAATCTAGTCTACAGATCTATCTACTATTTTTAAGTATATGTGAAAGTTTGTGAGGATAGATGGACGGGTGGTTGGAAAGTTTGTAACTCGTTCACGCAAAAACTCCTAAACGGATTTTGTTGTAGTTTATGCTCGGATAAACACACTTCTTTTAATGTCTACTGCTTTCAATCTCGAAAAAGTAGTGTTGCCGTGAGAATGTATTAATATGACGTGTATTTTTATTGTCTTTCACGCCCAAATGAGCTGAACCAATTTCCAATAAAAATTGGTATGGTAGTGGTTTATGCTTCGGATTAACATATATTTTTTAATCCCGGCTATATTCTATATCCCGAAAGAGTAGAGCTGAACCAAAAAATAAAATAATCTATAGTATATTGCAGTATTTAGAGTTATTTTCTATAAATAAGTTTTTTTGCCACAATGGCGGTGCCATGCCGGGGGCAAAAGATGATATGTAATAAAATATACCAAAGTACAATAAATGATGTCACGATGCGCATCTTAACTTTATCTAATTGAAGCTAACACAGCCACAGGCTACACGCTTGTATTCTTAAACAGTGTTTCATGAATGAAAGTAAATAATATAGAATGTGCCCCGGGTTGGTTTTGCTTTTTCACTATTGTTTATTTTAGCTGTGTTTGCGTCGAGAACAAAACTTCAACATTTGATTTCATTTTCCTTGCACACATTCTGTTTTTCTTGCTGAAAGCAGACTCTCGTTATTTATTAATTGATTGTATGTCGTGCAGCAATGAGAAGTCGATATCTATACTAGCATTATAAATAGGAAAGATTTGTTTGTTTGAATTGCATCTAACAGGCTCTGAAACTACTAGCCCAAGAGCTTACAAGGAAATTTAGAGCAGGTGTTTGAGGCAAGCTGAAACCTTGTCTTGTACTTCTCCTGTTATACCCCGACACTAGACTGCAGGTCTGGCTGGTTAGAAGCGGGGCTAAGTCAATATAAAAAATTTTGTAAAGTGAATTTTTTAATCCCCAAAAAACATGTTTGAGGCAATTTGAAATTTTGATATGGTCTCAGTTCAATGTTTAAGGAGTTGGGGAACAAAAGCCAGGTCATTTCGTCGGGGCTTTAGGTAACCTTGCCAGACCAGTGTAAAAGTAAATTGGAAAAAGGTTAAAAAATGGTGTTTTATGACTACCTCAGATTACTCACACACACTACCACGGTAGATACGTGCGATAGATACAATTTTGTTACACATTGACGTTTGTCAATCTGTCACAAAATTTTCATTTTTTATTTTTTGTATCTGAGAAGCAAAAGAACCCTTGTCCGAAACGAGTATACATTAAACTTTTTTATATTTATTTTTTATTGTTGACGTGACAACGTCTTATAATTCGATGGAGCCGGCTGCACGCACGAAAAAACATGACTCTGCGGCGTTACCTCGCTCTGAGGCGTTCCATTTAAGGCTTGAAGTGCAAGCGAGAGCGCGGAACGAGCGACAAAGAGGCACAACCGGCCTCCGCGTTTGGCGTTCGACATCTGTCTCTCCTACTTGAGTGAGCGATCCATCAGTATTTCCTTATGACGTTGTCACGTTCAACTATCGTCAGTAAGCCGACTTTACAGACAACCGATTATTTTTTATATATAAAACGTCAACTCAAAATCCTTCAATCTGTCACAATTTAAAAACAATAAAAAATAAATATAAAAAGGTTTAATATATACTCGTTTCGGACAAGGGTTCTTTTGCTTCTCAGATACAAAAAGTAAAAAATCAAAATTTTGTACCCCTTGTAACCCTTGTAAAGTTTAAACTTAAAAATTATATGAATTATTATGGCCGAATTTGAGGACAACGCGACCACTAGTAAATGATTATTACACGAGGTTTTGCACACACTGCTTATGTAAAGACGGTTAGGCAGAAAATAAATTGCCAACTCGAGAAACAATCGCATCTCATATTGTATAGGTTCTCTCTCTCTGTTATTCTCCGCTAAACGCAAACTTTCCTAATAACTTTTTTTTTTTCGTGTGCTCAAAGTATACGGTAATTGATTTTGCGAGACGTTACATATTCAGAACTACTACTGATTTTCTAACTTGTAATTAATCTTTAAATTGTTATTATTAAATACATTTCAGTCTGCTACTGTGGGTTACATCGATACAGCAAGTATTTACTAATTTATTTATTTCTTCAAACACACTCAAACTATCATTATAGGCTTAACCTAATGCGATAGTAGTGGAAAGCAAAATTTTATTTAACAATAATATAAATGAAAAGGAAGTGAAAGGCCTACTCGCACATGCAATCCAAGGAAGGTGCTAGATACTCCGTGGTATAACACCATTTTTTACAGTAACTCTTACACCGTTAGAGCTGCCCAGCTGTGGAATGCTCTGCCTGAAGACGTGCAGTAGAGCCCAACAGTGGGCACGTTCAAAACAAGGCTGAAGAGACACTATATTATGTCTTATCTATGAATATTAATATATAATTAGTATATGTAGGTTTATGTATGTATGTTTAGGTATGTATTTATATTTTTGTTTTTTTTTATTGTAATATATAAGTTATTATGTATTATCATTAATTATTATTATTACTTATATAACTATTCGATGTAATGTTCTTCGATGCTTCCTTTATTCTCTTGTGTACTATCTGTGTCCGTTTATATCTCTTATACGAGGGCTGCACTAAAAGTATCGGGAATGGAATATTTCCACTGTTCCTGTCATATTAATATTTTTTTATTTAAAACTCCTTGGTTTTAAAAATCGAATACCGTTTATTTATTTAAAAAAAGATTCTCGGTCTTGTCACAAGGTCTTGTCAAACTTGTTTAGTCGTTGAGAAAATGGAATTGACTCGAGAAAATTCTAGAGCGATGATTAATTATGACTTTCGAAGTGGTTTAACACAAAAACAGTGTGTTGACCGGATGATTTCTGCATTTGGTGATGAAGCCCCATCCAAAACCACAATTTATCGCTGGTTTGCTGAATTTCAACGTGGACGTGTCAAGCTCAGTGATGATCCCCGTCAAGGTCGTCCAAAAACTGCAGTCACCCAAGAAAGCGTTGATGCTGTGCGTAAGCTGATTGAGGAAGATCGACATGTGACATACCACGAAATTCAGGCAACTTTAGACATTGGCATGAATCAAATACAAATAATCTTGCATGAACAATTAGGTGTAAAAAAGTTGTTTTCCCGATGGATACCGCATTTGCTCTGTGAAGAGCAAAAAGCGGCTCGCGTTACTTGGTGCGTCAGAACTCTCGAAAGATTCCACGCAGGATCCTCAAATGCTGTATACAACATCGTATCAGGTGACGAATCCTGGATATACGCGTACGAACCCGAAACAAAAAACCAGTCACGAGTTTGGGTGTTCGAAAATGAGTTAAAGCCAACAAAAATTGCTCGTTCACGGAGTGTTGTAAAAAAAATAGTGGCCACGTTTGTCTCCAAAACCGGCCATGTTGCGACTATTCCTCTTGAGGGACAAAGAACGGTTAATGCAGAATGGTATGCTAACATTTGTTTGCCACAGGTCGTTTCTGAATTCCGTAAAGAGAACTGCAACCGCCGCATCATCCTCCATCACGACAATGCGAGTTCTCACACCGCGCACAGAACAAAAGAGTTTTTAGGGCAAGAAATCATAGAATTATTAGACCATCCGCCGTACGGCCCCGACCTAAACCCTAATGATTTCTATACTTTCCCTAAAATAAAGAATAAATTGCGTGGTCAGAGATTTTCATCACCTGAAGAAGCTGTGGACGCCTACAAAACGGCCATTTTGGAGACCTCAACTTCCGCTTCAATGATTGGTTCCATCGTATGGAAAAATGTGTCAAATTTCGCGGAGAATACTTCGAAAAGCATTTTGAAATAGTAATGATGTGTCACTTCCTTGATTCCCAAAATTTTCAGTGCCGCCCTCGTAATGTCCTGTCGTAGGTCTGCTGGCAGAGATCTCTTATAGAGATAAGCACACCTATGTACATTCATCACTGTGTTGTCTGAGTTTAATTGTAAAATTTGTGTACATAAAGAATAAATAATAATAAATAATATATAAATCTATAGAATCCATCCATAATCAATAACAATAATATTAATAAAAATTAAAATAGATAATAGAAATCCCCAATTAATCAATAAAAAAATAGCTTTAATCTAAAATATTAAATACAAATAAATTAATATTTAAATAGATAATTAAATTAACTACTATTATTATTAGGTTTATTTGTAATCTATAAATTCCCATAGCATATTACAAATAAGCAGATACGTGTAAATTCGCTAAGAGGCAAGGTTAGTAATTTTAAGGTACACATAATTTTTAGCCAACACAGAATGACAAGAATCTTAAAGAGTTTTTCATGACTCCTTTTGTAGTATTAAATACTTATAAAATATATCTTAACATTTTTATTTTATAAATCTAATCTTCAACAGTGCAAAATGTCTAAGCAACACTCTTCGTTTTTACGAATTTATGATTACTCAGGAACGATTACTCAGCACGGGATTAGATCGACGAGATATATATTATTTAATTATGTATTAATAATGTCTTTGCATATATTTTATGTGTAATCATAATATTATGTATTATTTACACTACTTGGTGGCTAATAAAGTCTTTGAATCAATGGATGATAGCATTTATTCACTATTTCACGCCATTTTCTTTTACATTTTGCCCATACAAGGCATTAGGCAAGACCTATGCGGTCTCGCTACTGTACATACCGCGGCCTTGCCCGCGTGTCGGGTTACGCGACATCACCATTGATAGATAATGTGACGGATAGATAACCTTATACTGTTACTGCTAAATGCGGTGTGTAATCAATACAATAAAACATGATCTTTATATAAATACGTTGATACATAAACACCACCCCTTTCTCAGCTTGAGCTAGCCTAGCTTTAGCCCTCGTTCCCACGGGCGTTTCTTTGTGGTTGCGACAGAGCTGAAAATCGTGTAGAGTTGTCAAAAGTGGCATTTACACTTGACACATTGATTTTCAGCTCTATTGTTTTAACGCAAAGTTCTATTTACAGTGCAGTTTATTCTGTTGCGACCACACAAAAAACGCTCGCGGGAGCGAAGCTAGGCTAGCTCAAGCTGTGAAAAAGTTATATTTATGTATCAGCGTATTTAACGAAGTTTTTGGGACGAAAACATCGTGAGGTCATTTGAATGCCGTAGAGCAGTGTTTCCCAAACATTGTTTTGCCATGGCCCGGTAATTTTCACACTCTCCCTCCGTGACCCACTTATTACTATAAACCTAAGCCGGTTCCATTATGTAAAATAATATACACATTTATCTATATTAAAAATGTGTTATGAATAGTATTTTGGTATCGACTATTTGGTAACTGAATATTTACGATATTCTTCGTAGTTTATAAAATACCGCGTAGACAAAAATGTATTCCGCAAATAGATAAAGTGTCTGCCTTTTTAATTTGTATCAGTTTAAAGAGTTAACGTAACGTTTGTGACTGTTTCACATGACTGTTACAATTTAGCGCACCGATCTAAGGACATCATGACAAAATTATATTTACTAGAGGCACAGATCAATAAATAGTTACTACGTTACCAGAGGTCTTCCTGTGGTGGAAATTCAGCCATAATAATTCGTATACTTTATAAGGGTTCTTTTGAGTCTTAGATAGAAACAATAAAGAAAAAAACAGATTGACAAACGTCAACGTGTAGAATGATCCATCAAACACACGCTAGTGTGTGTTAATACTCTGAATGTCGATTCTGCTAATTGAATCCGGAAATAATACAATTACGATCCAGTCCCGAATCCCGATATTATGTTAAAATTGAGAAATGGTATTCTCATAAACGGCAAACCCGTTTGGCCCAAACTCGAAAAATCGGTTTACGATATAAATACGATTCAATTAAAATTCAATAAAAGTAAAATGAAAGTGTGAGTAAATGACGATAGTTGGGGCTTTTTTATTAATTTCATGTATTTCTTAGCATTATTTAAAAAATATATGTAAGGTAAACTGTACCAAACATCATACTCCTCCGTTAGCAGAATTCTCGTAAAACTGTACCGAAAGTTTTTGCTTCACGTTTTAATATAATAATATTAGCCCGTAGTCTAGTCGGGAGGTAACAGTTGACCTCCCTTGTGTCACAGCTGAAAATCGAAATGTATGAATGTAACGTGATCGTCAAACAGTACATTAAAGCACGTATTCGAACGTTTACGACCGACAGTAACATTGTATGAACATCATAGCAGTGGTCATTTTTAACCGGCCATTAGGTGCCGTTCCATTATTAAGTTTAAATCTCTCCGAATGTAATAAAATACAACTGCCCCCGTCGTATTATTATATCATAAACCTAATGTGTTGTTTAACGCATTAGGTATAAGCGCTAAACCTACATATTTAACTATTTACTACGTTTTACAACAATAAGCAAATATTATCTCAATCACATTTGTGAGTGGTGTTCACGCATCCCTCAAAGTAATTTTGTTGGCTTCTAGCAACAAAATCCATTAAAGTTACTAAGAAACTTAAATTCTAACTCCTACTAGAGTGGAGTCATTTTAATAGGTAACATACATTTGACAATTCATCAAAATTCAACAACGTAACCTTGTAACGGGGGATATAAAATAATATATTTTTTCGTTTTGTTAGAACTGCACAATTGCTTAACTTTTTTCAATTATGATTACATATTTATTGTAATAATGACCGATACGAGTAATTTTACGATTTACTTTCACTAATAAACCATTCTAAACATAATAAACAATTTCTGATCTAAAGAACTGAACGTTACGTCGTTACAATGTTGCGTCAGTTAACGCTTTTTCTTTTTAAACACTAGGGATTTTACTCTGAAAATCGAAAGCTGATAAGTAGAATCGAATGCAATGATTACTTGTGAAGAAAAATATCACCATAATTAATAACCACGTTGTGATTATAATAAAACATAATTATATTTATTATTCTTTTAATGAAGTATAAAAATACAAAAAATAACTAAATAGAAAAATCATTGATGTAAGGTACAATTTAGGGGGGATTTTGCTGGCAACACCAGTGCCTGTCGATGACGCCATGTCATGTCGCCATTACATGACGCAGTCTTTTGTCGTTGTGCGAAGTGACTGTGCGATTTTGGTGTGCTCTTTGTTATTTTCTTCTGACCCGGTTTTTTTTGAAGAGAGTAACATTCTTACGTCAAGTAAATAAAATTACAGATTGGGATAATGTCGTGTTTATTGACGAAACATGGTTGAATGCGAACCATACGGTTTCGCGGACATGGACCGATGATACAGCGGCCTCCACCTCAAAAGTTCCATATTATTATATGTCACGCGGGATCAGCTTCTCAAGGTTTTATTCCAGACTGCCTCCTCGCATTCGCCTCTAAAACTACAAGTGATTACCATGAGGAAATGAACTTTGAGGTTTTTAAAGAGTGGTTTGAGAAGCTGCTAGTAGTCAGCTTAGAAAACCCATCGAAAATTATTTAATTATAATTATTTATATTAATTAAATGCACCATATCATTCTGTCCAAGTTGATAAACCACCAACTCAAGCAAATAAAAAGCAAGAAATTGTCTCGTGGCTGGTAAGAAATGGTGTGGATGCAAGTCCAACTTTATTAAAAGTTGAGTTGTTAAATCTGGTAAAAGCAACTAAGCCGTCCAAGCTCCGCTATGTAATCGATGAACTAGCCCTAGAGCATGGACACGAAGTTATTCGATTGCCTCCCTACCATTGCCAGTATAACGCCATCGAGCTTATTTGGGCACAAATAAAGGGTAATGCAGCGCGGAACAATACTGAACCACCCTTCAGTACTGCTAAAATGATGACTCTGCTACAAACTGCGTGTGCAATGCAGTGACTACTACAGAAGACTGCAGAAAAGTCGTAGAGAAAACAAAGAAAATAATTTTACAAGATTTTGAACGAGATGTGAGAATAGACAATATTATTAAAAATGAAATAATAATATCTCTGAGTGCTGACAGCAGTGATTAAGATGACAATACTAATAACAGTTCTGATAGTTCAACTGAATAAATGCATTTTTTTGTTAAATTATGTACTTGTCTTATTTTGTTCCTTAAATTTACGAAAGAAAAAATAATAATGGGACAGCGATTCGCCTGATGATTTTTATAATTCACATATGTTTCAAGTCCGTATCGATTCATTCACTTTAATCGATGTTTCTAAGCATGACCTCACCAAGAAGATAAAACTGACAGACGTCAAATGTTACCTATTAAAATGACTCCACTGTAATATAGTACACACCGGTACTTATAACACTGATAGCAATTGTAACCTATTTTGTACCAGGACAGGATATTTTTTTGGACTTGTTATTTCTATCCACTTGTTTCTTACTATCTCGATACATGGTCAGCCATATGCTTAAAATGTGTGTTCCTTACCACCTACGCAAATACTTATGACACATTAAGGAGGAAGGATATAAAATGTAACGCATTTACAATTTACATTCATAAGGAAGTGAAAGCGGTTTATACACTTAAAGGTGCAAGACGAATTTTAAGCTACCGAGAGTTTTTAAGATTTGCTAGTAGATTTGATAAGGCGGAAATCCTAATGAAGTGTGAGGCAGACGCATTTTTTGTCATTGTTCATTCATTCATTCATATTTTATTGATGAAGCTTTGAGCGGTGTCCTACATGGTGATCGATATGTAATATTTAGCGCGGCAGTTTAAGGGGTATCTAAAAAATAATATTATGAATCACCAACAATTTTTTTTTTTGGAGTCATTTCGTCATACATGGTGACCGACGGATTGTGAGCGGCGGTCAAAGGGTTAAGTATTTATTTTAAAAAAAAGATCGGTTGTCTGTAAAGTCGGTTAACTGACGATAGTTGAACGTGACAACGTCAACAACTACAACAACAACAACAACAGCAATAATAATAAGGTACCGGCAATGCGAGGTAACGCTGGTACTTGGTAACGATAACGGGTAACAGGTAACGATAAAGGGTAACAGGTAATGCATGTGTCATGTTTTTTCGTGCGTGCAGCCGGCTCCATCGATTTATAAGACGTTATCACGTCAAAAACAAATGAATCACCGGGAGCAACGGAATTTTGGCGGGTTGGGCTATTACCCAGTAATTTTAGGCATTTTAAACCCCAATCTGCGGAAAAATTCCTAGTGAGCTGAATTTTTGTGTACACCTTCATTACGGGATTGTATATGTAATAAAGATGTGAAAAATTACATATATCGTGCCGGCTAAAAAGTTATAAAGGTCAAATGGTCACGAAAATCTTCGAGTGCATACTACGAGGGCGGCACTGAAAATTTCGGGGATCAAGGAAGTGACACAACATTACTATTTAAAAATGTATTTATTGCTTATCGAAGTATTCTCCGCGAAATTTGACACATTTTTCCATACGATGGAACCAATCATTGAAGCAACCATTCCATTCGAAAGTTGGGGTCTCCAAAATGGCCGTTTTGTAGGCGTCCACAGCTTCTTCAGGTGATGAAAATCTCTGACCACGCAATTTATTCTTTAATTTAGGGAAAGAATAGAAATCATTAGGGCTTAGGTCGGGGCTGTACGGCGGATGGTATAATCATTCTATGATTTCTTGCTCTAAAATCTCTTTTGTTCTGTGCGCGGTGTGAGAACTCGCATTGTCGTGATGGAGGATGATGCGGCGGTTGCAGTTCTCTTTACGGAGTTCAGAAACGACCTGTGGCAAACAAATGTTAGCATACCATTCTGCATTAACCGTTCTTTGTCCCTCAAGAGGAATAGTCGCAACATGGCCGGTTTTGGAGACAAACGTGGCCACCATTTTTTTTGCAACACTCCGTGAACGAACTATTTTTGTTGGCTTTAACTCATTTTCGAACACCCAAACTCGTGACTGGTTTTTTGTTTCGGGTTCGTACGCGTATATCCAGGATTCGTCACCTGATACGATGTTGTATACAGCATTTGAGGATCCTGCGTGGAATCTTTCGAGAGTTCTGACGCACTAAGTAACGCGAGCCGTTTATTGCTCTTCACAGAGCAAATGCGGTATCCATCGGGAAAACAACTTTTTTACACCTAATTGTTCAAGCCAAGATTATTTGTATTTGACTCATGCCAATGTCTAAAGTTGCCTGAATTTCGAGGTATGTCACATGTCGATCTTCCTCTTGGGTGACTGCAGTTTTTGGACGACCTTGACGGGGATCATCACTGAGCTTGACACGTCCACGTTGAAATTCAGCAAATCATCGATAAATTGTGGTTTTGGATGGGGCTTCATCACCAAATGCAGAAATCATCCGGTCAACACACTGTTTTTGTGTTAAACCACTTCGAAAGTCATAATAAATCATCGCTCTAGAATTTTCTCGAGTCAATTCCATTTTCTCAACGACTAAACAAGTTTGACAAGACCTTGTGACAAGACCGAGAATCTTTTTTTAAATAAATAAACGGTATTCGATTTTTAAAACCAAGGAGTTTTAAATTAAAAAGATTTTAATATGACAGGAACAGTGGAAATATTCCATTCCCGATACTTTTAGTGCAGCCTATGTAGTCGCTTTCTCAGCTCTCTACTCCGAAAACGGTTAAATTTACAGAAAAATGCAACAGACTATTTTGTAGACAATTACACGACAAACAATTTTTATACTGACCTCTATTGACCTCCGAGCAATAGGTCGCGAGACATTTGCGAAAAATGATTTTCGTGACCTTTTCACCTTTATAACTTTTTTAGCCGGCACGATATCAATGACGATTTTTCACATCTTCATTACAACGCCGCCTATGAAATTTTCCGTAGATATAACCTAAAATCACTAGAGTATAAACACATACATGATCCAGCTTTGATAAATGGCGGTGATGATATACGACCGGCCGGCAGTCGTGGATGAATTGGAACAAGTCGATTGTGCGATAGTGACAAGATTAATGCGCGCAAACACATGCATGCGATGCAATTAACATCCAATCTGGGGTAAAGGTCACCCCGGTACCCCACCCGGGCGTAGGGTAGGGCAAATCGATAGCATCGGCCTGCGCCCCGATACCTGTGCCCCGAAAGCCGAACATTCCGACCGTCATGCTCCTAATTATTCCACTTTCGTACCTCGCTGCTCAATATTACGAATTTTGGCATGCATCCAAAGCGACCTTTATAATGAACTTAAAAAGCAGTATGTTCTACAGCTTGAGCCCAGCATTAAATCGTTGTTTATTGCTATCTATCCGTGAATGCGAAAATGGAAAGTCAACTTGCGGTTTCGCGTAGCTCTAAATTACAGCGCGGCGTCCGCCTTTCCTAACATTAGGTAAGACTTAAAAATCCAGTCGGTTCGATGAGCTCTATAATAGTCTATAACTCAATAAAAGTAAGCGTTTAAATTCTGTAAATTTGGAAAAGAGATTCATTAGACTATATTCATGGAAAAATTGCAATTAGAAAAATTACCTTTGTGAACCATACTTACCAAGGTAGAATTTTACAGTTATTCCTTGTTGTATAACGAGTCATTTATACTTTGTAATGCTCATAATATTTAAATCATACATGGCAATGATCAGTAGTCAAAGCACGAACAATTGATATCAACGAAGGTATTCGTAACGCTATCAAATGAAAATTGATAGCGCCTAAAATTTTCATTCGATAACGTTACGAATACTTTGTTGTCGTGCTTGGGCTACAGAATAACTGCAACTGTCACATGAAAGAAAACTTGAGAGGTGTCAAGGGACACCCGGATGGAACGATATATATATATATATATATATATATATATATATATATATATATATATATATATATATATATATATATATATATATATATCCAAAAATGAAAATATTATCACTGATACATTAGCTTCACGTGACACACCGCATAAATTATGAAAATAGTTTTACCTATCACCTATGCTGAAGTATATTGAAATATTTCTACCTGTAAAAATCGCAGTTTCTCGGCACTCAAAAGGTAGTGAATGAAAGATCGATATCTCGATAGCGTGTCGCTCACATGTTGAGTCAAGTGAACGGGGAACGAGTGGCATTGTTCAGTGTTCGCCCTGGCGATGGCGCGGTTCGCCGCCGCGGCACCCTGGCTCTCGTTATATTTATTCTGTGCTCACGTCTTGTAAACAACAGGCCACTGCCATGTTATATCACAATGTATGTGGTATATAATCCTGGGTAAGCGAGCTTTGCTCGGAGCTCTAGTAGATTTAAAAAAAAAGATTAGAATCACAAAAATATTTTACCGGGATTCGAACCCACCACATTTAGAATTTCTGAACAACGCAAAAATTACATTAAGCATACCAAACTGCCAGTCGGACTGACATAATACAGTCGAAAGGATTGATAATAATTATATTGTTTCACAACGAAAAAAAAAACATACATAGCTTAAAAATGCGCAGTTTCTCAGGAATAAGACCGAGCTCGATCGATTTTTCTCCCCCAAAACACCCTGCATACTAACATCATGGTAATACTTGCAGCCGTTTTCGAGAAACCGATATTATATATACAATATTGTCTCGCTTAAAGTATAAGATACCACTGCCATGTTGTATTGCAATGTATTATGTGTATTACAAAGTTGTAATATTAGCTGGCTACTTTGTAATGGATATTGCAATAAAACAGCAGCCATGGCCGCATTACTAAAGATGACTATTAAACAATAAGAATGGTGTTAAAGGACATCATTCACGTTTCATACATTTTTGGACCAAAAAATGAAAGTGCCGGCCAGAAAGAAAAAAATATATATTCGAATAGAATACACAATTCCTAACATTTTTTACTATGACGTCCAATCTGTGCGCCCAATGGTTACGTCGTAATAAAATAATTTAAAAATAATCCTTTTGTGATAAAAAGGTTGGAGTGTCACTATTAAAAGCATGGATATCTTACGTTATGATATAATACTTGATAGTAAAACACAGTGGTAAGGTTGATAAATAGTATTGGAAAAAAATATTTAGTCATAAAATAAAAATAAAAAATATGTATCAAGTACTAGCTGTCCCGGTGAACTTCGTGTCACTTTAAAACCTTCCCTGGACTTCTACGAATATTTTGAGACTAAAATCAGCCCAACTAGTTCAGCCGTTTTCGAGTTTTAGCGCGACTAACACATTTGAAAATCCATTTTTATATATAAGAAGAAGACTAACTGTCCCGGTGAACTTCGTGTCACTTTAGAACCTTCCCTGGACTTCTACGAATATTTTAAAACTAAAATCAGCCCAATCCGTTCAGCCGTTTTCGAGTTTTAGCGCGACTAACACATTTGAAAATGCATTTTTATATATAAGAAGAAGAAATATAAATAGACTAAACAGCATTTGTTTTGTTTGATCGATATTACAAGGTAATGACAACATTACTAAGAAAAAAACGCTCTGGCAACTCTGGCAAGGTGTGATGGCGCTGGGAGAAATAGACAATATTAACCGCAAGATTCCTGCTTAGAATCAGTGGTTATAACTAATATATATGATACAACAACCAAAGATATACAAAAAAAAAAATTGGCAATGCCTGGAAAAGATTCTGGTCCTTTAAAGAAATAGTAAAATGCATAAGTATAAACATGAGCACCAAAAGAAAACTATTTAATACATGGATTCTACCCATTCTAACATAAGGGTGCCAAACTTGGGCACTAACAAAAGCTCATACAAGTATGCTGGAAGTTGGGCCGAAGGCTATGGAGAGGAGTATGTTTGGAAAGAAAAGGATAGACAAAATAGAAAACAAGGAGTTGAGAAAAATGACACGTGTAACTGATGTAACATATAAAACTAAAAAATTGAAATGAAACAACAAACAATCAAAACATGTCCGGCCCGGACATGTTTTGATTTTGAGAGGGCCAGACAAATGGACAAAAATAATAACATCTTTGTATCCCAGAAGGGCTAAAAGAAAAGAGGACAGATCTCTAAAAAGATGGGAAGATGAAATGGTACAAATGGCTGGCAAAATGTGGACTAGTGTATGTGGAGTGGCATGTCAGAGATGTGAGTGGAAGCTGTTGGGGGAGGCCATTGCCAAGAGGCACTCAGAAGCAGAGACCGCGCAACGGAAAAATCAATTATTGATTTGAATATTTTGTAATGTATATAAAATAAATATATTGTTCTTCTGAATAAAGGCTAATAACAATAATAAGTTAATGACGTACAATTAAACATTTTCTAGTCTTACAAATACGTCATCTAAACTTATTGCGGGTGGGCTGAGGTAAGGGTCATGTCTAGCATAACCCATGTACCAGACTATGCACATAGTATGGGAGCAACATCCGATGGTTCTCATTCCTATATGGCATGTGCAATAGTAATGTTTTATTGCTCGACGCCCGGTTGCTGTTCTATCCAGAGCAATATACACATAGTATGTTTTAGATCGGATGTGTCGGGATTGTATTCGCCCTCGAATCAACCACAAGTCCTCTCCCTCCAATTCCCTTACAAGCTCTAGAGGAATTCCACCACTTAGCTCAATGCTAAAAACTCCATCTGGTTGAACATGCTCTCCATAGTAACTTCTCGCTTGTTTCAGCTGATATATACCGAGGCTAAATAATATTAATTCTTCTTCAGTCAGCGTAGGAAAGTCATTAAACTCAGCCATATCTGCAGACATGGGCTGGAACTGTGCTCTCATTCTGTTCAAGTTACGTCTGGCGACAAGATCTGCCAGTGTATTGGGCATGTTTATCCTTTCCCGGATTATTTGTAAAAAATCAGAAGCATGGACATTATCTACTATCAACACGTGATAAGCATTTATTAATGCTGCTGCGATTCTAAAATATTCAAACATATAGTGCAATGTTATATTAATATGAACGTTTCTCAACAGGCGGAAATCTCGTTTAAATCGACCATTTACTACTTCCACAACCCAACGGCAAATAGTAACAAGGCGTGACTTGTTTGCTTGTTCCGTGGTTAGTTGCGTCGCTCCAGGATGCTTTGTCTCCGGCATTTTCACAGTGTAACCATTTCCTTCAAGAATGGGAACTGCATCTCTGAACCCACGGTCCAAAATAAATACGTCCCCGCTTTGGTAGAACCATTGGAATAATCCATCGCCATGATCACTTTCATTTTCAGCAATATTCTGCATTATCTGCGCATCTGAAGAAGTAGCAGCGTGTGGACCTGAAACTTCTATTATGTGACCGTCGCAGCAGACAAATAAAAATGGTTTTACTAAGTTCCGGAACTTGTGACTACTATAAGATTTTCGTTGAAAAAAGTAGTTTGAGCTTTTTTGGATGTAGATGTATGATATCTTTCTTCGGGAGGACTTTCAATATTTCCAAAAAGACTTTCTGGGATAAGAAGATTCCTACGTGTGACATCTTCCCGAGTCATATGGTCAAACCCCAAATGCATTGGAACAAAGTCTCGCAAAAGTGCTTCTCGGCCAGTCTCAAGCATTCGCGTAAATGTGGATTCGCTCGTTTTAAATATCGTTGCGAGCCTAGCATTTGAGTCTCCAGTTCGGATCTTTTCAAGTAAAGCTGCTAAAATTGTTTTTTTGTTTCTTCTTTGATTTAAGCTCGGAGTGTTGGCCAATAAATCAGAGAATTGTTCAGCAGTAAGACCAGTCCAATCGTGGAACTCTTTGTTATTGATCAATTCATAATTCTCAAAATCTAAAACTTCTGTTTTAATGTGGTTTATTAACAACCTTAGCGCACTAACGATCTGTGCAGAATTAAAATCTTGAATTAAATTGTCTTGCATAGCAAGTAAATGCCATTCATTTTGCTCGAGGTGTTCGCTGCAAACACGACTGTTTTCTGATATGAATACACTGTATCGGCAAAGAACACGTAGAATAATGTTTTCTGGTATTCTGTGTCTTGTTGAGTCTACACAGTGTTGAAATACACAAGAGTTTGCCGTATTACTAGTTCGTACAAATCCAGGTAAAACTGTAGAATGAGGCACAGCGTCAACTTCTTCGTCTGCAACATCAGGTTCTTCGTTGTCAGGTTCTTCCTGCACTTCACGTTGACGTCGGAGATATTGCCGCTCGGCCCTTTGCCAACAAGGTCGGCATATAACATCTGTAGGTTCATTCTGAAAAAAAAAGTTTATTAGCTTAGTAATATATCATTAAATAAAAAAAATAATATATCTGCGGAGGGCGGGGGGCCCTCTTTATTTGAAAACTTGTGTTTGTTAAAAAACACAGCAGCAAATGCGGCTTATGTTATAACATTATGTACATAAGAGTTATGATGTTTGTTCGTAGTAAATATCTTAGGCATATTCGTTCGTTATAGCGATAATATAATCCTCACCTGATGACCCAGTAGATCTTCAATAACAAACTGTGCGATTTCGATGTGTTGTGATTCACGGGATGTCCAACTATAACTTCGGCGATCACCAATAGGCACACGACACGAAATACACAATTGTACGTTCATAATGTCAGATATTAAGCTTCGCTAAATACACTTGATATTATATCGCTCTAAGAACAAGAGATTATTGTCACGATAGCCGTCCGATGTAACCAAAGTTGCATGGATAACTGACTGGCTGGCCGCTGGCTGGCCGCTGGCGTAGCGCGGGCGGGCGGTCGGCAACCAATAACAATGCGCTCACGCACCCAGGTAGCCGTCCCTTAACCCTTTTCATTAGTTCTCGGAATTCCATTTGAAGTTTTCAGAGAAAGTAACCTGTAATGTTTGACTCTAAACAGACAACATTCTTTATTATAAAGAATAAATATGAATGTGTTAAATAGTACGATTTTATATCTTGACCACTAGGTTTTGACCTTGAGTATTTTGCGATTATGTACCTAAATAAGTTTTAATATAATATTTTTTTATATTATAATGTCACTCCAATCTTTTTTTAACAACAAAGAATTAATAAAAAAATATTTTATTTTTTATGTTATTACGACGTAACCGTTGTGCGCACAGATTGGACGTCATAGTAAAAAATGATAGAAATTGTGTATTCTATCCGAATATCGTAGTTTTTTTTTCTGGCCGGCACTTTCATTTTTTGGTCCAAAATGAATGATGTCCTTTTTAAAAAAATATTAGTTTTTAAAATTAAATATGGCAATTTATATATGGATTGCAAAATTATTAATAGTAATAATAGCTCCCCACACCGATTTCGGTGACGGTGGCCTGTTTCATTGAAACCAGGCCAGCTACGCAGGAGTTATGTTGTAGTGCCCAAGTGTGTGCGCAGTACACAAGAGCACTCTCTCCTCCTTTACTCTCGTAACCCAGTGGGACGGATAACCGACACGACTCGCGAGAGATTAGGCGCAGGTCCGACTTTTTACATGCCCATCCGACGCATGGATCATCTTTCTTGTCAGACAATCAGGTGATCAGCCTGAATTGTCCTAACCAAACTTGGAAACAACATTTTTTTGTTCCAATGCGGGCATCGAACCCACGACCTCCGAGTCGAGAGCCAAGCTCTAACCACTAGACCACGGAGGCTGGATTAACTTAAAAATTATTAACAAGTAAATTCAAACAGTAGAAATATCTAATAAATATATATAGGGGGTCTAAAAAGGGCATTTTAGGTGTTTCATATTGTTTAATAATATTGTTTAATAAATTTTTTGGCCATACAAAAATCGTGAAATTGTAAAATGACTACATGATTCATCTGATTTCATCATATTAGAAAACATAAATTCTGATATTTTGAGATATTAATTTCAATAGAAATGCTAAAAATGACGCACATAATAAGAGTTGAAAAATTATATTAATCATAATATGAAACACCTAAAGTGGCCTTTTTGTCCCTCAGGTACATAATAATTTCCACATTTCAACTGCAAGCCTTCTATCTTCTAAGACTTTTTTAATTATCTGAATGGGAAATGGAAAAGGCCGATTTTGTTTGCACATCGATGTTTGACGCGACATGACAGTTTCTAAAATGTATTAACTAGCGTCTGTTTATTTAAATATAGCGCAATGATATGAAATCATCCTCGCTAATAGGTATGTACATTTCTAAATAAACTCATTACTAAGACCCGGCGCGTGCGCATTTTAGTCGTCATAGAATTTTATCGCAATTAACGAAACATCACTCGATGGGATATTGAAATAACAAACAGACACATAAACATTTAACGACATGTTTATTTCCGACACCAGCTGCCAATCCTCATCATGTGTGTGTGTGTAAAATCACAGTTACTCATAAAAAAATTCTACACGTCCGCAAAACTTACTCGTATGATTGTAATAAAAAATCGGTTGTCTGTAAAGTCGGTTTACTGACGATAGTTGAACGTGACAACGTCATGTTTAGCGAGGTAACGACGCATGAGTCATGTTTAGCGAGGTATCGCATGAGTCATGTTTTTTCGTGCGTGCAGCCGGCTCCATCGAATTATAAGACGTTATCATGTCAAAATTCGCTGCCGGAATAAATATATATAATCAATAATTATATTTACTTGTAATGTAAATCATCTAATGCCGCCAAAGGCCGGTGGACGGTCAGACGGTCAGACCGTCACCGTCCGTACTCGGTCCGTACACGGTCCGTACTCGGTCCGTACTCCGTCCGTACGGAGATCAAGGTTCGTAGTAAAAGCTACGAGTCGCTACGACAAGCTACAACCAAAGATTTCAAAAGTGAGGATGGGCTATGAGCTATGACGTACATTTGATAGAAAAAACCTACATACAAGAAAGAGTTACGCCACCTTGATTTCAGAAGACTGAATTAATGAATGACTGAATAAATATATATAATCAATAATTATATTTACTTGTAATGTAAATCATCTAATGCCGCCAAAGGCCGGTGGACGGTCAGACGGTCAGACCGTCACCGTCCGTACTCGGTCCGTACACGGTCCGTACTCGGTCCGTACTCCGTCCGTACGGAGATCAAGGTTCGTAGTAAAAGCTACGAGTCGCTACGACAAGCTACAACCAAAGATTTCAAAAGTGAGGATGGGCTTATGAGCTATGACGTACATTTGATAGAAAAAACCTACATACAAGAAAGAGTTACGCCATCTTGATTTCAGAAGACTGAATTTAATATAATTCAACCTAAATAGCCCCAAACAACCCCAGTTTTCGGACCATTTAGGTGTAGAAAGAGACTTTCTGCCTCGCCATGCCTCGTCTATCTTATACTTTAAACGAGACGATCTTGTATATACATAATCGGTATCTCGACAACGGCTACAAGTATTACAATGAAATTTAGTATGCAGGGAGTTTTGGGGGAGAAAAAATAAATTAAATAAAAAAATATTTTTTTTCAATACTGGGGTATTTGATCAGACAAATAATAAAATCGATTGATGAGAAGATTGGTGCGATCTGGTATATAGGACTTACCGTATTATTTTTTAGCTTTTAGTACATTACCTACATTATTTTTATTGTAATAAAACCGTTCAATATAAAAATATTTTTTTATTTAATTTATTTTCAAGTTTTTAGTTTTGTTGCTAGATGATACTTCTCATTCAGTTCATTTAATGCCTCACTATTACATGGTTAATTTCCTGACAATTTGTTGCAATCTAACTCATCTATACACAATCCTTCCAAAGACTTCACTCGACTCAGAGCTGCGTAAGCTTGTCCTTAAAGGATACTGAGAGAAAACAAAAAAAAATATCTACTAATTCAAAAAAAAAATTATAATTAATATTTATTATTTATTATTTATTAATTAATTTATTATTTTTTTTTTAATTATTTATTATTTCTTATTCTTCTTAATTCTTCTCTATTCTACTAATCAAGCCCTTTCATTAGACACCTGTATTGAGGTGATTGTGAATAATCCGCCATTTTGTGGCGTCGACCATCTTGGATTTTATTTTTTCAGAATGAGCTCTATTCTACTAATCAAGCCCTTTCATTAGACACCTATATTGAGGTAGTTGTGGAAAATATGTAATCCGCCATTTTGTGGCGGCGGCCATCTTGAATTTTATTTTTTTATAGTGAGCTCTTTTCTACCAATAAAGCCCTTTCATTTGATACCCATACCCATATAGAGGTTGTTGTGAAGTAATATGTAATCCGGCAATTTGTATCGGCGGCCATTTTGGATTTATAGTCATATTTTTTTTATTATTGTATTGTCATCAAGATTAAGAGTAGGAACCCCATTATCAGATCGATCTGGTGTCAGGAAGGGGGTAAAATTCCAATTACTAAATTTGACCCAAACAAATAAATAAATAAACTGGTCAGGCTAAATAAAATCGTTTAAAAAACGATCTAGCTAGGTCTTATCCCTTAGAAAGTGCGCATTCTTAAGTAATATATGTTTTTTACTTCATCGTGCAACAATATATCAATAATTTCGTCTCTCTTACGTCAGTCTGATTGCCAGCTTGGTATGCGTAGGTACCTACGTATAATTTTTGCATTAACAAACAATGCAAAAATTATCCGATATGAGACACATTTTTGTGATTCTTATTATTTCTTTAACTTTTATAATTTTTTATTTATTTTTAATTAGCCTATCGTTCTACTAAGAAACCGAGCAAAGCTCGGTCTCCCAGGTACTTATATACGAGGGCGGGTCAATAAGTCCGTGACTTTTGGAATAAAACACAGATTTTTTGATTAATAAATCATTTTATTTTTCAACGTAGTCCCCCTTGAGCTCTATACATTTTGTCCAACGCTTCTCCAATTTTTTTATCCCTTCCAAAAAATATGATTTGTCGAGGTCCTCAAAATAGGCCTTTGTTTGCGAGATGACTTCATCATTGGAGTCAAATCTTTTTCCACCGAGCCATTTTTTCAGGTTTGGGAACAAGAAGTAGTCACTCGGAGCCAAATCTGGAGAATAGGGTGGATGTGGGAGCAATTCATAGCCCAATTCATGGATTTTTGCCATGGCAACTGCACATGTGTGCACCCTTGCATTGTCTTGGTGAAAAAGAACTTTTTTTCTTGGCCAAATGAGGTCGGTTTTTTTTCAAATCCACATTGAAGCGGTCCAATAAGTTGGCATAATATTCCTTATTAATTGTTCTTCCCTTTTGAAGATAGTCAATGTGGATTATCCCACGTGCATCCCAAAAAACAGTCGCCATAACTTTATTGGCTGACAAACCCACCTTGGCCTTCTTTGGCGCCGATTCACCCTTAGAAACCCACTGTTTTGACTGTTGTTTGGTCTCTGGTGTGTTGTGATGGATCCATGTTTCGTCCACGGTTACAAAACGGCGCAAAAACTCCTCCATATTGTGATTAAACAACGCCAAACCTTCCTGTGAAGTTGTTACACGATTGCGTTTGTGGTCGACTGTGAGCAAACGCGGCACCCATCTTGCGGAAAGCTTTCTCATGCCCAAGTGATCATTCAAAATTGAAACCACTGAGCCATGCGAGATGACTATGGCTTTCACAATCTCTTGCACTTTCAATCTTCGGTCGACCAACACCATATCGTGAATTTTTTCGATTGTTTCGGGTGTAGAGACCTCAACTGGGCGTCCAGGACGTTCGGCATCTTCAGTGCTTGTACGGCCACAACGAAATTCAGTAAACCACTTTTTTACCATTGAAATCGATGGTGCAGAGTCCCCATAGTATTTATCAAGCTTAGCCTTGGTCTCAGTAATGGTTTTTTTTCGCAAAAAATAATGCTTAATAAGCACACGAAATTCATTGTTTGTTGTTTCATTTCATTGTTTCCTTAAGTTACTGGATAGTCTGATAAAGATAGCTGTAAAACACAAACTAACTGACGCAGCAAGTTCAAATTTTGATAGGAGTCAACTGACAGATGCCTGTTGACAGGAGTAGTGTTGCTTTTTCAGTAAGGAGGTTAGAAATTCAAAAAGTCACGGACTTATTGACCCGCCTTAGTATCTATCATCTGGCTTGCATGACGGCTTATCGTCTCTCCTACGTTTATTTTTTCTCAATAATATAATAACCTTTTAAAAACCTTAAATTATCTCAGACTAAAAATTTTTGTCACCGCGCTCTCTTCACAAACAAATGAAAACTTTGTGCGGATTGCGGAAACGTCATAGTGATCCGGTGAGTCCGGCGAGGGGCGAGTGGCGAGCTCCCCTCAAATAAATTACCGCGATAAAGGCGGGTAGACGGAAACCCAAACCGCTGAATAACAAGCTCGCCGAGCTCTTTGTATCGTTTTCAAAATATTTAATTAATAGGGAATAGTTGCAAAGACGATGAAAAATTCATAAATGGTTCTTGAGTTCTTAACATAACTACAATTTTTATAAAAAAACTATAACCCGACTACGCAAATTATATAGCCTATGATACCCGGACATAATGGCGAATCATTTGACAACTCATTCATTAAAATCGGACCAATAGTATAAGATAGAAATAGTATAAGTATAAATAAGAATATAAAAAGATACAGATAAAATAGGCATAGGTATTAGCTGTACGTTACCTACATAAACAAGGTTTGATTGCGCTTAAGAGACATTTTTCAGTAGCTCATTGTGCATTTCTTGCGCGTCAATACCACAAGTATTACTAGATGTTGCTCGCGACCGCGTGCGCGCAAAAGGAAATCCCGCGAAAACCGTACATTTGGCCGCAACAAAAAGTATAATTTGTCCTTCCCCGTGTTCTAATCTATATCTGTGCCAAATTTCACTAAAATCGATCCAGTAGTTTCGGAGCTAATCCAATGCAAACAAACAAATCTTTCTTCTTTAGAATATAAGTATAGAATATAGTAGATATACTTAATATTAAGGATGAACGTTGTTGTATCTAGTCACATTTAGGCGTTAACTCGAATAACTAAAAACGTCAGTCAATTACTTGATTTTTATCATCGGAGTTAGCTAACTAACTCCCATTTTAATGTAAATAATAATATAATTGTATAACATACCTCTGTTGACGGCGTCGAATCTGCCCTCCACCTTCGAGCGCAGGGTCTCGAGGTCGAAGGGAGCGGCGAAGCCATGGTCGACTGATCGACTTTTCGACCTGAAATATTACAATAACATTAATTAACTACATAATAATATTATATTGTATCATTATCGTCAAAACAATTATGTAACAGGGACATTTATTATACTTACACAGTTCAAACTTTTTATGTCAAATTGTAACTGATCCAAACGGTATAATCATGTATGGTTAATATCAATTGACATAAACAGTTTAAACTGTATGTACGGTCAGTGTGCTGAGTGCGAGTTTTTGACACTACTCGCCGTGATGAAGTTAACTACAGTTTGTATGGCATCGAAACAACACCCCTAGTGGCAAACAATGGTAACTAATTCGATGCCATACAACATTATTGTAGTTAACTCGTTCACGGCGAGTAGTGATAAAAACTCACTCAGCACACTGTTCTAACTAGCCCAATCGGTTGCATCAAGCCGATTGGACGATAGGCAGTATAGTGATGGCTACACTTAGTAGCTGCAAGTAGCGGCTCGATCTCGCTGGAGTAATGTAAGACGTTCCCATATCCGGTAAGAACCGGATATGGGAACGTCTTACGTATCGTCTCCATAGCGTCTAAACATAAGACCAACATCATCGCCTATTTGTTGTTTAGGCTTTGGTAGTATTTGCTAGTGAAGTATAAACCTAGTAGCTGTTTCCTGCGTCTCCCGCCCGTGTAAATAGATATCCAGCGGGAATGCTGTAATTTTCCGGGATAAAAAGTATGTTTCAATCCAGAGCCCAATCTAGTACCATACCAAATTTCATCAAAATCCGTTCAGTAGTTTATGCGTGAAAAAGTAACAACCATCCATCCACACATCCTCACAAACTTTCATAATAGTAGGCCTATCCTACTATTATAAATGTATATGACTATCTTATCGCTAACTTCGGAGCGTCTCAGCCATGAATGGTCTTGAGAACGAGTTTGAGAACGGTTTATTAATATGGGCCACAAGTCATAAGTCACATACTGCCAAGCGGAGACAGTGACGGCTTGTAACCTATAGCCTACGTTCCCACGAGAGTTTTTTGTGGTGGCGAAAGAAAAAAACAGCACTGTAAATAAAATTCTGCGCTAATACAATAGAGCTGAAAATGGAACACATAAGTGTAGAGTTGTCAACTTTGACGAACGAGGGAGACGTAGACCTTAGAAGCGAGCGTCTATAGCGATAGTTCCGCCGCGACAGTATAATCTAGTTCTGGATTGTATGGGACGGCTTTCGAGCGCTGCGACAGTGAAGCGGCGACAGTGTTACTGACGCAGTATCGCTAGATGCTCGCGACAGTGCCGCGCAGATGCAATATAGTATGTATAAAGGAAACTGGCGAATGCTGCCTGATTTTCCATCTAGAGCGGCCAATGTTCGAACATACATAGGCTTTATAGTACTTAAAAAATTATTATATAATAAAAATGTATTATATTTTTTGGACTTGGGAGTTATGGATATAACGAGTATATTATCAGAGAATTGATGTGCAAAATAAGTAGTTATCTGTGTAATCGTTGTCATCATATCTGTTAGTCTATGGTTATCATGCTGTAAATTGTCAATTTGAGGCGTAAAAGCTCCGTCTATTGGCCCAATAGATAGATTTATTTTTAATTGGAGTATATAGTTATTTTCTTTTTCTATAGTTCAGCAATTTAGTACTAGTTTTATGAAAAAAAAGTTACTTGGGGTGTGAAATAGTTTAGTTTTAGTCCAATTAGTGCCACAATCCTGAATCGCGCGCTATCGAAGTTTTCTAAGATCAGCGGTATATATACAACACCTGAAATTAATACAAGTGGGCTTCGGCCTGACCGAGCATGGCACCTCGCTCGGTCGGAGATCTCTCTTTGGGGCATCCACTCATCCCACAATATTAAGAAAAATAATTATTATGTTCTTGGTTTTCGTAACGTGAAAGCGACATCTATCATTAATCTGTTAGCATATTGCGTTACCTAATTACAAACTAGTTATTAATTTCATGGCGTAATTGACATCATAACTAATAGATGACGCTTTTCCGCAAAACACCACTAGGACAATTTATTGAACAATAGGTTAGGTTATATTTAATAAATTATATTTTGCCCCCGAGTTTGATGTATTATATTATTGCTTTTTTGTTCCTATGTTCTTAAAGTACTACTTACAATAAATAATTTTAGTGGCTACGTATTTTAATTACCAGGCAATAAATATAAGGCGACTTGCCGTTCTCCTTTTCTAAGACTATATTATAAAATTACATCTGTATAGGTATTTTCGGCAGAAGACGATAAAACTTTAATTTCATTACTATTTCAGCACCCGTACGTTATAATTTACAAGAGTCCTCGAGTACATAAACACACGCAAGGAAAAAAGTTGGACTGGAATTGAAAATATCCTAGTAAAAGCTCATCCTCTTATTCTAACAAGTTTATTATTCTTTTAACAACAAAACTGTCTAAAGTAATATATTCGTGCGCGAGTGAAAGAGACAAATAGCTATAAGTCAATGTATGCAATTCTACGTGCTCCGCGGCCGCACTTTGGAGACTTTTTGCCACAATATCCAAGTTCACAGGTGCCACGGCGTTATTACTGACGCTCGCTTCGAAAGTCAATTAGAAGGGGCCTAGCAGGAACATTTGACAGCGGCTTAAACGTAACGTTATCGAATGAATGTTGTATGAAGTCTGTGGACGCCGCGTTCGTGAGACCGCGACATACAGTACGGCTACAGTCGCCGCGACACTGACGTTTGCTTCGAAAGTCTACCATTACGCAGCCTTTGAGAATTCGGTCGCAAGATACTTTTAGACGTGAGATACCATATTTTAATCGTCTCTTAAATTTATCCCCAATATTTAACGCTTACATTGAAAATTACGGCGACAAAAGCGTTAAAATCTATGTTTATAAATATCACTCTTTTAAAAGCATAACGACATCCAAAATAATCTGGAATGTGTCGTACAGATCCCGTATTAAGTCGTTTAAACTGGGTACAAAGAGTATTTGGCTTCGGTAATGTATTCGCGATGACGAACGCTAAAACGAAATGCTTTGAAAAACACACGCCCCAAATAACTGTAATGCGTTATGCGACAAGTAAGCAAACATCTGAGCGCGAAATGTGAGTTTTTCTTTTTGCATTCCATCGTGAGCGCATTTGACGTTTACTAGGAATTTGTATGTGATTTGATCTAGTTGTCGCGATCACAGCTAGGTGGTGCTGTACAAATCACATACAAATTCCTAGTAAACGCCAAACGCGCTCACGATCGAATTGCGATAAGAAAAACTCACACTTCGAACTCAGATGACGTCAATTGATCAAACGTAAACAGGATACAGAAGCCAGGAATTGCCAGGACACCGCTCTATATAAAGGTCGGCGTCATCATCATCACCATCATCATCAGCACCACGGTACGAATGTTAAAGAGTATTTTCATTTGGCATATCTTTAAATAGAGCATACAGCCTTTCGGAACAAAGCATAGAGAAAAAACGAATTATGTACAATTACTGAACGAAAAATGACAGCTAAAGAAAAAAACTTTTGAAAAGTGCAAAAGTTTGTACAATTAAAAACATGTACCAAAAAATAAGGTAACGAAAAGTGGTACACCGGATCTGTCTTCGACCGTACATATTATATTTACGATTGCCGACAAACCCGGTGTACACTTTTAAATTTTATCGCCATAGTAAAAAGGATGAAAAGTGGAGCGCTGCAGATCTGTCGGCGACTGTCACGTCCTAAACAATAAATTAAATCAAGGTGCACTATGAACATTAGTTATCTTTATTACTCTTTTGTTTTAATTAGGTAAATAAACTAGAATACAACTTATTTCCAAAACACGCACATAAAACAGTTGAAAAAGTCGAAATCGAAATACAAATTAGAAACAAAATAATTATGATATATGAATGTGTAATACATATTATAATTTTAGCGTTATTTACGACACTTAAGGCTCTACACACACTTGCGATTTTTAAGAAAAAAATAAATCTTAAATTAGAAAATTGACCCCATTAATAAAAATTGATAGTGTGCGCAGAAATTGTAGCAACCCAGTGTCCCCGTGAATCATTAAAAAAAATATATAAAAAATGGTATTACCTTTTGTAGGAGTGATCGATGCTCTCAGCGCTCCTCGACAGCTGCTGCGAGGCCCGCCTAGACCTGCATGCAATAAACTTCGAGCTAAGACAGGCAGTGCATGCAAACAAAATCTAGTAATACTACAAACATAGATAAATGATTGTTCGCGGCGCTTCACAAGATACCGCTGGCGTGCTTGAAAAATGCGACAACAAAGAGTACGCCGAAAACGGCGTACCCGAGCCCGTCACATTGATATCTTCGTGTCAGATATACGTACTTAATCCACGCACACCAGAAATTGTTTTACACACCCACCTATATTATTAAACCCACACTACATTAATGATTTTCCGCATTCATGAAGCTGCAACTGGTAGATAGTGCGGTATCTAGTCGAGCACCGAGACCAATCATTTACCTATGACTACAAAACTAACTAGTGATATAAAATTGCTAAATAAAATAAAAAATGCAACTTAATGAAAAAAATCTAAACTGTGCACTTGCAAAGAAATTAAAATAACATTAAACGATTAAACTTATAACGAGAAGCTTTTAAATTCAGTATTATAACGTGTTTCATACAAAAACACGACGGTCAAAGTAACGCGGAGCCGCTATAAACGCTCCAAAGAGCATTTTAATTCGAGTTTTAAAAAATTAAAGTTCTCTCGGGCAACTTCTGTTTTCGTTATATTGCTAAGGTATGGACTGTGCACTGTTGTTTTTAGAATGCGCTCACATGTGACAATATAATTTTCAATATAACCTTACAATGTTTCTCATCATCAAATGAAGGTTGCACAATTGCACATACACAACATGCAAAATTTACATGCACATTCGTGCCGAAAGTAATTAATTTGTTTAAACTATTATTTGCTAATTAACCACTGCAAAGTTGAAAACTATTGAAATTCCACATAAAAGTTTAATATAAATTAATAATGTAAATTTAAAGCTGTTTACAATCAGCTTGCCCGATTTATTGTTACCCTATTTTGTGTTACTCCGCTACTACGGAAAACCGTACCTACTCGACCTACTGCCTACGTGTAAAGGTAAACAATCACTGTCAAACTCCCTTGAGACTTAATTAAAGCGACACATTGTTCACGCCAACCAATTAAGGTCAGGCGTGATCCGGTGATGGATAAGTGTGCACTAGATGTCAACATTACCAGTTACTCCGAAAATACTCCAGCAGCGTCATCCGGCCAAATCTAGCTCTGGCGCGTTTGAACGCTCTCACTACACGGCAGAAGACTCTAGCACATTTCGCCTTCAACCGATTCTTGATATGAAGCAACATTATGACCAACATCAAAAAAATTACAACTTTCAATAATCTTCGATATTTAGCACTGACAATATTATGCCTCTGCGAAGTTAACTAATTATCGCTAGTTACTACTACTTATTACAAAATTAATCTGAGAATAAGATTATTGATCTGGGTTAGAACATTTATACGCGATATTGACCAGTGTCTTGACCCGCGGACGGCGCGCCTGAGTGGGCTATGTCATACAAGACCTCTCCATTTCACTACTAGAGTGCACATCCTCAAGGGTCTATTTGAAGTGGTGGTCTAATCGTATTAGTGGCGAAAACGGCCTTGACGTTGTTATAAATTTTCCCTTATTTACTAATTGATAAACACGAGAGGTTTACTTCAAGAGCTCACTGTTAATAAAAAAAAATAAGCAACTGAAAAAACTCTGCGCTAATATAATAGAGTTGAAAATCGAAGTTTTGAGTGTCAAGCTGTCATATTATATGATTCGATACTTGTGTGTTCGGTTTTCAACTCTATTGTATTAGCGCAAAGTTTTATTTTCAGCGCTCTGAATTTTCTCCGGCCTTTCGGATTCCGGATCATATAGTCCCAGCCTAAGATAAGCCCAGGCTATGTTATAGAAATAAATAATAATTATAAAATTGCAGATAGACATACACGGGCTCCCCGGCTATGTTACGCTATTTATAACTTGTTTACTGCTGTAATTTTTCTGCAATATTGTGAATCACAATGTTGTATCATCAATCATTCATTTCATAACTAAAATTTATGCTGAGCGAGACTCAGCTCATAAATGTTTTGAAGCATCTAGATTAAATTTTCTCCAACTACATAACTAATTTGTTTTACTCAATTATGGAATATATACAATATGTATACAGATAAATAAATACAGATCAGTACAATACATACAAGTGATCAGTTTGTTAATGAGGGTGTTTGATATTCTTTCTGCCTCGCCAGACCCAACGCACACAAAGCGCCATCTGGTGGCGTAAGTGGTATGAAAACGGTCAATAAGAATTTTCGATTATTTTTCTCTCACCAGGCGGCGCTTCGCAGCCCGACCGTCCTTGTCGTGTCAAAAAGCTGTCAGATGTCACGAATTTAAAAACCCTCATTGCGTTGCGGCATCAATATGTTTCACTGTTGTAAATGTAAAGGCTTTTTAGAATAACTCCATAAGTTCTATTCTGAGTCTAGGCTAATTTTCAGCAATTCCGAAATTAACTCTCAGTAATAATATTATTGTAGGTCAATTATTATTAATAATATTCCCATTATCAATATTATATAATAGGTTATTAATATTAATAGCTTATGTAAATTAGATGCTATTATGATAAACATTCAAGTAGTTTTAAATAATACTAACAAAATATAGCCTACTACTTGACTCATATTTAATTTCATACATTGAAGGAGGTAAGTATTTCCTTTAGTACTAGGCTAAGGAAAACGAATTCTAGCGATATCATAAATTAAAAACTTAAGATTGATAAATAAAGTTGATTTAAAAACATGTATTTTTGTTTTTGTATTTCGACTGATGAAAACACCTCGAAGTAACTTCCGGCAAGGATGTGACGACACAAACACAATAAACACATTTATATAGGAGTGAAACGGAACGTGTCTCTGTAAATAAATAATAGTTCATGACAACTTAAAAAGTTATTTATGTCAAAATGTCAAGCGGAACGTCACGCCGCCATTTTAGTACTACGGACTATAGCACAGATTACAAATAGTAGCTAGTATGACGTCACAGCACAGATAATCTATCAACCAACATGGCGAACTGTATTTTCGGCGGTTTTTAAAAAGTGTATTTTTAAAATATTTTTTTGTAGGTTTTTAGGTTTCAAAAGAATGTAATATTATTCTTTTTTGTGTAATAAAACAATTATGAAGTGTCCTCATAAATAAAAACAAGGTCAAATACCTAGCCTATTAGTGTAAGATAGTTTGTTTTTGTTCTTAATTGTTTCCATTTAATTTTTCAATATACGGAAGTGAAAACTTCTTACCTTTTTTATGAAAAATAATTAAAAGGAGGAGTACTAAATTTGGCATAGTTAAACTTTATGTGGAGGAAGTGTGCAGAAAGCTAATATTTTTTAAATAATGCTTACGACATAAAAATACATAAAATTAATAAAAAAAACCACGACGTGTACGGAGTAGGTACTCGTGGAATGAGTTAAACTGCATTATATGAAAAATTTTATTTTTAAAATTACTATTTAGTAGAAATAATAAGTATCTTCGTTTATATTGTATTTGTATCAAAAACAACAATTATCTTGATCGTGATTCTAGACTAGACGAGATCTGTTACAGGTAGTTACGCGACACGCAATCGTTTTGCCAATACTCGAGCTGCTTCATTGTTGTTATTAGTAGTCACTTCGTAATCTAAATAGTTCATCTTTACAGTGTCTACGTACAAAGGCGCAAAATCCGGAGAACACGATTCGCATTGGCTTCCCTTTTAAATTATCACTTCAAAAAATTCGTAAGCAACTAGTAAAAACCTAAGATTTTCCAACGATCACCCATTTATCTAAGCCGTAACGACTTACGACATCTCTCTTATAGTAATAACTCCCCACACCGATTTCGGTGACGGTGGCCGGTTTCATTGAAACCAGGCCAGTTACTCAGGAGTAATTTTATAGTGTCCAAGTGTCTACGCAGTACAAAAGAGCACACTCTCTTCCTTTACTCTCATAACCCAGTGGGACGGATAATTGACACGACTGGCGAAAGATCAGGCGTAGGTCCGACTTTTTTTTATGCCTATCCGACGCATCGATCATCTTTCTTGTCAGACAATCAGGTGATCAGCCTGCATTGTCCTAACCAAACTTGGAAACAGCATTTTTGGAGTTTACTCCTTAAGAATCGATTTTCATATAAGGCCCCCGGTATGAAAATAATATGAGGAGTAAAATCTACTGAACGAATGACCTCGTTACGTTTTCATGCGCAACCTATTCTGCGCACCTTTCACTTTTTTTCACATGGCGCCAATTTTTGAACTCAAATCGATCGCTAGTCGCTTTGCATTGCACACAAAATTTTACTTTTTAGAGTAAACTCCAGTCGTGCGTCGGAGCTGACACAGAATTATTATTTTTTTGTTGTTCCGAGTCGAGTCGTCCGAGTCGAGAGTCAAGCTCTAACCATTAGACCACAGAGGCTGTCTCATAGTAACTAGCCTAGCAACATATCAGAACGTGGCCGATAGCCGCTATCGCCGACAGAATAAGGCCAAACTCGAAAAAATATAAACAAACCGTATCGATTAATTATATTATCACGAGCATAAAATATTGTAATCCCACAACTGCGCGAGAAATTGCTCAATCAAGCGCACGCGATATTGTGAAACATACAGAAAAAGCAGTTAAAAAACAAAATAGTGCGAGTAATTTTATTAACATAATATTAATGACATCGTAGATCTCTAGGAAGCGAAGTTTACTACAACATTGCATCGTAATGATACATTGTTGGCTTGACTTTTAGTTGTTTCTAAAATGTGTGTTTTTTGTACAGACAGTTCATCTGTAGATTATTATAGGACGGGCTATCACCATTGTCTTTATCGCCGATAAGCGCGAGAAAGTGGAGAAGATGTCAGAAAGCGGCTCACCAAATACCGTCCCTCAATACACAGTGCTTAAGATCTGTGCCTCTATCGGACTTATCGCAAAAAGCCCTAGGAGGGGGCAAATCATAATAACGGAGAAACGTCGATATGTAACAGTTACGCAAGAAGCAAGCGTTTTGAGAGCACAAGGCAAGACGTTCCGCACCAAAAACGCACAACCGGAGCAGACGGTTCATTTACAAAACAAACAGAATTTTAGCACAGATTATAGACTGGAATGAGGTTTTTAAGATAATATAATGCGAGTTATGTAAACAAAAGAAGAAAAATTACTTTTACTTTCACACATAAATAAAGCACTTTACATAAATCTTGTTTGACTAACTTTATGGTTGATGAAGATGATCCTACTCCATTTGAACACGCGGCAGCACGTTCAGACAAATTCCTAGCAAAGGAACTGGCGACGCAGCCATGTGACGAGGTAGGGAGTACCTAGTCTCCTAGTCAATATTCCATATTGTCACCAAGGAAAGTAGTAGAAAATAGCAACATCATCTTGGCGCATGTAACATCGTAGTCTAGGCGACGCGACGAGGTCATTGTACCTTCAGTTGTGAAACATTACAGTGCTCGAACAGGCACATATTGTGTTGCAGGAACAATATAAAAATGCCTCGCTTGCTGGAGAAACTAATATTATGTATCCTTTAGAAATATTGACCCAGCATAATATAGGTAAAATAGTTACAATTCCATGTCTGGTATGTAGGCGCTTTGCATGCTGAAATATAAAGCATCGAGATTTCAAGCAACAATTGAAACTATAGTAGAAAAACAAAGACGCTTTTTCTGTCTGTCCCTATGTATGCTTAGATCTTTAAAACTACGCAACAGATTTTGATGCGGGTTTTTTAATAGATATAGTGATTCAAGAGGAAGATTAATATGTATATAACATGCATTTACAACAATATAGTATAGAAACACTGATAATATAAATATACACAAATAAACACATTTTTTTGCGCTTACATTGCAAACCCTGGCTGAACCCTACGAGATATATCAAAATAATGTACTACAGTATTGTACACCTTAAAAAGATCTACAAAAAAGTCCGCGATGGTATATGTCTATCTCTTAGGGATAACCCACAATAACCATTTTTTATCCTTTATTTTTTACGAGAAATAATGGCTTATTTACGAAGCGATTTTAAGCAATACAGCATTAATCCATATCTAATTAAGTACCTTAAATACATTGTGCATTTAATATAGATCAACAGCATGTAATTTAAATAAATATTTTCGAAGATATTATTAGAGATTTAAAATGCAGGGACATAGCGGTTAGACCGGCCGGGGTCGAAGTGATAGGGTCCCGTTTTTACCCATTGGGTACGAAACCCAAAAAAACATTTATAATATTGTATACAGAAGTATATTGCAGTCAGTAGAGTTATTTGCTGATGAAGTAGCTACATAGCATGACAAATATTCATATTTAAAGATAATAAATCCGGACCACCTCCGAATTACATGGAACGAAAACATCATCGGAACAAATTAAGTTAATCCTTACAAGTTCATAATTTATGTTAATGTACGAAGGTGTTTAAAACGAATATCGGTTAATTGTAAAATTATATTACACCGAATTTATTTCCAAACAAATAAATTTCTGTCAGAACTTAAAAGCATTGTTTTAATCTCATATTTAAAATTGAATTTGGTTTTTTTTTCTTGACTTGACAAATCGGCACTGAATTCCAATGATACTCTGGCCAAAAATATATACATTATATAACAGTAGGAGAGAATCAATAACTCGCCAAAACTGTGCGTGTGTCGGATAGGGTTATTAATGTGGTTGAGGCCGAAAATTCTGTACGCGTGATATTAGACACAATAGAAGATACACACAGATACGTATAATTTTATCATACAAATGTCAATAGCCTTAAAATACGCACATTAATGAATGAATCACATCGTTTCATAATCCCGAGCACCGAGCAGATGTTAGACCGGTCGGCGTCGACCTGCAAACATTTGGACTGCGGCTTAAATCCACTAACAGCAATAGAGCTAACCAAAATCTTATTCAAACTACATTCTAGCGGAGTTTTTATTACGTTTGTTTTTAACTAAGAACCGTATGTAGGTTAAATTTAACCGGATACATTAAGAATTGCGAGTGTTATTTACGCTAGTGCAATATTAAATTACTCGGACTAGTTGTGAAATTTGGAATGCCTTGGAAATAATCACCATTGATCCTACTACTATTATAAATGTTAATGTTTGTGAGGATGAATGGATGTCTGTTACTCTTACACGCAAGAACTACTGAACGGATTTCGATGAAATATCGTATGGTAGTAGTTTAGGCTCTTTATTAAAACATAGACTCTATCCCGAAAAAGTACGGTATTCCCGTGGGATAGTATTGGCCAGTGTAAAATGTAAAAAAGCTATTGTAAAATAAAGTAAGTAGCTATATCGGTATCCTTTGTTGCCTAGAATTTAGAACTTACTAAACTTTGATATAATATTTTTAAACAAACAATATGCACCTATCAACAAATGCTACATATAATATGTTACACGTGATGAATGATATTATTTTCTAGTTATATACGGACGCAGTGCTGATAAGAAGCATGCATAAGTAACCTTGCAAAAATCGTAAAAGACGAATTTAATCGAAGTACATGAAGTTAATTGTGCATAACAACATAATTATGAAATAGATAAAAATAACAACCACAGCCTTTTTCATTAATCACATAGTTATGTAAAAACAGCATCAAGCTTATAATAATAATTGGCTACCCTAGCGATGAAAAGTAATCCAAACTTTTTGGGCATACGAACTCTTTGGCACGATCAGCTGTCCAATGTCCATGGACACTGTATAATTGTACTGTAAATCGTTACCTGCTAAAAATGGAAAACTGTCAAAATGGGATTTTTAATAGTAATAAAACATGATATTGTATATTTTATTGCCTATGCAAATTTATCGTAAAATATTGCATTTCTTGGGCGATTTTATCTTAAAATTCAATACGCATCGACCCCGACGCTTGTTTACGAGTTTAAAAATTGAGACGCGGTCTCGATTGTACCACATTGTTCTGAGGAGTCTGCGAGTACGATTTCTCGGAATAAATAAAATCAGATACTATCGAAGGTTTGCCTTCAGAATTTGTTTCTCTATTTACCGAAGATACTACGGAGGCCAAAACTTTCCAAAACCTACAAATCGGATAGATAACACATGATTGTTGATATAACGATATCAACGAGCCCGAGATCAAATAGTCAGTGGCAATGCTCCTGTCATTCCATCACGGCCAACGGTAAACTGTAATAACACATGTGGATCAGTGTGTACAGAGCATTGAAGTAACCGAGTATATCGAGTGACTGGACGTTCCCGGCGACTTCGTGCGCGCACAAAGAAATCCCGCGGATCCGTGCATTTTGCCGCGATAAAAAGTAGCCTATGTCATACCCCGCGGTCCACTTTATATTTGTGCCAAATTTCATCAAAATCGGTCTAGTAGTTTTGGAGCCTATTCAATGCACACAAATAAACAAACAAACTTTTCCTCTTCATAATATTAGTATAGAGAATAGTATCTTAGATAACAACAGATAACAGTCAATAACAGACCTTGTTGGTCCCCATTCCGGATGTAAGCTCGCTAATTTGGACACCTAATTTAGAGATGTCAGATTTAGTTTTTTAGACTGACAAAGATAGATTTGTTTAGGCCAGCTGAAGATATTTCAATGTAAGCCGCAAAGGAAGTAATTAAATACTGATTTTAAATTAATCTCCCAAAGGGCAAAGCCTGGCCAAGTATCAAATAACTATTTTATAACTAGATTTCGCCCGCGGCTCCGCTCGCGTAAATACGTAGTAAAGTATCCCACGGGAACACTGTAATTATTGGGGATAAAAAGTATCCTATGTTTTGATGTCGAGCCTAAACTTACTACCATACCGGATTTCATCAAAATCTGTTCAGTAGTTTTTGCGTGAAAGAGTAAACCACCCATACATACATCCATCCTCATAAACTTTCACATTTATAATAGTAGTAGGAAAAGCAACCTGATGTTCAATTAACAATTTGCAAGTAATTATGTCTAAAATCCCAGTTAAGATTTGCTTAAACTCTGCCTTGAAATATGGAGTTTTGGGACAAATTCTGCAGTATCATTTTCTAATTTAAAACGCATAATGTTTTACGCCGGATCTGGTTGACCTTAATGACAACTTCGGCCTCTGTGTCTTACGTGAAGGTACAATGAAACAATACCTACATTTTATACCCAGTAAACATATTTTATCCTATGGCCTTTTCTTCTGAATAGATTTACAGTTCCTCGCACTAAAACAGCTTTAGACCATGAACTAGTGTGCTTTTTGTTCTTGTTATCTATTGTTTTGTGAATATTTTTTTGTTATTTCGAATATATCAAGCTTTTATATAAGGTTTGTTTTTAAAAAGCCGAGAGAAAAATTGGGTCAAGAGAATTTTTTAAATAATAATTCGTTCAACATAAGATAATCACAATCACTGAACCTCTCAACAGTATTAGGAAAATCTTGCCACGTTTGGAAAATGTCAGTAAATAAGGCTTTTGTTAATTCCCTAAACTGGGTAAAAATGATGAAAACCTTCAAGAAGAGAGCGTATTCCCTCTTAAAAGGCGGGCAACGCACCTGCAGCTCTTCTGATGTTGCGAGTGTCCATGGGCGACGGTAGTTACTTACCATCAGGTGACCCGTTTGCTCGTTTGCCCCCTTATTTAATTAAAAAAAAAAAAAAAAAAGAACAAAGAAGACGTTAGTGTCTAAACTTGCTCTTTTGGAAATAACAAAAATAGCCAAGATTGTCCGATTTCGTTTTAAATAATTTCCCTAAACAGTATTTAGCGTGACCTATCAACATGGCAAGTTACAAGTTACCGCCTCTTATAGTTTAGAAATGCGGGGCCCCCGGGGCTTAATGTATACCAAAAAATAATTACACTTTATAACGAGTCATGTATCAAACCTCACTTTCATTTAAAAAGGGGGTAGAATGAAAAAAAAATCATCCCCACTTCTCATGTAAATTCATCCATTCATCCTCACAAACTTTCGGAGAGTATTTTTGAGAGTATTTTTGGATTTTGAATGATGAATGAAGTTAAGGAGAAGATGTAGCCTTTTCTTTTACGCGCGACCGTTTAGCAATCTTTGATTTTTGGATTTAAGGTAATGCTAGGAACTTGCTATGGCCATTTTTCTACTCAGTATGATCAGAGATAATGAGGGTTAAAACTTAAAAGTCACAAAAAAAGCAAAACAATCACCCTGTATTACTGCACCAATTAATAGTGTTGCTAGTAAGGAACAATTCCTGGAACTGCTAATATTTTGAATAAATAAAATAATATAAATGAGAAATAATATAACAAAATGTTAAAAGTACGATATTTCCACGTTTTCCTCGCATACAATCAGTTTTAAGACATTGGTTCCTTACGAGCAATTCTATCAGATGACGCAAAAATAAAAGATGTTTTTTGTCAAAATAACGATTTTGAACTGCCTAAGTATTCCTTGTAGTACTACGGAAGCATAACAAATTTTTGGATTATCTATATATTTATGGATGAATACATACACATCTTGATTTGATTCATGAGTGTGACACATAAAAAACAAGGAAAAACTACATATTTGTAGATAGTAAAAATACCGAGCGAGTCATCATGCGGGGTTTGCCCTTTACCGGAACATTAGTTGGTTGCACACTATTGCAAAACCGACGTCTTGTACGTCGCAGCTACCTTTTACAGAGCTTTCAAGGTTTAATGAGACTGTTACACATCTTTTAAACCAATAAAATGGAACTCAGTAATAAACTCAACATTGAAAATAATCAACATCCGCCACAGGAGCTGAATCAATGATTTATTGAATTTGTATCCGTCTGTCATTTTGTAAAAAACAAAGTTTACTAATTCTTGATAGTCCATTCCATACTACTAGGTACTAAGTAACAAGGGGGATTGGAGATTTTAAGGATCAGGAACGCAAGACCAGAGGAGTTACAAGGTAACTCTTCTGGTCATTCATCAGGCGACCCGTCTGCTAGTTTCCTGGTCCATTTTATAAAAAAAAACGAGCGAGCCTTGCAGTAATCGCATATGATGTGTAACATTTGACATTTCACCTTAGTAATAAGCAATTATAAAATTATAAGTTATATGATAAAGTTTCTTAAGAAAATCGAAAATATTTCTAAAAAACATAATGCTTAGTATGATTTTCTAATAAAATAAAAAATACGGAAACTTTTCCACTGAGCAGTAACAGAAATCAAGCTCAAAATTTTAAAAGCTAAATACTGAAATATATTATTCCAATCTGACGGCCGACTCTACAGCATCGCGCGCTTATTCGTTAAATCAAATAGCGCACGCATTAGCGACTTCCTGTTACACACTGCCGTCCCATTTCACGAAATCACTCGCACAAATTGCAAGAAAGCGAGAGGAAAGATGTTACACAAAACTGCTTTATATTATGAGGTCTTAAATGATGCAGTCCCGTGTGCAACTGACTGGGAGGAATAAAGCCTAAAAGGATTCTTCTAGACTAGGAACAACGTAGTGCGCTATAAATACATAATCAGGTGACCATTTGCCATAAATAGTATAATCTTCCAATGAACGCCATGGACGATGGGTGATGTTCCAGTAATTGTGCCCCGTATAATTAGTCCACACAACGAGCACAATTGCCGCAATGGGTAGGAAATGAAAACCTATTCCAGAATAGGTCCAACATATAATACCACAGCACTGTCATAAAATTGTATACGTGCACTCGCAATGAAAAGAATATAGGGACGCGGCCACAACGGATGGCACTGTGACAAATATAACAGTACATTCAGAGGTTTTTGTTTGATTCGTATCAGCTTCATGTTTATAAATATTAAACCCCACTACTATTATAGGTAAATGTGAAAGTTTGTGAGGATGGATGGATGTATGGATGTTTGTTACTCTTTCACGCAATAACTACGAAATTAATTTTGATGAAATTTGGTACGGCATTAGTTTAAGCTCTGGATTGACATAGGCTACTGTTAAGTTTTTATCCCAAGAAAGTACAGTATTCCCGTGGGATACTGTACTTACGCGGGCGGAGCCGCGGGCTAGTATAACATTATACTATGTGCAAATATTGTATGAGTATGTATTAAGTACTAGATACACAATTAACACACAAGAAATACTGCTCGATAGCTGCTTAGAACCACTGACGAACTTTAAAGTGGCAAATTGTGTTGAACAAAAACCAACAATGAATAAAAAATTCTCAAGGAGCAAGTTCCCATTAGTCTTTGAAGTTAAATAGCTGCAATGAATATTTAATACTGTATTCTTTAATCATCTAAATACGTTGTACAATCTAAAGTATGTGCCTTCGAAACAATCTTGAATGAGCCGTTGCTAATGTGGGCGAGTTTCAGAGCCATTTATCATCATATTATGAAAGCTCGAGGAATTATGATATTTATTATAAGGTAAACAATCAATTTGAATAAATTCAAAGCTTGCTTAAGATCTCTCTATCTAACACCACTTACGACGAAAATCCTCAAATATCTGTTTGTATGTGTAGCGAACCCTCGAACACAGAAATTTCTCAAAATATAGTAGGAAACCCGGGAGTTACATGTGCCAAAAACGATAAAGATTGCATGCGTACGGAACAAACTTCAAAGAATTTTAACCATTTTTAAAAATATGCGAAAAAGAAACCGTGTACAAAAAGGTGAGCAAAACACGTCAAGGTCGAGAGACGAAAGCGAATGCTCTTTTGCAGCACAATACTTTTTCGACATTCTTTGCATAGGCGACTCGCTAATTAATGTAAAACTCGCCGAAGAATCTCGACAAAACAATATCTTAATTACTCTTTCTCAATAAAGACATCGTTTCTTTTAATAAATGCTCGTTTAATATTTTCGCTGTCTTCGAATTTAATTTTTTCTAGCCTTGACTTTCCATAAATGTTTCGATCTCACTTTACTATATCATCATCATCATCATCATCACCATGACCAAAACCTTAATGTAAGAAAGGTTAGACTATATTAGTTTGTTAGGATGGATGTTCGTTACTCTTACACGAAAATACTACTGAACAGATTTAATGAAATTTCGTATACTAGTAGTTTAGGCTCTGGATACTTTTTATCCCGTAGGATACTTTATTAACGCGAGCGGAGCCGCGGGCAACAGCTAGTCGTACATAAGTAATACTACCAACCTAATAATATTTTGTTAAGACTTTCTTTTGGAAAATTTGTAGTGTTTAAATCATCGGCACTAACAACCAACCAACAGTGTCATTTGTGAAGGCTTTTACCGTGCAAAATAAGCCAAAAAATTAGCCTTGTGTGGCTCCTCAGTTAGTGGTTTTGGCACATGTCCACTTGTTACGTCATAGTTACAATTCCAATCATGACAAGCAATGATATTATGATTGATGACAAGTTGCACGACCATAGTTTAGTCGAACAACAATTAATAAAACATGAGGATTATAATAATTACATATTCCCCCTTACATATAAAAATATGAACACAGCGGATCCAATGGTGCTGTCTTTGTCTGAAACGTCGAAAAGTCACTTGACAGACAGAGACAGCAACATATGAATATCTTATGCGTTGTGTAAATATTTTTATGAAGGGGGTTAGGATAACTAACATTACTAAATAACTCACCACTTACCTACGTTTCTGAATTTTTTTTTACTTATAATACATTTACTCACAATCATTTAGTAATGTTGGCATTTTATACGGCCGAAGAATGGCTAATCTCTTTCATAAGATAAATATGTATGTAATAACATAATTTATCTCACCGAGTATTATTAGGGTTGGTCCTATAAAAGTGGTCAAATATAAGCTGGTTTAAAATAGTAGGGCCTTAGGGCAAGGGGCCGTTACATAGAGGTCTCTCCCGGGGGACAAGCGAGAGAAATTCATCCCATCATTCATTATCGTCCATAATCCACATTAAGGCCACATGAAATATTTCTTCTAGATAGTCCCACGTTATATCCCCGTTTTATGTTTTTCATCATTAATCGTAGGTATCTTAATTTTCAGACCAATTAATTTAAGTTTTCCAGCCGTTTTTTTGCATGTCAGTAGGTACAGTCCACAGATCAGGTTTACCACTTTTTAAACTTATTGCCATAGTGATATGATGACATATAATACGACGAGATCCGCTGTACCGGCTGTACCACATATCGGTTTTCGTCACAATACATTTTTCTTAATTCTATCTACTAACGTTTTTCAAATGAAGTACGGCTATCTACGTCTTTACACCGTATGGTCTGCGGTCTGCCTAAATATTTCGTACAACTTAAAAAACAATCACTTTACAGTTGAAGGAGACTTTATATACTTAAATGAAGAAATGAGAAATATTGCTTAATTTCGTGAAGGAGCCGAAATAGGTCAGGGGACAACAGATAAATTGGGGCTGAATATTTTCCGCAAATGAGGCTCGCTCTCGACAGGTGTCTCTTTCCACTCGGCGCACACTGCAAATATATTGCGAAACAAAAAACAAAATAATGAACTGAATTTTATAAAGTCAAGCCTTTATTTCAATGAGGAGCCAAGCTCCCGTCGTCAGACAGACGGAAATTTGGGTTACTATATTCCGTATTCAATCCCTAGATATTCTAAGCTCGTCGTCCTTATAGGGGTCGAATACGGAATAATCCTTATTTGGTGACCAGATTGACCAGATCGTCTTAACGTTTTTTGTACGACCATTACATTTTGTAGCGTCTCACATAACGAGAGATTTCCAATACGAAAACGAATGCGTAGGCCACTATGGACTGACAATACTTCATTAAAAAATATCGGTTGTCTGTAAAGTCGGTTTACTGACGATAGTTGAACGTGACAACGTCAACAACAACAACAACAACAATAATAATAATAATAAGAATAAAATGCGAGGTAACGCTGGTACTTGGTAACGGTACTTGGTAACGCATGAGTCATGTTTTTTCATGCGTGCAGCCGGCTCCATCGAATTATAAGACGTTATCACGTCATAAACCGGCCAAGTGCGAGTCGAAGTCACGCACTAAACACAACGTTCCGTATAAAAGGGCTACAAAAATTCACGTTTCGTGTATGGAAGCCCCCACTTAAACGTTTATTTCATTCTGTGTTGTAGCGGCAACAGAAATACACCTTCTGTAAAAATTTCAACTCTCTAGCTGTTAAGCCAGATGACAGATAGACGGACGGCCGGATGGACACAGACAGCGAAGTCTCAGTAATAGGATCCCGTTTTTGTCCTTTGGGTACGGAACCCTAAAAAGTATGTAATAATTTTTAATTAATCGAGGCATATTACTGTTATAAGTCTTAACGATCGTGTTATTGTTTTAACCTTATCGTAACTCCCAAGCCGTTCCCAGCACATTTACCTTTAACTGTTAAAGTAATCGTTGTTGATTTTTAATTGTAAGTAATTTTTATTTTTAATACTAAGGCGGGTCAATAAGTCCGTGACTTTTTGAATTTCTAACCTCCTTACTGAAAAAGCAACACTACTCCTGTCAACAGGCATCTGTCAGTTGACTCCTATCAAAATTTGAACTTGCTGCGTCAGTTAGTTTGTGTTTTACAGCTATCTTTATCAGACTATCCAGTAACTTAAGGAAACAATGGAAAAAAGTGAATTTCGTGTGCTTATTAAGCATTATTTTTTGCGAAAAAAAACCATTACCGAGACCAAGGCTAAGCTTGATAAATACTAATGGGACTCTGCACCATCGATTTCAATGGTAAAAAAGTGGTTTACTGAATTTCTTTGTGGCCTTACAAGCACTGAAGATGCCGAACGTCCTGGACGCCCAGTTGAGGTCTCTACACCCGAAACAATCGAAAAAATTCACGATATGGTGTTGGCCGACCGAAGATTGAAAGTGCAAGAGATTGTGGAAGCCATAGGCATCTCGCATGGCTCAGTGGTTTCAATTTTGAATGATCACTTGGGCATGAGAAAGCTTTCCGCAAGATGGGTGCCGCGTTTGCTCACAGTCGACCACAAACGCAATCGTGTAACAACTTCACAGGAAGGTTTGGCGTTGTTTAATCACAATATGGAGGAGTTTTTTAACCGTGGACGAAACATGGATCCATCACAATACACCAGAGACCAAACAACAGTCAAAACAGTGTGTTTCTAAGGGTGAATCGGCGCCAAAGAAGGCCAAGGTGGGTTTGTCAGCCAATAAAGTTATGGCGACTGTTTTTTGGGATGCACGTGGGATAATCCACATTGACTATCTTTAAAAGGGAAGAACAATTAATGGGGAATATTATGCCAACTTATTGGACCGCTTCAATGAGGATTTGAAAAAAAACCGACCTCATTTGGCCAAGAAAAAAGTTCTTTTTCACTAAGACAATGCAAGGGTGCACACATGTGCAGTTGCCATGGCAAAAATTCATGAATTGGGCTATGAATTGCTCCCACATTCACCCTATTCTCAAGATTTGGCTCCGAGTGACTACTTCTTGTTCCCAAACCTGAAAAAATGGCTCGGTGGGAAAAGATTTGACTCCAATGATGAAGTCATCTCGCAAACAATTTGCCTATTTTGAGGACCTCGACAAATCATATTTTTTGGAGGGGATAATAAAATTGGAGAAGCGTTGGACAAAGTGTATAGAGCTCAAGGGGGACTACGTTGAAAAATAAAATGATTTATTTATCAAAAAATCTGTGTTTTATTCCAAAAGTCACGGACTTATTGACCCGCCCTCGTATTTAATAAACCTTTTAAAATACATTAGATATTTTGTTTAATTGATCATCATTTTCTTTTACTTTAGGAAATAATTTTCACGCAGAAATTAAAACTAACTTTAACAACCTATTATCCTAATGTATAGTATTATAAATGTGAAAGTTTGTGAGGATTGATTTATGGATGGATGGATGTATGGATGGATGGATGGATGTTTGTTACTCTTTCACGCAAAAACAACTGAACGGTTTCGATGAAATTTGGTATGGTAGTAGTTTAGGCTCTGAATTAAAACATAGGCTACTTTTTGTTGCGAAAAAGTACAGTGTTCCAGCACTAGGAAGCGGGGCCGCGGGAAAAAGCTAGTCAAAAACGACTTTAACATGATATACATGGTTCTGTTTATTACTTACTGTGCAGTTAATATTTGTAGTGCAATTCGTCACGAGCCACTAAGTAACGCGTCATGAACTACAAACTAACAGACTACAGACTACAGTGTGGAAACAGAATTTTCCTTCCCGTCACGAATCATATAGCTCCGCTTAACATCAGTTTTCCACGCCATAAACTCGCCTGAAAACATCTTAAAATTGTTTACAATACTAACGGAATTATTAATAATGTTAAGCTCTTAATTTAAGAAGCGTTGAAGTATTCTCGAACACTTCTCAAATTAAGTGGTTCTCAAGGCAAATGCCTGTCATTCTGCCAAAAAGTGACAGTAATATTGTGTGACCACAGATTAAAGAGAAGTCCAGTTAAACACTACACTAAACTACATAGTTTATTTTCGATTTGATTGCACTACTACAAAGCATACGCTGTGTCCACAATTCTCCTATCGCGTACACGGAAATAGTGTCAAAAAACCGGTTAAGATTGTGTCCCGTCGAAGGGACGTCTAATTCAAATTTCGAGTTTGAGTTTTTATGTCATGTGAGATTGAGAATTATTGTGATGTGTGCTACTGATAATAAGTGTTGGTTGTCATGACGACTAATAACTTTTTTTTAAATTATATTTAAGTGTCTAATAAATATTTTAAAACTTTATAATATTACAATATTAAATACAAATAAAATTAAACAAAATAACCTAACCAAGAGCATGTCAGGACATGCCTTAGGAGGGTTCCGTAACTATACGCCGTAAAAGGTTTTTTTTAAATAACTTCAAAAGTTATTGTCCGATTTCGTTCAAAATAGAAAGAGTTTTTAGCATGATCTATCAGCATGGAAAATTGCAAGGTTCTAAGTCTCATAGTCAAAAAATCTCATCTATCTATCCCAAGGATAAAAATAAGTAATTAAGTAAGTATAATTTTCTAGTAGGTTCTAGCTTTATTATAAGAGCGTCCAATACCTAGTGAATAGACCCTTGTGATACAAACGTGATGGTGCAGGTTCGAAGCCGGGTTGTGGTGTATACCAAGTAGTCTTTCTCGATAACTATACTGACTAGCGTCAGCGTCTAGCGACTTAATTTAATTTACCGCCATCTTCAGGGCAGCCCTGGCAAAATTGGGATTGTTCTATGAAAGTTGTTTCTCTGTACGTACGTAAGTATATTTTTTACTCTGTGCTGTGACTGAGTGGGCCCCTAATTTAATACAGTAGCGTTTGAGAATTTAGCCGTAAACCGAACTAGACGGTTTTTTAATTAACACCGCGTAAGTCAATCCATCGTATCCTAATTCATAATCTTATACCTAGTGACAAAAACAATACCCTTCTTGGCAGTCGGGTAAAAAGTAGCTCATTCTAATAATTCATGGTTTCGAACAAAACCTTAACTTCAGCATCATTTGGTGGCGAGAAAATTCTGTGAAATGCGCCTATATAGCTTCTGTTCAAATTCAAGGTACTATTACCACAGGGGCGACTGAAACTAAGAGGAAGGATACTCTTGAATATAAGCAACTTTTACTATGAGATCAACTGTCCTACATGAAAAAAAAATCTGCTATTTCATACAAAAGGTATACGGCATAGATAGCATAGCGACTGGACATACAATCTTTTTTTTCTTTGCTATTACGTTCAAATCTGACTAATTATCATCAATAAATGATATAATTGTTCAACAACTAACATTGCTCACTGTTGGGAGAGCTAACTTTGGGAGATAACAAAATGAATTTTTATTTTATTTATTCTATGTAAAAAAAAAACATTATTTAATTCATTTTTATTCGCATTACATATTCGTCGCGATGATGTCAGAAGTCTTATTTTGAAATCATTTAATTTAACTGCCTCAGTCGTTTTGATGTTAAAATTATGACACACATATAAAACAACAACACTACTTTGCATTTGCAAAATAAAACGCGATGCCGGCTCCTCGAAACTTATTAATCATCAAAGCGTGGGCCATGAAACTTGGGTCTTTATAAAATGCAGATAGAAGGATGGATCAATATTTATTTGGCACTAGATTTTGCCCGCGGCTCCGCTCGCGAAAATAAGGTATCCCACGGGAACACTGTACTCTATCGGGATAAAATACTTTTTATGTTCAATGACCTCCGTAGCGCCATAAGGAACGTAATGAAATTTTATTAAGTTTAATTTTTTCGAGTTTTTTAAATTATATTTCTGCCTAAACGTCTTTACATACGCAGTAGATCATATGCCCAAAATATTCGTAATTGATTTTACCAAACCTTATATATATAGATAATTAGTAGGATATAATAATAGAATTTCCCCCATATTTTATGTTGGAACTTCTTATACAATATCAATTTATACCGGAAGCGTAATGAATGAAACTATCAACACGGTTCGGTTCCACCCATTTCTCTCCAATAGTCCGAGAGTCCGAGAGCATGGGACAGCTATTGACGAATCTGGGTCACCGGACGGACAATGAAACGTTAAAAAACATTCTTGTCACATTTGAAATTGATTCCCCGAGTATTTCTGTGAGGCTTTCAATAGAAAAATGTCTGGGACGTGAGCGGGAAAAATATTGCTGAATTTAGTTATAGATAAGTGGAACAGCACAATAATGTGAATTATAGTAGGTAAGTAGGTGCTATCGAACAAGTTGGCGCTCGACCAGCATAGGATCAAAATCGCTTTAAAGCACCGATGAATCGTGCCCGCGCACACATACTCACGTGTAAATTAGGGCATAACCACGTTTGCAGTCGACGTGGTCATTTCCTTTGTGTTTAAATGTTTTGAGGCGACCTAGTGCAAAGGAAAATGTTTAGAAGCTGGTTGAGCAGGACCTTTGCCGCAATTGTACCTGCGTATTCACTAATGAATTATAGAAGGTACCTAGTAGTACATATTTGCGAAACAAATATTTTAGGTACCTACATAATATTGTGTTTTCATTATAGGGAAAATTGTATGATAAACAAAAACAAGTGTGGACGAGCACTTTTTGAGCAGATTTTGGTAGCGATCTTGTGTTTCACCTTGAGGTGCCAACCAAATGCAGACATGTACAATTTCTTTGTATTTTATAAATATATATGTAAAATATATAGTAATGAATATTCATACGCGAATTAAGGAATAAATCATCACTAATATGACGATTGGCATGTTAAATTAATTGCACCAAAAGTATTATGGAATTATAGAGAGCCGAATACGGAATACATTTTCCCTCAGGCCGAACAATCAATTTGTATTCTACTTAGTGTTCACCAGCGCGTACGAATAGGCTTTGCGCAGATTTAGTTAAAGGTTCAATTACACGGATCTGTTTTGCAGAAAATGTGATCAACTGAAATTAAATAATGTACAGCACACTGAGCATCCTGCGAGGCCTGCTACGAATTTCTAGGTTTTGTGAAAAAAATATTGCAGATGAACGAGAAAGTCGAAGAACCAGCAAGTTTTAGGAGGGACTAAAGATATCATAACATTATATTATATATCCAAACATATTAAGTACGAACATTGCATGAGATACCGGCCGAAAACGGAGAACAAAACGGAGCGGTTCTTCTCGCCGGGTTCTTCCCTGGTGGTAGGTGAAAAAGTAGGACAATTCTGAAAGTATTTCTTTCAAATCTATTCAAAAATAAAAACATTTTCATTTTCATAGGTACAATTGCATGACTGACAATGTGAGCAACATTAACATGATCGATTAAATTAAGTAGCCACCGATTATTCGCGGATTATTCTTCGATCAGTGACACCGACTGCACCATTAAGACATTAAGGTTCGGTTAGCCACAATGCGGTTAGGCCGTAACGCATACGTACAAACGTCACGTACTGCAGTCACGTAACCGTATTCGACCTTTACCGTTACGGTTTCGCAGCGTCAAAAGGTCTTTGTATACATTGCAAAGTGTTAATTATTTATTAAACCGAGGAGCCGTCCCGGGACACCTGGCAGATGTTAAAGTTAAACTAATAAATATAAAAATATAATATAATCTTTGCAAAGAACCGGACAAATTGATTCTGAGATAAAATTTCAGATTTCTGAAAATCTACTGTACCTACTAGGATAACAGCGAAAAATCTCTGACACTTTCGAAGTCGTACGCGCCAATTGGCCAATATGAACATAAATCTTTGCCCGATGCGTTGATTGGCCAATGGACAGAAAATGGTGAAGTGACAGAAGTTTATTTAAATCAGGTGCGGGACCAGGTTAATAGAAGTTTCGACTTAGAAAGAACAATATAACATTAAAAACACAATTGAGAAATTTTTGAGAGATATGATTTTGAACAATCTGAGTAAAGATGTTCTAAATGCACTTTACCCAAGTTTCCCATATCCTTAAATGAGTCAAGTTTTTTGCGAATATTCTGATGATTTTTGATTTGGGAGATAGTGAAATTTAATCAAATAATCCAGCTCTTTGCAAATATCCTATTCGCTGATAAAAAATTGCAAAGATCCTAATTTTCCAATTATTCTACTACATGTACAAAATATCTATCAATATTTTAATTATTTTTAGGGGTAGAAAACGAATTAAAGAACGGAACGGAAAAGGAACGGAAAGAACGCTTTGGAAACATACCTAACTAAAGGAAGTATCTACGCGTAACGACTTACTCGTAGCACAATATTAAAAACACTACTAGATATTATGAGAAAATGATCCAAGTGCTAAGCCACAATATAACAAACTCTTAACAATTTGATTAACAAAATAGATCACAAGACTGACAAAATTTCAACTCAGCAATGAAATTAAAAAATATAATTAAGAGTAGGTAATATAACTTTTTTATAGACTGTGTCCCAAAATGCTAGTTTTTGCTAATCAATGATTTAGTAGACCGCGCTTGGCCCAAAACACTGGCTGCACGCCAACTGTTTAAACGAACTATTCACAAAAACAACTTTCAAATACTATCGAACTTGTATCTAAGAGACGAAACACGGTTGTCGTTCAAACTGGGTGTACGCAACGCCCAGATATAACTATAATTGATGTTTGAACTCATTTAAACTTTTTAAGAATAAACAATAAGCAATTTCTTCTTCTTAAACTAATGTTTAATGTCTAAATCTAATGTATTTACTCTCAGCTTAGGTTAATACCTAAGCTGAGAGAGTAAAGACAAAAAACAAACAATTTGACTCTACATGAATAAATCAAATCCTTCTTGGTTTTTCAATGCTTTCAATTAAACCATTAATCAGCTATTGCTGATTAATGGTTTTATTGATAATATGTTATAAATATATACACAGCCAACTAAAGTATAATTAAATTAACTTTGACTTATTTCGCCCTAACCTCGACAGCGAATACGAGTCGATGTATAGAAGTTTAAATCGTGTCTTACGAAGTGCACCCGCAGTGGCCTGAGTACCTGGTAATATGTACGATTCAAATTTTAAATAATAACTAACAAAACTTCGACATGATAGGGCAAGGGCAATACGTATCTGACGTATTATGAAAAAGTAGAAGAACATAATCAATAGCGAAGGAGGTCACGGAAATGTAAGAAATATTTCAAACTAGCTGATCCGAAATTCGATGTTCTGTCTTAACTATGAATTATTGCGCTCGTAAGTAGATCATCAAAATATGTTTGATTTGACAGTTCAAAAAATGTAATTGTAGTTTTTAGTATTTTCCTTTCAATTTTTCCAAGATTTCTCACCTCTAAACCTTCCCCGAACATCCATAATCATTTCAAGACCAAAATTAGCCAAATCGGTCCAGCCGCTCTCGAGTTTTAGCGAGACATTGGAATTCCAACTCATTTTCATATATAAAGAAGATACGTATTCAATAATATCATGCCCACTTAATGCTAACGAAGCTCAGCTCAGTCAGGTATTTGGAATCCCACATCCCCTTTCCCCTTCCCTCCGTTAGCGGCTGCCAAATGGTAAGAAAACCAAACCCACAATGACCTATCAGTACGACCTTTTGAAATCATAAAAATGTGAACAGCTAAAGTCGTGACTTAGGTGGCTTTAAAACTATTGCGGTCAATTAGAGTTAACATGTACTTACATACAGACAGACATTTACATTTTATTACTCGGACTGTGCAGCAAGGCGAGCTCATGTCGGGACCTTGCTTGGACCGCGGTTAGGAATGTCAGGACCAGCGTCGTTTATATTAGAAAAAATAAAGCAGTTGCGGACCTTTGTGCAGAATAACTTATTTTGCCTGTGTTATTAATTATTATGAACATAATATGCGAAAGATACATAAATCGTAATTAATATGTTGCGCTAATGCTACTTAAAATGCCGATAAATGGCTTCTTTTTACGGAAGAATAGACGAAATGACAGATTGACAAAGGAAAGCTGTCATTTTCTCCATACAATCTGTCAGTATGTCTACTCTTGTATAGACAAAAAGTATTTCTTTGGTGGTCATACTAAGCGTGCTGCTAAACTCATTTTCCTATAAAAGTAAGAAGTTTATGTAGTACCAGTCATTTTCTCATTGGAACCTCTAAAGAATTATCCTGCGCGTCGGACTGGTTTAACCGAGACCTTACCTAGGTGCCTACATAACAAAACTAATTATATTGTTATGGTAATATGTATGTTAAAATTCGCAATAGGGGTTTTACGGACACTGCATAATAACGCTAAACGAATATCTATTGGCTAATAGTACATGTTATGACACTAATAATAATAATGAAATAGCTTTAACCACTTTATGGGTTAATTTAACCCATTAGGTATTTAGATAATCAACATCTTTCGTACCTAACAATGTGTCTCTTGTATTCCTTGTTTGAAGCTTACGCATTGGCGTCTGTTCACACTATTTACTAGCTCCATGGTTCACACTGCACCGCAACGATACGCAGCGCTGCATTTTTATTATAGCTTAAAAATGCAGCGCCGCTTAAAGTTGAACTTTATTCACTGCAGAAAAAGATACACGTTTTTTATGACGTCAGTCATACACTGACAGCTTTAGCTATCTTATAAATGTAGCGCCATGTCGCATATCTTTCGCTTTGGTGTGAATTGACCCATATAGGTACTAAAACTTTTGGATGATTCTATAAAATTATCTATTCATCCATGCATCATAAGTAATCATAATGCACATTTAATTTTAAAGGCGAAAATTAAACCGTCAGATTTGGGAACGGTGAAAGTTGAACTTTGAACCGTGTTAAATTTTAAATTTTGATTATAAATTAATCATAATTGCAGAACTCAACTGCTTCTGAAAGGAGAACAGTTATTAAAGAACATCTAAGAAATTGGTAATTGGGACAACATTTTTGCTTTTATTTTGGATGTGAGACTTAGTAATGGGACATCATTTCACCATTACTTTGATGGGAGACCCGTTATGGCAAAACCACGGCTCACAGGTCATCACCACTCATCAAAATAATGACGGTAGGTATCATCGCTCACAATCATTTTAACATTTATTTAACGATTTTATATTCAATGGCAATTGTCAGCGGCTCGCTATAAAAGCATTTATATCGAACAAGATAGTTTTAATGGCGTTAACCTTTGTTCGTTTTAGCAGGTAGGTATAATGCGCTTACATTATTTATCAAAACACGATCATAAATACATATTTTAATAACCGCGTCATGATAAGGCCTCTTAATACAAGTTACAAGTGAATTCTAGCGAAACGAGTGTCCTTTTTTGTTTTTTTTTTTTTAATTTCTTGGGTTGGGTCTTGTCTTTTTTTGGCATAAGTAAAGAATCAGTTAAAGTCTAATTGAAAAAATGCTTGAATAATTAAAAATTTTGACTGAATGTCAGATTTCAAGTTTGTAATAAAAATCCTTTAAAATATTTCTACTAACTAAAAACAAGTATCAATTGATCCGAAGAGGTCTAAAATGTTTCGACTTTCGCAGCATAATTAAAATAAATTGCCAATAAGATCAGTCGCGTTTTGTCAACAAAACGATTCCTATCTGAGATTTTCCAGTAGTCGGATTGGCATACATAAGAACATGATCGCAGTAGATTCTCTCGAGAGCTTGTTCCCGGAGCGGTTTCGCAAATGTGTTGCAACTGACATGTCTCCGAATCGTCCTTCATTAGCAAACTTCCTACGTGAAAGTTAACAAGCGCAGTGGTTATTTTAACTGAATAGTAGCTTTACTTCATCATAACATTTCAATAAATCAGATATAATCAATATCAGAATCCAAAAGTGTAAAAACTTGAAAATTATGCCGAATAACAATCCTTAATGTTCTTGTAAGTAAAGAAGATGTACACCCATATTTTAATCGATCAAATCTGAAAACATCTTAAATCTGACAAGAAAAAAAAGCGATCGCATTACAGGAGTTAATACAAATTGGTCTCCAACAAACCCGACAACAGATTAAGAGGTGAACGTACGAATGCGGAAGAATCGAAGGCCATGCAGCTCGCTATGAAATAATTTCACTGCACGCCCGCGCCGTGGCGCCTACGCCGCGCCATTACGCCCGCCATAAACTGATAAAGTTATCCCTACATGTGCAATTAAATGGTTTTCGCATTATAGTACTTAATTGTTAGGGGCAACGTTCAAACAATTCGGTGAAGCTGCGGCCGCAAATTTATTAATGTACGTTAAACATGAACATTAAACAGACAACACTTTTCTATATATTGTTTGATAAAAAAAAGCCAGAATATCTGTTAAAAATCCCGCTAAATAAATTAGAGTATATCCTGACGACCTCTGTGGCTCAGCTGTTGAGCGTGTTAGTGCTCAACCGGGGGTCGCGGGTTCGAATCCCACCAAAGGAACAAAAAGTTTTTTTGTGTTCCTGGGTCATGGTGTATTAAATATGTGTATAATAAAATAAAATCTTAAATATATGAATATATAAATCTTAAATCTTAAATGTATAGTATAAAAAGTACTAAATATATTTCCGTTATCTATCCCTATGGTCAAATGTGTGCTAAATTTCATCAAAACCTGTCCAGTTTTGGAACCTATTAGATGCAAAAAAACGATCAGATCTTTCCACTTTATAATAACAGAATAGAAGTATTTTATATAGATCACGTAATTTGACAGCAAAGTATTATTTTCATAAACGTCAAATTTGAGCAAATGGCAAGCGGGTAGTACTTAGATTAAAGATATACTTTGGGTCAATTTAATGAGGGTGTTTGATAATTTTTCTGCCGCTAGGAGGAGGACCCAACGCACACATGACACAAAGCGTCATCTGGTGGTATAATATCATATATGGTATCAAAAACGAAAATTTTCGATTATTTTTCTGTCACCAGGCGGCGCTTGGTAGCCCGACCAAAAAGCTGTCAGATATCACAAATTTAAAAACCCTCATTAACAAGACGATACATCTACAATTCATTTAAAGTGTAAGTCGAATACGAGAATTGGTATTCGGTGAAAAACAAACAAGTGATAAATCACCGCAAACATGCCATTAAAAACCTTATAGTCCTGTAACGCAAACTGACAATACTAATTATACTAAAAGGAAAATCAATTTAGAAGGAATCGTTTGTCCTCTGTTGCCGGATTATCTCATCAGCCACCTTGGTACGTGACACATCTGACAAATCGAAAAGGTTGAAATCGTCGTAACTAAAACTATGATCAAAAACCGTATTAGGTTCGAAGCGGAACTGTATCTTTGGATCGGACTCGGAAGTGTACGCAAATTCCGAGTCGATTAATTTTATTAGGCCGCCGACCTTGGGGTACCCTCGGAACCAATAAATCTCCGTGTATATTTAATAAGAAAGATATTAAAGAATGTCAATTAAATTAACAATAATAATTGTTTTTACGAGCTCAATTACCATAATAAAATCATTGTAATGCAATTTCTGATCGAGAAGTACAAGTTATTAAACGACAATTTATTCCTTTGGTCGTTTATTAAAATTTTGTTTTCCTGAACAGTTTGCGTAAACGAGTGGTGCATGGTAACAGATTCTTTGTTTTACGTTATGAAGATTTTTGTTTTATTTGTGACTAGTATTTTACAATTATTATTATAGATTCTTACGGGACTCTTAGGCATGACGATCACACTTTTATATCTGTTGTTACTGGTTTGCATTATCATTTTTGGCATAATGAACATAATCCTTACCTTACGTTCTAAAGAGATTCGTTTACTAACTTTAACATTCATTAAAGATTTTCAATTTCCAAACTGCATATTATACCAGGACCTTATAGTCCTGGTAATATGCAGTTTGGAATAACTACGTATAATTGTTATAGCTTCGAAGAATGGGATTAGTGATGTTGCTTCAACCCACTTGTTTTTATTTTGGGAGTAATTTATAGTACAAAACACATTAAACAGCTTAGTATTATGAATTGTGTCGCCCTCGATCTCCTACGCGGCGAAATCTAAACAAACAATATCCCCGCAACTTTTAATACTGTTTACTCAGTAATTTATCAAAAACATAGACGTAAGAGAACATTAACAACTTTATTACCAAAGTTTTCACATTTGACGTAAGTAATCTCAATTTACTTTAAACGATTTATAAAAAAAAAATGTTTGGACTTCAGATTGGGTGCTTCGAGGAAACAGAGCTAACAATTTATAAATATTTCGATTTGATAGAAATCATATATCATTTATTAAAATTAATACGTGAATCAATACTATCAGTAGTTTTATGAGAATTGTGCGAACGTTTACGTTTATGTGGAGGTAGGTGCGAATTTTTTTTTTAATCAATGCTTAGAAATACATACAATTATTGAAAATAACAACCACACACTGATAGATTTAATAAGGGCGAATCTTACGTTATGCTTTAACTAGCAAAAAATACCTAGTGGTGTTAGTTGCTACTGAAAATTATGAACTCCATTTTTAACCGCTTAAAATGATGAACTCCATTTTTACAACACCATTTTGAAAACCAGTCCACTATCGTCCTATTTCTTTATCATAATTCTCATCGTTTTTATTAGGCTTCCGTAATACACAAGGAACCCTTATAGTTTCGCTCTATCCGTCCGCCAGTCTGTCTGTCTGTCTGTCTGTCTGTTTGTTTGCGCTTCTAGCTTCTGTTATTATGAATATAAATGGATGTAAGTAGGTATAGTTATAGATTGTGTACAAATCTCGATTTTGGCATCATAAATCTAAATAATCATCATAAAATAATATTAATTTTATATTTTAGGGGTAGCTCTCCATACATGTGAAGGGGGAAATGGGGAGTATCTTTGAAGAGGTATTTTTAAAAAAAGATAAGGTTTCATACATGACTTTTTTTACAAAGTCTATTTTCCAGTAATCGGCCTCCAAAGTGGTTTGTATGTTGCAGCCCCTAGCATTTCTAAACTGTATGAGATATAAATTTGTAAGTTTCCATGCTGACAGCTCATGCTAAAAATTCTTTAGGAAAATGATTTCGAACGAAATAGAACAGTAACTTTTGAAGTACCTAATTTGAAAACGTATTACGCGTTCATAGTTCTTTAGATGTCCTGACAATATGCTCTTGGTTAGGCTGGCCCCACATTAGGCGTGCGCGTATATCGGGCGTCCGCGCTGCGTGAGCGTCGCGATTTGCCGGCGTGTGGCATGTGCAGCGCGCACGCGGCGCGCAGCACCTTACGTTTATCCCCCCTTCAGGCAAGTCAGTCAAAATTTTTATACAATTACTCACCAATTCTTCGAGTCAAAGCATGTTCATATAGTGGTTATATAAATGAAATTATTTTATCAAACTGTTTCATCATAATAGATATGATTTCGAGTTCACATCACAGGTGATGTGTGAAAGAGTACACACGTTATAAGAGCGAGCACTGGCACGCTATATATGGTTTGCACAGACGATATTTTGGTATAATTTCAATTTCGAACGCCTCGTATCGAAAGATCGTAAATGATCGCCAGTTGCGTCACCCTGGTAGCGGGCGGCGCGCGGCGGGACCAGTGGGTGAAGGGTTACAAACGCGACGTGAGCGCCGCGAGCGCGGTGCATAAGCGCCGCTCACACGCCCGAGAAACGCGCACGCCAAATGTGGGGGAGGCCATAGGTTATTTACAGCCTCGTGCTGTTATACGAAGCAATTCACTGTTATTAAACCAAGTATTCACTACATGCAAACTCAGCCATTCATCATCTAACATAAGACGAAACACATTTGCTAATTGCTCCTGCTTCAATGCAATTCATACAATACTGAAACTTACTACTTGTGCCATTGTTGTACTTAATAATTTTTAATAACGTTTCATTCTATATCATTGCGTATATTGTTTAATTAACCTCGTTATTATTACGATCATGGTTATTCAATTTCAATTAGGTATGTTTTTGTTATTACCTCAAAATGATTTAAGATTTCTCTTCTACATACTATATTATTATTGGCATTTGCTCCTTCATAAAATTATTAGACTAGCTTTTGCCTGTGGCTCCGCCCGCGTAAGTACAGTATCCCACCGGAAGACTGTACTTTTGAGGATAAAAATGGCCTATGTGTTAATTTAGAGCTTAAACTACTATCATACAAAATTTCTTGAAAACCCGTTGAGTAGTTTTTGCATGAAAGTGTAACAACAAAAAATCCATCCATTCATCCATCCATCCTCATAAACTTTCACATCCTACTAATATTATAAATGTGAAAGTTTGTGAGGATGGATGGATGGATGGACGTATGGATGGATGGATAGACGTATGGATGGATAGATGGATGGATGTTTGTTACTCTTTCACGTAAAAACTAGTGAACGGAGATCGATAAAATTTGGTATGGTACTAGTTTAAACTTTGGATTAAAACATAGGCTACTCTTTATCCCTAAAAAGTACAGTATTCCTTTGGGATACTGTATTTACGCGACCGGAGCCGCGGGCAAGAGCTAGTTTATAATAGTAGTAGGATGTTTAAAAAACAACTTTTTATACTACGCATGTGCAAGTCGTGTTACCCAACTCGCCGAGGCCTGAGGTAGGCGATTTGCCTTCCGCCCTATACAACAGCCCTGAGGCCAAAACACGGTAATTTAGAACCTTCGCGCTTACTTAAGACCGTGTGGCCTTTACAAAACGCCGAACTATGTCCTCAATCACTATGCTTTATTCTAAATCAATATATATATATATATATATATATATATATATATATATATATATATATATATATATATATATATATATATATATATATATATATATATATATATATATATATATATTGATTTCAAAGTCTTGTAAGTCATCAGTAAGAAAGTCCAATGTCGGTAACGAGCAGACGATAAAAATATCGCAAAGTTGAAAGCCACAGAAAGACGCAATTTTAGAATAATCCGTTTTAAAAATCATTTTGAGCAGAGAAGAAGGAGATTTTTAGAAAATAAAATGAAAGCTACAAAGACAAAGTCATAGAATCGGAATTTGTCTATTTACACCCATTTTATAGATCCCAAATATTTAGACCACACTTTTAATGTTTTAATTAATTAATTAATTAATTAATTAATTTAATCACACGTAATTTTCGCTAGATTTTAACAAAAATTATAACTGACTTAAAGATCCATTTTACCGTCTACATACGTAGTTGAGCGCTAGCCAAAAACATGTTCTCCGTATAAATGTGTATTGAAACACTCCATCAATTTTAATCATCGCTGCATAGTGAGCAAAAGTAAAATATTCGAACTGTCAAAAGCAAAAAAAGATACATAACCAACATGTGTGAAAATGATGTGTTTAATAAATTATTGAGTCGCTAAGGAGCTAAACACGTTTTGGATAGTGGTGAAATCGTGTACTAGCTGATAGCTGAGATAAGATCACTGGTACAAGTGTTAATCGATGTAGATTATCGCAATTCACAGCAGCCGATATATCTGATACATTACACAAATTATATTAGCACGTCTCGAGGCTTTGGAATTTTTATATATTTGCTTCAATTAAAAGAGGATGATGGAAAAAGCGGATTTTGATCCCGGGAGAGCCTTAAAGATGTTTTAATTTAAATATGAAATGAGCATCGTCTAAGGCTAGGTTTTAGAAAAAAAAAGGATTGCGAATAACATGAATTATTTACAACGGTGTATTTCTAAAGCCGTTGCACTAAACTGCTGCCAGTGAGGTCTGATGACAGTACAAAGTACATAGTGCATCATACATTATGCATGTCGACAGTGAAAGCATATCAAATATTCAACTTTATAGCAGCGCATTAACATTCAACTCGAGAAACCATGAATATTATTCTGAAGATTAATAATCTTATAAATGCGTAAGTTTGTAAGGATGATAAATACTCTATCACGCAAATAGTTTTTATAAAAATCTTTAACCCGACAATGTTACCAGACCTATAATTACGAAACCGGACCAGTAGTTTAGTTCCTACGGTGCTCGGTGGAACAAATATACATACACATAAAGATTACTCTTTCTTTTGGCTTTACCGTAGTCGGTTAAGAAAAACGGATAAACAGATTGAATTATTGATACATGTAACATGATCTTATATCTCAGAAAAAAACTACAGTTCCTGAAGGATGTTCTTTATGTGCAAACGAAATATTTAATTGTTATGAGTGTTGTGTAATTTTGGTAAAAAAATCATCAGTTTACAATAATTTCGATCTGTAACAAACACTCGATATTACATATTTTGCAAAAAAGCTTTAGTCGTCTAAGGCTCGATCTCCTACATATGTTACGTAAAAAAGTTACACAGAAATATGAATATGTTTAACAATTCCACTTTCAATTGCCAGACACAAAAATCCTTAAAAGGGCTTGGGTTTCAGTAGTTTCGAGAGGGAAACCCGATAACAAATGTACAGCTCCCTTCCGTTTCACAGAAAACATGATATTGTGCTTGACAATAACTTCCATTTGAAGAAAGGAGGACTTGGAAACTCATTTCAGCCCGAGTAGACATTTCAACAGCATTTTACATTTAACTCGAAAATATTATATTATTTATAAACTCGCAGGTATTTTCTATACCTTTCGTAATACGTCATGTTCATTTCTATGTCAGGAGAACTTACTACTTTTATTTTAACGCTATCAATTACACGTCCTACACAAGCGTGCATAATAAAAGCAAGAATTGCCTCGGCGATCCCAGCGGGCATTTAGCAAAGATTTAGTGTTATTCACAACGTAACAATCGAGTGCTGAGGAATGTTTAGTATCAGGGGTATTGTTGTTTCCAACAAAAGAATGTAATGAAACGATATATCCACAAATAACCACTGTCCACTTTTTTGTACCTTTGACAATGCCTTGGACAACGGCGTCACCTCGCTTTTATAAACCACGGTCTATTATAGTACCCTACAAAGAAAGGCACGAGTTTTTTAAACGAATTTCAAATTAACTTTGTAATCTATTCTGCCTGAACCGCATTTCAGATTGTACCCTTTTTTCTTTTTTGCAGACACTGTTGACCTTTCTGTTACTTCATTGTATACGTAGATATGAAAAACGTATCTTGAGGTTGTTTCGTTAAGTAAGTGTTCAGAATTCAGAATTCTCTTTGCATTTGCATTCTTAATTATGTTAATCACGTCATATATTAATCACTTTCAGATAACCAAAAATATAATTGTGTGCCGCATTGCGCTGTAATCAGTGATTTAATGCCTATAAAACCTTTATGCGTCACAAACCAAATTTGTTCTTACATCGAAACATATATTATTTGGAATATTAATAATTTAAGGCTCTATATAATCAGAGCAAAGATGTTTTGATACTACGCTTGCCTTGATAGTGACAAGATAAGCTAAATTATAAATTTGTCACGTTTGTATGTACACAATATCACTTTGTAAGACCCGCTCTGGTCTTGTGGAAATTTTGTTGGCTACGACATAGTTATCAATGCCAGCGTGAAATATAGTTCGTCAAATATCAGTCATGGTAGTCATTAAATCATTAATAATCTAAAACACATTCTGAGGATTCTATAAATTTTAGAAAGTTTTTAATATTATAACGTATCTATACTTTCTTTTATCCTGTTAGGTTCTACTAACTTTCCCAAGCGAATATTTTAATCCTAATTTATATTATGAAACAAATGGTATGGTATTAAATTTTGCCTGCCAAATAGTGCAATAAGCGTAATATTTCACATAACGTAAAAAAATGTGATATGTTTTTCCGTAACCGTGAAAAAGCGCACCGGCAAAAACTCCGAACGACGGTAGGTCAAGGACCATTGTGTCATATCTAACCGTTAATTTCCCTTTCGAATCTACTCACGTCTCATAACTATGCAAAATTAAACACATAAATTACGTACGGACCAGCAGATTTTATCGCAACTTTGAGCAGTCATGAAAATCGAAAATACATTTACATTGAAATAATTTTTCTAACTATATAATATTATTTGTTTACATTGATTTATAACAATTATTATTCAAACTATTACACAACAACAAAATATTTTGCATTGGCGCAAAGTGATTTTGCAATGAAAAAACAGCGAAGTTACTACTTACTACATACATATTTGAATATGACCGAGAGAACATTAACTTAGCACAAATATTTTACACATACGATTAATTTAACTACCTTCGTACTCGTATTTAGTATGTAAGTTGAACAAAAATTGGAAATTGCTAGTTAAACACAAAAATATTCAGTAAACGTGACGATTAGTTAACGATATGATCAATGTAGAACGATACATTTCTCATGTCCGTCTGATGAAACTGTTCATACCTGCTCTTGAGCATGTTGTCGGGCATGAAGACGTTCCACCAGGAGGGTCTCTTCTGCCGGATGTAGGCGGGGCTGTCGTTCTCCTCGTCCGTGTCGTTGCCGCCGGACTTGCGGCGCTTCTTGCGCTCGAGCTGCAGCTTGGCCGCCCACGAGCGCCGCCGGCCCTTGTCGCTGGGCCCGTGGCCGTCCGCGGCGACGGGCACGGCCAGAGACGCACGTCGCACCTCGGGCGGCGGGCCGTCGAATTCGTTCAGCTTCCGATACCGCTCGGCGAACGTGGCGTCGGAGGCTCGCCGTCCGTTCGAAGCCGACGGGAACGGCTTCACTATGACTATGTCGGCGAAGGCGTCGTCGTCGTCGGTGTCGGGCGTGTAGGGCTCCTCGCTGTAGCGGCGGGGCGTCTCGTCCGCGGCCTCCTGCAGGCTGGCGAGGGGCAAGCTGGGCCGGTGCGTGCGCATGGCGCGCGGCAGGCGCGTGGACCTGCCCTGCAGCCGCGCCAGCGCCAGCGGCACCGGCGACTCCGTCAGCGTCGGCTCACTTCCACTCATTGTCGAACTTTGGGTCACTGGTATGTCACAAACACTAGGCGAGGCGTCGAACTTTTAGCACAATGTTTTTTCTCAACAATTTCATGACGATTTCCTATCGAACAAAATCAAATGAGTGCTGTCGCAACCCGCAACACGAATACTGTGGTATTACCAAATATTTTGCATAATTCGCCTAGAATGTAGTCAATGAAATACGAAACGCACCGCAGACCAACCTTATGCTACACAATCACTTTATGATTGTCGGTAATTGATTTTGGTCGTAAACGTAAAACTCAATTCGTCGCAAGACACGTCGAGATAGATTCGAGTAGCAGTTTGAGTCATCAAAGCAAAAATTAAGAAATTTGCTATTATTGTTTGTTTGATTTATATGCAGCCATTATGTTTGCGTTATGACTTATGAGACATTCGTTTCGACATTTTTCATATCCAGACTCTAGAGTAAGTGATCTTACCGTGGGTATATGACTAATGCGTGGCGTACAGAGAATAATGGCATAACACGTTGAAATATCTCTTTACGATACGCGATAAATGTTGATTAATCGTTACTGATGGTGGATACATATGAGCCATAGATCAAACGGGGCTTCTCAACACGCAGTTAAACTTGAACTAAATTACTGTCACCATTGCATTTTTGCTTACCAATTGTAATAGTCTCATCTATATTATATACTTACTATACATATAGTATTATAAAGAGGAAATGTTTGTTTGCATTGAATAAGATCCGATAGTATAGATAGATTTTGATGAAAATTGGCACAGATATAGAGTACACAGCGGGGAAGGACATAGGCTACTTTTTATGGCGGCAAAATGCACGGTTCCGATGGGATTTCCTTTTGCGAGTGCGAAATCGCGGGCAAACGTATACATCTAGTCCTTTATAAAATAACCTACCCCCTAGCGTAATTCCGAACGTGAAACGTGAGATATTTACACCGTACAACACCAAACTATATTGACGTTTCGTCCAACAACTTTATGTGAATCCCGATTACTCACGATTACATACGTTTTATCGCTTTCTTGTGACGTTTCTATTCATAGTATCGCCGTATAAGCGAGTACAGCTTTCGTAACTGCATCCTCGTCGTCACGTCGCCGCCGGGGAAAGTTGCTCGCGCCTCGTGCGACGAAGGTCGATTTCATTATCATTCAATGGGACGAACTACGAGTTTATTCACTACCCAAATCGTTACGGCATGGGCTTAAAACAGAAATTGTGAAACTCGACTTTTTCCTCAACTGATTTATTTTTTACGATATTTATCAGACATTAATGTCTGTTAACAGTATGCTATATTACCCTGTTACATTTCATTCTTTTGACCTGTCAATTTTGTATTAACTATAGAACTTTAAAACATTGATAGACATGTTTTTAGTACCGTACGTGGAATATGAAGAAGTAACAATATAATAAAGTAATAAGTAGGTATAGGTAGTACCTTTAGGTAGGTACATACTCATTTTTTTATATCTATGGACGCTTTCACACCACGTTAATCTGGCCCCGTGCAAAGTATCCGAAGAACTTGTGTTACAGGTACCAGACAACAGCAATATATTTAATAGCTATTAGGTAATTTTATACTATACATATCTTTTGATTTTTATTATTTCATATAGAGATTTTATACTTTATGTTCCCTCGGTGGGATTCAAACCCGCGACCTCCAACCTGAGCGCCGATGCGCAAACCATTGAGCCACATAGGTCGTCAAAAAATACCTGCTTGTACTTGGTACCTGCTTACTGTAATCACTTCATAAAAAATCTATTAGCAACACGTAGCTGTCTGCCAGTCACGCATCGAGTACTTACAATCAAAATATTTTAGTTAGGCCTTGTCAGCTAGGCTTATCTATGACATGGCAATGATCACGCTGAGATATAATAGAAAAACCTTGCATCCTAGCCGGTTTCGTGTGTGTGTGTGATAAAAAAATAAAAAATTGAAAATCGAATCAAAAGAAGCGATGAAAAAAAAAAAACAAAAAATTCAAATTAGAACGATAGTTAATTTACCGATATCGACCTGTATGACTAACAAACATAATCTCCTATGGTCAATGTTACCTAAATACAGTTACCGTTATCGTATTTAGGTAACGTTAGTGTTACAATAGGAGTGACGCGATCAGTAACGGGTTCCTCGTTTGTTTAATCGACAGTAAGTTTGTCGTTATAAAAACGTTGACCCAAAAACTTTTAGTTCGGTGAAATTGGCTGCATAAAAGTTCATTAATTTTATCAAAAAACTATTTCTTAAAATTACAACAGATAATTTAAAATAAATGTTACTGTGAATCTAGAATTTCGTTTGAGATTCTTTCCTTCGGTGGATTGTCTTTATTACGCGAGAACCGTACATTTTGCCGGCAAAAAAGTAGTATTCTTTCCCCCACGGTCCCCTTATATTTAAATTATATTTAAGTAGTTCATAAAACTCTGTACAGAACACAAATAATAGATAAAATTATCTGTATTCTGTACAGAGTTCTATGAAAAACGGTAGTTTGGGCGTGATGACGTAACTAAGTTACTTTATCTGTCGCGTTTGTATGTAAGTAAGTAATGATTTCTTAAAAGCTACAATGAAAGGTTTGTTCTTTTGCTTGATGACGCCGCACACAGGTGAAATTCACGTATTTTATGGCTAAAATTGATAAAAACAAAGTTACTCCGATTCAAAAATAGTAACGTAATATAGACACAAGACATATGACGCCATCTAATAACGATCTGTAAAACATATTTTGACATCTATTATTCAGACACCCAGAACACTCGATATAAACAGTTTAGCTAATAGGCTACCATTTGGAACATTTGTTTTAACAACAAAGTTTAAACTATGTTCAGTTGATATAAGGTGTAAAATATGATCGAGTTTATACCTTTAGGTAAGTATATTATTCCTGAATAATTAAAAATTACTTACGGTTTTATAGATATACCCTCTTACTAATAAAACATTCTTAAACATGCGTTGGACGTATGGATAGTTAAATTCGCTGTTTAAGTTATACGTCCTTTATACAGCGCGTGTACAGCTGTCTACTAATAAAGATATTTAAGACCTTGTTTATCTATAATCACGCTACACACCATAGACAGAAGACTCAAATAATAACATTTAGGAATTGAGTAACACGCAAATTACACGTATCTGATGTTCGCGTGTTGATGACAAAAATTTACGTTACTATGGACCTCGTAATTTTAATTATATACAAAATTTATGTATACACATTTTTAATCAAGTTCAATCAGTTAAGTATGTAAATTTTGTAAATATTAGTAGTTCTACAAAGTTTAGTTACTAACAGCTTTTTGAACGCACCTCTGCCAAACTGTCAAAATATTGTCATTGAAATTTTCATTTGTCACAAAACTTTCGCAAATTGCGTCAAACGCCAATTGTAATTTGTAAATCCAGTTCTTGAGATTTTCAATATGCTAAATAGGAATTTTCTAATTTGAACATTAATAAAATCTGATAAATTCTGATTGTTTGAGGTTGCAATTCCCACACAGAAAGTAACACAAGCAATAGCGTAATTTGTTTTAGGTATCTGCGAACATCTGTGAAGTCCAACTACATTATTTTTCAACAAGCGATTGATAAAAATAAACATGTATAAGAAAATATAATACCTTTCATTGGTTCTTAATTTACTCCAAATGTTTCCAAGAATACACAATAGGTTTTGTAATGTATATTTTCCCTTTGTTCTCAATGACTGATTGTACTGTATCATAATATATGTTTGTAGTTGTCTATCACAGACTGTGATGAAGATGTGTTTGTTGTTTTGTATTACTTATATATTATAAAAGGCAAAGCTGATTGACTGATATATCAACGCACAGGCTTGTGCGCACGCCCCTTATGATAAATGTTTGGGTAAGTATTCATGTCAGTGGACGCTAATTGTTGGACATATTCGAAAGAATATAAAATCAGCTGATGTATTGAAAATCCACCATCTTGCCCTTATCCACACGCTATCCCACTGATAAACAAGGCTGATAATTATTAGTATGGAAATTATAACGTCGCTATACAGGCCTTATGTCAAAAAATATATTATAAGTAGAAGAAATCTTAGAACGCCTGTATATACGCAGTGAGTAACATTTTATTGGTAAGGGGATATAGTTTTGAATAGAAGGCTAACTTAAGCAGTGTACTTTTTTTTTTAAATAGTGAAAAAGTTCATACTCAATTGCACTTAAGCCGTTTTTCTTTTTACATATTTCGAACGAACATATCTATAGCTTTCATATGACACTAAATTCAGCTACGTGTACTTGCGATTTGCTAAACAAAATAGAGCAAAACGCAACAATATTTATGAATATAATAGAACCAATAACAATTTTTCAGACAGTTCCCAGCGTTAGATATCGATTAGTCAAAGAGAACTATTGAGTTTTTACTTAACGGGTGAACCTAATAACCACGAGGCTCGATTTCAACGCTTGATTACTAAAGTTCGGGAGGTAACACACTGTGAAGACGAATTACCAAATTTTATCAAAAAAGAGTTCTCAAACTATTATTTTTGACAAACTACAGCAATATATAGGTGTTAATACACTTAACGTAATATTGGCCAACATTTGAGTAAATTTCACCTGTGTGTGACGTCGAGGGCCGATAGTACCTAGATGCAGTGACTTTCGCATTTACAATTATAGTAAGGAAGTAAGGATTTGCTACAGGTTACAATGGAGTTGTTGTTCTGTCGTTCAGTGACGTGTGGTGACGTCGAGGCCCGAGGGCCGATAGTAGAGGCCATGTGCGACATATGTAAGTAGCCACTAGCCACGTATGAATGTGTAAGTAGCCACTAGGAAGACAATCAGACGTACAGCTATCAAGGTCGCGCTTCAATTGTGTTTATTAATTGTCCCTCATTGGCTTCATAAAACGCATTATTAAAATAGTACGTAGAATTGTTCATTCACTACACCGTGCAATGTGCATCTAAGCACTGTTTGTAAATAAGATATATTCACATGTCACAGGTACAGTACGACCACGACATCGATATGTCATTCGGCAATCGTCGGTTTTGACGAAGACGATGTATGATCGTCTGCCATTTCCGTGGAAAATTGCCGAACGCCATTGCCAAGCATGATTTACTGTGCATGTGGCGTTAATAATAATTATTAATGTAAATAGATTAGAATAATAATATGGACCTATGTGGCTGACGTTATGTACAGACTATGCATAATATTTGATCTACAATTTAATATTGTTTCTTCTCGAATAATAATAATGTTATATTTGAATATGGCAATAATATTAATACTACTGTTTATACCTGTCTTTATACTTACAGCAAGAAGGAACTATCACTTTGAAGTTATACATAATATACAGGTTTGAACTCAGGGCCAATGATTCGACGCAATAGAAAGGTATTGGAATGGCTGCATTCTAGCAAAATATATATTAGAGCGAGGCTCCATTGGTGCATTGCGTTGTCGCAGCGTCGACGTTGCGTCGTTTTTCATCGATTTTTTATGGCATGTCCCATTGATGCGTTTCGTCGCGACGTTTCGACGGAACGACGGACAGGAGACGAAGACGGAGGGTGGATGATGCGCTGTGCTATCACCCTCTTGCATAATGCATTGTGATGTCGTGCGTCGACGCAACGCAACGCACTAATGCGGCCTCAGCCTTACTGAGTACGTAGATTTCGCCGATTCTTGCAAAAGACACGTTTTCTAATAAATCACGAACATTGAACAAAAATAAATTACAATAATTGCTGTGCTGATTTATCAATCTGTATCTACAGCAAAATTATTGAATAACGAAAAGCTGAACTGTCAGAGAAAAAAAATTATAATTATCCCAATTGTTAGCTATATTGTGAAAAAAAAAATCACAGAACCTTTTTAAGGTATTTTCAGAAGCAATAATTGTAGTAATCAATTTACGTTAAGTTAATTAGTATGTATTTATTGGGGTCTGAAGGTCTCATTGGTCCTGCTACCTGAAACCAATTAACTTGCGAGTCTAGGTAGACTATAGGATCGAAAACATCTAGTAGCTATTTACATCATATGGACCCATGATTTCAATCATTTACCAGGCTTAAGGCTACATGTTTTAGAGGGTAAGTTTCAGCAGCTACGGGTACCTAATCTATAGTGTTAGTGGTGTTTTCTTAGCATCTCGTACTCTCGTACTCTCAGAGAAAATCTAAGCAACAAATTATTTGAGCTCCTTTTATTTACAAAAAAAAAAACAAAGCAACAAAATGTCAAGGGAGTACGCGTATAAATAAAGCAATCCGAGTAATTAAAATAAATGAATCTAAGTCAAGGATAATAGAACATATGCTCTCACGTTAAAACGTCAGAAAAAACTAAGGTATTTTTATAGCTAAGGTAATCCACTTATTCCTTATTTATTTACAATATAAGACGAAACACACATACAAAACAAGTCAATGTCGTCACGTCTAACAGTTTTCTATTGCTTTAGGATTACATACAAATTGGGATATCGAACAATAATTATTCATTAGGCATTCTTTTATATTTGTTTTAAATCATGTGATTTGCCTACCGGTTTTAAAGAAAAAACTTTGTTTAAAGTTAAATAATACTGATTTTACACATTTGTCAGATTCCCAAACAAACGACAGTCCATAACACCACGATTACCCGAACGCGATTTGTGGTCTCGCTGACCCGAATTATCAACATTATCATCAACGAGAGAGGAAAATTCGTTTCCAAAAGCTGCATAATTTAGTTAAATATATTTGTATTCAAATTATCGGTATTTATGTACAAGTATTATGTACTTAAATAGGTACATAATAAGGTCTCGTGACAGATTTCAGTAGACAGTGCTAATTGTGCCAAATTGCATGATCACGGTTACGGTGGACACCTGTACAAATTATCGATCTTGCAACACAATCTACAGGCCGTACAGTGTTATTTACGACTGACAGGACCTTTATGCCGACGACATAAGGATCTATTTAGAGATAGATTCGAGGTAAAATAACTCGGAACGGAGTTTTTACGAGTGATCCTTTTGTCCTCGGAATAAAGGTCCTGTCAGAGGTAAAATAACTCTGAACGGACTGTAGGTTGGTGATACTGACGCGTCGTTTACAATTTGAGGTATAAGTAGACCGTAAGCAATTTCAATAAAAAAAAGCTAGACAACAATAATTGGAGATTTTACCGAGAATAAAGATCACTCATTACGTAATATCGAAAACTGCTTGACGTAAAAAAATGAAATTTGGCAGGAAGGCAGTTCATAGTTAGTAGACATCCGGTAAAAACGTAATTTTTTTCGCCCTTTAGCGGGGTGGACTGGGAGGACAAAGTTTGTATGGACAACAAGATGGAAATGGAGCGAAGCCGCGGATTAAAGCTAGTTCCGCGATATTAACTATCAAAGCGTGTATTTTTCAGGGCACTTGTATAAGTGGATCGACACCCACAAACAGCGACTCGAGAGGCGCAGACGACGAATACTAAATGCGTACAGCCTCGCATAGAATATTAATTAATTGTTTACTATCTCGCCGAGACAAAGAAGCGATGCTGATGAAACAGCTTTAAATAAATAGGAAATTAAGTGTCAACGCAAGTTGAGAATTGAGAAACATGAAGCGTCGTTTTATTCTTCTGGTTTGAGGCTAATAATGGAAAATCTCTTTAAAAATTATGAAATTCCTAATGAAGTTTTTATGGTAGGTGAAACCGTGAGTGAACGCATCTCATGAAGCCAAACATAAAGGAAGTTGGTACCTACTACCTAGTTACCTACCTACTACCTACTCTCTACGTACTTGTTCATTTGTAATACCGAATTATTATTGCCAGTAACACGTTCGCGCATTTGTAAGTAAAAAAAGTTTTCTTTACTTGCCTCATTTATAATTTTTCATTCAGAATGTTCTATGTAGACATGTTTTAATGTTTCCTTTTATTTTATTTCCTTATCATTCCATGTATTTTATCTAAAGTCTAAAGTTTATTTACCACTTATTTATAACCGTTGTCTTAACTCCTAAGAAGCGTTTAAACATTATGTCGCAATTAATATACATACAAAATTTCTTTGTTTAATTTACAAAGAAAATGTGTTATAAAAATGCAAAAAAGTAATGAATATTACATCATTGCCTTTTTAATAATATTTAATACACAAATTCGGTGAATTGCGCGCAATATACGCATACACGGTTGTCGTGGATATCGTAACTTAATCATTTATAGAAGTTCCTAACCTTAATCCGTCTTTAATCCATCGTCGGGACAATCAACGTCGTTTCTTATTAGTGTGATCCTAGTTTAAGAAAGAGCCACCGATGTCGATCCGATGATCCCGGCTAATAGAGATCGGGCGGTCAGCGTGGACCACGGGCTGAGCATCTGGAACCTAGATTCTAGGTTCGCGAATTATAGCAAACTAGCTTTTACCCGCGGATCCGCCCGCGTAAATATAGTATCCCACGGGAATACTGTACTTTTTCTGGATAAAAAGTAGCCTATGTTTGAATCCAGAGCCTAAACTCGTCCAGTAGTTTTTGCGTGAAAGAGTATCTGTCCATCCTCACAAACTTTCACATTTATAATAGTAGTAGGATTAAATCTTAGTCCGTCCACAAAAATATTAATTGCGTACGTATAAATGATTCGGTCGTAAGAAATCAGTACGTGACAGCGTGCACGGGCTCGTAACTTCAATATTTCGACGACGTAACGTATTGACGTTATCTATCGCGACATATTATACAGATTCATCGAATATATGGCACTTTCAACAAGTTGCAATCGTATGTCATCATGTCCGGCGGGCCGCGGCCTCCATACGAGATGGTATTATAAAGAATCACGACGAGGATGAGGACGACGAGTCTAGCGATAAGTCGTCTCTCTTCGTGAGAGGTCTGCGCGAGAGCGAGAAAAAGTTTTTTGGGGATGCTAAGGTTGAAAGAACCCTAATAGCTGTAGCATCTTGTTGGTGAACATAGGAACGAGGCTCATGAACCACAGTAATAGCACATGAATAAATAGTTACTACTTAAGTAATAGACTCCGGACCAGACTCTTGCAGAGGAGACTCCTAGAAAGAGCGAGCGAGTAGGTAGTACGATTCACTTTGCGTGGCCATTTTAGACCTGCAGGCTTAGCATGCGCACCCTAGAAACACCGAAGAATCGACAAAATGACAGATTGAAGAAACATTCCGGATCAAAATAGGTCTTATTGTAAAGCAGCAAGCTCGATGCATCGTCGTTATGAGAAACAACATTTCTTTTCTTCCCGAGCATGAGCTCACAAAATGGCATCTTTTGACAGCTAAAGTAGAAACGTTTTCTTATTTCAACGTCAAATAGTCTTACAATAATGTCAACTACTCCACATCATGGCGGTCCGAGACAAACAGTTTCTTAACGTTCAGTCATTAACTTGAAAACATGATAATTTTTGACAGAAGCCGGCAGCTATTTTAAAAATATGGCTATTTAGAAATGTTGACTTCTATTGACGACCTTGTTACCATGGATTAAGAACTAATTTGCAACGAACTATTTTGTTTTGGATACAATATTTCTTCTTTAAAATTATTTCTACGGATTGCCATGCTAAGCCAGCTGCAGGAACTCCAGAAATTGTCAAGCTCTCTCTCGGGGCTTCTCTGCAGAGTCTGGATGGGCCTTAAGCTAACTTAAATCGTCGAAACAGGGCTAACATTGTATGTTGTGACAGAAACATTCTGTCTGGGTCCTGCATTATTATGCGATTATAATAATTAGCGTCTAGTTTTTCACGTGTTGATGTCTCCCGTTACCGCCGAGTGGATTACACAACGCGAACCATTCGCCTCGTCAGCAGATGCCTTCCACATAATACAACACTCAGATTACAATACAACTATTGAAGGAAACATATTATGAATTATCATTGTTATTAATAATAATTACGTTTTAATTAATAATTGTTATTTGTGACATGATTGACATGATTAATTATTATTATTAATATAAATACACTGTATTGAATAGCTGTATAAGTAGCTAAGAGGCATATTACATCTCGACTGTGATTTTTGCGTAAAATTGCCAATTATGGCGTTCTTGATCTCAGAAACAAGGATAGATACATTAAACCCAAAATTGCAAAGAAAGATTTTCATAAAATGCGCGAAGGCAATTTTTTGAGATCCTAGATTGAACTACTGTTCTAAACAAATGAAATAATAAAATGAGAATGTTATCTCCTATATAGTCGAACAGTTCGTAGCGGCCTTAGAATTTTGATTGATGAAGCCAAAAAAAGGAAAATTTATATAATTTAAGAAATGAAAGACTCAATCGTGAAAACTTTTGTTTCAAGTCACAAAGAAATCATAATAAAAATTATGGAAAATGTCAGCACAAAAAACCTTAACGAGCTCATTATGAAACTCCTTTTAATTATTATGAAAAAAAAACTTTTATCAAACATGTATTTTTTTAATATGAATCGGAACGTATTTGATTAAATACAAGCGAGCCAATAATAAAAAAGACTGTATTTTTAATTATTGGCCCGTCCGATTTAAAAAAAAAAAATTATTTGTTATGATTATTTGTTTTTTATTTTTAAACTTTAGCAATATATTTTTATTGTGATTGACCTTCAAATATGATGTTGGTGTTCGTAACATTATAATTTTCTTTATAAAACAAATAGACTGGAATTGTTTGCGACGTACTTTTTGCTCTTTAGATGCAAAAAATAATAATAATGTGCGCGCCATGTCGCGTCTCGGTGTGAGCTGACCCTAAGTGTTCCAATAGTACTCTATTTCATGTACCTATAATTAAACTCTATTTTTATCCGACTACGGCGTTTTGTTCCATCGTAGCGTGTAATTTTAATCAATGAGGTGTCAATAGATTCGCAATGATGCCGCGGGTAAAATAAGCGGGTAATATTCTTTTCCCTAAAATTTTGTATTTCAAAAATTAGACCTCAGATTCTAACATCTAAAAAAATTCATCCGAGATAATCATCACGTGTTTGGTATCAAAAAAAAGGTTTTGGCGAGCACATCACAAATATGTATATATATTATATTAAATCATATCGTTTAAGTCATAATATGCGTTTAAAATGCGGTCGTACAATTCGTACAACACAGTTGTCCCATTTTCGAACATTACGTAATGTAAGACTATAAATATATAATTTATATATTAGTATATATTATTGTACCTTCATAAAACATATTTTATTTTATAAATATAATTTACTATGGAAAATAAAAAATTAAATAACCCCTGAATTGTCAAGCAGTGAACGAGATGATGATGATGAATTATAGTTAAGAACACTCTCGATCATGTAAGCTTTCAAACAAAAAAGAACTAGATTAAAATCGGTTAATCGGTTCATCCGTTTTTAAATAGAAATAAATTATAAGTACTTTTACTACTTATTCGTTCGATAGATGTGTCACTATACGGATCTTACAATTTTCTGAATCGAAGTATCGTTATATAATAAGCGAAATTTTGGTGTTTAATTATTAAGATCTGAATCACAATTTTTCTAGATTATCATTTAATCTAGAAAAAAATTGGCTCGCTCCGCGCTCGTGAAGAGGTTATTTTTAATTTCAAGTGTTTTGATTACTTATTAATATTATTCCAAAAATATGTTCGATTGGGAAACGGAAAAATACGAAATGAAAAATAAGTATAAAAAACTATAACCCGACTACGTAAAAAAGGGGTCTAAAAAGGACGAAACAAGAAAATAATTCAGATAAAAAATCCAGAAATGCATAGGTACAAATTGGTCAAGGTAGAGCCGTGGTCGCACAGTCAATGTCAAATCTTAGCCGTCTGTATCTATCTTGGGATATGCATGTGTATGATGAATATATGCATTTTTTAGAAACTTCTCTAGGCCTTAGGGTCTGCTCACCCTCGTTTCTAAAAAATGCATAGATGCGACGCATCTCGGTGGAACAGACGCTTAGATGCCATTAGTGGGTGCGACCACGGCTCTAGCTTGACCAATTTGTACCTATGCATTTCTGGATCTTTTATCTGAATTATTTTCTTGTTTTCTCCTTTATATACCCCTTTTTACGTAGTCGGGTTATAGTTTTGTTAACTTATTTTTTTATTACTCAGACTAGACGGAATAAAAAAATCACCCAGTATATTATTTACTAGCTTTTTTACCGACTACGGCGAAGTCAAAAGGAAGGGTAATGATTTTGTCATACGTATTATGTTTGCATGTATGTTTATTCCATCGTAGCGCCTAAACTACAGATCCGATTTAAATTAATGAGGTGTCAAAATATTGGTGAAAATTGCCCGAGTAACGTAGAATATATTTTCGTAGTCGTATTATAGTTTTTATATTTTGATTAGATTATTCTAACCTACGTGCAAGGTCTATGAGTAAAAACTATGCCTACAGACCCCAAAGAACTGGCTGGAGTGTACCACGGGTCACTGAACTCAGTGCATGTGATATTTTAGGGCGAGCAATTGCCTAATCACTATTGCCGTAACTCGTTAGTCGTTACTCACTCAACCTTAATAGACCTAACGTCAAGGGATTTTGTACTTTGTCGCCTTTGGTTACATACTAGATGTTGCTCGCGACTTCGTGCGTGCAAAAGGAAATCTCGAGGGAACCGTACCTTGTGCCGCAATAAAAAGTAGCTTATGTCCCTCCCCGTGGTCTATTCTATATATTATGTGCCAAATTGTGTCGAAAACGGTCCAGTAGTTTCGGGAGCCTATTCAATGCAACAAACAAACATTTCCCTTTATTATATTAGTATAGAAGTATATATATTTAGGTTATCTTTCCATACAGGATAAATTGCTTAAATATAGACAATATGACAATAATAATTATTTTTAGTTCATACAGGACAAGTTGCTTTGAAAATGACGGTAAATATTTATATGTAACGTTTCAGTACTACGAACTTATTAATAGAAATTAAAGTTAAAACTAAGTTTGAATATCAAAATTAAGTGTTTGCTGGATCCATTCTTGAGTATTTTATATATTTCATGAAAACAAAAAAATACGACGAGGGCATTAGTTACCTCACCTACCCGCACTTAGATACACGCAATTATAAATAAGAAAATAAACCTGCTAATGACGGTAGATAATTTCATTTCATACCTATTTGTGACGAGATTACATTGTAACACTTTAAAGACTTTGTTATGCTTATAATATTATTTTGAAAATTATTAGTAAAATTAAATTATCCTGAGCTAATTATAACTAATAATTTAATGATTATGTAAATTTTAATTTAATAAAGATAATATTTGCAATTGAATTTTACCTGGCATATAATTTAAGTAACATAATTGAAGGAAAATTATGCATTTCTCAAATTAATATAGAAAATTAATCTCTACGAACGTGCACCTAAAGTGAAAAAAGTTATATTATTTGGTAATACCACAGTTGTTATCGTAAAATTGTTCACAAACCGCGGACGTAGCGGCCGGGGGCCGACCTCCTTTCCCCGTTGCACTGGCGCAACGTACAAACAATACAAAACGAAGATCGACCACACGAAAACTGCGCGAATGACTTTCACTCGGACACACGGGGGCTGCGTGCGCGCGTCGCGGCCACAACACCAGTACTGACAGCACTACGTGACTGGTGGGACAGCGCCGTCACCTGAGCACTGACAGCACCCCCACAGCATCCGACGTGTTTACTATTTATTTATAGCTGAATCAACGTCCGGCAAATGGGTTACGATCGAAAATAAACAATTCATTGTTTATCGCGGATCAATAGAAATTCGGCGACGAATGTGTCACACGTCATGATTTACTTTCCAGATAGAAAAATAATATTATATCATAATATATCATAATATTATTATACCATGAGTAACTATGTATAACTGACTAGGGCTAGTAAAAATAAATAAGAACAAGAACTTGTCAAAACTGAAGACGAAAAGGTAAAAGCTGAAGAAAGCGCTTAGTGAAGCATTGAAAAAAAAAGATGCTAAAAACCAAATAAAAATAAGGTCCGTAACTAAGAATGATTGCATGTCATCATTATGACCACCTAGAAAAGAAGACCACCAAGATATCAGACGTTGAAATAAGATAAAAGATGTCGGCCGAAACACGGCCAAAGAAATAGGGTTATCACATATTACGACGAAAGTGGGACTTGTTGACACGAGAAAATGGAATAATGAACGACATATATATATTTTGGAAATATAGTTTTTGCTGTCGCTGAAATTGACGAATCTTTTGTTGACGCGACCGTCATATTAAGGTCGGCCTTGTAACCTTTTGCTTATTAATAAAGCTTAATTGCAAAAAAAAAAAGTTGTAAATTATGATCGAATTATAGACTCATCAGACATTTCAACTTTTTGTAGACCTAGTTAAAAAATCGAGTCGCTGGCGAACGAACGTCTGTTTCATGCGTTATTTCTTTATGTTCTGTTTCATGCGTTATATTATAACGCATGAAACAGAACATAAACCGTAGGACATGGATAGGAAACTTTATCTAAAAGGATAATAGTAAATATGAATATTTGAAAAGTAACTTGCTGCTTTACTAAGATAAGAAGACACGTGGAAAATTGAATTGGCGAAGAGCCAATAAAATCCAAGACCTAGAATATAAAACTAAGTCGTCGGGTGAAAGTGTAGATAGGACACTTTAAGTAAAAATACGTTTCCGCAGTGCCAGCTCTTCCAATTTTGTGAAAAATCAAAATAAGCAATGACCAACTTATAGTAGCTGTAATTTTTGTTATTGTGTAATAATATACGTCGTTATGTTTTACATAAAAACAAAGAAATATTTTTTTGATAAAAATAATATGTTCAACTTTATTTTTCTTCATTGATTTGCTAGGTAGGTTTATAGGTATATTTATAGGTAGGTAGGTAGGTAGGTTTGCAGGTACAACTGCGATGTGCATTGAAATTAGATACCAAACTGTTTATAGTTTTCTTTATTGTTAATTAACAATATTCTTGGACACAACGTAAGCATTATAGATTACTACTCAGTACCCGTCTACTTGTGCTAAAGGACATCTAATTTCAAGTTGAGATAAACTTGAAATAAGATGTAGGTAGGTAACCGTAGGTAAAACTACAGAATTACCTGTAACGTAGAAATACTTGTAACTTTATACACGTACAATGTACATTGTAAATTTGATAAGCGCAATTAATTATCTAATATTTACTTGATAACTTATACGATGGTTTTAACCTTTTTTTTGTGCACGAAACTCTCATCGTTCTATAACATAATATCAATTATGTCGAAAGCTTCGGTACGATCGTTAAGTCCATTATATTAACGTTCAAAGCACTTTCAAATTACAGTGCAGGGCTTATTGGTGCAATTATTTATTAAATTTATGAGTTCATGCGGCCTTTTCCATAACCTCTGCCCTTCTGTAGTACGATCTTGACATTTTTTATTAAGGTAATGATGAAATATTGTTTAATAATCCGTATGCAGCGGCTAAGCGAGACGCATACTTCACTCTAAAATTAATAGCGCCGTGTTAAAATCACGCAGATGAAATATAATATGAAGGTTATAAAGAAAAATTGAAACCGACTCCCAAACTAAAAATGCACAAAAAAGTGTGAAATAAAACTTATTTCCTAAATAATTCCTTTTAAATTCGGCTAAAATTTTAACGGCTAAAGTTCTCTGCTCGATCTTGATAATTTTGAAGTCGGTACCAGCCCGAACAACATCCTGATAAGACAATATTTTATAGAACTCACGTTCAAGTTCTACCTTGGTACAAAAGCTTACTTTTTGGTAGCATATACTTGGACTACTTCAGAAAAAGTCAAAATCTCTATGTGTCCATATAAATTTCAAGGAGTTCCCTCGATTCCTCATGGAATCATCAGTCACCACTTTGGTGACAACGGGGCCAACTTGGGATTATACCGTTTACATTAAAAAAAATATTTAAAAATCGGTCCACAGACGGCGGCGGCGGAGTAATCGTTGAACATACAAAAAATATAAATACAGCCGAACGTATAACGGTTAGAAAATTAAGAAACCCTCGAATTGTCAAGCAGTGAGCGATTCGCCCAAAGCGACGGGAATTAGTGTGCTGTATAGGGTCTGTAATGCCACTTTGCACTGGATTTGATATTATGACCCTTCATATTATTGTTAAAATTTATAATAACTAGCTTTTGCCTGCGGCTCCGCCCACGTATATACAGTACCTATCACACGGAAATACGCGCATTTTTCAGAATATAAAAGTAACCTGTGTTAATCGAAAACTTAAACTACCACGATACCAAATTTCATTAAAACCGTTCAGTAGTTTTTGCGTGAAAAAGTAACAAACCTCCATAAATATATTATTATTATTATATATTATTATTATATATTATTTATCCATCCATCCATCCTAATAAACTTTCACATATGTTAGTAGTAGGATGTTGAAATTAATAATAAATAAATCTTGATTCGATTTGAGGCATCCAAGATTAAAATTTCTATCCATTTTATAAGAAAGCAACTCATCGACACCCGATTTTAGAATTATTTTTAACAGATCGATAGATATGCAGCAATCCAATATAGGATTGATCTTGATTTGAAGATACGTAATTACGTAAAATACGGGCGTTGGAGTATCACGTCTTATCCAATACAACCTTTGTTCGACTATATTGATCTCACGTTTCACAAAGTCGAGTGTTGTTAATTTGCAAGGGAGAGTGTGAGTTGTTCAAAGTTCGACCATTTTGCCGAGAGACATTTGTGTAGTCTGCCCTTATAAAGTGATTGATTACAAGTTTGAATTTAAAGGCCCTTGCTCACTAGAAATCTAATATAATGTTTCTAATGTGTAGTTGGTATCGCTTCCAGATGACACCGAGTGAACCTTGTCCCTGCAATATATATTTATTATCTTTAGGTTTTAGTGGCGGTGAGGTCAGCGGAATGGTATGCCGCGTATGTTAATATCTATTGTAATAATAGGTCTTTACCTATGAAATTGCCGTTCTGCAGTACTGGCCATTTCAAATCAAAATAATTTTGTTTGGTTAGTAATTCCAATTTCAAATTAATTTTATTTTAAAAACATGGAATTCTTTTTCCAAAAGTAGTCATTTGTTTATTGATTAGTGTTACATTTTCATCGCATTTCAATCTTTTTCGTCATCATGGATACGTTCAAAATTCGAGTAATTATGGAATATGAGTACCGTCGTGGCAGCAACGCGGCACAAGCGGCACGCAACATCAACGACGTTTACGGAGCTAACACTACAAACCAATGCACCACCTGTTATTGGTTTGCTCTCTTTCGTTCTGGAAATTTCGACCTGAAAAATGAACCTCGCGGTCGTCCGAAGACTTTGGTCGACAATGATGAATTAAAGGCGATTGTGGAAGCTTATGATACACAATCTACGGTTGAATTAGCAGCAGCTTTCAACGTTAGCGTCAAAACAATATTGGTCCATTTGCGTCAAATTGGCAAGGTAAAAAAGCTTGACAAATGGGTGCCCCACGAACTCAATGATCGCCAGCGCGAAGTACGCGTCGAGACGTGCCTTGCACTGCTCAACAGACACACAAATTAAGGAATTTTGAACCGCATTGTTGCGATGAAAAATGGATTCTGTTTGATAACCGCAAGCACTCAGCAAGTTAGTTGGATCCTAACCAGTTTAGCACCTAAACAATGCCCTAAACGAAAACTTACCCCTAGAAAAGTGATGGTCACTATTTGGTGGTCTAGCGCCGGTGTGATTCATCACAGCTTCTTACCAAACGGGGTGAGCATAACTGCAGATGTGTACTGTGAATAACTGAACACAATGATGGAGAAGCTGGCACATCTCCAACCAGCATTGGTCGTCTCCGCTGCTCCTGCACGACAACGCGCGACCTCATACTGCACAGCAGACGCTCTCCAAGTTGCAAGAACTGGGGTTGGAAGGTCTTCGTCATCCGCCCTACTGACCAGACCTTGCGCCTACAGACTACTACTTTTTCCAGAATTTGGATAACTTCTTGGCGGGAAAAATCAATACCCAGTAAAATAATACTAATAATAATAATAATATAATAATACCCAGGCAGTATAAAATGCCTTTGAAGAATTTCTTGCCTCCCGTACAGCTGATTTCTTTAAGAATGATATTAATAAACTGCCACTGCGTTGGCAAAGATGCATTGATTGCATGGGTGATTACTTCGATTAATACAAATAAAAATACATGAAAAAAAATCGTTTAAATTTTTTCATACAAAACGGCAATTTCGTACGTAAAGACCTAATATACAGAACAACAATTCTTAATTTTTATTGCAATTAGCGCCATCTATCGGGCGGTATATAATATTTTAATCAAGTTTTAAAGAGGGAAGCCTAGCGATTAGCGAATAGCGATACGTGTATACAACCCGGTATCAAATATATATATATATATATATATATATATATATATATATATATATATATATATATATATATATATATATATATATATATGATATCGGGTTGTATACACGTATCGCTATTGTTAGGTTTAGGCATAAGACTTCTAGATTATAAGGGTATGCAGAAACTATTTTCCTACTGTCACATACACGGGGAGAAAGTTTCCAATTGGAGAAAACAAATTTTAATCATGCATCGAGTTGTTCATACTGCTGCCAGCAAAAGTTGTGCATACCAGTCTCCAGTCTCCAACAAACATGGACGTTGACTATTTTTTCTGCTGGCAATTCGCGTTTTAAATATACTTGATGAAGGGGAAATATTTAATAGCTTTCTGAAAATATAGTAAAAGCAACTAATAATATTAACCTACTCAAAGCGGCCAAGGTAATTTAGTAACCTGTATCATTTCTATACCGGAAGATAACAAACAGTCAGTTACCTTTGTAGACCAGCAGGCTTAGCGTGCGCACCCTAGATACACCGAAGAATCGACAAAATGACAGATTGAAGAAACATTAATACCATTCGGAGCAAAATAGATCTTATTGTAAGGCAGCAAGGTTGATGCATCGTCGTGATGAGAAACAACATTTATTTTCTTCCCGAGCGTGAGCTCACAATTTGGCCTCTTTTGACAGCTAAAGTAGAAACGTTTTCTTATTTCAATGTCAAATAGTCTTACAATAGTGTCAACTACTCCACATCATGGCGGTCCAAGACATTAGTTTCTTTACGTTCAGTCATTTACTTGAAAATTTGATCATTTTTGACAGAAGATTTCCCGGCAGCCATGTTAAAAATATGGCTATTTAGAAATGTTGACTTCTATTGACGACCTTGTTACCATGGATTAAAAACTATTTTTTAAATCCATTTTAAACTATTTTGCATCGAACTGTTTTGAACCGAATAATTCTTCTTTACAATTATTTCTTCGTATCGCCATGCCAAGCCCGCTGCTGTAAGTAATTTAAACTCCAAACGTATATTCTGCTAAAACGCTAAGCTATATTTCTTGCTGATAGTTACGAGTGCGCCATTTGACATTTGAGGAACATTTGACAGCGGCGTAAACGTAACGTTTATCGAATTAAATGAGTATTCACTAAACTGACACTGACTATTCCTCAAGGGAGGCCATTTTTAAAGAAGAAGAAGAAGAAGGATGAGCATTGTATGAAAACTTCACAATATAACATTTGACAGCGGCGTAAACGTAATATTATCGAACGAAATTTGTATAGGCGCTGTCACAATATTGACAGATTTTCATACAATTCTCATTCAATATTCGATACTTTACGTTAGGCCCTGCCTTACCTTCTAGGCCCCCTGTTCCCTTAGCGTATCCCTTTTTTAGGCTGCGTTTTTACTTTCTAACGTCCAAAATTAATAACGTAATCTAAAATCAGTCACGTATCTGTGACTCTGAGCCCGGGCTCGCTATATATTAAAACAATATTACTATCGTCAGTCGTCACCCTACTGTACTTATATATTTTTATTTGTTTATTAAGCTATTGCATAGCTTCTATCGCGAGCCTTGAGCGCGGGGACCGAATCCAGAAATTCCGTAACGAAATAACCTCACGCTCCCGCATCGTCTAACGTCGTTTCAGTTCGGCAGTCTTCAACACGGCGTTTTATTTTTAAGATTTAAGACGGAAGTAAAATCTATCTCTGAACCAAATATTAAAGCAAGGCTAACGCCGTTTTAGTAAGGACGTGCTCCGATAGATGGCGCTTTAGCGCCATCTATCTATCTATTCTTTTGCTTCAATAATTTACTAATAGATGGCGTTCCCAGCTCGTAATTCATGTACGTAGTATGATTTTCACTAGATTTTGGAAGCACAAAAGGTGTCCTAAGAAATGTGGGAATCGAACTTGGGTTACTTTGCTTACACAGCCATGACATGTTATGTACACGGCTACCGACTCTATGACGCGGCACTTAAAAAGTTGTATTTAAATGGTAGGTTCCTGGATTGATGACGAATAACGAATATTAGTCCAAAGTCCACTTTTTATATGAGACAAAGAAAACTGACGGCCGTTAATATTGTGCGCGAAATGTTCGATTATAATTTTTTTTTGCACTTTTCCACTTTTTAGAGTTTTGTTTTTTGAACATATAAGGACACTGACGATACTAAATAGTATTTAATGCACTTTAGTACTAATAATAAGTTGATATAAAGTTTTGAGAGTCATATAGTTGTTTTAGATTATTTGCCATTTTTCACAGATGAAATTCACCACAAACACTTGTATAGTAGAATCACTTACTTACACTTGTGTTAATCACTTTTTTAAAATTATATAAGGATTTTTTGTATTTTTAATCGGAATTAAACTGCGGAGATGATTTTGACGATTTCGAGCTTCTACCCGCTTTTTTTCAATTTTTAAGCTATTGCATAGCTTCTATCGCGGGCCTTGAGCGCGGGGACCGATACCAGAAATTCCGTAACGAAAAAACCTCACGCTCCGTGCATCGTCTAACGTCGTTTCAGTTCGGCAGTCTTCGACACGGCGTTGTGTGCGTGCGATTAGACGTATTGTACGACTCTACGAAACTCGCACGAATCGAGACGAGCTGCTCCGAAATCGGACGAATACATAAGCAGCTGTTTATGAGAAAGTATATAGGTGTATAGGTATTTATGTACAACAGTGAATAGCTGTACTTGTAAAATTTGTGTATAAAGTGTTTTGAATATGAATGAACAAAGTGCATTTATTATTAATGAAGAAAGTCACGAAAAAATAGTGAAAGAAAATGAGTGAGTACTCTATATACATACATTTTATTATTATCACAAATGCTTGCTTTGCAATAGCTTTACCGCGGCAGTCCCCGAGTGCCACACGTCTTTTTTTTTTATATTCTATTTATAATATTTCTTAGCGGATAATACATTATATTAATTTCTACCCTTAATTTTCATATAGGTATATTGTAGGTATACACTAAGTGTATTGTTATTTTGTACGCTGCCGCTAGTGTGTGTCTGTCGGTCGCCTGACAACAGCGAGGATCCACAGAATACCAGGAGTTGCGGCCCAGTTGTGTGCTATGCCTCGATCGCATACCCGAGTGGAGTCCCATTCAACTGCTGTTCGCATTGCACTGCCTTATACCTAAGTACCTAACCGCAGCCACCTACTTTGGAGGTATTTTTATGAATAATTAGGTTTAGATAATCTCATCACTGACACTAAGTCTGTTTAATATGGCTATTTTTTTTATTTTTTTTTTTATTATTAATTTAGCTATTATTTGTTGTTTGCTAATATGTATAATATGTTTTCTTTTCTATGTGGTTAGGCAATTAATATCCGTTTATTTTTGTATGTCAGTGATTGTTTATCTTTAATGTCGATACTTTGATATGTAGTGTAATGTGAAATAAGTGTTGAATAAATGTTTATTTATTTATTTAAAATATTAGATTGACATTCTTATAACTCAAACAAAAATTGACATAAATTAACGTGAAGTCAATCCTAGGATCGTTTAAATGTGTTGAAATCTTAATCTCAGGTAGTTAAATTAATGAGATTAAGATTGATTATTAATTTCGGGCGTAGTAGTAGCGAGTCGTGTATATATAGTAATTAATCGCTTTCGTATAACTATGTTACGGTAGATAATTATATTCCTAGAGATATAACTATATTACGGCTTTATCTATCGTACTGTGACGTATACATTATACGACTCGACGTCATATCGGATTACTTTATAAATATTAGTTAATAGATGGCGCTAAGTGCAATAAAAATAAAGTATCGTTGTTCTTTAGTAGCTCATATATATATTTGCTCACGCGGCTTACCCTTCCGCAGATCTCACACTTCGCCACTGATGCTTAGCAAGCTTTTGTGATTGAGGGGGCGGGTCCCTGGTAAGGTTAAGGTGGCAACTGGCAACATAGCTCGCGCCTATTGTGATCACTGTATATGTTAATGCGTGCCGTCAGCTGCTTGTCGTAGATCGTGTTTGAGCCTAATGCAACTGGGTAATCTACATAGCATAATATGTCAAACATCATTCATCATGCATCTTAATCCAAACACGAATATTACCGGACGATCAGAAATACGAGTGACTAATTTTTGAACGTCTGAAACCCTTTCGTAACGTTTGGGCAACAAGTGCAGATTCGCTCAGCGGTTCCTACTCCCTAGTGCCTATTTCTTTGGGGTTCGGTATTATCTGCCTGTCCCTATTGGAAAAGTGAGGGTGAGCATCTATTTGTAACATTATGTGTATCGAGAATTACATTCTGTGTAATTTGTTTTAGTTCCTTCGTCGATCCGTTGCTGGCACTGACACTATGGTAAAATGGTATACCTTACGTTTTGTCAGCCCGTATTAAATTATTGTATAGTATCGTGGGGTAGCACTGGTAAATCATATCTTATGGCTTTGGAACGTACGCAGAGAGCAGTGTTTAAGGTCGCATAAAGGCTGGGTATTCGTTGTCCTACAAATCAACTATACCGCGAGACTAAACTGCTTACGATACGCCATCTATATATTCTCTCTGTTAGTTTAAAGTTCCACAAGACTGCAATGTCAAACATAGTGATCGATGAGCGTACACGTAGATTTCCTAAATGGTACATAAATCGCTGTAAATTCAAGTTAGGTAGCAAATCCGTTGACTACATGGGACCGTCATTGTATAGTAAACTAAACAAATCCTTGAACATAATCCAGATGACGAAGTCGTCCTGTAAAAAACTTGTACACGATAGGCTATTAAGTAAAAGTTATCATGACACAGAATACATCATACATATAATATGGATGGGCCATACACGCGCATCCTAGCTACCCAGGCAGTACCTAGCTCTAAACCCAAGACGCCGTCGTAGGGCTAGGGTGCACACTCATAGAGCACAAAAATGCATATGGCACATATACACACCTCTAACATATCTACACACACACGCATCCTAGCAGTACCTAGTTACTGAACCCAAGACGCCGTCGTAGGGCTAGTGTGCACATACATACCTGCACTACACACACACCGCACTACACACATACTCACACATAGGTACTCTCTTACACACACACACACACACACACACCTTAGCAGCACATAGGTACTGAACCTTTGCGCTGTCGTAGGGCTAAGGCCTAGGGTATGCCCGTGTATACACGGACAAACGTACGAGCACACAATTCACATACATGCATGCGCATTTTACTTCATCCCGTACTACTACTCAAACTACTATATCTTGCGTATACTGTGGTAAATTGGCTATGTATTATTTTTCGTCATATACTGGAAATGCTGTCGCCGTTTTATTGTTTATTATATTGTTTTCGCATATTACAAACAATGGGGCATGAACGGTTTGTCGTACAACTTACAATGTGCATGTAATGTGTTGTTGTCGACACTAAATGTCTCTAAAGTATTTTGCGTACATACATACTATTATATTATACTAGCTGTTGCCCGTGGCCCGCGTAAATACAGCATCCGAAGGAATACTGTACTTTTTCGGGATAAAAAGTAGCCTATGTTTTAATCCAGAGCCCAAACTACTACCATACCACATTACATCGAAATCCGTTCAGTAGTTTTTGCGTGAAAGAGTAACAAACACACATCTATCCTCACAAACTTTCACATTTATAATATTAGTAGGACAGTCCAATAAAATTAGCGTAAACCTCGTAATTAGAGGTAATAAGCTGGAAATTCGTATACACCTTCATTTTAGCGTTCTAAATGTTTCCCTCAAAAGTCTCATAAAATCTCGTGTCTGCGTTTTGCGTCATGTCAATGCGTGAATTTCATTCTATGGCTTCAATGATGTTAAATTTTATTATGGAGTTGTAGAAGTGGAACACAACTTATAAATTTACGACAAATATAATTGTCTGAGATATATATACGGTATAATTTTCATACGGTAATCCACTTGACATACATAGTTCGTCGATTTTTATTTTTATTTTTTCGCCATTCGCCATAATGGCGTCCAAATTTTCAGCCTGATACAGATAGTTCAACTCATCTTTGCGCGCGGAATTATGTGTGCCTTAACCTTGTATATGCACAGTGACTTTGTGTGCGTGACAAGAGGTACAGTGAAGTACAAAATACAGAAACATTTATTACAACTAAAATAAAAACTTAATGTGTAAAATGTATTTTTATTTGTATAAATATTACAATTTTAATATTTTGATATTAAAATTGGTCTTGCGCTGCAAACTGGATCATTTACTAGTTGCAAAAGATCTGTCGCATCCTTTTTCATAAATTCGTATACCTTGGCAATAGTTTCACGAGTCTAAAACAATATCAATACGTTAACTTTAAAAATATTATTTTTTAAAGATTCATACATTATTACAGACTCCTTAAACATTTTCTCCGTGAAGAGCTAGACATTTTCTTAATGACTGTACCCACGCAAAAAAAACGATAAGAACACGTGTTGCTCGGACGACGGCGGTTGCGTCACTGCCACACAAATTAAAGCTGTATAATTACAAGCGCACGCACACATAGCGTCACGCGCAAAGATGAGTTGAACTATCTGTATCATATTATGATGTTCTCCCTGCTGCTTGCGCTAGAAAACGCGGTAACTTTTCTAGTCAACAAAAAAAAGCTTTCGGGTGTCCAAGAGAATAACGGTAATTGTTTTCATCGTGAATATATTATACAATTTAATTAATATTATATCTAACAATATCCCGCGAAAAAACACATCCCACAACCTGCATGCAAATGTGTGAGTGCACGCATAAGCATGCGTAATGCACCTCCCTCCTCCCACACTGCTTATGCGTAGATACACTCAGGAACGAGATCGTGCAAATACGCACACACAGCCACGCAAGCAATAATGTCAGCAAGATCGTGCAAGGCTCCACACCACTATGCAGGTTGCAATTATTTACTTTTACTAACAAACTTTGTTCGCAGGTAAACTTCCTATTTGATTTTCTGTGTGTACGCATAAGCAGTGTAGGAGGAGGGAGGTTTTTTATGCATGCTTATGCGTGCACTCACGCATTTGTCGATTGGTGCACGGTGATAATATAGCACTTCACTACTATAGAGCTTCATAAAACGAATGTAATAAATAATAATATACAAGTCCAAATATAGCCCAAACGCATTGCATATAACAGCCATAAAGCAAAAACATTGTTTAACAAACACGACTCATCTGCTGCAAACATTAATTGTACTCGTGTTATCGAGCCGTAAATGTAATGATAAACTATTATAGTAGGTAAGTGACAAAACCCCTTGGGCGCCGCCAGGATTACTTTAGGCTGGGGCTATATGATCCGGAATCCGGCGGGCCCGGGAAAATTTAAAGCACTGAAAATCGAAGTGTCGAGCTGATATATGATATTGATATTTAGCTCGACACTTGTGTGTTCCATTTTCAGCTCTTTTTTCAATGCTCTCAATTTTCTCCGGACTACCGGATTCCGGACAATATAGTTCCTGCACATGTATTTTAGAAGGGGGGAAGGCAAAAGTTTATTGACAAGGTGATAAATATCAGTAACTTTAGGTAATATTTAAAACACTTCTACTGTACCTACCTAAGATATGTACAAACGAACAAGTTGCCACTCGACCAGTCATACAATCAAAATCGCTTAACAGCACCGATGAACCGCGCGCACGCGCACATACTCACGGACTTCAACAAAGTCTGCAGTCGATGCGGTCACCTACTTTGTGTTTAAATATTTTGAGTCCTAGTGCAAAGGAAAATGTTTAGAAAATGTGCTGAGTTCCAGTTTTTCTCACTACTCGCCGTGAAGAAATTAATTATAAAAATGTATGACATCGAAACAACGCCCCTAGTGGCAAACAATAGTAACTAATTCGATGCTATACAAATTGTAGTGAACTTATTCACGGCGAGTAGTGACAAAATTTCGCACTTAGCACACTGGTCGAGCAGGAAAATTGTCGATATTGTGTACCTACCTACGATTTTCTTATTATATAGAATATAGATATTTCCTACACTAATACAACATGACAATATTGCATGTGTATGTTTAACTGGTATTTAAAATAAAACTAACACAGAAACAGTTTGTTGTGCACCTTCGTACCCTACTGAGAAAGGTACCTACCAAATATTTCACGGGCATGACACATTCTGCAGATTCATCACTGTCAAACTGTCTTGAGGTAATGGCCTGTACAGCAGTTAGGGCTCCTACACACGATGCGATTAATGTTTAGTTAGCAATTAGAAAGATAGTTTTGTTTCTTAGCTGATATGCGTTTTTACCCGACTACGGCGAAGACAAAAGGAAGGGTAATGATTTTAGAATCTATTTATGTATGTTTGTTCCACCGTAGCGCCTAACCTACTGGTCCGATTTAAATAAATGAGGTGTTAATAGATTCTTTAAAATAGCCCGGGTAACATAGGCTATATAATTTACGTAGTCGGTATAAAAATTATAGTTATTAAAGAATATCAGAGAATAACGTACTTGTAAGGTACTGCAAGTACGCTTAAACACGCGCCGCATCTCCCACGGCACCGCCGCCGACACCGCTTGTGTGAATGGGCTAAGGCACGTTATCAACGTGACCTCTGCTACCGATTTACCGATATTGGCTAGATAAACAACAAACGTGTGATCCCTCTTCTGATAATTCTGATATCCGCCATATTTGAACTAGTAGAAGTGGGATCACAAGTTCTGTCTCGTTTGACCTTGGCCAGGTAGTAGTAGGACACGAGCAACGACGACCCTTAAGTTATTTAAACGAACATAATCAGTCACACTTGTGTACGATAGCGACGTTGATATATTGTGTTAACTTATTTGCAAATTAGCGACAGGATTTCGTAACGGAGAATTAATATTGCTACCGCACAGTACCTAAAATAAAATACTTCAGTGTAAGCTTACACTGAAGTATTTTAATCCAATATAATATCTCGTGAGTCTTGACTCATGCCAGAAACATTTGAATAAGGACATTCGCACTTCATTTGTCAGTTTTTTAAGGTTGCCCTTTTTGTAAAGGCCAACCAACAGTTTGGTACTTCGTGTATACTGTCATCACTAACTGTTTCAGTTAATAAGGTGTTGATTTAAAAAGTATTTTCCAAACACGTAAGCTCCGAAAATATTTATGAATCATCCTACTACTATTATAAGTGTGAAAGTTTGTGAGGATGGATGGATGGATATTTGAAATGAAATGAAATGAAAATATACTTTATTGTGCACAATCAACAGTTACATACATACATATACACTATAAACTATACACAGAACAAGACGAAAACACACAAAGGCGGCCTTATTAGGTACTAAACAGCAATTTCTTCCAGACAACCTTTGAAAGAAAGGATTAAATTGCTGGAGAAGGGTACTGTGCTTAAAGTATATCTAAAAATTATAAATATAGAGTATACATGAAAATAAAATCCATAAATAAAAATAAAATAATAATACATACATAATATCATAAGAACTAATTAATATTTAAAATATTATATATACAATGTTAAACAATAAATATAAATAATAACTACATATCATGGATAAAAAGGTAACTACTTTCGACACATACTAAGGTAGTAGTCTTTAGGGGCAGATTTAAAAGTATTTAATGTTTTACATTGTCTAATTCAGTAGAGAGAGAGTTACTCTTTTGTTACTCTTTCACGCAAAAACTACTAAACGGATTCAATAGAAATTTGGTAAGGTAGTAAACCTTACCAAATTATAGAAATTTGGTAAGGTAATAACCTTACCAAATTTCTATTAAATCCGTTTAGTAGTTTAGGCCCTGGCTTAAAACAAGCTACTTTTAATCCCCAAAATGTACAGTATTCCCGTGCGACACTATATTAACGCAGGCGGAACCGCGGGAAAAACCTAGTATATTTTAAAAGCATCGAATTGTAGTCACAATGCAATCAATAGGAGGAGAATAGGAGAGAAATATTTTCACAACACCACCTACTAGCTGGAAATGTTTGTATTTCCGTTTGCTCAAGGACATAATATTGTGATGTTTCAAACAACATAAAGGCTATTTTCAGACTGAACGTTTTTCTCGAAATAAACAGACGCCTGCCGTAGGTGATGACATGTTTATGCATACAAAGTATGTATAAACAATTCTCTTTATCTTGATAGGTTTACACATATTGAGCTGGTACACATAAGGGACTCTCAAAAACGCGCGCTTTGCGAACACGCGTGCGATTTGTGAACGCGCGTTTTAAACAAAGTGCAGACCACTTTATGTATTTTGATTTTTATTAATAAAATGAAAGAAACAAAAGTCTGTCTCAAACAACTGACAAATAAGAAGATAATAAATAAAATGTTTATAATTAATTACAAAGTATCTACATACATTGCATTTATTAGTCCCAAATTAGCGCCCGTCGATATTTTCTAATACGCGTCTAGTCTGCGCGTTTGACGTGTACTCTTTCTAAAACCCCAATCGTAAAACGTGCGCGGTCAGGAAATCCAATGTGAACCAGCCTCGTCCGTGCAATATTCAACGAGGCTTCCAAGAAACGAGGCGCTACGCTTTAAACTTGTTATTTTCTAAAACAAACAGTGAAATGACGCTGTAATTCAGTTTCAGGCTGTGCATTTGTGATGGTGCTACAACAGAGTGGAGAATGGAAAATTGGGAGGACATTCACTTTGTAACGACGTTCTGCAACTGACGCTTAATATACGATGTTACTTTGAAGTTGACAATTTGTCAATAAAACCGTTTATGTGTCCAACCAATTTAGTAACACAGAACGAAGTACCTGGGTAACCTAGCTTTGCTCGGAGTTTTAGTAAATTTTAATAAATAAAAAGAATCACAATAATATTTATCTAAGCGGGATTCGAACCCACCACATTCCGAATTTTCGAACAAACCAAAAATTATACAGAAGCATACCAATCTATCAATCGGACTGACATATTGGAGGATAATGACATGTCGAAATTATTAATGATATATTGTTGCACGACGAAAGAAAAAACATATGTAGCTTGAAAATGCGCAGTTTCGCAGGGATAAGACCTAGTTAGATAGATTTTTCCTCCCCAAAACTCCCAGCATATTTTTCGACATTACGATTTTATATATACAAGATTGTCTCGTTTATGGTATAAGATAGCGGTTTTGTAGGAAAATCTAATGTATAAAACAGTTTCAACGTAGTATGTAACACGCGCGGAGCAACAACACAGGAATTAATTTGAGTTGCATCTTGCAACCACCACACATGAAACAAAATGGCAGATCTGTCAAGTGACGTTTCAAAAGTATTTGACATAGACAGGAACATTCTTAGCTAATCAGTCGTTTCACATAAATATGTTGAATGACATAAAAATGTTGGTGACCGAACAGGCCGAGCCAATAGTGCAGGAACCAAATTAAAAATTACAATAATATTATGATTCTGTTTTAAAACTTTATCCTAATTGACTCTGTAGTTTGTACACAATATTATTAATATAAAGTTACATATTTTATAAGGTAAGTTGGGCAAGAGGGGCACACTTTATATTTCTTTTCGTGTCAAGACTCAAGAGGAACATACATTTTGTATGCACTGCCACTCATCATCTTCACTCATTTCAAACGTGGGAGAGCCATGTTTCGGCAGGAATGGGCCGGCTCGATCGGATAAATACCACGACCTCGTAGAAAGCCGTGAAATAACGCTTGCGTTGTGAGTGAGGTTACCGGAGGCCCAAGGGGGGTTGGGGATTATAAGGACCAGAAACGCAAATGTTGAGGAGTGTAACACCTCAGGTGTTGCGAGTATCAATAGGCGGCGGTAATCGCCGCCTATTGATACTCGATCAGGCGATCCATGCTCGTTTCATGGTCGATTTCATAAACAAAAAAAAAAAACCAACCTCATCTGACAATAAATATGTTTACCGTCATATTTACCGCCACACCTTTACGCTAAGCCCTGTATTGATCACGTCGTGACTATGGCGTGGGGGATTACGATTTACGGGAACCACCCGAAAGTGTCTCGATAAATTATTGCCTTTGAAAACAATATCCTTGTCTAACACAAAGCCAGCCAGAACCCCGATCCGATATTGAATATTTCGTAACCTGCAGGATTATGTTAAAAATGAGACGTAAACATGGGTAAATTGCGTAATGTAATTGAAAATAATGGTGGTACACTGAAATTAAGGTAATACCTAAAGCGAGTACTTCAAACAGTCATGGAATACATTTTTAATCCGTGCAGCGTTAAGCCCATTTGCTCTCAATAAACATTATCGGCCAATAACTTCGGCACTGCTCAGGCAGCAGCGGCTGTTCACTGTTAACTTACACTTTCATTTTACTTTTGATGAATTATAAATGAATCGTCTTGATATCCTAAACTGAATTTGGGAGTTTGGACCAATCAAAACGGGTTTGACGTTCGTTTGACGTTTATGAGAATACCATTTTGCAGTTTTAACACATCAGGACTGGATCGGAACTATATTATTGCAGGCAATTTATTTAATATTATGTCTAGGAATATCTTGTTTCCGAGTGTACGCATAATAAGCAGTGTGGGAGGAGGAAGGTGTGCTTTACACATGCCTATGCGTGCATTCGAACATTTGCTTGCAGGTTGTGGGTATTTTTTCGCGGGATATTGCCAGATATTGTATTAATTAAATTGTGTGCAATGGATTTCCGCGAAGTAACGCCTGATTCTATTAACTTTGTTATTGCAGGATTTAATTTGCAGAATCGACTTCCTGGGCTAGGCTGTAATCCACAACGCTAGCCTACTGAGTGTAAGTATCTATATCTAAGTGCATAAATATCACAAGAAGCGAAATTGTGAAACTACGTAATGTAAACCAAGCAACTAATTATATACAAAACGCTGCGGTTGTCTGTGCGGTCGTGCACACATTATCTGCTTACCGGCTTATTACGTCAAGTATGTATAATGTTAAAAATGTATTGCCTTCTTTGGCTTCCTCATAATTGGGTTAAAACATGGGCAGCTAATAGGCTAGAGCTATTTTAAGCACGGATCCCATCCTAAAACCGCCAACAGTTTTTTGTTAGCAACACCAAAATATCTAACTGCACAGCCAGCTTTATAACATCCAGTGCTCTTGATCATAACAAAATAATATTCTTCTTCGAATATAAATGCAAAACATAATATTTTATATAAATCAAGACTAACCTAAACCTACCAAACATTTTTACTCCAGACTTCAAGTGTAAAAAATAAAAATGTGGATTTAAAAAAGAAAACGACGAAAAATTAATTAAATAAATAAATACAATATATACAGCCGAACGTATAACCGCCCTTCCTTTTTTTGGAAGACGTTTAAAAAAGGTGTAAACTCTTCATACATATTCAAAGAGTTTATGTTTTATTTCGTCTTTTTCCATAAAATACACAGGGGAAATTTTCTTACGAATGTCCCAGCCGCGGGGGATAGGATTATATTATAAGACTTTTTGAGTATTCGACGCGATAGATATCTTCAGCTTAGAGTTTCGACTTTAGATGAATGTTTTCGCCTAGTTTTAGTTATTCTAGTTTAAAAAACTACTAACCCAATAAGCGTAATTCCACTACTGGATAAGATAAACTTAATCAACATCGGTGCATGAGTTTGTTTATTGCGGCCGCTGGAGATAAGCAATCGTCCGATTCTCACTGATTTAGAAATCAAGCTTTAACGATAAAATGTTAATTATTTTTATTGATGACCGTTTCGAGAAATTTCAGCCATTTCCGAGATACCGATTATACATAATATACAAGATTTGCTCGTTTAAAGTATAACAAATTACAATGCACATGAAAAATTAATGCATTTGTGATATTTATATGTATATATTTCGTTTTATATCCTTTAAATTTTATTTTAATGTATGTAAATAATATAACTTAAACAATACATTCTTATTCTAGTAAGACGATAAAATAAATAATACAATCTTATTCTTAACAAACATGGTAAAATTCTCGACTTGGTTTTGTCCAATACCACGGTGTCAGTCTAAGCTAGTCTTGATCCATTGGTCAATAAGGATTCATATCACCCGGCCTTATCAATTATGTTAAACACGACACATTCCCAACCACTTAAGTCGAAGAAACGTACCGTTTACCAATACAACAAAGGCAATTACGATTCCATTCGCCGTGACCTAATACACACTGACTGGATTGACATAATTCAATTGGGCACTATTGATGACGCACTGAGTAACTTCAACAAAATGATATTTGAACTTATCGACTTGTATGTTCTCCGGCGTAGAATTAAACCTAGTAAATACCCACCCTGTACCTGTAACTCTACTCTCATTAACATCATTAAAGAAAAGTTTTACTAAGTATAAAACGTACCAGAATATGTCCGATCTACGTACGTACCAATTACTCTGAGACAGAGCCAAAGACATTCAGAGAGCTTGTCATGAGATGTATTTGGCGAACATTGAATTCTCAATATCCACTAATCCTAATAATGTCCTAATAATAATCCTAAATCCTAATAATAATGTTCTGGTCATATGTTAAAAGGAAACGCCGCGATAATTATAATTTTCCATCAAGTATGTCATATGGCGACCACAGTTGCAACGGGAGGCATGAGATGTTTACTTTTAAATAAATTTTTTAGTTCTACGTTACTTAATGCCTCATCATCACTGAACAATGTCATTTCAAACGAGACTACCAATTGTCACATTGATAATACCGAGGTTGACATATCCACCTACCTTGCCTTGTTGCCTTCGACCTACCTTTGCCCTGCAATAATACATTTTTTTAAAGGCACAGGTCTACCACATCCAATCTCATTACGTTCACTGATTTCGTTTCTGAACACATGGATGATGGTTTCCAAGTCGACGAAGTGTATACTGACTACAGTAAACCTTTCAACCAGATCGATTACAATATATTCCTTAATAAACTCTACGAGCTAGACATAAGGGGAGACCTCATAAGGTGCTTCTCCTCGTACGTACAAAATAGATCTCAATCAGTCGTATTAAACGGCTTCATGTCTTCATGGATACCCAGCCCCTCCGGGGTCCCACAAGGCCCTCTTTTAGGACCCCTCCTCTTCATTTTGTTTATCTATGACATTGGTAACTGCTTTAAATTTTCTAAATTCCTGATGTTTGCTGATGATATGTAAAATTTTCTACCTATTAAGTCCTGTCCGATGCGTCTTTACTCCAGGAGGATTTAACTCGCTTAGCAAACTATTGCCTACGTAACAAGCTTGACCTCAAGATATACAAGTGTAATGTTATTTCCTTTAGTCGTAAAAACCACCCTTTTATTTACGATTGCTCTATCGGCAATAAACTTGTATCTCGCTTCTCCACCATTAGATACCTGGGAATTATAATAGATAGCAAGCTCACATTCGAATCTCACATAGATTATATCATCACCAAATCAGTTAATCCTGGTACCTTAACTTTAAATTCAAGATTCCCTACCTTAGCTACAAAGAACGATGCAATCGCTTTCATTTTCTACCACTTATATCTAGACGTGATATCGCTGATGTTCGATACCTGATGAAACTAGCTCAATCAAAGTTAGACTGTTCCGATCTTTTAACTAAAATGAAATTTAATGTTCCATCACGTCATTCTCGAATTAGGAATATTCTTCACATTCCTTATGCACGCATAATGTATCTCCTAAATTCCTTCCTTCTTAGATCGTCGAAATCGTTTAATCAGTTCGTCAAGTCCGCACCAAATATTGACCTGTTCACTAGCAGCCTAGCATCTATCAATACCACTATCCTAAATAATACCAAAGTGAAAACAGTTTATGTTATGGCTCTCCTACTAACACAATATCTACATTTTTTACTTAGTTCGTAGTATCTTTATTATTTGTTAGTTAATGTACTTTAGTAGTTGATTGTCATTATATTTCAAAATTTATTTTGCTTATAATTTAGTTTATAAGAAATTTACTAACCTTATTTACTATTTTCTTTGTAATTAGTTTATAAAATCGAACTATCTATGGAGGCTTGTAATTGGCTTTTTGTATCCTATCTTACAGTATACTGTAATACTGAAAGCTGTAAGCCACCCAAATAACATAAATAAAATAAAAATATGTACCTTCTATGGTTTTAAACAACAAACACTTTATGAAATGAAAATAACCGTAGCAAAAACCGTAGCAAATTGAATACAATAAAATTTTAAAATAAATTCATTTAATGTAATGTAAACTTACATACTAAGGCGGGTCAATAAGTCCGTGACTTTTTGAATTTCTAACCTCCTTACTGAAAAAGCAACATTACTCCTGTCAACAGGCATCTGTCAGTTGACTCCTATCAAAAATTTGAACTTGCTGCGTCAGTTAGTTTGTGTTTTACAGCTATCTTTATCAGACTATCCAGTAACTTAAGGAAACAATGGAAAAAAGTGAATTTCGTGTGCTTATTAAGCATTATTTTTTGCGAAAAAAAAACCATTACCGAGATCAAGGCTAAGCTTGATAAATACTATGGGGACTCTGCACCATCGATTTCAATGGTAAAAAAGTGGTTTACTGAATTTCGTTGTGGCCGTACAAGCACTGAAGATGCCGAACGTCCTGGACGCCCAGTTGAGGTCTCTACACCCGAAACAATCGAAAAAATTCACGATATGGTGTTGGCCGACCGAAGATTGAAGTGCAAGAGATTGTGGAAGCCATAGGCATCTCGCATGGCTCAGTGGTTTCAATTTTGAATGATCACTTGGGCATGAGAAAGCTTTCCGCAAGATGGGTGCCGCGTTTGCTCACAGTCGACCACAAACGCAATCGTGTAACAACTTCACAGGAAGGTTTGGCGTTGTTTAATCACAATATGGAGGAGTTTTTTAACCGTGGACGAAACATTGATCCATCACAACACACCAGAGACCAAACAACAGTCAAAACAGTGTGTTTCTAAGGGTGAATCGGCGCCAAAGAAGGCCAAGGTGGGTTTGTCAGCCAATAAAGTTATGGCGACTGTTTTTTGGGATGCACGTGGGATAATCCACATTGACTATCTTCAAAAGGGAAGAACAATGAATGGGGAATATTATGCCAACTTATTGGACTGCTTCAATGAGGATTTGAAAAAAAACCGACCTCATTTGGCCAAGAAAAAAGTTCTTTTTCACCAAGACAATGCAAGGGTGCACACATGTGCAGTTGCCATGGCAAAAATCCATGAATTGGGCTATGAATTGCTCCCACATCCACCCTATTCTCAAGATTTGGCTCCGAGTGACTACTTCTTGTTCCCAAACCTGAAAAAATGGCTCGGTGGAAAAAGATTTGACTCCAATGATGAAGTCATCTCGCAAACAGGCCTATTTTGAGGACCTCCGATAAATCATATTTTTTGGAAGGGATAAAAAAATTGGAGAAGCGTTGGACAAAGTGTATAGAGCTCAAGGGGGACTACGTTGAAAAATAAAATGATTTATTTATCAAAAAATCTGTGTTTTATTCCAAAAGTCACGGACTTATTGACCCGCCCTCGTACGATTGACATTTGAATTCTACGTAATGTAAATTTAGATACGTACCTAAATCCGAATATATTCATTTGTACGAGACACAAACTTTATAATATCACTTTTAATCTTCGAATCGCTCACAGAACAAAACTAAACAAACCGTGCATACGCGATTTCTTTGAAAATCATGTAGTATTAAAAATCTTATTCAAAAACAATTGCACTATTAACAGAAAACAGTAGCATTGTAGAATCTCAGCTCGGAGCCGCCGCCTGGGGTAGGAAGCAACTGTTTTTTTTGTGGTTGTAATCGTCAATATGCCGATAGCAAATTATCAGTTATGTATTTTGACTAATCATGTGATAAGTAAATGCGATAAAACTCCTTATGCCAGTCCTATAGTACGAAAGGTTGATACAGAATCAAGATGTGCTGTTGATATGGGACATTGCAATTTGCAGTACAAAGTGCATGATAAAACAAAGGAAAAATACCGTGGAAGTTATCATTGCATAGTTTCTAACAGTTAAGTTATTAGTATTTAGTGCAAGAAATAGGGTAAAACCAGGATAGTTGCCCAAGGGTTGGGTGTCCCGATATTAATTCCTCTAGTTTTGCGAATGAATTGTATACTGTTTCAATTATTTATCGAAAGACTTTTCAGCTACCACTTAGTTGACTGTATCGCAAACTACTGTGTAATGCGCATCCATAAATACGCAAAATGCGATCAAAGTTTAGGGGATAGTCGTCCCATTTTGGGGATGGACGTCTATCCTATACGGGATTTATTTAGATTAGGCAAATATCCCATACGTGGAATAGATGTCACAAAATTAAGATGTCCGCTAAAATCGCAAAAACTCTAAAAATATTCAATAACATATTTTTTACTTTATTATAAATAGGTCAATGAAAACTCGAAGTACCGACTGGTTATATAAATAAAGCATTTTACTTTTTTTACTAAGCTATATGGAGTAATTTAAAAAGTCGAGGAAATATCCTGGTTTTACGAACCATACGGCTGTTGCGAAATATCTAGACACTTACAAAGCCTCTATACAAATGATCGATCAAAATCTGATACATTTCGAGTTTTCGAACTTCTACCATCTTCTACTACTATACGATACTTATGCAGCTAGTAGCGGCGTCTCGTCTGCACCGTTTTAAAATTGGGTCGCAGTAATGCACGACAGCCACCGGTCGCGATCGTAGCCCGAAAGGATGCGCGTTTGCGACCAGCCCAAATCACGAAATTCGCATGATACAGCAGCTATGTGAGAGAGGATGGGACTTTCTCTTCCGGCTGCGAGATCAATTTTACACCGTTACCTACATATATATAATTATATACTTATGCAGCTATATTATTTATTATTGTTTATATCTGCAGAGTGCAGACCCGCCTATTTTGTATATAGCCGTTGCATTTCGTAGCTTTTCGTAGCGCACCCGGTACTACGGAGAGCAATATAGTGATGACGTCATGAGGCGTAGCGCGGCGTAGCCGTAGGGCGGGCGACGTAGTACGCTGTAGTGGTTGTCAAAAACGTATCGGATTGACGTAGGGTTGCAACTTGCAATAAAAGGTTTGATGTTGTAACTAAAATTCGACTCAGTACCTATAGTCTATTCGCGTTAAGAAGGCAATCATGCGTACAAATAATGTCAAAATGACTTCATTTAGACATAATGTGTACGCATCATTGCCTTCATGACATGTAGCCAATTAAAGTAAGTACTTTAATTGGCTACATGTGAACACAGCTTATGTGTCATTGGTCAATTTTGACTTTCGTACGCATGATTCACTTACTCCTTTTCGCGAATATACTAGATATACATAATAGGTATTTCCTCCTCCATCAGTCGTGCTCCTCATGTCTAAGGGTCGTGACCACCACCTTCCATGGTCTTTATCCTTATGATATTACTCCACTTTTTCGTGTCCCGGCCCACTCGAAGTGCATCCTGTACTGTGCTCTTGAGTGTTGTACGGATCTGATCGGATCAACGCATCGGGTTTCGACCACGGAGGCTTTTGCCTTCCAGCTTGCCAATGACAATTAGCTTTTCTAGATTATCTCCGTCTTTCCTGGCAATATGTTCCGAAGTATTTAAGAGCTCTCTGAAGGCAGATGGTCGAGAGCCTGACTTTGAGCGTTGAGTCTTGTAATTATGGATGTGTTAGTCTGGAATGCCGTCCACGGGATGCGGAGCAATCTTCTCCAACACCCCTTTTCAAAGGCATAGATTCTTTTGCGATCCGCGGACTTCAAGGTCCATGTCTCCGCTCCATAGAGAAATATGGAAAAGACAAGCGTGCGAACGAGTTTGATTTTGGTCTTCAGCGTTGTCTACATTTTCAGTTTTATTTAACTGGGACATGGCACTCGTTGGCATTCTAATCCTTCATCTCGCCTCTGGTTCACAAGACCCGTTTTCATAGGTATTAACCTAAGTAAAAAAATTACCTAAGTTAAAAAAGTATTGTATAAGTGCATTTTGTTAATCTGCTAGTTATTATCTAATATGTACTAGGACGTAGATACTTTAAATTATATAATAAACAATAACTTCAACTGAAATAGTAATGAATATCTATTAATATTTAACTAACCATTGCGATTTATGCTACCTTAATCAAACGAAAAACATATTTAAATGACGCATTACAGTTTTAATCGTACTTCTGTTTGTCGCGCACTTCTGTATGCGCACTAAATACTGCGCATTACTGTCGGTAATGAACATTAACAAGGTGAACATATAGCGCCGACAATTCCTGGCTCGGAAAACGATCTCGAATTGGGCCGGTGACGTAAGTGCAATCAGCCGCTACGATGCAATCGCTAACGAGGGTGGACACGGTGTTGCCAGGTAAGGACAAAAGTCCTTCAGAGCAGTGACGTCTTGGTGCTCATTGTACAAGATGTTTTCATGTGGACCAGGCGTGCGTTGTGATGATGGTATAATGACGAAGCTACTAAACTAATCTCGGATTGGGCCGGTGACGTAAGTGCAATCAGCCGCTACGATGCAATCGCTAACGAGGTGTGGACCCAGTGTTGCCTAGTAAACCAAGAGTCCTTGTGAGTTATGCCACCTCGGGGGTCATTAAATAAGGTCTGTGTTCAGAGGGAACAGGCGTGGATGGTTATGATGTTAATGAGGAGATTACGCTTTTTTCATATTAGCATGTTAGTCGTATTTTTTTTTCTTGCAAATGTTATTCATTTCCGTAATCGCAAACATTAATTAGGAATTCGTACCACAACGTACCACGTAGCCACGTAGCCTGTGGCAATAGTCCCGTATTAAGGACCATTAACAAAGTAGGACATTATAATTTCCCACTATCGTTCAGTTTCCCTGGCCTTGGACGATATCTGGCAACACGGAGCACGGATGTGCCTGCAGTGCATCATCTCGAGAGGTGTCCAAGTGGCGCCGCAGTCAATCATTCAATTATGCACTCCTCGGCCGGATCGTTTGCAGAATTGTCAGAATTATCTCCAATCATCTCGAATAAACGCATTAACGTACTCCACATACCGTCTATTAACATTCGTGTAGGTATACCTAATATTTTAATATTTTGTACGCGTAGAGACAATTAACATAAAATTACAATATTATGTGTCTCACGCTTCGACGTTTTCGCTATGTGGTCATTGGTCAGAGACAACAAAATTATTTAAAATTTAGAAAACATTATCGTCGTAAATATAAAAAATAAGTAAAAAAAAATTTTTTTGGCATCTAAACACATCTAGATAACAAAAAGAAATTGTGCCAACAATCGCTTCCTTGAAAATATTTGTACGTGACAAAAAGTCCGTCAGCACATCTCGGTGGGAGTGTTTTGGATTCCATCAGCGACTCCTCGATATTTCTTATCTATGGTGATGAATGACACGCAAATAATGTAAAACGTAGACCAATTTCGGGAGGAACATAATTTGAAACACTTGCGGCCGTCATCAAGAAAATCACTGTTGAGAAAGGCTCTTCTAAAATTTTTCCTTCTATTTTTTTGGGTTCCACAAAATATACGAAACTAGTTTGATTTATATTTTATTCGTCCTTGTTTGTATGTTTGTTACACGCCGAAAAAAATTTTGTTAGTCATATTTTAGGAGCTATAATAGACCCATACATTGACACATAAATTGAGTTACCGCAATGTGGGCGAGACCACTGGTTTGTAATTAACACTGCATTCATTTCCTAGTATTAGTTACAAGCGCTGTTTGTCCGTTTTGTAAAAACCTAGTTTAGAGGCCCCAGTGGGACACACGCGGTCGCATGTAATTTACAGAGTTGTTATACCACGCCACGTCGGAGCCTCATTCTCGTGCGTTGTACGTGATTTTACGCTGTCTATAAAACAACATAATATACATAACTACTCAAGTAGAAACTAAATAATTACTTTTCAAGATGTAGTGTCAAAAAATGACACCTTTTTTAAAAAATCTAGAAGCTACCATTTACCATATCAGAAGTGGGATACACGCTGCTTCATCGTTTTACGGCCCGTTTCAATAACCTATCTACTAATAACTATTTGTCAAAAACGTCGAATTTGTTTCGCAAAAAACTGGCAAATAATCGAATGACGACGTTTTTAACAAATAGTTATTGGTAGATAGGTTATTGAACCAGCCGTTAGTCTCTATGAGTCATAGTCCACTGTCATAGACTATGACAATCGCAGTTTCTGGACGCACTAGGGTTAAAAATTAAATTTTACGTTCTGCAAATTACATTAAAATGTTTCTATTTATTTTGTACAGGCCTGTCAAATATTAGTGACAATATTATGAGTAGCTAATAAAGATTAGTGACAATATTATGAATAGCTAAGGACACCATTTAAATTAATTAATTCGTTTCTATTTTACATTCATAAATTATTTAAATGTTTTGGTGGTTCTTTTATGATGTGAAAACACAATATGGTCACAATAGTTTAAAATTATATAACATCTAGATAATGTCAGTTAACAATATTATGTTATCGATAACTCAATTCGGAACAGAGATAAAGAAAACTACTACATAGAAACAATTCTCTAATCTCGATAGTTTTATCAGATTTGATCAGGATCCCAAATAAGACACTTGGGTATGTAGATTATGTATGTAGAACAGCTTCTTTGAATCGATATCAAACTCGTAAACAGGTGTAGATAGCGATGACAGTGAATGGGAGAGTCACGAGTTGGTGACACGATTCTTTGAATCGGATGAATCAGATCACGACGGAAACAATGTTTATTCTCCCTATATGAAAGGTATGTAAATAAGAAAGTCGTAGATAGATTGAGAGGACAATGGGGCGGGCGTGAAATCGATATGGACTCGGTGGACGTAGTGGCTCATTGTTTCGCGCACAACGTGACTGTCCTGTTACACGTTCAATGTGACACGGCATCGTGTGCTCACACCGTCACGACCTAACCTACAGAATGCTGTCATTCCACATTACTGTCCCATTTTACATGGAAAATATAAACAAAAAGACCATGAGACTGTGCAGAAAGTTGCGCTAGACGAAACGGCAAAATGCCAAGTATCGAGAATCGGCGAGGTCCAAAGAAGTTATATGAAAGTGATGAAGCTAAAGAATACGTCAGGATTGAGCTTGTTGCAGATTTAAGTGTGCTTTTAGCACAAACGAACTCGATAACAATTTTGCCGAAAATATGAGCCGTGCGTATATGTTCTGCCCTCGTTTCCAATAAGGAAACAACAATTCCTCGGAACCGTCTATGTAGACAGTACCTACATACTAATAAATCATAAGTACTTAAGAGGAAATATACAGAACATGATTTAGTTCCTAAACTCATAGGCTATTCCGGTAGCATAGCGGACTGCTATTTCTGAATGCCTCAAAATAAATTTAAAATATTTTTTTGCAAGTAAAAATAATATACTTCTTATACATAGGCTTTATGGCATTAATGAACGTGCGATTTAGTGCGAGATAAATTTATCGATCCCCTTCTAGTGCGTACGTCGGGGCTGGGGGTTGCCGAGTGACCTAAATATACCAGGGTCAATGTCAACAGAGACTGCTGGGTTTAAAACGCCACCAAAACGATTTAATCACATTAAAGTAGGAACCCAAAGTGTCAAGTAATTAAGCATTCCAAAGATAACAATTTCATAAAGGTCAAACGGCACTTTATCTTAAGCGACTTTATTTTATTGTCAACAAAAACGTTCTATTTAGCGAAATCCTTTCGTGCACTTTTTCCTTATTTTTACGATTTAATTTAAATATTCGTCCACAATGACACTTTTAATTAGCTTTAGGATATGTCTTTAAAAAATAACTATACAACCATAAATAAAAGTATCCATAATTACTGTTCAATGATTCATACGAATTTTTCCTCTATAACACTTGCGTCCGGTCATAATCTCTTTTGCCCGGAAAACATATAATTTCGGTTGATCATGAAATATATTTCTGGCATCAATTAAAAACTTGCAGTAGGCACCGCGTGAAATGATAATTGAAAACAAATACATATCTGCCAAAACTTCATCGCTGATCAAACGAAGTTGGTTCAGCTGTAGGAAACGCGCACACGTAATAAAGTTAAGAATAAATTTTATGGATGTGCATTGACACATTTCGCTGCTAATCTAGGTACATTGAGGTACTTTTGTTAGCAACAATAACTCAAGACGAACTTTAATTATTATTTTGTAACGCATGCCTGTAAGCGCCAAATAGGTAAATCTTCAAGGCCAACTGGGTAAAAGTAGCTTCTCTGCGTAGCTCCGTGTATGAGAAAGAAAAGAATATGTTTATTCAGTACTACTATTTTTTGCGTTTAACCCCGATTCTCTTCAAATCAATGCGGTTAAGAAGGTTTTAGTTTATATCCAACCACCAAGGTGGCAAGACAGCTCTTATCCGGGAGTGGATCTGGGCGCGACCGACTGGCCTCGACACAACCCTCCGCTGAAATTATCATGAAATAGCGCTTCGAGAGGCGTGTTTTGACTCGCATAGAGCTTATGTAATACAGCCGCCACTTTCATCGCATTAAAGACATCCCACTAATCTCATCTTCAGCAATCAATCTAAAACAGTGGAAATACGCACTACGAGGTTATCAAGGAACGGTAGCAATTACACTATAATATATTCAATACGAAGGTATTGAGGGTATATGTAAAAGTTAATTATACAACTTACATAGTTAACCATTTCTAAACATGGCTTTTAATAACATTTACCTTTAACCTGCTATAAAAAATACTACTTATATCCATCTCTATTGAGCGGCGAGTGGATTTAACGGGATACGCGTTTCTCCCTCATTAGTCACAGGCTTTATTCATATAAGTCTGCTCGGAGTTTTAGCGCAACTTTGATCGTAAATAAAAAACAAAGTAAGAATGAAAAAAAAAGCAAGCACATACCCGACACAGTTTGATTATTCAGCAATTGAGATAACTTTACTTCAGACAAAAATATTATATAATTTTTTCATAAAACACCACAGCTAAGTGTCGATTTGCGTAATTTGAGGACGCCTTTTCTAAAATGCTTTACAAAGCAGTATAAATGTATGCACTATAGCTTCTCTTTTAGGTATAGATTACTATTTTATGGGTATATCCTTTTTTCCCGATATTAGGTGAAATAACAAGCATTGTCCTCGCGCGCCGCACTGAGTTCGAGACGTTGGCTAGCGCACTCTTAATATCAGCTACTATCGAAGTCATTCATAATTTAAAAAAACAGAAAAAATAATATATTTTCCGCTCGAAATTGAAAAAGACGCGGAACTGGAGCGGAAAGCGATTAATGTTGGCTGAATACGAACCGTTGTCGAGAATGAAAAATAAAATGGCGAACGTTTTTTGCAACGAGCGTCGCTCATTTGCGGTATACATATAATGTCGGATGAGACAATGGGGACAATACCGGCCTGATCCCCCTAACCCACCCACCACTTGGTTCGCGGCGCCTAAACATTTTATGTCGGCCAAGGACGCCTAGAGGCATGCACGAAACCGTAACAAAGACGGCTTCGTATGATAAGCACTGAATTAACAACATACACTGCTTATGCAGATCCAACTCCCCGCCTCCATTTCCACGGACAGAGCCGAGCTAGTCACTAGCCTACTTTTAAAGCATACATTTGAGCAACTTAAATATAAAGTTGCTACAGGCGCTGCGCATATTGCTCTGCAGCTGCATACTTGTTTAAGTAAAATGTGTCTAAAATATTCTGCATCCCTCCAGTTTATTTTTTAGTATGGGCCAACTTCGAAGAGTGAAGGTTCTATTTTGTTATATAAAGGTAGCCTACCGATTTACGCGACCGCGACGCGCGACTGAGCCTGGGTCGCCCGTCCGCGAAGCACTTAACAAATGCCGTGACCGCGACGCGCGACCGGTGGGCGTGGCCCGAGAACCCGATTTCCTGGTTCAGTGGTCGCGGTGCGCAGTCTCACGTTGCGGTCTCTAACATCGGTATGCTACGGGTTATTCTACAAAATTTTAAGTAGGTAAGTATGATAAGGTTGGTATATTAAAATGCCTACAGAGTAATCTACTGCAGAGAATTTAGCACAGCCTCTACATAGTAATAACGAAATAGACTATATAGAGTGTTATTAGCGAGAAGGCCACCGGTGGCTGCCGCGCGTAGATAAGCGCAAGTGCGTGCCTGAGATAGGGTACGTTCTGTAAGGTAAATATTTGTGCCACCGCTTAGACCATAATATTACATTTTTATATTAAACGCGAACGAACTTTTGTAATAAAGATGACGGTATAAATAATTTCATACACCAAGCAGAATATTATAAAACTTCGGACGACCAAGGGGGGTTGGGGATTTTAAGGACCACGAACCTCTGGTGTTGCGGTCGGCGGTAGTAGCATTACCAGCAGGCGATCCGTCTGCTCGTTTCATGGTACATTTCAGTAAAAAAAAACTTCGTAGACCGTTGTACGTGTCACCGGAAATACGTTAACTATTATGAGAGGAAATATTTATTGAAAAAAGTAGGAAAATTATGACAGTAATATTTTTGTAATAACTAGCAGTAAGTTAAATATATAAAATTCAATTAAGACTTCTATAGTAAATAAATAAAAAATAGGAAATATGAGCTCTTCTAGCAAGTGTCGCGCCTCAAAAATGAGGAAAAATATTTACCTACGCTGCCACCAATTTTTGTTTTCTCCTGACACATGTCATGCGGACTTAATGTACACACAAATATTTATCTAGTGAGACCCGCCCTCCCCCATGTCAGGACTGTCGCCGCGGTCTTGCTCTTGACATTTCGCCTTGGCTATGTGTACTTTAAAATATAAATACACGTAATGAGGCTACACAATCGCAATTAAGATCTTTTATCGTTTTCACACTAAACTTGATATAGCAACGACTTCACGACCGCGACGGTTCCCATCTTAACTTAAAATTAGTTACCTTAACATAACTTCGTACCCATTGCTTAGCTTTGAACATGTACTGAAAATTGTTATTTACCATTTCGTCGCAACTGAACGTCTTACGAGTATTTTTCAAAATAAATATAAAGTATAAAAATTAACAAGGTATATAAATCTGTACTTAATAATCAAATCTTAATATAGATAAATCATAACATTTATCAGCTTAGGTATAAATAAAAATGCAGGAAAACCAGAAAACGTCTACGAGACAGGTAAAAAAAATATGAGCAAAAAGTGAAATGAAATCAACTGTGAATTGGATCGCAGAGTAAAAGTGGATGCAACTGAGTTCCGACAGCTTGTTGCGGTTATGTACAAATTGAAAATTCACTCCGACCGACGAGCCGATTCTATTTCATTTGCGGTCCATCAAAACAATATTACGATTCGACACTGAGCAACGAAAAATATTTTTCGAAAAGTCGATTCTGGCTACACAGTACGCAGTAGTTGCAGTGGCGGGAATGTGTAGTGGGCTTAATGCCTGTTTAGTAAAAGAGATATTAAAAAAACTCAGTAGGTACCAAATACCTACCAATAAATAACACACAATAGCTCCCCACACCGATTTCGGTGACGGTGGCCGGTTTCATTGATACTAGGCCAGGAGTTATTTTATAGTGCCCAAGTGTAAGTGTGTGCGTACGAGGGCGGCACTGAAAATTTCGGGAATCAAGGAAGTGACACAACATTACTCTTTGTATTCTCTTTGTATACTCTTCATAAAATGTATTTATTGCTTTTCGAAGTATTCTCCGCGAAATTTGACACATTTTTCCATACGATGGAACTAATCATTGAAGCAACCATTCCATTCGGAAGTTGGGGTCTCCAAAATGGCCGTTTTGTAGGCGTCCACAGCTTCTTCAGGTGATGAAAATCTCTGACCACGCAATTTATTCTTTATTTTAGGGAAAGTATAGAAATCATTAGGGCTTAGGTCGGGGCTGTACGGCGGATGGTCTAATAATTCTATGATTTCTTGCTCTAAAAACTCTTTTGTTCTGTGCGCGGTGTGAGAACTCGCATTGTCGTGATGGAGGATGATGCGGCGGTTGCAGTTCTCTTTACGGAGTTCAGAAACGACCTGTGGCAAACAAATGTTAGCATACCGTTCTGCATTAACCGTTCTTTGTCCCTCAATAGGAATAGTTGCAACATGGCCGGTTTTGGAGACAACCGTGGCCACCATTTTTTTTGCAACACTCCGTAAACGAACAATTTTTGTTGGCTTTAACTCATTTTCGAACACCCAAACTCGTGACTGGTTTTTTGTTTCGGGTTCGTAAGCGTATATCCAGGATTCAACACCTGATACGATGTTGTATACAGCATTTGAGGATCCTGCGTGGAATCTTTCGAGAGTTCTGACGCACCAAGTAACGCGAGCCGCTTTTTGCTCTTCACAGAGCAAATGCGGTATCCATCGGGCAAACAACTTTTTTACACCTAATTGTTCATGCAAGATTATTTGTATTTGACTCATGCCAATGTCTAAAGTTGCCTGAATTTCGCGGTATGTCACATGTCGATCTTCCTCAATCAGCTTACGCACAGCATCAACGTTTTCTTGGGTGACTGCAGTTTTTGGACGACCTTGACGGGGATCATCACTGAGCTTGACACGTCCACGTTGAAATTCAGCAAAACCAGCGATAAATTGTGGTTTTTGATGGGGCTTCATCACCAAATGCAGAAATCATCCGGTCAACACACTGTTTTTGTGTTAAACCACTTCGAAAGTCATAATAAATCATCGCTCTAGAATTTTCTCGAGTCAATTCCATTTTCTCAACGACTAAACAAGTTTGACAAGACCTTGTGACAAGACCGAGAATCTTTTTTTAAATAAATAAACGGTATTCGATTTTTAAAATCAAGGAGTTTTAAATTAAAAAGATTTTAATATGACAGGAACAGTGGAAATATTCCATTCCCGAAACTTTTAGTGCAGCCTATGTAGTACACAAGTGCACTCTCTCCTCCTTTACTCTCGAAACCTAGTGGGACGGATAATCGACACGATTGGCGAGAGATCAGGCACAGGTTCGACTTTTTACATGCCCATCCGACGAATTGATCATCTTTCTTGTCAGAATAATCTACATAATATTATGAGTTATTACTAGTAGTAATAACTGATAACATAATGTAGATTTATAAGCCCACTTTTGAGCGATCAAAGCGAGCGAGTCCCAGTCATACTGTTTTATTTTAAAGTTTATTTTATAAAGGAATTTTTCTACATACATACTAATTTTTTTTATAAAGATATTTCACGTGACACACGCAAATCTACGTGTAAGTACGAACACTATTTATTCCAGAGTGTTAAATAAAATAACACTTACGTTACGTTTAAGGTCAATTGCATAAGAATTCTTAATTATAAAAATGTATAGGTACATATTTGGTTAAGCTAGAGCCGTGGTCGCACCCACTAATGGCATCGAATCTGCAGCTTACACCCGAGACGCTAAGGCCTAGAGAAGTTTCCAGAATTATACTCCAAGATAAGATACAGACGGCTGTGATTTGACATCGACTGTGCCGAACCTTGTATGTGCGACCACGGCTCTACTATGACCATTTTTATGCCTATACATTTCTGGATTTCTATCTGAATTATTTTCTTGTTTCGGCCTTGATAGACCCCTTTTTATAACGAAGTCGGGTTATATAGTTTTTTAACTTTTTTTTTAATTCGTATTTTTCCGTTTCCCAATGAAACTTGTTTTTGGAATAATATTAATAAGTACGCAATCAAAACCCTTGAAATTAAAAATATCTTCTTCACGAACGCGGAGCGAGCCAATTTTTTTCTAGATTTTAAGAACGATAATAATAATATAATATTTATAATATAAAATATATATGAAGGTAAAATAATATCTGAAATTTATCTGAAAAAATATAATATAATAAATAAAATATAATAAAAAAAATATTATTTGAAATTTGGTTAACTTGGTGTTAGCATCAATTTTTACAATATGTCTACTAAGCGATGTTATAAAGTCCATTTAGTTCGGTCACTCATTTTGATATAATATATCATAATGTTCTTTATTTGCAAAAATTGACATTTCTTACTCCAAATGGCCTAGCCATAGCCTAGCCATGTAGGATCTCCCGAATTTAGTATTCATTTCACTGTTACTATAATTTTATAAGAATAATTTGATCAAACTCTATTTAAATTCGTTTCGTATTACATTACTAACATTGTCATTACGATTTAATTTATAATAACAATATGTTTGATCACATTATTTCTAGTCAAAAAGTGTAAGCGTTAAAAAATATCAGGCCCTAGTCATTTACGAAATTCAAAAATACGCGGCATCCAAGCATATGGCTTTTTTATAACTCACTCAATACGATAGCATTGGTATGTAGTTAAGTTGCAAACACGACCTAAGCCGCGAAGGCCATTTTGTTATTGGTGCGGTCGCCGACTTTGCTGCGGAAACATGCGCTGTGCCAGTCAAACTCTCAGGCCCTAGGTAAGTCGTTTTAAAGATAGTTAATTACTAATTGATCTCATTACTTATTGTAATTATGAGTTTGGTCTGCCTGGTTATTTTGACCGCCTATTTGTTTTGATGTTGATTTTAAATAATAAGTTTCATTTGATTTTGTTTAGTTTCGTCAGACCCTAGACCCTCAGGCCGTAGTCGTAATAGTGACTAGGGCCTGACGCCACATCTAAGGACTGATGGTCATACTGTCTGATGCATGGTTTTAAACATAATACCAATGTATTTGTTGTAGAATATGGCGCAGGAGAAAGAAAAAACATTTTCTAAAGAAGAAATTGCAAAAAAAAGTCTGAACAGAGAAGGGGCGATTGAAAAAATTTAAAATGACCCTGTTTTGCTGGCAGAGTACAAAGAAATGGAACGACTAAAATGTCTAAAGAAAAAGGAAAAAGGACAACGGAAATTTGTAAAAGACATGACTCCGCGTGAGCACAGAAAGGCAAGAAAAAACTGGGTAGCCTATTCATCTGATTATAGAAAAAAAAAGATTCGTGAAAATACAGATAAATACGTGGACCAAAATACGCCTCTATCATCGGAAGATGAAATTATTCCTGAGGTTTCTTTATTAAATAATGAAAGAGAAGCCGAAGCTAGAAGGAGGAGTATAGTTCAACGGAAAAAAATAATAGTATACTGAAGAGGAAGGACCTACTCATTGAAAATTTAATGAAAAAATCGGTTGTCTGTAAAGTCGGTTTACTGACGATAGTTGAACGTGACAAAGTAATAAGAAATGAGTCATGTTAGCGAGGTAACGCCGGTAACGCCAGTAACGCATGAGTCATGTTTTTTTTTTGTGCGTGCAGCCGGCTCCATCGAATTATAAGACGTTATCACGTCAAAAACTTGTCAGCGAAAAACAAAGAAACAGAAGACTGAAACATAGAATGATAAATAAAAAGCAAGCACTGTCACCAAAAATTAAAATTGTAGAAATGGTCAACGACCCTAATCAAAAAGTAGAATTAATAAAAAAGCGTTATTTGGAGATATTATTCAGAGGCAAATTTTAGATAAAAAGATTGAAACACACCAAAAAATAACCTACTTAAAAACAATTTTGTCCACTGACACATAAATATAAGATATGGAGACATGGAAACAAAGCCATTACAAAATATGAAGCTAAGCGAAAGAGAGAGTTGAAGAAATCATACACAAGTTTTATGAAGATGACTATAATAGTCGCTGTGCGGCAGGAAAAAAAGAATGCATCACTCGCAAAAAAATTAAAAACAAAAAAGTTTTTGCTGGATTCCTTGAAAAACTAGCATCAAAAATTTCTCAATACGAGTTTGATGAAAATTGGGTATAATTCGTTCTGCAAATTGCGTCCATTTTGGGTTGTTGTGCCTCAGCTTACAGACGGTGACACCCATGCTTGTGTTACTCATGAAAACATCAATTTTAAATTAGGTGCCTTAAAAATGCAAATGTTCTTGACTTTGCAACATATCAAACTGCACTGGAAACAATTTGCTGTGATCGTTACTCGGAAAAATGCTTAGCGAGAACTTGCCAGAACTGCTCAATGAAGATTACCATACAAGGAGTTTGATAATAGTATGGACATTGCAGTCAAACAATGGAAGCATAGCAAGGAATTGACTAAGGACATTAAAACTAAACAGGATCGATACGTCACAAAGTACTAGAAAGAGATGTACAACTTAAAACCTCGTGATTTAGTTGTGCAATTAGAAGAGAGTGATCTTCCTAAGTTATTCCAACATGAACAGAACATCGTCCATCAATATAAAACTATTAAATCTTTGCAAGAGTCACTTACAGAAAAGGATGCAGTAATCCACATGGAATTCTCGGAAAATTACACAACTAAATGCAACAAAGAAATTCAGTCGTATCATTTTGGCGGCTCCAGGACTCTAATTTCTTTGCATACATTGGTGGTTTACACGAAGGATAAAGTAACATCTCATTGTTACTTGTCAATTTCAATGTTAATTGTCAATTTAACGGCACAGTGCGTGCCGTTAAATTTATCTCACAACGCTGGAGCCATTTGGGCACATTTACAGCCTGTCCTCATAGGATTGCCATCCTCTGTAGAAAACCTGCATTTTTTGAGTGACGGTCCTGTAACCCAATATCGAAATAAAACAATGTTTCATATTTTGAGTTGCAGAATCGAGGATTTCTATCCACTGGCTATTAAATACCTACTAATACCTTGATACCAAAGACGTGATGATTATCTCGGTTTAGTTTTTTTAGATGTTAGAATTTGAGGTTCGATTTTTCTGATACAAAATTTTAAACAAAAATATAATAATATAATAGCCTATGTTACCCGCGGTATCATTACGAATCTATTGACACCTCATTTATTAAAATCGGACCAGTAGGTAAGACACTACGAGGGAACAATCATACCTTTTGGCTTCGCCGTAGTCGGGTACAAACAAAAAAGTGGTAAAACATGTCGTTATGTTCAACTTCAATTTATGACTAAATTTTTTTATATTAGATAATCATAGCGTTTACAGTAGTTAAAATAATTTTTTGCCCGCATGTCTAAACTGGTTATACTGATACACATAACATAGTTATTACATGTATATTGTGAATTATAAACGAGTGTACGAGTATTTAGAGCGCACTCCGAGGCGCGCCTGGGGCACGTCCATTACCCAATGTAACGGTGTGTATCAACACTATGGCCAGTGGCCACTGTGATTAGCCATCGACCAATCCGCAGACCGCTAATGACATTAATATGACATGAGCTGATATGTGTGATATGCGATAGCACAATACGTCATACCAGGCGTTCGTCACTCGCTCAAGGACACGCGTTATTTGGCTACCGCTCGGCGTATCTCTTACGAGACAATCGACAAAAGGCCGCCGCACGCCCGCCAAAGCATTCGCACCGTACGTTCGCGCGTTTACAAATATTAAAATTGCAATAACTACTTATTTAAGTAGTTATGTAAAGAAACCTCCGTATGTAAGAAGACTTTCTTCTACAATCTACAACCTTCAAAGCCTGCCAACCCGCAAGCCCCAGCACTTAGGTGGTCCGACGATCACCGATATGGGTCATGATTAGGGAGAATGTTCACAAATTTTAAATGTAAGCTTTCTATGTTCTCATAACATTGACGCGGAGCAGCATTTTTAAGATAGGTATTAATATTCGACATCATACACTGCCCATGCGCTGTTCGGCGTGGTCCAACATGACATTCGAACTCTTACAATGAAACGTATGTTTAAATGGATATAGTAAAATTTAGAATAACTATCTTAAAAATGCAGGGCCATGTCGCGTATCGTTTCGGTGTGAATTAACTCTTATTATACATGTAAATCAAAGAACTGAAAAGAAAATATCGTCCCAAGTGAAAGAAACACCCAATGTTTTCAACTTAGTTGACAAAGTCCTCTGAATATTTTTTTTTGTGATCCGTATTTCGAGATTGGAATTTCCGTATTCCTTCGACATGCTACCCCTGTAGTAGTTTTAGATCTCGAAAATGCTATTAAAAAGTTTATAGCAGAGATTTTAGCACAATTTAGTCTTGTAGCAGGCAGAATGCGTGATTTAAATCTGGCCACACTGATAAACTGCGCTCTTATGCTATTCCACTAAATAGCAACGTGATAATGATCATTCTAGGTGATTCAAGGACCCGTACTGGTACACGATGTTAATTTATAAATCAACATGTCGACACATGCGTTATCGTAATGCTGATTTATCGAAACGAGTTAATCAAAATTAAGCCATAATTTTAAAACTTACGATCATAAATAAATCTGTGAACGTGTGTGCAAAGGTAAACATTTAAAAGGGCAATTCGGATTTCAAAAGGAAGCCCAAATTTAACCTTCGTCGATGAAGTATCAAATAAATATTTTCTTTTGTCGATCGTAAATCGATCCAGACTTATAACAATTTATCATATTAATTATAGATATAAAATAAATATATATAAAATACTAGCTGATCCCGACAGACATTGTTCTGTCTAAATAAAATTGCATTGGTATGCATTTTTTAATCGCACAACATAAATGAATAAAAATAAAAATAAAATGTCCAAAAATAAAAATAAATATTTAGGGGTGGGTCAACCTTATCATTTAGGGGTTGAAAAAATAGATTACAACCAATTCTCAGACCTACCGAATATGCAAAAAAAATTTCATAAGAATCGGTCCAGCCGTTTCGGAGGAGCATGTGCGTGGACCCTTACACTGACACGAGAATTTCATATATTAGATTAAACCTGCCATACGGATCCGTGGCCGTGACAAACTTCCCAAAAACATTATGACACGAATATAAAATTCGTTTCATATAGTGATTTCTAATACTTATCTTTTTTTTTTCGAATGGGTCTACGCTAATGGCATTTGGCCGTCTTAGCGTAATCGGTCTGGTGACTGCCATTTAGCAGAATACTACATCACTAACGGAGATACCTTATGTACGCATCTAGGTACAACGATAGCGCGATGTAGACGGCTGACAACGCCATCTAATGTTATGTTGGGTTAGGTTAGCAGATGAGTAGATGAAAATATTATGCAAAAAAAATCATAAGAATCGGTCAAGCCGTTTCGGAGGAGTGTGTCCCCGAACACTATGACTCGAGAATTTTATATTATATTAGATTTTAGAGCTGTAGCAATCCGAATGTATTCGGTACTGAGTAACGGAGGCGCCATCTAGTACCGAGTAGTGAAACGTTACACACGAATACATTTCGTTACTCGCATTTTTCGTAGTATACCCTACACTGTTTCAGTTCACACAAGCAGCGTTGATACGTGTATTGAAACATTTTGTTATTCGTATGTATGATTTACGCATGTGCGAGCTTATTCCGTGAATTTAAAAAAATACATCACGAAGAACGATGCTTGTTTTAAATTAAACCTGCCATACCGATCCGTTGACCGAGGCAAATTTTCCAAAAATATAAGGACACGAATATAAAATTCGTTTCATATAGTGATTTCTGATACAATTTCACTTACGCAGATACCTTATGTGCGCATCTAGGAACAACGATAGCGCGATGTAGACGGCTGACAACGCCACCTAGTGTTATGTTGGGTTAGGTTAACAGACGAATAGATGCAAAGCAATAGGGGAGATGACTGCATCTAAAATACTTAGTTTCATGATTATACCAAACGAAAACAATACCAAAGCAGTTAGTTGATTATATTTAACTATGGATATTTCTAATAATGGTTGGAGAGTCATTTTAATTATCCGAATCGAACGAAAAAATTGAAGATCTTATTTAACGCCGGAAAATCCGGATGTTTCGAATTTCGAAGTATCCGAATTGCATTCCCTACCCACAAATGAAAATAATGTCAAAATTGGCCATAGAAGCCGTGTAAACCCTCAACAATGGAAGTAAGCCATACAATCAGAGATTTGCACTGCAATCTTAAGGCGCTATACATCGTAAAAATAGGCTTCTTTGAAAAAAATTGAGACGAATTTGTGATGAATGACGAATGTCATTTTAGTGCAGTAAAAAAATATATGTTAATCTTGATCATATTTGTCACATTCGTTTTCAAAACAAATTTTCTGTAAATTTTCTCGATTAAAAAAAACCTAAAATAACCATGAAAATGGATATTCTTGGAGTTGGAACTGTATTATTTGTGAACAAAAATGAGAAAATTAATTACAGTTTCGTACAAAACGGAAAAAATCACGTTTGTTGTATGTGAGCCTCAAATTTCTATTTTATTGTTTTTAGTATATTTTGTTGTTATAACGGCAATAGAAATTCCTACATCTATCTAGCTATCACGGTATAAGATGGTATATCTTAATATAGCCTGGCGACAGACGGACGAACAGCAAAGTCTCAGTAATAGGGTCCCGTTTTTACCCTTTGGGTACGGAACCACAAAAATGGCACGTGGTCTAAAGAAATTTATTAAATTTCATTGAAGTATTTTAGTTCCTTTATTTTAGTAGGAAGAACCTATTTTAGTGGACTTAGTCCGAAAATAGTCATTTATCACACTTTAGAAGTAATTTTGTACTTGACGAAAATGACGCAAATATATGTTTTCATACTCTGGAGGCTGCCCCAGATATGATAGCAGAAATGGCCACCAAACTTAATAATAAGCTCCCTAGGGGCTACTCTCCACACGCAAAAATGCAGCGACTTTCAATTTTTTCTCCCTTCTAAGTATTTAATTTACGTTATGATTAGTTTCCCGAAGTAGTTGTATTTATGTCGTAAATATTAGTGCAGATTATAAAAAAATGGGTAACAAAAAAATACGGAGAGGAATAAAGCAAAAATATGTAGTGATATAATATTATTATTTGTTTAAAAAACAAGGAAGATTAGAAATATATATATTAGTAATGAGATTTGAACCTAGACGCTACGCTTTGCCCCAGACGGGCAAAAAACCGCTAGGCTTTCATAGCACATTAGAAGTTGTCGAAATTACGCTTTTGTACAATAAGGGCACATCACTTTGGCGTAATTCGCGCGAAGCACCCCGCAGTTACGGGGGCGGCGCATCCCCCGCTCCTCTCCTTCATCCCCTTGAATACTTCATAGTTGGCGACTAACCTCGCTTTAACACGAATAAGTAGAATATAGTAGCCACCAAGTACCAACTAGCCTTGTTTATAAACGTTCTTGCTCACGGATGAGTAGTTTCAACATTTAAAAAGCATAGCTTTTAAGTATTGAATAGTAATATCAAATTTGTAAGCCTTCGTTACATTAAGAAACATCGCTGTAACTTGTATGACATGACCAGGCATATACGATTTCGATACACGTTCAGAATATAAAATATGTGAACTTCATTTTTTTACATTAAATCATGCGAGCATCTTTAATATGGTCCTCGTGTGATTAATAAGCAAAAAAACATTATATAAAGATAAAAAAAGGTTTCAAGACTTGTAAGGCAATAAACAATATTACGCACCAATGTTGAGGAATGCTGCCGCGTCGGCGACGTAGCCTGTGAATAACTTATAGAGAACTTAAATGAACCAGTGACAACATTAGAGTAACTATCAGTATCTTCAACGAATCATTCTGTTGCTGTCTCCAAAATCTAATTATTAAACATTTATAGGGGATTTAGGTACACGAGTATCGGGTATGGCAATTTAGTCGTGCGGGATTTACACGGTTGTCTGAAGCTTCTGCCGCACGGCCAAAATTGGCAGTTTTGACAGTCGCATTGCCATTTACACGGTCGATTTTCGCCGTGCGGAGTAAATCGTGCGGTATAGTTACCCGTGATAATCCTACCTCTTGCAACCTCGCCGAATAGCCATTTACACGGTCGATTTTCGGCGCGCGGCTTTAGTCACCCGTGCAAAATGCAATTCCCCCATTACAGCCGAATACTGCAATGCTACAATAGAAATGCTGCTTAATATAAGCAGCATTTCAGTAGTCACTAGCGTTCTTTTGATGTTAAAATGTTGCCGCTGGTTCGTCTTAGTTTGTCGAGTATAAAAAGTGACTCACTGCCAATGAAAAGGTCCCGTGATGCCCTCCTTCAGGCGGTCCTTGAGCGAACGCTGTCTCGAAGGCCCAGGGCCCGGGGGCAGCGTCCCCGCCCCGGGCGGCACGCGCGCCGGCGACGACATCCCCGACACCGTCACCTCACCACTTCATCACACACCACACTTACAACGGCGCACTGCAACACAGACGGACGCACTTGCAAATAAATCAACATCAAGCGAACAAATAAAGCTAAGCTTTGTGCAATGTGTAAAATAGCGTAATAAAGCGTGGAAGAACTTTTAACAATTAATAGCTTTACTCTGTTCAGATCGAAATAGACAATAGCACACTCTAATGCTGCTAATTTAAATGTCACTTATTTACCGCGCAATGAAGAAATACAATAACACGATAATTTGGTCAAATTAACCTATTTTTTTTACGTAATTTCATCAGAAATTCAGAACAGGGTATAGCGTAATGAAGCGTGGAAGAACATTTTAACGAAGCTTTATTACACGGTCATAATGTGTAATCTAACATATAATTTTTGTACAGCCTAAATATTTTACATAGCAATATCACATGGGGAACTTGCAGTTTAAAACTAAAGGCGCTAATATAACAGGTTTACATCAATAGCAAATACAGGCAATGTTTACGTCCACAAAATAGTTTAAGAATTCGCAACTCGTCTCAAACCTGTTCAAACGCCTCACGAGTCGAGACTCGAGACACATTCAATTAAACTGTCGACAATTTGTTTACACAGTAACCGCTACGACACGTACGAATTAGATAAATTTATTTATCATTGAAACAGGAGTTTAACGCCCGAAATTAATAACGTATCTAAAATCTTAGATTGACTTCAGACAAAAATTGACGTGAAGTTAATCCTAGGATCGTTGAAATGTATTGAAATCTTGATCTCAGATAGTAGTAATATTTATTTTCGGGCGTAAATTGATAAAATACTATGGGGTCCAATACAAAGGATTTCTAATGAGAATTCAAAAACAATTTTCTAATGAGTGTCAGATAGCTTAACTACATGTTTTGTCTCTGTTGCTCGATATAAAGTAAGCAGGGACAAAACTTTCGGATAAGCTACTCGTCGCTTATTAGGCGATTGTGAAACAGGCCCTAAAAGTTTTTAAAGAATCCTTAGCACTTTATACATATTAGAATTAAGTCTGAGTGTCTAGTGTCTACACTCAACGCTTTACAAAATAAAATGGAAAATAACGGTTTGTCACCACCCTACGTTCACATTAAAAATTCTGTTAAAATCTATTATTTCACAAGCAAAATCAAAACTATAATGTTTATAATAAGATAACAGCGCGCAGCGGTCGAATATAATACGCTCTCGTTTATTATCAGCAATATAAAAATAGACTATTTATGTAAGAGTATCCAGCATTTTAATACAAACATTATCTTCATGTAGGTAAGGTAAGTTCATTTATGACACAGACCCGCGCGGTGACCTCAGCGCCAAGTGTTGAACTCCCAAAATCTTATACTTTAAACGAGACGATCTTGTATAATGTATATAATTTAAAATCGGTATCTCGACAACGGCTACAAGTACAAGGGCTGCACTAAAAGTATCGGTAATGGAATATTTCCACTGTTCCTGTCATATTAAAATCTTTTTAATTTAAAACTCCTCGGTTTTAAAAATCGAATACCGTTTATTTATTTAAAAAAAGATTCTCGGTCTTGTCACAAGGTCTTGTCAAACTTGTTTAGTCGTTGAGAAAATGGAATTGACTCGAGAAAATTCTAGAGCGATGATTTATTATGACTTTCGACGTGGTTTAACACAAAAACAGTGTGTTGACCGGATGATTTCTGCATTTGGTGATGAAGCCCCATCCAAAACCACAATTTATCGCTGGTTTGCTGAATTTCAACATGGACGTGTCAAGCTCAGTGATGATCCCCATCAAGGTCGTCCAAAAACTGCAGTCACCCAAGAAAACATTGATGCTTTGCGTAAGCTGATTGAGGAAAGATCGACATGTGACATACCGCGAAATTCAGGCAACTTTAGACATTGGCATGAGTCAAATACAAATAATCTTGCATGAACAATTAGGTGTAAAAAAGTTGTTTTCCCGATGGATACCGCATTTGCTCTGTGAAGAGCAAAAAGCGGCTCGCGTTACTTGGTGCGTCAGAACTCTCGAAAGATTCCACGCAAGATCCTCAAATGCTGTATACAACATCGTATCAGGTGACGAATCCTGGATATACGCGTACGAACCCGAAACAAAAAACAAGTCACGAGTTTGGGTGTTCGAAAATGAGTTAAAGCCAACAAAAATTGTTCGTTCACGGAGTGTTGCAAAAAAAATGGTGGCCACGTTTGTCTCCAAAACCGGCCATGTTGCGACTATTCCTCTTGAGGGACAAAGAACGGTTAATACAGAATGGTATGCTAACATTTGTTTGCTACAGGTCGTTTCTGTACTCCGTAAAGAGAACTGCAACCGCCGCATCATCCTCCATCACGACAATGCGAGTTCTCACACCGCGCACAGAACAAAAGAGTTTTTAGAGCAAGAAATCATAGAATTAGAAGACCATCCGCCGTACAGCCCCGACCTAAGCCCTAATGATTTCTATACTTTCCCTAAAATAAAGAATAAATTGCGTGGTCAGAGATTTTCATCACCTGAAGAAGCTGTGGACGCCTACAAAACGGCCATTTTGGAGGCCCCAATTTCCGAATGGAATGGTTGCTTCAATGATTGGTTCCATCGTATGGAAAAATGTGTCAAATTTCGCGGAGAATACTTCGAAAAGCAATAAATACATTTTTAAATAGTAATGTTGTGTCACTTCCTTGATTCCCGAAATTTTCAGTGCCGCCCTCGTATTACCATAAAATTAAGTATATGTTTGGAGTTTTTGGGGGAGAAAATCGATCTAGCTAGGTTTTATCCTTTAGAAACTGCGCATTTTTAAGCAATACATGTTTTTTTTATTTCGTTGTGCAACAATATATCAATAATTTCGAGTCTCTTACGTCAGTCTGATTGGCAGCTTGGTATGCGTACCTACGTATAATTTTTGCATTGTTTGGAAATTCGGAATGTGGTGGGTTCGAATCGCGTAAAGATTCTTATTATTTCTTTTTCTTTTAAATTTTATTTATTTTATTATTTTATCGATCTACTAAAACACCGTCTCCTAGGTACTATATTATATAATACCAACTGACCTTCCTTTAATTTGTATAAGTTCATTAAAATTATAAAAATATCATGTGTTTTTTGCACTTAAGATTAATCCTGTACTAGTAATCAAATCTGAGGTGTCTTACATTTTATATGTTAGATGTCGCTCGCGACATCGTACTCGCATCGACTCGTACGCGCATAAAATTATCCAGCGGAAACCGTACATATAGCTGCGATAGAAAAATACTAGAAATCTGTTAATCCAGAGTCTTAACCACGACCATACCAAATTTCATCAAAATTCATCCTTTGTCAATCAGTCATTTTATCTGTTTTTAAATAGAAAGAAATAATTTCTAACGTAGTTATGCAAAGCGTGCAGGTCTAAAATGGCCGCATTATGAGGAAACAGAAGGGCCACGCAATGTATGAGAAAGCATACAAACGTAGTCCCCGGTTTCCTCCCTGTATAATGCCGGTAGAGTAAAAAAAAATTTCCTGAATATTTATGGACACTATTAGCATGTCCCTATGATTTTCTTTTTTTCATAAATTAATGATTAAAAGAGATATAGACATTCAAAAACTTAAAAAAAATGGCCAGATTTTCCGCTGCGTTCAATAACCCAGAAAACCAATTTGACTAAATTATATTAAAAAAATGAAAACATAAGAACACAGTTCGCCTTTTTTTAAAATTTTAAGTTAAGTTTTGGAGAAGGAATTAGGGGACTACGAATCGTTGATTTCTTGTACTTTTAATAGGTATTTTCCGTTCAAGTTACAGTTGTCTCTATCGCACTCTCACACATTGATAGCTAGCTTGTTCGGGCACTGCGGGACAGCAATAGATTGTACAAATACCTAGTTTTCATTTCTCTAGCCCTTGATGTTTCCTCTTAAGTGAATCGTACTATTTGTATAAGGTTTGGTAAAATCAATTCCTGCCTAAATGTATTTACATAAGCTACTGCTGGGCATATGAATTAGTGGATCAAGTAGATAGACCTACTTGATCCACTAATTCATATGCCCAAAATCTCCGTAATTGATTTTGCCAAACCTTATATTTCTAATGAAAAATTTGGTCCTACGTTACCTTCTAACTATTCTCTTATGACAACAACAAGTGACAACTAAGCAATTCCTATTATGGCAACATCAGTAAGATGAATCATCATCTTCGTCTACTTCTTCTTTATATATAAAAATGAATTGCAATTAGAATGTCTCGCTAGAACTCGAGAGCGGCTGGGCTGATTTGGCTAATTTTGGTCTTGAAATGATTGGGGCAGTTCAGAAAGGTTTAAACAGTAAGAGATATCAGAATATCGGAACCAGTTGCAGGGAAAATACTAAAAACGAAGATTGAATTTTCCCATACTACCTGTTAACTGCGTTCAATTTGTCACTTGACTGTCAAATATTTACAGGTGCGTTCAGTTTACCAGTTTCGTTATTTAGAACAACGTGTGTCGGGTCATAAATAAAATCATAAGTATTAGCAATTCATCAATTTTGACAGTTTTCAATAGAAATGCCACAAATAACGCCAATATTAGAAACTGCAGAGTCGTGAAATAAGAAAAATGTTAGAAGTTACTGTAAGAGCAAAATCTCCATTTAATATTGCCGTTGTATTTAATTCTGGACGATTCACTTAATGTGGCCATTTTGGACCTGAAGTTTTAAATTGTTAATAACGTGATGATAACAGTATGTTCCTAATGCCTAGAACTGGACAGTCTAGGTACTGAGTACATCTCGAGTGTCTATCTACTTGTACGAGATAAGATATCTTCGGTTTATAGCACCTTTAACAGATATAATTTACACCCATCATAAGGAGCATTAGGGTAGGCAATTTATTTTACTACTTCCAATAAAACAGCATTAACCAGCCGCTACCGAATTTTTTTTCTGCGATCTAATAATTCATAAGGGTCAGTTTACACCGAATCGAGACGAATCGAGATACGCGGCGCGGCGCTGTATTTTAAAGATAGCGATATTTTTATTGAAATTTATTCACTACACAAGAAAATACACGTTTAGTTCGTATGTCTAACTATATACGTTTAACTCTGCATAGTACGGCGCCGCTCATGCAATGAAACGTATACCTATCTTCTTTCGTACTGAATAAAGTTCAATTTTGAATCACTATTTCAAAAATGCAGTGCCGCGTCGCATAGCGTCTCGTTTCGGTGTGAAATGTGAGCTGACCTTTACATTCAAGCTTATCACAGACCCATGCCATCACAATCACTAACGATTTGAAGTTTTTGTTCTGAAGGACTAAGATTAGAAGATCTCTAATGGCTGTAACAATCTAACGTTCGCGAACCTAGGGGCTCAGCCTACGTACAACATTAAGGTTGTGTTTGGACTACATGATCCGGAATCCGTAAGGCCGGAGAAAATTCAGAGCATTATAAATAGAACTCTCGAGCTAATACAATACAGCTGAAAATAGAACACACAAGTGTCGTTAAATGTCAATGTCTTATATGATAGCTCGACACTCGTCAATTCGATTTTCAACTGTATTATATTGACGCAGACTTCTATTTTCAGTGCTCTGAATTTTACCGGGCCCACCGGATTCCGGATCATATAGTCCCAGTCTAAGAGGATCCCCACCCCATCTCGAGCCGGGGCTATATCGGATTGAAAGATTTTAAATAAACCCTCAGCAGTGGTCATGTGTGGTCGATTATTATGGTTGTTAATTTAATGTGTTTGAGACGTTGTAAAAAGTGGAGCTAATAGAATTTAAATATTCCGTTCTATTTTTAGGGACAATACCATTTAGCTAAGGATTGCGAACCGTTCCTCGCTTGGCAAATGAGCAAATGCCCCTTAATCAACGTCACCTTAATTGCTTTCGCAAATGAAACGAGATGCGCTCGTTCTAGAGCACAATAAAGGTTTCTAGATCATTCTTATACTATGTGAGGATTCTACACGTGTAAACGAATAAAAAGGCTTAACTTAAACGTAGCTATACTATAGCTTTCTCGACATAGCTATCGCTATGCGCCTCGCGTTAACAAATCTATAGGGGCGAGAGAGCGGGTTGCGTTATTGTGCTAGGTAAACAGTGGATTCTTATAACCGACGGCAAATCGTGAAACACAGAATCTATACAATATTTCAAGATCTCGTTTCGACCCACAGCTGCCAGTAATGACCCATTTTGGACCCATTATTCGCAGACTTGACCCAGATGTGGTTAAAATATGCAAGTCACTCATTTATATCAACTCAATATATGTCATCAGTCAGGCGTCAAGACAAGAGAAATAAGTATTAAAAAGAAACATCAGCAGTTTCCAAAGCTGAAAAGGCTATGACTTATGACATTCTGCATATAATAGGGCTCTGAGAGGCAATATAAAATATATATGTTACTATCTTAATGTAAAAGTTCGGCGTGATTTGCTGAATAAAATCTCCAAAATCCAAGTATTTAACATCTATGGACGCTTTCACACCACATCAATCTGATCCCGCGTGGGAAGTTTTCGAAGAACTTGTGTTACGGGTCCCAGACTACAGACGTTTTAAACTATATACAATTATACATATTTAAAGTTTTTATTATATTATACACATATTTAATACACATCCATGACCCAGGAATGTAAAGAACTTTTTATTCCATTGGCGGGATTCGCGCCCGACTTATCCATAATCCACCTAATTATTATTTACTCAATTTTCTGCATACTTTTCTTTATGTATATTTTTTAACCGTTCCTTTTATTGAATGAATAATATATAAAATAAATAACAGACGCGGCTTATCAGCTCTGTGTGACCAAAACAAACATAATGACTTTACGCAGAAATGAGAAAACACGCAACAGCTCATGTTTGTATTTTTTCCATTTCAAAACATTTGTTTTTGCAAAGCATTTGTTCAAGCATGTGTTCAACAAAAGTTTATGAGGTTAGATGTATGGATGGATGGATGATTGTATGATTTAAATAAATATCCTACTATCCAGATATTTATTTGAATCATCATTTTGTTTGAATTGTCGATTTGAAACTATTTTTGAAAAAAATCATCTGTGGCCATTTCAATTCGGAGACAATCGTACAAAGCTACCGAGTAACTACAAAATTGCATTACTGTTTGTAATTTAGGATTTCATCCTCACCATCCACAGTCCACTCAACGTTACGGCTATATCGAACTATCGGTTAGAAAAAGTTTGGATTGGGTAAGTTGTAACCAATGAAGTTCGCGCAAGTGGCGAAGACAGACAACGACGGCATGAGTATCGATCGGCCCTAGCTCCGTGCCCGCCCCGCCCCGCCCCGCCAGCCTGCGCCCGCCTTACGTAACACCAGCTGATCGCACCCAGTAACCTTGGCAACGAGACAAACTCAAAACTAGAGAAAAACGCCCTTCAATAACATATTGAGTACCCTCATTTCTTGTTCGCTAAGGGTCAATTCACATCGAAACGAAACGACATAATATACACTTGGCTCTGTATTTTTATAAGATAGCTATTCAAATTTGAACTTTATTCCTTACACAAGAAGATACATGTTGAATTTCAGGTGCATGCATCATCATGCTGTGTCGTATGAAAAGCTACCTGGTCTATATTTTTTGTGTATTGAATAAAGTTCAATTCTGAATACTGCTATCTTAAAAATGCAGCGTCGCGTATCATCGCGGTGTGAAGTGATAAAAACACAACAGCTGATGATGATGAATTTCTACGATGAAGCACATAGAATTGTACAAGAACGTATTTACTCAAAATCGGTTAGTAACAATTTATTAATTTAATAATAATAATATTTATGGACCCATTCACACCACGTCAAACTCGTCCCGCGGTAAGTTCTCGAAAAACTTGTTTTACGGGTACCTACCAGACAACTAAAATATGTTAAATACTATAACATATTATATATATTTAAGATTTTTATTATGTACCTAATACACACACACATATTTGATGCACATGCATGACGGATGACCCAGGAACACAGAAAACTTTTTTTGTTCCCTGGCGGGCATCGAAAACCCGCCATCTCCGGCTTGAGCACCAACGTGCTAACCACCAAGTCACAGAGGTCGTCAAAATTATTTTACTCGTAGAACAGAAATAAATTATGTAAATGTTCTAAAGCAGGGTTTCTCAAACTTTTGGCTCCACGAACTTGTACAGGGGTACAAGTTTTATGATGACAACGAACCCCTAACAATTTTTTTGTAGGTACTAATTTATCCCCAAAAAGTGGGTTTGGTGTGAAAACCTACTCTCACATAAATATGTTGTGATGCAAAGAGTGAAAGGAAATTCACCGTGGCGTTTAGCGTGGCAGTTCGGGATACTGTTTCTGTCTAGCTGTCCAAAAATCTATCAAGCATGTCTGCCCTGCCAGTCATCAAACTGTCATTATGTAAATTTTGTCGCGAACTCACTACCGTTGAACGGCGAACCCCACTTTGAGAAACCCTGTTTTAAAGCTTTAAAGGGCTTTATTTGTTCGAAATAAGTTATTTACTGTTTTTAATATATAAGACTACTATGTATACGTGCGTGTATATGTGAACCAAATCCATGGTAGTGTGTGTTGCTGATATTATCATTAATTTAATGTATTTCTAAGCATTATTTTAATAAATTTAAGATTTTGCACGCCTTCCTCAGCATAAACTTAAATTGTGGCAAATTTCAATCTCACCCGTACGCACAATTCCCGTAAAACTGCATTGAAAATTTTGCTTCACGTATTAACATGTATATATAGATTATGTCGGCGCCAAGCACGATGGAAATCTAGGTTAATGTTGTAAAACTTTGAACTAAGGCCTAAGTAATGGTCATAATTACTACACTAAGCTTATGAAAGAATAATCAGCCAAGTGCGAGCCGGACTCGCGCACGAACGGTTTCGTATATATCGATATATACAACTATTAGTACTAATATCCAGCACTATAGTATTGATATCGAGAAATATCATATTATGTATGGGAGAGCCCCCTTCAATATTTATTCTATTTTAATTATTTTATTTTTGAAGTAAATATAAGCTACAATAATTAATATTCTGTGAATATTTCAAACGTCTACCTGTTGCCCTCTTTACCTAATATCGAGCATAAGAGTATAAAAATCACGTTTGTTGTATGGGATTCTCCCTATACGCCCTCTTATGAGAGCTCCGTGGCCTAGTGGGTAGACCGTCTGATTCGCACTCGAGAGAGTTCAGGTTTGATTCCCAGGCGTGTACCAATAAAACTTTTTCAGATCTCAAGTACGCGTATTTATTGTTACAGCTGCAACAGAAATGCGTGTTCTGTGAAAATTTCAACTGTCTAGCTATCACGGTTAAGGAGATACAGCCTGGTGACAGACGGACAGACGGACGGACGGACAGCGAAGTCTCAGTAATAGAGTCCCGTTTTTACCCTTTGGCTGCGGAACCCTAAAAAGTCAAGTCAATACTCACGGCCTCACATGTTCCTAGTCAAATTACGTAAGTAAATATACTTACCTATCTAGAATTAATTTGCAAGTAAGCTACTTAATTTAATTAAAACAATACAATTCATGTTTCATCTAATTTTAATAATACGGTCACTTGTATGTATAATGTATCTCACACACAGTGACACATTACACAACACATCCGCATATTATATACCTATAACAACCTACTAGTATTTTCCCGCTGCTCCACTCGTGTATATTAGTATCCCAGGGGAACATTGTACTTTTTCCGGATAAAAAGTGCCTATGTGTTAATCCAGAGCTTAAACTTCTACCATAATAAAAGTTTTTGCATGAAAGAGTCGCAGAAATCGAAGTGTCGAGCTGTCATATATGACATTAACATTTGACTCGACACTTGTGTTTTCGGTTTTCAGCTCTATTGTACTAGCGCAGAGTTATATTTTCAGTGCTCTGAATTTTCCCCGACCCGCCGGATTCCGAAATATATAGTCCCAGTACCAACTACAAATAAGGATGATGACTACAACTTAAATATTTAGTTTCATTAATACTCAGAAATATTGAGGCATTACTACTTGGTAAATGTAATAAGAATATTATCTTCTCTTCTTCTTCTTCAGTGCTTGTAAAGCACTGAAGATGCCGAACGTCCTGGACGCCCAGTTGAGGTCTCTACACCCGAAACAATCGAAAAAATTTACGATATGGTGTTGGCCGACCGAAGATTGAAAGTGCAAGAGATTGTGGAAGCCATAGGCATCTCATATGGCTCAGTGGTTTCAATTTTGAATGATCACTTGGGCATGAGAAAGCTTTCCGCAAGATGGGTGCCGCGTTTGCTCACAGTCGACCACAATCGCAATCGTGTAACAACTTCACAGGAAGGTTTGGCGTTGTTTAATCACAATATGGAGGAGTTTTTTAACCGTGGACGAAACATGTATCCATCACAATACACCAGAGACCAAACAACAGTCAAAACAGTGTGTTTCTAAGGGTGAATCGGCGCCAAAGAAGGCCAAGGTGGGTTTGTCAGCCAATAAAGTTATGGCGACTGTTTTTTGGGATGCACGTGGGATAATCCACATTGACTATCTTCAAAAGGGAAGAACAATTAATGGGGAATATTATGCCAACTTATTGGACCGCTTCAATGAGGATTTGAAAAAAAACCGACCTCATTTGGCCAAGAAAAAAGTTCTTTTTCACTAAGACAATGCAAGGGTGCACACATGTGCAGTTGCCATGGCAAAAATCCATGAATTGGGCTATGAATTGCTCCCACATCCACCCTATTCTCAAGATTTGGCTCCGAGTGACTACTTCTTGTTCCCAAACCTGAAAAAATGGCTCTGTGGAAAAAGATTTGACTCCAATGATGAAGTCATCTCGCAAACAAAGGCCTATTTTGAGGACCTCGACAAATCATATTTATTGGAAGGGATAAAAAAATTGGAGAAGCGTTGGACAAAGTGTATAGAGCTCAAGGGGGACTACGTTGAAAAATAAAATGATTTATTTATCAAAAAATCTGTGTTTTATTCCAAAAGTCACGGACTTATTGACCCGCCCTCGTATATGTGTATTAATTAGATACATCTAAAAAATATAAAAAAGTTTAACCTTTTTTGCTAAATAGGTAAACAAAATAACTACATCATTACTTTACTTAGATCATAATATACAAAAACATTAATTATGGTGAGTATGAACTTAAACGCACAAATATCGGAGATATTTAGAAATATGTTCCTGTGGCCGTATACTTTATACACTTTAACCTAGGCGTGACGTCACAGCTAGGTACGACTTTATAATGGAGCGTTTTTTGCGAATTTTTTTTTATACAAATCGCTGTACCTTTGTAAATATTGACTTTTTATATACTGTTTCTTCTGAGAAGTTACTCTATATATTCATTTAAACAATAAAATAAAGTCATCTAACCTATAGTATGGCATAGTAAAAACGCCCCTGGTGGCAAACAATGGTAACTAATTTGATGCTATACAAATTGTAGTTAAATTCTTTACAGCGAGTAATGACAAAAACTCGCAAACAGTACACAGATCCAAATCAATCTAAACGTAAACAAAGAGAACAATAACGCCCTATAATGCTACCAATTTAAATATCACTTATTTAGCGAGCAATAAAGAAATGCGAATTTTATATATTTGTTTAGTACATTAAATTGGGTCAGGGGGGCAATTCTAGTAATTTTTATCGGTTAAATCATGTTTGGATTTGCAGGCTGTCCCGTTCGCGCACGCACAATTTGACGCACATGTATGCTAATGTGTCACCGCGTCGACCGAACTGAGATTATACCATTAATAATAAGTAAGAGTAACTCAAACTCAAAAAAACTCAAAAATAGTTGGGCTTCTGGAGTAGAGTGTGTATAATATTGTTAAAGTCAACTGCAATCATAGTCCTTCTTAAAAAAATAGATTCAATAGATAATTTGATATTTTTTTGGTATAGGTAACGAGGTGATGCATTGCCTAATAGTTGCAACTAGCTACTATACAGCTTTTCCCAACTCTACGTCATACAATTTAACACTAGAGTGTAAAAATCAATAAAGACAATAAAGACTTTTTAAGGAAACCCAAAGACCCTTCTCAGAATCCGCCAATTTAGCAAAACATACCTAATTCATTTCAGGCTTATTAATAAAATGAAAATGTTTTAATGGCCTCGCATATTTGAAAATAATTTTTCACAAGAACCTCCAAGAAATTATATTGACATAATATTGGAAGAAGCCATAAAGAATCTCATTCTATTCCTGTTTAATATTTAATATTTTATCGGTGTTGAAAACGTAATAAAAAACACTGTCGGCAAAAATCTAAACTTTACAGGATCGAGTCTTAAGACGTAATTAACTAATGAAGACTAACAAATTGACAACTTTCTTTACATCCTTGGCAAATCCTTGTCGAATGGCGAACCCCTGAGGAACAAAATTAACGTAATGACAGTTTGTTGACTAGCAGACATGCTTCATACTTTATATATTTTGAGCAGCTAGACAGAAAGAGTACGTAACTCTCACGCAAAATGGTGAATTTCCTTTCACCCTTTGCTACAATATATTATTTAAGTATGTGAGAGTAGATTTTCACACCAAATATACTTTTTGGTTGTAAATTCTAAATATTAGCTAGGGCTTCGTTGTCATCATAAAAATTGAGCAGGGGTACGTGGAGCAAAATGTTTGAGAAACCCAGTCCTAAAGTATTCAATATGTTAATATGACTTCTTAGGTCTTATAAAGAGATCATCAATCAAAATAGTAGTGTCGGCTACAGGGTAAGTAGAGAATTCAATCGAGGTCCAAAGTACTATTTAAGTAAAAGAATCAAACATTTTTTTATTGCATAAATGAATAATGAATAGTAGAAGCAACATATATACTAAAAAACAATATTTTCATAGGTACAGCGTCTCGTGAAACGCTCCATACAAAAGTCGTACCTAACTGTGACGTCGCTATTAGGTAAAAGTGTAAGGAACATATTTGTAAATATAATGTAAGTAAATAATGTAGGTCTTTTTACTAATTTAGCAAAAAAAATGGATTTTTTACATTGCATCTAATTACTAGACTAAACATAAAATATTATATTTTTTACGTTTATCAAGTAGTAATACATCAATATTTCTGTGTAAATAAATTGAACTGATGATTTTACATGTAGTCATCTCCCCAATTCTACATCTACGTTTTGCTTCAGGAGAATCTGATAACTCATCACAATCATCAGGTACCAATAATAATTGTCCAAAGGAAAGTTAATTGATATTTTGTATAAGCGCGATAGCGCCAGTATGTCGATTTGAAACACATTCTTTCGCCATTGCGCTGTGATAATGGAATGACTAATGGCAATTGTATTGAAACTCTACCGAGCAATCGCAGATACGTAAGTACATTATAGTAAGTACATTTTATTTTTCAAAAAGAAAACAGTACGAGTTTTAGAGACTTCTGCGAACTTCTGCATCTACACTCGACACGGTATTCAGTGGCGACGTTAAAAGTACCTATTTATTTTGGTCGAAATACCTAACATTATAATATTACCTAGGCAATGTGGCAGAACCTAGACGACACTTCAACTTCATTAGTGTCCGGGCATGCCTCACCTATTGACACCACATGTGACACGTTAATTTCCTGACATGTTCCTAAACCAAGTCACCGACATAATGAAATAACCCATTAGCGCCCTTCACACGTAAAGTTCGGGCCGCGGGAAACAGCACGCGCCGTTCCAACCCTCGCTCCGAAACGAGCATGTAGATGAGCGGGGCTGACAATACGATGGTTCGATGTGGCATGTCGATGCGAGCACAATTTCCACGGTTTTATCCGCGCATCACTTGTGAACGTGTGACAGATAAACTTTTATTTAACGTTCCACGCGCCAGTCCAGACTGCATTCTCTTCTTTTTTGTAAAATCCATGTTCCCAGTTTATCTGAGGTCGAGTCTCCCTGTATATTTGCGCCAGAATTTTCTGTTCTGGGTTGTCTGAATACTCAGGTTTTCCAGTTTCATCTCTCTCTTGATGTTGTTCTACCAATTGGCGGGCGGCCTTCCACGACTCTTAGTCATATTATTTTTTGTAAAATCCATGTTCCCAGTTTATCTGAGGTCGGGTCTCCCTGTATATTTGCGCCAGAATTTTCTGTTCTGGGTTGTCTGAATACTCAGGTTTTCCAGTTTCATCTCTCTCTCTTGATGTTGTTCTACCAATTGGCGGGCGGCCTTCCACGACTCTTAGTCATATTTAGTCATACTAGGCGTGTCATCCCACCTGCCCATTGAAGCATCTTCATCTCAAAGTAACGAATGATTCTATTAACTACATTCATCTCATTTGCGTGCCGTTGTTGTTCGCGACTTTTTTCGTAGTCCAGCATTACTTTCTTCTTCTATACTTCTATCATCTTGTATACATTCCCTTTGATTTTGAGGTCAGACCGCCAGTTTATGACCTCCACTTGAGCAATGTGCCCATGTCGAATTTATGCGATGTTGGATATCTTTATCGACATTTGTGTGATGTTATGACGGATCCGACTTGAAGCTCTCGACCTTAGGCAGTGGCTGACCTTTTATGCACACATTGTCGCCTGCGTTGTCCGTTCCTCCGTAATCGCACTCCATAATAGTATATTCTATCTTACTGCGGCGGACACGTAGTCCATACTCATCTATTTTCTCTACCCATTGGTTAAGTGTTTCTTACAGGCTACTGACGGTTTTGCTTATGTCATCCGCATAGAGCATGCATCACGGTAATCTGCAATCCCCCTCTAAACTACAGTCTAAACTCTAGAAATCACATTTACACCCTTAGTTTGGAACGTTCGACTAAATATGTCAGATCCGTTCGCAGTCCAAACCGTCGGCGCATTTTTAATCGTTATTAGCACGAAAGTTTTGTACGTATTACGTACGTTTTGTCCAAATCGCACATATCCATCCGCGGTTTGGAAGTTGGAACGCAGGAACGGGAGGATGCGCGGCTCGCGGTCCGAACTGTACCGTGTGGAGGAAGCTATTGTGCAATACGAGTAAACGCTATTGTGACGAAAGTAAAAAATGACTATTGTTCAACCAATCCAAGGCGTATGATTCTTAACCCTTAGAAAAACGTTTAAATGGTTAAAATTCTGAAAACGTGACATTTTATCACTCGCTTACATTGCTTTGAGTGTAGGAACAATACATTTATGTTAAAATTGTTTTTCAGTCGCCTACGGAAATTATTCTTATTAATGATAAAATATGATAAAGAGTTAAAAATAATGGATCCGGTTTCCGCTAGCCGTTTAACTTTGCAATAAAGCACTGGATTGCACATGTAGTGCTAGTGGATACGTTATAATATTTTCATCAAAAATGGCGTAGCGTCGCATATCGATGCAAGCGTTACGAATTAAACGTAATCGCAGTCCATTATAACCGATAATGGTTAAAATCGATTCTTTTAATAATCTTGATGCTATTTTTATACGACATGACTCACATAACATAACAGACGATTATTGCACTTTTAGGACCTAAAAGCGAACCTAAGGTTCCATATGTCCGAAGAAAATTCAGAGCACTGACAATAGAACTCTGGACTATAGTATATATATACACAATAAAGTTGAAAATCGAACACATGAATGTTGAGTTTGTTAGTCAGATTTGACATTGACATTTGACTCGACAATCGTGTGTTCTATTTTCAGTGATTACGGATTACGGACAACATAGTCCCAGCTTAAGGACCTAGTTCTTGATTGTTCTCGAGGTGTTTTAGTGTGATAGATATTATGATGTAATTCCTTATCTTAATCTCTAAACATTTAGAATTTAACAATTGTAAAGTGACCATCGTTTTGAAATTAGGCCAGAACCCCATTTTTCGTAATTAACTTTCACTTTCATTTTACTTTTAGTACGTGGGTAACCGAACTTTTCTCGGAGCTCTGGTATATTTAAAAATTTTAAAAGAATCACAAAAATATTTGACCGGCGTTCGAACCCTCCACATTCCGAATTTCCGTACAACGCAAAAATTACACATCCCAAAATGCTAATCGGACTGACGTATTTAATGTTAGAGACGGTGTTTTAGTAGATCGATAAAATAATAAAATAAATAAAAATTTAAAAGAAAAAGAAATAATAAGAATCTTTACGCGATTCGATTCCCACCACATTCCGAATTTCCAAACAATGCAAAAATTATACGTAGGTACGCATACCAAGCTGCCAATCGGACTGACGTATGAGACTCGAAATTATTGATAATATATTGTTGCACGACGAAAGAAAAAATTATAACTTAAAAATGCGGAGTTTCCCAGTGATAAGACCTAGCTAAATCGATTGTTCTCCCCCAAAACTCTCTGAATACTCATGCTAATACTTGCGGCCGACTTCGAGAAACCGATTATATATATACATAGTATACACTAGATTGTCTCGTTTAAAATATATTATGATGAATTATAAATGAATCGTCTTGATATCTGAAACTGATTTTTGACGTTCGGAGCAGTCAAAACGGGTTTGACGTTGATTTGACGTTTGTGAGATTACCATTTTGCAGTTTTAACATATCGGGAATGGATCGTAACAGTATTATTGCAGGATTTAGTTAGCAGAATCGACCTTCAGGGGTTCTATTATGAGGTCTTGTAGCAGTGTTACTTTAACATTACTTTTGAATTTCATATAAGCGAACATGATCTCTATTTATATAGACAAAAAGATATTTTTAATTTGCGTGAAATCTAAAAGTAATGTTAAAGTAATACTGCTACAAGACCTCATTATACCCCTCCAGGTCTATTTAATGTAATCATGGCAATTATGTCGCCTTTTCTCTAAACAGGGATCCACTTTATTGTAAAAAGGGATTCAAAAGTTTCAAAATAAATTCAAAAGTAAACGCCTTCCAGAAGATACCTACTAGCATAGCCTAAGCCAGACTGTTTTCGACGTTTAAATCCATGTAATAATATTAAAAAAAAAAAAAACTATTTGTACGGGAAAAAGGTACACGACTAGAATGTAATAAATGGAAAGCTTTGTAAAAACTCAAACACATCCAGTCAGAAACGAAAAATTTCAATACTGCCGAATTTCCACGATAATTTCCAAACAGGCTTTCATTTCGAGGCAGCCTTTTTGTACGTTTTACAGGAATGTCAGGCAACGAACTATACGGAACTGTCGAGACAGCGAAATTCTGAACAATGCTATTCTCTGAAATACGATGTCTGAAAAAATAGACGAACGGACTATGTGCATTCGTTACATAAGTCTTTGCAGCAATCTTTTGTTTTGATCGAACTGCATATTGGTATATTTACGATATTTGTGAGACGATTTGCGAAGGCCGAGGACGAAGACAATATCTTAAGTAGATTTTCTTTATCTACCGTCAAAATATCTTCTGGCCCACATATTCGAAAAACTTAAAGTTTTTCGAATAAGGGCTGTAGTAACTTAAAGTCTACAACTATTTTTTTAAAGAAATATTCAGATTATGTGATACTAGGATCGACAAACTTTACTTTTAAGTATTTAAAAAGATGATGCGTACCTATAAATAAAACACCCGATTATGAGAATACAATATGTTATATGTAACAAATTTAATAATAAACAAATACTAACATAATATAGAATAAAATTCCGAATTACTTACTAGTAATTCTCAACTAATTCATATTTGATTGAACAATTATTGAGATTCGATAATGATACCATAGGTATTAGTCAGCTTAGCTGAGAATATTATAGGTAATCCTGTTGCTGTTTAAGCTTTTAAAATATTGCTTCAAAAGAACGGCTTGAAAAAGATAGTTCTAGAAAATTGCAAAGAAATATTCTCCTATTTAATCTTAATTTATGGGACGGATAGCGAGGCACAGCCGTATTCCGTATAACAAACTGCACTTAGTTTTGCAATATTCATTCTCATAATCATAAAAGAATACAAAATATGAAGGCTTCAGGCTTGATACATTTAATACTGATATGGAAAATTTTGAGATATTTTTCTTTTTGTAAATAAATAAAGAACAATAGAATATATTTTAAGGAAACAGAATTATTATTTTGCATGTCAAAGTGGTAAATTTAAATCAATGTAAGATCTATGTGTAACACAGATAATATGCAAAATAAACTAATTGAATTAATTTTTTATCCATGTGTAATTAACCTACCAGACCTAGAAGCCTAGTGGTATTTTAATCAATCACTTTGTGGACTTAAAAACCTTCCTTCTGACATAATATCACGAATCACGATCCTCCAATCAATCAAACCCAACTCTGTGGAGAGCCTTCGCGAGATCAGTTAGGAAAAACGGAGGCATTTGATTGATTCAAGTGATGTCGTTAGCATATTATTACATGATGACAATGCTCAGTCTTTCAGTCATGTATCTTTCGCATCCTATATTCCGTTATCTTTTCATTAGAAAATAATCATTGGAGCAAGTATCTAAAACAAAAACATTCACTTATAATTAAAAAATCTAGGTCCTATATTAATATATTGCTTACAAAAACTAAAACTTTTTAAGTCAAAGCAAAGATTTTTCCATCTATAATTCATATTGTCATTAAATACTTTAAGAAAATCATCTGCTTATAATTTAAAACATTTTTATTTTTTACACTATGGCTCAAAAGTAAGAGATTTATTTTAAATATCCGCACAGAATGCACAGAACTGTTAAAATACGAGGGATTTAATATGTTTTTCTGAAAAAACATTATTGATAGAATTTCACTTTTTTAACTTAAGAGATAACCCATTATTAACCACATAAGTTTAACTTATCAATTAAAATCTTGCATCACTAACAACAATTCATGGCTGATCAAATTAGATGTCATAAAATAATGATTCTAAGATACTATGTGACAAATATGATCGAATTCATGATTGAAAACAACAATGACTCTCTACGTTTCGATGTTAGATGACGGATGAAGTGCAAAAGCATCTAGAGTGGTCCATGCATCGATGCAACGAACCGAAATGTCAAATTCGCATGAAGAAGCGCTGACGGGGGATAAGACGGCATATCGCGCACACGACCACTCCGCAGGCTGGAAGCGTGCAACTGTGCGGGAGAGGGCGGCAAGCGGGCGCGCGGGACGAGGGGGCTGGGCGGCGCATGGCGGTGGCGCCCAACGTGGGACCTCACCCTTTTGCCACTTATAATCACTGAACGATTTATCGACTGTGTAGCAATTAATATAAAAAAATCCTAATCGTGTAATGTGGCGAATTACTAACGCAAGTTCTGATTCAAGGATATCGGCTGTTTAAGCTTCTACAGATCGCGTCTTTTCGTCAAGTATTTGACTCCTCGAATATTTCACACCAGTCAAGGTCACAATTCACGACGGGGCTGTATTTGTTTGTTAATCTTAAAAGCGTTTTTATTCATATATACCTAAATATAAAAAAAATATAGGTCGCATTATATTTTATGCTGTAAAGTATCTACTTGTGATAAGTAAACTTTAAAGAAATTAATACATAAAATGCAAAAATCTAAAAAGTGAAGTTCCGTTTTGTTTACATTTTAGAAATACCTTGTTAAAATTATATACATATTTTTTAACAACTGTCTTAATTATGTGTGAGTAAAATTACCTAGGTAATCCATAAACTAGATCAGCCAACTTATAAGATTAATAAATTACGAGTGTTTAAAAATATCCACCAATAAGCAAAAGAAAACGATCCATAAAAAATGCATCGTTAATACTGACCTAGAAAAAAGGTATCGATTAGGAAATCATAGCGCAGTAATGCCTGGCTGTTCTCATAAACAATATACATTTTGTAAAATCATGGACAATTTTCTTGCAATACTCTATTTTACTTGAAAAATTATTGGACTAATCGATGATATCGTGGTTATAAACAATCTAAAGCCTATTTCTTTGTAGCTTTAAAAAATAACAAAGATACAAACAATTTAAACTTGCAATACGAAAGAGAGCGAAATATGGTCGGTGTGACGTAATTGCAATAGTCCGCCGTACATCTTTCATACCCAGAATCCTTTTTTAAACAAGGTGGGCAATATATTTTGTTTGCTTATAATTGTTTATTGCGTGAACCAAAATAACTTTTAGTCTGGCAGAAAAATCAGACTCCTATGGTGCGATGTGAGCTCGTGACGCCAACACTGCAGGCAATGTGGTGCTTCGGTGTAGTCCCTGAGAGTATGTGCCATCAGTACATCTTATGGTGCAGTGTGAGTTTCCGCTCCTTACGTGAACATTTTTGTGACTAATATTTAGCGAGTTGTTTTGGATGCGCGTCACGCAAAATGTAACAGCAGAATTTTGTGCAGAAATGTCATATTTTTATCCCAAGTTTGTTTTTTTTTTTTTAATTTCTGATATGATTTTTAGAAGGCAGAAAACACGTCGAAAATGTACACTGTTCAGGGTGGCCTTCAACTGGGCTCCCCGTGAGAGAACTTTTGATTTCAAAAGATGTTCATGTGGTTTCCCAGCCCCCTATTGACTTATCTTTAGTCCCTGGGTCTTCTATCATCCTAAAAAAAAGTCTGGAAAGGGTGTAATTTCGGGATTTTCGGGACTTAAGATAACATCCAAAATATTGTGAAGGACATGCTGAAGAGCATACCGGTTGAGGACTTTCACCGTTACTACCGACAGTGGCAGCAATCTCTATTGGCCGTCTCTACTGGTGTGTAGCTACCCAAAGGAACTACTTAAAAGGGATTAATATTAATATTAGAAAAATATAAAAACTTTAACAAATATAAAGTCAGTCTCATTACTTTTCTGCCAGACCACGTAAGTTTCTCTATTCATGATTCATCAACATGTAATTTTTTTAAATATGATATTTGACACTAGTAAACTACCCTCTTGTAGAATATATATTAGTAATTTGAACTGTTGACGAACTTCTACGCCAGTTAAAATAGAACTTTATTAACCATAAATATTTAGAATCACTACAGTCGGAATCTGTATGAAAGGAACAGCTCTATCTATTGAAAGATTGTTAAAATTAAGATTTTCTTGTCATTGCGTAGTTATAATCCCTCTAGCGCAGTTGTGCCAGCCGCGGATAACTGCGGGACAGTCGAGAAGGTGTCCAAAAGCGACACACAATTGACATCACTCCAATGGATATGTGTCGACTGTCGCTTTGACACCTTAGGACTTAGGTCGTGAGTAATAATATAATATTACTAATGATACATTATTTGCTTAGATTGACAGGTTATACTAAATACATGATGGATGATACTTTTCATTCCAGGATTTTTGTAAACCATGTGCATTATAAAAGCCAGATATATAAAATTTTACTTTTGCTAATCTTGTAATATCCATATACTTACCAAATATAACGTTTATTAATTTAACTCGTTAAATTGCGCAAAAAGTATACATGTAAGTACTAACGTACATGATAAACTAAATAAATTTACACAGATTTATACAAGCTCTAAGTTGTTCTTGCAATGCTAAAGAATAAAAAATATATACAGCCGAAAATATAACTGCCACCTTCATTGGGGAGTCGGTTAAAAAAATGTACATTGAAATGGCTTTGGCTTTTGAATGTTGTTTTTGTAACCAAATTAGTGTTATTTCAGATTAACTTATCATTATGATAATTATTATAAGGATAAGTTTAATACGTAATTATAATTATATACTGTTGTAGAAATATATATTTTATTTATCGACTGACTAATGGCTTGTATCGAACATTTTCCTGGTAGAACATAGTTTAACCCCCGACAAAAACAATGGAATGTTATAGGTCTGACGTGTCTGTCTGTGACATCGTAGCTCTCAAACAGATGAACCGATTTTGATCTAGATTTTGCGTCTGAAAGCTAGCATGATCGAGGTTCTTAGCTACAATTCATCATCATCAGCTCGCTCACTGCTTGACAATTCGGGCGTTGCTTAATTTTTTTAATTTTGTTTATAATATATGTCATACACAATAGGCATTCAGTATCCAGGTCAAATTTTACAGTCTATACTCTAAAGTGTAGACTAACTAAGGGAATTATTGAGAGCCTCCGAGAGGGTCAAGAGAGGGTCTCTCTCAATCTAATCATAGGAACGTCTCCAAGTACTGTCCGTGGGTAACGTCTTTTCTTACTGAAGCGCAGCCGATTGAAAGAATTGCACAGACAACGCTCAATCTACTACTCTCTTTATAATAAAATACAGTTGTTTACAGTAACAGAATACTGATACTTTAGATATGGTAATATCGATCGAGGTTATGATCCATCCCGCAGACATGACCGCGACCACAGCTCACACGTTAACCCCGGCGTCATTCAGAGTCATCGTCAGCTCATTGTTCAGCGTTAAGCATTAACTAAGCTAATCCCGATTCTGGGAATTTAAACTGTTAAATTAGCATACAGCATACTGCACGTGGCTCCAGCAATAGCGCATCCTGTCGCACTCGCTCACGTGCGATTTACCGATTGTAATTGCAGTAGAGCCACACTAAACCGGATATGAAAAAAAACAAGAACCGAACCCTCTGTGCGCAAGTTCGACTTGCACTTGACCGGTTTCTTATTTGTTCGGCTGATCATTTGCAAGACTGTTACTGCCACCGTCCTGCTGATCCAATCCGAGCCAATATGCCGAAGACAGACGCGACTCGACAGTCGAGATACATCTCGCAGAGGGTCCGCCAGAGGGAATACCAGCCCTATGTACCTAGCATACTAGAGCTAGTTCTAGAATATTCCATTAAACGTAGAGCACGACGTGTTCGTGAGACTACGACACACGACACTCCTGAGTCCCGGCACAGGAAAGTGCACAATGACGGATGTGTCAATTGTTCCACGTCTCGTCTATTGAGCTAGCTCGTTGCAGCAATACGTGGGGTATCGTATTCTTCTGCAATTTATTACTAACGCCGGCATCCTGACCATTATCTTCTTCAACTGGGTAGGCATAATGTATGGTTTAGTAAGAAAAATCTTTTTACCCGACTGCGCCAGAAGGAGGGTTATGTTTTTCGAGTGTATGTATGTATACAATCTCAATCTCAAATGCGAAGAGCCGTTTAGACTCTAGAGCGTGCCAATGCCAATCATTAATTCGTCTTAGTAGTAAGAATGATACTGGGCACATCAAAATGATACAGTTCGCAGTCGGTGTTTTTTAATATTGAGGTTTGAGATTATTATTCGAGAGATATCTGATGACTGCTGCTGCTTCAGAGGACTGAAGCATTTTTTGCTTATATATGACTGACTGATACTCTAAAACACCATCGAGTATTTACTTATATGTTTTAGGTTTAGTATAATCTGAGGCTTTCATTAGCAGAATTGACCGTCTGGTATCAAGCTCAGGAATGTGCTTGAGTGATCTCAGAATTAATAATCTTTTTAAGTGCCCCGAATCCTGAGACAAAACTGAGACTACTAGAAGAAAAATTATGTAGGACACAATCAGCTCACTTGTGAACTGACAGTATCTAATAACAATAATTATGAGAATTTCGCATTTGGTAGTAAGGGTTCAGAAAATTAAATTATCTGCACAACTCTATAAAGAATAAACAGTAAACACCTTATGTACCTTACTAATAATTAATTTTATTATTAAAATGCGTACAGCTGGTATCATATTAATAGTAAGAAGATTATAGATTCTATGATTCTAGATAAAAAATAAACAGCATTTTGACTTCAAACTAAGTGGATTTATTGACCAAAAACCAGTACTTAACTAAAACAGTTTGTTTTCCCCCAACAATATTTTTATTATTAATTGACCTGATTGCTATTGATTGGTTCTTTGATAATTAGTGATAAATTAATTTTTAATACTATTTCAATAGTGTAAATTATATTCATTAAATAATCTACACTATTGAATTATTATTATAAAAAGGTTAAAAGCAAAGTTGATATAGCTTTAAACATAACTACATAATAATACTTTGAATTTTTTTTTTGTTGTAATATATATTATATATTATTATTATATATTATATAAAACACTAAATTATCCAAGTAATGTAGAAGGCAATAAGTGATATGGCAGTAATAAATGTATTTATATAGCAATACATTATTATCAGCAGTACACCTACACCACACAAATCAAACAACATATCCATTCTTATCAGAAAACACATTACCTATTGAAGTTCAAAATGGATTTGTTTACCGACTTTATCAGACATTCAACAGCCGTTTCAATTAAGGAACATACCCATAATATGTTTAGAGGGGTCGTCAAAGTACTAACGCTTGGTTACTGGGTGGGAGGCCCGGTTTAGGTTTTTGTAACATTGTCAACATCTAGGAAAAATCTTGTGTGATGGCTAACCCACATAGTATGGGTATGTTTTAATCTACCAAAGATTCAATCATTTAAATAAAATAATTTTTAGCTTCATTAAAACAGGTTTTATTTAGGGCTGGCATTTGTTTAATAATAATATTGTTTTGGGTGACTTGAAGTAATCCAGGCTAAAGAGTTACTAAACCATTTATTATAGCTATCCCAAATTCAATTAATTAAAATAGCACTCTACTTACTCTCTCTCTCACTTAAATTTTTGAGGCTTAATGCCGGTACCTAAAATTTAAAATAATAGATTCTTGACGAAAACTTTGTAAGGGTTTATAGGGTATAATGTGACAAATTGATATGCCTAGAAACTAGTAAGTACACCATAGTTTATCCTACTTATTATTCTTTTTGGAATGTATCAATCAACCAATAAATTTACTAGAACATTGATTTTGCTTCATATTTATTTTTATACTTCTGTATTATATTAGTGCCAATGTATCATTACAAGGGAAAATATCTAACTGTAAATTAATTGCTGTTCTTTTTTATCCTATACATCAATAAATGGCGGTATTGATGAATGCTTACTTGCTTCCCTATAGTATAAGATTTAATAAAAGAGATACTTACATGTTTTGAATTTTTCTTTTACTGCTGCTTATGCTTCATAATAGAACTTAGTCTTTATGCACAATTAGTAAATTGATTGTTTGAAGATAAAGCACTAAGCACCGAAAAATAATTGATCATTCAATTTAATAATTATAGGTAATGAAAAGTTAAATGTACACACGGAATTAAAAGCTCACTTCTAAACACTTTTCAGTTTTCAAAAAAGCTTAATTTAAATGTAACAATAAAAAAAGTTTTATCAACGCTTAGTTCGCAAATCAATATAGGTAAATACCTACCTACATTTATAAGAAATGGTTTTCATTTAATTTAAATTTTTAAATAAAAAATCAACACATTCTAAACAAATCGACTTCCACAATTTACGCGTTTCTTTCTGTCAATTTTTTCCGCTACACAAAAACAATTTTCAACTATCATCAGCGCCATCTATGAACCAGCTATGACTATTTCACTGTCACAAATGAGGCCTCATACCCACGAGAGTTTATTTGTGGTCGCGACAGAAAAATCTGCACTGTAAATAGAATTCTTCGGAAGTACAATAGAGCTGAAAATCGAAATGTCAAGTGTCAAATATCAGATTTGACAGCTGTACACGATTTTCAGCTGTATATTAGCTGTGTATTGGCTCTAGAGTTCTCTTTATAGTGCAGTATTTTTTGTCGCGACCATAAAAAACCGCTCGTGGGAACGTAGCCTAAAATACAATGACAGCGAATCAGCATAGACTATAAGCCCTCATTTCCACGATTAAATACAATGCCGACCAAAACTTTATTGACTGTTCCGACGAAAACGCTTTTTAAATCACTTTCGTCTCGTCTATGGATATTAACTGTGAAAATGGTTTCTGCTAAATTAGTTTCCGATAATTTATCAGAAACCATTTTCCCATTTACTTGCTCAGATGAGAACAATGAGGGTTTTTTAATTCGTGACACTGACAGCTTTTTGACACAACAAGGACCGTCGGGCTATCAAGTTCCACCTGGTGACAGAAAAAGAATCGACAATTCTCAGCCACCACTCAGATGACGCTTTGTATCAAACACAACATTATTAGCCATTTTGTATTAAAGTCATGGTCAAATAAAAAAAATTAAAGTTGGAACTTTTAAACACTTTCTGAACGTCACGGTCCACAGACGGCGGAATTATTGTTGAACATACAAAAAAAAGATAGATATAGGTATCTGAATGCATAACCGCCTCCTTTTTTGGAAATCGGTTAAAAAGGTATATACTGTTATGACTAAAATTACCTAACAAGAGTACATCTCTATATACCTACTAAGTACAATACTTAGTTTAAAGTAGTAGCCTTGAAGAGGGCCACCTCATTCCCAAGGTGTGCTATCATTCGTGAAATATTTAAGTTTTTAATAAGCTTTAGCACACAAACGTTCTTTATTTATCTACTTTCTTAAATTTATTGATTGAAAAATGGTGAACGTTGTCTGGAATTACTGGATAATATTCGTTTAAAATGTTTTAGTTTGTTTAAACTAATTGCGTTTTCGGGATTTAAAACTGTCCCAGCTACGGAAACTTTCGAACAAAACAAGAACGAAACCGGTAATTTACGAAGTAGGTAGGTACTAAAAAATTCTTGTTCTTTTTGTGTATTTGACTCTAAGAGCATTAAGATGGTATAATGCTCTAAGATTTGACTTTGTAACAGTTAACACTGATTCAACATTGACTTTTACATTCGGTTATTTTCGTATTCATTCAGCTGCCCTGCCCCGGGGGCCGGGATAGTTATAGATGCCAACAACGCTACAAAATTGTTGGAGTTTGTAGATAATAGCTTAGGTTGTAAGGATAAAAAAAAAACATTTTGATTGTATAGTAGGTAGGTACCCACATATTGCTCTGAGAATGACCTACACATTTCTTCCGGGCATGTATTTAAACTTGCGACAAAACAATAAAATTTTGGATATGACAAAACCAAATATAGAATACTAAATTACCAGGTAGGTAAAAGAATGTAAGTAACAAAAAATTTCAAATCTGACGACTAAATAATACCAGTTTTTAACTGAATATTCCAAACTGGCAGACAGATATTATTTTGGCGAACAAATAACTATCTTGGTGACAATTTGAGAGTACAGATTTAATTTAAGAATAGTCACATATATCACATATAAACAGCAAAACAAGCGAACATAAAAAATGTAAAAGAGCGTACAAAATTCCCATTTTTCATTTTTCTCGGTTTCGGGGGGTGTAGATTTAAAAAATATCGTTCATTTTGAAATTTCAAAATAGCTAATATTTATTTTTCGTAAAATTGATATGGGTGTTGTTTACCAGGTTTTTGGGGGTGCTGGATATGAACATGACATTCATTTTGAAATTCCAAGATGGCGGATATACTTATTTAATTTTATAAAAATTAATATGGGTGTCCTTTTGTAGCTTTCTGGGGGTGCTGATTACAAAAATTCATTCATTTTGAAATTTCAAAATGGCGAATAATTTTTTATATGGGTGTCGTTTTCAAAGTTTTTACGGTTGCTGAATACAAAAATTATATCCATTTTTAATTTCAAAGAAGATTTTTTAATAAAATGAATCTAGGTATCCTTTTGGGTATAATAGGATGGGGTATGAGGGGCTGGTTTAAGGGGATGATAATTATAAAAAAAAACATGTATTTTAAAATTTCAAAATGGTGGATGTATTTTAATTTCTGTCAAATTGTTCCAGCTCGGAAACGGTGCGAAAAAAAAATTAAATTTGCTTATTAACTGTGGTTAATTTATTTATTATAATATTTTCTTCTTGATTTTATTGGATACAAAGAAATTTGAAAATCCTGAATTTTCCAACATTTCTATAGCTTTATACATCGTTCGTATATCAAAGTATATATTAGCCATATTTTTTTATCTATAATCGCTTCTATCTTGAAAATGGTCCTACTGAAAAAATAATGAAAATTTCCTACCCCTTAGTAACCCGCAACCTCATATTTTCTTCATGATTGGAGAAAAAGAATTTGAAAATCAATTTACAACATTTCTATAGCTTTATACAACGCTCGTATCTTAATCGTAAAGTAGTGCATTGCCACATTTTTTTCTATAATCGCTTCTATCTCGGAAACGGCGCATCCTACTAAAAAAAATATGAAAATTTCCTCCCCCTTAGCAACTCCGCCACCACATATTTTCTTCATGATGAGAGAAAAAGAAATTTGAAAATCCTTAATATCCCAACATTTCTATAGCTTTATACATCGCTCGTATCCCAAAGTAGAGCATTGCCTTTTTTTCTATAATCGCTTCTATGTTCTATCAAATTAGTATTCATGTCATTTGTACGTAGAATGTATATTCTCCATTTTGGAAATTGAAATTGGAAGACTATTTTGTAATCTAGCACCCCCAAGAACTTGGAAAAGGACACCCATATTCATTTATTTAAAAAAATTCCGCCATTTTGAAATTTTAAAATGGATTTCATTTTCATATTATTCAGCACCCCCAAAAACATTAAAAAATGTGATTTTCCGTAGCCTGTACATTGAATTTTTAGCAGCCATTAATTTATCAACCCATTCTGGTTTTATAGCTGCTTACATCGTATAATGGTCGCCAACTCGGAAATTAAGTCACCTACTTATAAATATCGGTGCCCGTTTGGATAAAAATTCGCCACCTTTTATCTGCCGATTTTTGTTTTTTTTGTCACCTGAGTATTTCTCCAGTTTAGTAATTAGTTGCCAACATATTAATTCACTGTCAAATTCAGTAATACAGTATGCTCATGTGCAGTCGCCAACTTGTTTTTTGTTAGCAAGATTAATTATATCATGATTATATCCCTTTCTTCCGTAGTAGGTACGCAATACGCATATCGCACATTAGGTTTCTATCAGTGTTGCTACTTTATTAGAAACACTGATACAAACTGTCTTCGTTATCAAAAATGTCAAATCGGGGTTTTGCCGAGAAATTCAATGGTTGACGTGGATTTTGCATTTTTTTCATAAATTTGTGTTATTTTGGTTCTTAATGTGTAATATTGGTAAAATATTAAACATTCAATTTTCGTTAACGTGCACAAGTGTGGGCAAGTGGTACAACTTCAAAAAACGTGCTATTTTGTGTTCCTCCAAAACTCCTTAGAAACTTTCAGTAAAGCTTCTACCACTTCACTGAATCGACTGACTTGACTCATTGACTGCACTGACTATCTATTTGGACTTTGAGTATACTTTAGACTTGACGGTTTAGGAATACAATAATGAAAATTTAAACAAAAAATTTCCCGCCTTTTTAACTTGACACTGGCAAATAGTTTAAGCCGACGTCATATATTTAAATAAAAAAAAATGTCAAATCGGAATTTTACTCGTTTGTCAAAGAGGGAACTGGGAATATATCTCTACTACTTACATACTTATTCTGAACATTATGTATTTATTGTATTTTAAATTATTTTATTGTTTTAAAAAGTGAAAAAATATATCAATAATATGTGTAATTTCAAACGTTTAAAGAAAGGTAACAAGACATATTTGAGTTTTCAAGTTATTTTTTATACCACAAAATAATCTTATATCGATTAGAAAAGCATTCGTAAATTTTTCCTCAGTGAAGAGATACAAAGCTATGAATTCAAAGGAATAACGCCTCCAACATGTCGAACGTTAACGGAAACGAGGATGACGAGTCTTATCCTCTGCACGAGTGCGTGTTCGTCGGTGATGTTCGAAAACTTTCGTCTTTGTTGAGATTCAACGACGTGACACGTAAGGATAAACATGGAAATACAGCTTTACATTTAGCAGTAATGTTGGGTCGCAAAGAGTGCGTGCAATTGTTGCTAGCTCACGGTGCACCCGTGAAAGTTAAAAATCTAGCAGGCTGGTCACCTCTTGCAGAAGCTATAAGCTACGGCGATCGCCAGACTATATCCTCGCTGGTTCGTAAACTAAAACAGCAAGCACGCGAGCAAATGGAAGTCAGAAGGCCTGACCTAATTAGAGCCCTTTCACAAATTCAAGATTTTTACATGGAACTCAAATGGGATTTTAATTCCTGGGTGCCTTTGGTTTCTAGAATTTTACCCTCTGATGTATGCAAAATTTATAAATCTGGATGTGGCATTAGATTAGACACTACACTTGTTGACTTCACAGACATGAAATGGGAGAGAGGTGACATATCTTTTATCTTTCAAGGCGAGAAAGCACCTAGCGAGTCATTGACTGTGCTCGATAATAAAACCAAAGTCTATCAACATGTTAGATATGAGGAAACAGAAAATGAAATCGAAGATGAGGTCGACTTGTTGATGTCCAGTGATATATTAGCTGCACAAATGTCTACAAAAGGTATATTGTTTTCTAGAGCACAGTCAGGATGGATATTTAGGGAAGATAGAAAGGAAATAGTTGCAGGTCTATACAAAAGTGACATTTACACCATAACAGGACTTGTTTTGGAGTCACGTAAGAGGAGAGAACATTTATCCACAGATGACTTACAAAAAAATAAGGCTATAATTGAAAGTTTAACTAAAGGAAATACGCAAAATTTAGATACTAATGGTGAACCTGTACGAAGAGCTTCTCTAAACCCTCCTCCAGAATGTGGTGTTGATTGGCCAGCATACATATCATCCCTACCAGGCCAGTACCCCAGTTTAGGTAGAGAGTTGGTGTACAAAGAATCATCCAGAAACTTCAGAGCTACAATTGCTATGAGTGATGACTTTCCCTTGAGTGTGGACATGCTCCTCAATGTTTTGGAAGTGATTGCACCATTTAAGCACTTTGCTAAACTTCGTCAATTTGTTGCAATGAAGTTGCCCAATGGCTTTCCAGTCAAAGTGGATATACCTATTCTCCCGACTGTAACAGCAAAAATAACCTTTCAAAAGTTTGAATTTCGTGATGACATACCACCAGACTTATTTATTATACCGGAAGACTTTGTAGAGGATCCTTTAAGGTTTCCTGACTTATGACGCTTTGATATTCTAACACTGTTCGAAGTTAGTGATGGTCCTATATGGCAATGTGAAAGAAAAAGTGGGCGGGTATGTTTTAGCACCAGTGACAAGTATTACATGGCAACACACAGTCTTCTCACTGTTGAGATCCCCATGCTGTTCGGCTTGGGTAGTTCGTATTCCAGCCATTATATACTCTTTGTCGAATAGCTAAATTAAACTAGATAATAAATCCTATGATGAATTTATGATGTGGTAGTTTGTTAAACAGTGTTAGAATGGCATTTTACACATATGAGAAAATTATTATTATTTCACTAACTCACCCATTGTCTTTTTTGTCATTGTCATCTGTAAATTTTCTATTGAAATGTGGACTATACAATAATATAGAAAATGTAAGGTAATTATATTTCTCATAATATGAAGTCACTGTTGAGCCATTTTATAATTTGAATTTGAAATTATTCAGTGTATTATTTATTCTTTATTTATTGATGTTTTATTTAACTATTTGTATCAATATTTTGTGATAAATTACTTGGTCATATTATTAAGATTATGTTGCCCAGAGAATACAGATTGTCTTGGCCTATTTACTGAAATAACTCTAATGTACCAGTATATAGGAGTTCCTATATTCTACTTACAAAAAAAGTTTTTAGTGTACAATTTTACTACATCCTTATTACATGATAAAGTAGAAACATTAGGTAGATAAGTAGTGTCAGTATTCCACAATGTTAGAATGCACACAATTTGGATGATTTTTATCAGCTCAACAATTTTCAAATCCTTGTGCCTTCTTTTGAGATATCTAAATTTCTAAGGTTTGTCTCAGTAGTACCTATGCTTACAAATGTAACAATTTATATTGCTTGTATATTCATTTGTACAAATCGTATTACTGTAATATTCATGATATTCAACTTCCGACAATAATGCTTTAGTCCCACCTCAAATTTTAAGTTGTAAATATGTATCTTGCCAATATATTATGAATATATAAATGTTTTCTGCGGTTAAAATTTTTGAAATGTTGTAACAAATGACAAAATTAAATGTTTACTGTGTAGAACATGTCTTGTGGTGACAGTCACTTCAGCTAATGAAAAGAAATAAAACGCAAATTATTTATCTGTATTGTTTATTTTGTAACTAGAAAAACAGTTATAAAAACAAGCTAAAAAATTCAAAATATCTAAATTGGGGCATTATCTCATCTTCACAATTTTTTTTATCGTCTTGTCACACCAGTGATAACAAACAGGTGTCATTTTACTTTTAATTAATATCTGATAATTTGTTTGCTATATGATAAAAAAGTTTCTTGTAAATAAGTTGACATATCAGATAAAAAATGTAATAAAGTTCAAAAGCAATACACATACTTCATGAAAATTAGTATAATACCTTAAAAATAATTACATAATAGGCATCTGAATCTTTAGTTCTTTTTTTGCGGAAACTCTGATGTAGAAGGGCATTCTGGCATTCCAAGGGTGACAACACGCAACGAAACTGATGATCGTGTTCCTGAAAAAATTTTGGAATATTTTACATACAGCCTCATTTCGAGCTTTCTTACTCTTACAATAAACAAGCGGGATCATTAGATCTTAAAATTGGAAAAAAATATATATGTATTGCAAAAAAATATTATGTTGATGCCATATAATAATATAGAAGTAAAATTATTATGAAAACTTTCATTACCTTGTGTAGAATCATCCAATAGCTGGAAAAACATCATGATAAATTTTATTTTTGAAAAATATAAGTATATCATGGTAAATATGTTTGATAAATTATTATTTTTAAACAAAAAATTTAAACCGACTTCCAAAGTAACAAAAAAGGAAGGAATAAAACTTTTTTTCTAAATAATTCCACTTTTATTTTTGGCTAAAATTTTAACAATTTCTCTACTCAATCTTCTTAATTTTGAAGTTGGTAAAATCTTTGTAGGACAAATTGCAAAGGAAGCGTTTTAATACGCTTTCTAGGCTTGTAAATGTTGCTATTAAATTCTAAGATGGGTCTAACAAGCGCATTGAACAATTTAATTTTAGAAGCAGAGTGAATTCATTTGAATTTCTTATAATAAAGCCCAGCATTTTACCTCCCTTGACAATGTTGATTATATGTTTATCAAATATAAGTTAGTTATCTATAACAAAGCCTAGATCGCAGACTTCTACCGATTCCAGTTCTTGTTTATTAATTTTATATTTATAGCAATTTAGGTTTTTGCGATTACGGGAGAAACAGATATGATGACATTTGCCTATATTCTTAATTACATATTAACTAACATATTATTTTGTATACACCAATTAAATAATCTGTCTAGGTCTTCTTGAAGTAGTTTTGCATCTAAATGTGAGTATATAGGTTTGATAATTTTTAAATCATCGGCAAATAAATAAGTCAGAATTTTGAAAACAATGATAAATATCGTTTATAAATATGTTAAATAATATTGGCCCTAAGTGAGACATTTGTGGGACTCCACAGATATCAGAAAAAAATTCTGTCATAAATTCGTTTACTACAACTTCAGAAAACTGTTCTGACAAGTATGACTCGAACCACCGAAGCAAGATACCGTTGACACCAGCATTAGACATTTTGTATAAAAGAATTTAATGGTCAACTTTATCAAAAGCCTTACTGAAGTCTGTATATATTGCAACTGTATATACTGTAGATTGAGTAAAGAAATAGCTAAAATTTCAGCCAAATTCAAAAGGGGAATTATTTAGAAAATAAGTTTTATTTCATACTTTTTTTGTGCATTTTTATTATTATCCATATGTTTTGACGACCTCTCAGTGGCTCAGTGGTTGAGCGTGTTGGTGCTCAAGCCGGGTGCCGCGGGTTCGAATCCCACCGGAAGACGAAAAAGTTTCTGTGTTCCTGGGTCATGGATGTGTATTAAATGCATGTAATATATAAAAGTATTCAATATATTTCCGTTGTATGGAACCCGTAACACAAGTTCTTCGAGAACTTACCACGGGACCAGATTGACGTGGTGTGAAAGCATCCATAGATATTATAATTATAACTACAGCCGAACGTATAATCGCATCCTTTTTTTGGAAGTCGGTTAATAACAACATCAGCTGTCAAGTCCGGTGGAGGTAAACAATCATAGCGTGTTTTGTATTATTATTTAGTTGAGTTTACATATTTTTAAAAATTCTAACCGGTTGCATGAAATGAAGATGCATCATCTAAAGGTAAGCTATTCCCAGGTAGGATTAGAGTGGGTAACAGAAACACTGCTGGACTGCTGTGCAACAGAGCCACTCGCTCGTATTGGAATGGTTACTGGGTGGCGGGTGCTTAGCTCCCCACCTAGTTCATACCAGTTACCACCACTCCATCACCATTTTTACTACATCCTTATTACATGCCGCCACACGAGTGCGCGTGTTTATATTTGTTAATAACTTTTTGCCGCGGCTCCGCCCGCATAAATATAGTCTCCCAAGGGAATACTGTACTTTTTCGGGATAAAAAGTAGCCTTTGTTTTAATCCAAACTACTACCATACCATTTTTTTTTCCTTTCACATTTTCCACAAACTTTCACGTTTATAATAGTAGGAGGAAGTAGGATTATTTTAATTTCTTTATATAAATTAGTTTAAAGTACTTTGAAGTCTTTAGTTTTTGTTTTCCCTCATTTTGTTTTCATTGCTCCTTTGTCATCTGTATTAATTTTAAAATATAAATAGTTTTGCAAAAAATATTTAAAAGCTAGTTAAAAATAAATTGTGATGTTGGCCCGCGGGCCGCGTTGTTGCCGACCACTAATATAACCGAGCTGTGCAGTTTTATCGTCACGTGTGTGGCCGGCATAAGTTGTCCAAACTTGGTTCAAGTTACCGCTTTCTCTCGTAGTTTAGGCGCGAGTGTTTTGCGGAACTCCTTCAGCCGGTGCGAGTACCCGCTTCTGATGCTAGAACCGCCCATAGACTCTGACGAACTTGAGAATAGGCTCCCTGTGTACAAAAATTGGAGCAATGGATCATTGTGAAGTATGAACTGATTGGGTCAGCCAGTTTTTTAATAAAACCTCATGAATCTTTAAAAATGAAATGAATAGTTTAAAATAATAAAGAAAATACTAATGTAAAGTAGGTACATACATACTTTACAGTCCAACGAAATTATCTAATACTAGATGTTGCTCGCGACATCCTGCGGGAAATTTCCCCGTGGTCTACTCTATATCTGTGCCAAATTTGGTGTGTCAAGTTTCGGAGTATATTCAATTCATACAAACAAACAAATCTTTCCTCTTTATAATATTAGGTATAGATATATTAAATTCTCGTGTCACAGTATTTGTAAGTATACAATATACTACTCCGAAACGGCTTGAACGAATATTTATAAAATTTTGCGGGTAAGTCATTTGAGGTCGGAGAATTAGAATATATTGCAAACTATTTTTATACCAACGCGTGATCATTTAGATGGCAGAATATCGTTTGCTGAGTCACCTAATATTCGTTATTATAATATTTTTAAATAAAGAAGCAATGAAAAAACAAGGCCTTACTGTCTAAGTCCGTTAAAGATTCATTGGCTGACAGCGCCGTGGCATCGCTTACAAACCTGCAAAAAACACCCATGTCAAATATCTTGCCAGGTAAATTGACTCGATATTTATAAACCAAATTACTTGACATTACTTTAATAAAGATATATATATATTATTAACAATATATATATATATATATATATATATATATATATATATATATATATATATATATATATATATATATATATATATATTTGTTAAAATCAGTATACCGCTGCAAGAGTGTCTGCAGCCGCTTGTTCGTAGTCTTGGGCGCAGCGAGCAGGAGTGCGGCGCGCGCGTACGCCGGCCCGTGCGCCGCGCACGCCGCGCTAAGCGCACGTATTGCACTCTGCCACGCCTCCCAGTAGTCGCGCAACCATACTGAAATCTTCGGAGTACACAGTGTTAAGGATACGTAAAATATTGTAAATTTCTAACGAACATCCGAACATGTGACGACCTCTGTGACTCGGTCGTTCAGCGTGTTGGTGCTCAAGCCGGGGGTCACGGGTTCGAATTCCGCCGATGGAACAACATTTTTTTTGTGTTCCTGGGTCATGGATGTGTATTAAATATGTGTATAATATAATAAAAACGTTAAATATATGTATAGTATAAAAGTATTAAATATACTTTTCGTTGTCTGGTACCTGTAACACAAGTTCTTCGGATACTTAGCACGGGGCCGGATGGACGTGATGTGAAGCGTCCATAGATATTATTATTATTATTATAAATATGATTACTGGTTATTGTTATTATTACTAATTATTATTATTATGTATAAAGCGATAGCTCATTTCTTTGTCTTATTAGACTTACGGCCGAATATTGGAACGACAGTTAAATTAAGTGACGCTCAGGTCACATGCTGTCTTTGTCATATCGGCTAACAAAGACAGCGACAGCCTGTAAATAGGAGGTCTCTTAATTTTGATTAGCGTTTCAGTATTTGGCCGTTAAACTTTCAAGCATTTCTGATGATGGACTGAGATCCCAGACACGACAGACTCCCCTTATATTCTTACTGATTAAAATATGTATTATATCATATTGTTCTACTTGTGTGTACAATTAACGTACATACACACGTTAGTATGTGCCGGGCCAATTTTTAGTGACAGCGCTAAAGTTGCCGAAATTGTACTCACTTTACTTACATTCTGATAAAGTATCAATCTTATTTTGGTTTTTGAATAACGTAAGGAACAAAACTTACTAAGGTAATTTTTCTCTAAACTTAGTATGAACAGAGATATAAAGATTAACCCCCTTATTAATAAAAATATTTACCCAACGTATCAGACAAATATAGCAACGTTGTATAAGTTATCCGTTGTGTAAATATTTTTATTACTATGGGGGTAGAAGTTTAATGATTTTTATTTTTACGTCAATGATTTTCCATATTTTATTTTTATGAAAACTACAACATCAAATAATAAGTAATAAGTGTCAGTTTATAATATTTAATTGTCACTATTCTACTATATCATACGTTAGAATAATTTCAAAGGCTGTAAGGAAAGTTAGTACGATTTTTTTGTACCTTCGGCGCCCTGTACCTGGGAATTGGCCCACCACACAAACTAGCGGGGACAAATATATACATTTGTTCATTGTACAGTGACCGATAGATGACCGATACAGCACAGACCGATATTGCGCAGAAGTCTCTCAGGGGGATAGAGGGACGAAGGGCGCGCGGGCGCAACGCCAATTGGCTAGTCAGTCGTACTCCGTCCCTCGCCTTGATTATTCGTAATGTGCTCGCCAAGACCTTTCTTTTGATACCAAACACGTGATATTTAACTTAGTTTAATTTTTTTCAAGGTTAAAATTCCATCACATAAAATTTATATAGCCTATGTCACCCGGACCATTATAATGAATCTATTGACACCTCTTCATTAAAATCGGTTTAGTAGTTTAGCCACTGCGGTGGAACATACATACATCCATACTTACATACATAGACTGCCAAAATCATTACCCTTTCTATTTCACTGTAGTCGAGTAAAAAAGGCTAATCTATTCAAGAGTGAAACACCCTGTTACAAGCTATGGAATAGTTTAACATTAACTATTTACTAACGTTTGCGCGCGCGACCTGACCCATACTGAGTTATTTAATATTCTCCACAAATCACCCAGTGATAGTACTTACTATTTCAAATAGAGTATGTATAAATAATTATGTGCTTAAAATTATTTGGTTATTAATTAAGTCAATTATTGCGTGCGCGCCTGTACCCATGCGCAGCTATCCCCTCTACATTCCGCTCATCGCTAAACTTACGTGCCGCTACCTGCACTAGAATATGACATACATTTTATCAGTAACAATATAAGGGGAGTCTGGAGGGCCTGAGATCTGTCCAGGATACCTGATTTTTGAACATTTTGCTTAAACTCTACGTAAACTAAGTTTATGTACACAGAGCCCCAAACGATCCATCTAGTGGTCACCAGATGAATCTTTTTCAAATTCGAGGATAAGTATTTGGTTTCGCTATATTTCGGAAATGTAACTATTTTTATGAAAAACATTTGTTACCTTGGGAGTGAAAAGGATAGTTTTCAAATAATAAAAATAATAATTTCCTGTAAAGTATTTTAAATCCTTATTGTGTCAGCGATATCTGTCAGTACCAGTATCAATTACGAGTTAAGGATTCTATAAACGGACGTTCGCCGTCCGTGATTTATGATTTATTTTACCGTTTCTTTTCCACCAACGAATGTTACCGTTGTTAAGAAATTTTTTAAATTTATTTACTTTCCACTAGTGCAAATATTATAAACCTTAATATATTACATTTAAAGTTTTAACCACCTGAAATATCCTCAAATCATCTTCAGCTTCGAACAGTCGTCTGGCGCGTTTCGCGTACTGTTTGACCACGTCTTTGGCGTTCTGTAGGCGGCTCGCTTGCCGCTCCAACTTCTCCCTGCTCGTCTCCAAATCGTTCTCACATTCCGCTCTGAAAACAAACAATATTAGAATTTAAAAAATATATCCATGAATAGCGTTTGTCAACGATTTTGTTACCTCTAGTAATAGCTCCCCTCACCGATTTTGACGTTGACGGTGTCCGGTTTCGTTGAACTAGACCAGCCACGCAAGAGTTATTTCATAGTGACCAAGTGTGTGCGTAATACACAACAACACTCTCTCTTCATTTACTCTCGTAACCCAGTGGGACGGGTGACCGACACAACTGGCAAGAGATCGGGTGTAGGACCGACTTTTTACATGCCCATTCGACGCATGGAATAAATCATCATTCTTATCAGACAGTGATCATTTTTTGGTATTGGTGTAACGTGGGGATCGAACCTCGGGGGGGCAAAGCTCTTAGCCACTAGACCACGGAGGCGTCAACGTACGTATACTGTACGTACGTATAGTGAAGAACTATCAAACCCACGAAATTCCTTATTTCCTAGGGCTTTTTGTCGTAAAAACTTCGAACTTTTATTTATAATGTTAGTAGAGGATTTAGGAGTTTTAGTCTTTTAATTTTTTTATTTTATCTAAAAAATTGCAATAACTTACTCTTTAGCAGTAAGTTGCTTGTATTTATCACCAACTAGCACCAACTGCGTGTACAGCTCAGACACGTTGTCCTCGAGAGCGGCGATTTTGGCGACCTTCTGTTTGAGCTCGTCCCGATTGGCGTAATACTGTTTCGTCATATTGTTCAATTCCTGGATCTCAGGGGCTGTAAGTCGTAAAAATTATAGTACACTGATACTGTTGCGTGTAAGAATCTATAAGTGTCGCATCGCGCGTGTTCGAGGCGGAAACGTTACGTTTCTACGTTTATAAGTTGCGTTTTTTGAGATTTTTTTGCTGCATATCGTTACACTTTTAGCAGTGGCGTGCACAGGATTATGACACTGGGTATGCGGCGAAGTACTCGGTCACAAAAACTTTTTCGTTTTTAGAGATACTCATTTACACATACGAGATTTACGAAAAGTGTTTAATTTTAAGCAGGCCTCCAGATGTTTTTCTGTATGGTCATGCTTCTTGGCCGCGGAATAGAAATTATTTAAATCTGAATATCCCGAATCAGTCCACACTGTACTAGAATTACTCAATAATATGCAAGGAAAACAATATAATTTAATCGTGTGTACACAACCACACAGCCAGTTATACGTTTCATAACTTTTAACATGAAATTTTCGAGTTACATTATTTTTTTGCTTGATTGTTGTAACTCGGGTACACACCTACCTTTAGACAGAATTTTAATCTTTTCACTGAAGGACAATTGTGAGAACTTGTTATTTTTAATTTTTAATAAACACACATTATCAACGCAAACCTCACAATCAAATAACATTTTTAAAAAATCAACAAACGCACTAGTAAAAGCAAATCACTACAATTATTATAGAAACTCAGTAAGAAACTGTTAAATGTACACACTTTCAAATGTTAAAATGAAAAATCTTTTAAGAAAACTATAAATAAACAGGAGCGATTAAATTTTAAACAATGCTTATCACATGAAATATGCAATATGGCCGCCGCGAAACACGAAACGTTTCTTCTATTTAAACAAATAAAACCTTACTAAACAAAAATGCATAATGTGCATACGTGATTTATTAGATTCGCGTCTTATTATTTTTACTCGGATTATAGGCAACGAATAATTTCCGTCAAGCCAGTTCGGCGGTTTTCGGAAGCGATCGGATAGCCGAACCGAAGCCGAGAGCCATCGCCTGCCGCATGAGTTACCGCTATATAATCATGTCGATATTCATGGGTGTGTGCGTTTGCGAAGTATGAAAATTACACATGCATGCGATGATATGTCCTGCAGAACGCAACGGCATGAGATGAGTTGCTATTTATAAAATATTAGGCGTTTTTAAGTTATTATATTTTTTAATTAATTTATTTACTATTAATAAAAGTCATCTAAAACGTACGAACGTTTTATTAAAATATCTGTGAATGGCTATACTATATGCGTCCTAAGAAGATATGCGTGACAGATAATAATTGACAATCGTAGTGAAGTTACCTAACGAAAATTAATCGATTGTTTAAAATATCGAATTAGTTCGTAAAGGAAATGAAATCGGAATTATCGATTTTAGATTTGTGAATTAAATTGCTAAGAAATGGGTAATTTGTAAATAAATAATAATAAAAGAATAAAAACTATTCAAATCATTTATTACTGCAGTCGGAACTCGAAGATTGCGAGCTCGTTTCGGAATCGGAAACAAAAACAATGACAAAAAACTCAACAACAAACAATAACAAAAGTCAAAATCAACAAAAACTCAAAGCAGACGCAACGAAAACACAAATCGCATACAAGGCAGATGCACTCGTACTGACATTTCCGAGTTGCAATACGATCACAAGATGGCCGCTCCTATTCATCGATTTGATGTCGATTCAACAGTGTCAATCTCTATTGACAGAAGTTCCGTTCCATGCATCTGCCATTTTTATGACATATTTTCTTAATTTAATTTCATATTTATATTTCACAGTTATTATAAGATATCAGAGTTAATAATAAGAATAATATCAGTTTCATTTATAATTAAAGAAAATATTATTTTTTGTCAATGGAATATAATTTATTTCGTTTGCTTTTTTTTGTTTTCTTGTAAGAAGTTTGCGTAGCAAGGAATATAAGAACTGTCACCCATATCATCGTACGACGCACGAAGTATAGTAAAGCACTGCATTTCTGCCTACAAGGAGCGCACGCCCCTGACTTTTAGTATAACTGACGATAGTCAAAGTTATATACTAACCCAGATACGTAAACGTCCAACTGATGGCCGTGTGAATAACACAACCACTTTTAATTATTTTAGGATGAATTTTTCTAATACTGGTAAGTACTGTAGGATACTGTAAAGTACTGTGAAAAGTACAACCCACCTAACTCATCCAGCGGCGCGAGTCGACGCAGGAACCTCTCGTGCGCGACGTGCAGTAGCCGCAGGGAGTACTCGAGCGCGCGTATATCACGCTCGAGCCGCGCGCTCTCCGCGTCTAGCGTCGCGCCTCGCGCCCGTAGCTCCGCACGTTCGGCCGCGAACTAGGACGTAGATGCATAGATTAATACTTGCATATTTCAATAATGGGTAAACCAATTATTTCTTAGATAACTGTCAATAAGTATGCCAGTATTAGTATTAAAGACCATTAAATTGTTCATAAATTATTATTACAGGCACAAGCAACATCTACAGCCAATCGTATTCTACTACTGGGTAAGGTCTCCCTTATTTTAACTAGCTTTTGCCCGCGGCTCCTCCCGATTTAATACAGTATCCCAGGGGAACATTGTACTTTTTTAGGATAAAAAGTGCCTATGTGTTAATCCAGAGCATAAACTAATACCATACTAAATTGCATTAAAATCCGTTTAGTAGTTTTTCCTTGAGAGTAATAAACATTCATCCATCCATACATCAATTCATTCATCCTCACGAACTTTCAGATTTATAATAGTAGTAGGATTACCTTTATTTCAAGTATTTTTCAATACCTTAATTTTAAAGAATGTCGCAGACAACTGCTGTCCCGCATCATCTCTACCCAGCGAGGCGATTAATATGTCGTATCTGAAATCAAGAAAATTTAATTCCTTATAGAGATGTTATATCTACTTGATTAAATAAATGAATTTTATAAATTAATATTACATATCTGATTCATGATTAGTGATTTATACTAGTGGTACAAGTGTTCTACGTAATAATAGTTTAATGGATTTTATGCAACTGTTTAAAATTTATATACAAAATAACAACGCGAACGTGTTTCACTTACAATAGGCTATTATACATTTTTTTCAAATATATTTTAAAATGTTCGTATCGATTCGATAGTCAACTAGTATTTTTATTTCCTGGAAATAATATATCTTTATGTAAAGAAAAAATGATTAAAATTTAAACGATAAATGTTTGCGCCAAAACAACAACCACCATTATCGGAACGTCATAAGATCAGAAACAAACAAATGTCATAATATGTGCGTGTGTAGTGAATCAACTTCAGATTTAACTTTCGCTATTGTTTATTCGATTTGATTATGTTCTTATGACGACTAAGGCCCGTATTAATAAAGTGTTCTTATCTCTAAGACAATTCTCAAGAAAGTACTTAAGATGTTGTTTTAATTAATAGACCGTACTTAAGTACAGCTGTAGGTACGGTGAGTACAAGTGAGTGCGAACGTATTAATAAACGAGACTCGTTACTCAAGTACGCTGTCATTGCTGTCAAACTGTTACTTGAGACGCGGTTTCGTGGGTAAGTCAAACCTTGACTTGAGAACGACTTGCTTGGGAATTGGGATACAGTACATTATTATTTGTGGTGTTTTTGGGTGTGTTACAATTATGTAAATTAAAATCTAAATATTTATGATTAAACAAACTCAGAATTTACCCTACATACTCAACACAAAATAAAGTTATAAAAAAAGATGCTATATTGATACATAATTGCTACTTATTCTTTTTTTTTTTGGTAATCGCGGTTGCAAAGGTTTTGCACCATTCTGCCAGTGTCGAGTATTTGTAGAAATATTTTCGATTTTATTTCAATATATTTATTTCGTTATATTAAACGAATTACCTATTTGATTTATATTAATTGACTTGATTTGACACTTGATAGCAGAACTTTTTTTCGCTGCCCAAAAAACAATCCTCATTATATGATCCCTCCTACAATTGCTCGCCCTATCAACCTTAAATGTATTCTGTGTTTTGTAAATACTCCTTTTACTAAAACTTTATGTACATACTTTGGTACTGGCCCTAAATTTGTCTGTTCTAGGTTTTAGATTATTCAACTTCTTCCTGTACAACGTGCCCTTGTTTATTCATAAAACACTCATAAGGTAGAGTTTTCGTCAACACAACACTCGAAAAAGTCGAACACGCGAATCACTAAGGAGCGACTTTAAAGAATAAGAAGAAGAAGAACTTTTTTCGAATGGCAATGATCCGCTTTCCGTTTTACGTAGTTGTTAAAAAATATGGATTTTATTATGCTAGACAATAATAAATATTGATATATACGTAAAAATTAATGAAAATCAGTTTTTTCAATACAAAGAATACAGACTAAACTTTTTTTGGTATTTATATTATTAAATATTACATTTTTAAAAAGAAATATTGAAGGAATGTATAATCAATAAATCCGTTCTTTGTAGAAGTGTAAATGAAACGTTATTTTATTCGTTCTTTGTCGTGTAGATGACGCTTAAAAGTTGAGTAGAGTTTATTAATACGGGCTTACGGGCGCAAGGCCCGTATTAATAAACCGTTCTAAAACTCGTTCTCAAGACCTTTCTTGGCTGAGACAGTCTCAAGTAACGATTAGCTTCTCAAGACGGTCTTTAATTCATAGTATGATCTCAAGACCGTCTCAGTTGATAACGTTATTGAGATCACTTACTGAACTTTTAAGCGTCCATCTCAAACCATCTCAGCATAACTTTCTCAATTTTTGTCACTACATCTTCTTTCAGACCACAAAGTTTCCTTATCTCACTATTTCTTATCCTGTCACTCAGTTTAACTCCTATCATACTACTTAACGCTCTCATCTCAACTGCAAATAAAAAAAACTGCTTATTCTGCTTTCATGTTTCTTCTGCCATACCCAACTTTCACTTTCGTACATGAGTGTCGGAACCAACACCCCCTCATGCACAACCAAACGAGCCTTTTAAGACACCTTCCGACTGTTCATAAAGGAGTGCAAAGCTCCATTCACCCTGTTTCCTGCATTCACTTTTCTTTCAATTCACTCTCACACTTTCCATCTCTTGTAAACTTTGATCCTATATACAAAAACTCAATCACCTGTTCAACTTGTTCATCTTCAATCACGATATTGTAGTCTGTCACTGCCTCATCTCTTTCAAACACCATCACTTTCGTCTTCTTTACATTCATCTTCATTCCCTTTCTAACAAAAGCTCCACTCATAGCAGTTGCCATCTCCTGCAACTCCTCGGCCGAAGACGCAAGTAATACTTGGTCATTAGCATAGAGAAAACATTTGACGAGAAGCTCATTTATTCTCAATCCACTTTCAGTCTCTTTTAAATCTGTCAAGCAATTGTTCATGAACAGATTAAACAGCTACGGTGATGCTACACATCCCTGTCTAACACCTTTTTCGATATTAAGCCATTCGGTGTATGCCCCATTTATCCTTACACAAGCACTAGAATCCCTATAAAGAGATTGCAATGCTCTTAGGAGGAGACTGCTCACCCCGTTCACTGATAATGCTGACCACAATTCATTCCTCACCACTCTATCATAGGCCTTTTCAAGATCCACGAACGTGCATTAGACCTTCTTGTTTTTAGCCTAATACTTTTCGGCTATGCATCGCAATGAGAAGACCTGATCCGTACATCCCATTCCCTTTCAAAATCCCGCTTGTGCATCCCATACTTTTTCGTCTGTTTCATTCACAACCCTTTCAATCAATACTTTCGCATACAATTTCCCGACGACGCTGAGAAGACTTATACCGCGGTAATTTATGCAGTCCTGCCGTGACCCGTTTCCCTTAAATAATGGCACGATTACGGCTTTGCACCTGTCTCCCGGTACTTGCCCGTTTCGCCAGCACACATTGAAAAGGCGGTACAGCTGGCTAGCCACTATGCCCTGTCCAGCCCTCAGCATCTCGGCGGTAATTCTGTCATACCCTGCAGCCTTACCTAATCTCATATTTTTCAACGCTTTCACTATTACATCCATGCTTATCTCACTTTCATCAACATTTAAATTAGTTTCCATGGAAGATGCCGGATGTTGTACCTGCACTTCCTCTCTTTCAAACAAAATTTTAAAATACTCTTTCCATCTCTTTAACACACATTCTTCGCCTTTTATAATGCTCCCATCTTGACTACTGATTGTACTCAGCTCCGAGGTAGAAATTTTTCCTCTGGCTGTTTTGATGGATTTCCAGAAAAACTTGATGTTTGACTGGAAATCTTCAGTGAGTCTCCTATCAAAATCATCCTTTCGTTCTTCTTTCTTTCTAGACACAACTTCTTTCGCTGCTGATTTCAATATTTTATACTTCGTTCTTGCTTCCTTTATCCCATCATCCGTTGCCTTTTGAACTTTTTGGTTAGCTTTTGTTGCTAACCAATTCAACCACGCTTTCTTCTTTTCTTGTACAGCCCTTTGTACATTTTTATCCATCTACACAATATAGTTCTTTCTTCCTTTCCTTCTTTTTGCTACCCCGCATACCTCAATAGCAACATTCACGACCCCTTTCTTAAATGTCTCCCACAAATTTTCAATCACACTTATCTCTTCTATGCCTTTAAAACTTTCTTTCAGTTTCACATACATACTCGTCTTTCTTTTCTTTTTCTTGGAGATTTTCCACTTTTACTCTGTCCAGAACACTCGTAGGCTCGGCCCCTTGGTGTCGCCACCGTTTAAAGAGGCCACGCATTTGGGCTATGACCAGGAAGTGGTCTGTGTCGAGGCCTACACCGCGGTATGCCCGAGTGTCTAGCACTTTCTTCCTCAGTCTTTCATCCACAATTGGAAAGTCAATCATACTTCTAGACTCACCCTCATCTTTTGTATACAAATGGATCTTTTTGTGGTCAAACATTGTGTTGGCCACGCAAAGATTCCATTCCAAGCATACTTCAAGCAGGCTTATCCCGTTGTCATTCACTCTCTTGTCCCCAAACGTCCCCAGAACTCCATTAGCATAAACAAGCGAGTGAGTCCGACTTTTAACCTAATCCAGAGGAGTCTTGGGCTTACACATTCATGCTCTTTCACACATTTAACTGTTCGAGAGTAAACAATCACACCAACTCCCTGACAGCCTCGGCTGGTTTGGGGGACTCCCGACCAGTATGCCGTGTAGGGACCATAAACCGTGGTATCACATCCTTTCCTCTTGGTTTCGTTCACGCATAGAATATCTATGCATCGTTCATCCATCATCTGACATACCTCATCTACCTTACCATCCATTCCTCCTCTTACATTCAACGTAGCGAAGCGGCTCTCCATGGGCCGCTTTTCGCCCCCGCGAGAAACGAGACGTGATGGGTGGCGAACCACATCGCCGCCATTTTGGTTAATCAAATTATTTTTGTGATTATCCATTGCGTTCCCATGAGTAGCAAGGGAATGGTTTGTCCACCCCAGCAGAGCCCCGCATGCCAGGGTAAGGCTGGCCTAATTCTGGGTGCGCCCGGTTCCAGGACAGTTTGGCACGCTAACGACTAGAGCTTGCCCCTAGCCATGCATCCATCCGCGCGGCAGACGTTGGATTGGCGGAGAGGGTAGGAATAGGGGAAGGGAAGGATAGGTGGTGTGAAAAGCAAGATTGGTAAGTTAGAGTAGGATATAGGTAATGTAGGATATTACCGTCCAGGAGGGCAAGGAATAGGACAGTAATAGCTAGGGAAGCCGGGTTTGCATACCCGTATACCATTCCACAACTACACGACAGGTAGTTGGGATGAGTATCCCATGACTATATTCTACTACTATTCTATTACTATTCATTTAATAAAAAAAAAATACAGGAAAATACGGTATTGTATATGTCACCATGTCTAATCTCGCGTATCTCGGTAAAAACAAGCCGACCGTACTTCTAAGCTGTTTTATTTTCAAATACAATCATCATTTGCCGCAATCCCTATCTCTAACACATACCTCTTGACCAGCTGGCGGATGCGCTGCTCGCGCTCACGTATATCGGCGCGCAGGCGGCCGCAGTCGTCGAACAGCGCGCGCCGCTGCACGCCGAACATGTCGCGCCGCGCCGATATCTCCACCAGCCGCTCACTCATCGCCTGCGCATACGCATCCGCAACTTCAAATGTAGTTGAATATAACATTTAAAAGTTATAACGCGACACGCACGACACGCACGCACGGCGAAAATCTACCGTCTAAATGGCAATTCGGCGAGGTAGTAAGGGACTAAATTGGCATGTAGATGTTCGATTTTTGACGTACGGCGTAGGTAGGCTTAGGAATAGTTTAACATTTTACATATAAACTCCGATAAATAAGCAGCTTATGATTACGAAGGAGCCGTTAAATCCTAACCACATATACATACCGCCTCAATCTGCAGGTGTCTCGTGTCGCGCGCGTGTACAGCGCGGCCGATGTTGGCGAGCGCGCGCGCCGCATGGTCGACGCGCAGGCGCAGTAGCGCCTCCTCTACGCGCGCGCGTCGCCACTCCGCACGCAACGCGCGGCACTCCTTGTCGCCGCCCTCCGCTTCGAGTACTGAGGTCTTGAGACGATTTTTCTGTAACAAATAATAAAGTAAAATCTCATGTAGGTACTTTAACGTGTGAAAGATACATTATTATTCGGAATGTATATGTCAGCTCCACCGATGGATTCCACAGCCTCATAGAAAACTGACGTAAAAAATACTTGCATTTTATGTATCAAATTTAAGAAGTTAGAGCACCAAGATTATCAGTGAAATGGTATTTAAGATTTGTAGGGGTGTACTTTTATGGATAGCATTTTTACCGATAAAAAAATTCCTATCTGAACAAGCCCTAAGCATAACACATACCATGCGATTGTGCTCAGCGCCTTTAGCCACGAGGTCTTTGGTGAGGCGGCGCAGGTCGTCGTGCAGCTTGCCCGAGTGCCGCTCCAGCAGCGTGACGCGCGCCGCGTGCCGAGACAGCACGTCTTTCAGTCTGTTGGTTGTTGTAAAAGGACATTAAAAAGAAGAAGATTTTGTTTTTATCAAAGTCAGGTTCAATATTTTTTGCAATTTTCAATAAGCCTCAAACAATTGGACTTCGCCTATCACGTCTATTTCAAAATTACACTCTATATTTTGTATAAGCTAGAGATCCGAAATAAATGTTCATCTCAAAAAGGCTTAGATTGGCTTTTCTTTCCTACAATCACAATATTTTTTGTTGGCCAGTTGGACTTAGCCTTTTGGTCCCTGTCAAAATTACTATTCTCCTGTGCTATTTGTGCCTTGTCACGATGCAAACAAACTAGCGTGCTGCTTACTCGCATATTAGATACAAGGAGAAACAATTTTTTACCTATTCTCCTTTGCAATCAGTTCGGCGGAACATTCTTTTTCGACCTGAATGCCTTCCATGCGGATTACGCGAGCTCCTATGGTCTCCACTTGGTAGCTCTACAACACAAAAGTAGTTATGGTTTTAAAAAATACCTTCAAAAATTAATGTGTTGTGTAAAAAAAATATTTTTTTTCTGACATTTACTGCGTAACGTATTAAAAAATACGTTACGCAGTAAAAACTGCAGATACCTATAGGCATTCAAGCGAAGAATATCCAGCTAGAGATACGTGTTACTTACAATATTATACAAGGCCTCTTTCTGAATCTGTAGATGATTTTCTATCCCATATTGTTTTGCATCCAACTTGCTCATCGTCGCTTTTGAAGCTGAAGAAATAGTTTAAACTTTAAGTATTAAATAAGTCAAGTTACTCGTGACTGTTAGTTAATTGGCATGTCTTGTAGTTCTACAAAGCTTGTTTTAACCCCCAGCGCAAAATGAGGGGTGTAATAAGTTTGGCGTGTTTGTCTGTCTGTCCGTGGTCATCGTAGCTCCTAAACGGAAGGTCCGATTAAGATGCGGTTTTTTTTAAAAAAGCTGGCATGATCGAGTGTTCTTAGCTATATTTCATCATCATCGGCCAGGTCTCTGCTTGACAATTCGGGGGTTACTTTTTTTTTTTGTTTATAATATATTTTTTATTATGTAGTGCCTGTTACGATTATTGCATTCACGTCTTTTCTTTTTTAATAAATACCTAGTAGGTACAGTAAATATCTTGAAATAAACTGAGCTGCCCTTTCACCTCTTCTTGGAGTTTTTTACCTTTCATCTGCATATGGAAGAGTTTCTCGTCGTTTTTCAACTCCAAGAGTTTCTGCTGCTCGACAAAGGAACAGTGCTGTGCACGCTGCTGGTTTATTATCAGCTGGCTGGCGTAGCTTTCCTCATCCTAAAATCGCAAGTTGCTTTTGAATTCGCAATAGGCTACTTAACCCTTCTTTATACTTAGATGTCCAAAATGATTATTTATTAATTGTTCCATTACACCAAAAAATAATGCAATATTATTTTAAATCCTAAAAAAACTATAAAACTTTACAACTTTACGTTACAATTAAAAAGTAAAAAATAAATTTTATTTATCCATCTTGTAATTTTATTTAAACATGATATCGCGATATTACGTTCTCATAAGCAAAGTACAGCCAGGAAATGCTTATTCGATGTATGAAAATAAGTAAAAGTCAAGTAGCCTATTCATGACAGTCGTAATCAAAATATCCGGCAACAGGCTACTTGACTCTTTTTTATTTTTATCCTAAACGATTAATAACTGTTCCGTTACAAAAAAACCATAAAAGTTTAATTTAAAACTACGCATTTTAAAAACAGCCTAACGCCGGCTTCCGCCATTTTTGTCGATAGTCTGTGCTCTGACGTCATACTAGTATACAATCACTTGACAGCTCAGTGCACTAAGGAGTTTTTGACAACTATGACAAAAGACGTTTATTTGTTTACTACTATTATGACGTCACATCATGGCCGATCGCAAAATGCAATGTTTTCGTCAGTTCAAATAAAAATATATATATATATTTTTAAATTAAGCCTATTTATACATCTTGTTCTTTTATTTCATGATTTAGCGAAATCATGAAATAATACGTTTTCCTAAGCCAAGTACTAGAGGAAATACTCATAATGTATAAAATTATGTATGAATCAAGTAGCCTATAATTGTCATCATAAAATAATACGGCAATTCTGGTTCGAATGTTGACTCGACCAAGCTCGAGTACAGGAAGAATGAAATACACTTACTTTATTCTACGCGAAGTCTAACTTAGTTTAAAAAGATATTTAGAATAACACGACGCGCACATTATGGTAGAATTAATTCTATGTAAGACTTTAACCCATAATAATTTTATAAGATCTCTATAATTAACACTCACATTTAAAATGTCCTCTAGCTCCTTGGCACGTTTGTCGGAGCTGCGCGTTTTGTCCGTCGAGTCTTCTAACTTTGCTTTCAATTCGTTGATCTGTAAAATGTAAAGTAATATTGAATACAAGCACACTCATGTTTAGTGCACCTAAAGTATGTTTATTTATTTATTGTTTATTTGTTTATTTATTGGTGTTGCCATTTTCTTTAGCAAATATAAAGTAGGTAGGAATACCTTTGTGGTCATATTTTCCATAACAATATCTTTTTTGTGTTGAGTTTCCATAATTTGTTTGTTCTCCATGTTCAGCTTTTCTATCGTTAGTCTCATGTTGCTGATCTCGCGTTGTAATGTTTGAATCTGCAAATTAATTTCATACAGTGGGACAGTGGCCTAGCTCATCATACTTACAAAATATAATATTATATTAATTTAATATGTATTAAAAAAAGTTAATAGAAAAACTGTACAAATGTTCAACATTCCTTGAAATCTGAATCCGTAACATTGGATCTTATTAAGACAAAAATTGTATACTAGCTTCGCCCGCGGCTCCGTTCGCGTAAATAAAACTGTACTTTTTTAGGATAAAAAGCTATGTTTTAATCCACAGCTTAACTACTACCATACCAAATTTCATCAAAATCTATTCAGTAGATTCTGCGTGGGAGAGCAACAAACATCCATCCTTCCATCCATCCATCCTCACAAACTTTCACATTTATAATAGTAGTAGGATAGCTGAAACTAGCGACGTCCACTATTACTCAAATCAGTCGTAAACAGTTTCCTGTAGAATGGGCCAGCTCGAGTAGTACGACACCTCGGCCTCGCACAAAAACGGACCAACCTGTCCGACAAGCGCGGCGTTGTGCGCCTGCAGGTCGCGGGCGGCTGCGCGCGCGCCGGTGAGCCGCGCCGCCAGCGCCGCGCCCTCCGCCGCGCCGTCCGCGTTGTGCCCGCGCTGCTGCTCCATGAACGCCTGCTGCTCGCGGCACTGCTCCGACAGGCTGCCGGCCTCCTGCTCTAGCACCGCGTAGTCCTGCAACAAAAGGCAATTAATTAACAATGTACGTTGAAATCACATGTTAACTATATTCTATGTAGTAACCATCCATTTCGAAGCAACGCGTCCCAAAAATAACGAGCAAAATAAACTCAATGAGCCTACTTATATTAAATATAAAATAGAAAAAAAAAAATATAGAAACATATTTTACTTGTCATTGATAAAAAATCTTAATGGATTTTAAAACTTATTAGATGTCAAGCATCTAATATGGGTCCCACTTACGTCACACGTGCGATCATTTATGGTCTTAGATCCCATGCCCGCCTGATTTGTTACTTACATTCTTACTGATAAAATATATGTCACTAGATGTCGCCCGCGACTTCGTGCGCGCAAAACAAAAATTCCACGGGTACAGTACATTTTACCGTAACAAAAACATTGAAGGACGTAAGCTGTTCTTTGCTGTGGTTTAACCTAAATCTGTGACAAAATTTCAGAGTCTATTCAGATCAAAGAAACAAACTTACCTAATATTAGTATGGATAGTATAGACTAGGTGACCCATCATCCAAGCATGACGCCAATAATAGTCAACCTTACCTCCCTAACATGTCTGATCTCGTTGTCCCTCTGCCGTAGGTTATCAACAGCGCCGGCCCACATCGTCATCATCTGCTTCCGCTGCTCCATACCGTCCGCCACCTGTAGGTAATAACAACAAATTAATATCAACGTGCATATTAATGACAGACAACCTATTGTATGCAAAGATTGTACCTACCTTGCTTCTTTTAAGTATTTTTACTTTTTAGGGTTCCGAAGTTCACGTCTCGGAACCCTTATGGATGGTTTCGTCATGTCCGTCCGTCCGTCCGTCTTCAGCTTACCGTCCAAACGGTTAGTGCTAGAAAGATGACACTATGCATGGATATGTTTATTTATCACGTCGACAAAGTGCTAAAATAAAACCACAAAAAAAAATCTTTTATTATCTACCTCCCCTACACGTAAAGTGGGGGTGATATTTTTATCTCACGTCAACCCCATAATGTGGGGTATCATTGGATAGGTCTTTTAAAAATATTGTGACATTGTGAGGTTGCTAAGGCGATTTTTGATTTAGCTATCTGTTTGCGAGATAATTATCTTTAAAGGGCAATTTTTTTTTTGTAAAAATAGCCCACACCCTCTTAAAACTAAACGGCTAAAATACGTTTACTTGAAAAATTCGTACAAAAGTATCGAAATACATATTATGTAACCATGTAAAATATTGGTATAATGGTACGTGCGCCCAATGTGTGCCATATTTGTCGGTTTTTTATACATATTATACTAGTTTAAAAAATCATGTTTGTAAATTGTAATATCAAAATATCATTTTTAAATGTAAAATAAAATATAAATAAGAGATAAAAGTTCTTATTAATCTACCCAAATACATGTTCATGAAGTTATATGGTCCCTTCAATGTCATTCCGGTTTTCACTGTACTTTAATTTTATTTTTGTTCACAGCCACCTAATAAAAAGTATTAAAGAGTTACCTGAATAGATATTCTCTCGCATGCTCTCTCTTCTGCACTAAGATTAGAGATAAGTTGATGTAGTCTCTCTTGCATTTGATTATGTTCCAATTTTAACTTCTGCCTTTTGGTTTCTAAAGCCTGAAAATAAATACCATAAAATTATTGTGATACAAAATACATATACTCTGTTCCGATCAAAAATAAACAAAATTAAAAAATTTAAGTGACCCGCGAATTGTCAATCATTGAACGAGCTGATGATGAGGAATTATAGCACTCTTGGTCATGCCAGCTTTCAAACAAAAAAAACTAGATCAAAATCAGTTCATCTGTTTGGGAGCTATGATGCCACGGACAGACACACTGACACACAGACACGTCAGACTTATAACACCCCTCTTTTTGCATCGAGGTTAAAAAAACAAAGAGAACAATTGAAAACATACTGTTTTCTCCTCTGTGGCTCAGTGGTTGAGAGTGTTGATGCTCAAACTGGGGTTCGCGGGTTGAAATACCGCTGAAGGAACAAAAAGTTTTTGTTGCTGGGTCTAGGATGTGTATTATTAATATAATCTTAAATATGTGTATAATTTTAAAAGTATTAAATATACTTCCCGTTGCATTGTCTGGTCCCCATAACACAAGTTCTTTGAGTACTTAGCACGGAGTCAGACTGACGTGGTTTGAAGCGTCCATTATTCGTATTTCGTATAAAGCGTCATTTAAAGCGTCACATATTATATTATAATACTACCAATTGAAATGTCACTTATATTTTATTATTAATATCATATTAATATGGTGGATTTTAATATTTTGTTTTTACATTTAGTTTAAAATGGATGTGGGTATAGCTAGGATTCATACCCGATTTGTGAGGTTTTTTGTTGGTAGTTTATCTATTCAATTGGTTCTTCAAATCTTTTAATTGGTTGAAAAGTTTGCATCATCCAATCGAAGGGTCTATTGAATAGGTAAACTAATGACAAGAAAACCTCAGATACAGAGGCATAATTTTGAAAATTTAAATGTTATTTTATTATATTAAGCAACTTATAAGTTTTAAGTAATTTGTACTTTTTGTATCATACTTTAGCCTTAGATAGGTCTTGCTTAGTAAATTGTTCAATAGAAGAGATATCATTAGCACTCCTCTCGAGTGCGGTTCTCCATTCCTGCAGGACACCTTTTTCCCCGCAAACCTCACCCTTTAGACTGTCTGCCCTTTTCAGCAAACCGGCAATTGAATCTAAAATTATTTAAACCTTCACAAACTTTTCTTGTTATCTCAGAATAAATAAAAATAAAAAATATTAGTCTCGCTAGAATTAGATACTAGAAGTTAAGAAGGGAGAAATATATAACTGTGTTAGTATGTGCTTATTAAGATGTTTCACATTACTTTGTACTCTATCAAGTCGGTCAGCTATATTGTTTGTTTGTTTGTTACAGCTGAGAATATCTCTTTCAATAATATCAGCCTCATTGCTGGATAACTGTCGAAGTTTGACCTCCTGCTCTAACTGCTGTTTGTGGGCGAACAGAAGTCGCTGAAATAAGACAGATTTTGATAGTAGCTAGCATGAACACAAGCAATTACTAGTTATATAAATAGAATTTCTTACTTATACATATTACATACCGTGTTTTCTTGGTATTCTGTATGTACATAGTTTTTATAGTTGTCGAGGTCGGCACATTTAATTTTATGCGCTGACAAACTTTCTTTTAAGCGCTGTATCTCATTTTGCCTGGAAATATAGTAAAAGTATAGGATAGCATTATACTCTAATTAATTTATATGTAATAATTTGTTTATAAGACCATATTAAACAACAAATTACCTGTCAATTAAAATTGACTCCAAACCCTGATTTTGTGGACTGGCTAATGGTATTCGTGTTCCCTCGCTTAATCCAAGTTCTTCTAGTAATTGAGCCATGTAAGTCGGATGTTTTGTATCGACACCAGCCATCTCCGCTTTTTAAAGAATCGCTCGACGAAACACAAATTAATTGCAATTAAAAATATACATTTATCAGAAAATAGAAATGTTTATTCGTTTCCAAGCAATTACCCAATCACTTTTTGGCGCTACAAATTTAAATTGCTATCGAGCCCATAGAGTATAATCACCACTTTTTTTTTACGATATAGATATTGTAAATTTATGGCTGGCCGCTGGGACTATAAGCCCCGGAATCCGGCGGTCCCGATACAATTCAGAGCACTGAAATTATAACTCTGCCATAATAAAATAGAGTTGAAAATCGAAGTGTCAAGTATCGAGCTGACATAAATGACACTGATATTTGACTCGACACTTTTTTTAAATATAAATAAATAGCGTCGGCTTCTAACCATTTGCCATTGCTAGTGTCAAGTTAAAAAGGCGTAATACCGTATTTCTAAATCGTCAAGTCCAAAGTCTAGTCAAAGTCACAATAAATAGTCAGCGCAGTCAATGAGTCAAGTCAGTCGATTCAGTAAAGAGGTAGAAGCTTTATTGAAAGTTCCTAGGGAGTTTTGGAGAGACACAAAATAGCACGTTTTTTTGAAGCCCTCGCCCACCACTTGCCCACACTTGTGCACGTTAACGAATATTTAATTGTAAATATTCTACCAAAATTACATATTAAGAACCGAAATAACACAAATTAATGGAAGAATACAAAACCAACAACGTCACACATTGAATTCCCCGGCAAAACTTCCATTCGACACTTGTGTGTTCGATTGTCAGCTCTATTGTATTAGAACAGAGTTCTATTTTCAATGCTCTGAATTTTCTACGTCCTTCCGGATTCCGGAGCATATAGTCCCAGCCTAAGATCATTCACGCCAAAATAATTTCTAAAATTGAAATTTGAAGACGATATAACATTTTTTTCCATTTTTAATATATTGCTTGCTCAGGTAAAAATTGGGTAAAAATTAAGGCTTAACTTTACTCCTCGACACTCGACACTTCGATTTTTAACTTTATTGTATTAGCGCAGAGTTCTATTTTCAGTGCTCCGGAATTCCGGACAATATAATCCCAGCCTAAGGCTACATTCCTAAACCTCTTTTTAGTTGTCGCAATAGAAGAAACAACACTGTAAATAGAACTGTGCGCTACTACAATAGATTTGAAAATCGTGTAGTGTTTCCAAATCTGACATATTTCGACACTTGATACTTCAATTTTCAGCTCTATAGTATTATTGCAGAGTTCTATTTACAATGCAGTTTGTCTGTTGCGACCACAAAAAAACTCTCGTGAGTACGATGGCTTAGGCTGGGACTATATTGTCCGGAATCCGTAAGGCTAGGGAAATTTCATAGCACTGAAAATGGAACGCTGCATTAATACAATAGATCTGAAAATCGAACACACAATTCATGTTGAGTCAAATATCAATGTTCGACGCTTGACACCTCAATTTTCATCTCTATTGTATTGGCGCAGAGTTCTATATGCAGTGCTCTGATTTTTCTCCGGGTTTCCGGATTCCGGATCATATAGTCCCAGCTTAAATATTGTCAAAATAAGCACATGTGTTTTTTTTATATTTATATATGGCATCGGCTTATAACCATTTGCCAGTGTCAAGTTAAAAAAGCGGGAAATGGAACTTTCATTTCAATTTTCTTCACCGTATTCCTATATCGTCAAGTCTAAAGTCTACTCAAAGTCCAAATATATAGTCAGTTATATATAGTCCATGAATCATGTCAGTCGATTCAGTAAAGTGGTAGAAGCTTTACTGAAAGTTCCTAGGGAGTTTTGGCGAGAAACACAAAATAGCACGTTTTTAGAAGTTGTACCACTTGCCCACACTTGTGCACGTTAACGCATATTTAATGGTTAATAATCTACCAATATTACACATTAAAAACCGAGATAACACAAATTTATGAAATTATACAAATTCCACAACGTCACCGATTGAACTCCCCGGCAAAACTCCATGCACACGTGTTCTCAGGCGTATTATACCCAAAAAAAAAAATTAATTTTAATTATTAATATTTTTTTTAAATAAAAAAATTATATTATTTTTGTCTATGAATAGGAATTCTTTTTTTTATTTGAATTTTATGCGGGAAAAAAACTACCATGGCAGAATAAAATATTAGATATTTTTTTTTATCACAACATTTCATCAATTCAGATTTTCGTATTTTTTAATCATACATACATACGTTTAATAGTGTTAGGCAATAGGCATAGTAATAAAATTATTTTAATTCCATACATTAAGATTATAAGACTATTTTTTTTTTTTATTTATTGTTAACAAAAAAGATACAATTTACATAGATAGAGTGCAGCGACAAAAAACCATGTTAGGTTTATCTTGTTGCCGGTTCACGCTCGTTACAAAATAATTACATACAATATACATAATTATAAGATTAAATTAACAGACACCTACCAGCCGAGCACGCAGTGAGTACGACGTCGGGCGCGCATGCTATACGTGATACGTCTCGACAGTCTCAGTACTCGAGACACTATGATATGCTGCGTTTGCGCAGCCGACAGTCCTATGCACCGCTCGCCCGTACTTTAACTATACAGGAGCATAATTCATCAGTACAGTTTTTACATTGAGAGGTGTTATTTTGTCTCGTACTTCAAGTGGTAAAGTGTTAATTAGAGTAGGAATTATATAATTTGAAGTACGTGTGCCGTAAAAGTTAGAGTGCTTTGGTATTAATATTTTCATACTAGAAACACTTCTTGTTACAATTGATTGTACTTTTTTGTATTTTGAGTTATATTTGAAGAATTGATCGCATAAAAGAACGTAACCAGCAAAACCTTACAATACTGAAACAATCCTGAATGGTCATTTTTAAATTTCTCTTTTATTTTCTCCGGCACTATCATTTTAAGAAGCCTATGCTGCAACTTAAAAATTTGATCTAGGTATGTCTATTCAATATACCTACTATAGTGAATTATAGTTTAAAATATTATTCTACTACTGGACAAAATCTTGTTACACATGCAAAATGATATTATAAAATAGTTTAACATAATGCGGAAAAGCCCATGTATTTGGTCTCATGTATGCTTTAAATTTTCTTGAAATCTTGCCAAAAGAATAAACCGAGCAAACCTCTGAAAATAACTCAGTAGGCGGTCAGTTTCATACAGGCGCTGATGTTTTCCGCTGCTTTAATATTAAACTAAAACAGCTGTTCAACATGAGTGTAGATGCAGCTTATTTACCTTGCCCAATATGTTTACACACTGGTGTTTTTGATACAGTGCAATCATTGAAAGATAGATTAATATTTGTGTCCACTAATAACATCATGTGCCCCGTATGTCAAGAGGAAGTATCAGGTTTGGACAAACTCACAATTCATTTATTTAGTCATGTGAAATTTTTAACAACCAAAGAAAGGCCTTCTACTAATAAAACCAGTTGTAATGAGAATCATTGCCATAAACAAGAAGCAAAATGCTCTGAACATGCTAAGAAATCCAAGACATCTGTTCCCAAAAATAAAACAACAAACAGGACATCTTCGCCCGTGAAATATGTGAAGATATACCCAAAACTGCCTGTCGTTGCGCTAAACACGGCACCCGTTATAGATATATCTACTGGAAACGGTGATGGATGCTCGCCAAGTAATAATCAATTTTACATCTCCACGGTTAAATCGGACGCAGCGCAAACTCACAAGTGCAATATATGTGGCCTCCAATTTGGAGACACAAACATTTTAAATATGCACAAAAGTTTAATCCATAATATCGATGATAATTTGAATCATACCGTCACTCGATATGACTGCCATTTATGTCCGAAGAACTTCAAAATGCGAGGTTCATTAATAGTTCATTTAAGAGTGGCCCATTTCGGGTTCTCTTCTAATAACTCTGTCGTAAACAAAGAGGATAAATTAAAGGACAGCAATGGAAATAACCAATTAGGAAAAGTAAATGAATTAGAAAGACAAGATGGAAAACAATGGCAGTGCGACGTTTGTCACAAATGTTTTACCACAAAATATTTCTTAAAGAAGCATAAACGTCTTCATACAGGTTAATTATCGGTCTTACTATGTGAGGTAATTTCTAACTACTAACAAATTCTTCTCACTCTTTACGAACTCTAATACAACATCCTCAAACACAAGAAATATAGATGTGTGTCTATTTTATCAATATTAGCATTATAATATATTAATTGAAATTTGTCGTAACGCGTTAAACGCTTGTACGTCTATCTACATTATAAACTGAGAGCTACTAGCAATTTTTAACCGACTTCCAAAAAGGAGGAGGCTTTCAATTCGACTAAGTAGGTATATTTTTTTTGTATGTATGGCGATTACTCTGTCGTTTGTAGAATGATTTTCAAAATTCTGTTTTATTATTATTGGAATATGAGGTAGCTTATTTTAAATTTGGAAAGAGTACATATTGCTACTACTCGATCTAAAAATATCAATATTTTTGCAATTTATCTCTTTACAATTTATGCCAGGATAATTTTTGGCCTCTGGCGTAAAACGACATAGTAGCAAAACGACATCAGTAGTATCAGCTAACGGATGGATGGACGGACGGACAGATAGATGGATGTATGGGTGGATAGTTGGATGGGTGGATGCATGGATAGATGAATGTTACTTTTTCACGCAAAAACTACCGAATGGATTTTGGTAAAATATGGTATGGTAGTAGTTTAAGCTCTGGGTTAACAAATAAATAGGATACTTTTTAATCCAAAAATAAAGAGTTCCCATGGAATATTGTATTGCGGAAGGAGCCGCGGGTAAAAGCTAGTGGCATATAACTACTCCCGGCTTCAGTCTATTCAGGGAGACCCTTCCCCCCATGTGTCGAGTGTCGAGTTGTCAAATTTACTCGTGTGTTCGATTTTCGACTCTTTTGTGTTTGCACAGAGTTCTATTTACAGTGCAGTTTTTTAAATCGCAACCACTAAAAACTGTTTTTGGAGCGTAGGCTAAGTCTACAACTTAGCTAGTATAAAATCGATATGTGATGGCGCTCAACGACGCTCTCCCAAGTTTATGATACAAAGTTGAAAGAGAAGTAAAATACAGTATTAAAAAATGTTAGGTAGGAACATATTTTATGACCGGTACTGGCTCCAAAGAAAACCAATTTAACGAAGGGACAGTCGCGTGCAAAAACTAGTAAACTTAATTTTTTGATGACTGTACTTCTGTCCTTTTGAGAATACGTCGTAATAAATGAATATGTCATTTTAGGGTATGTCGTTTAGCGCCTGAGGCAATTTTTGTGTCGAATTGATAGTTTTACGTGTTCCATATTATACATTTTTATTGAAAACCGTCAAAATAGAATTGTAAGAATTTACTGTAAGAACAACTTCTTCAAGTTGATGTTTCATAGTACGATTCACTTAAGCGCAATACTCACGACTCATCAGCAAATCCAGCACCGATGCTAATAGCCGTCGTTAGTGTCAATCATTTATAATTTTTGCCTACAAGTTCGCGGCCTCGGGCTTGCAGGCTGGATGGTCAGTATGGCCCTTAAGTGTGGCCATTTTAGACCTTTGTTTTTTAGACATTGTCAAAGGAAAAGGGGACAAATTTCTATTCGAAAGTTGTCCCCATACAAAACCGTGAGTTTTGCACGCGCCTGGCAAAGTCAAAGCCCCGACCAAATGGCCTGGTCTTTTCCCAACTGTTTAAAAAGTAAACTAAAATATATCATAAAAAATTCAAATTGTCTCAAAGACAGTTTTTGAAAAAATTACATTTATTTATTTATTTTGGTATTGACTTAACCACGCTACTGACCAGCCAGTGGCTGCGGTTTCGTGTTTGGGTATAATAGGAGCGGTATAGGACAAGTTGCTAGGTTGCCTGAAATACCTGCTCTAAAATTGCTAGTAGCTCTCGGGAATATTACACCACCAGACCATACATTACCACATTAACTACATTTCTGTCGATTGATATGAGAGGTTTATAAGCATCTTACTTTCAATGACTTTAGTTAATATTTAAATTATTCATGCATAATGTTACAAAATATTACTTATTGTATTATTTTATATCTTCCAAGGTCCATATCTTGATCATTCATTATTACTAAAGCCAGAACTGCCAGAAGCTTAACACGAAACTTAAAATAATCTGCTTACTACACAAAGCTATGTTAAAATGAGGGCCTTTTCAACTGTTTTTCAGCTGAAATATCTTATTTTTACTAATTATTTGGTTGCCTATTTCAGGTGAGACGCCTTACGCCTGTACTCAATGCAATAAAACATTTACGTTTCAACAGTCATACCACAAGCACCTTCTGTATCATAACGATGAGAAACCCCACACTTGCAGCTTTTGCGGTCGATCGTTTAAGGAATTGTCAACGTTGCACAATCATCAGCGTATTCATACTGGTGAAAAACCTTTCGCTTGTGAATCTTGCGGTAATGATCTCAAATCCTATAATTTAGTTGTAGTCATAGACGTTATTTAACTTGAATTTCATGAGTGTCTACAAAGCGTGTGCATCTTCTTTTCCCTTTAATATTCTACTACTCTCGACCTATCCTTATATCCTCATAACTAAAATCTTTTTACATTTCAGGAAAATGTTTCAGACAAAGGGTTTCATATTTAGTACACAGAAGAATACACACAGGTGCTATGCCATATAAATGTACATCCTGTAATAAAAGCTTTCGTTATAAAGTGAGTAGTAAACAGAGATTTTGATTGAGTGAACGCTATTCACTCAATCAAAATCTCTGTTTTAATAAAGATTAGATTGCTTATTATGGACAATTTTGTAATTATTGTTTGTGTTTGAAACACTTTGCAGGTGTCTCAAAGAACACATAAGTGTCAAGCGCAACCTCCAGGTACTGTCGTACGGAAAATTGAAGAGCTCGTTGAAAAACTCAAGAAAAGCACAAGTAGCAATATTGACGATAGCAAGGGTAACAATGTCAACTTTATTGAAGTGTCGGAAGCCAACGCTGAACTAGTAAGAACTGGAGCAAAGTTATCACTGCAGGATATGGAGTCTGAAAACTTCGCAATAATATCTGATGATTTCAACGAAAATACAATATCTACCGTGGATTCAACAAAATGTAATGATCAGAATCAAAATCTAATTCAAACTTTGGATGAGCTAATAGATTATATTCCAATGAATGAAAAAAGCATACCATCCCCATCGGAGATTCTTAAAAATTTATGTTTAACAAATAATGAGGAAGTTAGTAATGATGAGAAAATGTATTTTCAAGAGGAATTTAATACGTTTTTATAAAAAAAATTAAGACGAGTACACTGTTCAACAATAAAACACAATATTTATGGAAAATAACAATATAGTGTAATCATTTAACCTCTTGATAATCTAAGTTTGTGGTGAGTTCCCGTAGACCCGTAAGTATGGAGTGTAGAGGAAAGGAGAACTATCTCTGTGTGTAAAAAGTGTCCGATGAAATGCATCAAATTAGGGCGCCAGTGTCAAGTTAAAAAGGCGCTAGTGTCGAGTTAAAAAGGCGCCAGTGTCAAGTTAAATCGTTGAGTCTGAAGTTAAAGTGCAAATAAATAGTCGATTCAGTAAAATGGTAGAAGTTCCTAGGGAGTTTTGAAGGGAACACAAAATAGCAGGCTTTTTGAAGTTGTACCATTTGCCTACACTTGTGCACGTTAACGAATATTTAATGATTAATATTCTACTAATATGACACAATAAGAACCTAAATAATACAAATTTAAGGAGGAAATACAAAAACAATTTCTTACATTGAATTCCCCGTCAAAATTCCGACAAATGATTTACGGGTACCAGACAACAGAAATATATTTATACAGCCAAACACATATTTTTAAAGTTATAGAATAGAGTAGGTATTCATAATATAGGTATTAATAATATTTTTCTTAGTACAATCCGATGATCCAGGAACAAAGCTTTCAATCCAGTTGGTGGGATTCGATTCTTGACCACTGGGCTTATAGCATTAATCCATTTGGTTTAATGCTCTAAGCCACCAGGCAATGAACTGGCGCACTACTCACTAGCGCTTAAGCCATCAAGTCATCAAATATTGATTTTTTTCTATATAAAGCGCTATACTGACCATGCAGCCTGCAAATTCAATACCGCGGTCTTGGAGGGGACTTGTAGGCAACAATATAATTAATTGAGACTATTGACACTTATGACAGCCATTAGTACAACACAATAGTCAATATGGTCCTTGAGGCCCACTGACGATACTCGAAACGATAACTTATCAAGATATCCCATTGACGATACATTCATTTGGAAATTGGACACATGGTGAAACTTTACAGTCGTGCGAAAGGAAACTATTATTTTAAGAACCAGAAGTGCAAGTTCGCACCACGCCGAAAAAAAACATATATATCTTAAAAATACATAGTTTCCCAGGGATAAAACCTATCTAGATCCATTTTTCTCCTTCTATACTATAAACTAAATTTCTTGGAAATACAAAAAAGCTTTGCTCGTTTAAAGTCTTAAGATACCGATATTATATAGAATAGAATATGCAGTTGCAAAATACGTTTGACAAAGACATGTAGCACCATTCACACAAAATATAAACAAGCACAATAAATTGAAAAACATAAATAGACGTGTAGTGATCTGTGATCATGGCAACTTTATACATAATCTGTGTCACTAGTAATGTCATTGGAGTTTTGTCGCTTGGAATAACGCTGAACTACGAATACAATGGTCGACACATAATCTGCAGTTAATCATTTATTATCTCGCCCATCCCGCTCTGCCATTCCTGAATCTTAACAAAAACCCATAGAACGTTGGTCTGCCCATTCACGTACATTTCGCCCTCATTCCTCGGAGTTTTTTTTGTGGTAGCGATTCTATCGCCACAACAAAAAGGCTCTCGTGGGATCGTAGGCTTCGGCTGGTTCATTAACAGCCGGCCGCGGACCACGCATTTGGACGTGAAAACGCTCTAATGTGAAAAACCTCTTTGGTTTCCTTTTTATTAATATTTTTAAACAAAAGGTGAATTAAGTTATACAAGATTTATACCATTTTCTACTATTTTTCTAATTTTCTACATAAATCTTTAATCGATGGTTCACGTTATGTATCTGTGGCATGACATTGACAGTCTAATTTATCTGCTGTCTATTTTTTGATGTATCTAAAAACAAGCTCTCCAATCGTGTCAGCCAGCTGTTTTTAGAAGACTTTGGTTCCTATTCTGAGTGCATTTGAAAACTTGCGAAAATCAATATGGATCAAAATTGAAAATTATTGTCAAATATTCTTCTAAACAGTGTTGTTGGACGAACTTAATGTTTGTTTGTATTTTGCGAAATTAAAAGTGTTGAGATAAATCGTTGTATCTGAATTCGTCAATAACTGTACAGTTGCCCTGCCGTGAAGCAATTTATTACGTCGTATTTTATTATTTCTAGTGTGATGCTAAATATCTGAGTCTACCTCGACGGATTATACATCAGATCGACTGGAAGTTCTTGGATATATGTGAGTATTCTATTTATGTATTCCTCGATTACAAAAATTTATGTAATTAATAAATTGTGAAATGTTTACAACTTATTTATAGAACGTAATATATGATATTGTTTACATCCGTTTACAACTTCTAGTAAGGTATTAGTGATACTTAATGCAACAAAATCTATAGTAAAGAGAATTTAGCTAACAAAGTAAACAAAGGTCATGTATCCATTTGATGGCCTTCAATCTTTGCATCCTTTGTTACATCTGAGCCCTTATCATCGTAATGAAAGAAGCTATAGCGTATACATAAATGCTATAGCTTCGTTCATTACGATGATGACCTATACCTACTTAGGTATAAGTCAACACATTGCTGATACTGTTCTAATTAGTAACTACTAAGGTTTTGTAGAAATATTATAATTGCTACAAAACCTTAGTAGTTATGAAAATTATAAGTAAATAATAAATTACTTTCAATAAATAAAATACTGATTCACAATGACCCACTTAGTAAATGATTACTATTCATGATTTAAATTTGAAGCTAGAATTATGTAACACATAATAATATTATGTTTTACTTTTATAAAAATTTTAAAAATATTTCTGTTCAGTGTTTTTTACCTTTAGTTGACTCTTTAGATTATTGGAATTTGGAATATTAAGATTTTTTTAATCTCAATTAGGTTTTGTACATTTGTTTTGATGTAAATCTTAATACATTAAAAGTGGTGTCAACTAATAGATAATAAAGAATGTTCAACACATTTTTTTATCTCTCCGTAAACTCAGTTGAAAATCAAAAATATTTTTACTTTAATTATACAATACTAAGATTTTGTAGAAATATTATATTTCTACAAAACCTTAGTAGTTATGAAAATTATAAGTAAATAATAAATAACTTGCATATAAATCTGCTGATTTACAATGACACACTTAATAAATTATTACTATTCATGATTAAAATTTGCAGCTAGAATTATGTAACACATACTTAATAATATTATGTTTTACTTCTATAAAAATTTAAAAAATATTTCTGTTCAGTGTTTTTTACCTTTATTTGATACTCTTTACATTATTAGAATTTACAATATAAAGTTTTTTTAAATCTCAATTAGATTTTGTATGTTTGTTTTGGAGTAAATCTTAATACTTTAAGTGGTGTCAATTAATAGATAATGTAGAATGTTAACAAAATTTTTTAAGCTCTTCGTAAACTCGGTTGAAAATAAAAAATATGAGTGAAAAAATGATTGTTGTGTACTTTCCGAGATATTTAATTTCAAAATAATTGCGCGATTCGGGATTCCACCAGCTTAGCATGCACGCCCTAGAAACACCAAACAATCGACAAAATGACAGATTGAAGAAACATTCATAAGATTTGGAGCAAAATAGTTCTTATTGTAAGGCAGCAAGGTCGATGCATTGTCGTTATGAGAAACAACATTTCTTTCTTTTGGCATAGCCATGACGTTGGCCACTCATAATAGGAGTTGCCAACGTCATGGAGAAGATGTTCAGTGAAAAGCTGATGGTGTAGCGAACAACATTTCTTTTCTTCCCAAGCATGAGCTCACAAATTGGCCTCTTTTGACAGCTAAAGTAGAAACGATTTCTTATTTTAATGTCAAATAGTCTTACAATGTGTCAACTACTCCACATCATGGCGGTCCAAGACAAATACCTAGTTTCTTCAGTCATTTACTTGAAAATTTGATCATTTTTGACAGAAGATTTCCCGGCAGATTCAGAAATGTTGACTTCTATTGACGACCTTGTTGCCATAGATTAAGAACTATTTTGCAACGCAATTCGTTAGATTTTGGATATAATATTTCTTCTTTACAATAATTGTTTCTTCCGATCGCCAAACTGACACTCAACACGATGACGTCACAGCACATCGCAACATTCGCTTAGTGCCCTCGCGCGCTCCGGTAACGCCGCGTCGTCGCCTGTACCTTTTACTATTAAAGTTTAAAATAATCAATGTATAAGTGTCTAATCTACATGCTTTAAAATAAGAATTTTGTATAACATTTTATATTATGCGATATAGTTCCAAACTTAACCATATTGTATTAGTTACTCCTACTCTTATAAGTATTCAATAAACCTTGGGCTTTTGATTTATTTGATTAAGATCTTGATATTGAGGACATATTTTATAACTTCTAAATTATAACAAATGAAAAAGCCATAATGATCTACTATTACATCTCCAAAACTCAAGAAGGAACAATAAGGTTGTTAATACATTGTAGTCTTATTATTGTATCAAAAACAGAATATATTAGTTGAATTCTGATCTAATAGATCTCATTAGCCCAGATTATTCTGGAACCGTATAAATTAACCATTACTAATATGAGTATTTGCCACAAAGAGATCTGGGGGTCTAAAAAAGCCACTTTAGGTGTTTCATATATTTTGTTCTATACAAAAATCGTGAAATTGTAAAATGGCTACATGATTCATATGTTCTCATCATATATAGAAAACGTCAATTTTGACAGTTTTTTAATAGAAATCCGTAAAATGGCGCCCGCGCACATAATATGAGTTGAAAAAAATATATGAAACATAATATGAAACACCTAAAGTGTCCTTTTTAGACCCCCTTGTGGCCCCACTCTATGAATATTAAGTCTGGAAGATTTATTCAGACTTAATATAACTTATGTTTATGTTATTGATTGTACTGCAGGTTCTTGGTGGAAATTCATGTTTCACAGTAATAACACACAGGACTTCTTGCACTATTTCCACTTTATTAAGTATTTTACATTAATTTTAATAAACCTATGAAATTGCCGTTTTGTATGAAAAAATTTAAACGAATTTTTTTCATGTATTTTTTATTTGTTTTAATCGAAGTACTCACCCATGCATTCTAAGTTTTCACCAAATTTCGTGAAAAAAAATAAAAAACCAAAAACTTGTTTTTTTTTTTTAATTTTTCACATAAATTTTGAGGTTATGTGAAAAAAGTGTAAATACAAAAGTTTTAGATCTTTTTATTACCTACAACTTTGCCATTTGACTTTTTTCCATAGGACTTTTAGTTTTGCCGGAAATCGAGATAAATCGTTTTTTACCCTTAAAAACACACCCCCATCCCCTTCCCGACCTCAGATTGCCCGTAAATTATTTTTCCTTACATTTTTATAGTATTCTCCTAGTTTTCTAATGGGTTTTATCCTACTATTTTTTTTTCATTTTTTATTCTTTTTAAAGGCTTCTATCCTGGTCTAAAAAGAATTCCATGTTTTTAAAATAAAATTAATTTGAAATTAGAATTCTTAGCCGAACAAAAACTATTTTGATTTGAAATGGCCAGTACTGCAGAACGGCAATTTCAAAGGTCTTTACCTATTATATTACACGACCGGTTTCGACAAAGTCATCATCATTTGTCGAAACCGGTCGTGTAATATATTAAAATTAATGTAAAATACATAATAAAGTGGAAATAGTGCAAGACGTCCTGTGTGTTATTACTGATAACTTATGTTTTTTATAAATTTATTTGAAAGATGTTTATTGTTTGAAAGATGTTTTACTGTGTGCTATTACTATATTGCAGTAGGTATATTTGCAGTTTTTTGCCACGAACACTCCCACGCGGGCGAAGCTGCGGGCAAAAGCTAGTATTTTAATATGTATGTATGAGCTCAAAAAGAAAGATAATCCAGGAATACACTTTTCTCCAAATGTACAACATAATATAAAAATTTTAGAAAACTTAGGAGTCTAGAGTAGGTACTTATTTCTATGCGATATATTATTTTAATCGGCGCGGCGCGGTGGACTAGGAATAAATATTTTTTTAAATACTGATTGCAATATCATAATAGAGCTTTTTGATGATAGAAAGTAAAAAAAATATAAATTAAAATAGGCCCAGTAATTCTGTGTTAAGTTAGGCGTTAAATACGCTACAGAGGCGTTAATACGATACGCTCAGCTAGTCTTTTGGACTTATAATACGTATAACTTTTACAATCTTTTTTTATCAAATAACATACAGAAACATCAAATTAATTTAATAAAATGTATGAATACGTGTATAAGCCTAACCCTGAGTTCCACATAAACCGCGAAACAACAATGGAGCGGATCTGTATCGATCGGTCGCAGTCGCCGGGCCTAGCCTTTACACCTTGGTGGTTGTCTGTATGCGTTGTTCTGTATGTTACAGCTCATACATATTTTATGGACGCTACAATCTTACATCTGCGACGCTAGTACAATACAAACTGTATAGCGAGTAAATACCCGCTGTCGTTAAGTGTACTCACTTCTCCTCATTTGTAACTTGATTATGAAAACAATAATAATATTGGATAAACAGGTGCGAGTCGGACTCGCGCACGTAGGGTTCCGTACCATAAACCATCATACCAATATTTCACATGTTTACTTTATTATCTCGTTATTAAGTTCTTCATTGAAATCCATATAAACAAACCAAGCTAAACAATCTCAACATAACTGCAAAACTGCAAAACTATTACAACGCAAAAGCCCTATCCCGGCTCAAGTGGCTCTAGCCGAGAAACGTGAATGTGGACAGTGTTTGAACCTCTTCTCGCTCTCGCGCAAAGACTTCACACGAGTCATGACAAACATTTAAAAAACCCTTTACTTGTTTAAAATACTTGCTTTTTCCCGCGGCTCCGCTGCGTAAAAATAGTATCCCGCGGGAATACTGTACTTTTTCGGGATTAAAAGTTGTTTATGTTTTAATCCAAAGAATAAAAAAGAGATCCATCCATACATCCATCCTCACAAACTTTCACATTTCTAAAACAGTAGTAGACGTGTCACAAAGGCATAAACGAAGCTGGCGTATACCAGCTTGTATGAATTGCAAGTTATGCACCTGACCTAGATGTTACTTAAATTGGTGCATTAAAATGAGTCACAATACGCTAATAATGCGCATTTAAGTTCCCAAGGTGTAGAATCGAAGAACATTACAATCAACATCAACAGAACATCTAGTATAGCAGCTAGTTCGCTAGTTTTAACGTTGTTTAAGGTCCCCCCCCCCCCCCCATGGTTTATTCTGTCTGACCCTCCAACTAAGACCCTATGCAAATTATCCAGCACATTGCAAACATGGATTTAGAAATTATCATGTCCCTGATCCCTATTAGAAGAAATCATTAAAATACCAGGATAACACTGACACATTCACTTTCACATGGTATAAAGCGCTCCCTTCAATTTATAAAATCATATTAATATAATATTATGTTTAATGTTTATGTCGCATAACTGCAGGAGGTGGGATAAATACCGTGATATTTTTACCCACTTCAACGAATATTCATATATAATATGATTAACAATTTATTTATTATCTCCACTTCTCCATGGGTCTGAATTAAAATAATTACGGAAAATGAAATGCGATTGAAAATTGTACAATCTAATAGTATTTTTCACGACTTTTTTAAGAAGCGGCTAATAAACGCCCAATGCCTTTTTAAAACAGATGAAAATGTGCAGAGCAATTTACATGCAAATGATTATGAAATGCTGAAATCACGTCAATACGTCAGTAATTTTCCATTTGGTACAACTATGAGCTAGTCTATAATACGAATTTAGTCATGTATGTGATAATGTGGCTGAGTGTGGCGTGTGACGTAAACACATTGTAATCAGAACGTGTGCCGATTATATGTTGTCCTTGATTGCATTTTACTGACTTTGGTAAGTTATTTTTAAATCGTTCTAAATTCTAGAAATTTCTCGTTCATCTTATTTATGGTTCGTATCTCATAAGGGATTTTCAAAGTGCTTCCTAAGGGGAGAGCTTTATTCCATGACATAAAAAATAAGGTCCAAAGACGCGAACAGACCTCTGAGGGAATGATACTGGATAGTAAATATCTTGAGGCCGAGTTTTATCGCCTTCTTTCCACATAATACGAGGGAAGATTGAAAAGTTCTGAGCCTGAGTTCTATTTTTTATTTTAAGATTGATCTTTTTTACTATATTTGCGCTATTAAAATTATTATTATAGTGATACAAAAGATGCATTTTAAGATAGCTCTACAAAATGGCACTTTACGACTACCTTATTCTCATAATTTATAGTTTTGAAACCTTCATATCTTACAACAATATCTTCGCAACCGTTCATTATTTTTTTAACCGACTTCCGACCATGCGGAATCGAGGGAACTCCTCGAAATTTATATGGACACATGGTGATTTCGACTTTTTCTGAAGTAGTCTAAGCATATGCTACCATAAAGTAAGATTTTGCACCAAGGTATACCCTGGATCCAAAAGTACTAAACAGAACTCCTGACTCCTTATAGATACATGTTTGGGGGATTTCGGCGTCGTTGTCTAAAGAACTGCAAGCATATGCCACTATGTCAATTACGGTAATCATCATCATCAATACCATCATCACATTATGATGATATAATAGGTACTTCTCATAGTATTTTACACCGACACGGATATCTTCGAACATTAGTCATTACTTTGCCGTATGTGAACCTATTTGCAAAATTGTTTTGTTGTTGTAAAGGCTATAATTCGAAATTTGTCCATTAGTCACCAAAGTGGAGACCTTAATGGGGATCCATGATAAATCGAGGGAACTCTTCGAAATTTATATAGACACATATAGTGATTTCGACTTTTTCTGAAGTATTCCAAGCATATGCTAAAAAATTAACTTTTGTACCAAGGTAATAGGTATACCCTGGATCCAAAGTACTAGACAGAACTCCTGAGTCCTTATAGATACATTATTGAAGATTCCGGCGTTGCTTAAAGAACTGCAATCATTGCCATCATACCAATTACAGTAATTATCATCATCATCACCACCACCATCTTTACAAGATGACATAGGTACTCACTACTCATCAGAATCTTAAAACATCCATTGAAACTAAGCTGAGAAAATGACTGCGTTTTCTTTCTGAAATGCATCACTTTCCAAGGTTTATATTTCACCGCTTCCTACATTATTAAATTATAATTTTACTATCTATTTACTGTAGTTTATTGATATGAAAAGAAAATTGCAAAAATCAATTCACCACTCCACCAAATGGTAGACATAACCTTTGCTAACGACTTTTTCTGTGGGGTCATCTTTTAATATCTCTTTTACTTGTTAAAATAGTTAAAATAAAAATCTATTTTTTAATCATGGTTTGCGAACGATTATAATATTCAAAACTTGTGAAAAATTATACAAAAAATTATTTGTCATACTTACTTTTTTTTACAAGATATTTAAAATCGCAACGCGCAGTTGGAAAATGCTCCAATCTCAGGTTTATGTAGACAGGCTGTTTGATCCATGATTTTACTATTTATGATCTAAATTTCATAAAATTTGGATTTTACGCTAATAAGGAGTAGCACTAAGGCCCGTATTAATAAACCGTTCTCAAACTCGTTCTCCAATACCTTTCTTGGCTGAGAGGTCTCAAGTAACGATTAGCTTCTCAAGATGGTCTTTAATTCATAGTATGATTTTAAGACCGTATCAGTTGATAACGTCATTGAGATCACGTACTCAACATTTAAAACTCAATCTACACGACAAAGAACAATGAAATAACGTTTCGTTTATATTTCTACAAAGAACGGATTTATTGATTATAAAATCCTTCAATATTTCTTTTTAAAAATTTAATATTTAATAATATAAATACCAAAAAAGGGTTAGTACCACAGTTTTATTTTGTAAGTAAGAATATTATATTAAGTACATAAAGTTTCAATAAAAGGAGTACACACAACAGATTTAAGGTCGATAAGGCGAGGAATTGTAGAAGGGAGGGAATCGTCTAATGAGAATTGTTTTTTGAACAGCGAAAGATAAGTTCAAGTGTAAAATCAAGTCACTTTTGTTTTGACTTTTATCTTTGGTATTGAGTGCTATTAATATAAATCAAATATTAATATAAATCAAATAGGTAATTCGTTTAATGTAAATAAATAAATAAAATCGAAAATATTTCTATAAATACTCGACACTGGCAGAATGGTGCAAAACTTCTCAAAAACTGCCAAAAAGAAGAAGAAGTATCAACAAGCGTCTATTTTATAACGCTTTTATTAGTTTCACCTGTATGTTTGCTTGCTTGCTTGCTTGTAACCTTTGGGCTCGATTTTGTCCTACTTTGAACGATCAGATTTTATTCAAACTTTGCACACCTATCAAAGACCGATAACAATGCAAAAATTCGATTTAATTTAATTTTAATAATTAAAAAAAATAATTAAAAAAATTAAAATTATAAATTATTATATTAAATAATCATGCGTGCAGTTCCAGGCTTACTCTTTGGCAAATCGTACTAAAAAGCAAAAAATGAATTATAGTTTAAAAAAACTAAAAAAACACGCTTTTATAGAAAATCTGAGATAAATTCTGAGTGTGTTTAATCGTAAGTTTACATAATTGTAACACAACCATAAACTCAACATATAATGTACTGAATCCCAAGCCGTACTCAAGTCAAGGTTTGACTGTACTAACGAAACAGCGTCTCAAGTAACAGTTTGACAGCGTACTTGATTAAAGAGTGTAGTTTATTTATACGATCGCACTCACTTGATACGCCGTACCTACAACTTTTCTTATAGTTATACGATTTATTAATTAAAACAACATCTTAAGTACTTTCTTGAGTATTGCCTTAGCGATAAGAACGGTTTATTAATACGGGCCTACAAGTGACGTAAGCTAGGCAATAGGTTATCCCTAAGTACCTAAAGCTCATATCAGACTACGCTATTCTGTTTTGCTATATTATAGTTGGCGTTCACATTACGCGATATTATCGCAAGTCGTATTATAGCATAGTATATTATAGCAAGCTCAGTATGGTTGTGTCGCTCGTTTCGCTTGCGGGACGGCCGAGGGTCGGACGCATCGGACTATTATATAGCGTATAGTAAGCCAATAATATATAGTACATTACAGGATGAACGTCACTGTATATGTATGTGAATGCTATGCTATAAGCTAAGTATATACTATATTATGTTATTATATTATAGCTTAGTCTGAAAGCCGCTTAAGGCCTACTTTTTAGCCGCCTTCGTATACGCCCCTCTTACACAGTAACATTTTATAAAATAATACTTTCCTTACCTATGATCATATCCTTATTTTTTTATCCATTATCCTTATCTCTTTTAACCTGGCTTTCGATAAAAATAGCCGCCGCCACATTACCTGTCTCTCTCAATTCTCAAACATCGGAAAATATATTATTGTACCACTAGCAGAGGCTGATAAATATAGTCCTCCGACCTCTCAAGTTTCATGGATTGTTGCAACCTGCGTTGTGTATGAAGTATGAACATATTTTCTTATTCGTCTAGTCATTTCATCAGGGTTTGTCTTTAAAGAATTCATAACTATCAGGTTATTCGTAAAATAGAAAAAGAAATTTTTAAGTTGCCCAGAAAGTACATACTTTCTGTTTTAATTATCATAAAGTAAATCTTGCAGTACCATTCGTTGAAGATACTAGCTAAGAAACTAGTCGGGGCAACTTAAAATTGCTTTTTCTATTTTACGAATAACCTGATAGTTATGAAATCTTTAAAGACAAACCCTGATGAATTGACTAGACGAATAAGAAAATATGTTCATACTTCATACACAACGCAGGTTGCAACAATCCATGAAACTTGAGAGGTCGGAGGACTATATTTATATATATCTATGTATCCTAAAGATTTACAACCGTTTCCCAAAAATTTTTCCTCCTAAAACGATGCGTTTTTCTGTTATTTGTATGAAAAGAATGTGAAACCATGTACATTCTTCACTATGCGGACGCTGTATGAATCTATAAAACGCACCAGTACACCTAATGAGATACAGCTTCGTCCCACTTACGCAAATTGCGTAACGACCCTAGACTTGAACTAAATTTTGCAATCATGTTGCTAGCTGTAATACTTTACAAATCCAGTCTATTGATTTATTTTTGTGCAAATGATTTTCGCTTTTTTCATTTACATGAAAATACATTTGAAAATCAAAACACATAACATATTTGGAAATCCAACAGGGTGTTAAAAGATATTGCTACGAGGTACATACACTTTTAGGCCGGGACTATATGATCCGGAATCCTGAAGGCCAGGGAAATAATAGGTCTTTACCTATGAAATTGCCGTTCTGCAGTACTGGCCATTTCAAATCAAAATAATTTTTGTTTGGCTAAGAATTCTAATTTCAAATTAATTTTATTTTAAAAACATGGAATTCTTTTTCCAAAAGTAATCATTTGTTTATTGATAAGTGTTACATTTTCATCGCATTTCAATCTTTTTCGTCATCATGGATACGTTTAAAATTCGAGTAATTATGGAATATGAGTACCGTCGTGGCAGCAACGCGGCACAAGCGGCACGCAACATCAACGACGTTTACGGAGCTAACACTACAAACCAACGCACCACCTGTTATTGGTTTGCTCGCTTCCGTTCTGGAAATTTCGACCTGAAAAATGAACCTCGCGGTCGTCCGAAGACTTTGGTCGACAATGACAAATTAAAGGCGATTGTGGAAGCTGATGGATACACAATCTACGGCTGAATTAGCATCAGCTTTCGACGTTAGCGTCAAAACAATATTGATCCATTAGCGTCAAATTGGCAAGGTAAAAAAGCTTGGCAAATGGGTGCCCCACGAACTCAATGATCGCCAGCGCGAAGTACGCGTCGAGACTTGCCTTGCACTGTTACCTGCGATTAAAATAGATTCTGTTTGATAACCGCAAGCGCTCAGCAAGTTGATTGGATCCTGGTTCAGCACCTAAACAATGCCCTAAACGAAAACTTACCCCTAGAAAAGTGATGGTCACTGTTTGGTGGTCTAGCGCTAGTGTGATTCATCACAGCTTCTTACCAAACGGGGTGAGCATTACTGCAGATGTGTACTGTGAAGAACTGAACACAATGATGGAGAAGCTGGCAACTCTCCAACCAGCATTGGTCAATCGCTCGTCTCCGCTGCTCCTGCACGACAACGCGCGACCTCATACTGCACAGCAGACGGTCTCCAAGTTTCAAGAACTTTGGTTGGAAGCTCTCCGTAATCCGCCCTACTCAGCAGACCTTGCGCCTACAGACTACTACTTTTTCTAGAATTTGGATAACTTCTTGGCGGGAAAAATATTCAATACCCGAGAGGCAGTACAAAAAAAATGCCTTTGAATAATTTGTTGCCTCCCGTCCAGCTGATTTCTTTAAGAAGGGCATCAATAAACTGCCACTGCGTTGGCAAAGATGCATTGATTGCATGGGTGATTACTTCGATTAATACAAATAAAAAGTATATGAAAAAAATTCGTTTAAATTTTTTCATACAAAACGGCAATTTCATAGGTAAAGACCTAATATTAGAGCATTGAAAATAAAAGTGCGCTAATAGAGCTTCTATTAGCTAAAAATCGAACACACGAGACGTGTCAAGTCAAATGTAAATGTCATGTATGAGAGCTCGACACTTCCATTTTTAACCGACTTCCAAAAAAGGAGGCGGTTATACGTTCGGCTGTTTATTTTGTGTATGTTCAACGATAACTCCGCCGTCTATTGACCAATTTCCAAAATTATATTTTTTTGTGTAAAGGATATAATTCGTAGTTGGTCCCGTTGTCACCAAAGTGGTGACCTGATGATGGCATCCATGAAGAATCGAGACAACTCCTCGCAATTTATATGGACACATATAGTGATTTTGACTTTTTCTGAAGTATCCTAAGCATATGCTACCAAAAAGTAAGATTTTGCACCAAGGTATACCCTGGATCCAAAAGCACTGAACAGAACTCTTTAAAGATATTATATTATATATAATATATTATATTATATTATATATTTATATTATATTATATATTATCTTATATATTATATTATATATTATATTATATTATATATATTACGTCTTTAAAGATACGCGTTTGGAAATTTCGATATTTGTTTAAATACCAGGCAATGTGGTCTACGCCGCAGTGATACGCCTTAGCGGTCTCGTTTTTGACAGTTAGGCATTAAATTTCCTACCTTCCGATCCATAATTATAGTACCTCTTGCGTATCTGCTCATGGTACGTTATTTTGTTTCAGTTTATTCTTGTTATTTTTTCTTTTGTTTTTTTAAATAATTTTTACATTGATTTTTCTGTTCTGTTTTTGTGATTTTTGTAATGTATTACCTATGTAAGTCTTCGTATTATTTGTAGTGTAATGTCTCATTGTGTCAACTAAATGTTTATTTATTTTATTTTAAAGAACTGCAAGCATATGCCATTATGTAACTAACAGTAATCATCATCATCATCTTATATACAATACCTAATGGAAGCTTGGCGCGTATTCAATTATACATTCGATAGTTTATTTTAAAAGTTTTTTAAATGTGTTAATAATAATATAACAAATATGACTAAAAATGGAAAGATTAATATATTTAAACAAAAAATTAAACCTACTTCCAAAGTAAAAATACACAAAAAAGTATGAAATAAATCTTATTTTCTGAATAATTCCCCGTTTAAAATCGGCTAAAATTTTAACTATTTTTCTACAGAATCTTCATTATTTTGAAGTCGGTTCCAGGCTACCGGCCAACTTAAAAGTCAGCTCTATAAAATAATAATTTATCAGGATATCATATGGGCTGGTACCTACTTCAAAATAATAAAGATTGTGTAGGGAAATAGTTAAAATTTTAGCCGAATTTACAAACGAAATTATTTAGAAAATAACATTTATTCTATACTTTTTTGTGTATTTTTATTTGGAAGTCGGTTTAATTTTTTGTTTAAAAATAACCAACTCTATTGTATAAGCGCAGAGTTCTATTCTCAGTGCTCTGAATATTTCCGGGACCGCCGGATTCCGGATCATATACTGTATCCCACCCTTGCAACACTTTAAAACGCCACGCCACGCCACGTCCGGCCGGTGTTGACTAAACTTGTTTCAGACGGGAGAATGTGTCCCAAGACTCCCAAGTCCCAACTTCCAAACATTGTAATGACGCATTCTTGTTTCATAAGCTGTTTCAGTGTAGGTAAGAATTAAGCGGTAACTTTTTTTGGAAGAAATATGCTACCTGCAATATATCTCGAGTCTAAAAGATAGGTAAGTAGGTAGCACTCCGCGCATATATAGTACTATCTTCTGCCCGCGGCTCCGCTCGCGTTAATACAGTATCCCAGGGGAATACTGTACTTTTTCGGGATAATAAAGTAGCCTATGTGTTAATCCAGACCTTAAACTACTATCATACTAAATTTTATCAAAATCCAATCAGAAATTTTTGCGTGAAAGAGTAACAAACATCCATCCATCCATCCTCACAAACGTACATTTACGAGTATCATAGTAGATGGATTAGTAGGAATCGACATTATAATTGAGGTTTCTCTATTAACCTTTTAATTTCTTAAACAGCTAGGTAATTTGAGCTATAATAATAATAATTTCAGTCGATCAGACCAACAACTTGGTCAGAAGTGTTACGCAAGAGGTAGAAACGACTGGCCCAAAACCTTTGGCTACGGTTCCGACGAGTTGCAACATCGGAAGCTTTCTCCCTGTTTGTCTCATGTACTTACAAAGTGACGCTTTCATCGACTTGCTTATTATACAGAAGATTGTAAGTACCTATTTAATAGGTTTTAAAAAATATCACTAAAATATTAATAGTTAGTATAGAGCCAAAGATTGATCTTCTTCAATCCATGTAATGGAAGGCTCTTTTCGTTGTCATCTCCATATTCAGTAAATTTCAGTAATTCGCACAGTGATCTTTTAATATACCTTCACTTTACTATCGGGAGCAAGTAACGTCAGTAAGTCAGCCTCTTCCCATCGCAAAATATATAAGTTAAAGATAAATATGTTTATTAGATAATATTATGTAAAAACGGATTTTAGATTTATTCAACAACGTTGTTAATTTATTGCGACACGCTCAGTTCTAGTAACATAATATTTTCTTTGTTCATCGGATGCTTTTCGCTGCATTTAGGTCAGCTTATGTTATCCGTGTTTTATTTGTGTTTATATATGTGTCGTTTTATAACGTATATCATTTGTGTTGCGCTTTTTTTCTCCTCACCTCCTCCTCCTCACCTCCTCCACCACCAACTCACCAGGTGAATTATGTATTCCTTATTTGAATTTATTTTTGTATATTTTTTTAAAAGCTTGTTGAAAAAGTGTACCGATCGACTCGTCGAAGATAGATTTTGTTTCACTATTCTGCCCTATGAATCGAGTGTCCTACTATCTCGAGAGCTACTAGCAATTTTTGGGCCCCCTGCTACTGATCAGCCAGGTCTGCGATTCCGTATTGGGTGTATAATCCGTAATTCCGTATATAATAGGAGAATTAGAATAGGACAAGTTGCCAGGTTGCCTCAAACACCTGCTCTAAAATTGCTAGTAGCTCTCGGTTTATATGTAGCTTTTCAATTACAATAAGGCATATAGAGCATATAGTCCCACTATATGCTCCGGAATCCGGAAGGCCGTAGAAAATTCTGAGAATCGAAAATAAAACTGGGCGCTACTACAATATAGTTGAAAATCGAATATATGAGTCGAGTCAAATGTCAATGTCGTATATATGACACCTCGTCACTTGAAGTTGAAAGTATATATGACACCTCGTCACTTGAAACTTCCATTTTCAGCTCTATTGTATTAGTGGCCCCATACACGGTCCGGTTTTCCTTCAGTACGGCCTGAATGGATGCAAAATCGTATCGTCTGTGTGCAATTTCGAGATCGCATCAGTCGGCCGTATGGACTGAAGCGATTCGTTCCAGTGTTGCCAACTCTGTTTTTGCGAAACTACTAAACTCCCGTCGTTTTCTACAAATAACTACTAAAAGAGTACCGATAACTATAAAAAAGCTACTAAACTTAGGAATCCCTAAAAGTATTTTTAGGGATTTTGTGTTTACAAACATACATACATTTTCAGGTTTAATATTTAACTGTTAAATAAAAAAAATATAGTAGGAAATATTACATATATTAGAAATTAAATCTGTAGTTTTAAGAGACTTACGGATGCGTGCTACTATGTGCTATTATTATAAGGTCATAATAGCACATAAAAGCATAGAAGCATTTTGCATATTATGATTTCTGTCTAGCTATTTTCTACAAAACCACTCACAACTAAATTCCTACTAAGGAGGGAATAAAATACAAAATTTTGTAGTAAAACTTTGTAAAAAAACTAAGTTGGCAACATTAATTCTGACCTGTACGGATGGACTGAACGGCAATAAAATTGGACTGAACGGTAATAAAATTCGAGTGTAAAATAAAACCGGTCAAGTGCGAGTCGGCAAGATAAGTTCCGTACAAAACGGAAAAAATCACGTTTGTTGTATGTGAGCCTCAAATTTTTATTTTATTGTTTTTAGTATATTTTGTTGTTATAACGGCAATAGAAATTCCTACATCATACATTTGTGAAAATTTTAACTGTCGAGCTATCACGGTATAAGAAGGTTAAGATACAGCCTGGCGACAGACGGACGAACAGCAAAGTCTCAGTAATAGGGTCCCGTTTTTACCCTTTGGGTACGGAACCACAAAAATGGCACGTGGTCTAAAGAAATTTATTAAATTTCATTAGAGTATTTTAGTTCCTTTATTTTAGTAGGAAGAACCTATTTTAGTGGATTTAGTCCGAAAATAGTCATTTATCAGTATCACACTAGAAGTAATTTTGTACTGGACGAAAATGACGCAAATATATGTTTTCATACCTGTAACACAAGTTCTTCGGATACTTAGCACGGAGCCAGATTGACGTGGTGTGAAGCGTCCATAGATATTTATTTATTTATTTGTTTTTCTTAATATCGTGAGATGTAAAAATATAACTTATATTTCATTCTAAACCATCTAAACACAATTTGTGAACTTTATTTATATTAAACTGGTATTATGGAATATATTAAGGATTATCTTAATACTGGCAATACTTTAAATTGATAATTAAAAAAATCAGAAAATATTATAAAACTTTGTCTTAGTTGCAACTATTAGTTGCTATGAAAATTTTGAAATATATTTATTTTTCCTAGTAACACTCGCAATTCATAATAGGGCAGCAAGATAGTGACATAATATGATTTTATTTTAAAATGTTTTAAATATTTCACTTAATACAAGTCAAATTGTTCGGACATAACATTTCATACTTACATATGAAATGTTATGTCCGAAGCTTTTTTAATTCTTTTCCGATGCATTACACCTAATAACGACATAATTAAACCGTCATAATGTTTTTAATATTATGAGAGACGTCGGAGATGTATGCAGTAGCACTCGACCTTGACTACTGACGGGTCGTTCGAACAAACTGAGCCGATATGGCTCAGTATGATTTACTTCACTTTTCATGCGCGTTCCCGGTTTCTAGGCGTTTTAATCTAAGGTTCGACCTGAACGGATTAGAGCACATACAATTGCCGCGAGCTTCGGTCGTGTTTTTAGGGTTCCGTAATACTTAAGGAACCCTTATAATTTTACTCTGCCCGTCCGTCTGTCTGTCTGTCCGTCTGTCCGTCCGCCGCTCTCCTAGCTTCTGTAATAACTTTATGACAATAACTTTTGTAGTAATTCAAAGAAAACCTATTCCGCGTTGATAGTTACGGAACCCTCCTCAGACATGTCGTGACATGCTCTTGGTCAGTTTAGGCTATTATTTTATTTATTCATTGTATTTTGCTACTATTCTAATCACGCTATCGACGAAACCGAATTATTGTGTAACACATTATTCCAGTAATATGTTATAGAAATCATTTCTCTTTGTTTTATAGTAATAGTCTTTAGAATTTATCAACCATAGTGGCTCTAAAGTTTTAAATACTTCAATGAACTTTAATAAGTTTCTTTAGACCACGTGCCATTTTTAGGGTTCCGTACCCAGAGAGTAAAAACGGGACCCTATTACTAAGACTTTGCTGTTCGTCCGTCTGTCGCCAGGCTGTATCTTAACCTTCTTATACCCTGATAGCTCGACAGTTAAATTTTTCGCAAATGTATGACGTAGGTATTTCTATTGCCGTTATAACAACAAATACTAAAAACAGAATAAAATAAAAATTTGAGGCTCACATACAACAAACGTGATTTTTTCCGTTTTGTGTACGGAACTCATCTTGTCGACTCGCACTTGACCGGTTTTATTTTATACTCGAATTTTATTACAGTTCAGTACAATTTTATTGCCATTATTATTAAACAAAGTTTTATTACTAAACTATGTATTTTATTCCCTCCTTAGTAGGAATTTAGTTGTTAGTAGTGGCTTTGTACAAAATAGCTAGACAGTAATCATAATATGCAAAGTGGCTGCTTCAATGTGCTATTATGACACCTTATCATAATAGCACATAGTAGCACGCATCCTTAAGTCGCTTAAAACTACCGATTTAATTTCTATATTATATGTAATAGTTCCTACTATATTTTTTTTATTCAACGGTTAAATATTAAAACTGAAAATGTATGTATGTTTGTAAACACAAAATTCCTAAAAAAACTTTTAGGGATTCTTAGCTTTTTTATAGTTATCGGTACTCTTTTAGTAGTTTTTAGTAGAAAACGACGCGAGTTTAGTAGTTTCAAAAACGGAGCTGGCTACACTGGAACGAATCGCTTCAGTCCATACGGCCGACTGATGCGATCTCGAAATTGCACACAGACGATACGATATTGCATCCGTTCAGGCCGAACTGAAGGAAAACCGGACCGTGTATGGGACCCCTAAGGGTTCCTTATGTATTACGGAACACTAAAAAATTGGAAAGTCATCCGTGTAGAAATAAAAATCATGAAACTTTTAACCTTTATATCTTTGTTTATACTAAGTTAAGAGAAAAATGACTTTAATGAGTTTTATTCCTTACGTTATTCTGAATCCAAAAATAATATTGATATTTTACCAGAATCTAAGTAAAGTACCTAACCTAAAAATTGGCTCACGGCACAATCTGGCGGGTATGCAGTATGCACGTATGTTCATTGTACACACTAATACTATAATAGAAATACATTTCACGTCAAGCGGACAACCAAAAAAAAATGAGGTCGTGAATTTTGTTTATACTCTGATCAGTTATACTTCTAGTAGACGTGGATGTATACACACAATGTTTTTTTCGTATCATACTTTATTGCTGAGTTATGACTTTATGAGCTTTTAAAAAATTACTAAGAGTAAGGTCCGTTATTTTTTGATGCTTAATATTTTCAACATATAACAACAAAAACCAAAAAGTATTATTTATTATAGTTAAAAAGTTTAATTTTTTAATTTTTTTATCGAATTCAGAATTTGTATTTTATAACCGGAAGAGAAAATTTCAAATCGATATTTGAGTAACTTCGACCTTCTAATTTTAAATATTTTAACCCTGAATTAAAGCTTTAAATATACTAATTCATCACAAAAAATATTAAAATATCGCTAATAGTTTAAGATTTATATATTATAGCATATAGAGTACATACCACAGGCGGGGCGAGCGTATAAGCCGGCTACTCATAAGTATATTATATAATATATATTTTTTTAATACGGTACTAATACGCATCCAAAAGTAACCCAACAAACAAAAACGTCATATAAGTCAAGGCTTGTACGACCTCTAGTTGTATTTCAGTTTTATAATCGTAATGAGGTGACTAATAGGTCCCTTAGACGTCTTTAATTTAACTTTTTAGGCGTGCGACCAATAATGTCATAATAAACAGGTCATAGCGACGTCGGCAAGACTAAACTACACGACGTTATATTATGTTTGTACGACAACGCAATAGTCATACTAATGTCGCAGTCTAATAAACGATTTCAACTGACCAGATTGGGTGATTGAAAATATATATATATGACGTTTATATAATGAAGCAGTTGTATACACGTTTTCATAATGACGTTTGTAAAACGAACCCCATCTTGTTTTATAGCAGTCAATTTGAGACACTTGAGTGACTTCGTTGTTCATTTGCGACTTAAATATATCTTTTATATAACATGTTGTCGATGAAAAGTCATGCCCTGACTTTAACCAACCTTGTTGTCGCATTTGAGTCAAATTTTACTTTTAAACATCATATTAATAGAAAGTTTGATATAATTTAATTCTAAAAATACATTTTAAAATACAATTAGATATAGGTAATATACTTGAATATAATAAAATGTTTTGTAATCTGCACTGCGCTTTTACTACGATCAGCTTTTCCCTGAAATAAATTTAAAGATAATTGCGACTAGCGATAATAAAGATATTGTGTGAATATTGACAAATTCAAAAAGATTATTATTTTTTGGAGAACCCTAATAGTAATGGCGGATGGCGTATTACATGGTCTTGAAATAACCTTATAACATCTTACTGTCTTTATAGCGACATAAAGAGGTAAGTATGCGACAAAAGCAACATGTCTTCCATTTTTAGAAATAAACATATTTTTATTAAAAATATTATAATGTTTCAAACACAAAACTACGAAGGGGCGTGTGAATTTGAATAGTATTTAGATAGGTATATTATCATAGAACTTAAATTCCCAGTCGAACTAAATGGTATTAGTTACAGATAGCAAGATATCAAAATTAAATAACACTTATCTTTTCTTTTTTTGGAATTGGGCTTATTATTTTGCACTCAATTCTCGTTCCAAAAACCACAAGTAACCAAGTCACTAACAAGAGAAAAAAATAGTCGTACAGGTATTGTAACTTGACTCAAATAAACCGTTTAGAATTCAAATCACCTGCACGACCACAAAATGATAAAATGAGTCGCTGTAATGTTATGATTAAACTACTGTGCGATGACAGTGGTAATTTCTTAACGTTCACATGACTTTTGTATGACGGTTATGCAACAACGTTGGTCGTATAAATGAGGCCCTTTTGCGTTTAATAAACGTTATTAAAACGTTAGTGTGACTTAGCTGTGGTAATATAAAAACTTTTACTAAACTATTGTACGTCTTGGGAACTTACTTGGAACGGAACTAAAGCATGATACTAAGGCGGGTCAATAAGTCCGTGACTTTTTGAATTTCTAACCTCCTTACTGAAAAAGCAACACTACTCCTGTCAACAGGCATCTGTCAGTTGACTCCTATCAAAATTTGAACTTGCTGCGTCAGTTAGTTTGTGTTTTACAGCTATCTTTATCAGACTTTCCAGTAACTTAAGGAAACAATGGAAAAAAGTGAATTTCGTGTGCTTATTAAGCATTATTTTTTGCGAAAAAAAACCATTACCGAGACCAAGGCTAAGCTTAATAAATACTATGGGGACTCTGCACCATCGATTTCAATGGTAAAAAAGTGGTTTACTGAATTTCGTTGTGGCCTTACAAGCACTGAAGATGCCGAACGTCCTAGACGCCCAGTTGAGGTCTCTACACCCGAAACAATCGAAAAAATTCACAATATGGTGTTGGCCGACCGAAGATTGAAAGTGCAAGAGATTGTGGAAGCCATAGGCATCTCGCATGGCTCAGTGGTTTCAATTTTCAATGATCACTTGGGCATGAGAAAGCTTTCCGCAAGATGGGTGCCGCGTTTGCTCACAGTCGACCACAAACGCAATCGTGTAACAACTTCACAGGAAGGTTTGGCGTTGTTTAATCACAATATGGAGGAGTTTTTTAACCGTGGACGAAACATGGATCCATCACAATACACCAGAGACCAAACAACAGTCAAAACAGTGTGTTTCTAAGGGTGAATCGGCGCCAAAGAAGGCCAAGGTGGGTTTGTCAGCCAATAAATTTATGGCGACTGTTTTTTGGGATGCACGTGGGATAATCCACATTGACTATCTTCAAAAGGGAAGAACAATTAATGGGGAATATTATGCCAACTTATTGGACCGCTTCAATGAGGATTTGAAAAAAAACCGACCTCATTTGGCCCATAAAAAAGTTCTTTTTCACTAAGACAATGCAAGGGTGCACACATGTGCAGTTGCCATGGCAAAAATCCATGAATTGGGCTATGAATTGCTCCCACATCCACCCTATTCTCAAGATTTGGCTCCGAGTGACTACTTCTTGTTCCCAAACCTGAAAAAATGGCTCGGTGAAAAAAGATTTGACTCCAATGATGAAGTCATCTCGCAAACAAAGGCCTATTTTGAGGACCTCGACAAATCATATTTTTGGAAGTTTTAAAAAAATTGGAGAAGCGTTGGACAAAGTGTATAGAGCTCAAGGGGGACTACGTTGAAAAATAAAATGATTTATTTATCAAAAAATCTGTGTTTTATTCCAAAAGTCACGGACTTATTGACCCGCCCTCGTACAAAAAAAAACATAGTGTGTACACATCCCGTATACTAGAAGTTTAACTGACTTTAAAGTCCGCTTGACGTGAAATGCCCCATCAGAATTAATATAAGGGGAGACTGGCGGGGCTGGGATCTCAGCCCATATGTAAAGAGTCCCAGTAGGATGTAAATTGCTAGGAAACGCTTTTCCTTCACGAAAATGATTGTTATAAAAATATTTAATGTTCTTGTGTACTCTTGAAGTAAATTAATATCACATAGCTTAATTATTACATTTTAACCATAAAATCGATATTGAGCGCGGAGGAGACCTCTGTTTATAGAGCACGGCGGACGGACTCGGAGAGATTTTAATAGGCCTACTACATACTGCATAATATTATGTTTGGAAATATCCATTCGGGCACATAGCAAAAAATAAATCATATACGTTTTTTTCCCTTTGCTAATGTTATCCAAACTTTTGCGATCCGGGCCGTAGAAAATCGATGTTCTGATGCAATTTTCGTTCAAAAATGTGCAACGTTTGATTACAAATAATTCGTTCGCTTCGCTCGCCGTATTGTTTGAATCGGGACAGGGCAGTATAACAGCGCGGTTTGTTGACCGTGTGACCTTGCCTTTGGTCTGGGAACAGGTTTAAGACCACTTGACTGCAAACTGCATTTTTATTTTTAACCGACTTCCAAAAAAAGGAGGAGATAATTCCGCCGTCTGTGGCCCGATTTTCAAAATTCTTTTTTTGATGTAAAGGGTAAAATCCCAAGTTGGCCCCGATTTCACCAAAGTGGTGACCTGATGATGGAATCCATGAGAAATCGAGGGAACTCCTCGAAATTTATATGGACACATATGGTGATTTCGACTTTTTCTGAATTAGTCCAAGCAGATACTACCAAAAAGTAAGATTTTGCACCAAGGTATACCCTGGATCAAAAAGTACTGAACATAACTCCTGACTCCTTGTAGCATCGTTTCTCTACCATTTTTATGTCGCGACCCACGAAAAAGCCAAAAAGTTAAGTAAAGAGTCTCGCGACCCCGAACCCGTCACTTTAAAATTATAATAATATGTACATAGCGCTCTATTTTATCAGCTATACGTTATATTGGCCATTACTGGTTCGAACTATCGAACGATTTTTTTGACGTTCGATACAAAGGATTCGTTCGAAAAACAAATCTTTTGTACCTATATTATGTAGTTTGTATTTATTATTTTTCAACAGACTGTGACCCCCTTTAAAAACAAACTCGACCCCGCTTATGAAAGGATGACTTATAGATACATGTTTGTGGATTTCGGCGTTGCATAAAGAACTGCAAGCATATGCCACTATGTCAATTACGGTAATCATCATCATCAATACCATCATCACATTATGATGATATAATAGGTACTTCTCATAGTAGTTTACACCGACACGGATATCTTTGAACATTAGTCATTACTTTGCCGTATGTGAATAATTGTGAACCTATTTGCAAAATTATCTTGTTGTAAAGGCTTTGAAATTTGTATCTTAGTCACCAAAGTGGAGACCTGATGAGGGGATCCATGATAAATCGAGGGAACTCTTCGAAATTCATATGGACACACATAATAGTGATTTCGCCTTTTTCTGAAGTATTCATCATCTTGCTATATCAATCATATTTGCTACCAAAAAGTAAGCTTTTGTACCAAGGTATACCCTTATACCCTGGATCCAAAAGTACTGAACAGAAATCCTGAGTCCTTATAGATACATTATTGAGGATTTCGGCGTTGCATAAAGAACTGCAAGCATATGCCATCATAAAACTTACAGTAATGATGTTCATCGTCATCACCACCACAGAATAGATAATAGTAGATAATAGTACAAGGTACAGAAGTCTCTCTGTTTTGATCTTCACAAATGCCGCCTTTTTATGTGCCTATATAATTATTATTAACAAACGGACCGCACGCGAGCAGCCGAAATTGAGCTCTCTGACGCCGCGCGAAGGTCGACATTATTCCACACCTTGTCAGATATTCCGAAAATAGGGTTGTCACTTGTCAATACTTTAATTAAATATCTTAGATTATACTATCAGATTTATGCTGTTTATAATATTTACTTAGCGGTTGCACTTTTATTTATTCTATGGCGCGGGGTCGAATATTATGTAAGAATAAGCTAGGTACCAGTCTAGTCCAGCGCAAGCCGCAAGCAACTATGCTTAGCGACTCTCGTTGCGAGACGTCGTCGTCGAGTCGTCACCCGTCACATTCTCACAGCAGTGCACAGAAAGAGACAGGTAATATGTAGGTACATCTCGTGAGAGAAATAGTAACATGTTACCGTTACTTCTGAATGGGTGGTAAGTGTTATAGTCTAGGAGCTAGCAAACAGTTATTAGGTACGCAACAGAAACAAAAACAATATATTATGAACTGATTAATTTTTATTAGTCTAATATTTATATATAAATTACAAAATTATAAGTGGCTAACTTTTAATTTTTTTTTAATTTGTTTTTTTACCATCTTTAAATTGACGATTATTATATTTAATCGTTGCAAATATGCGAAATCTACAAAACAATTTTAACAAATATTCAACTGGGAAACATACACATGGTGTTTGTGGAGGTATATCTTTAAAAAGTTCTATAAGTTTGTTGCCTGGATTATTTCCAATATTTTTTTTTAAATTTTCTGTGAAGGTGGTTTCTAAAATTTGTATATACTCTATAAACTGTTTAGGTGGCATTTTTAAGCTGCCATAAAAACTGGATTGCCTGTAGAACGCTTTATATTTAGTAAATAAATTGGTCTCGTCTAAGCCTGGGACTGACCTTGACATTTCTTCTATGACAGGGCAATTGTGTTTATTACAACATTTGTAAAAAAGATACCCAGATACGTAGGTTAATGTGTTTTCGTCTGGCAAGTCTATGCGATAATCTGTTTCGCCTTTCAAACAGATCACTGATGTCTGTCGTGGTAAATCGTCACCTGTGAATTTAATTTTCATCATATCTTCAACCTTGAGTAATATATCACACATATCCATTTCACAATTTATATTTGGTGCGTTTTTTATCATGTTACATAAAAATAACTTCGAAAACGCTCGTCGAAATTGGATTGGTGTCGGATCAGTACAGGATCCGCCTTGTTGGCGAATAGAGCTAAAGAAATTTTCTAGATTATCTTGATTTAATCTACGAGTTAGTAAATATTTAAACCCATCTTTTTGTAGATCTTCATACAACATTGTAATCGATTGGATTGATATTTGAAAATTACATAAAGTTTTAAAATGTCCTGTATTATTCTTTCCGGAATTCTTGTTGATGTTATTAATGTTAGCGAACATTTCCTTAACATTGTCTAGTGTGATTTTTTGATCTTTACTTAGCCTGAAAGCTGTCTGGAACTTGTTATTTGATTTTATTTTACTCGAATTGAGTACGTCAAATAAATTATTCATTGACTCTATGAACTCTGCAGTTGGCCTGGCTGCCTCTGACATTTTCCCCAGATCAATATAAGTATGAAGTGCCGCTGAGACAGTACGGCTTAATACTTGTACAGCTAACTTTACTCTCATTTTCTGAAAATTGTTGGGATGGATGTGAGCATCAGTGATTTTCGGTATAAGCCGTAAATTTCTGTCTTTTTGATCTTTATACAGTTGCTCGATATATTTCCATGAAATTGTTTTCCCATTAAGAATAAAATCGCTCGTTAATAGATTGTTCCGGATGCATTTTACCATGTGAGGAACATCAAACACGTAATAAATATTGGTGTTATCATACGTGAAATACGGTTTTTCAATTGACACTTTCTTTATTTCTTTCGCGTATTTATCAAAGTTGGATCCTTGGTCAGAAATTATCGCTTTTACCATAATCCCTATAATAGAAAGTTTTGAAATAGCTTCATTCATCAATATATCAATTTCATCATAATGCTTCGCAGTTGCCAGCAATCCGTATGCGATTGGTTGTTTCCATTTAAAGTATATGCCTTGAAGCATAATGACGAATGCATTGCTGGCAATATCGGATGTTATCTTCCCATTGACATTATGAAATCCAATAACTTCATCTGATTTTATATTGTAGTACAAGTTGCGTTTCAGAGTCATCTCATCAATGCAAATCGTACAGTATTTCGCTGCATCCGGAAGCGATTTCATTTTTAATGCCAAAGCATCTAGAGCTCGTTTGTCTAATTTTGGAGGGATATTTATTTATTATCAATTTTGAATCTGCTCAACGTGCTTTTAGAGGGCAATTTTAGTACAGTCTGTAAGCATCTGTAGGCGTGTGGACTTGTGTAGTGCAAATTGAGTGCAAATAATTTGTACTTTGCATCGTACCGATTTCCTTTGTATTTGTTCTTTATTTTATTTTGCCATTCTATCAATTTTTGGAATCTTCTTGCAATTTCGTCTTTAGGATCATTAAACGTAACAGATTTATTTTTTCCTTCTAATTCTTGCTTAATTTTTATGATTTCATGACTTAACCTTCTTTGTTTGAGTTTATAACCCTTTAATTCATCTAAAAGTTTTCGTTTCCGTGGTGTTCCTTCAGTAAGTAATTTTGATGTCTGTGTTTGCTGATTGGATAATTCCTGTAAATTCGTTTGAGTCAGAGTATTTTTTTTAACCCTTTTTTTCTTTGTTACAATCACGTCGCCTTTTTTTTTGATTTCTTCAGAATTGGATGGGATTGCTGAACGTGACATATTTCCTTCTATACTTTTTGACAATAAAATCTGAGTCTCTTTGAATTGCACATCTATTGGCTGTGATTTAGAACATGATGGTCCTTGCTGTGAATGCTGAGGTTGATCGGGTAAAAGCAGTGTTGGAACAGAGGTTTTGTCGAGGCATTTCTTTATTTTTATTGCAGACGGATCAAAATGTGCACAACAAACTAGATAACAGCCTTTCTTTACATTTTTTTGCAAGAGGTCTTCTCTGCCAAGTAATGTCAACCATTTCCGGCGCCTGGAATAAGTAAAAGAAAGTAATCCAGTAAACTAATACAATTTTTTCATATTGTGTTATTATATTATTACTGGTGTAATTTTTTACTAAGTAGGTACACTAACTTGCTGCAAAATAACAGTTTGGGGGTAAGGTAGCCGGTAAAATACTAGCATACATAAGGGCATAAGATTTTATCCCCTTTTGTCCTTGGGCCTGTACATCGTCGTCTAGTATCCATAACACGAGCTTACTGTGGGACGAAGTAGATAGGTTATTGTAAGGTTACCCGTTATTTAATTATTGTATTAAAATATTCGCGAGACAAATACATATTATGTAGAATATTTTTACTACCTATGCGGTATACAATCAATCCTGACGATTTGACTACATATTATTTAATTTAATAAATGTTTGTGACATCTAACAAAGACAATAATATTTCACTAACTTACTTAAAAAAAAATATAATTGTTTAGTTTATTTATATTAATTTAATTATGATACAAAACTGAAAAACAAACTTTAAATTGTTGTTAAGACAAGAGTATTTTATAGATATTTTTTCGCTTATTTTATTGTTAATCTAAACAGGTAAATTTTATAACACTATAGTGAACAAATTATTCAACTGGTGTAATGGAGTATCATGTTACTGTGCTACGTTCGTTGTCGCACGGCTCTTGGACTATGTTGGCGGCTCGTTTGAACTTGCTGTCGCGGGACGCGTCGCGCGGCGACATAATACGCGTTGACGCGCGGCGTGGTACTAGTTAGGCATCTACCATACTACTTGTGTTGCATTCTTGTCGTTTATGTCACTTAAACTTAAAAAATGTAGTTCATATCATGTGACTTACGAGTTACGAAATTTAGATATTTACTACCTACGCATCTTATACCTGTAATCTAATAATATTATATCAGCACTTGAATAAAATAAACAAGTAAATAAATATTACAGGACATCTTACACAGATCAATCTATTCCCAAACCTGCCCAAACTTGTACTATTATAATATATTCTGTGCCCAAACTAAGCAAAGCTTGTACTATGGGTACTAGACGACCATATATATATAATAATGATATAATACATATTATATAGATAACATACAACATACCGACCGAACATATAAATTAGTTTACACAGACACGACACGTGATTTTCTTTTGATGTAGGTATGGATTATTTGTATGTATATGCAGCTACCTACCACCTATTTTAAATAAGCATATAATATAAAACTTGTGTGTATATTGAATAATTATTGTTATAGATTTAGGTACCATGACAGTAGATATAAATGAGTAATGATTATCGTACCTTTTGCTATCTTTCTCACTTGCCGGAACCGAGAAAAACTGACAATTGCTATTTTTTTCATTGTTCCGACAATCGGCTGCAATGCAGTATTTTTTTGGATACATATTTTTCCCTATTAAAATATGACACGCGTTTGCGACGTGAAGTGAGTCGTACTGCGTAAGAGGCGCGCGCGTGCGCCACGGCCGGTCAGTGCGTGGCGAGTGGCAACCATTGAATCGCCCCAACTTTGGGGAGTCTCGGTATGTACTTGTAGCTCGGCGGCGGAACGGCGTAGTGACACCCCCCTGTCACCACTATCTTCACAAGAAACACCAACATAATATTATTATGATGACATAGACACTCACTACTCATCAGATTTATGTGCACCGATATCAATGTGTTCATAATAATATAGATATTAAATTTAACTAAAAAGATTAAAATTATTATTTTTAAACAAAAAATTCAACACCAATGAAAAGTTCAAAACCAGCAGTTTTGAACGCGAGTTTTATAAAATATTATAGGATATTGTTCGGGCTGGTACCGACTTCAAAATTATGAAGATTGAGTAGAGAAATAGTTAAAATTTTAGCCGAATTTAAAAGGGGAATTATTTAAAAAAAATAAGTTTTATTTCATTTTTTTTTGTGCATTTTTACTTTGGAAGTCGGTTTTAATTTTTTGTTTATTTGAACGGCTTATTTAGCATCAAAGGCAGATAAAAAACTTCAAGAAACATACTTTCTACTCCCTCGACGCAAAAAAAGAACAGCCGTCACCGATTTGCCTTAACTAAAAATAAACTTTTAGAAAGCAATCGAAGCTGCCGAAGTGCCTATTAAAGAGTTAGCGAGGGAGTTACTTCTCTTATCTCTAATAATAATTATATTGAAGGTTTAAAAAAAATTGTTCATAGGGATTGTAAACTTTGACCACATTAAATATACCAGTAGCCCAAGTTATTAAATCCATCAGATAAGACTTCATTCAACGTTACATTGTTTACTTCACTTTTCTTGTAAGTATTTTAATGTTCATTTGTTCACGTTTTTGTCAAATAATAAATAATAAGATACTTGCGTATATATTTTAATTAATTTTTTTAATGTATTTTCAGCAACGATATAGAATATTTGTATGGCGTATCGAAACTTTTTTCCTCAAGCCTTATTAATTTTTCGCTTAAAAATTCAATATATCTAACAAATGGTATGTGTATATTGATATGAGATGTGATCTGTTAATTCGCAGGGGTTTTAATAGAGGGTCGGTGGGAGGTCGTTGACCCGGCAGGGCTCCGGCGGGGGCGCGGGCATTGGGCCGGTCGTTCCCCTCGCTGCACGCACCGTGGTGTACAGATTGATTTTGTTATTCCCGCACCAGGCTGCACGTCTGTTGCGAAGCACACTGCGTCACGCCAGAGAAAGGTCTCCCGTGACGTTTGATAGTCTATCAAACGTATAGTGTGATACTAGAGGTCGCTCTGAGGTCGAAATTCGCATAATTTTTAAGATTGAACTTTATATGGGCTCTTTTGCCTCTTAGAAAAAAAAAAGTTGATGTTGTGAGTTGTGACAGATTGGCAAACCTCAGCGTGTAACAAAATTGTATCTATCAAACACACGGTAGTGTGTGTTAATAATCTGTGGTAGGTTTGTTGGTTTTTTATTAATTTTATGTATCTGCACACCTTTCCTCTACGTAAACTTTAACCATGCCAAATATCATACTCCTCCGAAAAATGTACCTACTGAAAGATTTTGCTTTACGTATAACTAATAATTAATTTAATATTCATAATACTTATCTGTAAACATTTATATTGCTTTAAAAATGTTTCTCGTAGATGCACTCAATGATCTGTACAAAATGAGACACTGTTGTTGGGTTGTCACTTTATCAGGTACATAATGGTTAATGTTTAGGGAAAATGATCTTTGTTTTCAAAGTGATAATGAGTTGCTTTTAATAACGTAGAAATTAGAGTCTATACTCTATACATCGCTTGCTAGATTCAAGTCATCCTCTTTTTAAGCTTACAATATAACGTTTTCAAGCGAACGTTTTCAACAAAAAATATTCTAAGGCATAACTTTGTTCAAAATATGCCATAATATGGGTATTGTAAAATATTGACGGAGATAGTCGAAGCATAGAGCAAATGCAGCGTAGCTTGCCTAACCCGTGATACAACTGCAGTCTATTTTAGTGGTACCGTGTACGACAGGACAGCCGGTTACGACTACGAGAATATTATGTACAAAGTCCTATATACTAGGAACTAGGAAGCATTATTTATAGTATATTTAATAGCCGAAGGCGAGCCCTGATGAATGATTAACACTTATAAATATCTCGTCTAGCCTTTCCCTAACTGTAGAATGTTGAGAAATTTGGCAGACTAAATTTAATTAATCTAGCTCTGGACAAACATTACGTAACATGTAACCTATAATGCTGCTATAAACATTTGCGTATGGAGGATGGACTCAACAAACTACATTTTTTAAGGGTTTGTTGTGTGCAGTTTTCATTAAACCTCGTTTTCAACGCAAACATGTGCAGTTTAAAAACGAGCCTGTTGTAAGCCATGTTTTTTACATTGTTTGATGGGTGCAACTTTATGAGTGTTCTACTTCTAAGCTGTTACGCAGTTCCAAGTTTGCGGCGCTTTAATTTTTTCGTTGCTAACACGAATGCAATTCACAGTTAAGACTAGGTGCAGTGTTGCTTAGTGGTATAACGGTCTGTATCTTCATTTAATCGTGGCTGGAATGGACTAATTCAATGAAACAGCCTGTGGGTTAGAGCGGAATCCGCGTTACCGCAATTTATCCATAATAAAAACTCGTAGTACATAATATTATTACGTTACTACGTAAGTATAAGTCGTGATTTCTTGGAGTATGATAGTCATGCCGACGAAGCTACTTGGTAAAAATTATGATAACTAGTTTTTCTAGACGACTGCTTGCCCTTTAGTTATAACTTATAGTTTTCCGAACGGTAGAGGTCTATTTCACAAATTGACATATCCTACAAAAACGTAAACAAAGATATTATATATATACTTGCGGTATGAAGATATGTATAAAATGGGGCCGCGTTCCATTTGTCGTTCTAAATATAGATAACACCACAAATATTAATGAAATCGGAGTAGGGGGTAATTATATGTACTTATTATTTTTTTAGACGACTGCTTGCTCTTTAGTTATTATAGCTTATAGTTTTCCCAGCGGTAGATGTCTATTTCACAAATTGACATATCCTACAAAAACGTAAACAAAGATATTATATATATACTTGCGGTATGAAGATATGTATAAAATGGGGCCGCGTTCCATTTGTCGTTCTAAATATAGATAACACCACAAATATTAATGAAATCGGAGTAGGGGGTAATTATATGTACTTATTATTTTTTTAGACGACTGCTTGCTCTTTAGTTATTAAAGCTTATAGTTTTCCCAGCGGTAGATGTCTATTTCACAAATTAACATATCCAACAAAAACGTAAACAAAGATATTATATATACTTGCGGTATGGAGATATGAATAAAATGGGGCCGCGTTCCATTTGTCGTTCTAAATATAGATAACACCACAAATATTAATGAAATCGGAGTAGGGGGTAATTATATGTACTTATTATTTTTTTAGACGACTGCTTGCTCTTTAGTTATTAAAGCTTATAGTTTTCCCAGCGGTAGATGTCTATTTCACAAATTAACATATCCAACAAAAACGTAAACAAAGATATTATATATATACTTGCGGTATGGAGATATGAATAAAATGGGGCCGCGGTCCATTTGTCGTTCTAAATATAGATAACACCACAGATATTAATGAAATCGGAGTAGGGGGTAATTATATGTATTAATGTTGTAAAACAACGTTAGTTTGAGAGATTCAGGATCAGTTTCATGGAGGATTTTATATTGTTACCAGACTGCGTTTTAGCTGATTATAAGGCCATTGTACATATGTATATATAATATGTAATAGAAAGAAGTGCTTGATCGATGTGAAGAGTTATAAGGAAAATCGTATTAATTTGGCTTTTGGTCAAATTTGGTCTTTGTTGTATCCAAATGTGTCCAAATTAAAATGTTTAGGTCCTAAATCATATCTGGCATAAAATAAGCAACTTGGCGTTACCACAAAACTGGCTTAGCGCTCGTGTTAGCCCTGACGAAATTTTACCGCAAGATCTGGCGATAGACTTGCGTCATCTGACTGTGAAATTGGTAGTCCATTACAGATTGTTTGTAAGCAAATACATAGCAACAAAGAATATTTTTCATGACTGTCTGTTATATTTTATATTGTTATATGTATTTCTGTATTTACTGATGTGGCTACTGGCTACAGTCTGGGCAAGAGTCGATTGACCCGTTGATTCGGTCGCAACTGCCGAGGTAAACGGGATTCGCACGTGGCTACTGTGATCAGGTTGTCGACCGGCGGCCTTGGGGTAAAGCCCCTCTCATTATCCTACCACAGTCACACAAAATGTACTCTAACTCCTCAACATAGAGCACAGGTTGGAAACAACTGCCCTACCCTTACTCCGGTTATGGAAAACAGAAAATCTATATTGTATATTGAGCAAAAGAGTGTTTTCATGAAAGTATGTAACGAGTCAGTTCGTTTGTTATGATCTAGGGATAAATAAATTTGAACTTGTAACTGTATGCTTGTACGATGAAAACCAAAACTCAGACCTGCCCTTTGTTGCTTTTTGTTTGTTGTTTTTCGGGTGCCAGCTTTTGTCACCTGTTAGAGGTTTGTGAGTGCATTACCTGCGTATCACAGGTAACCAAAAAAATGGTCGTTTCCCCACAGGTGCATTGACAGACGATGTTCCATATGAAATATTATTGTTTGAGTGCTATTGTGTATTCTGTGGTTCCGTTTATGAAGTTTGGTACATCTTACAATGGTTATCTGTTTCGGTAATCTCATGAAATGGTCATATTGTCTAGCTCTAGCTTGACTAAGGTCAAAACACGAAACTATTGGTTTTGGATCTGGTTGGTGCAAACTGCAAACCGAGCTGATCAGAGAGAAAAATAATAATATGTCAGTGATCTTTACTGAACATGGATCCGGAAATTCAGACCTTATTTCTGTCGATCATGTTGGTATCGTCTTTTTCCAGCTTACTGCAAGTCACATGGGCGCTTTTGACTACTACACAGTCGGTATTAACGTAACCGGTTACTGTGACCGAAATCGGTTAGGAGGTCAACAGTCATATTTATTCCGGTCTTCTAAGATGGTACTGCTGAGCCTGAATTGTCTGTTGATTATGTATTAGCTTCAATTATATGGGATATTATCGCGTGCAGCGTTTTTACCCTTGTAACATCATTAACTACATAACAACTACAATAATGGAAGTCGGTTTTCCACTCTTTATTGTTATTAATACGTAATACCTATTTAAGGACCTCTTCTAGCTTGGCTAGCTGTATGTTTCGTTGTTTATTTATCTGAACTCTTTCTTTCAGAAGTGGTACCAATGGATACAGCTTAGAAGTTAAAACCTTCCTTCCTTTTCGATTTAACTTTTAACCAACCTATTGAAAAATATTAACACATCGTAATTTATCATCATTATGTCATTGCTTGCGTGTGGGATTTCGAAATGTTTCATTTCTTTTTCTAATTATTCGAATACTGAATCCAGTCATATTCGAATAATAAAATTGACGAATATTCGAGTAAAACGAATATTTGAATAATATTCCCTAGTACAGACTGAAATTTCTTTAGAAATGTTTTGTGCAATAAATCCAGACAGTCCAACTCCTACTACTATTATAAATGTGAAAGTTTGTGAGGATAGATGTTTGTTACTCTTTAACTAAACCGATTTTCATGAAATTTGGGTATGATAGTAGCTAGTTTAGACTCTGGATAAAAAAAATCTTGTATTTAAACTTGCGACAAAACAAATTTTGGGTGTGAAAAAACCGGATATTGAAAAATAAATTTACCAAGTTGGTGAAAGAATATAAGGAACAAAAAAATTTAAATCTGGTGACTAATTAATACCAGTTTTTTTAACTGAAAATTCTAAACTGGCAGACATATATTATTTTGGCGAACAAATAACCATCTTGGCGACAATTTGAGGTACACATTTAATTTAAGAATAGGCACATATATATTATCCCTGATGAAGGTAATTCAAAAAACATAATAAGGAGCAAAACGCACATAAAAAAAACGTAAGGTACGTACTAAGGCGGGTCAATAAGTCCGTGACTTTTTGAATTTCTAACCTCCTTACTGAAAAAGCAACACTACTCCTGTCAACAGGCATCTGTCAGTTGACTCCTATCAAAATTTGAACTTGCTGCGTCAGTTAGTTTGTGTTTTACAGCTATCTTTATCAGACTATCCAGTAACTTAAGGAAACAATGGAAAAAAGTGAATTTCGTGTGCTATTAAGCATTATTTTTTGCGAAAAAAAACCATTACCGAGACCAAGGCTAAGCTTGATAAATACTATGGGGACTCTGCACCATCGATTTCAATGGTAAAAAAGTGGTTTACTGAATTTCGTTGTGGTCGTACAAGCACTGAAGATGCCGAACGTCCTGGACGCCCAGTTGAGGTCTCTACACCCGAAACAATCGAAAAAATTCACGATATGGTGTTGGCCGACTGAAGATTAAAAGTGCAAAAGATTGTGGAAGCCATAGGCATCTCGCATGGCTCAGTGGTTTCAATTTTGAATGATCACTTGGGCATGAGAAAGCTTTCCGCAAGATGGGTGCCGCGTTTGCTCACAGTCGACCACAAACGCAATCGTGTAACAACTTCACAGGAAGGTTTGGCGTTGTTTAATCACAATATGGAGGAGTTTTTTAACCGTGGACGAAACATGGATCCATCACAACATACCAGAGACCAAACAACAGTCAAAACAGTGTGTTTCTAAGGGTGAATCGGCGGGAAAAGAAAGCCAAGGTGGGTTTGTCAGCCAATAAAGTTATGGCGACTGTTTTTTGGGATGCACGTGGGATAATCCACATTGACTATCTTCAAAAGGGAAGAACAATTAATGGGGAATATTATGCCAACTTATTGGACCGCTTCAATGAGGATTTGAAAACAAAACCGACCTCATTTGGCCAAGAAAAAAGTTCTTTTGCACCAAGACAATGCAAGGGTGCACACATGTGCAGTTGCCATGGCAAAAATCCATGAATTGGGCTATGAATTGCTCCCACATCCACCCTATTCTCAAGATTTGGCTCCGAGTGACTACTTCTTGTTCCCAAACCTGAAAAAATGGCTCGGTGGAAAAAGATTTGACTCCAATGATGAAGTCATCTCGCAAACAAAGGCCTATTTTGAGGACCTCGACAAATCATATTTTTTGGAAGGGATAAAAAATTGGAGAAGCGTTGGACAAAGTGTATAGAGCTCAAGGGGGACTACGTTGAAAAATAAAATGATTTATTTATCAAAAAAATCTGTGTTTTATTCCAAAAGTCACGGACTTATTGACCCGCCCTCGTACCTACAAAGTTACCATTTTTAGTTTTTCTTGATTTCGGGGGGTGTAGTATTGTGTCGATTCATTTTGAAATTTAGAAACGGCGGATATTAATTTTTCGTAAAATTTATATGGGTGTCGTTTACCAGGTTTTTGGGGGTGCTGGATACGAAAATGAATGAATGAAAATGAATATCTCATTTTGAAATTCCAAGATGGCGGACATACTTCATTTTATATCAATTAATATGGGTGTCCTGTTGTATGTTTCTTAGTGTGCCGATAGCAAAACAGTCATCCATTTTGATTTTCCAAGATATGAAAAAATGGATGTAGTTGTCTTTTTCTAGGTTTCTGGAGTTGCTGATTACAAAAAATCATTCATTTTGAAATTTCAACATGGCGAATATTTATTTTTCAATAAAATTGATACGGTTGTCGTCTTCGAGGTTTTTAGGAGTGCTGAATAGAAAAATGATATCCATTTTGAATTGCAAAGAAAGCGGACATTTATTTTTGATTAAATGAATCTAGGTATCCTTTTCTAGGTTTAGGGAATGTTAATTACAAAAAATAACATTTATTTTGAAATTTAAAAATGGCGGATATATTTTAATTTCTGTAAAATCTTCTTTTAGGAAAGAAAGAAATTTGAAAATCCTGAATTTTCCAACATTACTATAGCTTTATACATCGCTCGTATATCAAAATAGGCATTGCCATCTCGCTTCTATCTTGAGAACGGGTAATCCTACTGAAAAAATAATGAAAAATCCTCCCCTTTCGCCACTTTTTATGTGCCGATTTTCGAATTTTTTGTCTCCTGAGTGCTTTAGCCAGTTTAGTAATTTAGTCGCCAACATATTAATTCAATGCCAAATTCAGTAATACGAGGGCGGCACTGAAAATTTCGGGAATCAAGGAAGTGACACAATATTACTATTTAAAAATGTATTTATTGCTTTTCGAAGTATTCTCCGCGAAATTTGACACATTTTTCCATACGATGGAACCAATCATTGAAGCAACCATTCAATTCGGAAGTTGGGGTCTCCAAAATGGCCGTTTTGTAGGCGTCCACAGCTTCTTCAGGTGATGAAAATCTCTGACCACGCAATTTATTCTTTATTTTAGGGAAAGTATAGAAATCATTAGGGCTTAGGTCGGGGCTGTACGGCGGATGGTCTAATAATTCTATGATTTCTTGCTCTAAAAACTCTTTTGTTCTGTGCGCGGTGTGAGAACTCGCATTGTCGTGATGGAGGATGATGCGGCGGTTGCAGTTCTCTTTACGGAGTTCAGAAACGACCTGTGGCAAACAAATGTTAGCATACCATTCTGCATTAACCGTTCTTTGTCCCTCAAGAGGAATAGTCGCAACATGGCCGGTTTTGGAGACAAACGTGGCCACCATTTTTTTTTGCAACACTCCGTGAACGAACAATTTTTGTTGGCTTTAACTCATTTTCGAACACCCGAACTCGTGACTGGTTTTTTGTTTCGGGTTCGTACGCGTATATCCAGGATTCGTCACCTGATACGATGTTGTATACAGCATTTGAGGATCCTGCGTGGAATATTTCGAGAGTTCTGACGCACCAAGTAACGCGAGCCGCTTTTTGCTCTTCACAGAGCAAATGCGGTATCCATCGGGAAAACAACTTTTTTACACCTAATTGTTTATGCAAGATTATTTGTATTTGACTCATGCCAATGTCTAAAGTTGCCTGAATTTCGCGGTATGTCACATGTCGATCTTCCTCAAGCAGCTTACGCACAGCATCAACGTTTTCTTGGGTGACTGCAGTTTTTGGACGACCTTGACGGGGATCATCACTGAGCTTGACACGTCCACGTTGAAATTCAGCAAACCAGCGATACATTGTGGTTTTGGATGGGGCTTCATCACCAAATGCAGAAATCATCCGGTCAACACACTGTTTTTGTGTTAAACCACTTCGAAAGTCATAATAAATCATCGCTCTAGAATTTTCTCGAGTCAATTCCATTTTCTCAAAGACTAAACAAGTTTGACAAGACCTTGTGACAAGACTGATAATCTTTTTTTAAATAAATAAACGGTATTCGATTTTTAAAACCAAGGAGTTTTAAATTAAAAAGATTTTAATATGACAGGAACAGTGGAAATATTCCATTCCCGATACTTTTAGTGCAGCCTATGTATAGTATGCTCATGTGCAGTCGCAAATTTATTTTTTGATTGTAAGATTGATTATATCCCATTAAAAAATAGGCTACATTTTATCCCGAAAAAGTAAAGTGTTCCCATTTGATACTCTACTTACGCGGGCGGAGCCGCGGGCAATAGCTAGTGACTTAATAAAATAAGCCTTATTGCCACCATAGCAAAACACGTGAAAATTTAGATGAGACTTTTATGCTTTTTTCAAATCACTTTTTAATATTGTTGAATTATTTTAATTTGTTCTAAAATAACCCAACAATATTAAAAATTGATTTTAAGGTGATTTTATCCACTATGTTTAGGTATTTTTAAACAAAGTAAGATATTTAATAAGAGCAAAAAAATGATCCTAAACACGATCTCTTTTTGTTATTTTTGAAAATCTTGGTTAAGATTTGAGAAGGTTCTGGAAAATTGATTTTGTTATATTAAAAATCATATTTTTTAGGGTGTCGCATCCAAAATACTCTAATATGTATAAAATATTACGTGAATATTATTTATATACCTAATGGTGTAATATACTTATAAAATTTAATAAATGAACATGATCTACAAATGCAAAATTACGTAAAAACAATGGTTAAAATTAACTATATATATATATATATATATATATATATATATATATATATATATATATATATATATATATATATATATATATATATATAATACAGCAAGAACCATGTTACGTTTTGTTTGAAGGTTTATGTAGATGTCCGCTGGGCGAGGTCAATCGTCAAAAACAGTGGCGGCCTTGATCGTTGGAAATTGGTATATTACGAAATAAATTTAATATGTATAATGTATATTACTTAGTAGGCAAATAGTAACGTTCCATGTTCAAAGAAACAACTCACACTGTTGATGTAGGTAAAAGTAAATAAATAACACGATCCACCATGTTTCAGAGTTATGGATATAATTCACAATGATAACATGTCAAAATATGTACCATACTCTTTAGTGATGTGTAACATCGTTCCTCTCGCATGCTTGCAATTTGTGGGAGTGATTTCGTGAAATGGGACGGAAGTGTGTAACACGAAGTCGTGCGGTTACGTTCGGCTGTTTTTTTTTCTGTATGTTCAACGATTACTCCGCCATCTGTGAACCGATTTTCAAAATATTTTTTTTTATAAAATATATATTTATATAATCTCAAATTGGACTAGTTTTCACATCAAAGTGGGATCCATGAGAAATCGACGGAACTCCTCGAAATTTATATGGACACATATGGTGATTTCAACATTTTCTGAAGTACCTAGTCCAAGCATATGCTACCAAAAAGTAATATTTTGCACCAAGGTATAACCGGCATCCAAAAGTACTGGACAGAACTCCCGAGTCCTTATAGATACATATTTGGGGATTCCGGCGTTATTTAAAGAACTGCAAGCATATGCCATCATACCACTTACAGTAATCATCATCCTCATCACCACTATCTTCACAAGAAACACCAACATATTATTAGGATGACATAGGTAGGTAATTGAAATCCTTTTTTTCTTTGTTTAACGTTCAGAAATTTTAAACGTTTTTATTCTGAACATTTTTTTTTATCGAATACACGAGTGTCGAGTTTTCAATTCGGTCAGCCGCGCCGGACCAAATTCGTGCACCAACAGCAACACCGGATTCGGTACGAGGATATGGTTCGCGGACCAAGTCCAAGTGTCTATTAGCACTTTAAAAATAAAGGTACCTACTTTATTTGAAACAATTAGGCAAAATGCAATTTTTACGGCAAATAACGAAATAACATCATTTTCATTATTATTTTCGGCAGTTTAAAAAAAATGCAATAAAATCTCTTACATTAAATACTCATAAAATGGAAAGTACAAAAAATATTCTTCACAAATATTCTGAACTCTCGAAATGTAATAAGCACATTCCTGTAGTATGTTTGGTGCGAAGTGTTGGTTTTCTCGAAATTACACCCGTTTTGGCTTTTTTATTTTCATATACATTTGTTTGAATTTTGTTGAATTTGTTGCACAAATTAATTTTCTATTGTGGCTACAAATAAAATAATTGTAATTAAATTAATACTTTGGTGTTTATGAGTAACGAATTAAATTTAAATTTAATAAATAATAAGGAAAAAAACACCAAGTTGATTTCAAAAACCTGGAAATTAATAGGCGCATATTGAGCAAATTGCCGCAAAATGTACCTACTATCGGGGAATCTAATTCATGAGCAGTAGTGTTCTCTTATTTTATTTATATTATGATGACAGCATGCAGTCACAATACAATGAGGGACTTTAAATTCGTGACATCTGACAGCTTTTTGACACGGAATGGACCGTCGGGCTACCAAGCGCCGCCTGGTCACAAAAAAAACATAAAAACTTCTTATTGGCCGTTTTTCATACCACTTACGCCACCAGATGACGCTTTGTGTGCGTTGGGTCTGTCCCCTAGCGGCAGAAAAAATATCAAACACCCTCATTGTCAATGAATGACATCTGACCAGCACGAAGTCCGTGTCAGGATGAGAAGTTAGGAAGCTACGTAGGTGCTGGAAACGGCAGGGCGAGGAAAAGACCAAAAGTTTTTTAATTTAATTTTTCTGTGACAAAAATGCTCATAGGCCGCCTCCAAACGGGTTAAAATAACTTTGCGTTTGAGTTTAGGGAGTGGATTATTTATTTGCTTTGAATTACTTTCATTTATCCACAGAAATCCTACTTACTACCATTAAATAGGGTTAAAACATTATTCTAAACTTCAATAAATATAAATTTTCTATAGAATATTGACCTAAATAATCCTACTAATATTATAAATGTGAAAGTATGTGAGATTGGATGGATGGATGGATGGATGGATGGATGTTTGTTTGTTTGTTTCTTTCTCTTTCACGCAAAAACTACTCAACGGATTTTTATGAAATTTGTTATGATAGTAGCTTGAGCTGTGGAATAAAACATAGGCTACTTTTTATCCCGGAAAAGTACAGTGTTCCCGTGGGATACTGTATTTACGCGGGCGGAGCCGTGGGCAACAGCTAGTAAAAAATAAACCAAGTTTACAATCTACTGTTGCGTTCTATAAGCGAGAAGTATACGGTGTTACCAATACACAAATACTTCCAATTTAACACTTGGTATATTTTGGTATATTTCTAAATATTAAAATGACACGTCAACAAAGAGCGTAATGTATTTATTATAAAAAAAAATCTTAACATTGCGCAATAATGAGTAACGTATGAATTATGGTTTTAACAAAACTATTATATTACTATTAAATTAACTATTAAAACATTTTCTTTGCATAAATTTGCATAGTTGCTTAGGAAACTAAATAATTTCTAATAAAACCAGCTTACTTTACATAATTAAAAAATATCGCTTGTCATTTAAAATTTATAAATTATGTGTAAAAATTAAAAATGTTACTATAGTGGAGTAATTTATAAGTTCAAATTATTATCTATCAAAATAATAAATATGCCTATCCCAGTGGCATAGCGTAGCGGGGGCGTTTTTTAGGGGGCGGCAAAATCTTACTCTTTCATATATACTAGTGGTGATGCTCGAGTTTCGGGGTATCCTAAACCTGTATTAGGTAATAATAATATACATAATACAAAATAACGCTAGTTTGCGTTTTTCGCGCTACGTGTCATATATTGGGGATAGAACGTTTTAGTTAGATATAATGTTCTAGTTCACCGTTTCACTACTACATATGTGTTTAGTGTGTTTGTGTCGTCACATCCTTGCCGGAAGTTACTTCGAGGTGTTACAATTAAAAAACAAAAATACATATTTTTAATCAATTTTATTTATCAATCTTAAGTTTTTATTTTATGATATCGCTAGAATATGTTTTCCTAAGCCAAGTACTAAAGGAAATACTCCTTCGATGTATGAAATTAATTATGAATCAAGTAGCCTATTATGAATCGCTACTGACAATTCTACGAATCCGGACCGATTGAAAAGGAAAAGGAATTTTTCGTCACTACTTGTTGTAGCGAGTAGCGAATAACATACTTTTGGAAAATATCCCGTATTTTGCATGAAAGTACGTGTTTAAGGAAGCACGTGTTTCTTACAAAGATTACGAGGAAAGTTATATTGATGGATCGTCAGTTATTATCCATTTCACATTGTACCGTATCGTAATTTATGTTACGCTCTGAAACTGTGATTTAAGTGCTTAGATAAACTAATTTATTTAAAATCTAACCTGTATAATGCAAAATAACGATGACTGTCTTGCCGAAAAGTTTTCTAGAATTAATGTAATGTAGGTATAATGTGTTGTCTAACATGTATACATTACATTGAAAACCCTATATAAGGGGTCGGCAAAATTGTCATCCGCCCCGGGCGGCAGACACCCGCGCTACGCCACTGGTACTAAGGCGGGTCAATAAGTCCGTGACTTTTTGAATTTCTAACCTCCTTACTGAAAAAGCAACACTACTTCTGTCAACAGGCATCTGTCAGTTGACTCCTATCAAAATTTGAACTTGCTGCGTCAGTTAGTTTGTGTTTTACAGCTATCTTTATCAGACTATCCAGTAACTTAAGGAAACAATGGAAAAAAGTGAATTTCGTGTGCTTATTAAGCATTATTTTTTGCGAAAAAAAACCATTACCGAGACCAAGGCTAAGCTTGATAAATACTATGGGGACTCTGCACCATCGATTTCAATGGTAAAAAAGTGGTTTACTGAATTTCGTTGTGGCCGTACAAGCACTGAAGATGCCGAACGTCCTGGACGCCCAGTTGAGGTCTCTACACCCGAAACAATCGAAAAAATTCACGATATGGTGTTGGCCGACCGAAGATTGAAAGTGCAAGAGATTGTGGAAGCCATAGGCATCTCGCATGGCTCAGTGGTTTCAATTTTGAATGATCACTTGGGCATGAGATAGCTTTCCGCAAGTCGACCACAAACGCAATCGTGTAACAACTTCACAGGAAGGTTGGCGTTGTTTAATCACAATATGGAGGAGTTTTTGCGCCGTTTTGTAACCGTGGACGAAACACGAAACAACGTTTGACTATCTTCAAAAGGGAAGAACAATTAATGGGGAATATTATGCCAACTTATTGGACCGCTTCAATGAGGATTTGAAAAAAAACCGACCTCATTTGGCCAAGAAAAAAGTTCTTTTTCACCAAGACAATGCAAGGGTGCACACATGTGCAGTTGCCATGGCAAAAATCCATGAATTGGGCTATGAATTGCTCCCAACATCCACCCTATTCTCCAGATTTGGCTCCGAGTGACTACTTCTTGTTCCCAAACCTGAAAAAATGGCTCGGTGGAAAAAGATGACTCCAATGATGAAGTCATCTCGCAAACAAAGGCCTATTTTGAGGACCTCGACAAATCATATTTTTTGGAAGGAATAAAAAAATTGGAGAAGCGTTGGACAAAGTGTATAGAGCTCAAGGGGGACTACGTTGAAAAATAAAATGATTTATTTATCAAAAAATCTGTGTTTTATTCCAAAAGTCACGGACTTATTGACCCGCCCTCGTATCAATCATCAATCAAACAATCAGCAAATCCTTTAAATTTTTCGTCGTTTTGGTATAATTTTATGGCTTTGGTAGAAATCGTCATTGTCTGTGAAAATCAATAAATAATTTGGTAGCGACACGTCAATAAACTGGCAACACTATATCTCTTGTCAGCGAGCCAGCTGTACTGTGTGTGTACTAAAAAATATAAAACTCGAAACGCGTAGTCGTCCTTGATGTGTCATCCATTACATTAATTCTACGAAACGTGGTAATTAAAAAGTTTAATATTCACAAATACATTTAGTAAAACAATCCAACTCGCGCTTCTCCAACGTTGCATCTCTTGTTTTTGTCGATTGCTTTGGTGGCAGGTAGTGGAACAAATTGTTCAAATGTTTATGTAACGCAGTAGTAGTGAGATAGCTGAGTGTGCATTTTATCTTTGTTTCAGATAAGACGGCGAGTGTGTACATCTAGTTTATCCAAGTGTTTGTGACTGCGACAGTGTATCGCGCTGGTGATGTGCTAGTGATCAGACCAGGCACAGTGTATGTGGAACAAGTCGCCTAAAGCTCGCCCGGGCATGGTTCCGGGCAGGTAGCGGGCGCGGGTGGCCTGCGCAGGCCTCACACAAGCAGCCGCGTGTGTCTTCCAGCGTCGTCTATGGCCGAGCAACACATTACACCGTCGTCGCACACTGCACTCACGAGAGAGTCCAGCAGGTACCATATCATCATTACCCAAATATATTTATAATTAGACAAATGCTTATAGTAACAGAAAAATACTCCATAATCCAAGAAGATTCTACAGACAATTTCCATTCCAACACCTCTATGGCACTGCGGCGACAGTGTATCTTCATAAAATTAGTCATAAATATAGTTAATTCAATTGCTAAAAGTAATTTATTATAGTAAAGTTAAAAAACTTAAATAAACAAACTAACTTCCCATTGCACAAGTCAGATAATAATTACAATTTGATGGTAGACTATTTAAACAGCTTTCAGACTATGCTATAATACAATAGCATACAGTAAATAGCTCATAGCACAACAATAACGCGCACCATACATTGTTATGGACACTTTCACACTGTACTGTACTATATATTATTGGCTTACTATACACTATAAAATAGTGCGATACCCTGAGTTCATGCTGTGCTATATCACACGCTGCCCTTTTCCTCCTCCCTCCACCCCGGACCGTCCCGCAAATAGAAACAAGCAACACAACCATACTGAGCTTGCTACATACTATAAATGCTTGCGATAATATTGCTTAATGTGAACGCCATGCTATATAGTATAGCATTAGGTCCTTCTTTGCTATACTATATAGCAAAACAGTATAGTGTAGTCTGAAATGAGCTTTAAAGGAACTTTTAAAACAATAGGTAAACATCCTTCATCTATTAAAATCATAGAATTTAATAAATATTGATTGTTTAATCAGTTTGCAGGAATGGCAATATAAGTAATTGTTTTTTTTTTTCAAATTCTTTACATAATTTATTTGATTGAGGACGATTAGAAGGCCAATAATTCCCTAAAAATGTTCAATTCACAGTATTCAATTCCAGTTCCAGTATATAATATTGTATATTCTGCACTATTTGATGATTGTGAGATTGCTTTACTTGCTACAAATTGAACATTTTCAATTACGAGAAATGGCCCTCTGAGTGGAATTCCCTTAATGGGATATTTTTCCAACTACAAATTGACAAACATGTTATTATATTGAACCACCTAATTTAATTATGTTTTACCTGATTATCAGACTGGCACACATGATAAATCTCTGTTTTCCTAATAGAGTTGCTGTCATAATATAGCAGCCATAAACAGCAGTGAATGTACATTTCCTATGAAAAAAAAAAGGTTAACACACTTGAGCAATCCGTGCTATTAGGTTTTATAGGAAATGTTCATTCACCGCTGTATTATGGATGCTATATATGATGGCAACACTTTTCTAGAAAACCAGAGCTTAAGGCATATATACGGAATCACCATATTTTATAGTAATAGAAAATATAAAATATTTAAATATTCATGCAATACTTTTATAATTTTATGATCTCTTGTAAAACGTTACGATGCATTACAAGGGGGGGAGGAGGCGTCCGAACAATGTGTTCTGTATTGTCTGACAGCTATTGTTTGAATTAAAAACAAAAACGCACAGTAAAAAGGGACTGGAAAATTCCAGACTAAAGGGGTGAAAAGGCACACCCTTTTTTGTTGAAAAATTGTAAGGAAAACCTTAAATTCTGCACAGATTTAGTTGAAAATTGGGATTCATACTCTGAAATACATTTTATTAATAACTTTTTCAGGGTTCTTTAGAATTCACACCCTGAGGGTATAAACTGAAAGTTTGTATAGAAAACATAAAATCTTACCGTTTTTTATGAAATTGAATGACTTTAATTATTCAATATATTAAAAAAAATCATTGAGCACATTTTTTGTTGTTTTACAAAATATTCATTTCACAAGGGGGTGTAATGGGGTCCAAGTTTATATGGTGGATGGTCACTGGACGGATTGTGTTGAAATTTGGCAAGCAGATAGATACGATAAGTACATACTACATAGACATTAAGAAAGTATTTTCCGAAATCATCCACCACGAACACCTAAAACTTATAAATAAAATCAACCTTAAGCAGGTATACAAAGGTCATAAGGTATAGTATAGCTCTGTATATAGTATATATATATATATGTATATAGTATATATATATATATATATATATATATATATATATATACAGAGCTATATTTTTAAAATTAAGTTATTTCAAGGTAAATATTGTTTTACTAAATTTATTCACAAAAACTTGTAGTTAATAAAGTATTTATTTGGATAAGGATTAATATCATCAAAACTCCTTCACAAATAATGCATAAATTTCAAAGGAGATAAATTATTGTAATAGAGAAAAAAAAAAGAATGTGAGTTAAGATTCAAAAGTACTGCACCGTGAATGTCCTCAACCGTACCAAATATAGTTTAGGTCAGATGTTTTAAAGGATCTGTTTTCCCGTAGGTCTTCTCCTAGCAGGGTGGTGGGCGGCCGGTGCTTGCGTCAGGTGCGTAAAGCTAGCCGCAGTCACAGAAGACGACACGCGTCCTCGCCCGTCTCCCGCAGCCGCCGCAGCTCTAGCCACGCGGACGAGCCGCGCACGCAGGTCGAGCTGCGCCGGAGCTCGCGACTCGTCAACACACTCCCGCGCTCCGACTACTCCATCACCGAGCGCTGGTCCTACGGCACCGACGTCTACGAGACTCGCTACGATACCGCTTACTACAAATACGGAGACTCCTCCAAAGGGGGCTATTCCAAACGCGGGCGGACCTCCTCGTATGAACGCAAGAAACATAAACGTCTCTCGTCGAATACGAGCGTTACAGACGAGTGCGTAGCGTACTGCACGCGCTCACGGACTGCTCTTAAAACCACTGAGAGTGCCAGTGAGCAAATACCCAGTAAATTGAACTGGGAACCGAACACTCCCAACTCTTCGAGTTTGAATATTTCGGAGACCCGAAACCAGCAAGATTCTTCCTTGAACCAATTGGAAGGTTTACTGCCATTGGACGACAGGGACTTCGCCTATTCCCCGTTCAGTTCGTCGACTATCACAGACCTACTCGACTCTGATTATTCCGTATACAGTCCTACGACAAGTCGCAGGAAGGGCAAGAAGCGAAAAAGATCGACGCATCGTTCACTCTCCCACAGACGAAGTAATTACTTGATCGATTTTGAGGAGTGCAAGAAGAAATTTAAAATTGAATCCGACAAAGAAATACCGGAATCCAGCAAGGACAGCGCGGTCAAGAGCGGGACACTAGACTACGAGACCGGCAAATTCGAGCCTCTGCCTAGTCAGATCTGCACATACCGTCTGCGGAACAGGCCCCGCCTCGGACCGCCCACATCCACTGTCATCAGTGATAGTGCAGGTGAGTCGATTGCTTACTAAAACTATTTGTGTTTGTGAGCTACCAAATAATATAACACGTTTGCTTACGAGGCATTGATAGAAACCATTAAGAGTAAACTGTTCTCTACTATAATAATGAGTTAAATCAGGTATGGGCAACCTTTGTCATGTTGAGGGCCAAACTTTAGCGTGCAAATACGTTCGCGGGCCGCGTTTAAAAGTACTTAGTGCATTTTAGAGTAGTGATAATATTTTTTGCGATAGATATTAGACATGAAATAATACGACAATGTTATTATAGTACAATTTATTAAAATAACAAAATGAAATTTAAAAAAAATGGCACATTATAATTAAATCGTTAAATTTGCAATTGTTACAAACTACGAAAGTTAAATACACCGAAATCAATGAGACACATAAGCTTCAATTTGGGAAACTAATCCATCGATATTTGGATTAATCCACTAATACAAAGACGTAAATAATTTTCCACATTATCGTCAGTCAGTCTTGTGCGATGTGTTGATTTATTAACTTTCATCAATGAAAAGAACTGTTCGAATTTATAAGTACTGCCAAACGCACAAATCAATATTCTTGCTAATTTTCTAAGCTGCGGAAAATTGATTTTTTCTTGGTATTTTTTGTAGAAATCGCACAACTCTACGTCTTCAAATTTGGATTTTAGGAGTAGTTTTTTTGAATCTCGATCAACTCCATTTGTAAGTGTATTGGAGCATTTTGTACATTACTTTTTGTAGGAGTAGCAAATAAACTGAAACAGTCTTCCATGTTTTTGAAGTCGGTAAATCTGTTCGAAAATTGTTCCGACTGTAACTTGAGTTCTTCAGGATATTGAACATAAGCAATATTTTCATACGCAGAGAGACTGTTGAAATGGTAACTGTTACCAGACAGCATTTGTGACTCCCACAAGCGTAGTTTGATCTGAAACGCTTTCGAATGGCTGTACAAATCATTAATTACTGTCCTTGTTTTTGAAGTTTCAAATTTAAATCATTCAAATAGCCTGTAAGATCGACCAGAAATGCTAAGTCACACATCCATTTTGGATCACTGAATTCAGATAGTGGTTTATCTTTTATTTTCATAAAGTCTGCTATCTCATTTCTAAGCTCGTAAAACCGTTTCAACGTTTTTCTTTTGCTCAGACATCTGACTTCACAATAATATGTTACGTCGTTATATTCAGCTGATATTTCATCCAAAAACGCCTTGAACTGACGATGGTTAAGCCATCGGGATCGAATAAAGTTGATGGTTTTTACTACCACATTCATAACAGAAGAGTCGAATGGACTTAGAACACAAGTTCTGTTGGTGGATAATGCAATGAAGGACTATCAAATCATCGTTTTGCACATTTAATTCTGTTGCTTTTTCATTCAAAATCCCGATGAAACCTTTACGTAAGCCGACCATAGAAGGTGCACCATCAGTGCATACTCCAATGAATTTTGACCATAGCAAGCCAAAACTTGTGAATACCTTTTGAACTTCAATAAAAATATCCCCTCCTGTAGTGGTTCCTTTTAGCGGCTGTAAAGCAAGCAATTATTCAGTAACAGTGAACTCCTTATCAACACCTCGAATAAATATAGCCAGTTAAGCTGTGTCAGACAAATCGGTGCTCTCGTCTAATGCTATGGAAAATGATTCAAAACAAGCCATAGGTCAGTCAATGTAGTTTTTATATCATTAGCCATCATTTCTATACGTCGAACAACAGTTCGTCTTGACAAACTAATTTTTTCAAATTAATTTTTCTTTCCAGGACACAAAATACCACAAACTTCTAACATACACTCCTTGATAAATTCTCTTTCGGCAAATGTTTTTAATGCCTTTGCCAATTTTGAGCTAACTATAAAACTAGCTTTCACAACATTATCAAGTTGTGTTCTTTGTTTATGAAACATTTGTTGCTGTTTTTCCAAATTTGTGGTAAGCTTCTGGATTTTGTCTGTTCTTAATTGTCCTGTCAGTGAGTGCAGCGTAGCATGCTTAGTTGAGTAATGCCTCTTTATATTGAATTCTTTAATTACTGAAATGGATTCATTACACAGCAAACAAATAGGCTTACCATTGTGCAAGATAAAAAACAATTCTTCAGTCCATTTTTCTTGAAACTGGCGACCCTCTGTATCTACTTTTCGTTTCTTTCCACCAGACATCATTATTGTTTACTTTTTGTTCAATAAACTTAATAACAAACTGTAGTTAGTAACCACTCAAGATGCACACAAAGTCAGAAAGCAAGTTGACGGCTCGAGCAGTTCGTTAGGATATCGCTTGTCCAAGTTATCACCTCGGTAGTTCAAATAGAACTGAACTAACGTTCGGGTCATCCACCCGCTTATATAGGCAAAATTAAAGAATAATCTGGAATAAACTGGTTTAGAATAATTGAGAAGATATAAATCTTTTGATGTGTCGCCCGTAAGGCGGGAAACCTCAAAGAATTTGTTGTTTGCCGCCTCACTTTCACACCCGTGAGTATAAGTATCTAATGTAATTTTTTTGTATGGGGTTTTTTCAAAATATCTCGCGGGCCGGATCATATCTTACAGCGGGCCGGATCCGGCCTGCTGCACTGGTATTCTGCAAGGGCCAATGAGTTACTTCACTACATAAAAAACAAACAACAATTACATACAAGCTACACAAGACACAGAAAATAAAATTACAGCGCAATCGTATGTTGTGAAATACGATTTTCCTTTGTCTGCTTATAAAAACATTATTATTATGTTAATACGTGAAGCAAAAACTTTCAGTACACGTTTTTTACGAAAATTTCAACCTGAGGAGTATGAAATTTAGCCGGTGAATTAAAGTTAATGTTGAAGATGGAGTGGAGAAGTTAATATTTTTTTAATAACACACTACGTGCGTTGATAGTTGCAAATTTTGTTAAATATATATTTGTTAAATATTAAATATGTCGTCATTTGATGGAGCTGCTAGGAGAGAACACTATCTGGAAAGTAATTGTGTGCGAAAAAATCGAGGAAAAAGCTTACTTTTTGCATTTTTTTATATTTCTTCAAAATATTAAGTAGTTCATCAAAATACAACACTTTCTTTATGTTTGCCGAATAACATTTTCTAATAACACTTTCCATGAATTGTTCCTTACTAGCAACACTATTAATTGGAGCAATAACACAGGTGATTTTTTTCCTATTTTTGTGACTTTTATTTAATCTTCATTATCTCTGATCATACTGAGATTAGAGAAAAATGGCCATAGCGAGTTTGATTCCTAGCATTATAATTAATCCAAAAACAAAGTTTGATTGATGGCCGCGCAAAAATGAAAAGGCTACAAAATCGGCATTGCCCTTTGCACTCGGCGAAAACAAAATTGGGCGAAAACTTGATAATAACACCAGAAAAACAGAGATTAAAATTCATGATTTCGTTAAAAATATATTTCTTATGAAAATCTAAAAAAAATTAATTATTTAACTATTTTCTCAGATTGTGAAAATACACAAAAACTGGAATAGCAAAGTTTTGAAAAAGAAACTCACTTATTGTGGGCGAATTTCGACCACAATGCGACCTGAAGTACAAATAAAAATACCATATTATACGCAAGCTGATATTGATATGATTCAGGTGGCAACGTCAACAATTTTGCATTTTATGTCAAAGATTTTAGTTACACATTAAAATCGTAACAGCAATTTCTGTTATCACCGTTTCTTATCGCCTATGAAGTGCAGCTATTCATTAAAGATAATAGTTAGTGCTAATGAACATTGTGTTGCAGCGAATCCGTCAACGAGCGACGCGGCACCTGTACACGCTAGCAGGGAGCACAAGAGTGACTACAGGAGGACTCTTACACCTCCCTCGTTTAACGATATTCAAGGTAATTTTTAATCTACACTATTATCAGTCACTTTTATCATACTTATAAAGTGAATAATATTATACGGCAAATTTATTTCAATGTTTTAAAAATTAATGAAAAATGTTTTAATGTATTTTGTAACATTTATAAAACAAAACAATTTAGCTAGATTTGTATTGCTTTCCATCGGTTATATTGATTACACTGGTCTGCAAAAAAAAAAGTCGAGTAAAAGCTTGCTTTTTTAGGTACGTTGTGGTTTTAATGGAATTTAGTGTGCTGAATCCAAAACTGTTTACATAATGATTCTATCACGTCTAGTTTTTTAGCTTTTCTTATTTAAATTTTACTGCACTTAACATAATACAATATCTGTCTTGCTACAATAACAGTACAAAATTATTTTACTTATATGACGCTAATTAAAATCTCAGATGAATTAAAATACTAATAAGACATAATAAAAAAATATATTCACCATGCTCAACATACACGGCACCAATGTTTTCTGGGAGAAAATCTAAATGCGAATGCAAGAAATGTACTAAAAATGGACCAAAATATTCTTATAGCAGTTTGCTGCTAGACGTTATAAAAGTTCTGCTTGCATGATTGGATTTAGTTCGTCAATATGTATTATTACGACCAGTGTTATTAGTAAGGATTGTATTATAAGATTTTAGAATACTAAGAACAAACTGGTTTTGAGAAATTACAGTTACTAACTACCCTATAAACAATATTAAATAATTGATATTTTAATTGACTTTTAATCTTAGATTAATAACAATGATCATTATCAGCAAAACATAAACATTAATTGAAAATTGATATTATATAAGAAGTGGGCCAAACCTGATAAGAAACAATAATATCTTGTGCTAGTTGTCGACAAAACATAATATTATAAACATCAATTGTAACTAATGTTAAAGCTACAGATTTTTTTTTAATCATCACAATGCTAGATAAACGCTAGGCAAACAAGCTTTGTTATTTTAGTGCCTCCCAACCCTGTTAATTCCTGCTTGCTTGTACGTGCGCCATGCGTACAGTATGTACGGGCGCCATAATGTTATATAATATTAATTTGATATAACTTTTTTTCTTGCAGAACCCAGTTCATCAAAAGCACCTAATTCTGACAGCAAGCTCCTGATCGTACCCCGAGATCTACCATACTTACGTCAAACCAACGCGCGAAGAGTAAGTGACACGTGTTTAATAATAATAATAATAGAGCCTTTATTTGTCCCTAATAAATAATTGATACATCCTAAATTCCTAAAATCCTAAAGTCCTAAATAAAACTAACTAAAAGTGCACTTTATGTGCACTGTGGTTTAGTTTTATTTAGGACCTGTTATTAAGTAAAGGCCTCCTCCATTTGTCTCCAAAGTATTTTATATCTTTGGCTTTTTCTGCCCAGCTGTTGTTTCCTGCTATCTTTTTGATATTACCAAGTCACCTTTCGGGGGGGGGGGGGGTCTACCTGGTCACCTAGGTTTCTTTTCCAATTGGACCAAACCAGTGCATTACTTTGTTTGATCATCTATATGTGCTCATACGAGCGACATAACCCGACCATTTCAATTTTAATCCTTTGCAGTAAGTAAGAGCATCTACTACTTTTGTTCGTCTTCTTATGTCTATGTTTCTTTGTTTATCTATGCGTTTTAGGTTTAGAATGATTCGCTCCATGGCTCTCCGACATGTTTGAATTTTTCTTTCAGTTATTCTATTGTAGATCCATGTTTGGCACCCATATGATAGGGATGGCAGTAGGCCACAATCTAGGATTATAGATTTTATGTTTAGTACAACCTGTAAAGTATTTCCATAATATTTAAACCATATAAACCACAAACTGTGAACTGTATTGTGATAAGACTTACTTTACCTCATAACTAAATGTGTGTTAATAATAATTATATTATACTTTTGTGTCATATCATACATAATTAGTTTTTGATCGTGTATTTATTTAATTTATGAACTATACCTATTAACTGAATACTCAAATGACATTTTAATGTGCAATTTTAGTACATAAATGAATGTTAAGTGGTTGTGTCTTTCAGAGTATTGCAGCTGCAACGGGTGCGACCCTGGGTGCTTGCTTGACGCGGGGGGCGAGCACTTCTCAACGTCAGAGACCGGAGTCCTCGTCTAAAAGACATGTATGTATTTGTTTTTACTAAAATGGTGATTGAAAGTAAGGATGCATGGATGTATGGGTGTTAATGTTAGTATGTTATGTATAAACCTAAAATAAGTATGTTATGTTATAAGTAAGCACCCTTCGTAAGCATAAGTATATTTTTTCCGGAACATTTACTTTACCCAAGGGATAAACTTTGTTTACCTAAATAGGTTGCGGGTTACATCTTGTTAATATGTTAGATTGTTATATAATTAATCCTATTTTTTTTTTTAAACAAAGTTATATTTTACAAATTGATTTAAATATGTTCACATGTCTCTTTTTTTGCAGTCTAGCGGCGGCGAGGAGGCGAGCGGGCGAGCAGGCGTTGGGCGGCGGGCGCGGGCGCGCGACATGCCGCAACCGCACACGCCATCCACGCGACGGGACAAACGAGGTGCGTACACGTGCGTGCGGGCGCGTATGTCCGAGTGTCAGCGTATACGTACACAAACGTGCGTAACATAAGCACACTGTAGGTTTGACCATTTCTTCGCATTTCGAGTGCCCTGGCAATCTCCGTTGGGGCTAAGTCAGGCATAATTCAGTCCTCAACTCCAAAAAGATACGCGATTAAAAAAAACTAACAAAAAACAGTATTTAAATGAAATTTTAAATCAAACTCAGAAGGAAGAAATACTCGAAGTTCGCTCCAGATAAGGTGTATTTGAATAAAATTAAAACAATTGCATAAAATGTGATGTTCACTTGTTTTCTTAATTTGAAAATATTTCTTTTTAAATTAAATGATGTATAAACCAGCCAGCAACCTTATATGATACTGATATCAAACCTTTATTTTATGTTCCGCTAAATCTGCCGGTGTGTGTATGATATTCACGTTTGTGTGGATACACACCCATGTATACATACGAGCGTATACTTTCACGTGCGAGCGTACATGGCAATTAGTGGAACTTGTCAGTCGTTTGGGTTTATATTTAAAATGATAGATTACATATCTATCATTTTATTTACAGGCAAGGTGTGTTTATTTACAGGCAAAAGCAGTCTGGGTTCGTGTGCAAGTGCTGGAGGTGCGATCATCCCCCGCCGGTCCCACCCCCAGCCTCTCAATACGGTAAAAACAGCTAGTACTTTAATATATAAACATAACAACAGATAGACATTATATTATGTGTCGGGTCAAACATTTTAAGTTTTTGCCTTTTCTCTTGTGACTTAACATTTCCTCCCAAAAATACATATATGTGATCTGTCACAATATTATTGGTATAATGAATACCTGCAAGTTTTATGGTTCATTAAATTGATAATTTTGTTGTACACAGGGTGCCGTTGCTTCGACGTCGTCCACACCACCGGTAACCATCACCACCAGCGCCATGCCGAACAACGCGCCCACAGATGGAAAGCCTAAAAACAAAGGTAAAGTAAATATACATTAATATCAATTTCATTTATAAATAATTTTGTATAAGTACTTAATTATTAGTTAATTAATTAACTGCGAATAAAAAAAATGTAATATAAAAATATAATACATACTAATATTGACTTAGGATAGATATACTGAAGTAGTTTTCGTAGACAAAAAACTTTCCAGCTGAAGAAATAATGGATACGCACAAAAATCATTACTCTCCCTTTTGTGGTAGTTGTGTAAAAAGTAAAAACTCTACAATCCAATAAGCCAAACGTCGTTATTGCATCCTTTACGCACTTCTTAAGAATATATATTGATTATTATTAATATATATATTTTTAGGTATCGTAACTTACTTCAAAGTGATATTAACGTATGTGCGTCATCCTCTCTGTTTGCGCGTCGTGTTTGTATCGTATACGCACTTCGTTCGTTTATATTATTTTTTTTTTCTTTTCAGCGTCGTCCTCGCTGGAGGAGTGCGCGGGCGGGGCGGGCGCTGTGGGGGAGGAGTCGTCGTCGGAGGAGGGTGAGGTGGGGCGGCTGCAGGCGCTGCTGGAGGCGCGCGGCCTGCCCCCGCACCTGCTGGGCGCGCTCGGCCCGCGCATGCAGCATTTGCTACACCGCACCGTTACTGCTAACTCCGGTATGATAGTTTTTTTATAGGATATGTGCTTAGGCAAAAGAGACCTATGGTAATGACTTACATGGAACTGGCACATTAGCAACCATAGATAGCTTAGACTCTTCTATGTCAGTGTAATGTTGAAGATTGTACGGTATCTTTTACAATTCTAAGAACTCACTATAGTTTCCACGCAAACATTGACGGCCTTTGTGGCTTAGTGGTTAGCGCGTAAGCGCTCGCGGTTGGAGATTGCGGGTTCGAATCCCGCCGAGGGAACAAAAAAGTTTTCAATGTTCTTGGGTCATGAATGTGTACTAAATATGTGTATAATATAATAAAAATCTTAAATATATGTATAGTATAAGAGTTTTAAATATACTTCCCGTTGTCTGGTACGCGTAACACAAGTTCTTCGGATACTTAGCACGGGGCCAGATTGACGTGGTGTGAAGCGTCAATTTATTATTATTATTACCCAGTTGCGACACATTTTAGCGACTTTAATCTTGTCTAAGGCTCTAACATTTCACATATTCCTAAAATACCCTATAATTATTGAACAAATCAAAATATACATAATCTGTGAAGCTGGCTCATAGTACTTTACATAATTTCAGCCGCGTCCAAAGCGGCACAACTTCTCGCCGGGCTGCAGGCGACAGGCGACGAGGGTCAACAGCTGCAGGCAGTGATAGAGATGTGCCAGCTGCTAGTGATGGGCAACGAGGACACGCTCGCCGGCTTCCCGGTCCGCCTCGTCGTTCCCGCACTAGTTAACCTGTTGGGCGCTGAACATAACTTTGATATGGTAAAGAGTTAATTGTAATCCTTCAAAAACATTGCAAGAGTGTCAAGTATAAGTTGTATTCAAATATGTTTAATTGAATCCTATTACAAATGTGCGGATGGATGTATGTATGGATGGATGTTTGTTACTTTTTCACGCAAAAATAATGAACGGATTTTCATAAAATATGGTATGGTAGTAGTTTAAGCTCTGGATTTACACATAGGCTATTTTTATCCCGAAAAAGTAGTGTTCCCGGGGGATACTGTATTTCTGTGGGATCCGCGGGCAATAGCTGGTTATAAATAAGTTACGGATCTATCAATAGACAACGGAAATTGTGTGATTGTCCATGTAGAACGAAGATAGTTTGATTCTGATGCAGGGATCTGTTGACAATGTACTGTCGCAAGTTTTGCCTCAAGGTCTGTGTGGATGTTTCGTTCATTTAGATTTCAGTACGGTCTTAGCAAAAACAAGGAAAATAATACAATGTCGCTTACAGATGAACCATGCATGCCGCGCACTCACGTACATGCTGGAAGCGCTACCCCGCAGCAGCGGCGCCGTCGCGCTGGCCGTGCCCGCCTTCCTCGACAAGCTCCAGGCGATCACCTGCATGGACGTAGCGGAACAAAGTCTTACGGCGCTGGATATGCTCTCGCGTAGACACTCTAAGGCGATACTGCAGGCAGTGAGTATTTTTTATGCTGACCATACGATGCAAAGATGCTATGAACTTCGTTCTCGTCTAAGCGAAGGATTATTTGTCTTATTTGACGACCTCTGTGACTCAGTGGTTCAGCGCGTTGGTGCTCAAACCGGGGGTCGCGGGTCGAGTCCCGCCGAAGGAACAAAAAGTTTTTCTGTGTTGGGTCATGGATGTGTATTAAACATGTGTATAATATAATAAAAATCTTAAATATATGTATAGTATTAAAGTATTAAATATACTTCCCGTTTTCTGGTACCTGTAAAACATGTTCTTCGCATACTTAGCACGGAGCCAGATTGACGTGGTGTGAAGCGTCTATAGACATTTATTTATTTATACCACAGAAATCTATCTAATTCCAAAGAAATTCCATAAAAAATGCACAGTGCATTTTGCAGAATAAGAATAGGTGGAATAAAGATATTCTATACGATACCTTTATACACTACAAAATGTTAAAATTAAAAGTTCATCAATTAGGCTAAAAAAGTTATATTTATATCAAAGTTATTCATCATCTTCTCAATGGCCAAATGAATCACATTGTTACAATGTCTTGATACTTGGAAACTGGCCAACTTATCTACGAATTCGTTGCAACTATGAAACATCTTTGTTTTATGATTCAACCTTCAGATTAATTTATGAGACCTCGCAAGGTTTTACAAGTGTCGATTCTTCAGTAAAATTAAATTTATTCATTTTATCACCAATAATAAACACAACACAAGTGTCTAGTATTTCAATATTCACATAAGTACATAAACACGTATTAGTTTAAACTTTAATACTAATTATATTTATCACTTCTCACTGCTCAATATAATTTCAAAAATAGTAGTTGAACAATAATTATTATTAACGTAATAACGTAATGACATCCAAGGACGCGTGGCTGAGGTACCGCCGAGCTACTTTTTAAAATTCATTCATCTCATGATGCACGTTATATTATCCAATAACGGCTCCTCATTGGTGAAAGCTACAAAAATTGCGGGTTAATGTCACAGAAAAATAGCCCGTAATTACTTCGAATTGTCATCGGACAAATCTTATTAATAATATTGTTCTTTAGTTGGCCAGCCGGCTATTAAAAACAAGTTTGAATTTCAACTTTGATTTTAACAAAACAAGGCTCATGTGATCTCCCATAACTCCGAATATTTCGCCATATACCTAAGTTTGAATTCCATTTTTATTTCTAACAAAATAAGGTTCCTACGATATCCCATAACTCCGAATATTTCGCCATATACCTAAGTTTGAATTTCATCTTTATTTCTAACAAAATAAGGTTTCTACGATATCCTATAACTTCGAATATTTCGGCATATGAGTGAATTTCAAACTTTATTTCTAACGAGATAAGGTTCCTATGATCTCCCACCATAACTTCGAATATATTGGCTTATAAAGAAATCTGTGATTCCAATATTTGTGTTAAAGTTGCAACGTGCAGCGCATAGATGTCGCTTGAGTTGGTCTACATCGCGCTATCGCTTGTCCGACCTGACTTGTGTAAGATAGTATTGTTTTCTGTAGACTACTTTTGGATGGAGATCTTCATGAGGTAATTTGAAAGGGAAGCCGATAAGAATGGAGTTCTTTAGACCTTTCGCCACTGATACATACATAGACTGACAAAATCACTACACTTTTGCCTTCGCCGTAGTCGGGTAAAAAGTGATGGGCGCAATCTCTTTATATTTAAAATTATATCCTTCTTGACTTCATAATATGTTAATTCTTTAAGCCATTTACACCTTTATTTACATTTACATACTTCATCTTCCCCAACAGCGAGGCGTGTCGTCGTGTCTGACGTACCTGGACTTCTTCTCAATAAACGCGCAGCGTGCCGCGCTGTCCATCACCGCCAACTGCTGTCAGAATCTCACGCCGGACGAGTTCCATCTCGTACGAGACTCCCTGCAGCTTCTTGCTAACAGGTATGAAATAATATAAATTATAATAAATATATTAAGTATAAATAATATATTAAGCAATCCAGATTAAATTATCGTAGGGCCTTTGATTATAATATGCAATATGTTTTTTAATAGGAATAAGACACGTTTTTGTGTGTTTTGACAATGAAGAATGTTTACTCGGCAGTGCCAATTATATCAGCGAACGCGCGTTATTTAACAGTGTTGTATTGTGTCCGTTATGTTATTGACAGATTTTCCTTTTTTTCATTGGACTTACCTATATAGAGCAATTCCCCGCAGAAACTTCGCAACGAAAATATTTTAAAACATTAAATTAAATATAAAATTTCATAACTTGTTTAGTACCTACTAAGTAATAATTACTTATAAAGGCTGTTTTTTTAGAGCTATAAAACTTTGAAATGGAATAAAACAAAGATGAAATTTACTTATTCGAAAGATACTCTTCTGGCATTATAATTTAAATATGACTTCTGGCATACGGGGGCGGCACTGAAAATTTCGGGAATCAAGAAAGTGACACAACATTCCTATTTAAAAATGTATTTATTGCTTTTCGAAGTATTCTCCGCGAAATTTGACACATTTTTCCATACGATGGAATCAATCATTGAAGCAACCATTCCATTAGAAAGTTGGGGTCTCCAAAATGGCCGTTTTGTAGGCGTCCACAGCTTCTTCAGGTGATGAAAATCTCTGACCACGCAATTTATTCTTTATTTTAGGGAAAGTATAGAAATCATTAGGGCTTAGGTCGGGGCTGTACGGCGGATGGTCTAATAATTCTATGATTTCTTGCTCTAAAAACTCATTTGTTCTGTGCGCGGTGTGAGAACTCGCATTGTCGTGATGGAGGATAATGCGGCGGTTGCAGTTCTCATTACGGAGTTCAGAAACGACCTGTGGCAAACAAATGTTAGCATACCATTCTGCATTAACCGTTCTTTGTCCCTCAAGAGGAATAGTCGCAACATGGCCGGTTTTGGAGACAAACGTGGCCACCATTTTTTTTTGCAACACTCCGTGAACGAACAATTTTTGTTGGCTTTAACTCATTTACGAACACTCAAACTCTTGACTGGTTTTTTGTTTCGGGTTCGTACGCGTACATCCAGGATTCGTCACCTGATACGATGTTGTATACAGCATTTGAGGATCCTGCGTGGAATCTTTCGAGAGTTCTGACGCACCAAGTAACGCGAGCCGCTTTTTGCTCTTCACAGAGCAAATGCGGTATCCATCGGGAAAACAACTTTTTTACACCTACAGTCAAATACAAATAATCTTGCATGAACAATCGTTCATGCAAGATTATTTGTATTTGACTCATGCCAATGTCTAAAGTTGCCTGAATTTCGTGGTATGTCACATGTCGATCTTCCTCAATCAGCTTACGCACAGCATCAACGTTTTCTTGGGTGACTGCAGTTTTTGGACGACCTTGACGGGGATCATCACTGAGCTTGACACGTCCACGTTGAAATTCAGCAAACCAGCGATACATCGATTGGTTTTGGATGGGGCTTCATCACCAAATGCAGAAATCATCCGGTCAACACACTGTTTTTGTGTTAAACCACTTCGAAAGTCATAATAAATCATCGCTCTAGAATTTTCTCGAGTCAATTCCATTTTCTCAAAGACTAAACAAGTTTGACAAGACCTTGTGACAAGACCGAGAATCTTTTTTAAATAAATAAACGGTATTCGATTTTTAAAACCAAGGAGTTTTAAATTAAAAAGATTTTAATATGACAGGAACAGTGGAAATATTCCATTCCCGATACTTTTAGTGCAGCCTATGTATGACCGCCACGGCTGGCTCCGACGTAGTCTAATCTGGAGGTCCAATTTTAGATGACTTTTTCCAACTTTTGTGGCCTTATATCGGCAATAACGCGAATGCTGTCCTCCAAGTGGTCAATCGTTTCGGGCTTAGACTAGCGACTTCACATATCCCCACATAAAATTGTCAAGCGGCGTTAAATCGCACGATCTTGGAGGCCAATTCATGGGTCCGAAACGGGAAACTATGCGGGTACCAAACGCTTCCTTCAATAAATCAATTGTGGCACGAGCTGTGTGACATGTTGCGTCATCTTGTTGAAACCACAGCTCCTGCACATCATGGTTGTTCAATTGATGAACGAAAAAGTCAGTAATCATGGCTCTATAGCAGTCACCATTGACTGTAACGTTCTGGCCAGCATGGTTTTTAAAGAAGAAGACGTACCAATTATTCCACCGGCCCATAAAGCACACCAAACAGTCAGTTTTTCTGGATGTAACGGTGTACGTCAGTTTTGTTTATTGACGTATCCATTCAACCAAAAGTTAGCTTCAACGCTAAACAAAATTCGCTTATGAAAATCGGCATCAACGGCAACCTTGTTTCCATTCAATCTTGGGGCCATTCGCCGAATCTACGCCTTGCTAGGTGATCGTGTGGCTTCAATTCTTGCACGAGTTGGATTTTATGTTGTGCTTATGCACGCAAATCAAAATCTTTCCGCAAAACCATCAAGTGGATCAACAACCGCCATCAAGTGGATGGACACATATCCAATTCCTGTGCACGATGGCAGATAGACTTATTCGGGTCTTCCTCTACGCTACGCTCTACATCAGCAATGACTTCTTCTGTACGCACTGTACACGTCGTACAGTGCGTACTCTCTGGATGCGTATTATTATTTAGACTCTGTGGATGCGTATTATCGTTCAGAGTAAACGTGGCGTTCCATACTTATCGAATTAATTGCTGTGATGGACGATTATGTTGATCGTAAAAGAGACGTATAGTGGAGTTATTTTAATAGGTAACATTTGACGTCTGTCAGTTTTATCTTCATAATGAGGTGACCTGCTTAAAAACATCGATTAAAGTGAATGAATCGATACGGACTTAAAACATAATATTATGTAAATTTTAAAAATCATTAGGCGAATCCCTGTCCCATTATTATTTTTTCTTTCGTAAATTTAAGGAACAAAATAAGACAAGTACATCATTAAACTTTTTTATTTGTTGTATTTTTATAGTTAAAAGAATAATAAATATAATTATGTTTTATTATAATCACAACATGGTTATTAATTTATGGTGATATTTCTTCACAAGTAATCATTGCATTCGATTCTACTTATCAGCTTTCGATTTTTAAAGTAACAACCCTAGTGTTTAAAAAGAAAAAGGGTTAACTGACGCAACATTGTAACGACGTTCAGTTCTTGAGATCAGAAATTGTTTATTATGTTTAGAATGGTTTATTCGTAAAAGCAAATCGTAAAATTACTCGTATCGGTCATTATTACAAGAAATATGTAATCGTAATTGAAAAAAGTTAATCAAATGTGCGTTCTACCAAAACGAAAAAATATATTATTTTATGCCCGCCGTTACAAGGTTACGTTGTTGAATTTTGATGAATTGTCAAATGTTACCTATTAAAATGACTCCACTTTAGTGCGTGATACGTATTTCGAACATAACCATAATTTTCAAAATAAATTTGCGCAATTTGGAAGCGTTGTTCAGGCGTCAGTTTGAATAGACAAATGTTGAAATGCTTAACCAAACTAAATATAAATCACTTGACAGCTTACAAAATGGCCGCCAGTTAAAAAGGTGTTGCCAGCACCTATACCTCTATACCTCTAAAAAAACAACCTTTATATATACTGAATATTACTTATATCTATTAATTCATATATATTAATTTTTAAAATACGGAATTGGTTCGTTACATAGTGTTAGCGCAATTTTTGTTTGCATTGGGTGCAAAATATTGTTTGGGCTAAACCAAAACAACGTATACCGTATTTAAAAATATATTATATAATATACGTAAGGGAAGCCGGCGTGTATGCACGCCTCGCCTGTGCTAAGTATGAATTTTAATACAAAGTGTCAGAATTTACAACGGCTAGGGACGACTATACCCTTTACTTGATTATAATTTTTGTTGCAGACTAACAATTCAAGACAAAAAGTCGGTAGAATGCGTGTGTTTGGCGTTTTCTCGACTCGTGGATAGCTTCCAACACGACCCGAGTCGCCTACAAGAGATCGCTACACCCGAACTGTTGACGAACTTACAACAATTGGTAAGTTATATAAGGCTCTAATTTGAAAGCTCTGCAGAATGCAGACTATTAACATCTACTAAATCTTTAAAAGAATATAATTAGGAATAAAGTCAAGATAAATGCAAATGCAAATAATAGTACGTGGGAAACCGAGCTTTGCTTGGAGTTTTAGTAGTACGGAAAAAAATTAACAAATGACGATCATAGTTATTAAAAATCACAAGAATTTGTCTGACCGGGGCTCAAACTCGAGACACTAATTTTCCAACAACGCAAACAGTACAACGTATACGTAGCTAAGCCACGCGCTTTGCTGCTAGGTCTATTCCGGTATCTTTATCCGGATCTAGCTGCATTTGATTTCCCTGGGATAAGACTTAGCTAAATCGATTTTTAACCCACACAACCACCTGCGTACTAAATTTCATGGAACTTATTAAAGCCGTTTTCGAGATTCAGATTATAAATATCACATCAACATCATCATCATCAACAGCACGCGACACGCGCACGACAAAAAATAAGAATACAAGTTTGTTGTTCCAATATTTCTTGTTGCTGCAATATTTATTGAAGTGTAACATCTTTCCTCACGCTTTCTGTCATGTGTAACAGTAGTGTATACTGTAACGCTCGTATACTTTTGTTCAGCTGGTGGTGCAGCCGGCGCTGATATCGGGTAGCACGTTCATCACAGTGCTGCGGCTGCTGTGGCTCATGTGTGCCGCGTGCCCGCAGCTCGCCCTGGCGCTACATCAACGATCCATTGCTGACACCCTGCTGTGTCTGCTCACAGGCTCCACGCTGCACCAGGAGGTAAGACTTCAGACCCTGAGGCAAACATGAAAATGTAGTCCTCAGTTTAATGTAAATAGCCAGTAGTAGATACTAATGAAATTTTTACAATTGCAATAAAGCGAGACGAGACATGACTCGGCGGTACATTTTTAAATAGCGATTCAAATTTGAACTTTATTTCACTATACAAGTGCAGTTTGACAATCGAACTTTCGCAATTTAACGTATATCTTACGTTTAATTGCAAAAGTTCGATTGTCAAACTCCACCGTTCTGCATAGCGCGGCGCTGCTCTTGCAATGAAACATGTATCTCTTTGGGTACTGAATAAAGTTCAATTTTTAATCAATATTTTAAAAATGCAGCGCTGCGTCGCGTGTCTCTCGTTTCGGTGTGAGCTGACCGTCAGACGCAGAATACATTATCTAATAACTATTTCTCTACTCAATGTTCAAAATTTTAAAGTCGGTACCAGCCCGAACAACATTCTGATAAAACAATATTGAAAATAAAACTTATGTTCAAGTTGGCTGGCACCGACTTCAACATTTCGAAGATTGAGTAGAAAAATTTAAAATTTTAGCCACATTTAAAAGGGGAATTATTTAGAGAATAAGTTTTATTTCATACTTTTTTGTGCATTTTTACTTTGGAAGTCAGTTTAATTTTTGTTTATAACTAATAATATTTTTTTCCCTTTTTAGTGATATTTGTTAAATTATTATTTATACATTTTAAGAACGTTTAAAATAAAAGATCGAATCTATAATTGAATACGCGCCAAGCTTCTATTAGTTATTGTATATAAGACGATGATGGCTGTAAGTTACATAATAGCATATGCTTGCAGTTATTTAAACAATGTCGAAATTTCCAAACGCGTATCTTTAAACACTGAGGAGTTCTGTTCAGTGCTTTTGGATCCAGGTATACCACCTTGGTGCAGAATCGTACTTTTTGGTAGCATATGCTTGGGTTACTTCAGAAAAAGTTGAAATCACAATATGTGTCGATATAAATTTTAAGGTTTCCTCGATTCCTCATAGATCCCATTATCAGGTCACCACTTTGTGAAAACGGGACCAACTTCGGAGTATACCCTTTACAAAAAATTATTTTTAAAATCGGTCAACAGACGGCGGAGTTGAACATACAATATATATATATATATATATATATATATATATATATATATATATATATATATATATATATATATATATATATATATATATATATATATATATATATATATATATATATATATTCTTCGCTTAATTTTTTTATATAATCTTAAATATTATGAATCACAGAGATGGCTAACGTGATAGAAAACGTCTACATTACGTCGTTTTTGTTTTACTACTACCTTTTTACTACCTTTTTTAGTCTACAGCTATATTATATTAGTCTTATTACATTCAAATGTATTGTTTTATTTCAGCAAGTGGAGCTCCTGCCTCGTCTGCCACAGGAGCTATACGAGATAACATGTCTGATCGGCGAGCTGATGCCGCGCCTGCCGACTGATGGCATATTCGCCGTCGACGCGTACCTCGACCGGCCCTGGTCGACCACCACAGATAAATCGGCGCAGTGGCAGTGGCGAGATGATAGAGGTATATAGATTGCTTTCACGATGATAGAGGTATTGCGTCTACGACTTTTAAGCATCAATATTTGTCTCGCTCAGACTTTTAAAATTACTCATTCCGTCTTATTCAAACCAGAAACAGTCCTTAGGCACACTTTGGGTACACTAGAATAATTTTTAGTTAGTTAAAAAAACGCAATCAAAACTAAGTTTTTTTAAAAGTATTTTTTTGGTTGAATATAACAATAATGTGGTATGGTTATACCACTTTAGAATCTTTATTAAATGGGCTAACTTTCAAAGTTATTTGCCAAACACGGCGTGGTACTTTTATTTTCAGTACAGTTGGATAAAGTAGCGCAAATAATAGTTTTTGAATATGTACATGGTTCGGCAAAAAATTACATCCACTTTCAAAGATGGAGTAGTAAAGTTATTAATTTTCGAATACAGGTTTGAGGTTACAGAAGCACTATTCAGGATAACATAAGAAAAATTTTTTTGATAAAATTAAACATTTGTAGGAACAGGAGTGAAAAGAAAATAAATAGGTTGTACATTTTCTCAAATAAAAAAAAAATAAAAAATTCATGACTAAATTTTTATTTTTCTGTGACTTTGTCTATCACCCGGTATCAGCTTGACTTTTGGGACACCTGTAGAGTACTTGGCCGAATAAGAAGTGTATGAAAGCCATTGGATACTAAACTCGACATGACGATATACAAGACATTTAATTAAAATTTTTGGTTTTACGTATAAAGGCAGACATTCTAATGGACACTAATTGCTCGGAAGTATCATTATATTTGATGTCTTATTACAGGTGTGTGGCGATCATACTCGTGGGCGGAGTCGCGCGCGCTGGAGGCGGGTGCGGCGGCGGGCGAGGAGGAGGTGTGCCTCAGTACCCTCGGCCGCTCGTACACAGTGGATCTGACCGCCATGCAGCAACTTAATGATCACACGGGCACCGCGCGCGCCGTCCAGCGCCTGCCGCCCACTGCGCACGCCAACGACGCCGCCGCGCCGCCGCCGCCGCCCGGTACGTACTGCAATTACGTCACTTTACATTTAAGAGATACAAATATCGCTCTTTTTTCTGTCGCCACTTTGAAGGCTTGAGGCTCCTATCCATCTTGTGAAATTGAAGAATTTTGACTAGATACGGTGGTAAAATATTTTTTCGTCTTAGTTCCTTAAGTCGCCGTCTACAACATTTATATTATATCAAATAATCTTATGCTTGAACGCGACACGAATTTTATCATTGCAAACAAATTGCGAAGTATATAATTTAGCAGTGGCGAAGGCTGGTTTCTCCTTCATAGGAAAGCCCTAGAATGTATTAGTGTAGGGATTTGGATGAGGGTCTTCAAAAGGTGAGTGGTAAGTAAAGCCGATAGGAATGGAGTTATAGGAACCCCACGCCACTGTAATTTAGTATATGAAGTACCTATATATAAATAAATAATAAAAGCATTTTGTAAGCTAAGCTGACACCGAGCTATTTTAATATCTCCTTTTTCCGCAGACCCTCGTATCGCGATGGTCCGCAGCAATCCGTCCCTAGTGCGCGCACTACTGGGCGTGCTGCACGAGGTGTACTGGAGTTCCGCGGGCCCGGCCGTGCGCTCGCAGGCGTTGAAGGCAATACTACGCTGCGTGTACTACGCCGACGCGGCGCTGTTGCGTCAAGTGCTTAAAACTCAGGTAATCACTGTGTGACAAAATGAACATTTTTTTTAGTAACATTGATTGAAATAGCTGATTATTATGAATTTGGGCCTGCTGAACATGAATACATACATTATTTTTTGTAACACGTACACCATTTTAAAGTTATGATAAATTTTATTTTCATAATGTAATAAAGACAGCGCAATAGTTTCAAACCAAATATAAACATGTTTATTTTTTAAATTTAAATACAAAAATAGTAATATTATGCCCTTGTACATAATAGGTCTTTACCTATGAAATTGCCGTTCTGCAGTACTGGTCAGTTCAAATCAAAATAATTTTTGTTTGGCTAAGAATTCTAATTTCAAATTAATTTTATTTTAAAAACATGGAATTCTTTTTCCAAAAGTAGTCATTTGTTTATTGATTAGTGTTACATTTTCATCGCATTTCAATCTTTTTCGTCATCGTGGATAAGTTTTTATTCGAGTAATTATGGAATATGAGTACCGTCGTGGCAGCAACGCTTCACAAGCGGCACGCAACATCAACGACGTTTACGGAGCTAACACTACAAACCAACGCACCACCTGTTATTGGTTTGCTCGCTTCCGTTCTGGAAATTTCGACCTGAAAAATGAACCTCGCGGTCGTCCGAAGACTGGTCGACAATGACGAATTAAAGGCGATTGTGGAAGCTGATGATACACAATCTACGGCTGAATTAGCAGCAGCTTTCGACGTTAGCGTCAAAACAATATTGGTCCATTTACGTCAAATTGGCTAGGCAAAAAAGCTTGACAAATGGGTGCCCCACGAACTCCATGATCGCCAGCGCGAAGTACGCGTGGAGACGTGCCTTGCACTGCTCAACAGACACACAAATGAAGGGATTTTGAACCGCATTGTTACCTGTGATGAAAAATGGATTCTGTTTGATAACCGCAAGCGCTCAGCAAGTTGGTTGGATCCTGGTTCAGCACCTAAACAATGCCCTAAACGAAAACTTACCCCTAGAAAAGTGATGGTCACTGTTTGGTGGTCTAGCGCCGGTGTGATTCATCACAGCTTCTTACCAAACGGGGTGAACATTACTGCAAATGTGTACTGTGAAGAACTGAACACAATGATGGAGAAGCTGGCACATCTCCAACCAGCATTGGTCAATCGCTCGTCTCCGCTGCTCCTGCACGACAACGGGCGACCTCATACTACACAGCAGACGGTCTCCAAGTTGCAAGAACTGGGGTTGGAAGCTCTCCGTCATCCGCCCTACTCACCAGACCTTGCGCCTACAGACTACTACTTTTTCCAGAATTTGGATAACTTCTTGGCGGGAAAAAAAAATCAATACCCGAGGCAGTACAAAATGCCTTTGAAGAATTTGTTGCCTACCGTCCAGCTGATTTCTTTAAGAAGGGCATCAATAAACTGCCACTGCGTTGGCAAAGATGCATTGATTGCAGGGGTGATTACTTCGATTAATACAAATAAAAAATACATGAAAAAAATCGTTTAAATTTTTTCATACAAAACGGCAATTTCATAGGTAAAGAGTTAAAGACCTAATATATTGTGAAAAAAAAATGTGCATATTTAACAATATAATAATAGACAAATCCAAAACTCGATTCAAATCATTCTACTTGTGCTGTTCAATTAAATGTGGTTGCTGCTGGGAACTGTTTGTAGATATATACTCCAATATTTGTCTAGTCAGCTCTTCGTTGTCTTCTTCGTCATTGCTTAAAATCTCAGATTCTTCATGTGAGGTGTCCGGTGCTTATGGAACTGGATATTTATCACTATGAGGGTTTGGTTTTGATACTGATGCTACATTTGGATACTCTATTTTACTCTTGATTTTTCTTGATGGTTCTCTGATACTAGTCAAACAAAAATAGCAGTCATCCACTGCAAGTGGTGCAGCAAAAGGCATAGATACTGGTTCTCCTTTAAACCACTCATTTAATACAACATAGCACAAATACAAAAACAATTGGGGTCCATTCTTTATTTTGCACTTCTGAATAACAAAAATAGCTTGAATATGCTTTTTTTTATCTTGTCAGTTGGAATTCTTCCTCAAGATTTAATGATATATTCCCCACAAACGTAACAAAAATTATCTGGGTGGTTTATACATTTGCGACGCTCCCTTTTCTCCATGACTATTTATATGAAAATTTCAGTTATTTTTTCAAAAAAATATATTAGTAACACCAAACACTTTAAAATATTGGGAATAACATCAAGATTTAATCTTTACAGTTGAATAAACTTGAGTGCTAACTTTTTTCTATCGTATTATATCGTATTATCAATGAGGGTACATGAAAATTATAAAGATGTCATAACTTAGAAATGTGACGTGTTAGATACTCATACTATAAGGCGAATTTTGTTTGTAATTGAATAAGTAATTCAATACACATATTAATATGATTTATGTTAGAAAAATTGTGTTACACAATAATTTGTAATAACAATCAAAATCACAACAGCTTGTGGCTCGTTTATTTGTCTTCTTGCGTCTAATATGGCTGCTGGAGGTTTTATTTATTTAAGGGTCGATTTTTCACTTTTCCAATAATTCACAACTTCTGAATAAGCTATTTTATACTAATATTGCGACGCGGTGCTGCATTTTTAAGATAGCGATTCAAAATTAATCTTTATTCACTACACAAGAAGATATGCGTTTAATAGGCTACTTGACTCATATTTAATTTCATACATTGAAGGAGTATTTCCTTTAGTACTTGACTAAGGAAAACGTATTCTAGCGATATCATAAATTAAAAACTTGAGATTGTTAAATAAAGTTGATTTAAAATTATGTTTTTTTAGTTTTTACTTTCTACTGATGAAAACATCTCAAGGTAACTTCCGGCAAGGATGTGACGTAACAAACACACTAAACACATACGTAGTAGTGAAACGGAACGTCACATCGCCATATTGTCTGAGGGGACGATAGCACAGATTACAAATAGTACTAGTATGACGTCACAGCACAGATAAATAATCTATCGACCAACATGGCGAATAGTGTTTTCGGTGGTTTTTAAAAAGTGTATTTTTAAAATATTTTTGTAGGTTTTTAGGTTACAAAATAATTAATTATGAAGCGTTTAGGACATAAATAAAAACAAGGTCAAGTACCCTATTTCAAGAGTTCGAATGTCACTGCTGCACCACTCTGCTCTTGCAATGAAACATCTATCTCTTTGGGTACTGAATAAAGTTCAATATTGCATAACTATTTTTAAAATGCAGCGCCGCGTCGTGTATAGTCTCGTTTCGTTGATGGCTGACCCTGAATTTTTAGTTACATATTTTATTTGTTCTTGAGAACACTTGTTCCTTGTTAACTATTTTTGAATACAAGTAATTAAAATTCATTCTGACCATCATAATCGTCATGGTATTAGGTTATTTCGTCCCATATCGCGGGCATGATGGCGTCCACCGATCTGCGCATCGTGGTCGGCTCACTCCAACTGGCCGAGATCCTCATGCAGCGGCTGCCGGAGGAGATGGGCGTGCAGTTCCGCCGGGAGGGCGTGCTGCATCAGGTGGCGCAGCTGGCAGAGCGCGTGCCGCAGCGACAGGCTGAGCTCAAGGTGAGAGGAGAGAGAGAGGAGTGACAATATATATACAACAAAGTACATGTTTTCAAAGAATAGATTTAGTTGAAAGAAAAACGCAAGATGATTTACTATACATAATACACTTTTTTCTGAGCTGTCTCACGCACTTTAATTTTTATATACCAATAAGAATTGAGTTAGTATCAGTAATAAATTAATGTGGATATAATAAATGAATTTTTTTCAATTTAACAAATATAAATAATTTCAGTCGCCAAGCGGCTCGAGTCTCCGATCGAGTGGTGGGACGTCCCCGCCCGCGTCTACGTCAGCTACGCTTGACCACAGCAATCTGTCACTCGCGTTCTCTACTTCTGGATCATTTATCGCCAGTTCACTACGTAAGTAATCTATACTTCTCGCTTCTATACTAATATAATAAAGAAGAGAGATTTGTTTGTTTGCTTGCATTGAATAGGCTCCGAAAGTCCTGGGCTGATTTTAATGTTTGGCACAGATGTAGAGTTGACCACGGAGAAGGATGTAGGCTACTTTTTATCCCGAAAAAGTGCTAAGAAAAAGTACAACATACTGATGTAAGATGATTACACGACTTCTTACGTGGTTACAGAAAAGTTCAAGTTTAAATTTGTAACCTAGAATATTTGCATTGTAAAAATTTTTTTTTCCTATATTGTAGTAGCAGCCAGTGAAGCGAACATATCTGAACCAGCGACATCGGCATCGACACACCCACAGTCAACTACTGTACACCGGTAAGTTTATTACTAATAATCCTTACTAATATTATAAATGTGAAAGCGTGGATGTTTGTTACTCTTTCACGCAAAAACTACTGAACGGATTTCGATGAAATTCGGTTTGGTAGTAGTTTAGACTCTGGATTAAAACATAGGCTACTTTTTATCCCGAAAAAGTAGTGTTCCCGAGGGATACTGTATTTACGCGGGCGGAGCCGCGGGAAACAGCTAATATGTAATATATAACTGCGTAATTAAATTATGTATTAGAAATAAAGAATTTAGTTGAATGACAGTACATAAACTTTTTTCTCTCTTGCTGCACATAAATTGATACACGCGATTTTGCAGAATATTACCTAATGATAATTTAAAAATTTCAAACACTGAATATAATTATTCTTACAATATATAAAGATTTCTATAAAGCAGATATTATATTATCTTATAATAATAGCTCCCCACACCGTTTTCTTTGACGGTGACCGGTTTAATTGAAACCAGGCCAGCTAAGCAGGAGTTGTTTTATAGTGCCCAGGTGTGTGCGCAGTACACAAGAGCACTCTCTCCTCCTTTACTCTCGTAACCCAGTGGGACGGATTACCGACAGGACTGACGAGAGATCAGGCGCAGGTCCGACTTTTTACATGCCCAACCGACGCATGGATCATCTTTCTTGATAGACAATCAGGTGATCAGCCTGAATTGTCCTAACCAAAATTGGAAACAAGATTTTTTGTTGTTTTATTGCGGGAATCGAACCCACGACCTCCGAGCCGAGAGCCAAGCTCTAACCACTAGACCACGGAGGCTGTTATATTATTTTATATTGATCGTTTAGTTCTGGCAGCCCGCTACAGCTAGCGGAGATGTTGAAACGCAAGCGCGCGATCAAGCGATCAAGCGGCACGAGCGGGCGGCACGGACGCCGTCGCGACGACGCGGCACCGCACAACGTGACCCACCCGCTGCCGTCCGTCGCTGCCGTCGCTGCTGGCGCGTCGCACTGTACGTATCGTTTGTTATCACCCTAATATCAGTGACACTACGTCTGATGCGAATCGGAAATGTCCAAAGTGTATGCCAATTCCGTATGACGGTGAGCGTAGATAGCAAACTTACTCTAAAAAGTAAGGCAAAGAAATTTATCGAAATCAGGACGGAAGACAATATAATTATTTTTTAACTGAAAATATTATTTATAGCATCAAGCGTAGCGTCCGCATCGCGTTCGGCGAGTCGTATGGGCGGCACGTCGAAAACGTCCTCCTTCCTGTCCTCGCTCAACCCGTCGCGCTGGGGCCGCTCGCCCCACTCCCACAAGGACTCCGGTCTGCTGGCGTCCCCGCACCAGTCCAGTAATCTCACCGTACAAAACAAGTTAGTATTATTTTCAAAGATCAAGGTTTGAGTTTAAAAAAACTGTTATAATATTTACAGCTTTCTTAAAGTCAAAAATTTAAATCAATTTGAAATGGAGAATCAAATTGAAACAATTTCAATTTTGTTCCTACTATTAGAAACATTACAAACATGCTTTTACTTCTGAATCACGCTTTATGATTATTTAAATTGACTTACATAAACTAACAATAAAATCTTATACAAGACTCATCTTAACATCCCTAACCCACAAGGACCTTATAAGGACAGGGGTATTTCCGCAATGTGAGAATTAGGCTAACTATCATAACAAGCCTACAGTGCAGCGTCTTGACAGTTTCGCATATAACATAAACGATTGTTGTCTATTACAGAGAGAAGGTCCGCGAATGGATCACGTGGCGCGCGGGGCGACTGCGCGGTGAGTGGGGAGCCCTGAGCGGCGGCAGCGGCGCGTTGGAGCAGCTAGCCGCGCTTGCTGCCGCACTGCCCCGCCCGCGCCCCGCCTCCGCGTTACGCCGCCTGCGCGACACGCTGCGGGACCACGACGTGTCGCCGTTCGAGGTACAAGCAAAAACAATAAAGTAGTAAAAAACATCTTTACTATTGTTTAGGTAGTTGCAAAATACCTTAAATAATTTAATTTAATATGACTATAAAAACCGTCAACTATCTCTTGAAAAAATGAGACAAAAAACTGACAATTTAACTGCTCACAGTTAAATTTTTCAAATTTTGTAAGTCGTATAATATGACGTTACATTACACATCCGATCTGTGTCAACTTTAAACTTGAACTTTTTTTGTAAAGTTTATATTTTTGTTACTATCAATGATATTTAAAAACTGAGTCAGCTACACGGTTTGTCAAACAATATAGAGCTATTTATTTTACTCAGTCACTTACACTTTTTTATTAATCTCTCTTATTTTTCGCAGATCAATCATTCCGGTGTGCTAGGCGCTCTCTTGCAATTCCTGACGGGCGTGGACCCGGATGCAGAGACTACAGGTGAAAAAGACGACGAGGCACGCGAGTCGAGCGAGCAGACCGTGGCGTGCGAGGAGCGCCTGCGCCTGTTCCTGCACGTGTTCGCCGACCTGCCGCTAGTGGCCGAGTAAGTATACATAAATACTTATAGTATATCAATTCATCTTCAAGCAAATCGCTTCATCCTATTTTCTCGCATGAGTAACATTATAAGTTATATTAATGGAATACGCATTGTTTTTTAACATGTTATCATGTGACCAGTCGATAATGTCGGTCAATGGTACACAATGGTACGGTAACCTTAACAAAATACTGAAATGTGTATAGTTCACCGTGTATATTATATTTTATTAATGTATTTCTTTAGTGTTGAAAGAGGGCCATCAGGTTCGTACATAAAGTATGTTCCATTATATGACCTTATCTAACCGGAATATTCCCTTCTCACAGCGATAGCGCGTGGGCGGAGCGCGCGAGTATAATCGGCGCTGGGAGTGGTGCGGGCTCTTTGGCGGCGCTAGTGTTGCGCGTGAACGCTTGCGTGTCGCACCTGGAACAATTCCCGGTGCGCGTGCACGACCTGCCCGCGCGCCCTGCCACCTCCGCGCTCAAGTTCTTTAATACGCATCAGCTTATGGTAACTGCAGTATTTATATATATACTTATACAATATACTTCAATGGATCTATTTTGAATCCCATCAATGCATTAAAATAGTTTCAATTGATATTTAAGTACTTTTTTAAACCAACAATTATGGCGAGTTTGTTTTTATTCAAAGGTTTTCTTTTTTTCAGTGTGATCTCAAACGTCATCCGACATGCTCAAACCTGAAACAATGGAAAGGTGGTGTTGTTCGGATAGACCCCTTAGCTTTAGTCCAAGCCATTGAAAGGTGAGTCGTAAAATTATATTTTGTAAATGTAGTAAGTAAAAATCATTACTGGTCGACAGTATAAGTAAATACAGGGGTGTAGTCCAAACAAAAATATATATCAAAGGAGTGTGATTTGTATTCGATCTCCTACCAAACATATATTATGTAACATGTGACCGTAAATTTGGACCAGATTATCCTATAAATTAATTAACGTCGAAACATAACCGCGCGGCCGATGGGCACTGGTCGAATGACCTTCAAAACCAGCGCGGCATACGGCAAAGAGTTGTCAAGAAATTTTTAATCATGCATACATGTCATTACTTACGTAATATTGTAGCCTAATGTCGGGTAAAATATATCCTTTTTTATTTTTTGCAAGACTTGGCAAATACCTCCCATATATAACTCGATCTGTTAAAGAAAGGGGATTTAGATAAACCGACGCAGTTTCTAAATTCAAAATAGCTGTAATTTGGAATGGCATGTTTCGTTAGTAAAATAAAAGCTACAAAAGTCGCGTATCCACTAGCTACAAGGCATTAAACCCGCTTCTGTACATAATACAATGAAACCTGATTCATTGGGATCTCAAGGTACCAAGGATTTTGTAGCATTTGAAGAGGTTTTCATTTATCCAATTAGAAAGGTTTAAAATTATAGTTGTTTATTTACAGAGGCCCCACTTATAGAGGTGGAAATGTTAATTAAAACGCGTATTTTTGGTGTTATGAATTAAGTGTAGATTGTTTATTTATTATGTAAAAGTTTTATCTGGTAGACACTTGTAGATTAAGCCCGCTTCGTCGGCGTCGAATACGTCGTCATCGGGAGTATAATACTGGAAGGTTTTTTATCCACTCATTACATTCGTTGTTGTCCACAGAATTGCTCTCGCCACAAATATCTCAAATACTCTGCCAGAAAAATTAAAATATGGAGCTTACTAGAGCTTTCTCTTTAATCATTGGTCTACTTATTGGAATGTTACTATTCCGTACCTGCTTTATCCACGAGACATTTTTCAAGTTCAGAGTTCAGGATACTCTGGTGATTGTATGCTGTCTGCTGGTGACATATTCATTTTAGTTTTCCTTTTCCATAATACACTGAGACCGAATTTTCTTGTTGTATTGAATAATTCTACACAGGGTTGACTTTCGTATTTTATACTCCGTACACAGTTCATTACGCGACTTCCCACAATCATAATCTGATATAAGTTTTAATTTTTCGAATGCTGATAATGTGCTGTATTTACGTTTGGACAATTTGTACACTTTTACTCCCTTGTTTGTAAGTCAAAACCCGAGATAGTTCTGAAAAACAAAACCCGTGCGAAAGAAATTCAAATGTTTGCAACATATGTCGAAACCTGCCTCAACCTGATAAAATTTCTCGCTTACACAGGGGATTGAGCTACAGACAGGGGCGTAGCTACTGCTGTATCAGCCGAATCAATTATATGGGGCCCCCGGGCTACAGGGGCCCCGAACGTGTTACAGAAAAAAAATCGTAAAACATTATCGACGCATTACACAGTCTCGCTCTTAGCCCGTACATCCCGATAAAAAAATCATAATATCATTATAAAGCCCATAAACACAAAAACTTGAGAAACACGTAGAAAACTTATGGATCATATTGTGTGTCTAAATCTTGCAATAAATGATTAGATTTGATAAGGATAAATGATCAGGCCCGCTATACTCCTATCACCGATGTAAATTTATTACTCGGTGTTTTTAACATGCAAGTAATGATTTCTAAGCAAAAAAGTAGATACAGATAGAATTTTAAATTATATCTGTTATCTTTTATTTTAAATTCCCTCTCTCTCTGGCGTGTGTTACTCCGCTGTTGATTTTATGACCAATTATTTTTTTTCAAAATTTTGAGGTTTGACCTAAAAAATACGCAAAAATTTCGGCTCGCTCACTATTGATTACATGCAGAACCTATATATTTTACCGTAAGTTTTGCAGATGACTTAATAATATTATAATGTTTTAATAAATTGAAACCGGTATTATATTTTTAAACCTATTTGGCCTGCTCCGCTCAGCTAATGATTTTAACACAAAGATATGAATCAGCTAATGATTTTCAATGTGTCAAAACTCTTAGATACGAAGAGCATCTAAAATGTAGTTAACACTCCTCTGCTAATTTTATGGCCAGCCATTTCAAAGTTTCAAGCCTTCCAGAAACAAAATATTCAAAAATTTCGGCTCGCTCGCTCGCCATTGTTTACATAAACTCTATTTTTTATTGTAGAGTTAGCGAGTTACGTTATAATGTTTTATGAAAAAAGGAACCGGTAAAATATTTTAAAAAATGTCTGGCCCGCTCCGATCTGCTGATGATCTTAGTACAAACTTTTACAACTTGCGACCACTCTTGAATAGGAACATAATCTAAAATTTAGTTGCTAACTCCGCTGCTGATTTAAGACCAGTTTCTTTCAAAGGGACGAGTTCTCAGCTACAAAAAATATATTAATTTTTTTTTGTTTGCTCCCTTCGGACGAAGGTAGCTCGCTATTCATGACTTTAATTTAAATGAAATCAAATGGGGCTATGGGCCCCCCTAAGGCAGGCTACGCCACTGGTTACAGTCCCAATTATAGGGGTAAACATCGGAAAAATCAAATCTCAATTAACCAGGTTTGAAAAGTCCCATTAACAGAAGTTCTATGAAAAAGTGCTAGGACTTCATTGGACTTCTCAATTATAGAGGTTCTACTTATCTAGGTTCCATTTACCAGGTTTCACTGTATGTAATTTTGTGGATAAAGTTTACGATATATACTTTATGCAAGACACACTGGTCAATGTTTTGAACTGCAACATCTCCGACACCTCATGGTCCCAAGCCGCTCTACCCATGCGGTTCGGAGGGTTGGGTATCAGGAAGGTGTCCAGTGTGTCTCTTCCTGCTTTTTTGTCATCTGCTCATAGCATCCTGGGTGGATGGTGGTGGTGGATCCTTTACACCAAAATCATTTCAAATTCATTAGGCTGCGTGGGTATCGACTCATTACTGGAAGCTGCTGTGAATACTTGGCGTGGAGTCTGCCCAGGCGAAATTCCAGTCCATCCCAACAATTCAAAAGATTTGGGATGAACTCCTTCTTAATTTGGCACAATCAGACTTGTTAAATTGCTCCTCCCCTGCCGATCGCGCCCGTCTCGTAGCGTCCACTGAGCCGTAATCGGGGTACTGGCTCCAGACACTCCCGTCATTCAATATCGAGACTCTGTTTGTTTTGTGTCACACTATCAGTCAGTCTGTGTTTAGGAACCGCCAGTAACGAGCCCCATCGCCGCCATTGTTGTACCACGGTGGACCGCCAAGGACACCATGTCCTGCCGCCGCAGTCCCGGCCGCCAGTCCCGCCATGCCTCCATAAATGACGTCATCCGCAGGGCTCCTGCCACCGTCAACGTGCCGGCAACACTTGAGCCGAACGGTATCGCACGCGACGACGGCAGGAGACCCGATGGCATGACCCTAATTCCGTGGAGCCGTAGGAGGCCGCTGGTATGGGACGCTACCTGCGTGGATACGCTGGCGGCGTCACACGTAGCGGCCACTGCAAGGGTGGCGGGGGCGGCAGATACACTCGCCGAGACCAACAAAAGGCGGAAATATGAATCCATCGGCGATGGTTACATTTTTCTGCCTTTTGGAGTCGAAACTATGGGTCCTTGGGGCCCCAGTGCCAAGTTGCTTTTTAGGGATTTGGCCAAAAGACTGGTCGACAAAAGTAATGACCCTAAGGCTGGCGCTTACCTCGGCCAACGTATCAATGCTGCTAGCCTCTTAGGTACTCTACCCGCAGCCTCCGACTTAGATTCAGTTTTTTATCTATAGCCCTTTTGTATTTTTAGATAATAATTTAGTTATTTTAATTAATTCATTATTATGTAATATCCTAGTAATAAGTACTGAATAAATCTAAGATATAAATAACATTATCAGGTACCTCGCTCAGCGCGGCTACGCGCAGCCGCGGTCGCGAGAGGGATGCGCAGGCGCGCACTCGGACGACGAGCCCGCCTCCGACGACGACGTCGACGACGCGCTTACCACGCCGCCGCACCACCCGCCCGAGTGAGTAACATGAGATTTATGCATCGCGCTAATCTTTATTAAAAAGTGGCAATCATCATCAACATTATCTATACTTATATTATAAAAAGTTTTTTGTATGATTTTTGTTTGTTTACACTGGAATAAGCTCCAAAACTACTGGATCGATTTGGATTAAATTTGGCATAGATATAGAATAGACCACGGGGAAGGATATTGGTGGGGAGCAAATTTCCCTAGTGGCGGATTTCGGAACTATCCTATGACTGATATTTCCGTATGGCTGTATAGTAAAATAGCAATAAAATAGTAAAAAGAGCCGATTTTATTTTTATTTTAAAATAATTCTTTAAAAGTGTGTCATGATTTCATTGTTGGACATCTACGAGTGGTAAAAATACTAAAAAACCACTTCGTGAGCAGTATTTTAAAAGTGGAATGTTGTTGTGTGTTGGTGTAAATAAACGAAAATCTGAGGAGTTATGTGTTTAGGCTTTATTTATTAAATTTTAAGAAGACTTACAGCCTAATAACAATATAACAACAAATACAAATATGGTAAACACATCGCTAAATACAAGCTTAGCTTAGCTGCACAAACTTCTGGAAAGTAATCTATTGACTAGTTCTGTGAAATGTGAGCAAACTAGCATGTATTTTGAAGCAGGTTTTCCTAATTTTAGGGCGTTTTCCCAACATTTTCGTAACTTTTCGTCAGCAGGTAAAATATGAAAACTTATAACTTACTGTTGTGTTCCTCCTTCCTTTATAATAATTATAACATTTAGGACCACAACATTAAGTTTTTTTATAAAACTTTGTAGTCATTTTAAAATTAAATTTATAGCACAGTTTATTTTATATTCATGAAAAATTACAAATTATCTTTAAAATCGTACGTCTTAGCATACTTTTAACTGTCACACGTTAGTTCTGCTACTTTGCTAGGGAATCTGCTCATCGCCAATAGTCTACTTTTGACCGCGGGAAAATGTACTGTTTCCGCGAGATTAACTTTTACGCACACGATGTCGCGGACAACATCTAGTCTTTATTAAAAAGTGGCAATCATCATCAGAATCATCTAATATAAAATTGAAAAATCTTGTCTCACAGTCTTTGTTATTGAATTCATTTTTCATGTGCTTGTGCGTTTGTGTCCATTTAGTAGGTCTGAAATAGGTCGTATTCTATTTTTAATAGACGTATGTTATATGAATGGCCCTCTACATATATTTATGGCCAAAAAACAAACGTAATTCTCATAGTCTAGTTAGGCATTTACATAAAATATATTCAAACATATCGTTGTATATTTTGCGAACGTCAATATGTCAAAATGATACCAAATACATGGATATAATTCAATGCCTATAACTATATATAAGCCAAAAATTAAAAATAATATTATATTTAACAACACTTTTCGTCTAATATTTTTACTAAATATCTAACATTTGTTCTATTTATTTCAGCTCCGACCACAAACTAGAGTTTCTGATAGGCGACACGTTGTTGCCGTACAACATGACAGTGTACCAGGCGGTGAGACAGTTCGGCGAGCAAGCTGATGCCGATACCGACACCGAGACCCCCTTAGGTAAGAAAAAAATATAAATATTTTCAGTTACCACCAGTACTCTTACCTAACCCGCCAAAATACCGCGAACAAAACTCTCGAGAGTTTGGCAGGAACGGCCGCCGAAAATATAACATAATGAAGGTCAAATAATTATATAATGTAAAAAATTGTAATGAAATATACAATAATGTTGTACTTTTTCAGCGAACGCCGGCATATGGGTGCAGACGCACACTATATACTACCGCGCAGTGGAGGCGAGCGAGCAGCGCGCGGAGGCGTCCGCGTCGCGCAAGGGCAAGGGACAGCCCACCAAGATCTCATCTAGACGTAAACCTGATCTCCTGTGGAACGGTATGTAATACAATATCTTCTTTTCAAATGGATTGCAAATCCAATGTCTCGCTTAAACTCGAAAACAGCTCGACCAATTAGCTAATGATGGTCTTGAAATGATTGGTCATCTTGGAGGAAGTTCAGGGTTTAAACGGGTTAATATTTGAAGTGTAGGTGTAGATCATTATTTATTCCAGTTCATCGTTAAATCAGACAAATCCATTCATTTAAAAAAATGGAATGCTCAATACCAGTGGCGAAGGCTGGTTCTCCTTCATAGGGAAGCCCTAGCCTGTATAATAGGTAGGAATATGGATGAGGGCCATCAAAAGGTATGATTGGTAAGTGAAACCGATATAAATGGAGTTATAGGAAACCCACGCCACTGCTCTATACAAGTTTGAGCCCGGTCCTGATGGGAATATCCATAGCATTTAATAGTCAGCTTTAGATATTAACAAGAATGCAACGTTGGCATATAATATATCTAATGTTTAGTAAACATTAGCTTAAATAGGTAGCATTTAAACGAAAAATTAAATTTGAATGAAACAAAATAAAATTACAAAATAAAACTACTTAATTTTGGTCATGTAAGTTTCATTTTCATGTCGCTTTGTTGTAATTGTTAATAACTTTGCAATTGATACATAAATTATCCAGAAAGCGTATAACGAACTGAATTTTCTTAAAAGATCGATTCTAATAGAACTCGTTTGACTATCAAAATGTTCGTTAAATAGACGGTGTAGTACCGACTCGCGGCTCGCCTCTCGTCGCCCTCCTGCGTCGCGGGTGCCCGCTGGGCGCGGACGTGCGCGACGCAGCGCTCCCCGCGCTGAGCCTGCTGCGCGCGCTGCACGCGCTGTCCCGCCACTGGCACACGCTGTACCGCGCGCCTTGCCTGCCCGACCACCGCCCGCTCGTGCCCAACGCCGAGTTCGTCAATGCCAAGGTAGACTTCTCGTCGTTTACATACAGTCTGTATTATGAAAATGGAGTGAAAACTAACATTATGACGTCACACGCGCTCGGTTTTGTTCGAGAGCTGTCTTCGGTACTGGATTAAAAAATTCATTTTTATTTTGATATCTTGTAAATTATTGCGAAAAATAAAAATAAAAATAGTTTTGCTATAAAACTTACATAATATGATCATTCCATTTATCACAAAATAATAATAATTCAAATTATTATTATTTTGTGATAAATGGAATTATTTTTTATATCATCTTATAGACTTTCGCCAGAACATAATATGTAAATTACCTAAAACCGATCTGATTCACGATAAGGTCATGAATATACTTATATGTAGTTGTTCATTTATTTTAATTAAGTCCTAAAAATAGTTGCTACAATAAATTTTATTGGTTTCAGCTTGCTGCCAAAGCCAACAGACAACTTCAAGATCCTCTAGTGATTATGACCGGCAACTTGCCTCCGTGGTTGAAGCGTGTGGCTTATTTATGGTAAGTTCATATTTATACACATTTTAGGATTTTATTTTTAGAAGGCTATGACGTACATTTGACAGAACAATTCACCATACTTCAAATGTAGCCATCACGTTTTCACATTACTTCAAATGTCAAAATGGTCCCAAAAATTTTAAAAGTGGGACTATTTAACTGGAGACACTGTTTGCCTCAACATGACTCGTCTATAATATATATATATATATATATATATATATATATACGTCTATGATTGTATCGCTAAATATTTCTTTTATTGTGCCAACAGTTTATTAAAAATTCACATAATACATGACAGTTTGTTTATGTCTATATTAAGATGAAAAAAGCTTAATTATAACTTTAAATTGCAGCCCGTTCATATTCCCGTTCGAGTGCCGCCACCTGCTGTTCTACGTGGTATCGTTCGACCGCGACCGCGCGCTGCAGCGGCTACTCGAGGCTGGTGGGGAGCGCGCGGCGGGCGGCGCGGACGAGCGCGTGGCGCCGCGCCTCGACCGCCGCAAGCGCACCGTGCAGCGCGACAACGTGCTGCGGCAAGCGGAGCACGTCATGCACGAGTTCGCGCACTCCAAGGTACGGAATTCTTTACTTAAAAATGTAGTAAAGTAATTTACAGCCAAAAAGATTTAGATTTAGAGCGAATTGTTGGGAATGTATTGAAATCAATACATTCCCAACAATTCGCTCTCCTCGATCCTGTGTATTAGATTCTATTTGAAAAAAGTCACTTGACAGAAAAAGCAATGTTGTATGAGTTATCCGTCGTGTAAATATTTTTATTAGTAAGGGGGTTATTAAATCATACGGAATTCGTTTAGATCGTTAGCAAAAATTTTAACTACTCTTTTGCTTAGTGTTAAGGAAAACAATACAACTTTAGAATATTAAATAATTCTAACGTTTTGTATCGTTTCAGGCATTACTCGAGATCCAATACGAGAACGAAGTGGGCACTGGTTTGGGGCCTACCCTAGAATTTTATGCGCTCGTATCACAAGAATTACAACGTGCCGACTTAGACCTATGGCACGGCAGCGAGAATTTCAAGCAGAAACCCACATCTTTCGGCGGAGAGATCGTGAAGAACCAGCCGCCAGTTGTCACCGATAGATCGTCAGACGCCGCGGCGCGTTTAGCGTCATCAGTCCGCGATGCACTGAACCTCGACGAAGACAGGTCTCCGGAACCTTCAGATTTAGAGAAAGAGACGTCAATACCGACGCCCGCGCCCGACGCCACGTACGTGTCGTGGCCGTGCGGCCTGTTCCCGCAGGCGGTGGGTCGCAACGTCCGCGCGTCACATCTCTCGCGGGTCAAAGCGAAGTTCCGCTTCCTCGGCAAGTTCATGGCTAAAGCTGTTATGGATTCTAGAATGGTGAGTTTCATGTTTAGATACAACTATTTAAAATACTTAAACCACATTTTCTGACAGAGTATAATTTTAATGGCAAAATTTAAATACAGTACAATTTCATTCTCAGAACATTTCAGAACAGACGATCAATGAAATATTCTGTCGATTAAGTCTATTCAAAAATTCTATTGTTCAGGTGGACATCCCACTGTCGGTGTCAATGTACCGGTGGCTGACGGGCGAGCAGGCGTGGCTGGGTCTGGGCGACGTGCGACATGTCGCGCCCGAGCTGTGGCGCTCGCTGTGTCGCCTGAGACAGGTCGCCGAGCGCGCGCACTCCATCCGCGACGACGCGCGACACACGCCCGAGCAGCGGGCGCACCTGGTACGTACTCAAACATCAATAGTAAGGTGTAAAGGGATGTGTCACACTGTCACACGTATCTGCTGTAGCTTGACATGACGGTATAGCACATGTTCACTTTATAAACGTGTTTAGAAATATTAGTAGCATTTAAAACTCTTTTTTTTTTATATGTTAATTCCACAGTACCAAAAAAGTCTTTCGGCACCTCTTCTTAACTGTTATTTATTTTTTATTAACACTACATTAATATTATAGATCAACGCACTAGAGCTAGACGGGTGCCCGATCGAAGAGCTCGGCCTGGACTTTATCCTGCCCGGCGACGGCTGCACAGAGCTGCGGCGCGGCGGCCGCGACATGCCTGTGACCGCGCACAATCTGCACGACTACATCACGCTGGTGACGCACTGGCTGCTCTATGAAGGTAGTTATGATACTTGATGATTCCAGTGGTGTTACTTTTCCAATGCACATTTAATTATGAAGAAAATATTAGCAACGCCGCTCGACGGAGGTAGTTATAAAACTTTTTACGACAGGCTCGGGCGGAAATATCGGTTTCTCTCCGAAAACCGGCGTTAAATCACGCAAGCATCCCGCTACGTAGCTCCTTAAAAAAAACTATTATTATTTCATAATAAACCACTTCAGTCACTTTTCACAAATATCAAGTTCCTAGCGTTATTATATTATATTCGATGTGTTTTCTTTTAGGTGTACTAAAACAAATGGAAGCTTTTAAAGAAGGATTTGAATCAGTATTCCCATTGAACAATTTGCGGATTTTCTACCCCGAGGAATTGGAACAAGTGTTCTGTGGAAGTTCATCAGGTATGTCACCTAAACAATTAAACAAATCCAAGGGTCAAATACAATTATAACCTCCATCTTATTGGAAGTCGGCTAAAAATACGTTACCATTGTATTTTTTTACTACATTTGGCATTGACTTTCGGGAATACTAATACGAATACATTTGAATGATATTAGTTTATATTTAAATTGTTTCATATATTAACTGAGGAGCTTCTTATCAAAACATGACTATTCTACTTTTGATGAAATTAGGCCAAAACTTGATAATTATACCAGAAAAAAAAGATTAATAGGCATGATTTAGTCAAAAATAGATTATTCCTTATGGAAATCGAAAAAACAAGTTAATTATTTAACTATTTTCTCAGATTGTGAAAAAACGCAAAAAGTGGAATAGTCAAGTTTTGAAAAGTACTCCACAACTATACTAATAATGTGTTCAACTAAAAAAGATTTTTTTAAAATTCTTTATAGGAAGTCGCGATCAACGCTGGGATCCCAGAATGCTCGCGGACTGTATACGCCCTGACCACGGCTACAACGCCGAATCACGTGCCATTCGTATGATCATTGATATTCTGGCCTCTTACAATCGAGAAGAGCAGAGACTTTTCTTACAGTTTGTCACTGGAAGCCCACGTTTACCAACTGGAGGTAAGATCAAGTATATCATTAGATATTTACATATCTCTTGAATAAGAATTAGTTAAAATTAAATAAAAAAATGTTGTGTATTTTTTATACTCAAAATAACACAAAAAACTAAAGAATGGATCTCTTTTCTTAACTCAAAGCCTTTTTCATTTAATATTTTATTGTTCGAAATTCAAGACATACACATTTTGTAATGCGTGCGTATAAATAATGTATTATTATCTTCAAGTTAATTTTATTTTTAATGTCATCAGTATGTTCAACTCGCTAATATACTTCTCTTTCAGGTTTCAAGGCATTAAACCCGCCATTGACCGTCGTGCGCAAATCGTTGGAGTCGTCATTGGACCCCGACGAGTATTTGCCGTCGGTGATGACTTGTGTGAACTACCTGAAGCTGCCCGACTACAGCAGCGCAGAAGTGATGCGCGCCAAATTGCGTCTAGCCGCCTCCGAGGGCCAACACTCCTTCCATTTGTCATGAATGATTAAAATCTTCCTGATTATTATTTTCATTGAGCTCGACCCTATAGTGATTTTGTCTACAAGTGCGATTGTGGTTAGTGATATCAATAAATTTCCTCAGAAGTATCGTGCTTCACGCCGATGACTGTTTATGTGCAATCAGAGTGATTTATTTTTCCATGAGGCAGACACTCGTGTGCTGTGAACTATAGTTTTGTTTTCTTTAGATTATAGAAATATGTTTATAATTATATGTTGTGTTAATTTAATGTGATAGCTTTGTATATTTCTTTATTTAGACTTTACATATAGTAGACATAATAATGTGCAGACTTTGTACTAATTTGTGACAAGGAGCTTATGAGCTATATACTTACATCATATCACATGTAAGCTTTTATAACATCTGAAACATTATCCAGTCTGTACACATATTTAAAGCATTTATTACCAAATGGTGTATGTTTCAAGAATAAGTAACATATAAAGAGTAAAGAAAAGTGCAAAATTTAATATGTAATAATTTCAATAAACTCTGTACACAATATTTTTCTTTATGAGTTTTTCTTTTTTTAATACTAGTCAGTACTAAAGTGGTAACAACGACGTCGAAAGTATCATTGCATCCAACAAATAATCACATTCTACCTGTAGAATATAAGGTGTATAAGATAGGTTATATATATATATATCAATAAAAATATATTTTTAGGATAATGATATATTTTAACTTTCTTTATATTAACTCCTTCAGAATTCAGGTATCTGTGACAGAATTGATCTCTACTAAATGTTACAGTGGTTGACGATACTTGATACAGATGTACAGAAACTTTATCCCTTTATTTTCGCATGTAATGTATTATTTTCACAAAAAAAGTTGTTCGTGGGTAACTAAGTAACTCTTAAAATATATATTATGATACAGTATAATATTTAACATTACTTTGTCACATAATTCTCAAGTCTAATAAAATCAAAATAATTGGAATGACTTTACTATCACCCCTTTCCCACTAAATTATCTTAACCGACTAAATAAAATAAATGGATGAAGTGAGTACAAATACACCAAAATCTTAAAGTACCATAGCCAACCAGCCGAGAATGAGACAGGAGCCTCCAATTGGTGTGAGCCGACGTAAGCACCTTTCACCAGTGAAGGCGTGGTAATAGCATGTGCCGCAGAAAAGTCCCATGCCAACTATGAAGAAAGATCCAGCCTGTAAATTTTTCAACAAAATCATGATTAATAATTAAATCTGAGTTCTTTCTTTACAACAAAAAATCCAATAAAGTAAATTTTCATATACATAATGTAATGAGGCCGACCAATGTTTTTTCTGGACATCCTAAAGTGATCTACAAGTAAATACAAGAAAATCTGCATTTTTACTTTTTTTATATTTGCAGTGAGAGGGCGAGATGAAAGTGTGCATTTTTGTGTTAAATTATTTAAAAACGAATTTGGTCATGCTGTGACATCACGAGTCAAAACTGCTTTAGGCCAGACTTGAAATAAAGACTAATATAACTTAAATATTCTAAGCTTTACTGTCAAGGAGGTTTTAGTGCAATATTTGCATATGTTAGTAACCCTGATTGAATTATTACAAATTAATTGTGTATTTTTTAAAATGTATTTTTTTTCCTATTCTATGGATGAAGAAGAAATACATCAAACCTGTAACATCATGTGATCAGTGTAATTGGAAGGTTGATTATTGAGATATACTGATAAAAAAAATACCTACAAATGAATAGTACTTATGCAAAAAGGGTAGTTTAAATTTGAAGTATAATAATTTTAATGGTGCCTCAGATAGGAAAAATATTTAACAGAAGAAATAAAAATCGTAAGCCCATACTAACTATATAGGGTCTTCTGCAAAGTGGCACTGTCATGAGAGCAAGGGTGTGTAGGAAGTGGAATCTATTGGATGTTTCAAATATTTTCTTAAGATCCTCTTTGGTTTCCGTTTCGGGGAAAGTGCGGTGAGCTCCCATAGCTCCGAGAACCACAGCACTGGCTCCGCTGAGTCCTGCTAGACGCACAAAAGGCCCAGCTTCCTGGGCTAGCTGCCATAACGACATCCTGATAACAATTGACTGAGGAGCTTCAACTGGCTTACTTTTAAACACACCCTGCAATTGAATAAGATTTATCATTAAGAGAGTAGTCATATTGGTATTTGATAGATGATATCCTAATCTACGTATCTGATAGTAAATCGAACTTACTATATTGCGTAAAACATTCATAGCTCCTTCTGTCACCGTATTAATCATAAGAGTATCGAGCAGATTGACCATACCTTTACTTTTTAGCTGCTAATTCAACAATGAAAATAAAATGTAAGCACTTACAGCTTGTAGGTGCTACAAATTGCAACTTTTATTTTTTTTAAGACAGCAAATCAAATGTCTGATGACAAGTGACAGCGGAGTGTGTTTTTAATTTTATTTCAATATATGCCGTCGGCTTAAAACTATTTGCCAGTGTCAAGTTAAAAAGGCGGGAAATAAAATTTTCGTTTCTATGTTCAACACCGTATTCCTAAATCGTCAAGTCTAAAGTCTAGTTAAAGTTGATTCTTGGTCTTGGTCTTGCAGCAAGTCTCGCAATTACCTATTAGCCTATTGCTATTTATTAATCGTTACTTTAGATCTTAGAACAACGTAACAGAGTAGGTACATTTAAACTTGAATTAACATAGCCACAGTAAAGAGTAACCAAATTAATAAATGTCTAAATGTTTAATGAGTAATTCGAAAAATCAACTGACGGGCGGGGGTTGAACCCACGACCTGCGATCCGTGCCGATGCTTTAACCAACTGAGCTATGGTGTCCCACGACGTTTACATTTAATAAGCTTATAGGTCTCATAAACGGTCCGGTTTTCCTTCAGTTCGGCCTGAACGGATGCAAAATCGTATCGTCTGTGTACAATTTTGAGATCGCATCAGTCGGCTGTTCTACCGTTGACTAAAGCGATACGTTCCAGTGTTGCCAACTCTGTTTTTGCGAAACTTCTCTTTCTACGTTTTCTACTTAAATAGTACCGATAACTATAAAAAGCTACTAAACTTAGGAATACAAATACAAAGGACATACATACACATAGGACACAAAATCCCTAAAAAAGCTTTTAGGAATTTTGTGTTTACAAAATGCAGTATTACAAAAAACATTTTCAGTTTTAATATTAAATTGAATAATAAGTGTATAGAAATTAAATCGGTAGTTTTAAGCGACTTACGGACGCGTGCTATCATGTGCTATTATGATAAGGTGTCATAATAGCAGATAGTAGCAGGCCATTTTTCATATTATGATTACTGTCTAGCTATTTTCTACAAAACCACCACTAACAACTAAATTCCTACTAAAGAGAGTATAAAATACAACATTTAGTAGTAAAACTTTGTAAAACATCTAAGTTGGCAACATTAATTCCGACGAACGGATGGACTGAACGGTAATATAATTCGAGTGTAAAATAAAACCGGTCAAGTGCGAGTCGACAAGAGGGGTTCCGTACAAAACGGAATAAATCACGTTTGTTGTATGTGAGCCATAAATTTTTATTTTATTCTGTTTTTTAACCTACCTACATTATTTGTAAAAATTTCAACTGTCGAGCTATGACGGTATAAGAAGGATAAGATACAGCCTGGTGACAGACGGACGAACAGCAAAGTCTCGGTAATAGGGTCCCGTTTTTACCCTTTGGGTACAGAACCCTAAACATGGCATGTGGTCTAAAGAATATTTATTAGTTCATTGAAGTATTTAAAACTTAAGAGCCACTATAGTTGATAAAATCTAAAGACTATTACTATAAAACTAAGAGAAATGTTTTCTATAACATATTACTGGAAAAATGTATGACACAATAAGTCGGTTTCGTCGATAGCGTGACTACAGTTACAGCAAAATACAATTAATAATTAAAATAATAGCATAAACCAAGAGCATGTCACGACATGTCTAAGAAGGGTTCCGTAACTATCAACGCGCAATAGATTTTCTATGAATTACTTCAAAAGCTATTGTCATAAAGTTATTACAGAAGCTAGGAGAACGGCGGACAGACAGACGGATAGGCAGAGCGGAATTATAAGGGTTCCTTGAGTATTACGCAACCCTAAAAACACGTCCGAAGTTCGCGGCAATTTTCCGTATATATGTTCGTTTCCGTTCAGGCCGAACCTTAGATTAATTAAAACGGCATGAAAAGTGAAGCAAATCATACTAAGCCATATCGGCTCAGTTTGTTCGAACGACCCGTCAGTTGTCAAGGTCAAGCGTTAGTGCATACATTAAGAAAAACTAATATTAGGTCATAACATATGAAATTGGCGTTTTGTAAAGGAGGAACATAAAGTCGATTTTTTTTAAACATAATATATTTATTTAATTAAAGTATATACTATTGCTATCTATGGACTTTTGCCATCTCATAGGTAATTCATTGATTCCTTTACTAAAAAAACCATTCGGACAGGAATCAATAAAATCTTTGAAGACGCTTTGGACTGCCCCATCAGAGTTGAATTATTTCCCTTGCAAAAAGTTATCCAAATTACAAAAAAAAAAGGTAATCTGTTGGAGCATGGTCCGGGGAGTACGGTGGATGTCGTAGACATTCCAATTGAAGCTCCTCTAATTTGGTAGCCGTCTGTCCTGAAGCAGCAGTGGCTTAGAGCAAATGACCAACCTCGGTTGTTTAGCAGCTAGCTTTTCCATCATGATTTACAGTTGCTGGCAAAAGACATCTGCCGTAATCGTCTGGCCTGATTTAAGAAAGCTGTAGTGAACGACACCGGCACTAGTGCACCAAACGCTCACAAGTAACTTTTTTTGAGTCAATTTTCGCTTGGGGCAGGCTTTGACTAGTTCGCCAGGGTTCAGACATTGTGATGAGCATTTCCGATTATCGTACAGGATCCACTTTTCATCACAGGTAATGATTCGATTAAAATCCCTTCATTATTGTGCCGGTTGAGTAATGTAACGCAGCAGTCGACTCGCGTTTGTCGGTTTGCTGCACTCAATTTTCAAGCTTTTTCACCTTACCAATTTGCTTCAAGTGGATTAAAACAGTTTTATCACTCACATCGCAGCCTGCAGCTAACTCGGACGTGGTTTGCGATGGATCCGCTTCCACAATAGCCTTCAATTCTTCATTATCAACTTTGGTCTCCGGCTGTCCACAGGGCTTGTTCTGCAGGTCGAAATTTCCAGAACGAAAACGTTGGACCAAAAACGCACTGTGTTTTCTTTTGCGACACCGCCGCCATACACATCATTAATCCTTCGAGCCGTTTCTGCAGCACTGGTGCCACGGTGGAACTCGTACTCGATAATAATACGATTGCAATTTAAGAGCAACAAGCCCATAAAACTGTACACACTCCACAACTTTAAAGTTTTCTTTGTGTGCGTGTCGGACGTGCGTCGCGTCGGTATGTAATGCTTACGCCTACAACAAACTTATCGTACAATGTAAAGCAAGACAGTTGCTTTACATTGTACGATGAGTTTGTTTGAAGACTATCTAGGCGTTATTAATCTAAGGGCCGAACTGACGTCAGTTCAGTCGGATGCGATATTTTCCGTGCTCGAATCCGTTCAGGCCGAACTGACGTCAGTTCTAACTGAAACAATCGGCCTCTGTGGCCTCCAGTGCTAAAACATGGTTAAAACATAAAAGGCGGTTATACGTTCGGCTGTATATATATTTTTTATTTATTTTTTATATTCAACGATTACTCCGCCGTCTGTGGACTGATTTTCAACATTCTTTTTTGATGTATGTATAGGGTATAATCTCAAATTGGTCCTTTTGATAATGATAATGATGATATTATAATAGGTACTTCTCATAGTATTTTACACCGACACGAATATCTTTGAACATCTCTGCCGTTTATAGACCGATTTTCAAAATTATTTTTTTGATATAAAGGGTATAATCCGAAATTGGTCCCGTTATCACCAAAGTTGTGACCTAATGATGGCATGTGTACATATGAATCGAGGGAAGTTCTCGAAATTTATATGTACACATAAAGTGATTTTTTCTTTTCTAAACTTTTTCTGAAGTAACCCAAGCATATGCTACCAAAAAGTAAGATTTTGCACCAAGGTGTACCCTGGATCCAAAAGCGCTGAACAGAACTCCTCAGTCTTTAAGGATACCTACACGTTTGGAAATTTCGACATTGTTAAAGAACTGCAAGCATATGCCATTATGTAACTTACATAGTGGCATATGCTTGCATGGAATACATTCGATAGTTTATTTTAAAAGTTCTTAAAATATGTTAATAATAATATAACTAATATGACTAAAAAGGGAAAAGTTATTATTTTTAAATAAAAATTAAACCGACCTCCAAAGTAAAAATACACAAAAAAGTATGAAATAAATCTTACTTTCTAAATTTGGCTAAAATTGTAACTACCTAACTACTTATTTCTCTACACAATCTTCATTATTTTGAAGTCGGTATCAGCCAACTTAAACGTGAGCTCCATAAAATAATGATTTATCAGGTTATTGTTTGGGCTGGTACCGACTTAAAAATAATGAAGATTTTGTAGAGAAATAGTTAAAATTTTATACAAATTTAAAAGGGGAATTATTTAGAAAATAAGATTTATTTCATAATTTTTTGTGTATTTTTACTTTGGAGGTCGGTTAATTTTTTGTTTAAAAATAATAAAGAACATTATCTGTCTAGAAAGAGATTGATAGACCATAAATGAAATGGATTAAAAGAGGCGCGTGTATGTAGGTACTTCCGAATAGCTGCAAAATTTCTTTGAGAGGTCAGTTTTTTTTCTGAATATATGGCTTCGGCTTATAACCATTTGCCAGTGTCAAAATAAAAAGGCGGGAAATAGAACTTTCGTTATAATTTTCAACACCGTATTCCTAAATCGTCAAGTCTAAAGTCTAGTCAAAGTCCAAATAAATACTCAGTGAAGTCAATGAGTCATTTCAGTCGATTCAGTAAAGTGGTAGAAGCTTTACTGAAAGTTCCTAGGGAGTTTTGGCGGGAAACACAAAATAGTACGTTTTTAGAAGTTATACCACTTGCCCACACTTGTGCACGTTAGGGAATATTTAATGGTTAATATTCTACCAATATTACACATTAAGAACCGAAATAACACAAATTCATGAGGAAATACAAATTCCACAACGTCACCCATTGAACTCCCTGGCAAAATTCCGTAACCCACCTTTGATGATGCCGACAACAAGGCGCCGCGCACTATCAAAGTGCCAACGGCCAAAACTAGGGATGCACTCTTTTTCCTTTTATGGATATTTTCATTCGCTATGTATGTTTATGGTATTGTTCGTAATCGCATGTCCAATTTTCCAAAAAAAAAATTTTTTTTGCGTCTCATATAGACTATAGAGTCCCTAAGCGTCTATACTCCCTGAAACGACACTCCGTCCTAACAGCAAGGCGCAAGAGTCTCGCAGGCTTAGTCTTGTTCTTGCTCAAATCTTGCACGGTCAGTCTTGGTCTTGGTCTTGGAAGAATGCAAGAACAAGACCGAGACTGCAAGACCAAGACAGATTTTGGGCAACACTAGTGAGATGTATAGTTTTTGAAAAAAGGGCATTTGAAAATTTAAAAATGTTTACCTCAAAATTGTACCTTTACAGACAATTTTCCTGCAATTCTTTAGTATTTAGTGAAAATATTTAATCAATATTGAGGGAGGAGTGGGTTACTCCTCCTATCTACTTTCCCCTCCCCCCTCTCCTCCCCCAGAAACCTGTTGAGGATTTCAAATTGCATTTCTTAGGTATGTTTCTTAACATTAGCCGGGAAATTGTTACGGGTAATATAAATGAAAGAGGTATTACCGAGACAAATATATTAAAATAATATAGGGGTCGTGGGCAGAAGGCCGAAAAGTCTGGTTTAGACTCTTGGTGTCTGTGGGAATCGGAGGGGCTTTAACCACGGGGGCACTTAGCTGGGTCCAGGAGTGTAGCACGTGGCGAGAGCGAGTTGGGGCTCCAACTTCCGGTAGCGTCTCTCTGTTCACCGCGACGTAGATCGTCCAAGGGGCGGTGTAGACTGATTCCAAAACCAGTCAGTTCAGTCCGGAATAACTAGCGGCACTCAAAAATCCGGATGTGTGAAAACCAGCCACCAAGTCCATAAAAAAACGGTACCTTCAACTCTGAGTATAGGTCCCTGGAAAATCCGTAAAACGTGTGGATAGGAGTCCCATGGCCGGGGTGATCTAAACCCCAAACGATCAAAATCACGGGCTGTGTGACTATCACAAAATAAAGGGTAAGCAAAATAAAAGATGATATACAAGAATAATTAAAGCATGGATACAAATATCCTAATATTATAACAATGCAAGAACAGAAGGAATGAGCCACGTGCTCATTCTATCCGGTTCCGGTTTGGCCGATTAAATTTTGACATCTAATTTTACAAGGTGCTAATTTACATGAAAAAATAATGTGTTTTATTACAAGCGTGATTTACCAAATATTCACAACACAGATATAAAAAAAACTCACCGTGAAAACGGGATTAAGAATATATAATGATACACTTGTACCCCGAAAAACTTGACTAAATGGATTCAGCAAAAGAAAGAACTGTCACCTTGCAACAGCCCCTAAATACCCTTAATATCATATTGTGTTTTTCTTTAGATGACAACTAGCGGTAAAGCATAATCCATATTATGCCACAATAAAGAAATATTGGAGATGAAGCTTGATATGTAATCAAAAGACAAAACCAAGGAATATTTGGTTTTATTCCAAATAAAATGCTACATATATTTGTAAATCATGTCAAGTTATGACAATTACATGAGACATTGATAATAAACAATCTAAAAACATTAAAAGAGGTCTAAATGTACACTACAAAGCTCCAGTTAGAAACGTTTGCCAATAGATGGCGTTGTCTAGCATAAATTAGCTATTATAATTAGCAATAACAGCTAATAGATGACGCTAGAAGCGTTGATATTAGCGATAATAACTACGTTAAAAATGAGCTTTGCTACAAAATGCAGCCTAAAAAGATAATTTAATGTCAACTAAGCAGTTGAAATAATTGTTTTTCAAGACATTTACTAAAATTTACTTTAAAATTAATTTTAAAAAGGATTTTTCAAAACATTTAGTATTGAGAATAATACAGAGGTATATTTTATAAATAATAAAAACAATAATATGAACGTATTGAACGCGATAAAAAAGTTCTAACCTAACCTAGCCCAAAACTACACAAACGTTATGTCACGCCGGTTTTTGTGAGGCCGTGCTACCACTCCGAAGGCGTTTTGAACGTGATAAAAAAGTTCTAACCTAACCTAGCCCAAAACTACATAAACGTTATGTCACGCCGGTTTTTTGTGAGGCCGCGCTACCACTCCGAAGGCGTTTTGAACGAGATAAAAATGCTCTAACCTAACCTAACCCGAAAATACACAAACGTGAGGTATTTCACGCCGGGTTTTTTTGAGGTTGACGTGTTTTTTACAATTAATTTATTTTATATTATTTACACATAAAACGAAATTTATATATAATTTTATTAAGAAACAAGCATTGTTATACACATTTTAGTGATAAAAATAGATATACGTACCTAAGTAACTTTTGTAAAAAACGTGAAAAAAATATTAAAATTTTAATGACTAAATAGGCTATAAAAAGTAAAATACTCATTTCCTTGCCCTAAAATTGGTACCAAAATGATAGGGTAAGTACCCCCCATAAAACCCAACCAGAACGAGAAAGACCAGTTCCATTAACTTCGTCGGCTTATATTAGGCCATGAGATAGATCCATTAGTACTAGTCATTTTCTTTTAATCGATTGTTTTTGTAAAAGTTAAAATTAATGTACAACGTACATAGTACATATCCATACGGGCGGAGTTGGCGGTCGGAGGCGGGCGCGCGAGGGGTAGGCCGCGCAAACACGTCCCCCGCGCCCGCGCAGGTGCGAATAGAGAAAATCAGCTGATACTAGTACTAGCAGCTGTACCGTATGTAGGAAATAAACCACGAAAATTGCATAGATTAATAACAATCTTATTTAAAGTTAGATAGCTCCGTGGCCTAGTGGGTAGACAGGTTGATTGGCACTCAAGAGAGTGCAGGTTCGATTCCCAGGTTGTGACGTGTACCAATGAGACTTTCAGATCTCAAGTACATTATACGGACGCTCTAACGGTGAAGGAAAACATCGTGAGGAAACCCGCACATGGTTGCCCCCAAACGTATTGACCAGTCTTCCTCTGGACTGACTGACTATGCTGTGAGAATGCCGTATGTTCTTGGGCAACCATACGACATTTCAAACCAACTGTCCCAGGCACTACAGTTACAAGAGTGGTCACTTCGCTCGGAGAATACTGTATAAATCATCCAATAACGGCAGTGGCGTGCACAGGATTATGACACTGGGTATGCGGCGAAGTACTCGGTCGCAAAAACTTTTTCGTTTATAGATTTTTAGCATAGCTACAGCCAAGCGACGGATCTCTAAGTCGAAACCATGCCAACAGAACAAGTCTTAGATGTACTACTATTCATGTACATCTTCTACGGCAACGCAGACAAAACAGCGATCGATCGTCGCGGCGGAAGAAATTCTAATAAGGAAAATAATAAGCATATTTTAAAATTTTCACATATTCAAGGTTCCGGTTACTTGAGATTACTATATCCCGATGTAAATAAACGCAAGATTTCGGCCACCTCAAATATCTTATCCAAGTGAGTGAGGCCGCGGAATAGAAATTATTTAAATCTGAATATCCCGAATCAGTCCACACTGTACTAGAATTACTAAATAATATGCAAGGAAAACAATATAATTTAATCGTGTGTACACAACCACACAGCCAGTTATACGTTTCATAAATTTTAACATGAAATTTTCGAGTTATATTATTTTTTTGCTGGTTTAATTGTTGTAACTCGGGTACACACCTACCTTTAGACAGAATTTGAATCTTTTCACTAAATGACAATTGTAAGAACTTGTTATTTTTAATTTTTAATAAACACACATTATCAACGCAAACCTCACAATCAAATAACATTTTTAAAAAATCAACAAACGCACTAGTAAAAGCAAATCACTACAATTATTATAGAAACTCAGTAAGAAACTGTTAAATGTACACACTTTCAAATGTTAAAATGAAAAATCTTTTAAGAAAACTATAAATAAACAGGAGCGATTAAATTTTAAACAATGCTTATCACATGAAATATGCAATATGGCCCCCGCGAAACACAAAACGTTTCTTCTATTTAAACAAATAAAACCTTCTAAACAAAAATGCATAATGTGCATACGTGATTTATTAGATTCGCGTCTTATTATTTTTACTCGGATTATAGGCAACGAATAATTTCCGTCAAGCCAGTTCGGCGGTTTTCGGAAGCGATCGGATAGCCGAACCGAAGCCGAGAGCCATCGCCTGCCGCATGAGTTACCGCTATATAATCATGTCGATATTCATGGGTGTGTGCGTTTGCGAAGTATGAAAATTACACATACATGCGATGATTTGTCCTGCAGAACGCAACGGCATGAGTTGCTATTTATTAAATATTAGGCGTTTTTAAGTTATTATATTTTTTAAATTAATTTATTTACTACTAAGGCGGGTCAATAAGTCCGTGACTTTTTGAATTTCTAACCTCCTTACTGAAAAAGCAACACTACTCCTGTCAACAGGCATCTGTCAGTTGACTCCTATCAAAATTTGAACTTGCTGCGTCAGTTAGTTTGTGTTTTACAGCAATCTTTATCAGACTATCCAGTAACTTAAGGAAACAATGGAAAAAAGTGAATTTCGTGTGCTTATTAAGCATTATTTTTTGCGAAAAAAAACCATTACCGAGACCAAGGCTAAGCTTGATAAATACTATGGGGACTCTGCACCATCGATTTCAATGGTAAAAAAGTGGTTACTGAATTTCGTTGTGGCCGTACAAGCACTGAAGATGCCGAACGTCCTGGACGCCCAGTTGAGGTCTCTACACCCGAAACAATCGAAAAAATTCACGATATGGTGTTGGCCGACCGAAGATTAAAAGTGCAAGAGATTGTGGAAGCCATAGGCATCTCGCATGGCTCAGTGGTTTCAATTTTGAATGATCACTTGGGCATGAGAAAGCTTTCCGCAAGATGGGTGCCGCGTTTGCTCACAGTCGACCACAAACGCAATCGTGTAACAACTTCACAGGAAGGTTTGGCGTTGTTTAATCACAATATGGAGGAATTTTTTAACCGTGGACGAAACATGGACCAAACAACAGTCAAAACAGTGTGTTTCTAAGGGTGAATCGGCGCCAAAGAAGGCCAAGGTGGGTTTGTCAGCCAATAAAGTTATGGCGACTGTTTTTTGGGATGCACGTGGGATAATCCACATTGACTATCTTCAAAAGGGAAGAACAATTAATGGGGAATATTATGCCAACTTATTGGACCGCTTCAATGAGGATTTGAAAACAAAACCGACCTCATTTGGCCAAGAAAAAAGTTCTTTTTCACCAAGACAATGCAAGGGTGCACACATGTGCAGTTGCCATGGCAAAAATCCATGAATTGGGCTATGAATTGCTCCCACATCCACCCTATTCTCAAGATTTGGCTCCGAGTGACTACTTCTTGTTCCCAAACCTGAAAAAATGGCTCGGTGGAAAAAGATTTGACTCCAATGATGAAGTCATCTCGCAAACAAAGGCCTATTTTGAGGACCTCGACAAATCATATTTTTTGGAAAGGATAAAAAAATTGGAGAAGCGTTGGACAAAGTGTATAGAGTCAAGTACAAGTACAAAGTATATAGTCTCAAGGGGGACTACGTTGAAAAATAAAATGATTTATTTATCAAAAAATCTGTGTTTTATTCCAAAAGTCACGGACTTATTGACCCGCCCTCTTATTATTTAATAAGCCGTATCTATCCGTAGCCGTATCGTATATAGCTCGCCGTATTAATTAAAGTCATCTAAAACGTACGAACGTTTTATTAAAATATCTGTGAATGACAAGTAAAGCACTGCATTTCTGCCTACAAGGAGCGCACGCCGCTGAATAACGGATGAAAAGGCATCAGTTTATTTAAAGTTCTAATAACATTCAAGTACCTATTTACTAACTTTTGTGAAGTTAACATATAATTACTTTGAATTTTTTATTTTTATTATGAAAAATAAATGAGATAAGGTAACATACAGTTAAATCGAACAGCGAGTAGCAACTGGCCTACCGTGCCGACGTCTAAGCATTTAAGCCACACTGCGGGCTCCAAGACGAGGATCCCGGCACACCGTCTAAAATTTGCTCCTCGATATGGTACGGGAGTCTAAAAGATGGCGGGTATGAGTATAATATCACCCCCGGTAAATCCTCAATGCCTCTGCGACATTCGCAAATGCTTCACATAAGCACATCATCATCATACCATAGTAACGCGTGGTATACGCGTATGGCGAAGGCATTTTAGGATAAAAAATCACACACAAGTCACAAACACGAAAAACAAGTCAAAACAAACAAAACAGTTAATACTTAATACAAATAAAACATTGTTTTAAACACTTACGGATTGTGTCGCGGTGCACTTTTCTTTTTTCCGACGTTTCGGCTACTTTCCAGCAGCCGTGGTCACGGAAGGACTGAGGTGTCAATTGTCCTATTTGTCGAAGTTGTTCAAACTACCCGAAGATTCTTCAATTATTATTTGTGTTCCGATCCACGCAAAACATACTAACAGTATCTTGAAGCCGCGGTGATTTTAAATTACATTTTATTTTGTTAATTATTGGATTCCAACTAGATGGCAGCACCCAGCCATCTTTCGTGTTTAAAATTAGGGTACTTTTCAATTTCTATAGCCTCGCTGGAAAGTAGCCGAAACGTCGAAAAAAAGAAAAGTGCACCGCGACACAATCCGTAAGTGTTTAAAACAATGAACAATATTCGCGTAAACCTAAGAAAATAAATAAAACAGTTATTTAAACAAACGAAAGTCAAAATAAACAAACGAATATTAAAACGAAGATAAGAAGTAGATAATTAAAAAATAACACGGAACGTCACTCCAAAACCCGGGTTTACACTTATAGCCAACTAACCAAACTGAGAAAATGATTTTATGTAAAAAACATAGGCATGTGTCCAGAAATGTATCGATAGTTTTTCATGTCAATAAATTACTATTTAATTTGAATTCGCATTGATTTGTATGAACTACTGGAGGCTCAAGGCGCGTAAAAGAGCGAAGAGAGAGTCGCGTGGGAGAAGATAATCGCATGCCATCAGGCGATCTGTCTGCTCGATTGCCGGTCATAAAGCATAAAAACCCAGCTTGATATAAAAACAGTAACTTATTTATTACAAAAAACTAAGGAAAAAATCATATCAAACAATAAACTAATTTAAATATCGACTACGTACACGTAAATGTTTCAATTTTCATAGGTCACATCACTTAGCCTAGGTAGTTTTTGAAAGAGTCGAGCGGGTTTTTTGCCGGGGAGTTCAATGGGTGACGTTGTGAATTTGTAATGTTTCATAAATTTGTGTTATCTCGGTTCTTAATGTATAATATTGGTAGAATATTAACCATTAAAATATATTCGTTCACGTGCACAAGAGTGGGCAAGTGGTTCAACTTCTAAAAACGTTTTATCTGTGTGTTTCCCGCCAAAACTCCCTAGGAACTTTCAGTAAAGCGTCTACCACTTTACTGAATCGACTGACATGACTCATTGACTGTACTGACTATTTATTTGGACTTTGACTAGACTTTAGACTTGACGATATATGAATACAGTGTTGAAAATTGAAACGAAAGATCTATTTCCCGCCTTTTTTACTGGCAAATAGTTTTAAGATAAGCCGACGCCATATATTTAAAAAAAAAAAGAGTCGAGCGGCACGCTTTTGATATTTGCCGCCAAAAAGCCGTGCTGTGGCCGCGCGCGCCGCCTCGCAGCCCGCGCCCGTGCCGAATAGTTGCGGTTTTTCTCTCGAGATAAAAGGTTGTCGTCTGATTCGAGTTTCACTATTAGGTCTTTTTTAAAAACGTAGTCTTCTGTTGTTAAGTTTCAAAGATACGTGTATTGATTTATGGCACTAGCAACGATTTTCAAATTTCAAAATGCAACAAAAACACTTTCTAACAACATTAAGTTTTAACTTTTAACGTGACACTTTGCCGCGATCACCTGATGATCGATAGATTCCATGAACTTAGTACTAGGTAGACTTAATACCTACTACCTACCAGCAGTATTTCAGTACTTCTTTCACGTAACTATTAGCCATAGTTTTACTTATTATGATCGGTGTAATGACGTACATAACTAATTATCATTAATAATAATTTACTAAAGCTACTTCTTGCACCCTTTTATACACCTACTTAGTTTCATTGTTACCTACGTCTACTATCTTTCGGTTATTGTCGTTTTTCAAATACCGTCTGTAATTTCGATAGAAAAGCGATGTTTGCCGTTGGACATTAAGAATTTAGTTACACTGTACACAGGGTTCGTTATTTGTCAAGCAACATTTCGTGCGTAATACGAACTACACTGCAGGCGGTATAGATCAGGGATTCCTAAAGTGGGTTCCGTGGGATAGTCATCAAGGTTCCGCCAAAATTATTTGAAATTATACGTCGAGGCGGCCGGCCCGTGCATCAACTGACGATACATTGACCGGCGAGCGTAATGAAATAAATTACATTGCGTAATGAAGTAAAAATAGTAAAATTTTAGATTTTAATAAAAAATCTACTTCTAGACAGATTGTTCTTATGCTTAAAAGGTATAAAATAAAAATAACTTTTTTGTAATGAGAAAAGGTAGTATAATCATATCCCAAAGTTCATGGAAGTGGTCTTCTGGCACCCTATACATATATAATTTCAGGTTACCCCTATTCAACAAATAGGGGTAGCCTGAAATTTACGCCTACCCTCAAATTTAAACCGCTATCTTATCCTGCATTACCGCTTATTATGCATTTGTGTTTTGAAAACCGTAATTCATTTGTTTTTTCCTCAAAAAATTGAAATATCGTATTATTTTCGAGTACGACTTCCACCGTGGCACCAGTGCTGCAGAAACGGCTCGAAGGATTAATGATGTGTATGTGTGTGAGTGCGTTTTTGGTTCCAACGTTTTCGTTCTGGAAATTTCGACCTGCAGAACAAGCCCCGTGGACGGCCGGAGACCAAAGTTGATAATGAAGAATTGAAGGCTATTGTAGAAGCGAATCCATCGCAAACCACGTCCGAGTTAGCTGCAGGCTGCGGTGTTAGGCTAATTGGGAAGGTGAAAAAACTTGAAAGGTGGTACCTCATGAATTGAGTGCAGCAAACCGACAAACGCGCGTCGACTGCTACATTACGTTACTCAACCGGCAAAATAGTGAAGGGATTTTAAATCGAATCATTACCTGTAATGAAAAGTGGATCCTGTACGATAATCGGAAACGCTCATCGCAATGGCTAAACACTGGCTGGCCAGCCAAAGCCAAGCCAAGCCAAGCGAAAATTGACTCAAAAAAGTTACTTGTGAGCGTTTGGTGGACTATTGCCGGTGTTGTTCACTACAGCTTTATTTTATTTTACAATTTATGTACACAAAATAAATAGGTAAACAAAAATAACTTAAAAATAAAACATTTTGTATAAAGGTACATCTTATTCCAAAATGGAATGTCTTCCAGAAGACCAGTATAAAGGAATAGTTGACTAATGAAAAGCAAAAATTAGCGTGTATTTAAAGTTGTAAAAATTTAAAATAACTACATACATACAATAAAGATAAATAAATAAATACATATTAATTATATATATATATATATATATATATATATATATATATATATATATATATATATATATATATATATATATATATATATATATATATATATATATGTATGACTGAGATAGTATACTCTTAGTATCTTTTTAAATAATGTGAGAGTTGTACATTCACGGATCTCTGATGGAGCTCCAGAGTCTGGCAGAGTGTATTTATATTTGAAGCGTCTCGCTGTAGCGCATCCTGATCAATATTTCTGAAACTGCGAAGTAGTACGGATTGAGGCTTTCTTTTGGGGGGAACGGATTTTATAGGAAAGGAAAACAAGATCATGATATGAAAATGGGGCTGTAAGTTGACCGTGAATAGATATTATTAGGTGAAGAGATAACCATTAGGTCTAACTGAGAAGGGATAGAATTTGGAAAATAATGAGTAGTGGATGTTGGAAGTACGTGGAGATTATATGAAGATAAAAGAGACTGAAGCTTAAAAGAGCGAGAATTATTTTTAAGTAAACATGTGTTGAAATCACCCATCATTATAACGTGACTGTAGGACATACAATGATCATTAAGTAATTTGTCAAGGCAATCGAAGTAGTCAATGTTCATATTAGGGCTGTACAAAACGACAAGAAGTAATTTGCTATGGTGTGACGTAATTTCTAGGACAAGATATTCGACTGATTCAGTGTAAGGAGAAGGAGACATGTCGACAATTTTATGCTGAATATCAGAGCGAAGATAGACAGCAACCCCGCCACCACCTTTGCCAATTCTATAGTTTCGTATGAGAATGAACCCTGGAAGAGAGAACTGAGTGGATTTTAGACTAGGTTTCAGAAAAGATTCCGAAATCAGAATGGCATCAATATGTGTTGCACTAAAGGATGCCATGATATAAGTGTAGTGGCTGGGAACGCTTTGTGCATTTATATGGACCACATTGAAATTGGATCTATAGTTGTCAAATACTGATGAAAGTTTATAAGTTTATAAGTTGGCACTTTTGTAGCTGCAAGAGGAAGAACACGATACAAAGCTACAATTTATGTCATTCAAATCATCATCACTGTTATCCATGATATGTACCTATTATTATAAAAATATTAAATATAATATATATATATTAGAAATTTGAAATTTTGCTCATGTGTTTCTAATATGACGGAGGCATCCACAAAGGAAGGATTTTTCGAATTTCAACCACCAAGGGGTAAAATAGGGGATAAAAGTTTGCATGTAACTTTTTATTCCTTCATATTTGCATGAAATTTTGTATGAATTGAGTACGCAAAAATAAAGAGTTAAGTACATATTTCAGCGTTTACTAATATTCGACCCCTAAGAGAGTAAAATAGGGGATGAAAGGTTCAAATTATTATTATATTATAATTAAAACCCAGTTTCACGCGGGCACCGATTAATTAATAATTACTACGTAACAGATAGGTACATCACTCCCATACAAAAGCGAAAATACCTACGCTAAAATAGCCTGCAAAATCTTAATAATAATATCGCAGCGAGAAAAAAATTACCATAAGCACGCGCATAATGATTCGAGATTGTGTTGCCGGCCGTGCGACTCACGTGTAAGCGCGCCATCGCACGAATTCGCCAGGGTTGTACCTATGAGGATTATTGTAATTTATTTGTCAATCAAATATGTTATAAAATGATTTATACATTTTTAACTTTCATTGAATTCTCGATTATTAAATTTTATAGTTAAAAATATAATTTTTACGCTTTCATAAGTAGGTATAATAATATGGAAAATATCAAAGCGGAGGAAAGAGGTCAAAAACTACTAAATTTAGTTGTTTAACTACTACACTGCAGCCATCCATTGCGCAATAATTACGTGGCATTTCGACGCGTAAGCGCGGGGCGAGTGTTCTGGCAGGTGTGCGGCGTGCGGCGGCCCTTTGTGGATTGTTTCGTAAAAGACACGCCGAGCGGTAGGCAAATAACGCGAAACATTGATCGAGTGACGAACGCCTGACCCGGGCGAAGCCGTGGGTAAATGCAAGTAGATTATTATAGTTATAAATAAAAGAAATTATTTATATTTTTTTATTAACAACACAGACAAGTAAATCATATAAAACACTTCTATACAACAATTATGTCTATGTTAAAATTGAAAAGAATGTCCATTCTAATTTCTTCTTATGCCTAAACTTTTTAACTAACTAATGAAGTAACTAAGTAATTTCTTTCAGTTTGTTTGGCTTTTCACGTCTATCTTGTCAGCAGGACAGCAGATACCGGCAAATCTGGAAAAGGAAATATGTTTAGGATTTCAACAGTGTAACTTATTTTAACCTTTTCGTTTCTGAGTTTGCTTAATATTTTTTTACAATACATCCACATAGTTACATGTAAAATTTAAAAACCTTACATAATAAAGCTTGCACTTTTGCTATGTTACAATGCTAAGTTACATAATAATACTACAGAATAAATTATAATTGTAATGTAAAAATTATTCTTTCAAGTTCTAACACCATTTCATCATTGCCCATATGAAATAAAAGCCTTCAAATTAAATTTACAAAAGCATAAAGATATTATTTCAAAGCTATCTTAACCAGAAACACTTTTTTTTCTCTCGTCTTCTAAGTACTATATATTCTTATTCCTACCAAATATAAGTACCTGCACAAAAAAGTCATAAAAAAAGGTCAAGCCGTTTCGACAGAGTTCCACAACAAACACGAGATTTGCATAAATGAAAACGATAAACATAGAATCTCACCCATCATTAACAGTACAGTACAAGTCTCGGTACTGGTCGGCGACGATGTCGCGCGCGGCGGCGCAGCGCGTGAGGTACACGCACGCGCCCGCCGCGCCGTCTATCGCGCGCCCGCAGCTCGCATCACCCTCCGGCCGCTTGGGACCCTGTAACATATAGTTTAATAGAGCACTAGCTTTTGCCCGCGTAAATACAAAGTGTGTTCCCACGGGAACACTATAGTTTTTCGGGATAAAATATAGCCTATGTTTAAATCCGGAGCCTAAACTATTGCCATACCAAATGTCATTAAAATTAGTTCAGTAGTTTTTGCGTAAAAGAGTAACAAACATCCATCCATCCTCACAAACTTTCACATTTTTATTATTATTATAAGTAGGATATGAGTTTAGAACTACAGTCTAAAGTAATACTTAAATACTACATCTAAAAAACCAAGTTACTTACACTTTCATCTTTGCTCAGTTTGAGGCTAACTTCTGTGCCGTTGACGTTCAGCAGGATAGCGTCGAGCGTGGAGTTTAACAGCTCCTCAGCCCAGCTGCATCCTTCCAGGTGATACTCTGACAACTTGTTGGCAGGCGCCGTTGTTGACGCCAGCGGAGTTGTCAGCAACGGTCGCGTACGCGTAGTCGTTAGCAGGACTAGGCCTGTGTCATAATCTAAACGCAAAGTGAAACATTAGTTTTGTAATAAAACCAAGATATTGTAATAATTCGTTGAAGATGAAATAAAAGTTCTTTATGTAAAGCGTGATCGTGTAAAATCAAATACAAACCTACTTATTTAGCTATTTATAAAACATATAAAAAATAGTAACTTTAGACTAAAGTTTGCTTCTACAAAATCTACTTGCAGAAGCAAGCGCAGTTCTATACATATATTTTTTTGAACGAATCCTCGATCAGGCTTTAAATAAAATAAATTAATACAATATATTCTAAAAACAATGACAATGACAGCACGTTTTATTATATGGGCATTATATGGAACTAGGTAGGTATATCAAATATTGTATGGGTCTACACGGTACATTTAAATCTACACCTTATTTGCTTATAATTATGTACTTACAAGACGAACTGCTATATTTTAATCTTATAATATATAATACATTATCTCACATCTTATTCTAGAAGTATTCTAGTGACTAAATACAATATATAACTATAGAATTATATATTAGCATACGTGATGGCGCGCCAGGCACAAACGGTGAACGGAACACACTCGGACTGGCGATGCCTGAACAAAAATATGACGGGTTCAAAAAAATTACACACATAAAACAATAGAAAAGTTAAACTCATTTTATATTACATATTTAAATAGCAGTAGTCACGATATTAAATATAGTTTTATAATTAAATTAAATGTTTGTTACATATCAAAATAACTTACCAGATTTAAAACTATACTGAGCGCTGCTACCGATTGCTGTAAGGCAGAAAATTCTTAATTAAAAAGACGGACATTACATAGGTATTTGTACAATTCTAAGGAGGCGGTTATACGTTCGACTGTATATACGTGGTACTTCTCATAGTATTTTACACCGACACGGAAATCTTTGAACATTACTTTGCCGTTTGTAAACCTATTTGCAAAATTATTTTGCTTTCGTAAATTAGTTCGAAGTTTGTCCCTTGGTCACCAAAGTGATGATATAACCTGATGATAGGATCCATGATAAATCGTGGGAGCTCTTCGAAATTTATATGGACACATATAAATTATATATATAGAGGCGCTATTTTCATAAAGCACCATACTCACGGTCCAGCCTGCAAATCCAGCGCCGGTTCTTACATAATGCCGTCATTAGTGTTATCAGTGTCAATAATTGAAAATGTTTGTCTGCAAGTCCGCTTGAAGGCCGCGGCATTGGATTTGCAGGCTGGAAGATCGGTCTGGCCCTTAATTAAATGTGCATTAGTTAATAGAAAATAAAAAAATATAATATCAGTTTATGTTAATTTATTTTTTCAATCATCATTATAATTTAAATAAATAAAAAATACTCACCATGGTGCGCGTACGCGCGTTTTGGGACTGAATCTGCACATAAAATAGCAATTTTTAGACACTTTAAATTTTAATCATCCCATTAGAGTAGGTAGCCCCGATGATTTTGTGAGCTTTTAAAAGCGAGCGAAGATGATGCCACAACGTGACTTGCTACTTGGATGTGACCAAACGAGAAAAAATTCGTCCTTGAACTTGAAGTAATTTTGATATTTGATAGCGCCCGTATATATCCTGCTATACCGTGCCCGGCCAAATTGAATGCACAGTGAGTTTTGAAAAGAGATATTTAAGCAAAAAGAGGGCGTGGATAAATTATATGAGGTATTAAGGGGGGCGGGGGAGGGTCCGCCCCCCCTAAATACCTCCATGTCCTCCTAACGTCCAGCCGAAACTCACCAAATCTCACTTAGAGGTAGAGGAAGAGGTATAATATATGTTAGCTGATCTCACATAATTTTTTATAGCGAGGAATAGCCTCAAACTACTTACGGTCAAAAAAATACTCTAATGGCCTGTTTCAATAACCTATCTACCAATAACTATTTGTTAGAAACGTCAAACATGTATCGCACACCGTCAAAATATTGAATGGCGTCTCACGAAATTTTTGAATGCCCCCAAAGCAGCAACAATTCGCCTTATTTCTACTGTCAGTGCTTGTCAGAGACGACGCTAACCGAATATCTCTTTTCAAAGGTCGATATGCATATTACATTTTCCTATTTTTATTTTGAATTAAATTTATTCTTGTTTGATCGAATGCCTCTTAATACGGAAACATATACCTATATAAAATATAACATAAACTTACGTAACACATTAATATTAAGATATTTAATATATATATTCCATATAAATGAAATGTGCTGTCATTGTCATGCCCAATTTCTCTTTTTGTCTTATCTATCATACAACACACATTCTACCAAAAAGAAAAATTTATATCTGTTAGACATATAACTAGGTGTCTGTATATGAACAGAAAATTATACAGAATGTTGTTAAACGTTTCTAAAGATTATTATGTAGGTACCGATTTTAATAACACCCTGTATGAGGTTTTGAATATAAAGCGGCATACTCACTGTTCAGCCTGCGAATCCAATACTTGAAGGCAAAATAAAAAATGATTGACACTCTTGACACTAATGACGGCCGTTAGTACCGGTGCTGGATTGCAGGCTGGACCGTGAGTAAGGCGCTTTACTCAACGTCTAGCCTGCAAATACAAGGGCGCGGACTGGTAGGTAAAAATTGTAGATGATTGACATTAATGACACTAATGACGCCCGTTAGTACCGGTGGTGGATTTGCAGGCTGGACAGTGACTGAATCATTTTAGTCTCACCCGCCACGTCCTCAGATTCGAACTTTTGCGGAGCCGAGTCCTGCGCCAGAGACAAAGCCGGGCCGCTGTACGATTCACCTATAGCATAACTCTATTTGTTAGCCTACTCTATGGTTAAAACTTATTGGACTACAGACGATGCCCGCGGCTTCGTGCGCGCAAAAGAGAATCCCGTAGGGACCGTACATTTATCCGCGACAAAAAGTAGCCCATATCCTTCCCCGTCCCCCCGGTCTAATCTATATCTGTGCAATATATCGTCAAAATCGGTCCAGTAGTTTTGTAGCCGATTCAATGAAAACAAACAAATATTATATATCTTTATAATATTAGTATAGTAGTATAATTAGTATATATGTAGATACCTATTCAAACACCTGGGCAGAGGAGGTCCTCTGCACAGGTGTTTACACAGGTCTTTCACCAACAAGGACAGTGTGTTTTTTATAATTCTAAAGATTTTTTTTTGTTTCTATTTATGCTTTCATGAAAAACAACATTCACATTTACTCAAACTTAGATTCGATCAAACAAGAATAAAACATCCAACAAAAAGAAAATATACATTTTAAATTAATTTTTAACTTTAAGGGTAAAACGAATTAAAATGAAATTAAAAAAAATGAAAAAAATAAAAATGAAAAAAATAAAGGTTAAACTTATTTTCGTTTGGTCGAATGATACATAATGTAAAGCGTACATTAACATAAACCAATATACAAAAATATATTCCAAAATATGTAATTATCTTAAGTTTAAAAATGTCTCAATATAACAGACTCATAATTTGCTAGTTCAAATCCATGCAAACATTTTTATAGTTTAATTGATGAATCCCTTATGCATTCTCAATATTCATGCTATGAGTGTTAATGTGACTATGAGAATATTATGCGCCATAGATGTGTAATATACAATAGACGTTACTCACTGGCGAAGGCGTACTGAGGCGCGGGGCCGGAAATGCCGTAGGCGGCGACGGGCGCGCCGCCGCCCGACAGCGGCTGGATGTAGCTGGCCGACCACGCTGCAAATATTTAATAATAGTAATTTAGATTAATAAAATAAAACCGGCCAAGTGCGAGTCGGACTCGCGCACGAAAGCTTCCTTACCATTATCTATAAAAACGGCAAAAAAAAACACATTTGTTGTATGGGAGCCCTCTTAAATATTTATTTTATTTGTTTTTTAGCACTTGTGGTTATAGTGAAACTTCAACTGTCCAACTATTCCGGTTTATGAGATACAGTCTGGCGACAGACAGACCAACGGACGGATAGCGGAGTCTTAGTAATAGTTTCCCGTTTTACCCTTTGAGTACGGAACCCTAAAAAGTATAAAAATGCCCGCAGTAGGGTAGCATAGTGGATTATAATATAATCCTCCTCATAGTTTAAGTTTTGCCACAAAAAATAAGTGATAATGATGTTAAAATATTAGAAGTACCTATACATAATAGATAAAAATGGTACGTGGTTGTGTCATGAATACGTCAGTCTATAAGTACGTTAGTTTATACGCACAGTGATTTAAATATGTACTTACGCCTGTTGTATGGTGATGCTGAAACAATAAAAAAGGATAATGTTACATTTTGTTAAATAAATTATTGGGGTGTGAAATAGATCCCTCTATATATTTATATTTATAAAAAGAAAAATGATTACTATGTTTTTGGTTTTCGCAACGTGAAAACGACATCTATCATTTGTCTAAGTATATTGCGTTTCCAAACAAAACAGTTCTAATCTCATTACGTAATTTACTAATAGATGTCGCTTTTCCGCAAACCGCCACTAGGGCAATTTATTGAACAATAAGTTAAGATAAATTTAATGAATTATCTTTTATCCCCCGAGTATGATGTATAATATTATTGTTTTTTTTTGTTCTTAAGTTTATAAAGTAAGTACAACTTACAATAAATATTTTTTGTGTCCGCGTATTTTAATTACCAGGCAGTAAATGTATAGCGACTTGCCGGTCTCCTTTGGAGCACAAGACTTTATGATATTTGCAGAATATAATAGTAATATGTGTGTGCCTTACCATTGTCGTCCACAGACTCGGCGTCCACGGCCTTGGTAGCGTTAGGTTTGACCACCACCAGAGATGTCAGTGTCGTCACGAACTCATACTGAAAAAACCAAATCAATATAGATGTGGGCTGTGGCTATGACATGGACACGGCATGTGAATACACAGCAAATTGACCTTTAATCCCGTCTGCTATTAACCGCATTCTATGTGTCACAGTCCTCATTTAGCGTAATTAATTAATTGATCCCTTAGCTATATAGAAGTGGAATCGGATTTTGCATAGATACGACAGGAGAGTGCAGGATAGATACAACCAAAATGTATCCCACAATTTTGTTTGTGGTTTTTTTGAGTGGTTAGTGGAAAGCATTCCAGTAAGCAATTTTAATGACAGAAAAATAAATTACCTGTAAAGCGATCTTCAGTGCTTTCTTCTCGGGACTGTTTTCAGTCTTCTGGTCGGAGTCGGACACGTCTTTCTCGTCTAACAGCTGCTTGACGGTGAGATACGCCCATAGCCTCTCCAGCGGTAAGTACTCAGACTTCACTTTAGACACCGGAACTTTGGCAGTCAGCTCGTATTTTTTCTGCAATTGTAACGTTTGGATTATAAACATCTCTTAAAATATGGTTTTACTACATGTGTGTATCCGACTTTAAAAGCATGTTAACGTCACAAGCACGTTTATACGCAACTGGTGATAATGAGTGCACCGCATCGTCAACCAGCTTGTGACGCCACACTTGTCATTGTTTGCGAATCGACGACGTTGCAAAGCCCAAACTCCTGCGACATGATATCTACAGTGGCTGCCATTTTGTCACAGATCAATATAGCCTGATCAGAAATACTGCAAACTTGTTACAGTGGAGTCATTTTAATAGGTAACATTTGACGTCTGTCAGTTTTATCTTCTTAGTGAGGTGACCTGCTTAAAAACATCGATTAAAGTAAATGAATCGATACGGACTTGAAACATATGTGAATTTTAAAAATCATCAGGCGAATCCCTGTCCCATTATTATTTTTTCTTTCGTAAATTTAAGGAACAACAATAAGACAAGTACATAATTTAACAAAAAAATTGCATTCATTCAGTTGAACTATCAGAACTGTTATTAGTATTGTCATCTTCATCACTGCTGTCAGCACTCAGAGATATTATTATTTCATTTTCAATAATATTGTCTATTCTCACATCTCGTTCAAAATCTTGTAAAATTATTTTCTTTGTTATATCTACGAATTTTCTGCAGTCTTCGGTAGTGACTTCTGCACACGCAGTTTGTAGCAGTCATAATTTTAGCAGTACTGAAGGGTGGTTCAGTATTGTTCCGTTCAGTATTTGTGCCCAAATAAGCTCGATGGCGTTATACTGGCAATGGTAGAGAGGCAATCGAATAACTTCGTGTCCATGCTCTAGGGCTAGTTCATCGATCACATAGCGGAGCTTGGACGGTTTAGTTGCTTTTACCAGATTTAACAACTCAACTTTTAATAAAGTTGGACTTGCATTTCTTTACACCATTTCTTACCAGCCACGAGACAATTTCTTGCTTTTTATTTGCTTGAGTTGGTTTATCAACTTGCACAGAATGATATGGTGCATTTAATTAATATAAATAATTATAATTAAATAATTTTCGATGGGTTTTCTAAGCTGACTAGCAGCTTCTCAAACCACTCTTTGAAAACCTCAAAGTTCATTTCCTCATGGTAATCACTTGTAGTTTTACGAGGCGAACGCGAGGAGGCAGTCTGGAATAAAACCTTGAGAAGCTGATCCCACGTGACATATAATAATATGAAACTTTTGAGGTGGAGTCCGCTGTATCATCGGTCCATGTTCGCGAAACCGTATGGTTCGCATTCAACCATGTTTCGTCAATAAACACGACATTATGCCAATCTGTAATTTTATTTACTTGACGTAAGAATGTTACTCTCTTCAAAAAAAACCTGGTCAGAAGAAAATTACAAAGAGCACACCAAAAACGCACAGTCACTTCGCACAACGACAAAAGACTGCGTCATGTAATGGCGACATGACATGGCGTCATCGACAGGCACTGGTGTTGCCAGCAACATCCCACCTAAATTGTACCTAACATCAATGATTTTTATATTTAGTTATTTCTTGTATTTTAATAGTTAGTTAAAAGAATAATAAATATAATTTTGTGTTATTATAATCACAACGTGGTTATTCATTTATGGTGATATTTCTTCACAAGTAATCATTGCATTCCATTCTACTTATCAGCTTTCGATTTTTAGAGACCATCCCTAGTGTTTAAAAAGAAAAAGGGTTAACTGACGCAAAATTGTAACGATGTTCAGTTCTTTAGATCAGAAACTGTTTATTATGTTTAGAATGGTTTATTAGTGAAAGTAAATCGTAAAATTACTCGTATCGGTCATTTTTACAAGAAATTTGTACCTAATCGTAATTGAAAAAAGTAAGGCAATTGTGCAGTTCTAACAAAACGAAAAAGTTTAAGTATTATTTTATGCACGCCGTTACAAGGTTACGTTGTTGTCAAATGTTACCTATTAAAATGACTCCACTTTATATTGTGGAAAGTTCACGGTACCAAATTGAAATGTCATTAATGTCAAATTTTCGAGATTTAACTAAACACATCCCAGTTCCGTAATGTTGCTGCAATCAAAAATAAAGCTCTCTCGGTGCGGGATTTTTATTTTCCTGGTCAGTCTTTACGTATCCTAGCAAAGCCGATAATTAGCCCAACTCCTGCGGCGCAATATGTAATGTCCGCCATCTTGTGACGTCACAGCTCAGTACGTACCCTGGCGAAGCCGTCGTCGACGCCGCAGTAGCCGAACACCTCCGGCGTGAAGTCCAACACGCCGTCAGACACGCGACCGGCCACCACCGCCTCTGAGCCGTCGTATACCGTGCGGAACTTGTGCTTCGTCAGCGAGCCTTCTTTGATCTGAAAGTTTAAATTATTCGTTAGTTTTTAAATACACTTTTAGACTGTTGACGCACTGTATTATTATTAGTGACAGAGTCGAATACTATTGACAGTGTAGCACATGCGCTCGTCGCCGCTCTACCCGTGTAGATAACGCCAAACTACTTACTTCGCATTGAGAGTTGCTACGAATGGGCCGCCCGTAGTGATACCTAAGCTTCACAGAAGACTAATGTAAATTTAAGTTTGAGTTGTGTTAAGTCAAGTGAGTCCAAGATCCATGCTCCATCGGAAATCCGAGCGTTACGTACCTGGTCGTCGGGGTATATGAACTTGACGTCGGCGAGCAGCGGCGAGGAGACCTAGCGGTAGAAGTCGCACAGCTGCAGCGCCGTGTCCGCCGCCGGGTATATGTGCCGCATGAGGCCGCGTTTGTAACGTAGATACATTTCCTCTCCGTAAAATCAATTATTTCGGCGCTATTTGCGTCATCTATGATTTGTATGCTTAATTATTTTAGTCATTCAGAGGCTTTAGCACCACCTATCGGTGCACGTCCTTACTAATCGGCGTTAGCCTTGCTATTAATATTTGGTTCATTTCTGATTTGTGGACTTTTTCTCTATACCCTTTAGTTTTTTTACTTGTCAAATGTTTAAAAAAAAAGAAGACGAAGAAGGGTATAGTCATAACGCACTTCGTCGAATGATGTTTCTTTTTTGGAATAAAATTTTCTATAGACTCAAGATGTAGTCGTTCTTAATCCCGTTTTTAAGGTGAGTTTTTTTTATATCTGTGTTGTGAAGTTTTATTTGGTAAATCACGCTTGTATTAAAACACATTAGTTTTTCATGTAAATTATCATATTGTAAAATTAGTTGTCAAAATTTGGTTAGCCGAGCACGTGCTCATTCTTTCTCATTCTTTCCGTTTTTGCATTTATATAATATAAGGATGTTTGTATCCATACTTAATTGTTCTTTATACGAGGGCTGCATTAAAAGTATCGGGAATGGAATATGTCCACTGTTCCTGTCATATTAAAATCTTTTTAATTTAAAACTCCTTGGTTTTAAAAATCGAATACCGTTTATTTATTTAAAAAAAGATTCTCGGTCTTGTCAAAAGGTCTTGTCAAACTTGTTTAGTCGTTGAGAAAATGGAATTGACTCGAGAAAACTTTTTCTAGAGCGATGATTTATTATGACTTTCGAAGTGGTTTAACACAAAAACAGTGTGTTGACCGGATGATTTCTGCATTTGGTGATGAAGCCCCATCCAAAACCACAATTTATCGCTGGTTTGCTGAATTTCAACGTGGACGTGTCAAGCTCAGTGATGATGCCCGTCAAGGTCGTCCAAAAACTGCAGTCACCCAAGAAAACGTTGATGCTGTGCGTAAGCTGATTGAGGAAGATCGACATGTGACATACCGCGAAATTCAGGCAACTTTAGACATTGGCATGAGTCAAATACAAATAATTTTGCATGAACAATTAGGTGTAAAAAAGTTGTTTTCCCGATGGATACCGCATTTGCTCTGTGAAGAGCAAAAAGCGGCTCGCGTTACTAGGTGCGTCAGAACTCTCGAAAGATTCCACGCAGAATCCTCAAATGCTGTATACAACATCGTATCAGGAGACGAATCCTGGATATACGCGTACGAACCCGAAACAAAAAACCAGTCACGAGTTTGGGTGTTCGAAAATGAGTTAAAGCCAACAAAAATTGTTCGTTCACGGAGCGTTGCAAAAAAAATGGTGGCCAAGTTTGTCTCCAAAACCGGCAATGTTGCGACTATTCCTCTTGAGGGACAAAGAAAGGTTAATGCAGAATGGTATGCTAACATTTGTTTGCCACAGGTCGTTTCTGAACTCCGTAAAGAGAACTGCAACCGCCGCATCATCCTCCATCACGACAATGCGAGTTCTCACACCGCGCACAGAACAAAAGAGTTTTTAGAGCAAGAAATCATAGAATTATTAGACCATCCGCCGTACAGCCCCGACCTAAGCCCTAATGATTTCTATACTTTCCCTAAAATAAATAATAAATTGCGTGGTCAGAGATTTTCATCACTAGCTGTGGACGCCTACAAAACGACCATTTTGGAGACCCCAACTTCCGAATGGAATGGTTGCTTCAATGATTGGTTCCATCGTATGGAAAAATGTGTCAAATTTCGCGGAGAATACTTTGAAAAGCAATAAATACATTTTTAAATAGTAATGTTGTGTCACATCCTTGATTCCCGAAATTTTCAGTGCCGCCCTCTTTTATTTTGCTTACCCTTTATTTTGTGATGGTCACACAGCCCGTGATTTTGATCGTTTGGGGTTAAGATCATGGCGGCTGCGGACTCCAACTCCACATGCTTATATGGATTTTCCAGGGACCTATACTCCGGGTTCAACGCACTGTTTCGCATGGACTTATTGCTAGTTCCACACATCCGGATTTCTGAGTGCCGCTAGCTATATTCCGGACTGAACTGACTGGCTTCTGACCCAGTCTGCACCGCCCCTAGGATGATCTACGTCGCGGTGAGGATACCGGTCTGAACGACAAAGAGACAGAGACGCTACCGGAAGTTGGGTTCCTCGCGCCACGTGCTGTCTACATTCCCGGATCCATCGGAGGATCGGAGCCCGTGTGGTTAAAGCCTCTCCGATTCCCACCGACACTAAGAGGCTAAATCAGATTTCTCGGTCTTCTGCCCACGTCCCCTTTTTTTATATAATATATTTGTCACGTTGGTAATTCCTGGTTTCATTTAAATTACCCGTACCCGTACCTGGTCGGCGGGGTATATGAACTAGACGTCGGCGAGCAGCGGTGAGGACACCTGACGGTAGAAGTCGCGCAGTAGCAGCGCCGCGTCCGCCGCCTGGTATATGTGCCGCATGAGGCTGCGTTACTTACCTGGTCGGCGGGGTATATGAACTTGACGTCGGTGAGGATACCTGGCGGTAGAAGTCGCGCAGCTGCAGCGCCGCGTCCACCGCCTGGTATATGTGCCGCATGAGGCTGCGTTACTTACCTGGTCGGCGAGGTATATGAACTTGACGTCGGCGAGCAGCGGCGAGGACACCTGGCGGTAGAAGTCGCGCAGCTGCAGCGCCGCATCCGCCGCCTGGTATATGTGCCGCATGAGGCTGCGTTACTTACCTGGTCGGCGAGGTATATGAACTTGACGTCGGCCAGCAGCGGCGAGGACACCTGGCGGTAGAAGTCGCGCAGCTGCAGCGACGCGTCCGCCGCCTGGTATATGTGCCGCATGAGGCTGCGTTACTTACCTGGTCGGCGGGGTATATGAACTTGACGTCGGCGAGCAGCGGCGAGGACACCTGGCGGTAGAAGTCGCGCAGCTGCAGCGCCGCGTCCGCCGCCTCGTATATGTGCCGCATAAAGCCCTCGTTGCGGAGAGAGAGTTTGCGCAGGAACTTACGGTCTGCGTCCTCGCCTGCAAGCGGTATTTCGTCAATTGTATTAGTTTAAATCTAAGTTTAATCCATCAGAACTTCAGAAAAAGCACTTGAGGAACATTGACACATTTCGTCACGAAATTACGTAGTTACAATACAATATATTATTTCTTTATTATTTCACATTTCAAAGATTTAGAGCCTGTTTAACAATATAATGATAAGTATCAACTAGTTCACAAGTTGTGTCTCTCTCACTTGAAGTAAAATAAGCCAGTGATCAAACATGTGAATAAACTATCCGGCACTTAATAGAGCATTGTGAAACAGGCCCTAAAGACTTGTTTTAATATAATTAAAAATGAAATATTAGCTAACCGAAAGCGAGCGAGAATATGGCGGCGCGGCGTCTGCCGGAGTTCTTCTCAGTGAGGTGCGAGATGATGCGGCCGGTGTCCGTCACGCCGACGGTCGGGTCGCCGTCCGTCAGGAATATCACGATTGGCTCCAGTTGATCTAAGGAAAAAATCAAGGAAAAAAAAAAATGTTGTAAAGACATGGGAATAGAGACATTGAAACTTAAGTACCACTACGTCAGCATGAAATAATGAAACGTTCCATTTGCTATTATACTACTATTATAAATGTGATAGTTTGTGAGGAGGGATGGATGTTTGTTACTCTTTCACGCAAAAACTCCTGAACGGATTTTGATGAATTTCGGTATGGTAGTAGTTTAAACCCTGGATTAACACATAGGCTACTTTTTATCCCGAAAAAGTACAGTGTTCCCGTGTGATACTGTATTTGCGCGGGCGGAGCCGAAGCTAGTTGCTGTATATCAATAGATTTGACTGACTTGTAGATAAACTACATAATGTTTTAAGTTTAAACATACCAGCTTTCTCATCGAACTTATCATCGATCGCAACGCTGGTTTCCTTTGTGGCTTCAGTAGCGGATTCATCACTAGCAATAGTCTCAGTGTTAGTTGCAGGTTCTACGGTAGTTTTGGGCTCAGTATTTGCTTCCGCGTGCGGCTGGTCGGGAGATGGGGTTATTTTTTTAGGTGGTCCGTCCTTGCCGAAACGAATTAGGTCTAACGCCACATCTAGAGCACTGTAGATGTTGGTGCCTGAAAAAAAAGTTTGTTATTTCTAGTATACGCAAATTCGTACTCTGGAGCGTACACGCGCACGTAATTCGTAACGCACAGTGCGTTTTGTGATATAAATATTCGTGTACTACTTAAAAAGTATTGAAGGTGAAAGGGTTTTTAGTTGATTTAGGTGTTGACTGTTGAGTAATTTCATTTTGAGTGTCTGTTTTACGTTAGACTATACGTATAAAGTGGTAATTCGCTGGAAGTGGCAAAATGAATACACAACAATGTTTCATTCATCTACCAATTATTTCCGACAGCTTATTTCGATTGTTCTAAATAATTACCTCCGGACGCCTGCAAGCGCGATACAATGATCTGTGCTTTTTCAATGTTCTCGAGCGTGACGGGAGAGGGCGCCAGCAGTTTCAGCGGCTTCTGCGGCGAGTCGTAGTACGAGAACGTCGGCTTCTTCTCGGGCTCGTCTGCTTCTTTTAAATCGTGAACCTAAAATTATGTACAAATAATAATGTAATGAACATTCGTTGGTTCAAAACAACTAGATAGTACTAATGCAAACGTATTTTGCATAAAGTGTAATGTGTGTTACAGTATTTTGAAACTAGACGAAAAGAAAGAAGGCGATAAAAAGCGACAGCCTCATTTTCAGCCTAATACCTCAACAGACGAGTCGAACTCGACAATGTTGAAGTAATCGCCTGGATTGAGTTTGGCCAGGATGGTCTTCATGGCCTCCCTCAGCTGTTCGACCTTGCGGCCCATCATGGAGCCGGACGTGTCCAGCACGAACACCACGTGCTTGCGAAGCGGGGGCAGGGACGCCGGCGCCAGGAAGTGGACGAAGTAACCGTCGTTTACCTGTGAGCATAACATTTACTAGATAATACAGCAGTCACAACAAGTCACAATTCCGTGTTATTACTAAGGCGGGTCAATAAGTCCGTGACTTTTTGAATTTCTAACCTCCTTACTGAAAAAGCAACACTACTCCTGTCAACAGGCATCTGTCAGTTGACTCCTATCAAAATTTGAACTTGCTGCGTCAGTTAGTTTGTGTTTTACAGCTATCTTTATCAGACTATCCAGTAACTTAAGGAAACAATGGAAAAAAGTGAATTTCGTGTGCTTATTAAGCATTATTTTTTGCGAAAAAAAACCATTACCGAGACCAAGGCTAAGCTTGATAAATACTATGGGGACTCTGCACCATCGATTTCAATGGTAAAAAAGTGGTTTACTGAATTTCGTTGTGGCCGTACAAGCACTGAAGATGCCGAACGTCCTGGACGCCCAGTTGAGGTCTCTACACCCGAAACAATCGAAAAAATTCACGATATGGTGTTGGCCGACCGAAGATTGAAAGTGCAAGAGATTGTGGAAGCCATAAGCATCTCGCATGGCTCAGTGGTTTCAATTTTCAATGATCACTTGGGCATGAGAAAGCTTTCCGCAAGATGGGTGCCGCGTTTGCTCACAGTCGACCACAAACGCAATCGTGTAACAACTTCACAGGAAGGTTTGGCGTTGTTTAATCACAATATGGAGGAGTTTTTGCGCCGTTTTGTAACCGTGGACGAAACATGGATCCATCACAACACACCAGAGACCAAACAACAGTCAAAACAGTGGGTTTCTAAGGGTGAATCGGTGCCAAAGAAGGCCAAGGTGGGTTTGTCAGCCAATAAAGTAATGGCGACTGTTTTTTGGGATGCACGTGGGATAATCCACATTGACTATCTTCAAAAGGGAAGAACAATTAATGGGGAATATTATGCCAACTTATTGGACCGCTTCAATGAGGATTTGAAAAAAAACCGACCTCATTTGGCCAAGAAAAAAGTTCTTTTTCACCAAGACAATGCAAGGGTGCACACATGTGCAGCTGCCATGGCAAAAATCCATGAATTGGGCTATGAATTGCTCCCACCCTATTCTCCAGATTTGGCTTCTTGTTCCGAAACCTGAAAAAATGGCTCGGTGGAAAAAGATTTGACTCCAATGATGAAGTCATCTCGCAAACAAAGGCCTATTTTGAGGACCTCGACAAATCATATTTTTTGGAAGGGATAAAAAAATTGGAGAAGCGTTGGACAAAGTGTATAAAGCTCAAGGGGGACTACGTTGAAAAATAAAATGATTTATTTATCAAAAAATCTGTGTTTTATTCCAAAAGTCACGGACTTATTGACCCGCCCTCGTATTAACCTATAAGGAAATAAAAAAAATTGAATTTGAATTTTCCCTAATATGTCTGTTGGTGTGGCGAACAGTGACGTTATATGTAAATGGTGTATACTTTTTGGTATAGCATTTTTAGTATAATAAAATACAATGATTTCAAAACTAAGGATGGGCTATGACGTACATTTGACAGAACAAATCTTCATACAAGAAAAAGTTACGTCATCTTGATTTCACCATACCTCAAAAGTCAAAATGACCCCAAACAACGTCAAAAAGTGGAGCCATTTAAGTGGGGAATGGCATGTAAAAAGTTGATCCTGCGCCTGATCTCTCGCCAGTTGTGTCGGTCTTCTGTCCCACTGGGTCACGAGACTAAAGGAAGAGAAAGTGCTGTTGTGTACACACTTGGGCATTATAAAAATACTCCCGCGTTACTGATTTGGTTTCAATGAAACCGGCCACCGTCACCGAAATCGGTGCGGGGAGCTATTATGCTATTATGTTAATCCAAACGAGGTATAGCCGGTATTTATACGAACATTGCCCCCCGCCCCCCCGTCCCCCCTCTGTTTACAAACATATTTACCAGAACTTCCCCACTCTTGGACCTGTCCACATCATACTGTACGATGAACTGGCCGAGCATTCCCTCCTTGTCCTTGTCTTCTTCGTCCTCGCTATACCAGCGCGTCTGGTGGGCTTGAGATTCCTTGGTCTTGGCCTGAAAAAGTAATAAAAACGTGTACGACATATGTGTGCTCATGTCAGAAGTAAGGCTAGTATTGTACCAGCCATGTTGTCTAAAACATTTTTTTTCGTCTATTCGATGTTAGACAATAAGCAAAATGTAGTACCCATTTTCGATATCTTAAAAAATAACGAAGATACAAACAATTTATATTTACAATAAGAAAGAGAGTGATATATATCGGTCCGTGACGTCACGACTTGCTCCCGCCATACTGTGATTATAAAATATATGTCAGTAGCGGCTTGTGAGGTAACAAATAGTTTTGCGAGAAAGAGATGAGCAATATTTATTTTTTTTGCTTATAATTTATAATCGCGTTAACTTAATTACCTATTTCTTTTATATTTATGTATCCCTATTTAACAATTTTAAAATTTAATTTGTAAAAATGTGATATTCCACACTAGGCAACATCCTTATTGAGCCAATACAATAGAGCTGAGAATCGAACACTCAAGTGTTGAGAACAAAATTTTGCTGGGGAATTCAATTGGTGCCGTTTTGGTTGTTGTGGTTGTTGTGGTTTTTGTATTCTTTCATAAATTTGTGTTATTTCGGTTCTTAATGTGTAATATTGGTAGAATATTAACCATTAAATACTCGTTACCATACGCAAGTGTGGGCAAGTGGTACAAAGTATAACGTACGTAAAGTACAACTTCAAAAAAAGTGCTATTTTATGTTCCCTCCAAAACTCCCTAGGATCTTTCAGTATAGCTTCTACCACTTTACTGAATCAACTGACTTGACTCATTGACTGCACTGACAATTTATTTGGACTTTGACTAGACTTGACGAATTAGGAATACGGTGTTGAAAATTGAAACGAAAATTCTATTTCTTTTTAACTTGACACTGGCAAATGGTTTTAAGCCGACGCCATATATTTAAATAATAATAATAAAAGAAAAGTGTCGAGTCAAATGTCAATGTCATATATGATAGAGTGTCGAACTCGACGCTTCGATTTTCTACTCTATTAAAATATTAGCTTAGCTTAGCTTAGCAGAGTTGTATTTCCAGTGCCCTGAATTTTACCGGGATCTGAATTATAGTCCCAGCCTAATATTTCTTTCATCAACTTTGATGTAAGTAGGTAACGAGTTTTCACAGAAACTGTAGAGACTGTTATCAGCTAACTTCATCATATCGCTTTTTTTTGGCTGTGCGCGCGCACGCTAAAATAAGTTTCAACTCAACAAAAATCAGAATACATAATGCTTATTTAGCCGTAAGTTTATCCAATTCAAAAAAAAAAAAACGCTTGTCTGTAAAGTCGCTTTACTGACGATAGTTGAACGCTCGATAAACATGACGTTGTCACGTTCAACTATCGTCAGTAAATCGACTTTACAGACAACCGATTTTTTCGTGCGTGCAGCCGGCTCCATCAATTTATAAGACGTTATCACGTCAAAAATATAATGCTTATTCAAAAGAATGCGCATTATAGTTCAATTTTGTTATTGTAGTTGAAGGTCGACAAAATTATCACCTGTTTAAATAAGATTTTAACATAAAAAAAAATTAGGACGAGGACAATGTTCTATTTATTGACATGCAATCAATAGTATGAAATTATGAATACTTATTGTGTTAAATAAAAACATTAATTTATGCATAAAAAAACAACGTTAAAATCGGAATATTGCATAAGGTATAAAATATTCTACCATACTTTTATTACTATAGGTACAATAGTAAGAAGCTGCATTTCACTTCCAAAGTAACAAATGTTTTTCATAAAACCAGTTACATTGCCGAATTATAGCAAATAAAATACTTTATCCTCCAATTTGAAAAATATTTATGTAGTGATCACTAGATGGATCTTTTCGGTCTCTGAGCCAGATAAACTTAGTTTATGTAGAGTTTATGTAAAATCTTTAGAAACTGGGCATACGTCGGTACTCACAACGTATATCTTCATAAGTCTCTTCTGCTCGTTAACATCAGGGATGAACGTGATTGTCGCCTCCTTGTCTTTGTTGCTCCGCTCGATCAGCGCTTGAGAGTTTTCTAGAACATATACCAAAATCATTAGTTAGACTGTTTCAAGTCTGGATGAAAAGTTATCTATAAACATTCATCATTATCATCATCATATGACGGTTTTTCTACATATTTTTATGTACAAATAAGGATATATCAAATCGAGTATATACTGTGTTTAATAGCACTCTTCCATTGACCCTGCAAACTGTCTCTAATCAGCGTTAATTTTCGATTTGAATCTTTCTTTAGATCGAACAAGAATAGTTCAAATCAGATTCACGTAGTAAAAACATCCGCCTAGCAGAATTGTCGAAAGTCATTACTCATATCTATCTAGTGTCAAATTAATGTTACAATTGGGTATTTTCCTACATGTAATTTTTTGTTTTTTTTAAATAAATTAATAAATAATTAGGTATGTATTACAACTTGATAAAAGTAAAAAGAATTAAGATTTTATGTGTAGTTTTGTAATTTTATGCATTTCGAATTCACAGAAAAGTTGATATATTTTTTTAAAACATTAATGTATAAAACCTACGTAATTAGTTCACTTACATCAAATACAAAAACATTTACTATGGTATGTACAACATAAACGCGAACAATTATGAGATATCAGAAATTTTGTGCATATGGCCATACATTTCGTAGCAACTTTACCAGCGTGTGACGTCGCCTACTAGTACGACTTTTATGTGGGGCGTTTTCACGAGACTCACAAAAATGCTTCAAACAATCCGCAATAAATAGAGCGCCGCGACGCGACACCAGATAACTACAATATTTAGCTCCAAACGGATACTCACGGGCATCTTCATCAGTGGCATCCACTTCGTTACCGGTCCTGACTTCCGGCACTCGTAGCTGGCTGATCTTCTGCGTCTCTTTAATGTGCACCGTCACCTTCATGTCGGGGACGAGCGAGCCCGGGTGCAGGTTTATAGCGTGGTTGTAGACGCCGTTGCGCCGCACGAGCAACTCCTCGTACGTCAAGTTGAAGATGGCCGCCGAGTTGGGTTCCACGTTCACGGACACGGTGAAGTGATTAGAGTCGCGGGCTCTGGAATTGTTATTTTTATTAAAGTAGGTATAAGGATATGCGCTCACTGGAGGCATAATTGTCATCGGTACATTTTCTCTCTCAGATATAACTTGAAATAGCATGTACCTACACAAATTTTTGCTTTTCGCTAGTCACCTATTCCTTCATCACATAGGTCTTCTGGAAGACATTCCGTTTTGGAATAAGATGTGCCTTTGTACAAAATGTATTTTCTAATATCGTGTGTACATAAATAGTAAAATAAAAACTGAAATTCGATCGAGGAAGCGATATGTTGTTTGGTGATTCTGTTATGACAATGTCACGTCGACACAGTTTTGTTTCACGTCTTGCCTTCTAAATGAAACACTTGTTTAAATATTATTTATGGTGCTTGGATTTTACTAGCGAATAGATGAGAAGCACTTGTTTATAATTTATTCAAATATTTCACATGTTCATTATGTTTTATGATGCTGGATATTACTTATTATGGGAAGGTCATAAGTAGACATCGGATTATATGCATTGACAAGTTTGCATATGCAAATGCATATAATTCTATTTTTATAGCGTTATTGCATATTTTGGTACTTTTTCATTGACTGTGCCTATTTCAGTAGTTATTACGTCATGTAGTCGCGTTGTATTATGCACGACACGTCCACCTCGTACACACTAAACAAATTATTTTGTTGAAATAATGCCGCCAGTTAAAAAAATACAAACTTTAATTGAATCCTGGATAAAAAAAATAAAAAATAGTGTGAAAATAAACGTAAATCCTAATAATAAATGTTTTTTTGATTGTGCGTATTTTGTGCATATTTCATCCTTTATTAGTGCATATTCGTATGCAAATTTTGGCAATTTGATAGTGCATATAATCCGATGTCTAGTCATAAGGAATAGCCAGTTTGCGTGTCAAACGATAATTGAGTATGACGTCATAATATTTTATGAACTTCTCACTAAGTATGTAAGTTAGACTCACTTAGCAGCTACATGGGCGGCTCCGAAACCTTGGGAGACAGCATCGTTGTAGATTTGTTTCGCCTCTTCTTTTTCTTTTACATATGCCTTGTATTGCTTTCCGTCTAGTGTCCTGAAATCGTTCAATTAATAAATTAATTCTAGAATGAATTCTAAAATAGCTAGAATGGGAGAACTTGTTGCTTAGTAAAAGCGAGTTGCCATTCCTATTATTTTGTGTTGAGTAGACTACTGACCCACTTTGTCCTTATCTCAAATATCAATAAAAGCAAAAATATGGTCTTGTTTACGATACTATTTATATTTTAGAAAACTTTGTCCTACATACATAATAAATAATGCCTGCTAGAAACATCAGGCATTAAATAATGGCGTGTATTTAAACATGCGACAGAACAATTAAATTTTGGATGAGAAAAACCGAAATCCATATTCGGTTTTTCTCATACAAAACTTAATACTAAATTACCAAGATGGCGAAAGAATGTAAGGAACAAAAAAAATCTAAATCTGGCGACTAATTTATACCTGTTTTGTTTACTGAATATTCCAAACTGGCAGACAGATTTTGGCGAACAAATAACCATCTTGGTAACAATTTGAGAGTTTAGTACACATTTAATTAAAGAATAGGTACATATATTTTCCCTGATGTAGGTAATTCAAAAAATCTAATAAGCAGCAAAACGAGCGCACAAAAAAAACGTAAAGGAGCGTAAGTACAAAATTCCTATTTAAATTTTTTCTCGGTTTTGTTGATGGTTGTTATTCGTGTTGGCTACAAAAAAACATTCATTTTTAAAATTTGTGGCGGATATTTATTTTTATAAAATTGATATGGGTGTCGTTTACCAGGTTTTTGGGGGCGCTGGATACGAAAATGACATTCATTTTGAAATTCCAAGATGGCGGTTACATTTCATTTCATAAAAAATAATTTGGGTGTCCTTTTGTAGGTTCCTGGGGGTCATCATCATCATCATCATCGTCAGCCCGTAGTCGTCCACTGCAGGACATAAGCCTTTCCCATTTCGCGCCACCATACCCGGTCCTCTGCCTTCCGCATCCAACCCCTTCCCGCCACTCTCATTAGGTCGTCGGTCCACCTCGCGGGAGGTCGTCCTACGGGGCGGGTTGTTCGCGGTCTCCACTCCAAAACCTTTCTGCCCCATGGGCCATCGGCTGCTCGACAAATATGCCCCACACATTGCCACGTCAGTTTGCTTATCCTGAGGGCTATGTCGCTGACCTTTGTTCTTCGTCGGATCTCCTGATTCCGGATTCTATCCTTCAAGGAGACTTCGAGCATAGCCCTCTCCATAGCTCGCTGAGCGACCTGCAACTTGAATCCTGGGGATTCTGAATAAAAAATTTCATTCATTTTGAAATTTCAAAATGGCGAATATTTATTTTTCCGTAAAATTGATATGGTCTTCGAGGTTTTTAGGGGTGCTCAATACAAAAATGACATCCATTTTTAATTTCAAAGATAGCGGACATTTATTTGTAATAAAATTAATCTAGGTGTCCTTTTCTAGGTTAAAGGGGATGTTAATTCCAAAAAAAAACATTTATTTTGTAATTTAAAAATGGCGGATGTATTTTAATTTCGGCAAAATTCTTCTATTTCAAAATTTGTGCGTCCTACTGAAAAAATAATATTAATACCTGCAATCACATATTTTCTTCATGATGGGTGAAAAAGAAAGCTACATAACATACTGTGATAATCATCAATCCTTATCAGCAGTATATGAGTTCTAATTTAAAAGTTCTTAGGGATTTTCATTTTTACGAAGAATGAAAATTCTCCATTTTGGAAATAGAAATTGGAAATCAATTTTGTAATCAACACGTCCAGTAATCTGGAAAGGACTCCCATATAATTTTAAATAAGAAAATATACGCTATTTTTGAATTTCAAAATAAATTTAATTTTTATATTATTCAGCACCCCAAAAACCTTAAAAAAACCACACCCATAACAAAGGAAAACAAACCCCAACAGTATCCAAAAGTGCGATTTTCCGTAGCCTGCAAATTGGATTTTTAGCAGCCATTAATTTATCAACCCAATCTGGTTTTATAGTTCCTTACATCGTTTAATAGACGTCAACTCGGAAATTAAGTGACCAACTTATAAATCTCGGTCCCAGTTTGGATTACATTTCGCCACCTTTTATTGTATCGCTACCGCTTGTTGTATTTTTTGTCGCCTGAGTGCTTTCGCCAGTTTAATTAGTAATTTAAACGCCAACATATTAATTCTCCCAAATTCAGGAATATAGTATGCTATAGTATGTGTAAGTGCAGTCACCAACTTATTTTTTGTTCGCAAGATAAATTATATCGCTTAAATATCGCGTTTTTGTAGATACATCATGTGTCCCCTGTGCTATGACGTTTTTAGAGAAATAAAAAGTAGCCTATATTTTATGAAAATACTATCTTAATTTTTTTAGTTAAATTAAAGTCTTTCCACAGCTCAATCAAATCTGGTCAGTGGTTGAGAAAGACACACATCCGTCCACCGATTTGCATTTATAACTTAAGACTTAAACTAGCTTAGAAATTTCTCTTGAAAAGAAATATACATACATAACAAAACCGCTAATAAACGCAGTCTCAGGCAGAAGAACTCTGAACGTTGCCTCCTGCGCGTGTTTGGCGGTATTGCGCACGTGCGTCACGACCGCCGTGCGTGCGTACCGCAGCGCGATCTCTGAGGTCACGTGCATTTTCGTCAGCTCGATGGGCGCGCTCGCTTCGGTCGTTGCTTCTGTGGTCGGGGCTGGGCTTGATGTTTCTGTGCTTGTGCTCTGAAAATAAAATGGGGTAATTTGATTGGTGTGTATTTGCTTGTGATTGAGATGATGTGTGTCCAAGTATGTTTTATACTTAAAACTATATGTTGCCCGCGGCTCCGCCCGCCTATGTTATATATACCTACTAATATTATAAAGAGGAAGGATTTCTTTGTTTGTTTGCATTGAATGGGCTCCGAAACTACTGGGCCGATTTTGATGAAATTTAGCACATAAGTGATAAGACGTATAGTAGGCTTCTCTTATTCCCTAAAATTACAGTGTTCTCGTGGGATATTGTATTTAAGTGAGCAGAGTCGCGGGCAAAAGCTGGTAATTTTATAAAAGTTTCTCACCTGTACATCATCCGACCTGGCCACAACGATCGTCTCCTGTGTGGGAACCGCGGCCGAGTACGCCGCAGCCACCAGCAGGGCCAGACAGAACGCCGTCGACCCAAACGTCATTGTCCTGTAACAAAAAAAAATATTAAATCCTGATCAGGAATATAAATAGCCTGCACTGAGTGCCCTTCCGTAGTTCACATCTCAGAACACTTATAGCTTATAGTTTCATCATGTCCGTCCGTCTGTCCTTGGCTTACCTTTCAAACGCTTAGTACTAGGAAGATAAAAACTTTGCATGGATATGTGTATTTACCTATTTACCAAACTATTTGACAAAGTGCTAAAAAAAATTGTTTTGTTTATTATTTTCGCGTCTATGGTCTATCCCATAGTGTGTGACATCATTAGATAGGTATTTAAAAATATTGAGAGGTTGTTACGACGACTTTTTGATTTAGGTAAGTATCCGTTTGCGAGAACTTCGTACAAAAATAACTTAATATTAAACAAATAAGTGTATCATATTTGATACCACTACGTCTACGGAACCCTATATAATTTTTTTATTTTTGATATTGATGCATAATGTGAGTATGGTATGTACTTGTATTATTTTTAAGTATATTGTCTTAAATTTCTAAGCTCAAATTTTCATGTACTTAGATCTAGGTTCATATCTTATTGTTATTGGTGGCTTGTGATTGCTGTTAAGTTTGTTTAATTTTATATTTTATAGCTATTAGTGGAAACCTATTATTGGCTTAACTCTCAACTGTCTGCTTTCTACTTTTTATTATAAGCTGTTGGTTCCCCGAATAAATAAATAAATAAATAAATAAATGAATGAATGAATGAATGAATGAATGAATGAATGACTGAATGAATGAATGAATGAATGAATGAATGAATGAATAAATGAATAAATAAATAAATAAATAAATAAATAAATAAATAAATAAATAAATAAATAAATAAATAAATAAATAAATAAATTCTATGCGTGGCTTGACACGCACTTAGCCGGATTTTTTTATTGCAGCAATACTATAAAGTCACTTGTGATTGGTTATACCTACTTAAAAATCTCGAAGATTTAACATTTCAATTTAGTTTATTCATTTATGAATTTTCCGCAACATGACGAGGATTTCCATTTAATTACTGGTTAGTATAAAAATTCAAATCACATAGCTTGTGTGAATACTTTTGTCTTGCGAAACCAAAAATATCAAGAGTTCATGGCCTCATTGATGATAATATTATTCGTGTTTAAGTATTCGCTTGCAGAATAACAATTATCTGCAGCACGAAGTTTGTATGTACCTACTGCATCTTTGACTGTGACTATGGTTAGCTACGGCCACAATTCACAAGTTTATTCAAGTTAGGTATATCTTAGTGTACGTACTAGTATTCTATACTACTACTATTATAAAGTAGCAGTAGCGAGGTGTGTGTATCATATCATATCGGCTTCCCTTATCTGGGGGCACAGTAGTGCCCCCGACAAGATGACCTAACCGAAGCGCAAGGGCACTACCAGACCACCTTTTCCCGAAGCGTTTCGTCGATTTTTTGAACTTGGGTTTGGATTATATCAGATAAACGAAATTGTCAGGATATGTTCCCAGTAGCAGACTTATTAAACATTTACATGTTTTGATTGTATAGGTCTTACAGCTTGGCCACGGGACATTCGCCGATGCGAATAATCGCGCGGCGCGAACGGCGGAGCGTCTAGCGACTGAAATAAACGCATAGCAATGTACTTATCAAGCCACGCGCAACGGCGACCGGCGAAGCGGCCGGCGAAATGTTCCGAGCGAATCGCGCGGGCGGTTTGCGGCGTGGCGGGCGAGCAAAACAAAAGCATGAATCAGAACGGCGGCGCGAGTCACGGAGTTGAGCGGCAGTCGCGGCGAAAATTGCAGTGATCAAACGAGTTTAGTTGTTTTCGCCGCGAAAAATGAACACCGAGACTTTTATTGCTAAACAATTTTTCAGAGGCACTTAAAATTCTTTTTGCATTAACTTTTTTCTCCAATTCTGGTTTAATATTCATAAGAATATAATCAAAGGTTTCAATACTCATTCTGATACCTAAACTCAAAAAAAATCTGGATATATTCTGTATTTCTCGTACTTCTTGTGGAATTCTCCATCTATACCGCGATTCTTATTCAAATCATGTACTCCACAATCTCTTCCAAATATTAGGTCTTGAACCAAAAAACTATTACTTTCTAAGCAATATCGAGATAATTTCGATACAGACATTGCGCTGCCGGACTTCCTTACTGGTCACGGGGCGAATACGACTTGCCCGTGGCCTGCAAATGGTGCCGCACGAATGCTCGCCTCGCCCCTCGCTTCGCCGTTCGCACCGCCGATCCCCGTGGCCAGGCCGTTATACTTTAGATTTTATTGATATCTAAATAATATCTAAAAACCTGATTTCGTCACTGACTCACTGATGATCAACAAAATTATAGGGTACTTCCGGATGTCCTAGAAAGCTGAAATTTGCTATGTACGCTAGTATTAGAACACAATTGTCAAACTTGAAACTTTTATCCTCCAACCCCTTAAACTAGGGAATAAAAATTTTCAGAGGCTTACCTAACAGTTAAATAAAAATAGTGTCATAACAACTTTTTAAAAAAGTGTAAAAGTACCAAAAACATTTTAATGTAAAGTCATGTCACAACGATACCATTAACCGTAGCTTACCATACCATACCATTAACTCGCACTGTTAAAAACCTTTTTAGATCTCATGTAAAACCAAGCTTCTGACTCTACCAAACTTCTAACTCTACACGCCTAAACTCTACAAGCCCAACATCACACCTAAGTTATGTGGCTTGGCCGTTTCGTTCCTACAAAAATGGTACGACAGAACATTTTCAGGTAAAACAGTCCTAAATTTTTCACCTTAAGTCCAAGTGAAGGTAGAGAAATGGCCAGGCCACATATTCCTTTGCACCCTGTCAGGTCTTGGCATCACTTTCCATGAAAATTATTTTGGTGGGATGATTATTATTACTTAATAGATGGCGCTAAGTGCAATAAAAATTAAGTATCATTGTTCTGTATGGAATTTGGAATAAAACGTAAGCTACTTTTTATCCCAAAAAGTACAGTATTCCCGTGGGAATAGGGATACCCGATACTATATTTACGCGTGCGGAGCCGCGGAAAAAAGCGAGTATAACGATACGCCGTAGGGTTACCATTCTTAGGTTTTTTTTTATCATCTCTTATTTTAAATGAGTGATTAAAAGTTTCAGGTCGGAAATAGTTTTCGTTTTATTTGTATTTTTTGTACTTAATTAAAAATGACTTTATCACTTCTCGTAATAAGCATGTTTACTGCCTGGTAATAGACAACTTTGTAAAATTATTTATTTTTTTATTTTAGTTTAGTAATACATAAATATAAACATAAATCAAGACCTAAGGACGTATTCATTATTTATCATACAATTGGAAAAAAATCTAACCAAGAGCTTGTCAAAACATGTCTAAGGAGGGTTCTGTAACTATCAACGTGCAATAAGTTGTTATTTTTAAAATAACTTTAAGTTACTTTTCGATTTCGCTAAAAATAATTTTCCTCGAGAGTATTTAGCATGACCTATCAAAATAGAAAGTTACAAGTTTCTACCTCTTATAGTTTGGAAATGCCAGGCTTGTAAACTACTTTGGAGGTCGATAGCTCGAAAATATTTTACATTATAAAAATCACGTATCAAAACTCGCCTTTATTTCAAAATACCTATGTATTTAACAATAACCTGTCTACACGATGAGGTAGAATGAAAAAAATGACATTGAAATGACACCCAACCCAAAAATTTTTATTATTAATTGATGATGCCAAAAGTGAAGTCTATAATTAAGTATACATTTTCTAGTCTTTTTATGTTCATAATTGCCGAAGTAAACAACAAAAGACAGACTGCCGTACGTATGGACAGAGCAAAACTATGGGGGTTCCTTATAGTTTCTACGGAACCCTAAAAAGTAAATTGACCTTTTAGAGTAATTTATATACGTTTTGCCATATTCTTAAACGATAAAAAGTGAAAAAGCATGACATCATCCATAGTTTATTGCGATACCGAGATTTAATACTGAGAAACCGCAATAACGAATAACGGTACTCAATATAGCTTTTTATCATAAGACACAAGTATTTCATATTATTAAACTTAATATAATATAAGGTTATCATTTTTGTGTAAATGGGTCATATTTTATTATGCTACAAATACATAGATCACGTGCTGACAATTACTTTCTGCCACTTTACATGTAGGTAAAGCGGGTGCAGGCAGGACACAATATTATACTGAAGTATTATGTAACCGAAGCCAAGTGGGATGAAAGCCATTGCTAATCCGAAATAAACGACCACAACAAGTCCGTTCAAACTCTGTCCTAAATAAAGATGACGGTTTGTCAACTACAGCGCATCATTGCTGTACCTTGATTCATTTTTTGATCGCATTTATGCATTACTTATAACTAAAGACAATGTTCCTATTTAAGAATTAAACTTTTCGATCGACCGTTCCAAAATCGTTATTGGTCCGCCACAACATAAATAAAGGGGCCCATACATGGTCCGGTCTGCCTTCAGTTCGGCCTGAACGGATGCAAAATCGTGTCGTGTGTGTGCTCGAATCCGTTCAGGCCGAACTGACGTCAGTTGGGTCGGATGCGATGTTTTCCGTGTATGGGCTCGAATCCGTTCAGGCGTCAGTTCTAACTGAAACGATCGGCCTCTCGTCTGTGGCTGCCTTTAGAAACGGTCCCCAGAAACGTCTTGGAAACAACAGATTTGCCGTGTCGAATAGCAAATGTTGTTAAGTGGATCAACTTCGTATTGTCCTGTTAAACTGGCTTAATCCATCACTAATTTCTAAAAGCCGAATCAACTCGGGTGGGCTGTTTCATCAAAAGTCAAAACCGGTTGATTATGGACAGCTAAACGAGGATGATAAGTGCACAAATGTTTTCGTAAAGAACTAGTGTAACATTTTTTCTAGTCTTGTAGCCTAAAAAAAAACATCATTTGAAATGTCGGATAATCCTGCTTTACCAGCTTGGTTTAACATAAGCATACAATTTCACTGTGACAACATACTGAGACGTTTTAACTACTTAGGCTGGGACTATATGCTCCGGAATGCAGTATACCGGTGGAAATTCTGAGCAGTAAAATTAGAACTCTGTACACTATACAAACTATACAATAGAGCTGAAAATCGAACACAAAAGTGACGAGTCAAAATGTCAATGTCATGGATGACAGTTCGTCACTTCGATTTTCAACTCTATTGTAATAGCGCAGAGTTCTATTTTCAGTGATCTGAATTATCCCAGGCCCGCGCCCGCCTGAATCTACTATACTTAGTTAATTAAAAGTCTTTATTACAACTACCGAAGCGTTCAAGTTACCGTATTTACAGTAAAAGTCATCCAATCTTCATCCAATACTATTGTTGAAAAAGTGGATCGTCAAACAATTTGCGACGTTTTGAATTACTACAACGTATTGTCTATTGTTCACTGTTCACAAAGACGTCGTAGTAGGTAACACAATCTTCTCATCATGATCAGCAAGGACCAACTTTTATACGTAGCCAAAATTGACATTTCAATAGAGTCAATATTCAAGAGGTAAGTAACTAGGTACACTAAGTACAAAATGCATTCTGATGAGTGACTTGGTCTGATCTGAATATAAAACCTGAGGGTTAATTCTGCAAAATAGAACTAGCAATAATACAATTACAATCAAATCCCGACACGCTAACACTGTCAAACCGGTATTTTCGGAAACGTTAAACCGGCGTCAAATTGGTGATTGTTGATGATGGTGGTCTGATTGGTGAAAACGTTACAAAATCAGTGTATGATAACAATTGTCGCTTCACATATAATACAATCAAAGTAAAATGAAAGTCTACTTGAAATAGGAGAATTGAGGTTCAGGTGACCTACATCACTACTGTCTAGTGTCTACTACGACTGAAATAAATATACTACTGATGAAATCTACTTAATTCTGGAGAGTAGAGCACATGATGCCAATGGCCAATATTTATCGCATTATTAAACTGTGCAAACATTAATAACATAAATATCGGCAAAACAATACACTGATATGTAGATTGGAAGTCAGGGTCATGACAAATGTGATACCGAATGCCGTACGTGGGGAAAACCCTTCTTAGACTGCTGTCTGCACACAGACGGGGAAAACCGATGGTAATAAAATATTCAAGATTTTAAATCAGCTCGAATTGGACGTACAGACAGCAAGAAATCCCATGTCCAGTACGTAACATTTACCTACCTACTTTCTTAATGTCTTTCGAAAATGTTCGTGTTCCAAACTCGTACGTCACTGCCATCGAAATACGATGATTGTCAATGGATATTAACAAAATAGTAGTAGGTATTGTACATCATTTTCCATTACTAAACAGTCTTTAATAGGCCAACTTTCATTCATTGAAAGTCATTCTTAAGTCGTGGACTTCCTCAGGTCCACGACAAAATCTTTGCATTGAATATAAATCTTCTGTATTTTTCAATTCAAAAACTAGTTATGAACTTTTTGCTGATCATGCCATAAAGACGTTAAAAGCCAGTTATTGGGGAAAGGTAAATACCCCAAGGCGCATTTAGTAATAGCTGCTCAAAGCGGCATTATTCTTGACAGCGTGTTAATTAACTCTAGAACTTTTGTAACTAATAAATATTTAATTACTCTCACTGACACTGAGATAAGAATAATGAACGAGCATTACTTATCCTAATAAAAATTCTCTTTTATTTAGTTGAACAAAAATCTTTGTAAGTGATCGGTGGTCAGTGGTGGTCAGTTACACAAACTACTTATTACGCAGTAAACTATGATTTGCATCTCTTCTATTTTTATCATTGTCCACAAAATACTGACGATATGCTTCTGTGAAGGGAGATCAACTGTAACTGTATCAAATCACTTCTGGATATAGCTCTATATATGCGAATAGGCATGTTGCCTAGAAATATTTTTTTCGTCTATTCGATGTTAGACAACAATCAACATGTTAATAAACAATCTAGAACCCATTTTCGTATATCTTAAAAAATAAAGAAGATACAAACAATTTAAATTTAGCATAATAATATGAATGAGAGCGATATATCGGTGTGTGACGTCACGAGTTGCACCCGCCATACATTTGTCATTACAAAATGTATGGCGGTAGCAACTTGTGACGTAACAAATCGTTTTGCGAGAAAGAGATGGGCAATATTTTTTATTTGCTTATAATTTTAAATCGCGTCAATCTAAATACCGATTTCTTTTAGATTTACGTATCTATAATAGATCAATAATCAAGAATTTTAAAATTTAATTTATAAAAATGTGATATTCCACACTAGTTGCCCCTAGGCAACATCCCTATTGTGACGATTTATCCTACAACATGCTCACAAGAATCAACGATTATTCGATTGAGTCATCTTGTAGTCGTTTTTTAAAAGTCCTCGAAAATTATGTAAACGGGTAGATGTTTTAGCAGTTATGCATCTCAAAAAAAATGAAAACCAAGCTACCTAAGTACTCTACAAAACTGATACTTTGTAAACCACTTACTTACATACGGTTTCAACGCCAGTGGAAACGATTAGATCACCTAGACCTCTTGTATTACTTGTTTCTGTTGCGAATGCATCGATGAGCGTACAATTATTTATGAAATAAAAAGTAAAATCGGCCGGCTGCGTCCGCGCCGGTGTATATATACTAAATGGAATTATACTCACTCGTTTGTTTACGCTCAACGAGATGATTGCATCAATTGCCACTCAAACTCTGGCACGTTCCGCGTTCACTCCCTGAAAGGTAAGATAGCCACTGGTCGCAATACGTGTGTCCCCTCCGTGGCCCGGCGCGGAACTTGTTACGAACCCAGCCGCGACGACTTATATGTACTATGTACACACACACTGCTATGTTGTTGTTTTAGTCGCGACCTGGGTCGGGCTTTCCGACGCGCTTCTTGGTCGTTAGCCGATGCTTATACAGATTTTCTTGTAACTCCTGTTAAACTAGTTCTTGATAAGGAAAATAATGACTTTTTTCAGATCATATCTATTATTTAATCTTTGATAACAATTAATAATATAGAAACAACTATCTAGAATAAAATTATAAACCATAGTAACGAAATTAACTACACTTATGCCTAAGTATATGTTTAATAAATACAACTAAAAAGAAAAATAATTATTATTAAACAAAAATTTCATTATTTTGAAGTCAGTACCAGCCTAAGCGTTTAAATTGGCTGGTACCAACTTCAAAATTATGAAGATTGTGTAGAGAAATAGTTACAATTTTAGGCGAATTTAAAAGGGGAATTATTTACAAAATAAGTTTTATTTCATACTTTTTTGTGTATTTTTACTTCCGAAGTCGGTTTTCATTTTTGTTTAAAAATAATATTTTTCCCCCTTTTTATTTAAGTATATTTATTATATTTTTATTAACACATTTTAAGAAAGTTATAAATACAAAAAAGCTATACTTATTATGCCCGTTTTCTGAGAGGCCGTGGTATTTCCCCAAAACATTACCGATCTGCAGGCCTACAACCACCAGTGACAAAAGAATCACCAGTGATGATAATGATCAGATACTATATTATTAAATTATTATTATTATCTATTGTAGTAGTCGGTAAAAAAATATAGCAGTATATACTATAGTGATGATGATGATCACGAATATAATTTTGGCAATCAAAGACATTGCACTGGTTCTAACTGCACTGGTCCATGGAGGTCGAGGACGTCGTGAGCTGTATCCGTGAGAAGACCACCTACACTTTGAGGTTCTGCGGTCTCGCCACAAGGTGAACTTCAGTTCCTTTATGGTAAGAGTCCCGACACCACTTTTGTCTACCCTCGGAGTTGGAGGCGTTCTGGCCGTCGGGTGCAGTTTACCGAAGGTTCCGGGGGAGACTACCAAACGAAGCGCGCATCACGTCGCCGAAAGAGACAATACCTACTACGTGATAAACTATTTTTTTTTTGGTTTGTTGTGTGTGTATAATAATATAGTCCTGGGCGACCGAGCTTTGCTCGGTTATTACATTTATTGTAATATGGTGAAACCCGAAAGCATAAATCTTATTCACGTAATCAGTATAGGTAAATGTTAGACATATTTATGAGAAATATATATTGTTATCTCAAACATTAACTACATTTTTTTAAAGTCTAAAAACAACAAAAATTAAAAAATTATATATAAACTTGAACATAACGCATGAAAACTCGAAAACACGCGTTTTCCCAAACATAAGACTAATCTAGATCGATTGTTTACCCCCGAAAATACCCAAATTTCAGCGTAATCGTTAGATCCGTTTCCGAGACACAGAAACATATAAATAAATAAATATACAAGAATTGCTCGTTTAAAGGTATAAGATTATAGTATAGAAGAATTGTTAAATGTATATCCGTTGTCTGATTGCCATAACACAAGACTTAACTTATCATGGGATTAGATTGATGTGATGTACATTACATGTTTATTCTATTGTATATTATTGTGTGTTTGATAAAGAATTTTGAATATTTAATTGGTATCGGTGCACAGTACTCTAACGAGTAGTGAGTACCTATGTCATGATAATGATATGTTGGTGTTTCGTGTGAAGATGGTGGTCATGATGATGATGATTACTGTAAGTGGTATGATAGCTTATGCTTGCAGTTCTTTAAACAACGCCGGAATCCCTAAACATGTATCTATAAGAACTCAGGAGTTCTGTTCATTACTTTTGGATCCAGGGTATACCTTGGTAAAAAAGCTTACTTTTTGGTAGCAATTGCTTGGACTACTTCAGAAAAGGCAAATCACTATATATTTATCTATAAGGACTCAGGAGTTCTGTTCAGTACTTTTGGGTCCAGGGTACCTTGTACCTTGGTACTAAAACTTACTGTTTGGTAGCATATGTTCGGCCTACTTCAGAAAAAGTCGCAATCACTATGGATGGATGTTTGTTACTCTTTCACGCAAAAACTACTGAACGGATTTCGATGAAATTTGGTATGGTAGTAGTTTATGCTTTTTATCCCGAAAAAGTACAGTGTTCCTTTGGGATACTGTATTTACGCGGATGAGCCGCGGGAAGAAGCTAGTATTAATAGTAATGCTCTTTTAAAATCGCTTCGATAAACCCCCGTTTCCTTCTCAATATTAATACTATTATGTTCGATAAAAGATTCCAAGAATCCATAGCATCAAAATAAGTATAACTAAAGATCTCAGATTTGTGAGAAACCTGATAACAAAAAAAAAACAATAAAAAACCCGCGATTTATTTCAAAGAGTTCGTGATTGGTTACTTAGATACAAATATATTATTAGAAGGATGCTAAAAATAATACTGGCTTGGTAGCTTTTTTATTAAACATCCTCAGCAGGTTGTAGTTTAGTTTCATCTTGCAATCTACATTTAGCTGTTGCTAGTATAAATTCTTTAGGCGCTAGGAATGCATACGAGCTATATTTTTAAGGTCCGACCGAGAATTGCATTTAGTCTCGGCCGAGACTAAATGCAATTCTCGGCAATTGCGTAGGCTCGATTTTTGGCCCAGAATGCCGACACCGAGACCTAGATCTCGGTCGGTCGGACCTTAATATTTTTCACTTTAATTTTTTTAAGAAAATGTTGCCCGAGACTTCATACGAACTAAAAGGAAATCTCGCTGGAACCGTACATTTTGCTGCGATTGAAAGTAGCCTATGTGTTAATCCAAAGTTTAAACTACTACCATACACCAAAGTTTATCAGAATCCGTTCAGTAGTTTAAGTAATTGCGTGAAAGAGTAACAAGCATCCATGCCTACATCCATGCATACAAACTTTCGCGTTTATAATTAAAAATATAATTTTTTAGTGGTCGCCACCACATAAAAACTCTCGTGGGAACGTAGCCTGCGAGTACCTATTACGCTAAGGCGTCTTGTGCTGCACAAGACGCCTTAGCGTAATACAAGTTGTGCGTGGTCTAAGAAGTTTTAGGTAGAGAATGCTTCTGCCCCGCATCCCAATGGATTAGATCCTCAGATTAATTATGTCCAGTCCACCGTAACTGCGCTGTGCTGTCAATACACTTGATTCTTGTACGAATTTCACTCTTTCTGATTATTTAATGTAGAGAAACTATGCAAAGCCCATACATAACTCATTAAGTAGCGCAGTAAATATGGTCAATGGAAACCAAATTGTGAGAGATTTCAATCAATCGATCAATCAATACTCAGATTTGTTAATTGTCACTATGACCATCAACTCAAAGACATTATATTTAGATGGTCATTCACCAACTGAGCCAGTGGTCGGTGCACCACTTTTGAACCTTATTGCCAAGTAGTAAGATTTTCGATATTAGAATTTGTACTACATAAGAATTAAGAAAATATTTTTTAGCTAGTCTTCTAGTCTTTAGTCTAGATGAGCTGGATTTAATTGTGTATATTGTATTGACATTTTTATACACTTTTCAATTGATTGACACAACAGAGGCATTAAGGGAAAATGGATGTGAGTGATGCATTACATTAATCAATATTCAGTGTTGAACAGTGCCTACCACTGTTCAACACTGAATATTGATTAATGTAATGCATACCAGCTTCAGAACAATACCTTAATAATCTTAGGAAATATTGTAACTCGAACAAAAAATTTGTCGAGTCCGTAAATTAAATTAAAAAGGACAAGTAGGTATTCATGATATATAAGGCATTGAAGTATGTTATGAAGTTTCAAACTGTACTGACACAGTTTTTGTATCTTAGTTAAACATGAAGACGGTTCGAAGTGTGTTATGCACATATAGCTGCGGGCATGTAGTATGTATAATATCATCATTAAGTATACCATAATTTTGCCGATATTTATGATAGAATGTAAAATAAATAAGATTGTCTTATCCTTATATTCATTATTTATAAAAAGGTACTTAAAGCTTGTGTTTATAAATTTGTGATGTTGTCAGGGGTAATCTCTGGATGTATTGAACCGATTTTAAAAATTCTTTTACCAATAGAAAGCCACATTATTGTGAGTGTCCTGTGTCATAGGCTATATAATAACCCAAAAAAGGAAATTAATTTTTCATTGTATTCAGATTTGCAACAGGTTGGAGAAACAACGGTCAAACAAAAATGTTTCTTAAAAATGCTGCTTCAACAATAAGAGATATATTATTGTGTTTGTAGGGGAAATTGCTATGGTAGGATGTGCAAGTACATTAACCAAATCAAGTGAATAAATAATTATGATTATGATTACAAAAAAATTTTTAGGCAGCATGGCTATTTATGAATTTCAATGGCAGAATTATTATGGTATGTTTTCTTTTTCTATGCAAAGATTAATGGTAATCATAATATTGAATTATAACATTGTTAATTTTAATGGTTAGTATATTAAGACAAAATAAACAGCAAATTTAAATCACAATTATGAATTTATTAACAAATCTATGCAAAACAATCAGTAAGTATTAAATGGCATCACACCTCTACAGTTTCGACTTTCACATAGACACTTTTTTCCACAAACATTTTGATCTTGAGGTAAAATATCAATGCTGTTACAACCATAGTCAAAAGTCAGTTCCACTCTAGGTAAAATATCAACATTACTGAATATAGCTAATTTTGGTATTGGAGAATTCACTCTAACAGGAATAATTTTACAATTTGGCTCACAACTGTGATTTAAATAGCGCCCAATGTTACCGATATAGCTGGGGTCAACAAATGTTTGTATTGTTTTATCATTACAGTGTTCACTTAAACAAAATATGTAATTCATTTTACCAGTTTGTTGGTTAAGATTACTACGAAATATAGCCTGATCCCTAGTTAATAATTCTCCAGCATACTCACATATAAATGTACCCTTTGGTATAGTGTGACGTGTAAATAAACCCAAACCTTTCAAACTATTTTTACAGCCCTGAACAACAAGACAGTCAATAGGTCCTTTTTGAACAACACGATTTCCACAGTCATCAGAGCATGTACACAGATCATTACATTCTACAATAAAGCCTGTATTCACATCAAAGCTGTTTAATTGACATGCAGAAATGTTTTCTTTTGATTTGAAAATATAATTTTGAATGCCCCCAGATTGTTCTAAGCACTTGCAGGATGTATCAAAACATTCATTACATTCACATGAATGTATTACCTGAGAGTTATATTCGTTAAATACTTTATTAAAATCTTCAGATTCGTCTGAGGGCCCAGGAATATTTTCATCAACATAAACAAGTGTACTAACCGTATGAGTGTAAGAATCCTTCATTTTCTAATTTAGTTTATTTCAAAATGTTCATGTAAGTACTTAATGTTTTTTACGTAACGTAAAAATTAGTTTATTACATGATTATCTACAAGTCTGCATATATGATTTGTTTAGGGTAAGTACTTTCAGATTCAGTCATAGATATTTTTTTTTTTTTTTTTTTTTCGAAAGGGTCTATGCTAAGGGTCGGGTTAAGACCGCTGTAGCTAAGTCGGACTATAACTAGCCTGGTGGCTAGTTTATTTGGTTAGAGTCGATGGGAGGGTTTGACCCTCCCTAACATCACCCGGGTGATGTTCAGACCGGATTTTGGGGACAGCTACGAGTTGTGAGCTATTATTATGACAGGGGAGACGCGGGTCTCATCTGCTAAGGGGTCCGACCCCTTCCTCACTCGCTGATGAGTGAGGTTGCTCGCGCGCGGTAGCATAAGCTAGCGGCGTGCGAGTTGTCGCGATAGAGGAGCTCTCGTTTTTATCGCTATCGGTACTGAGAGGGCCGTCCCTCTCCCCTTCCGCGTACGGTCGGGATGACTCGCGCGCGTAAGTCCTAATATCGATGAGGTTCGCGGTATTGATAGAGCTCTCTATAACAATATCGCGGTCGCGGGCACTATTTAGGAGTGAACCTAGTCTACTGGGATTCGAACTCGAACTCGGGTTCGGGTCCGGTCCCGTGTTAGGGTCGGTCTGTACGTCTGTACGTGTTGTCGTGTCGGATGTGGGGGCAGTCATAGATAATACAGTATATACTTATATAGAGCTTTCAGTTCTATTCTCTGTCTACGTTTCAGTAGTAGTACTTATCAAATATGACTTTTTTTTTCGAAAGCGTCTACGCTAACGGTTGGGTTAAAAATCATCTATGACAGCTATACTCTAAGTTGTGATACCCCTGGGGGCCTACCACGAGCTTTCCTAAAACTATCATGTTTCCAGAACACTTTGTTATAAGATTACAATAATATTACTCTAATTCGTACCATGAGTATATATTATTGTATTAAAACAATATTGTTTTAATCCTGCCTAGGGATGTGTAAGAACGAACGGCGCACTGAATTTGGCCCCATTTTTTTTTATTATTGATTTTTTATTATTTGTTCGTCGTTTGTTCGTTATTGTTCGGGCTATACTTCCGTTTAGCTCACCCCTCCGATTTAATTCAAAATTTGCACAGAGGTTCTTTAGACCATTAGAAAAAAGACCCCATATATCTTTTTTGGCGGAAATTTTAAAAAAACGTTTTTTTTTTTTTTTATTTGATTTTTTTAAATTTTTTTTTTCTATTCAACAAAACTAAAACAATAATAATGAAACAACACTGAAACGATGATAATAATAGAACACAAAAGTCAATTAACAATAACATAATAACATTTAACCAAGTCTAACAATTGTTTAGGTTAGGTTAGGTTAGGTTAGGTTAGGTTAGTTAGTTAATGAATTTTTATGGCGCCGGGAATGCCGCAAATCAGGCAAAGATCCATTTAATACGTTTATTGATGACATTAATTATGTATATTAATTAGAAAAAACAATTACTTATAATTAATTTTAACAACACTAAAACAATAATAATAAAACAACACTGAAACGATAATAATAGAAAACTAAAGTCAATTAACAATAACATAATAACATTTAACCAAGTCCAACAATTATTTATAATTAATTATTTTCTAATGAATATACATAATTAATGTCATCAATAAACGTATTAAATGGATCTTTGCCTGATTTGCGGCATTCCCGGCGCCATAAAAATTCATTAACTAACTAACCTAACCTAACATAACCTAACCTAAGAGTTTTCAAACCAAGTATTTTGAGCAGCAGACACTTCATGTGCATTAGATTTCTTCTTATTACGGCATCGAAACATTCCACAAAAGCTTATCTCTTTCAAAAACAGCATTTGACATTTATGCTTCTTACAATACATTTCCGTAGGTAACAGCTTTAAATTTTGGATCCACTGTAAACACTCATGACGATTACGAATTTTCTCACTGATAGCATATAGATTTAAAATTTGCATTTCCATCTTTATACAATTTGAATAATTAATTTATATCGTCAACTGATTGATTTGAGATATTTTAGGTTAATTTGCCAATTAAGTGTTTTTGGAAATTACGACAATGGTGCTACATAACGGGAAATTTCAAAATTGTCAATTATTCTTTTTTTTTTTTTCGCCTTTTTTTAATTTCCGCCAAAAAAGATATATACCCCATATATCTTTTTAGCAGAAAAACATATATATATATATATATATATATATATATATATATATATATATATATTGGAGTAAGGAATATCACTATATATATATATATATATATATATATATATATATATATATATATATATATATATATAGTGATATTCCTTAAATCGAAGCCGTTCACCATTTAGCTTTTCAAGAAATTTTGTGAAATTAAAGCTTTAATTCAAATCGTGTTTGTTTTAGAAACGATGAAGACGATCTTAAGAAAATGAGGAAACGTATTTTTTGGTCAACGCCAGAAAAAATGGAAGGTTTACTTCAACTTGCTGATAATTAAAATGAAGAAAAGAGATTTGTATTTTTAATAACGATGAAACGGGGGACTGTATTGACAAGTTAACATATTAATATAATTTTAACCTTTACTCAATTTATATTTATTGAAATGGCAATATTGATTTCATTTTACAAATTTTTTTAACATTTATTTGAGTCAAGGAAACTAGAACACTAGCTATTTCAATTTAGCCATTGAATACTACACAAAGTTCTCGGATGATACTGAAATGTGTGATCTAGCCCAAGGATTCAGCGAATGCACTAAACTCTCCGGTCACACGACTAGAATTAGTGTCAATATTTAATTTAATTTCACTCAAGCTGGATAGATCTATCCAGCCTCCGTGCGTGATTTATTAAGACCGCAATTATTTATTAAAACCGCCGTTAAAAAAAAACAGTAAATACGGCCATTGTAAGCTGACTGACACCACAAGCGCATGCGCAGAGCAGTCGTAGTGTGATGGCTGTTTATTGAATTAAAAATAATTAATAATTAAGGATTTATTTGTTTTTATGATCGAACAATCATCAATAGTGGTCGAACAAACGATAATTAATCAAAATTAATTAATTTGAGCGACAAAAATGAAGATCTCTAGTGAGGGGGGCCAACTTAAGGGTAAACATTTGTTTAATTAATTATAAATAAACAAAGAACGAACAAATAATTTTTACATTCGAGCAATAATGAACAAACGATGAACAAATAATTAAAAATAAAAATAAATCAAAAATAAAAAAAAGTGGAGCCAAATTCAGTGAGCCAGAACGAACATTATCAGATTGATTGTCTATGCTTTGCTATGGGCGAAAACGAGATAGCAACTTTTTTTCATACGCTTTGTCCTTCTCGCACGAATATTACGAATTGAGTTTCGTATTACGGATTTGATATAAATAAATATAGAAATTTCTCACTAGAGAATAAGGCAAATTTAAATTGTTGTGTCTTAAACTAAATAACATTTATTTAAATAAACATAAATTAGCACGAGAATGATAAAAAAATTGAGTGATTTTACAGTAAAACTGTTTTTAAACTTCAAATATTTTAAACGGATCGTACATGTGAAGTGTTGTTACATAGTTGTTTAACGCGCTCTAATTCAAAAAGTTTATAGTGGTGTGGGAAGTATTAGTTGATATTTTTAAGAATTATACATATTCTCTTAATAATGGCAAATATAAAGTGAGTAAATACCTACCAATAATAATTTTAAAATGCTTTAAGTCGCTTTAATATTATATTGAAAACATCAAGGCAAAAGTTACAGACGCTCAAGGAATTTCAAGTGGCTCAAGTGGTTTGTGTTTTTGTTTGCAGCGTTGGAACTCGTCGAGTTTCTGGACAACAGCTTGATATTCTATGGGAACATTTACATGCTCATAGGGATATTACTGTTGCCTATAATAGATCCCTCCAAGCCAAGGAGTACTCTAAAAGAAAGTGGCAAGAGATCGCCGAAACCTTAAATGCGCAAGGTGAAGGCGCTCATAAAGATTGGAAAAGCTGGTCCAAAGTAAACTAAAACAACATATTATTAATCTTTATTTCATACAATATTATGTAACATTACCAATAACCATAGTCCATAAATTTATTATAATGTATTTTTTCAGTATTGGGTCGATTACAAGGCATAATTAAAAAAAAGAATGGCAAGTATCCCAACGCAAGACTGGAGGAGGGCCATCAACGGAGCAACCTCTGTCCGAGATCGAAAATAAGTTCCTCTGATTTTCCGATGATTACGGATAGGGGTTGAGTGGTGTACAATTGGAACCATTTCCAGTGAGAGACAAATAATATTTGTTTATTAGATTATAAATATAATATGTTAAATGTTAATAGCTACAAGTATAGCACCTACAGCCTATACTTAAGATGTTTGACTGGAATAAATGGCTAGAAATGATAAAACTATTAGAGAGATATTTTTATCTGTTTTATGTGTTTACTTAGTTTTTTTTTCATTTAATAATAATTATTTATACTATAACACATTTAACAAATATAGTAACTAATCATAAATATAATCAAGGTAATGGTAGCCTACATTAATTCTTCATGTTATGTGGAAAATATTATGTAATTAAAATGTTATATTTTGGAACAACGGATAAATCTAACTATATATTTTATTTTTTAATTAAACATTTTGGAACAACAGTTAAATCTAATTATATTATATTTTATTTGTTTACAGCCCTCTGGGAGCACACCAGCTATAGAAGTGTGTCACCGATCATTGACTTTCCTTTCCCTGAGTCCATGATCCTGGATCAAGAATATTCTCCAGACTCAGAATCAATTTTAATTGCTCCATCTGAATCCCTCCAAAGCCTTTTAGTCCAAGAGCTACCTGTCATTCGACCATCGCTTAGCCGGACCCCTCTCCCTGACCCACCTGCACCAGCCGAAGCTGTGCTCTCGCCCCGGCGACAGTTGCCACTCTCCCACGAGACTGCTAGACGTTCCCTCGTACAGTCCGCAGAAAGTAGGGCACAGGCTACTTTATATAGTAGCCAATCTCTAGAGGGTATAAACCATACCCTAGTAGAGATAAAGGAGGCCTTAACAGAATTGTGCAGTATAAATACTGCACAATTCTGTATTATGTGAGGATTGAGAGGCAAGTATGAAACTGAATTTTTGTATTTTACACAGCAAAACTCAACAAGTTAGTATTTTTGTTGCTTTCATACCTGCAGACATTAACTTATAGAAATCAAGTTCAAGAAATCAATTAACATTACACACAAAAAATAAATAAAACAATGACTAGAAAAACATGTCTTATTTATTTATAAACAATTTACCAATGATTTTTATTAAGACTAGTCTATACATTTTGATATTGATTTATACACTTACTTAATTACAATAATATTGTGAGTACATCAAAATGTTATTATTCCTAAGGTGTGCAATCATTAAAAAAATAATTTACTTTTTATTGAGTTTTAGCAGTCTTGGACTCCTTCTTAAATTTCAAATATTTTCTGGAAGTTTATTGTATGTATAGGCATTTGGCCTTCGAAATAATTGTATACTATATTAATATACAATTTATACTTAAATAACAACTTCTAAGCTTCGCACCTAAAAACAATAAAATACATATAAAATTAATTTTTGAGGTTTTAAGAATATAAATGTTTGGTTTCAGGGCTATAAATGCCGCCTTTCCCAGAGCCGCTGAATGAGAGCGTTCCGTGTGGCATGACCCCGTTGCAGCTCTATGTTTGCACTTCCTGGAAGCACTTCAGCCCTACTGAGGCTTAATTGTAATTGGGCTTCTAGTGCCACCTCTTCGTGGCTCAAGTGTGGTACTGGAGTGTTAGCCCTATTGCAAAAGTTATGTAATATTACACAAGCATTTACAATAGAGCCTGCTACCCTTGGTGTGTAGTGTAACACTCTGTGCACAAGAAAAGAAAACTTGCTCAATTACTCGCTCCACAGTGTTCCTAGCGCGAACATGCAAGTTAGTGTAGCGTACTTCGGGTGTGTCCGAGGCCGCATCTAATATTGGGGTCATCATAGTCTTCCTCAGTGGATAACCAGAGTCACCTTAAGCTTACATTTAATTTAATTATCTAATACCTACTTTATCTACAAACCAATCACACCATTTAAGCTTACATCTAATTTCAATAATATCTAATACCTACTTTATCTACAAACCAATCACACCATTTAAGCTAACTTCTAATTTTTATAATATCTAATACCTTCTTTATCTACAAACTAATCGCACCATTTACACTTACATCTAATTTCAATAATATCTAATACCTTTTTTATCTACTAACTAATCACACCATTTCCACATCTAATTTCAAGTATACTTAATTCATTCTACATGTTTTAAGTTAAAACTAATCATTCAATAATACTTTTACTTTCTTATTATACCAACTTACTTATTTCCTACTACAATTACACCTAACCTACGTTGAGCTTCCTATCACTTTGGTTCGGAAGCTCAATGGCCTCTACCACCCCTATTAGCCATCCCTTTCCATCCGCATAGAAAGTTTTCGAAATAATTAACACTTCTACTAACTAATCACACCATTTACACTTACATCTATTTTCAATAATATGTAATACCTTCTTTATCTACTAACTAATCACACCATTTCCACTTACATCTCATTTCAATTCTACTTAATTGCTTCTACATGTTTTAAGTTATAACTAATCAATCAATAATACTTTTACTTTCTTATTTTACCAACTTACTTATTTCCTACTACAATTACACCTAACCTACGTTGAGCTCCCTCTCACTTTGGTTCGGAAGCACAATGGCCTCCACCACCCCTATTAGCCATCCCTTTCCATACGCATAGAAAGTTTTCGAAATAATTAATACTTCTACTAACTAATCACAACACTTAAGCTTACATCTAATTTCAATAATATCTAATACCTACTTTATCTACAAATCAATCACACCATTTAAGGTTACATCTAATTTTATAATATCTAATACCTTCTTTATCTACAAACTAGTCACACCATTAACACTTACATCTAATTTCAATAATATCTAATACCTTCTTTATCTAATTACTAATCACATCATTTCCACATACATCTAATTTCAATTGTACTTATTTCCTTCTATATGTTTTTAGTTTTATCTAATCAATCAATAATACTTTTACTTTCTTATTATACCAACTTACTTATTTCCTACTACAATTACACCTAACCTACGTTGAGCTCCCTCTCACTTTGGTTCGGAAGCTCAATGGCCTGTTTGCAGATTGAATAAAATAAAGAATTTTCATACAAAAATCTAATAAAAATCAATTGAAAAAAATTCTTAATTATGCGTATGTGTGTGTGACAGAATTTGTGTAAATACACAAATTTTTGCGACTTTGTCATTCGAAATAATGTGTGACGAAGATAGCCTATGCTTCTATCGCATGTGCGCGACGTTGTCTGGTGACTGGTCTACTCTGTCATATTCGCGCCGCACCAATATACATAATTTCTAATTTCTTCAAATCTTTCCATTACCGCCGGTGTCCCTCAGGGCAGCGTGCTCTCCCCGGGGCTATATAACTTTTATGCCAGTGACGTTCCCAAAGACCCTGGCACCACCGCAGCGTTATACGCCGACGACACGGCGTTCATAACCAGCTCGCTGACACCAGACCACGCCGCCCTGAAGCTTCAGAGGACGCTGGACCTTCTCCCTGACTGGCTGAGCAACTGGCGACTGTCTGTAAACGCAGGTAAGTCCCAGGCGCTCGCCGTCACCACAAGAAGGGGGTTCCCAGCTCCTCTGAAAATCGGAGACGCTGAAATACCATGGGGAGAACGACGAAGTATCTAGGTGTCGTCATAGACCGCCGTCTCTCCATGGTCGCCCAGCGCCAGACAGCCGTGGCAAAGGCCAAAGCGGCTACCGCGCAACTGCGCCCCGCCTTCTCATCTCCTCAGATCCCCCTCAACATGCGGACGGCCTTGTACCAAACCTACATTAGGTCCCGCCTCACCTACGCAGCACCTGCGTGGCACCACCTGCTCTCTGCACCCCAGAAAAGGTCGCTGCAGAGAGCCCAGAACCGGGTGCTGCGCTACATTGTGGGCGCCCCCTGGTACGTCTGCAACTCCACCATCGAGAGGGATCTTAGGATGGAGAGCGTGGAGGCCTTTGTGGCCCGGATCGCCACTAACTTGTTCGCGCGAGCGGATGCCTCGCGCCTGGTCGAGCTGACCGACCTGGCGCCCTGACACGCCCGCCCGCCCGACCGCCACATTCTGCCGAGGGATGCTGTCCCTCTGGCAGACCCAGCGGAGCCCCGCCACCCCCGAAGAGGAGGAGCCCCGGCGCAATGATGCGCCACCCCGCCCTCGAAGAGGAGGAGCCCAGGCGCAATGACGCGCCACCATGCCCCCGAAGAGGAGGAGTCCTGGTGCACTGATGTGCGCCCCACCGAGGCGCATGTTGCAGCGCTCCACTCACCGCTGGATCGCTGCCCCCCCGCCTCTCCCGGCACCGGTAGGAAACAAAACCTACCGGTATAACCACTTTAATTACACCCGGGGTCTGTCGGAGTGGCAGCCCTCTTGCCACCCCGTCGCCCCCTAGGTGCACCTTCCCCCCCGACACCATAAGTCGGGGCCCGGAAGTTTTATATTTCCTCCCCCTTTCCACAGGTTCGTTCGTTCCACGGTCCGGTAAACACGGCGCGTGAGGGAGTGGACCCAAACACGTTTCTCGGCCTCCGGGTCGGGACCCCCACGCGCCGTTTGGAGCCGACCGCCGGTCTCGGTTAGGCCTGGATTGGCACATCGTCATTCCCTTGTTTTCGTGTTGCCCCCCCCACGGGTATCCCGCGTTCTGCCGCGGGGGTCTTCCCTAAAACTGACTCTTTGCGCCCAGTACTCGTACTGGGCGCGTCATCCCAATTAGAAGGGCTTACCCCTGATGTTGGTAACCGCCGTAAGGCCCTTTTCAGGGGCCCGGCGTCGAGAGAAGAGTCTCCTTCTCTAACAATGGTCAAATCTTTTGAATCATCGTTGACAATGTTGCCAATATAAACAATTTTCCCTAAATTAGTGTGATTGTTAGACCAATGTTGCAACACCTTGCAAATATTTTTTTTTTAAATACAGGTCTTTCACAACTCACAGGACAGTCTTGGCATGGTTCTGCTTGGCGCAGTTGTACTCAAAGTTCACCTGGGAAAACTTTTAAAAAGTACATAGCCCGTTGTGAAAAAGCCAAACGAAGGATAAAAGCTTACCCACGCAGGCGAATATTCCTGAAGAAAGTTGTTAAACCTCTGCCAGACAAAAGTTATGGCCCTGAAGCTCAGGATACAAGCAATTCGGTGAACATGGCCAACTTGAAAATAATGTGTGATGCTAAGTTTCAAGAGCTCCAAAAAACACCAGCACAAATTCAAGCCATTGAAGAAAGCACAGTAGGGCAACATGACAATGACCAATACACAGAAGTGATAGGTTGACTGCAAGTGTATTCGGATTGGTTAGTTACCGGAGTTTATTGATCAAAAATAATAAAATCAATATATGGACATCGTAGATTATAGACTGTCTCTTTTATTTATAGATATGTAAACACAGAAAGACGACGAAATCCCATAACAAAGTTAAAACTGTCTTCTATAAGTGTTAAGGACAGCGGCCTCGTAATGTGAAACTCGAGTGAATTTAAATCTGAACAATAAACGAGTGGTTTAAACAGTACATAAAATCATAACAGTGAATACTCAGTGACTATATGTATAGATTTATATGGCATCAGTGTGTAAAATCGTGTAAAAATGGTGTTTTATCGAGTGCGGGTTATTTTGCTCATATATATTTAACGACAGCTAATTTTAGCGTAGTTTCTTTTCATTTAGGTAAATAAACATAGTACATAACGTGTAGTGTAAACCTTAGATTTATATAATAGATGGTAAATAAATTATTAAGAAAATAGTGGTGAAAATTGTACAACATTTTGTGTAAATTGAACTTAAGATGTATATAACTTTTTTATGGAATAAGATTTCTAGTATATAAGGATTAATAAATATGGTCATGGTAATAAAGATTTTCACACAACGCGTTTTGCTTCACCTAGCTCATGAAAAATAGGGAAAATTATGGAAAATAGCCGTATAGAGAGGTAAAAATGAAATGGAAGATCGGCCTGAAAGGGGCGTACGGGCGCCCTCAAATAAGCGTTTTATTATCGCCCCGGCTCTGCCCAAATCTGTGTAACCTTGCTATCTTCGAGTAATCTGAGCCGGCGGTTGAATCCCTGTGGAATAATACAGTCCCCAACAGTAGTGCGTGGTCCTTTGGCGAGCCGAATATCAAGATCGAAGAAATATTCGAAGTCCATATCAAGTTGAAAATAACGAAGACGGCACTTAGAGAAAATTAGAACAGCTATTTTGGATATAGAAAAATTTCCGAAGATTCAAGATAGAAATTTTTACTGAAGACTGGACTTAGAAAATTTTCGTCAGCTGTTCTGAACATAGAAAAATTTCTGAAGATTCAAGATAGAAATTTTTACTTAACATTGGACATAGAAGAATTTATCAAGCTAGAACATTGGAAATTTTATCAACGGGAATCAACGCCAGGGATTAGATTGGACTCAGAAGATCGGACTCGGGGATACAAGGATACACCGCTGCGAACGGAAGCAAGAATTCGCAGATTTTTACCGAAAAACCTCCCGAAAATTCTTGAAATTGGAAAATTAATTTTGAAGATTAACATTGGAAGATTAACTTAACATTTGAAGATTAACATTGGAAGATTAACATTAGAAGATCAATTTAACATTTGAAGATGGTTATGACCAGAAGTTAGAGTGGGGCCGAGGAGAACCAGCAACCACGTCGATTTCCGGATCCGCCACGATCGCCATCCGCTGCCGCTACGAGCCAGCCGCCGCCGACCGAAGGAAGAGCGGATCTGCTTCAAACTATTTTGAAACAGAGACCAATAACCAGCAAGGCGCCTGCACCCTCGGAAGTACAAACCCTAGCCAGAAAGAAGGCTATTTCAATTGGATCGCGTCAATCGACAGCAAGTGTCGTCGCGCGTTACGCGCGCGCGTTACGAGGCGGAGGAGAAACTCGCCGCTCTTCGTAAGAAGGAACTGCAGATCGAAGCAGAACTTATAAAGAAGAAGCTCGCCGCTGACGTCGCCGCTGCAGAAGATGGTAGCAGCCCCGACGACGACGAGCCATCAGAACAGGTGGAGCAACGTGTCCGAGCCTGGCTAAGCGAACAGGGTCCCGAACCCAAGGAGGCTAGACAAGAGCCGACATCTATGGAAGAAAGGGAGACGCCGAAGCCAGAAGACATGCCACCGAAGGGAGCCCAGAAGACGAGGTTCGAATGGCCGCAGCAACGCCGCCCACGCTCACCCACACCGCCCACGTCTAGGGCTTATGGGGTGGAACATCTTGCCGAAACACTGGACAAACTGCTGAACCAACGCCAGTCGCGCCACACTACGGAGTTGCCCATATTCTCGGGCGCTCCCACCGAATGGTTGCCAGTCAAAGCGGCCATGGAAGACACCACTGCGTTCTACAAGCTCAAGCCGACCGAGAACTTAGCTCGTCTGAGAAGCTGCCTACGGGGAGAAGCGAGAGAAGCTGTGGCACCACTGCTGAGCGTCGCGACGCCGCCCGAACAAATTATGAAGATCTTGGAACAATGCTTCGGTCGACCCGAGGTTATGGTCGATCGCTTGATGGAAGACCTGAAAAAGATACCGAGGCTCGGAGGTTCGGCGGCAGAACTCAACCAATTTGCAGTGAAGATTCAGAACATGGTAGCCATCCTGAGGAAGCTGAGGCACGGGTACCTCTTTAACCCGTTACTCACGAGAGACATCCTAGAGAAGCTCAGCCCATACGAGAAGAGCAAGTGGTACGACTACGCAGAAGAGATGTCGCGCTTCAGGAACGAGCCCGATGCCGTCCTTCTCTCTGAATTCTTAATGAGAGAAGCGGACAGGGCGCTGCGCTACGGGTTCAGCACGGCACCGAAGAAGGAAACACCGCGCCCACCTCCTAACAAGAACGAAGCCCGAACAAGAAGACCAGTCTTCACGATAGCAGACGAGGGCAGGGAGTCGCCGAGTCGCAGCCAGCCAAACAGAAAACGCGAAGAGTCAACGAAGTGCCCGTTATGTGCCGACCATCACGCTCTGTTCCGCTGTGCTGCTTTCAAGAAACTGAGCATGCAAAAGAGATGGGACACAGTCAAAAAGGAAGGGCTTTGTTTCCGGTGCATACAGAGCAGGCACAGAAGATACAACTGCAGAGCGAGGCCGTGCGGCGTGAAGGGCTGCAACTTGCCTCATCACGCGCTGCTGCACGAAGACAGGTCCGGCGGAGCCCCACAGACAGAGGACGCCGTGATTACCGCATCGGTCACCTCCGACCGCGCGGTGAAGCTTTAGATGAGAAGAATTTAAGTTGTCGGTCCACGGGGCGAAGCGGATATCTTCGCGCTGTTCGACGAGGGCTCGACAGTGACACTACTGGATGAAGACGTCGCGAAGGCTATCGGCGCAGACGGCCCACCGAAGGTGCTGAGGATGCATGGGATCAATGCCGAGAGAAGGGAAGAAAAAAGCCGACTCGTACAACTTGGCGTACGGGGTCACGACGGTATCAGATATGACGTCACTGCGAGAACCGTGGACGGATTGAACCTACTCACTCAGTCCGTCCCGGACTCACTGTTCCGACTTGCTCACCTGCGTGATCTCAAGAACGAAGAGATATGCTATGAAGACAAGAAACCCCAACTTCTCATCGGCACGGACAACTGGCAGCTCATAGTATCCAGGGAGCTGAGGATCGGCAAGAGAAACCAGCCTGCAGCCTCGAAGACGAAGCTCGGCTGGGTAATCCATGGAAGCATCCTCAGACGCCTCATAAAGCAGGAAGAACATGAGAACATCCTGCACGTGTCTACGATCGAGACCCGAGGCGAACGACTGGAGGAAATGGTGAAGAAACACTTCGAAATAGACGCGCTGGGAATAGCGTCCAAGGCTAAGCTGAGCAACGAGGAGCAGCGAGCCATCGACCTCTTTGGCAGAACGGCCAAACGAACGGAAGACGGTCGATTCGAAGTGGGACTTCTGTGGCGCACGAACGGCGTCAAGCTACCTCTTAGCTACAACAATGCGCTAAAGAGGCTCAAGAACTTAGAACACAAGCTCAAGAAGAACCCCCTGGACGAGGCGCAGTATCATGGGTAGATGAAGAACCTCATAAGCAAGGGATATGCGGAAAAATGCGACGGGACAGAGACCGGAAGTGACATCACATGGTACCTGCCGCACTTCCCGGTTAAAAACCCAAATAAGCCGGTCAAGTTGCGACTGGTTTTCGACGCAGCGGCGAGGACAAACGGCGTGAGCCTCAACGATCACTTGTTAGAAGGGCCTGACCTTCTGACCTCACTGCCGAGGATACTGTTCCGGTTCAGAGAGGAAGCCGTCGCTGTGAAGGCCGATATAGAGGAGATGTTTCTTTGCGTTAAGGTCAGAAAAGAAGACCAACCGGCCCAGCTGTTCCTGTGGAGAGAAGACGAGGGAGGGCGAGCCGCCGTCCGCATACAAGATGGTAGTAATGATCTTCGGAGCATCGTGTTCACCGTTCCTGGCACACTCAGCCCGAAATCAGAACGCGGAAGAATTCGCCGAGTCGCATCCCGAAGCCCATCGCGCTATCACCGAAGCCCATTACATGGATGACTACGTAGACAGCTATCCAGACCATCAGAAGGCCATGCAGATCGTGGACCAAGTGGACCAAATACATAGGAAAGGTGGCTTCCACTTAAGAGGCTGGACGAGCAACGACCTGAGGATGCTAGAGGGACTGCCTGAAGACCGCCTGGCCGAGAACACTATGCAGCGTGTCACCAAGGACGAGCAGAAGACCCTGGGCATGCTGTGGGACTCCCGAGGCGACAAACTAAAATTTAACACGTCGCTATCCAGAGTCCACAAGGAGGTTCGCGAGCTTCAGCATGCACCAACGAAGAGAGAGGCCCTTAGCACGGTGATGAGCATCTACGACCCACTGGGACTGCTGAGCTGCTACACGATCACCGCCAAAGTCATCCTACAAGGCTTGTGGCGTCAGAAGCTGGACTGGGACGAGTCGCTGCCCGCTGAGTCAGCCCAAGACTTCGCCCGTTGGCTGACCGACATGGAGTACATCAGTCAGCTCGAGCTACCCCGGAGTTACAACGGGGGGAGCCCGACGAGAAGCCGGCAGCCGCACGTATTCTGCGACGCGAGTAAGGACGCATACGCCGCAGCCGTCTATTAGAGGTTGGAACAAGAAAATGGGGAAGTACGAGTCGTGTTGGCCGCCGCCAAGGCTAAGGTGGCGCCGCTGAAGGCACAAACAATACCAAGGATGGAGCTACAGGCTGCCCTGATCGGGGCGAGGCGGGGAAACGCCGTCGCCGCAGAACACAGGTGGAAAACGGACACGGTTTTCTACTGGATCGACGCACAAGTAGTTCTGTGTTGGATACAGAACGACAGCCGCAAATACACACCGTACGTCGCACATCGGCTAGGGGAGATCGCCGAGCTGACGTCTGTCCACCAGTGGAGATGGCTGAGCACGAAGAGCAACGTCGCCGACTTAGCCACCAGAACGGGCTACGTTCCGAAGGGCGACGAGGACCCTTGGTTCCAGGGGCCGGACTTCCTGCGCAGGCCTGTGATCGAGAGGCCCGCGGAGAGTCCCGCTACAATTGAAAATCAAGAAGAATACGTCGCCTTCCACACCACGGAGGCGAGCGAGCTGAGCTGTCTACCAGATGTGACGTGCTTCTCGAACTACGAGCGCCTCATAAGATGTACGGCGATGGTCTTACTGTTCGTCGAGAAGTGCCGAGATCGTCGGACCCACCTCGACGTACGACACCTGGAGAGGGTCGTGAGGTTGTGGTATCAAAAATCACAACGAGACAGTTTCGCACAAGAGATCGAGAAGATGGCAAGTGGCAAAACGGTGCCTAGATGGAGCTCCTTGTACCGGCTCAACCCAGTGTACAAGGACGGGCTGCTCGTACTAGATGGAAGGATCAAAGCAGCTCAGGTGCCGGCTGAAATAAAAAACCCTATCATCCTGGATGGAAGACATTACTTCACAAGGTTACTGGTGGCAAGGGAGCACGCCAGAGCGGGTCATGGGAGCCGCGAGAGAGTCGTGAACGACCTCAGGCAGAAGTACTGGATATTGAAGCTGCGGCCGACGGTGCGTACTATCACGAACAGATGTGCGTTCTGTCGGTTGCGACGGGCACACCCGAGGACCCCGCCAACCTGCGAGACCTGCCAGCCGAGCGTCTGGGGGCGTTCCAGAGACCCTTTTCGTACTGTGGTCTCGACTGTTTCGGCCCGATGACGGTCACCATCGGCCGACGTCACGAGAAGAGGTTCTCTTCACATGTCTGACGACGCGGGCGGTTCACCTGGAGCTGGTGGCTTCGCTGTCGACGGACTCTGCACTGATGGCTATGAGAAGAATGGCTGCGCGGCGAGGATGGCCGTCAGTCATGTACAGCGACAATGGAACTAATTTCAGAGGCGCGGACGTCGAGCTGCGGCAGGCGTACGCCGAGTGGGCGCCGGCTATGGCTCAGCTGGGCCTCACTCATCGGATGCAGTGGAAGTTTACACCGCCCGGGGCGCCGAGTCAAGGAGGTGCCTGGGAAAGGATGGTGAGGTCGGTGAAAACCGCCCTATTAGCATGGAAGAGGACTACTACTCCAGACACTGATGGCCGAGGCGGAGTACTCCGTGAACGCTCGACCGCTCGTGCACGTGTCGGTGGACCCCAACGAACCCGAGGCGATTACGCCGAATCATTTCCTCTTCGGGTCGTCCACCGGACTGCCGTACGTCGGACCGTGTGTGCCGGCGGACAGAAAAGCATGGAAAGTCGCGCAATAACTTCTTTATCTACAAACTAATCACACCATTTACACTTACATCTAATTTCAATAATATCTAATACATTCTTTATCTACTAACTAATCACACCATTTCATTCACACCATATTAAATAAAGAAAACATTATGAAATAAATGGTAGCCTATGTATAACATAAATAATGTTTGCTTTATGTAATACATAGGCGACCATGTATTACATAAATTATGTATTCTTTATGTAAAATATAGGCTCTCGAATATTACATAAATAATATTTTCTTCATGTAATACATAAAGGTTCATGTATTTCATAAATAATGTTTTCATCGTGTAATACAAAGGCTACCATGTATTACTTATGTATAACATAAGGAAAATCCTATTTATGTAATATATGGTCGCCTATGTATTACATGAAGAAAACATTATTTTTTTATACATGATAGCCTATGTTTTACATGAAAACATGCATGCAAACAATATTTATATTATACATAGGCTACCATTTATTACATAAATAAAGTTTTCTTTATATATATTTCGTATAACATAAATGATGTTTCCTTTATGTAATACAAAGGCTACCATGTATAACATAAATTATGTATTCTTTATGTAAAATATAGGCTCCCGTATATTACATAAATATTATTTTCTTCATGTAATACATAGGCGTACATGTATTGCATGTAAGCCTATGTATGAGACAAATAATGTTTTCTTTATGTAATATATAGGCCACCATGTACTGTATAAATAATGTTTTCTTTAAGTAATACATAGGCTACCATGTTTTATTTATGTATAACATAAGGAAAACATTATTTATTGGAGCCTATGTTTTACATAAGGATACATAATTTATGTTAAACATGGTAGCCTCTGTATTATATAAGCAAATTATTATATGTAATATATGGTAGCCTATGTATTACATGAAGAAAACATATTTTTTGTAATACGTGGTAGCGTATGTATTACATGAAGCAAACATTATTTATGTTATAAATAGGCTACCATTTATTACATAAATAATGTTTTCTTTATGTATTGCATGTTATCTTATGTATTAGACAAATTATGTTTCCTTTCAGTAATACATAGATTACATAAAGAAAACATATTTTACACAATATTATTTATATAATACATGTACGCCTATGTATTACATGAAGAAAACATCAATAATATTTGCTTCATGTAATACATAGGCGACCATGTCTTACATAAATTATGTATTCGTTATGTAAAATATAGGCTCCCGTATATTACATAAATAATGTTTTCTTCATAAAATAAATACATATAATAAATACATAATTTTTTCCTTTATGTAATAAAAGAAAACTTAAAGAAAACTTTATTTATATTTTACATACTTGCCTTTGTATTAAATAAAGAAAACATTATTTATGTAATAAATGGTTGCCTATGTATACCATAAATAATGTTTGCTTCATGTAAAACATAATGTTTTCCTTATGTAATACATAGTACCTATGTTTTACATTGTATTACCATGTATTACATAAATTATGTATTCTTTATGTAAAATGTAGGCTCCGTATATTATATAAATAATGTTTTCTTCATGTAATACATAGGCGACCATGTATTACGTAAATAATGTTATCTTCATAAAATAAATACATATAATAAACACATAATTTTTTCCTTTATGTAATAAAAGAAAACTCAATTTATATAAAACATAGTAGCCTTTGTATTAAATAAAGAAAACATTATGTAATAAATGGTAGCCTATGTATAACATAAATAATGTTTGCTTCATGTAATACATAGGCGACCATTTATTACATAAAAAATGTTTTCTTTATGTAATATTTATGTAATTTATGTAATACATGGTCGCCTATGTATTACATGAAGCAAACATTATTTATGTTATATATAGGCTACCATTTATTACATAAATAATGTTTTCTTTATTTAATACAAAGGCTACTATGTATTATATAAATAAAGTTTTCTTTAAGTTTTCGTTTATTACATAAAGGTAACAATTATGTATTTATTATATGTATTTAGTTATTAAATTCCTAAATAGTAATCCATGTGAGGACTTATTCTTACTAAAGCCCAAGAAAGTTAGAAAACTTATGACTGATGCCTTCTTTAAATCTAATTTATAAGCACCCTATTTAATATTTTATGTCCTAATTATTTATTAAAAACCATTTGCTGTGAGTATGAGTATGTGTGACGTGTCCTTTGATTTTATGATGACCTTTGATTTTATTATGATCTTTATTAATCGGCTAGCCTTTTCTTGTGGTTTGAGTATTTGAGTATTGATTATGCTGATCATTATTATTATTATTATTGATTTTAGTTTTACCAGGGGGGTGTCACTACGCCGTTCCGCCGCCGAGCTACAAGTACATACCGAGACTCCCCAACGTTGGGGCGATTCAATGGTTGCCACTTGCCACGCACTGACCGGCCGTGGCGCACGCGCGCGCCTCTTACGCAGTACGACTCACTTTACGTCGCAAACGCGTGTCATATTTTAATTGGCAAAAATATGTATCCAAAAAAATACTGCATTGCAGCCGATTGTCGGAACAATGAAAAAAATAGCAATTGTCAGTTTTTCTCGGTTCCGGCAAGTGAGAAAGATAGCGATTGGTACGATAATCATTACTCATTTATATCTACTGTCATGGTACCTAAATCTATAACAATAATTATTAAATATACACACAAAAGTTTTATATTATATGCTTATTTACAGGTGGTAGGTAGCTGCATATACATACATATAATCCATACCTACATAAAAGAGAATCACGTGTCGTGTCTGTGTAAACTGATTTATATGTTCGGTATTCATTTACCTAATAGGTACATAGGTATAACAGTTTCCGCTTGTATACCTTGCGTGGTATTTATGTTCGGTCGGTATGTTGTATGGTATCTATATAATATGTATTATATCATTATTATATATTATATCGTCGTCTAGTATAAATCTGATAGTATAATCTAAGATATTTAATAAAAACTATTGATAAGTGACAACCCTATTTTCGGAATATCTGACAAGGTGTGGAATAATGTCGACCTTCGCGCGGCATCAGAGAGCTCAATTTCGGCTGCTCGCGTGCAGTTCGTTTGTTAATAATAATTATATAGGCACATAAAAAGGCGGCATTTGTGAAGATAAAAACAGAGAGACTTCTGTACCTTGTACTATTATCTATTCTGTGGTTTTACTTTTATGCAGTGGCTCTATGTTATGTAATGTCATGATCATATGCTTAGCATATTTTATATTAACTTTAATTTGTTTTACACTAGTGAAAACTTGTTATTGGCATTTCGCTTTTTAATATGTATCTTTATTGTTATATTTTATATGCTGTAAGTTTTCCAAATAAAATAAAATAAATAAATAAAAAATAAAGAATTTATTTTATGAAGAAAACATTATTTATGTAATACATGATCGCCTATGTATTATATGAAGAAAACATTGTTTATGCAATATACAGGAGCCTATATTTTACATAAAGACTACATAATTTATGTAATACACGGTAGCCTATGTATTACATAAAGGAAACATTTATGTAATACATGGTAGTCTATGTATTTTATAAAGAAAACATTTTTATGTAACACACGGACGCCTATGTATTACATTAAGCAAACATTATGTATGTAATACATAAGCTACCATGTATTACATAAATAATGTTTTCCTTATGTAATACATGGTAGCCTATGTATTACATTAAAAACATTTATGTAATACATAAGCTATCATGTATGTAATACAAAGGCTACCATGTATAACATAAATTATGTATTCTTTATGTAAAATATAGGCTCCCGTATTATACATAAATATTGTTTTCTTCATGTAATACATAGGCGTACATGTATTACATAAATAATGTTGTGTAAAAAATGTTTTCTTTATGTAGCCTATGTATTACACACTGAAAACATTATTTATGTAATATACGGGAGCCTATATTTTACATAAAGATTACATAATTTATGTAATACATGGTAACCTACGTATTACATAAAGAAAACTTTTATGTAATACATGGTAGTCTATGTATTACATAAAGAAAACATTATTTATGTAATACATGGTAGCCTTCGTATTACATAAAGGAAACATTATTTATGTTATACGAAATATATATAAAGAAAACATTATTTATGTTATAAATGGTAGCCTATGTATAACATAAATAATATTTGCTTCATGTAATACATAGGCGACCATGAATTACATAAATAATGTTTTCTTCATAAAATAAATACATATATCATAAAATAAATAAATACATATACAATACATAATTTTTCCTTTATGTAATAAAAGAAAACATAAAGAAAACTTTATTAATATAATACATAGGAGCCTTTGTATTAAATAAAGAAAACATTATTTATGTAATAAATGGTAGCCTATGTATAACGTAAATAATGTTTGCTTCATGTAATACATAGGCTACCATATATTACATAAATGATGTATTCTTTATGTAAAATATAGGCTCTCGTATATTACATGAATAATGTTTTCTTCATGTAATACATAGGCGTTCATGTATTTCATAAATAATGTTTTCATCGTGTAATACACAGGCTACCATGTATTACTTATGTATAACATAAGGAAAACATTGTTTATGGGAGTTTATGTTTAACATAAAGAATACATAATTTATGTAAAACATGGTGGCCTATGTGTAATATAAAGAAAACATTATTTATGTAAAAATGATAGCCTATGGATTATTGTATAAGGAAAACATTATTTTTTATACATGGTAGCCTATGTTTAACATGAAGCAAACAATATTTATGATATACATAGGCTACAATTTATTACATATATATTGTTTTCTTTATGTATTGCATGTTAGCCTATGTATTAGACAAATAATGTTTTCTTTATTTAATATATAGGCCACCATGTACTATATAAATAATGTTTTCTTTAAGTAATACATAGGCGTACATGAATTACATAAATAATGTTTTCTTTATTTAATACATAGGCTACCATGTTTAACATAAATTATGTATTCTTTATCTAAAACATAGGCTCCCATAAATAATGTTTTCCTTATGTTATACATAAATAATACATGGTAGCCTATGTATTACTTAAAGAAAACATTATTTATATAGTAAATGGTGGCCTATATATTACATAAAGAAAACATTATTTGTCTAATACATAGGCTTACATGCAATACATAAAGAATACTTTATTTATGTAATAAATGGTAGCCTATGTATAACATAAATATTGTATGCTTCATGTATAAAAAATAACGTTTTCTTCAATTAATACATAGGCGACCATATAATACATAAATAATGTTTTTCTTATATAATACATGGTAGCCTATGTATTACATGAAAAAAAACATTATTTTTGTAATACGTGGTAGCCTATGTGTTACATGAAGCAAACATTATTTATGTTATACATAGGTTACCATTTATTACATAAGGAAAACATTATTTATGTAATACATGGTAGGTTATGTATTACATAAATGTTTTTAATGTATTATTATATATAAACATTTTTTATTTAATATATGGTAGCCTATGTATTACATGAAAAAAACATTATTTTTGTAATACATGGTCGCCTATGTATTATATGAAGCAAACATTATTTATGTTATACATAGGCTACCATTTATTACATAAATAATGTTTTCTTTATTTAATACAAAGGCTACTATGTATTATATAAATAAAGTTTTCTTTTATTACATAAAGGAAAAAATTATGTATTTATTATATGTATTTATTTTATGAAGAAAACATTATTTATGTAATACATGGTAGCCTATGTATTACATAAAGAAAACATTTTTTATGTAATACATAAGCTACCATGTATTACATAAATAATGTTTTCCTTATGTAATACATGGTAGCCTATGTATTACATTAAAAACATTTATGTAATACATAACCTACCATGTATTACATAAATAATGTTTTCCTTATATAATAAATGGTAACCTATGTATAACAAAAATAATGTGTACTTCATGTAATACATAGGCTACCATATATTAAATAAAAAATGTTTATATATAATAATACATTAAAAACATTTATGTAATACATAACCTACCATGTATTACATAAATAATGTTTTCCTTATGTAATAAATGGTAACCTATGTATAACATAAATAATGTTTGCTTCATGTAACACATAGGCTACCACGTATTACAAAAATAATGTTTTTTTTCATGTAATACATAGGCTACCATGTATTATATAAGAAAAACATTATTTATGTATTATATGGTCGCCTATGTATTAATTGAAGAAAACGTTATTTTTTATACATGAAGCATACAATATTTATGTTATACATAGGCTACCATTTATTACATAAATAAAGTATTCTTTATGTATTGCATGTAAGCCTATGTATTAGACAAATAATGTTTTCTTTATGTAATATATAGGCCACCATTTACTATATAAATAATGTTTTCTTTAAGTAATACATAGGCTACCATGTATTATTTATGTATAACATAAGGAAAACATTATTTATGGGAGCCTATGTTTTAGATAAAGAATACATAATTTATGTTAAACATGGTAGCCTATGTATTAAATAAAGAAAACATTATTTATGTAATTCATGTACGCCTATGTATTACTTAAAGAAAACATTATTTATATAGTACATGGTGGCCTATATATTAAATAAAGAAAACATTATTTGTCTAATACATAGGCTAACATGCAATACATAAAGAAAACAATATATATGTAATAAATTGTAGCCTATGTATATCATAAATATTGTTTGCTTCATGTTAAACATAGGCTACCATGTATAAAAAATAATGTTTTCCTTATACAATAATCCATAGGCTATCATTTTTACATAAATAATGTTTTCTTTATATTACACATAGGCCACCATGTTTTACATAAATTATGTATTCTTTATGTTAAACATAAACTCCCATAAACAATGTTTTCCTTATGTTATACATAAGTAATACATGGTAGCCTGTGTATTACACGATGAAAACATTATTTATGAAATACATGAACGCCTATGTATTACATGAAGAAAACATTATTCATGTAATATACGAGAGCCTATATTTTACATAAAGAATACATCATTTATGTAATATATGGTAGCCTATGTATTACATGAAGCAAACATTATTTACGTTATACATAGGCTACCATTTATTACATAAATAATGTTTTCTTTATTTAATACAAAGGCTCCTATGTATTATATTAATAAAGTTTTCTTTAAGTTTTCTTTTATTACATAAAGGAAAAATTATGTATTGTATATGTATTTATTTATTTTATGATATATGTATTTATTTTATGAAGAAAACATTATTTATGTAATTCATGGTCGCCTATGTATTACATGAAGCAAATATTATTTATGTTATACATAGGCTACCATTTATAACATAAATAATGTTTTCTTTATATATATTTCGTATAACATAAATAATGTTTCCTTTATGTAATACGAAGGCTACCATGTATTACATAAATAATGTTTTCTTTATGTAATACATAGACTACCATGTATTACATAAAAGTTTTCTTTATGTAATACGTAGGTTACCATGTATTACATAAATTATGTAATCTTTATGTAAAATATAGGCTCCCGTATATTACATAAATAATGTTTTCAGTGTGTAATACATAGGCTACATAAAGAAAACATTTTTTACACAACATTATTTATGTAATACATGTACGCCTATGTATTACATGAAGAAAACAATATTTATGTATAATACGGGAGCCTATATTTTACATAAAGAATACATAATTTATGTTATACATGGTAGCCTTTGTATTACATACATGGTAGCTTATGTATTACATAAATGTTTTTAATGTAATACATAGGCTACCATGTATTACATAAGGAAAACATTATTTATGTAATACATGGTAGCTTATGTATTACATACATAATGTTTGCTTAATGTAATACATAGGCGTCCGTGTGTTACATAAAAATGTTTTCTTTATAAAATACATAGACTACCATGTATTACATAAATGTTTCCTTTATGTAATACATAGGCTACCGTGTATTACATAAATTATGTAGTCTTTATGTAAAATATAGGCTCCTGTATATTGCATAAACAATGTTTTCTTCATATAATACATAGGCGATCATGTATTACATAAATAATGTTTTCTTCATAAAATAAATTCTTTATTTTTTATTTATTTATTTTATTTTATTTGGAAAACTTACAGCATATAAAATATAACAATAAAGATACATATTAAAAAGCGAAATGCCAATAACAAGTTTTCACTAGTGTAAAACAAATTAAAGTTAATATAAAATATGCTAAGCATATGATCATGACATTACATAACATAGAGCCACTGCATAAAAGTAAAACCACAGAATAGATAATAGTACAAGGTACAGAAGTCTCTCTGTTTTTATCTTCACAAATGCCGCCTTTTTATGTGCCTATATAATTATTATTAACAAACGAACTGCACGCGAGCAGCCGAAATTGAGCTCTCTGATGCCGCGCGAAGGTCGACATTATTCCACACCTTGTCAGATATTCCGAAAATAGGGTTGTCACTTATCAATAGTTTTTATTAAATATCTTAGATTATACTATCAGATTTATACTAGACGACGATATAATATATAATAATGATATAATACATATTATATAGATACCATACAACATACCGACCGAACATAAATACCACGCAAGGTATACAAGCGGAAACTGTTATACCTATGTACCTATTAGGTAAATGAATACCGAACATATAAATCAGTTTACACAGACACGACACGTGATTCTCTTTTATGTAGGTATGGATTATATGTATGTATATGCAGCTACCTACCACCTGTAAATAAGCATATAATATAAAACTTTTGTGTGTATATTTAATAATTATTGTTATAGATTTAGGTACCATGACAGTAGATATAAATGAGTAATGATTATCGTACCAATCGCTATCTTTCTCACTTGCCGGAACCGAGAAAAACTGACAATTGCTATTTTTTTCATTGTTCCGACAATCGGCTGCAATGCAGTATTTTTTTGGATACATATTTTTGCCAATTAAAATATGACACGCGTTTGCGACGTAAAGTGAGTCGTACTGCGTAAGAGGCGCGCGCGTGCGCCACGGCCGGTCAGTGCGTGGCAAGTGGCAACCATTGAATCGCCCCAACGTTGGGGAGTCTCGGTATGTACTTGTAGCTCGGCGGCGGAACGGCGTAGTGACACCCCCCTGGTAAAACTAAAATCAATAATAATAATAATAATGATCAGCATAATCAATACTCAAATACTCAAACCACAAGAAAAGGCTAGCCGATTAATAAAGATCATAATAAAATCAAAGGTCATCATAAAATCAAAGGACACGTCACACATACTCATACTCACAGCAAATGGTTTTTAATAAATAATTAGGACATAAAATATTAAATAGGGTGCTTATAAATTAGATTTAAAGAAGGCATCAGTCATAAGTTTTCTAACTTTCTTGGGCTTTAGTAAGAATAAGTCCTCACATGGATTACTATTTAGGAATTTAATAACTAAATACATATAATAAATACATAATTGTTACCTTTATGTAATAAACGAAAACTTAAAGAAAACTTTATTTATATAATACATAGTAGCCTTTGTATTAAATAAAGAAAACATTATTTATGTAATAAATGGTAGCCTATATATAACATAAATAATGTTTGCTTCATGTAATACATAGGCGACCATGTATTACATAAATTACATAAATATTACATAAAGAAAACATTTTTTATGTAATAAATGGTCGCCTATGTATTACATGAAGCAAACATTATTTATGTTATACATAGGCTACCATTTATTACATAATGTTTTCTTTATTTAATACAAAGGCTACTATGTTTTATATAAATTGAGTTTTCTTTTATTACATAAAGGAAAAAATTATGTGTTTATTATATGTATTTATTTTATGAAGATAACATTATTTACGTAATACATGGTCGCCTATGTATTACATGAAGAAAACATTATTTATATAATATACGGAGCCTACATTTTACATAAAGAATACATAATTTATGTAATACATGGTAATACAATGTAAAACATAGGTACTATGTATTACATAAGGAAAACATTATGTTTTACATGAAGCAAACATTATTTATGGTATACATAGGCAACCATTTATTACATAAATAATGTTTTCTTTATTTAATACAAAGGCAAGTATGTAAAATATAAATAAAGTTTTCTTTAAGTTTTCTTTTATTACATAAAGGAAAAAATTATGTATTTATTATATGTATTTATTTTATGTTACCATTTATTTTTAGTAAATAAATAAAGTTTTCTTTTATTACATAAAGGAAAAAATTATGTATTTATTATATGTATTTATTTTATGAAGAAAACATTATTTATGTAATACATGGTAGCCTATGTATTACATAAAGAAAACATTTTTTATGTAATACATAAGCTACCATGTATTACATAAATAATGTTTTCCTTATGTAATACATGGTAGCCTATGTATTACATTAAAAACATTTATGTAATACATAACCTACCATGTATTACATAAATAATGTTTTCCTTATATAATAAATGGTAACCTATGTATAACAAAAATAATGTGTACTTCATGTAACACATAGGCTACCACGTATTACAAAAATGTTTTTTTCATGTAATACATAGGCTACCATATATTAAATAAAAAATGTTTTCCTTGTATAATACATAGAACAACATAAACTATGTATTCTTTATGTGAAAGATAGGCTCCCATAAATAATGTTTTCCTTATGTTATACATAAATAATACATGGTAGCCTATGTACTACTTAAAGAAAACATTATTTATACACACCTGCCTTAAGTATCCAACTGAGCTGTTATCTAAAAGAAGAAATCTTAATGTATGTAATGTGACACTTTTCCCTAAAATCAGTTTTATTTATAGATTCTTCATCTTTTTGGGCCCTTACTTATATAATAAAATTAATAAAATTAATATAACCCTTAAATAAGACCAAAAGACCAAATGTAAAAATACAATTACCATGTGGCTGTTGGGACAAACCTATGAGGATACTGAAAGCCTGATTGAAATATATGCTGTCTAGAATATGTATGTATATACATACAACTACTAACTAATACACAACATAAATAATATTTTACATCATAAACAATTTGGTTTTACGAAGGGTCGCTCTACAACAGATGCTGGCGTTGATCTGATTAGTTATATTTTTGATGCTTGGGAGGGGTCGCAGGATGCTCTTGGAGTTTTTTACGATCTCTCTAAGGCATTTGATTGCGTGCAGCACACAACGTTGATCAGGAAACTATGCCACTATGGAGTACCGTGGAGTACCAGCACTCGTCCTCTTAAAATCTTATTTATCAAATAGGACTCAGAGGGTTGAGATAAATGGAAAAAGATCCACAGGTACCAAAATTGAGATGGGGGTCCCACAAGGATCCATTTTAGGACCCTTTCTTTTTCTGGTCTATATAAATGACCTACCATACCTTATTAATGAAAAAAAACGGGATAGTCTTATTTGCCGATGACACGTCACTTACTTTTAATATGAATCGCCAAAACCCAGGCTCTGACGAAGTAAATAATGCTCTCGCAAAAATAGTACACTGGTTTAGTATTAATAATCTTTTGTTAAATAGCAAAAAAACTAAATGTATAAAGTTCACGTTGCCAAATGTAAGGCAAACTGAAACCAATGTTCTATTGAATGGAAAAGGTATGGAACTAGTAGATACAGCTATCTTTTTAGGTATAACTTTAGACGCAAAACTACAGTGGGGCCCTCATATTGCTGGCTTGGCCGACAGACTCAGTTCAGCAGCATTTGCAGTAAGTAAGATAAGACAATTTTCAGACGAAAACACAGCAAGACTTGTATATTTTAGTTACTTCCACAGTATAATGTCCTATGGCATTCAACTGTGGGGAAATGCTGCCGATATAAATACTATATTTGTGCTGCAGAAGCGAGCTGTTCGGGCAATCTACAAGCTGGCCCCCAACACGTCATTAAGAGAGAAGTTACTTAGTTTAAGATACTGGAATCTTAACTGTAGCTTCTCAGTATGTTCTATCAAATGTATTATATGTTAAAAAAAAATTAAACCTATTCAAAAAGAAAAGTGACAACCACAATAGAAATACCCGAAATAAGCATAAGCTTGATGTACCAGTAACTAGACTTAGTAAAGTAAAGAATTCGTTTAAAGGCCAGTGTATACGCCTATACAATAAGATCCCAGAAAGCGTTCAAAGTTTTTCAATCAATAAATTTAAAAAAGTAGTTAAAGAACGTTTGTGTGCTAAAGCCTATAATAAAGTTAATGATTTTATGAATGATAGCACACCTTGGGAATGAGGTGACCCTATGCAAGGCTACTTCTAAATTACATATATTATTGTACTCTTGTTATGTAGTTTTAGTCATAACATTGTTATATATGCCTTTTTTATATTTTTAAAAGAACAATTTACCATCTTTTTGATAAAAGATGGCCCCGCGCCAGTTTCTTACGCCGGTTCTTCCATAAATTAATATGTATAAACGGAAAGGTTCTTCTCGCCGGGCTAGTTCCCGAACCGGTGGTAGGCATCATGTAGATCAACGATCAGAAAGTGTATAAAAATACCTATTTTGAATAAAACATTTTTGAATTTGACTTTGAAATAAAAGTACACACGCACACATACACGCACCCACGCTGCATTCACACACCACATCCTTTATTACATATTTTATGTACCTTAGCCTATATATTATATTAATAAAAGCTATAATATTAATTATTAGCCTATATTTTTTGGACAAATGACAGTTGTCTATAGGCCTTTTTTTTATTATTTATATATGGCATCGGCTTAAAACCATTTGCTAGTGTCAAGTTAAAAAGGCGGGAAATAGAACTCTTTTCAATTTTCAACACCGTATTCCTATATCGTCAAGTCTAAAGTCTAGTCAAAGTCCAAATATAAAGTCAGTACAGTCCATGAGTCATGTCAGTCGATTCAATAAAGTGGTAGAAGCTTTACTGAAAGTTCCTAGGGAGTTTTGGCGGGAAGCACAAAATAGCACGTTTTTAGAAGTTGTACCACTTTCCCACACTTGTGCACGCTAACGAATAGTTAATGGTTAATATTCTACCAATATTTCACATTAAGAACCGAAAAATTTATTTAGAAATATGAATTCCACAACGTCGGCCATTGAACTCCCGGCAAAAACTCTAGGCCTTTCTTCTCCTTGTTCACGTTGGCGTAAATTGTGGCTGAGGTGTTCACCAACAGCTAATGAAGGCAATGAGCGTTTTCCATTTAGGCCCGATTCGACCAAACTTGAAGTTACACGAGTGTAACTATAATGAGAATAATTTTACACCTTCAATTTATTCTAGGATATCTTCGTTTGCGTTTTATCAAGTTACTCGAAGAGTATACTATGCTCGGTATTATTATTCAATAAATAATGAACGAATGTATAAACCGACAAAAAATCATGTACTATTGTTTGTATTAGAATGACTTGTACGCCATAATAATTTAATTTCGTAGAGTAATACAGTAAAATGTCAATATCAAATTATAACACTTCACAATGACATTATCGTGACAATTGCCAGCCAGCTGTGCGACTATTCACATTCTCAGTTTAATACTTTACTCCGTCAAAATCGCCCGTGTAAATATTTACTCCCTTGTAATTACCTTATTCTTGGATTAGAAGTTGGAAAAACGCAAAACCAGCTTACTCTTATTTATTTAGGAATTAGGAAACATTTACACTCGAGTAAAATTTTACTCCAGTTTGGTCGAATGCGCCCTTAGAAAAATAAGTCGACACAGTGTAAACTGTGTTGCACTATGAAAAAATGTGTACGCAGTCATTTTGTAAAATTAATTTACACTATGTCGACTTATTTTTCTAAATGGAAAACCAGAGCGTTTTGTTAAGTCACGTCTCCTGTGCGTGTTTTGTTCGAAACATTACACAAAACATCGAAACATTGGGGCGTGGCTATACACATTTGTGTAGGAATATACAATGTTTTTGTCTTCCGAGACGGACGGAAAATATTCCCCGCGCGGGTAGCGAGGGAAAGGAATGTTTTATTTCTTAACAACTGTTACACCACTCACATGACCATTAGGCTGACACGTCCGAGGAACGCGCACGCCTAATGTGGGGAGGCCTAGAAATACGGAAAAAATATTATTTATCTATCCTAAATTGGTCTTCTATTCGTAACTCCAGATATATACTAAAATTACGGGTCAGAAAATATGGCCTAACTCAAAATCTAGAGATCTAAAAAGGCCATTTTAGATAATTTATATATATATGGCTAAATGATTCATCTGATTTCGAAACAAAAACAAATGTTTTTGTTTCATGTTTTCTGTGTAATGTTTCGAAAAAACATGATCAGGAGACGAGCCTTTAGTTAATTCGTGTTCCATTTACAAAATAATCGAAACAGTGCAATAGAGTGTCAAACACAGAAGGGAATACCCCTTTAAATGGAAAACACTCATCCACACGTTGGAAGGTCGTTCAGTATGCTTCAACTCGGGCCAAGGTGCGGACGTATTTATTAAAATGGATGTTGAGACACTAACTAATAAAATAAAAGGAAAGGTTTGTTTGTTTGCATCGCATATGCTCCGAAACTACTTAACCGATCATCATAACTTGGCACGGATATAGAGTAGACCACGGGAAGGCTACTTTTTATAGCGAGAGAATGTACGGTTCCTGTGGAATACTGTATTTAACACTTTCATGTAAAAACTACTTAACCGATCATCATAAAATTGGCACAGTTGTCGACAATTTTTAATTTTGATAGTTACTAGCTTTTGCCCGTGACTACGCCCGCGGAAATACTGTATCTCGCGGGGATCGTGCATTTTCCCGCGATAAAAATTAGCCTAGGGAATATAGATCTGCGCCAAATTGTATGATGATAGGTTGAGTAGTTTTTACATGAAAGCGTTAAATACTGTATTTCACAAGAACCGTACATTCTCTCGCTATAGGTGTCTCAACATCCATTTAATAAAAATTAAAATACGTCCGCACCTTGGCCAAAACTGAAGCACAACGTGCTGCTTGCCTTCACAAACTGCTGGCCAACACACAGCTAGAATATCCGCCACAATTGTCACCAACGTGAAGAAAGCCCAAAAAATCTGACACCACACGGCTCTTGGCCATGTTGTGATGACAGTTGTGGGCCATCATTCCAACACGCACTAATCCTAAATCTACACGTATGCCCATAGCGTTATGGCCATTATGACAGCCAACGTGAGGAAGGGCCATATTATGAATTGTCTATCATCTACCTTCTATGATAGATTTTTGAAGTGAAAACGTCTTTTGGCGCATCGCAAAAACATTTTAGCGTAGGCTGTAAGTGAGGCTGATTCGTCACGCTCTAAGGTGAAAGGCTCGAGAAAGCACCGCACACACATTTCGTCGTACCTAGTCTGTGAGTGAGGCTGATCCGTCACGTGAAAGGCTCGATGGGTCAGCGGTTCTAATATTATTTACTTTATTTACACGTAAATTGATTACGATTGCCAATAAAGTTCTCACTTCTGCCGTGCGGTCTTAAGCACACCTCTATAATTTTTTTTTATTTAAAACGGGAGAGGCTACATTTTGATATGACCGAAGACTAAATGAAAATATTTTAAATACAAAAATTAAAAATAATTGACACTTTTGACACTAATGACGGCTAGTAGTACCGGTGTTGGATTTGAAGGCTTTACCGTGAGTAAGTTTAATACCTACCATTTTAATTTTATGTGGTGAACGTTCCTTCTCACGTTTCAAACAAACAGTATTTTTCAAAGACATACTTAAACGCCATACTCACCATTCAGCCTATAAATCCAATATCGCGGCCTTGAAGCGGACTTGTAGGCAAAAATTATAAATGATTGACATAATATCAATCACTTATAACTTTTGCCCATAGGCTACAAGTGACAATATTATACGGTACCGGTGTTGGATTCGCAGGCTGGACAGTGAGTAAAGCGCCATACTCACGGTCCAGCCTGTTCAACACTGGTACTAATGGCCATCATTAGTGTCAATCATTTGAGATATATTTTTTGGAGATACTCGATATTTAATGCTGTTTTAGGGCTGTATAGGCTGTAAATATCAGTTACCGTAGGACTATTGTACAATAAAAAAAACAAGAGTATGTGTCAAAGTTGAACGTCAAAAAATGACGTTTTTCGACTGACAAGCGAATCAACGGCTTGTCAAATGTCAAGAGATTTGGTTGTCTGTGCGTGAATTTGCTGCCGCGCAGGCGCAATACTGTGACGTGACGTAATGTCCATTCATCCTTTTTGTTCATTCAATAGAACAAAATATTTTATTGATGAACTGACTTTGTGTAAATCTATTTGCCAATTTAATTGGCAAAAGTAAATAATTAAATAGTGATTAATTGTGTGGCCCTTTACTGTGAAGTGATTTTTAGTAGGCCAGCCAACCACGAAGTGCATTCATTGATAAATTTTAGAAAAGAATAACTGAGCACATGCGCAATCTAAAGTAATGTTTTCGAAATTTGTAAATGGCTTTGCTGTGCTTATAATCGGTTGTGTTGGACATTATTCTTAAGTGGTCGGCTAACGATTTACTCTTTCCTTGGTAAAAACAAGCTCAAGTAGAACATTACGACACTCCGGAAGTGGCGGGACTTGCCGGCCGAGGGGCTCGTTCCGAAAGAGATAACAGCGGATGAAAGAGATAAACAGTTATGGATTTAACATGGCGGACGAAACGCGTAAAGTGCGAGTAGAAGAGAGATTGAAAATAAAGATTGGTATGTATTATGATTATTAGCTGATAAAAGACATGTATTGAGGCTGCCCGCATTGAATATTATTAAAATTTGTCGTTTGGAGCTTGCGAAACCCAATGATGTGTTGTGGGTCTATGATTAACAGGTGTACGAGGTATACAGAATCCAGGGGTTTCTAAATAAAAAAATCTTACGTTTTCTATTGATTAAATAATTTAGTGCATTATCGTGAAATAATTTCGGCTTATACTGATGTTTTGTTTGGTTTTTATCAGATTACATCGCCCTTTGTTTTTGTCATTGCCTCCTTTGACAGCTCGTGAAGTTATGAATGAATTGCTAAGAATCCAATGAACTCGCGCTAAACCTCGCTAGATTAGATAGGTATCTTTTACCTAGACATTATTATCCAAATGAAGGTAATTATGTAACATTTGTTTCAGTAACATATTTCCCTAAATACATGTTTTTAATAATTAGTCTTGGGGGTAGTAAGTAGTAAGCTATTTAATTTTATAGTCACTCCTAGAATTATTATAAGATTCTGCCAATAGAGTTTTGATCATTATTAATATGCCAATTAATAAATATAATAATTAATAGAAGTGTTAATTCTAGAAAACACACAAGTACCATCGAAATAATGACAGTGTTCAAAGCTCTAACATCTTTTTTATTTACAAATTTTGAAAACATTTATACAAAAAAATAATACAAAACTATTATTAAGTTTAAAAATTTACACATTTCTGAATTTTCGTGTTTAACAAAAATTATCTTTTGGTTAACATTATTCTCTTACAAAGCTTATAGTCTTATAGTCTCCAACATTTTGACTTTTCTACATAAATCATGCCTATCTATAATATATGTATGATGAAAACTTTTTAATGATACTTGTGCATAATACATAAGGGTGTGACAGACCGTGAATATACTAAAATATTTTATCTTAACATTTTTATAAAGTGTTGTGTAATATAAAAATATTTTATAGTATCTTAGCCATCTGTGATGTCCCTGTCACTGTTTGTAAAAATTTGTAAATTGTTGCTCTAATTTTTTATTTAGATTTGAATATACATTTCGATTGCTTGACAATATTTTCTTTTTATGTATAAACTAACTTTTGCCTGAGGTTCCGCCTGCGTAAATACAGTATCCCAGGGAACCACTATACTATTGCAAGATAAAAAGAAGATAATTGTTATTCCAGAGTTTAAACTACTATCATACCAAATTTCATCAAATTCCGTTTAGTAGCTTTTGCATGAAAGAGTAACAAACAAACATCCATCCAGTTATCCTCACAAACTTTCACATTTGAACATTGCATGAATATTTTTTTCAAAATTAAAAATATGAAAAACACTAATAGAAATCTTTTGAGTATAAGAGTAAACATTTAGTTAAATAATTGTAAATATTCCTGTATAAAATGATTGATTTGCTTTGTTATCGACTGGAGAACATAAATCCTAAGATAAGGCAAAGTGTGTCTGTGATAAGAATGCAGTATGCCTTCCAGGGCACGACCCTTTCCACTCCTTTGCTATTTCGCTATCTCATACAATGAACCTTACTGTGTGTACCTAAACACTAAACTTATACTCAAACTGAGCGATAACCCTATTTGCAACTTATAGATAATATGTTAAAGACATGTTGTTATGTGGTCTGTTATAATTTTACTATTTATTATTATTCATTTGATTAATAGCTGGTTTTATGTCAGCTAGACTGTGCTTATACATTTATGTACGCTGAGAACTTAGTTGCATTATTACTATTAAAACTTTATGAAATATCTTATATTAATAATATACTTCTAGTAATACAAAAAATATTTCTTGCATACTCGTTAGGAACAAGAAACTAGACATGGGTGCCAGCACTTTCAGGAGGGTGCATAAAGTAGACATGTAGATTTAGGTTGTAGCCAAAGGCACCCTCCTTCCGAAGTCATGAAAACTGAACAGCTTCATTAAAATGTATTAATTGGCTAACTGCTAACTGCAAATATTAATTGTAGATTAGATAGGTAGGTAATTTCTGGTAGGTGTAGGTTGGTATACTGTATAAGTAATACCTATTTGGAGTTATGAGCTGTGCCATAATTATCCAGATTCAACCGTTGGTCAAAATTTTTCTTTTAAACTGTAGATACCCATGCCTCGGCACGAATGGGCCGGCTCGACTGCAAATCTGCCTAAGGGGATGAACGGCTGAAGTTGTATGGTAACAACGCGAACAAAACCGATGGCGATTCCTAGTGCTCCTAAATAACTACTTACTACTAGTTCCAACAAGAAAAACTATGATTTAATAATATGAAACAGCGTATATGGTGTCTCTGTAGGTGCATAGACAGTAGAGACTATAAACGACGATACTTATGGCGACTTCCGTCGAGCCTTATCTGCAATGCACCTTTGTTCTTAACATCACTAGTCAACTCAACCAAATTGGATCGATGTTAATTGTATCCTATTACTTTTTGTGCACTGACTCACTTGACCGCTGTCCGCTCTTCTCACTGACAGCAAAAAGAGTTGTTTCAGGATGGAGGATCTCAGGTTGCTGGATAGATACGTACAGGCCACAATCGTAAGAGCTGCAAGTTGCGACGCTGTTAGTAAAGATGCACTTTAAGTGAAAACACTGTATAACCTTATTTTCAACGACGAACCGGTTATTACGACGTAATTTTGAGTACTATTTTGGTAGTACATAATATACTCTTTAATTTCATATTTTTGTTAACAAGACGATTAAATTCGACCAAATATAATATATGACGTTGTATTTGTTATTGCACGATAAATGAGGTGATATTGAAACTGGTAGCATTATGTTGCACGTACTTTTGTTTTGGACCGAGAAGTACCCAAATTTAACATTTAAATATCGCTTATAACGACTACCAGCTACAATGTCGTCATTAATTAATAATATAATTCCAATTTCTTCCCCAACCACTATACGTCATACCTAACGTACCTTTAATAACCAAATAAGTAATTATCCTATATGACTATGAATTGGTTATTCGCACAATACGCATTCAATATGATTAGGGCATAAAATGCAGGAAAGTGAACAAGTAATTTTCTAAATATTTCGTAAAATGCAAAAGTTCGCGTAAACCTCCTCTAATATTACTATCGTGTAATTGATCAATAAGCAGGAAATTAACTGGGTATGTAAACTTGTGGCAGACCTTTACTACATTTACGTAATTACGTTAAATTAATTCGTATTTTCAACTGTATATCAACGCACACGCCAAACCCTTAAGGGTAAAAATTAGAAATTTTGCACACGTAATTCTCATAATATGAAATGATCATGATATTATGACGTAGCCATCTACTAAGGAATGATTTTTCAAAATTCACCCCCAAGTTGGTGAAATAAAAGTTTGTATGAAACTTTTTATTCCTTGGACATAATTGAATGAAGTTTCGTATGAATTGAGTACGGAAAAATCATGAGTAACGTATTTCAGCGTTTTCTAATATTTAACCCGTAAGAGGGTAGCATAGGGGATGAAAGTTTAAAATTTTTATAAAGATATCGTTTAAAATACAATTTAACGCGGGCGAATCCATGGGTAAATGAAAGTTTAAAAATAAAATTGATTTGAGCAAAAACAAAATTAAATTTTTAAGTTATGACCTGATGCTGATGAATGATACCTAAAAACGCTCTCGATCATGTCAGATTTCAGACAAATGAAAACTAGACAAAAATCGGTTCATCCGTTTGGCAGCTACGATACCTCGGGCAGACCCACAGACAGACACGTCAAACTTATAACACTCCTCTGTTTCCTTGGGGGGTTATAATGAATGTGTAATCAGTCACATATTAGTGTCGTACGATAAAATATCGATCTGACTGTACTTATCTATATACCGCGTGAATGAGGCGAACCGCGTGAGGAGGCCTTTTCCATTGAGCGCACCCATTCATGGAAACTCGACGCCCCGTTAATGAAAAACCGACTTATTGTCGCTATCGACGCGCGCTCACATTTTCATTCAAAACCTGCTGCATCTAAGATAAGATTATTTTGTTATTACGTCTTAAAAACAATAACTACCTACTTTTTCATTGAGATTCTTTATTTATATTTTCTTACGTTATATAACGCGAAATAAATAGTTGTAATCTTTGTTGAATGTAATTTATTTTTGTATGTCTAATTTTAAGATTGCTAGAGCGTATTAAAATTAGAGAAGTTGAGCACCTATATATAATAATTTCACGGATGTGTTATAATATAAAGTATTAAACAATAATTAAGGACTAAAGTGATACAAACATTACAAGCTTACGTTCATGAAAAAAGAATTAATTACGCATAAAATTAAATGTTATCGATGTTACGGTAGGCACAACAATTAATGATAACTCGTATCGATATCGTTATGGCCGGAACGTTTACGTCACTTTGTTACGCATCGGTAACACAATATGTAAAAATAAAGTATGAAAAGGGGCGACGACCTCCGCCTAAAGCTCACGTTACCGAAATGCTACAATAATGAATTCACATCTATTCAGACTTCACTTTCTAGTCTCTACGCATCTCGCTATGAATCACAATGCCCAGTGGATATCTACAGAGACATCGACTATCGAGCCTTTACACACTGAAGTTACTAATCTAATTTCTCGCTGAGAAATAATACTAGAAGGCCTATAGTGTTTTGTACTGTACTCACTGAATGGCACGAGACTTTCTTATCTTAATTTTTAGGGAATATCTCAATAACCTCAAGGGCCTGTAAGCTTATACGGAAGTTTTGTCGCTGCTTACTTTATACTGAGAGACAGAGACAAAACATGAAATAAGCTATAATATGACACTTATCAGTAGGTTGTGAAACGGGCGCTTAGTGATTTTCATAGTTCATGGTAATATGTATGCACGCACATATTAATAAAAAATGGCATGTATTTAAACTTGCGACAAAACAATCAAATTTTGGGTGTGAAAAAAAACCGAATATTCAATACTAAATTACCAAGTTGGCGAAAGAAGGAACAAAAAATTTCAAATCTGGTGACTAATTAATACCAGTTTTTTTCACTGAATATTCCAGACTGGCAGACAGATATCATTTTAGCGAACAAATAACCATCTTGGCGACAATTTGAGAGTACACATTTAATTTAAGAATAGGCACTATAAAATATATTGTCTTTAGGGTTCCCTACACAAAGGGTAAAAAAAAACTGTCACCAGGCTGTATCTCATCACTTATGTACCGTGATAGATAGGCAGTTGAAATATTCGCAGATGATGTATTTCTGTTGCCGTATACAATACCAAATACTAAAAAGATAATAAAATAAACATTTACCCGCCGAGAAATTCGAGGCAGTGGCCTAAGGGGAGCCAATCCCATACAAAAAACGAATATTTTTTCTGCGCTTTTTGCTCGATAATAGGAAAGGCAATAGGTAGACGATTGAAATATTAACTGAATACTTAGTTGTATATTCACTTTTCAAAATAAAATGAAAACAATTTAAATAAAATATGTTTAAGTGGGTGGAGGCTACAAGTCTAATTTGCCAGAAATTAACGACAAATTACATGCAGATATATCATATAATAAGCAATCTCTTCAGACTGCGGTAGTTTAGAGAACAGGATTCAATTATTTGATTAAGTTTTAGAGTTTTTGCTAATACACCTTACCTATTTGTGCTTACGTGGGTGAGGGCCTGGATACCTGTCACCTGAACCTTCTACGTAGGCAGTCCTGAGTCCTGACATGGAATGTTAGTGTGATTTCGTTTTCATATAAAGGGGAGACGACTACATACATGTAAAATATTTAGTTTATATATTCAGGTAATATTGAGGTATTAACACTCGATGAACGTAGAAAAATATAACATTTTATGTGTAGTTCAGTAATTAGATACATCTAAAATATACAAAAAAGTTTCATATTTTTTTTATTAAAATTATTAAAAAATACATCATTAGTTTACTTACATCATGTACAAAAACATTACTTATTAAGTATGAACTTAAATGCACAAAATTCGGAGATATTTACAAAATATATTATGTTCCTGCTGGCCAATAGTTTAGTCAGGCAACTATATTATATATATAGCTATAACAGAAAGTGAATTATCTTATGAATCCGTCATAGATCATAAGCCAATAGAAATATAGAGATTGATGTGCAGTTGATAATGATTTATGATTGAGTGAAAAGGTTTTTAATTGGCGTGCAGTCGATAACGAGTTACGACCAACAAAAGGTACGATGTGGGATTACAGCTGATAATCTCGGTAAACGATTGCAACCGCCCATCGGTTTCGACATTGTTTGCTCACAAGTCACAGTACCAAGAAGTTTTGTTTGTGCTTCGGCTTGTGCAATCGTGAAGTCATCCGCCAAACCCGATAGAGCATAACGATCATTACTATGAAAAGTCCTTTCTTTTATGGGACATGAAATAGCTATTTTCTAAATTGTATATTAATTAAACACTAACTGACCCGTGTGCCCACTTCGTTGGGCGTTAGACATTTTTTGATGATGAGGATAGAAAGTATCCTAAGTTACTCCTTATAACATCAGTTATCTGCACGTAAAAGTCTCGTGAAAATCGGTCCAGCCGTTTCAGAGATTAGCCGGAACAAACAGACAGACAAAAAAAAATAGTTTTTTATTGTAAGTATATACTTTTATATGCATTAAAAACTGTTAATTTAAAATTACAAACAGACTTCAATTTTAATTATTTGTATAGATGTTGTTTTTTTCTAAACAAAGCGACAAATACTACGAAATTTTCTACACCACAGAAAATTTTCACAAGAAAAAGAAACTCAAAAAGTATTTAGATTGTTCTCATAGCTGCGTACTTTGTTTTTAAAAAGCTTGGCCAACGTACTCTCAGTTTCGACACAGTACGCACGAGTGTGGAAACCTTAATGACGCTACTATTGTGATCTGTGACTAAGTAGCGTGTACCATAGTAATTTCCTCAGACTGGCATTATTCGAACTCCCGTTTCACTCCCACGACCCAGTTCGGTATGGGGTCTACGCCAGTTTGATCGCCGTTTTCGCATCGTAATTATGAGCCGAGTTTCTCCCACTCCAATTACGAATGTGTGTGTACACGCTTAACGCAAGGTCTTTGTTTGACCCTAACAATCGCCATAATTGTCGGTGTAATTACTGCCATAATGACGTGTCGTTACATTATTTAGTGAAAGGTCGGTTTTGCTCTTACGTTCCTTACACACTGTCTATGTCTATCTATTTTGTATTATCTTGTCAAATTGTCCGTTAAATTGTCTGCGCTCATTAGGGACTGATTTGGAAGACGAGCATGTAAGACCGTTGCGTGTGTCATTGTCCGAGCCTTTTCTTTGTTAGAAATAATTGTCCCCTAAGGCTTGATGAGTAGCAAAGATGATCTATTTCTTGATATCGGTTAGATATGGGATTAGGATTTGTTGACTTGGCTCAGAGAAAGAAGTAAATACAAAACCGTTTCTCGTACTAGAGAAACTTGTCAAGCCAAATTAAAAATTTCACAGGATATCTTTTTCTTACAAGGACTTACATTTCTTACATTTCTTTCTACATCCAAGGTGGTATAAATATATTTTCTTTGGTCTCTATTTAAAATCCCACAACTCTGTGTTTTAACATTATAAACTAAAATATATTAAAAAAAAAAAATGAGTTCTATTGAGTCATAGATCGTGTAATGTAATATTATCCCTGCTGAAAAGCGCTGTATAATTTCCGTCGACATGATCTTAACATCCTGTGAGTCTGTCCGCTCGTAAGTCAGTAACCTACGCAATATTGCAAGGTTAACTTATTTTCGACATTCTTTGTGAAAATTTATTTTTAATATTTAACGCCTTTTTTAAAAAAAACTGATCGATAATTAAAGAGTGTTGAATGTCCCAGTAAACTCTACGTGTATGCCGTATGCAATTTCTCAATAGATTTTCTTAATGCTGTGAAGTAATTTATTGAATGTATTTTTTCACAATTGTTGCCCTTTGTAAGAAATATAACACAAGGAGACTCTCATGTACACCTTTTAAACGAATTCCATTAAAATTACGTGGGAATCATTGTATGGGTAAACTAATAATAGTTGTTTGAAAGCTTAATGGTATTTTAGTTCAGGCTGCATCATAAAATGTAATTATATTCATTCTGTAATTTTAAGGTATCCATAATATTATATAATATCATATCTCAAAATTCACTGCACGGCACTGTCAATAACTATAATGTGTTCGGTGGACGAGACGACAGGTTGGAGTTTTTACATGTTTTTTTGTTTGAATTTTAAAGTTTGTGGTGTTGGGCCCTCAAAAACCTTAATCGATATTATATCTTATCGAGAAAGTTATTCGTTGAAATCAAATCTATTTTGGAATTGCGAACAAGTATTGAAATTCTCTAACCTATATCGACTTATGGTCGATTCATTGGTTCCGTTTCGCCGCGCCGATAAACATGATTGAACATTTATTTTTCGTAATTTTAATGATACTAACAATAACTGGATTTATTTTATTGTTAGAATAATTTTATGACAACATTTTTATAAATATGACAACATTTTTATTGCTATGAAGTTACTTTTTTGAGCTCGTCTTAAAAATTTCAATTTGTCCATACTTTCATCGTCCACCTGACACCATATAATAAGGCGTCGCGCACAATTTATGAAACATAGAGCCATAGTTGGTTAAATGAAGATAATCCTTGTTTAGTGTCCACCATAAACGTATTAAGAACAAGGCAATGCACGTAGGTACATATAACACCTATTTATTTAGATTCGCTTAGGACTTGTACATACAATAAGTATTCAAGTCATAGCTCATACATATTATGTAATCCTGCTAGTCCTGCTACCTAACCGTTTGTCCTCAGTTTGGCAGGTATTGCAAATTTTTTTGACGCTCTCGGTCTACTTAGTGCAAAAAATAAAAATGTTTCAACAATAGACGTACCTACCTATAGGTTTTTGTGGCCATTTTGACATTTGAGGCATGGTGAAATCCAGATGGCTGACAATAATATGACGTATATGGTGAAATCAAGATGGCGTAACTTTTTATTGTATGAAGACTTGTTCTGTCAAATGTACGTCATAGCCCGTCCTTAATTTTGAAGTCTTTGGTTTCTGACACTGAAACTTATTTCTACGTGACTAAAATATCCAACCGAAAATGCGAAATTCTCCACACCTATTTCAAGTTCTGGACAAAATACTACGGTAAGGCATGGCGGTAGCCTCGACTGCTTTGCCCTTATAAAGGTATATTCGACGAGGTCGCACTCCTTAGCTCCATTGAGTAATGCAACACGTGGTTTTTCATTAAAAAAGCCACTTTTTCAATTTAATCGAGCCTATATTTTACCTACATTCACATACAATACACGCTGCGTTTAATCGCGAAAGTCGCCACGCCATTCATTCCAATTGATAGATCAAGGTCCGAAGCATGCTCAAGGAATAGCTAAAACGATTAACGAATTCAGTTGAAACAGGGAAAAGTTATTAGGTATTAGCTTTTGCCCGCGGCTCCGCCCGCGTAAATACAGTGTCCCACGGGAACACTACTTTTTCGGGATAAAAAGTGGCCTATGTGTTAATCCAGAGCTCAAACTACTACACACCGAATTTCATCAAATCCGTTTAGTAGTTTCCATGTGAAAGACTAACAAACATCCGCACAAACTTGCACATTTATAATATTAGTAGGACAACAATGTTGCTAACCACAGTAATTTTCATTCACTAGATACCAGATGTAAAATCATTGTATATTGTAGGTATTCATTTTCCTGTATATTGTAATATTAGGTAGGTAGGTATTATGTTAACAACCATTAACCGTGTATGAATGAACTGTTACGCCTGTAATAGTAGATCACGATATCGTGTTTTGTGATCACTGGTCAGTGGTATTAGTACGCTCTGTTATGTAAATACATACAATACGTCAACTGCTCGCCCAAATATACGGATGGTAAACTAGATGATAAAATAGCTCCCCACGCCGATTTAGGCGACGGTGGCCGGTGTCATTGAAACCAGGCCAGCTACGCGGGTGCTATTTTTTGTAGTGCCCAAGTGTGTGCGCAGTACACAAGAGCACTCGTTCTTCCTTTACTGATCATGGATTACATGATCGACACGACCGCGCCTAGGTATAGGTAATCACCAAATTGGTAAACATTTTGCATAACTTCGATAAATGTAAAACTTGCTTAGATTATTTTCTTGGGTTACTCTCTACCTAATTTTGCAGAACTCTAAACCAAACCAATATAAAAGTCAAAAGTAAGTTATAAGTATCAGCGTAAACCAAATTTTGTCGTTTAAGAGCCGCAATTTGCTTGTTACAGGTGAAGCAAAGCAACTACCAGCCCGCAATGGAGCCGCCTGCCAACGTGACATATACTGCGTGTTGTCTCTCGACCAGGAGGAAATATTTCGCACCTCCACCATGGAACGGACACTTAAGTGAGTATTGTCAATTTCTAGATATTTAGCGCCCAACGTGGGGCCCATCCTAATCCACCGCCATAACAGTCTCTTGCTCTATCAATATTTCTATATAAACAGATTACACGAGTATTGTCAACTTTGGCGCCCAACGTGGGACCCTAATCCTCCATATTAAGTAAGGAGCCTCTAACTTTACCAACTTTATTTTATATTTTTACCCGACTACGGTGAAGCCAAAAGAGAGAGTAATGATTTTGGCAGTCTATGTATGTATGTTTATTCCACCGCAGCGCCTAAACTATTGGTCCGATTTTTATAAATGAGGTGTCAATAGATTCATAATAATAACCCGGGTAACATAGGATATATAATTAACGTAATCGGGTTATAGTTTTTGTTTTATTTTTAATTATATGTCCTATGTGACCCCACTCCGCGCCCCGCGCCTGGTTAAGGAGCTACATCATACAGCCTGGTGACAGACGGACAGACAGACAGACAGCGAAGTTTCAGTAATAGGGTTCCATTGGCATGGAACCCTAAAAAACGATTTTTTAAACGATCTAAACAAAATATTTGCCTTACTCACATAACGGATTCTTTGTTGGGCTTCCGGCCAGTCTTCCGGTAGTGCTATCGTAAGTCGTAACTAGAACATATTTAGGGAGTATTAGTGGGTCAAGGTGGTACTTGTTGTGCGTGCAATCGCGTTTTATAATAATTACCGTACGGTTTTAATTCGCACTATAATCGCCAATAGACGTCTAAATACTACATCCTGCGCGTTTACTACGAGCTATTCATCACATCCGTATCTATGTAATAATAATATGATAATCATTTAAATACATTAAAAGTGGTGCTACGTTATGTTATTTACGTATATATGCTTTATGCTTGTGTAGTAATTATGTACATAATATGTTCTCTATTCTGGGGGCCTGGATCTAGAGTTCCTGCGTCCAAATCAAGTACTATGCAATAGGTGAATAGGAAGCTAGACATGAGAATGATATAAAACTAGTTCAAATAAATATTATTATAATTTACTAGCAGTCCCGACTCCCGACACACGTTCTGTATTAAATATGAACGGCAATAAATAAATAATCAATCAGGTAAACTGAACGCACCTGTAAATATTTTACAGTCAAGTTACAAATTGAACACAGTTAACAGGTAGTATGGGAAAATTCAATCGTCGTTCATAGTATTTTCCCCACAATCGGTTATTTTACTACATGTAAAATTTTTGTGTTTTTAAATAAATTAAGAAATAATTAGGTATTACAACTTGATAAAAGTAAAAATAATTAGGATTTTACGTGTAGTTTTGTAATTATATGCATTTTGAAGTCACAAAAAAAGTTGAAATATTTTTTAAAACATTAGTGTATAAAACCTACGTAATTAGTTTACTTACATCAAATACAAAAAGATTTACTTTTATGGTATGTATCAACATTAACGCGAACAATTACGAGATATCAGAAATTTTGTGCATATGGCCATACATTTCGTAGCAACATTACTAGCGTGTGACGTCACCTACTAGTACGACTTTATTATGGGGCGTTTTCACGAGACTCGCAAAAGTGTTTCAAACAATCCGCAATATCTATGAGAATTTTGATTTTTATTAGTATACTATTCCTTTTGTATTTTACTACTATTACTATTCCTTTAATAATATGACGTCCTCTGTGGCTCAGTAGTTCAGCGCGTTGGTGCTCAAGCCGGGGGTGGCGGGTTCGAATCCCGCCGAAGGAACAAAAAGATTTCCTGTGTTCCTGGGTCATGGATGTGTATTAAATATGTGTATAATATAATAAAAATCTTAAATATATGTATAGTCTATAGTATAAATGTATTAAATATACTTCCCGTTTTCTGGTACCTGTACCACAAGTTCTTCGGATACTTAGCACGGGGTCAGATTGACGTGGTGTGAAGCGTCCATAGATATTTATTTATTTATTTATTATTTGTAAACTGTCTTATTTTACAGACCATTATTCATTTATATATAATAAAAACAATACAGGAAAATACCATATTGTTCCAATTATATCTCTCACCTTTTAAACCTTCTCCGAACTGGCCTAATCATTTTAAGACCAAAATTAGCCAAATCAGCCCAGCCGCTCTCTAGTTTTAGATGATTGGAATTGCACTCAATGTTTAACTGACTTCAAAAAAGGAGTTTCTCAGTTTGACCTGTGTATATGTATGTATGTATGTTTGTCAGTGATTTTCTCAAGAATGAATGATGCTATTTGGACGGGGTTTTCACCATTGAATAGCACACTTATTAATTAGATTTCACTATGCACGGTGTGGGACTGATGACGATAACTGATAACTAGTTCTATAAACAGACGGCATCGGCAACTTTTATAGCTCGCAGGAATGTGCCCACTGACCATGTCCTGGATTATAACATTAATAACAGCAAACTCTATATATACTTCACAGCCTAGAAATTACGTTTATAATATATACTTAGTTACAAATAAGACACAAGGTGTTATTAGTTTAAAACTTAAAATACAAAAAGGGTTACAATTTACAGATATTTATTTACAACTGTGCCAAATATCATACTCCTTTCCTCGTTCGCACAACTGTACTGAGATTTTTGCGTCGCGTATTCAACGTATAAAATATATTTTTTTAAGGCACCCGGTACCTTGATAGTTAATACTTAATAGTGATGTGTTTGTTATAAATACCTTAGCACTCGATCTACATTGATGTACGAGGGCGGGTCAATAAGTCCGTGACTTTTGGAATAAAACACAGATTTTTTGATAAATAAATCATTTTATTTTTCAACGTAGTCCCCCTTGAGCTCTATACACTTTGTCCAACGCTTCTCCAATTTTTTTATCCCTTCCAAAAAATATGATTTGTCGAGGTCCTCAAAATAGGCCTTTGTTTGCGAGATGACTTCATCATTGGAGTCAAATCTTTTTCCACCGAGCCATTTTTTCAGGTTTGGGAACAAGAAGTAGTCACTCGGAGCCAAATCTTGAGAATAGGGTGGATGTGGGAGCAATTCAAAGCCCAATTCATGGATTTTTGCCATGGCAACTGCACATGTGTGCACCCTTGCATTGTCTTGGTGAAAAAGAACTTTTTGTCTTGGCCAAATGAGGTCGGTTTTGTTTTCAAATCCTCATTGAAGCGGTCCAATAAGTTGGCATAATATTCCCCATTAATTGTTCTTCCCTTTTGAAGATAGTCAATGTGGATTATCCCACGTGCATCCCAAAAAACAGTCGCCATAACTTTATTGGCTAACAAACCCACCTTGGCCTTCTTTGGCGCCGATTCACCCTTAGAAACACACTGTTTTGACTGTTGTTTGGTCTCTGGTGTGTTGTGATGGATCCATGTTTCGTCCACGGTTAAAAAACTCCTCCATATTGTGATTAAACAACGCCAAACCTTCCTGTGAAGTTGTTACACGATTGCGTTTGTGGTCGACTGTGAGCAAACGCGGCACCCATCTTGCGGAAAGCTTTCTCATGCCCAAGTGATCATTCAAAATTGAAACCACTGAGCCATGCGAGATGCCTATGGCTTCCACAATCTCTTGCACTTTTAATCTTCGGTCGGCCAACACCATATCGTGAATTTTTTCGATTGTTTCGGGTGTAGAGACCTCAACTGGGCGTCCAGGACGTTCGGCATCTTCAGTGCTTGTACGGCCACAACGAAATTCAATAACCACTTTTTTACCATTGAAATCGATGGTGCAGAGTCCCCATAGTATTTATCAAGCTTAGCCTTGGTCTCGGTAATGGTTTTTTTTCGCAAAAAATAATGCTTAATAAGCACACGAAATTCACTTTTTTCCATTGTTTCCTTAAGTTACTGGATAGTCTGATAAAGATTGCTATAAAACACAAACTAACTGATGCAGCAAGTTCAAATTTTGATAGAAGTCAACTGACAGATGCCTGTTGACAGGAGTAGTGTTGCTTTTTCAGTAAGGAGGTTAGAAATTCAAAAAGTCACGGACTTATTGACCCGCCTTAGTAATACCATTTTATTTCTACTGCTTCCTCTATTAATTTACGGCTTTTAGTGCAACTCCATAAAGTTCCCATCATGTGCTAATATTCGGGTTAAACAGTTAAGAAAATTCTTTTATAGGTTTCGTAGGGCCAAACAGAATGGTATCTTAAATTTCATTATATTAAAGTTTTTTCTTACATACAGTTGCATCGTCATGAAAGCAGTGATTTTCTCAGACCAAAACTACCTATTGAGTATTGATTTATTTTTTTAAAGCATAAAATACGGATTATTTAACGTAACATAAGTAGATTTAAAATGTTCAAAGTTAACCATCATAAGATATCAAGTGGATTTCCTAAAATAAAATTGTAGATATATTATACATTTTTTTTTAATAAAAACGATAACCCGACTACGTAAATTGTATATTATTCTATGTTACCCGGACCATTATTGCGAATCTTTTGACACCACTTTCATTAAAATCGGATCAGTAGTTTGGGCGCTAGGGTGGGACAAACATAATTATACATTACCTATACATAGACTTGCTAAAATCATACATAGATTACCCGTAGTCGGGTAAAAATAAAAATTTTGACGAACTCCACACTCGTGAAGTTACCAGATAGTGATTAGTAATTAAGGTGCTAACAATTAGTGGCTCAGTTATGATTGACGATGCAGCTCACTGCTCGCTAAATAAGTAATCAGACTTTAGAGCTGCAGTAAATGTGTTAAAAGGGCGGGTAGTAATTTCGCATGGACGAAGCGCCCGCGGCTAAATATATTATGATTCAAAGGAAGTTCTACGTTTTATTGTTTTGACTTTACCGGTCCGTTTGACGTAAGATTAATGTGAGCCGTGTAAATACGATATGAAGTCGGGTAAATAAGTTAATAGAAACACAAGGAAAATATGATAATATGAAGTTAGTTAGGCTGGGACTATATGATCCGGAATCCGGCGGGCCCGGGTAAATTCAGAGCACTGAAATTAGAACTCTGCGCTAATACAATAGAGTTGAAAATTGAAGTGTCCAGCTGTCATATGTAACATTGATATTTGACTCGACACTCGAGTGTTCGGTTTTCAACTCTAATGTATTGAACTATTAACGTAGAGTTCTATTTTCAGCGCTCTGATTTTTTTCCGGCCTTCCGGATTTCGGATCATATAGTCCGAGCCTTACTAGTAATTCTAGATGTATATTCGGAAAAAGTTAAGTGGCAAGTTGGTTTCCACCGCGACACGCAAATAATACAGTAGGAGTGACGAATATAAAATAAAAAATCCGGCTAAGTGCGAGTCGGACTCGCGCACGAAGGGTTCCGTACAAAACATAAAAAAAACCACGTTAGTTGTATGAGCCCAACTTGAATATTTATTTTATTCTGTTTTTAGTATTTGTTGTTATAGCGGTAACAGAAATACATCTGTGAAAATTTCAACTGTCTAGCTAATAGCTATCACAATGAGTTAGGTAGTTATAGCCTGGTGACAGATAGTCAGGCAGACTGATTGACGGACTGATAGCGGAGAGTAATAGGGGTAAAACCCTTGGGTACGGAACTCTAAAATATATATCATACTTAATTTAGAATTAAGATCCATGTCTGTAATTGGGCTCGTGCACGAAAAAAAATGTTCATGCAAGACGTTTCGATTCCAAATGTAATGGTTGTAAAACCCTTTTAAGAATGCGAACTTCAAGTACGCAAGACCAGCGTCCTTTGCGAATTGAAAATAAAAAAAACCAAAGCTTACGTTTATTCCGCTTTCGTGTGTCGTATCACGTATGTCGTCGTCGTCGGTCGGAACTGTAAAAAAGTAACAAGTGCATTCAACGAGCGGGGAGGTTTGATGTGCAAGGGCGGCGCGGCGGTGTTACCACGTCCCGGATGCGTTTCCGGCGAGCGTGCGTCGGCGCGGAACGTCCCTTCCGCCACAACCCTCGCTCGCTTTTGGATGTGAATGAATCGCCCGCGTCGTCCCCCGCCTCCCCCCGCACTGCCCGCACGCATTATTCATACAGTTTCGCACAAAATTGTAACGCCCCAACAGGTGTTGTTCAATGAGGGTGTTTGATATTTTTTCTGCCGCTAGAGGGCGGACCTAACGCACACAAAGCGTCATCTGGTGGCGTAAGTGGTATCAAAAACGGTCAATAAGAATTTTCGATTCCATTTCTGTCACCAGGCGGCGCTTGGTAGCCCGACGGTCCTTGTCGTATCAAAAAGCTGTCAGATGTCACGAATTTAAAAACCCTACCATATGCTTGGTCCCTGGATTAATTATATCAATAGTTGATCTCTCGCCAGTCGTGTCGGTTATCCGTCCCACTGGGTTATGAGAGTAAAGGAGGAGAGAGTGCTCTTGTGTACTGCGCACACACTTGGGCACTATAAAATTACTCCTGCGTAACTGGCCTGGTTTCAATGAAACCGGCCCCCGTCACCGAAATCGGTGTGGGGAGTTATTATTATTATTAGGTGTGGTCATTAGTATACGAGGGGAGGTCCAAAAGTTCGCGGAATGGAGGGGATGGAGTGGGGATAGGGTAGCTCGCTTAGTGTCATACTAATTGAGCACTCATAATTAGTATATATATAAAATCTCAACCCTATAGCGCCATTCGTTTACGAGTACTCGCCTGCTAAACAAGTCAATCCGGAAGCAAACTGCAACTATGGAGAAAATTGAACATCGCGCTGTGATAAAATTCCTTACCAAGCAAGGAAAAAACGTTCAAACCATTTTAAATGAAATGGAAGCCGTTTATGGAGATCAGTGCCCTGGTAAAACAATGGTTTATAAGTGGCATGGACTTTTCAAACATGGTCGAGATTCAATTGAAGACGACCCTCGCTCTGGGCGGCCAGTTGAGGCCACCACATCAGACATCGTCGAAAAAGTCGAAAAACTTGTACTGGAAGACACACGTTTAAAGAAAAAACAATTATCTGCATTTGTTGGAGTATCAGATACAACCATTTTGCGGATCCTGCACGACCACTTGGGCATGACAAAAGTCAGTGCAAGATGGGTGCCGAGAATGCTCACGCCGCTTCAAAAACAGCAGCGCATCGACGCGTCTAAGCACTTTTTGGAGGTGTGTGGAGACAACTCTGTGCAGATTTTGGAGCGGATTGTTACTGGTGATGAAACATGGGTTCATCACTTTGAACCTGAATCAAAACAGGAGTCCATGCAATGGCACAAAAAGGGTACACCACCTCCCAAGAAATTCAAAGTGTCAGAATCGGCTGGAAATTTGATGGCCACTGTTTTTTGGGATTGTGAGGGAATATTACTGATTGATTATAAAGAAAAAGGTACCACTATAACCGGAGAATACTACGCCACAATATTGGAAAAGTTAAAGGAGGCAATTAAAGAAAAACGTCGTGGAAAATTGGCCAAGGGTGTGTTGCTTTTGCAAGACAACGCGCCGGTTCACAAGAGCCGAGTTGCCATGGCTGCTCTTCACACGCATGGATTCGAACCACTTGTTCACCCACCCTACAGTCCAGACCTGGCCCCTAGCGATTTTTATTTGTTTCCAAATTTAAAAAAAGAGCTAAGGGGAAGGAAATTTTCCGACGATAACGAAGTGAAGGAGGCAATTTCGGCGCATTTTGAGGCCAAAGACAAAAAATATTTTTTCGATGATTTAGAAAAATTAATCCATAGATCAAATAAATGTATTACACTTAAGGGTGATTATATTGAAAAGGAAAAATAAATTTATTGTTATATTTTATTAACAACCCTTTCATTCCGCGAACTTTTGGACCTCCCCTCGTACTACGAAGGATGATCTACGCCACCATGCGTGTAAGGGCATAAATAGCAGATGGTATTTGTAAATGACTATAAAATATATTTAATAACAAACGAGGTACTCGTATGTCATGTAAATTGCAGGAAACGCTAGAATATCTACGACATACCTAAATTACCGTTACTCGATTGACATTGCAACGAAATTCTTTCGCCTCATTTCACATGCAAGATATAAATATTTGCTTTCGTTAAATACATTTTTAATATTCTCACGGTATATATTATTTACTGATAGCTTAACCTCGTAGATAAATTTCAAGAAACCAGTTTCACCGGCTTAATGCAAATTTAATGTGTTTCTCATTTACAATAAATCCTTACCATAGGCAGTTTCTGATCTACCGTACATTTTATTTCTCTTGCTGATATATTAACGTGTACGAAGGTTTACTGATATGTTGCTGCACTCATTATATTTACAAACTTAGAGGAGCCTCTGCTTATTATCAACACACTTATTAATAAGTAATAACTACTAAGTAATTATAAAGTTGGATTAGTAACTCAGTAACTTGAAATGCAAGTCTCAATTACATTGTGTCAAAAAGCTACTACCTACGTGCAGTCTGAGCAAGGCAGGACTCGGCCATTGCGAAATGATTATTATATAATTGCAACATGCAAAGTTGCGATTTTAAAGTGTAGGATTTAAGTAGGCGCGTGCGGTAAAGGACATACTATAATTGCGATAATACTACACAGAAGGTTAAGGTTTTAAGCTTCAAGTGAGCACAAAAATGGCACCGGTTTTTTCTGGTTGTTGGCTTGAGCAATAAACGCTGAACTCAACTCGCCCTTTATTTTTAGTAGCGGTCTCATAAGCAGCAAAAAATCGGACCTTTACTATACAAACAAAACTTTGCGTTTAAAGGATCTCTTCTACAACACAAACGCTGAAACTGCTGTGCGATGTTGTCGGGGTTGTCAGTGAATATAATTTACGATGTATCGGAAGTGATAAGGACTCGGGACCCCAGAGGTGATGAGGATGCGCTATATCGGAGGAAGTGTCGCGTCACTCGCCACACTCACTTAATGAGTTCTTTGTCTCGCGATACCTTATCTCATGTCCGATATCACTGTCCATTCTGTGACGGTTTTAGATCAATAGAGTTCAAAATGTAGAGTGAAGCAGTGCGCACACTGGCAACAAAATTGTCTTCTTCCTCAACATTTGATTTCCGATACTTTAGCTCACGCGAAATAGTCAACTTTTCCGCCAAACAAGACTGTAAAGGAAAACAATCGTGTTTGCGGAAAAGTTAACTCTATTTTTCGTGCGACAAAGTTCATAATCGGAATGCAAATGGTGAGCGACAGAGACAATTTTATTGCCACTGCGCGCACGCACTAACAATCAGTGTTTTCTTCTGGCGAAGCGAAATTAATCGTTCACAGCGTTGTATTTGCTCTCGTGGCTTGAATGAAAAATATTCGAAATTTCGAAAATTTTAATGGTCCAAATAAAACTTAAGATTCATACTCTCCTGTTTTCGAGAGAGTTTCTGTAAAGCGTAAAGAACTGACCCAAATAGTATTCGCCCACTTGAAAGGATTGTCTAATGTCAGCGCAAGCCACAGACCTGTAATCAAGCTCAATCAGTGGAGTAGTGGCGGGATATGCATCCTAGATAGGCCGAGATACGGCGGTAGCCGGTACCCAATACACATTGATTTGTACTGGTGGCCGTTATATGTGTAGTGCCAATTGCCAACGAGACCGGACATGATTTTTCATTGGTTCAGCGGAAGCCTAACAGAAGGAGAATAGGTATAGTAGCAGTAGATAGGACCTAGAAGTAGATGTGGATGAAATAGGCAGGATACGATTCTTTATTCTTCAAGATTTGCAGCAAATACCTGTCTTCTACTATAGTTGCATTTCTATTACATTACATTAGTACTGTTACTATTTAATTGGCGAAAATTACAAACTACATAATACTATTGAAGATTACATATTATTGTAAATGTCAATTGATTTTATGGTTATAAATATACTATAATATACGAGCTACAGCGATACAGTAACGAGCGCTGTATCTAATGGCACTCACTCTTTGAAGTAGCTCCCAGAAGCAATATCGACTGGGGAATGCCATAAAATCCGTTCGAGCCCCGCCGCGGTGCACACAAACGGAAGCTCTTAAGTGATAAATTGGTGCCGGAACCTCGTGGCGCGTAAAATGATCATCGCCGAGTCAAATTGGGCCACGGCACTGACGACTTAAGTGCGTTGCTCCGGTACATCCTAGCCGCTGAGCGCTTACGTGAGTGCTGAGCGGGGCGACTGCCGTAAACGTGGGCGTGTACTCTACTAATTGATTAATGTCATGTGTGAATGAATGTATGACCATTCATGACACGCTATTTTAGGTTTTGTTTTTCCACACTAGCGCGGTAAGGTAATCCTTGAATTGGTTGTTTCAATTATTTTTATCACGTTTCTGAAGTCCGTACAAATGGAACCATTGAAGAAACAACAAAATATGTTTTTTTAAATGTATTCTACGCTTTGATTTTGTTACTGTTAACTTAACAGCTTACTGACAGTAATAGTGTTAGCATAATTCTATTTCATTTAGTAGCTGAATTTATGATAATAAATGTGTGAATGCGCTAATCGTCACACCTCCTGCATCTGCAACATAATCTCGTAGACTCACTCGCGAACACGCCCGCATTGAAATCTACAATATCTCTGTTATTGTACACGTATTCATACTCACGCAATCCATTATATTGATTGCTGGCGAAATAATTGCTTCTATTTGGGTCAATCAATTATTTTAAAATCAAATTGTATAATTATTGCAAAAACTTGAAACCTCAATGCTCGAGGATAACTTCTTGGTCTATTCGAAGTTCGAACATAGGTGCCTTTGGTTATGTCCTGCTATCGGTTCAGTCCATTCTAACACAATTTGGCGCAAGTGTAACAACTTCATTCATTTTACACGATGAAAAAAATTGGGACTTTCATCGACGCGTATAGAAACAATGGATGTAGGACCGTTAGCGTTGCCCAATTCCGTGCCCTTGCTGTCCAACCTCTAATAATGGGACGCGCCGCCCCCTCTTGGCCGGTGACAGTTCCGCCTCCGGTTTATAAATACCCGCGCCGGATGTACCGACCGCCGCGCCCGCGCCGCCGCGCCGCTACACCCGTAGCGTGTTGTATAATTACAGTGTTTACACTAATTTGAGTCTACAGGGAAAGAGGATAAGGAATACCGGGGCAGGTCTCGCTGTGGACGTCTCGAGGTTGAGACTATGAAATCATAGTTTACTAGATCTCTACGTAGAGTATCTATAAATCGAGTGTGCTAAGAGAAACAAACCAAAGTATTCTTTATTGTTATATGCAATTATGCAGTAAGCAGTAACTTAACTTTTGTTCGATATATTGAGTCGTGACATTAGGAGGATGGGGAGGAGGTCGCGGCGAATCTCATGATATCTCACCAGGGGGAAAAGGGGGAAAGGGTTAAAATTACTCAAAAACTTATTTAATACGTAGTCTAAGATCCCCTGTTTCAAGAAAGTTTCTATCCCTATCCCTTTCAAGAAAGTTCTAAAGTTCGTGGGATAGTAAACTATAATATATCCTCTTTATACCGTAATTACGCGCTATTCTCATTAACGCTTTTGACTATAAATAATTCTCATAACACACCATAAGAAAAGGTCAAAGCTTTAAGTGAATTCCCTTAGCACGTAATATGACGCATCCCACATAATTGATGATGTTCCTTCGCGTCATGTCGACTGCTTCTATGTGATTAATTGTCAAGATTTCACCATAAGAGAACAAAGGTTGTATATCTTGTATCAACTATGTGTAGTATTTGTCTTATTATATTATACAGCTGAATACGTCACGACCGCAGTTGTTACGGTATAATCGGCCCATGTTTTCCAAGAGTAATAAAAATTTTAATTCATGGAAATGATGAGCCATCTGTGTAATTATTTCTAAAAATTGATAAAAGATTTCGATATTTGAATATTGTCTTAAATAGTTACGACTTACAAAACGTTCTAAATAAGCATAAGTTCCCTTGGCCTTGCACAAATATTGCATAAAATCTTTCCTGATTTGAAAGAATTGTAGATTAACAAAAGACCACGCAAACGTTGAAAGGGAAATGATCTGAAAGTGACGTGTTTCGGTTCCACACTGTTTTATCAAACATTGTAATGCCGACATTGCCGACAGGAAAACCGTTAAAAGATAGTGTTCATTTTAAATTATAATGAAGTTTTTAAGTTCCCACAATTGAGATGAATCAGAACGAAACTGTGGCTAGACTTGATAAGTGATAACGTGAACGTTAAACTATATGACTACAGTGACGTAATTTACAATTGGGTTGTGTAAACTAATACAAATTGCGATAAGAGAGAATGCTTTTGTATGTAAATCGTTTATTTTAACTGTACTCCGAAAAGCGCGTAGTGACGTATAATTATTTTATTTTCTTTTTTCTTGCAGTCCATTTTTCGGAGAAGAGTTCCAGTTTGAAGTCCCCAGAAGATTCCGATACCTATCCATATACGTGTTCGATCGTGACAAACACCTCAAGCAGGACAGAGTACTGGGAAAGGTTGCCATCAAGCGCGAGGACCTGCAGCGGTATAACAACAAAGATCACTGGTTTTCGCTGCGACCGGTCGACGCCGACTCCGAGGTGCAGGGCAAGGCCTACATCGAACTGTCACTCGAGGACTCGAGGAAACGATTGCGAATGGACCCCAAACCGCCCGACCCCTGCCCGGCTGCCGACAACTGCTCGGCGAAGGCAAAAGCGAAAAACCTCACTAGGCTATCGGAATACTGCAAGGAGAACATGAGATTCGGCTCGTGCTCGAGCTCGACTAGCAAAAAGCTCCTTAGTCCTGTTTCAACGGAGCCCTCCCTGGCGCTGTCGCGCTCGGAAAGTCTGAAAGACCGCGCGCAATGGGCGGTGCGGACGAAACCTCCCATGCACGCGATGTCGGAATCCGACACGTCGCCCACACCCACCGCCGTAGACTACTGGTCGGACCCCGAGAGGCACTGCGAGGCCCGCGTGGGACCCGACACCCTACGCCTACGAGTTCTGGAATGTTCCGAGCTCACGACGAAGAACGGCCAGTGCGACCCCTTCGCTCTCGTGACGTTGCTGTATTCGAACGGCCGCAGAGTCGAGAGGCGAACCAGACCGAAGAAGAAAACTGTCAACCCGCAATTCGACGAAATTTTCTGCTTTGATCTTGTAATGGAAGCGGATCCTAAGGACAAGGATGGATCTCAAACTGTAAGTATAGACTTTCTGGCATATTTGTCGTTGGATTGAGGAACCAAACTAATGTGTGATTTACTGGTGCAGGCCGGTGTAGCGTGCGAGGCTAGGGTGTCGGTGTGGCACGACGCGGCCACGCCGGTGTTTCTCGGCGAAGTGAGGCTGCAGCTCCAGCAACCCACCCCCGCTCCGTTATGCGCATGGTAAGACTCAAAATTCCTTTCCAATATTATTTATTATAATTAATAGAAATTGCCGAATTGTTTGAGTGTACTGAGTCATACACATACATTTTAAAAGATTTGTGGTGATGTCTGTAACATTTTAGTTACATTAGTACAATAAGGGCAAGCGTACACTTGGGCACGACAGTCTTAAGACAGATTTTCTAACATATACAAGCCTGTCTTACGACTAAAACACTCACAATTTGAAGATAGTTTTGTAGCTCCTAGAGTCTAGGAGCTACAAAACGTCGAATAGATTAAACTGTCTAGGCCTGCCTAGAGTCCTAGACAGTTTAATCTATGTATGTATCTATGTAATATAATCTATGAGACGTCTCGTATCTACGTTTTGTTTCAATTGTGCGCATCTTCATAATATGTATTTTGTAATGCAATAGACGTCTTAAGACTTCGTGTCTCTAGTGAGCGCGCGCCTTAGTTCTACGCGCTTGATACATTATTATATTGTATCGAGCCCGTAAACTGTAGATTCAAAGACCGTGCATATTTGCAACTACAGTAAATAAAGAGAAAACTTACAGAGCTAGTGAAAAATGACTTATCATAAGCTAGTTAAACATTCTAATCGCCTATTGCACTTTCCAACAGCGCTGCTGCTGTATTATTAATTTAACTACCCACCACACTTTCTTTATGGTGCAAACGTTATTACGAGGAAAGCAGGCGGCGTTAAAGTTTTAATATTCCTTAATCTGTCCCACGCGTAGAAACGTGTTGTGTGGGCAGGTGTCGCGACTCGCGAGTATTGTTCAACATGCAATGTTCCGATCAAGTGGAATATTGTACTAGATATTGTAATATTAAGAGTATGATAGCTCTTTATCAACGTAGACTGTACAGAGTTAGGACGTATGGAGACTGTCTGATTAATTCGAAACAAGAGTTGTTAATTTGCGCAGATATTCGATCATAACACTCTCGAACAAAAATTATTGAAGTGATAAGTTCTTATGGGAGGGTAAACCGCTTCGCTGCGTAATGCGTTACGGCGCCAAATAAGATACGAGTAATTTCGAATACTAATGTCAGATACGTGTAACGCTGTTACGTAGGCAATTGCATTTTTGACCAATTGGTCTCGGGTTCTGAATCTCGGTCAGACGAAATATTTTATTCTTCTTATTTCTTTTATAATATTTTTTTTTACTTTTGTCGGGCGTTTTATTCAGAATATATATTATATGTACGAATACTTTCTTAACGTCGCGTCTATATCAATTTCCATATTATTATATTATATTTCCTTTTTTTTATTACGTTAGTAGAATTAATTATATAATAATAATTATATAAAAAATATAATATTCAAGAGTCAAGACGGTCACAACATCTTACGATACCGTGCATATAGAAAATGTAGCCTATACCAACTTACTTATCACCACATAGGTCAAACCACTAAATATAGTTTGCTCTAAAATTGGGCACATAGATACTATAGAGGTAACCTTCCGATGCACGCGACGCGCGACGCGAGACCGCGACTTGAAACCGAAATTGGGTCGCGGAGCCTAGTATGAATTTATATGGAGCACTTAACAATCCCCGCTACCCGCGTCGCCCGACCGGTGGGCGTGGCCAGAAAAACCTGATACGGATTGCCGGTTGCGGGTCGTCGTCTCGCGTCGCGGTCTCATAGATCAGAATGCTACCTTAACAAAGGGGTCCGCTGTAAAAAGAAGCTAGTTCTTAAAAATAGTATAAATAGTGCCTATAATGTACCATTTTCAGGTTCTTCCTTACGTCCCGCGCGGGCGGAGCGCTATCTCGCGGGGCGACGCCGCCCGGCACGCGGCTGTCGACGGCGGGCGGCGCGGCGCTGGGCTCGCTGCGGCTGCAGCTGCAGTATACCGTCGACCACGTGTTCCCGCTCACACACTACAGCGACCTGGAGCAGCTGTTCCTGCGCAGCGTGCAGCAGAAGGTACTTTATACTGTTTTTAGACCTAATAATAAATAAATATTTTTATATAAAAACTATAACCCGACAAGTAAATTATATCGCCTATGTCATCCGGGCTATTATTACGAATCTATTGACCTAAATTAATAAAATCGGACCAGTAGGTTAGACGCTACGGTGGAATAAACATACATACACCTGGGGCGAACGCTGGTTCTCTTTCATAGGTAAGCCGTAGCCTGTATAATAGGTAGGGATTTGGATGACTTTACTTCAAAAGGTAAGTGAAGCCGATAGGAATCGGAAATAGAAACCCCACGCCACTAATACACATATAAAAACCTGGCAAACAAGTACCTATGTGGTGCGCTTGATGGTACCTCGCCGCTCGCGCCTTCCACGATTGTAACAAATACCTCCTTATTTAATACCTACAGACATTTTCCATTGAGAATCGGGATAGGCAGAGGCAGGCAGACCTTAGCGCGATCGTGTCATACTTTTTCGGATCAACCATTAATAAAGTTTTTTAATATTTATTTTTATGCGCCTATTTGTTTAGTGGTCGAAATTCGCCCATAATTTCTATGAATTTTAAGTTTGATCTTTATAAGGGTTCTTTTGTTTACTCAGGAAGAAATATAAATGAAAATGTCTATTGAACGTGAAAGACAGATATACATACGTCAACGTGTATTGTAATCAATCGCATGGTAGTGTGAGTTATTACTATTAGACATATAAACGTTAAGTGTGCCAAATTTCATAATCCTCCGTTCGCATAATTTTCGTAAAACGGAGTACATAGTTTTTGCTTCACGTATTAATAGAAAATATTATGATGATACGGGTACAATGTACATACTACATTCGCTCTTTTTACTTGATTTTTATTAGATTTCAAATATGTAAGTAGTTACATCTAATTATACAGAAAACCAAATTCGAAAATTACTTTTGCAAGCGTGCCAACTGCCAAGACTAGATGGGCAAGTCAACGCGTTTACCAGAGAAGCAGTAAACATCGTTGACTATAGGATGTGACTTGTAACAGATATTAAAGTCGGTTCGCAGTACAATTTATGACACTAAATATAGTAGCGCTGATGCCTCGCACTTTTACTTCCGCTCTGAGATAGGACATGGACAGTAAATTAGGTTGAGAAAGTTATTCGATTGGGGAAAATATGCAACGCTGCTGCTATCTTCTCGGATTTGGCTTGCAATATTTTTGTCAACAACATCCTTAACCTAAGCGTCAGTTCACCCCGAGACGCGACGAGACGCGGCGCTGCATTTCTTAAGATAGTAATTCAAAATCGAACTTTTTTCACTACACAAGAATATACCTACAAGCGATTCAGTGTTAGCTGACCCTAAGATATACTCTTATGTGATAATAATCACATTTAACACACACCTTTAACAAAGGTTAAAAAAATTACTTTTGTATGTAATATAATATACTTACTTAATTTTTTTGTTGTAACAAAAAGGCCAAGCCACATATTATGGCTAACTATGTAACTAGCTTATGCTCGCGGCCCCGCCCGCGTAAATACAGTATTCTACGGGAATAATGTACTTTTCGGAATCAAAAGTAGCCTATGTGTTAATCCAGAGCTCAAACTACTACCATACCAAATTTCATCAAAATCCTCTCAGTGGTATTTGCGTGAAAGAGTAACAAACATCCATCCATCCATACATCCATCCATCCTCACAAACTTTCACATTTATAATAGTAGTAGAAAGTGTGGGCTTGTAGAGTTAGAAGCATGGCTACTTATGTAATGATAACTTTTTCACAGTACGAGATATGGTCTAGTTCTGGCAACATTTTACTTTGTATAAAAATGTGTGTACAAAAATGTGTGTGGATTAAGTCTCTGTTATTAATTCGAGTGCGAGTCGTTTCGTTAGTATATTATTTAAGGCCCAACGTCCGATTACTGAAACTCGACTTCAATTAAGTGACTCTCATATCAACTGATCCTAGAAGTTAGGTATTTTATAAACCATTTCTATTCACTGAACAATCCCCAAGGTGTTTAAGCCCCCGAATATTGAATGAGTCATGGTAATTTGTGAATAAATTGCGCGCCACCATATATGTGTACACTGTACTCTCAAGTCTCAATAGCATTGACTCATGCGTTACGTAAAGCCATTCACTGTCGAATGCGTTAACCGGTATCTATTTACTGAATACGAATAAGTAGACCATTAAATGTAAACAAGCGATTAGTTCTACAGTCAACTAGTGGTAAGGCGATAAGGCGTCGCAAGCCACATGACTGTCACTTGGCGATGACGTTACATGTCAAATCCCATACATTTTTTATTTCGAACTTCGCCGTCGAAACTATCGAATGCATCTTGACTAAAGGCCCCGATCTAATTTGAACGAAGAGACCGTAGTACACTACAATGCTACCAAATTAAATGTCACATATTTACCGTGCAATAAAGAAATACAACGAGTAATGACACGTTAATTGGGGTTTATATAATATGTATTTAATATTTTTACTTTCTATATTTTTTCTGCCGCTAGGAGGCAGGCCCGACTCACAGAAAGTGCCATCTGGTGGCGGAAGTGATTTCGAAAGCTGTCAAAAAGAATTTTCGTTATTTTTTCCGCTCTCAGGGCCCCAGGCGTCAAATGTCACAAGCTTAAAAATCCTAATTGGATCTGAGTATGGAGGGTAGAGGAAAGTAGGACGATCTCTCTAAGGCAGAAACCGGCAAAAGTAGTTAAAATAATAGTTCAAAAACTGGCCATAATGGCGCTAGGGTCAGAGGACGGTGTGATATGAAGTTAGCAATAAGAGATGGAGTGAAGTTAGGTGAGTTTAGTTATTAAAAAAAATTACCGACTAAGTAGACTTTAGTAGCTCATTCAGAAAATCATTAAAATTCTAATTACTCGCGTAGTCGAAAATATTTTTATAAATATAACCGAAGAAGATGATAAGATTTAATTCTCTGTTTAAATTTAGCCGCTTTACCCAATTGCGACCGTAGCGCCACCCCTATATTTAACGCTTTTTTACGGACACTTGCTCCATTCCTCTACCCTCCATAGATCTGACACCCAAGCAGGAACATTTTACAGCGTATAAGTATTTTTGTCACTGCTATAAGCAAAAATTAATACCTACATTAATACATTATATGTAGATATATAAAATTAACATTATGAATTCAAAATCAAAACTGAAACATTTATTTTCTCACGCTCAAATACGGTTGTATGGTGTGATTCAAATAATTAGTTGTGAGTAATGCGTGTTTTTTTGGTGAAGAGAAAGTAAGCTTTGTTTACAAATATTCTTTGTTACGATATGACTACAACAGTGAGCTGTTATTTAAAGCCTAATTATTTAAAGAAATGTTTGAGACTTTAAAACGCATTGTCGGATTTGTTTACGAGTTCCCTGTACGTGTAAGTCTAGACGTGTGCCCACCTACTGTACCTAATTCCTGACGCCTGTATTGTCTGATCATTTCGTGGAAATTTTAGATGGCGCCACTTTTTTCATTCTCTTATTTTTCAATTCTTTTTAAGCATACTTGCTTAAAAATTGTTATACAACAATTTGTTGATTAATAAAAACCCTTTAACTATTTGAGTAATAGATCACTCGTCAAGAAAAATCTTACTTGCTCTATTTAAGATGTAGGTATTTGTATGATCTGTCCGAGATAGCACGTTTAATCCGTGTGGGAAGAGAGAAAGATGCATAATACACTAAGGATGCCTTCATATTCGTTCGCAAGCAACGCTGCAGCAGCGGCGACCGCACTGCCGTCGGGAACCTAGTGTGAAATATCTCTTATTCCTGTAGGCTGGGATTTTATTATGATCCGGAATCTGGAAGGCCAGGTTAATTCAGTGCATTGAAAATAGTACGCTGTGCTAATACAAAAGATGATAATCGAACATACAATTGTCGAGTCAAACGTCAATGTCATATGACAGCTCGTCTCTCAACATTTCAGCGCTCTGAATCTTCTGGGCCCGCTGGATTCCGGATCATATAGTCCCAGCCATATCCCTGTAGAAATCTGATCGTTACGTTAAAAGAGTTACAAATTTTTAATATTATTAACATATTATACGTATACATTATGGACGAGGAATGTCGAGGCAAAAAGTGTCCCCACTTAAATGGCTCCTTTTGGGGGTTTTGGGACCATTTTGACATTTGAGGTATGATGGTGAAATCAAGATGGCGTAAGTTTTTCTTGTATGAAGATTTGTTCTGTGAAATGTACGTCATAGCCTATATTTAGTATTGAAATCATTGATTAAATTAACCTGAAGTTTTATTTTTTTGCAGCCAATAACAACGTCAGCGGTGTACATCCTGGGCGAGGTGGTGTCGAGCAAGACAGACGCCGCGCAGCCGCTCGTGCGCCTGTTCACCCACCACGACCTCATCGTGCCCATCGTGCGAGAGCTCGCCGACGCAGAGATCTCCGTGCTCACGTCAGTTACATACATACATCTCTATTACTATTATAAATGTGAAAGTTTGTGAGGATTAATGGATGGATGGATGGTTGGGAGTTTGTTACTCTTTCACGCAAAAAGTACTGAACGGAGTTTGATGAAATTTGATATGGTTGTAGTTTAAACTCTGGATTAACACATAGGCTACTTTTTATCTCGAAAAAGTACAGTGTTCCCTTGGGATACTGTATTTACGTGGGCGGAGTCGCGGGCAAAAGCTAGTGGATTATAAGATTATAGGCTTATTAGCTTGTGCCCGTGGCTCCGCTCGCGTATATATAATATACATCATTCCCTGGGAACGCTGTACTTTTTCGGGATAAAAAGTAGGCTATTTTTTGCGCGCACGATGTCACGGGCCACATCTAATGGTAAATGCTTACGAAAAATAGTGGAATTAATTCGCCAGGTTAATGAAGACTATAACGTTGCTATTTTCCCGTACAATTTACATTGAAAGTTTTTCATATTTGTGGGCGGCGCTTTCTGGTAATATAACTGATTGTATGGGAACACACTGCCACGGTTCACAAACAATGCGATCCCACCATCACGTTCCAATTACTTTATAATAGAGGTTGGAATATTATCTTTTGTCAGGGATATCTTACGCATATGTCCATCGACATTTTCTCTATAGTCTAATTTCACAAGCGTTCAGCAAGTATGAACAAAATGCTATCTCGTGAGAGTTACTACTTACTAATTACTATCATCAGTCATCACGGGTGCTCGACGTTAAATCATATTTTAGCACAGCGTGTGAAAATACAACACTACTGTTATGGCACCTATCACATACATCATAAAGTTTCGCTCTATAATGCTGTGCTATAGTAGATTAAATGAGCAAGATGTTTCCATTGATTCCGGTGATGAAAACAACTGTTTCGTCATTATCTACCAAGCCGGCAAGACATGTATTTTTTTTTATCGAAATTGAGTCCTCTTTAGTTAGGTACAGAAAAAAAAATCTAAGGAGCTGTTGAAACATTTTTACAGGATTTTTTTTCCTGTAAAAAATTAAATTGGAACGTGAAACGTAAAATGCAGTGTCGCCGCTATCGGCGCGGCGCGCGCGAGATTGTTTGTTTATTAGTTTTATCAGTTGTTACGCCTATTTCCTGCACCTCGCGGCCTGCGGAAATTCGGTTCACTGATAACCCAAGACACCTAATGTTATATAAGAATTCGAAGATTAACTAATAATATTTTACTGATACTCAATTAAAAGTAAATTTAAATTTAATTAAATTCATCTTTAGTTACTCAAATAAATAAGAATTAAATTTGAATGAATGTTAATTATTTTGTTACAGCGACGCGACAACAATATTCCGCGGCAACACCCTCGTATCCAAGATGATGGACGAGGCGATGCGGCTGTCGGGCGCGGCGTACCTGCGCGCGGTGCTGCGGCCCACACTGGCCGCCGTGCTGGCCGAGCGCCGCCCCTGCGAGATCGACCCCGCGCGCGTCAAGCCCGTCGCCGCCGTCGCCACCAATCTCGCTAACCTCAAAGACTACGTCGAGCGGGTTAGTCAACATCAAAAATAAAAATCCATATAACAATATTATTCAATAACAATCACGGAATTGTCCCTACGCGATGCCTACCACCGGTTCGGGAACTAACCCCGCGAGAAGAACCGGCGTAAGAAACTCGCAACTAGTGTTAAAACTATGTTATGATTAGGCTACCAACTGGAACAGAAAACTAAAAGATTAGCTACCGGCGTTTGAGATATGAGCAGGCTTTTTTCTCAAGGATCGCTACATAGTCCAATAAGACTGGAATGCAGTGTTTATAATGTAACGCTAACCATTATTTGACTCAATCTATCCAAGATAAGCTGTATAATATGCGAATTGTGTTTATTATCATAAAGTCACGCTTATATTTACCAAAGACCAAAGGAGGTTAAAACAGACATTAAGTTTATGTAATATGTAATATGCATATCACAATAAAAAGTGAAATCCTGTTTTCTCCTCCCACTTCTTTTCCCAGAACAAAAAACGAACTCTACGTATTGATTGCAGGTGTTCGGCGCGATAACGCAATCGTACGCGATGTGCCCCGCAGTAATGTGCCGGCTGTTCGACGCGCTGCGGCAGTGCGCGGCGCGGCACTTCCCCGCCAACGCGGAGGTGCGCTACAGCGTCGTCTCCGGCTTCATATTTCTGCGGTTCTTCGCGCCCGCCATACTCGGACCACGACTGTTTGATCTCACCACGGAGCAGATTGTACGTATACATTCAATTACTGCTCTAGATTGTACCTGATTGGGGACCGTCCACATATTACGTCACGCAAGATTTCTACTTTTTTCCCTTCCCCATCCCTATCATCATCGAGTGCCATCTTCATACTAAATTTTGGCGGTCAGTATGCTGAATTTTTGCAATCCTGGGCTATTTTCTTCAATTGTGAGTAGCAGCTATATTTAGTCCATTCCTTCACATCATCCATCCATTTTCGTCTCTGTCTACTAGGTGCTCTTTTTCCAGGTATGGTCCTACCCTCTATGATGATCCGTATAAATTCGTATTGGGATCCTCTTTGTAGGTCACCGAAAACTATGTCACGCTTTTTTAGTATGACCCTTGCGGTGTGACGTAATATGTGGATGGACCCTTGATCCCTGAGTAAACGCCGTGAGGGATACATGGCGGCCGACACGGTGAAGTAATTTTTTGCTTAGCCATCAAAGGATTAAAATAGAAAGTTCGAGAGAGTATAGAGTAGTTTGAGTGATGGTCATTGATTACTCGTTCACGCCTAAATCGTTATATTATAGTTTAAGGATGAGACTCAGAAATCTAAAGATACTTTTGTTTTGGCGGTTCTGCGGATACCGATTTTAATTTAATATATCAAGCTAATATTTTTTACTCCAGTTAGATCGTAAACATTTTGAAAATGACAGTACTTAATGTAAAGCGACCTTACACACAATACACATATTAATTATAACTCATTATTAGGATCCACAAACCAATAGAACGCTGACGCTGATCTCCAAGACTATCCAGTCTCTGGGCAACCTCGTGAGCAGCAGATCCGCGCAGCAAGTGTGCAAGGAGGAGTATATGGCGGAACTGTACAGGAGTTTCTGCACAGCGAAACATGTTAGTACTATTGCCTGCCATCCTGATAAAATGTATAAGAAAATTAGTGTGCACTACCTGGTGTTTGCAACTTTGTTTTGCGGGGAACTATTAATGGAAATGGAACCTTTTTTAGGGTTCCGTGCCTCAAACAGAAAAAACGGAACCTTTATAAGATCACTTTGTTGTCCGTCCGTTTGACAGACCCTTTATTTTTTAATGGAACCCTTAACCCTAAGATACAACTAGTATATATAAGCTACTCCTTACAACATCAGCTATCTGCCAGTGAAAGTCTGGTGGAAATCGGGCCGGCCGTTTCAGAGATAAGTCGAAACAAACAGACATACAGACGGATAGACAGACAAAAATTTTGAAAATTGTTTTTTTTATGTTTAGATACCGTATATTATACTATCATATGCATTTTGTTGAAAGCTGTTAATCTGAAATTACATACAGAAACTTAAATTTTATTTATTTATTTATATAGATGTAGTCGCTGCTAGTAAAATTACATTTTTATGCACTTATTTCTCTTTCTTTATTTTGTTAGTGACTTGAGACTGAGTTATGTTTCGGCTGAGACTAAAGTACGCTGTATCTTATTATAACATATTTTTATGGCTTTTTTTTTGGTTCTCCGTCTCGTTCCGTTTAATATTATGATTACATAGAGAAATAATTTAAGAATTAAACAGGCAGACTAAGCTTGATTACCGTGTTTCAGGTGCAAGCGATTAGGCAGTTCCTAGAGATAATCTCCTCAAGCTCGGATACTCAGAACAACAATGTTCAAGAGACACCAGTTTTGCTGAAAGAAGGGTGAGTATCTCCATAGTTCTTACCATTCACACTTAAACATTTTCCTTGCACGTACACATACACACAACTTGCGTATTGTACGCAAAATTGGCGCAGCGTGTACGTCCTAAAGGAGAATGTTATCTATGCATACGAGGGCGGGTCAATAAGTCTGTGACTTTTGGAATAAAACACAGATTTTTTGATAAATAAATCATTTTATTTTTCAACGTAGTCCCCCTTGAGCTCTATACACTTTGTCCAACGCTTCTCCAATTTTTTTATCCCTTCCAAAAAATATGATTTGTCGAGGTCCTCAAAATAGGCCTTTGTTTGCGAGATGACTTCATCATTGGAGTCAAATCTTTTTCCACCGAGCCATTTTTTTAGGTTTGGGAACAAGAAGTAGTCACTCGGAGCCAAATCTGGAGAATAGGGTGGATGTGGGAGCAATTCATAGCCCAATTCATGGATTTTTGCCATGGCAACTGCACATGTGTGCACCCTTGCATTGTCTTAGTGAAAAAGAACTTTTTTCTTGGCCAAATGAGGTCGGTTTTTTTTCAAATCCTCATTGAAGCGGTCCAATAAGTTGGCATAATATTCCCCATTAATTGTTCTTCCCTTTTGAAGATAGTCAATGTGGATTATCCCACGTGCATCCCAAAAAACAGTCGCCATAACTTTATTGGCTGACAAACCCACCTTGGCCTTCTTTGGCGCCGATTCACCCTTAGAAACCCACTGTTTTGACTGTTGTTTGGTCTCTGGTGTGTTGTGATGGATCCATGTTTCGTCCACGGTTACAAAACGGCGCAAAAACTCCTCCATATTGTGATTAAACAACGCCAAACCTTCCTGTGAAGTTGTTACACGATTGCGTTTGTGGTCGACTGTGAGCAAACGCGGCACCCATCTTGCGGAAAGCTTTCTCATGCCCAAGTGATCATTCAAAATAGAAACCACTGAGCCATGCGAGATGCCTATGGCTTCCACAATCTCTTGCACTTTCAATCTTCGGTCGGCCAACACAATATCGTGAATTTTTTCGATTGTTTCGGGTGTAGAGACCTCAACTGGGCGTCCAGGACGTTCGGCATCTTCAGTGCTTGTACGGCCACAACGAAATTCAGTAAACCACTTTTTTACCATTGAAATCGATGGTGCAGAGTCCCCATAGTATTTATCAAGCTTAGCCTTGGTCTCGGTAATGGTGTTTTTTCGCAAAAAATAATGCTTAATAAGCACACGAAATTCAATTTTTTCCATTGTTTCCTTAAGTTACTAGATAGTCTGATAAAGATAGCTGTAAAACACAAACTAACTGACGCAGCAAGTTCAAATTTTGATAGGAGTCAACTGACAGATGCCTGTTGACAGGAGTAGTGTTGCTTTTTCAGTAAGGAGGTTATAAATTCAAAAAGTCACGGACTTATTGACCCGCCTTAGTACATTTATTTTCATCTGTAGCACTTCACTCAATACAACTTCTTTTTTCTTTTCTGCATCATTTGGAACAGTTATGGGTATGTACTTTGATTTTTCTTATTTTCCCTATAAATTCTTCGCTTTATTTATTTTGTTTTGTTCACTGGTTTGTTTTTGTATTCTATTTTTATGTAACAAAACTTGTTTCGTTTTGTTATGATTAGTATTTGTTAAGTGTTACTTAATATACATGCAAACTAAATACAACTTTGACAGAAAAACGTCTGAGCACTATTGATTGTTAATAATAATAATCAATAGAGCCATTGTAATAATAAATAATAAACGGGTCTGGTTTAGTGAACGGCAAATCTGACACTTCAACAACACCGTAGTCCGCAACCCACAGTAGGGTTGTTGACTACATGTCATATATTCAGTTTAATTTATATATTTCTAAAACATTATATATAAAAGTATTATTACTTGTAATTTTAGTTAGTGTAGTTTGTAGTGTAGTTTTGAATAAGGTGCATTTCAAAGATTCAAAAAAGTTGAAATATATTTTGTGTCAGCAACTTAAATAATTTATTACTTTACGTATATACTATATAAGGTTTGGTAAAATTAATTAAAGATATTTTGGGTATACGATCTACTGCTTATTATAAAGACGTTTAGGCAAAAATATTATAGCATATACTCAAAGTGAAAAAATCATCTCATGTATGGGTGACTCCGCTCAACGCAAACTATATGGCGAGTTTGGTTTTTTTTTTTCGAGTATGACAATTATATTTCCGCCTAAATGTCTCTTAATAAGCAGTATATCATATGCCCAAAATATCCGTAATTGATTTTACCAGACCTTGTATAATAATTAGTTTACGTAAATACAAAAACATTAATTAAGTAATTATAAACTTAGATAGATATTAGCATGTATGTTCCAACGGCCTATATATTTTTCATACGACTGCAGGAACGCGTGACGTCAGACTTTTGTGTGGAGAGTTATCACGTGACTTGCGAAATCATGTACTACAAATCGCTGTACGTTTGAAAATATTGATTTTAAATATACTGTTTCGTGTGAGAAGTTCCTCATATTTAAGAGTATTATTCATTTATGCAATAAAAAAATCTGTCAACGAGCCTATTCCGTAAATACTCAGCTAGACGCGATGCTCGCTCACTCACACTATTAAGCGCAAGCGAATACGCATGACTTCAGTTATATTTATCTGAGTAAGGAATATATGTGATGTTTTATTGTTCGCAGGACGATGATCAAGCGGTCAGACGGTGTGCGCACGGGCCCAGGTTCGCCGCGCCGCCGCTGGACGCGGCCCACACACGCATACTCCAAGAGGAGACACTTCCGACTCACCAGGTACTTATCACGATGAAATCATCAATGACCTCGGGGGTATGTGTTATGAAAGGCATAGCTTGGTAAGAAAGAGACATAAAAGGCGTAAATATTGTGTAAGTAAATAAGATTACGTATGATTTTTATAGTGTTCTAACGAAATCTGTCAAGTGATATACACGGTTATAATACACGCTATTAACATCGCTCCAGTTTCTTAATTTCATAAACATTAAGAAAAGTGATTTTTGAATTTTGAAAAGTGACTTAAAACGTAGTTGTGTTTCGCAAGCTTGGATAACTGTGGGCAAACAATATTTCTTTGAAATTTCAATTAAATTTGACCAAAACAAAACTAAACCTTCAAGTCATTTTTGCTTTGTTTGGTGTATTGAAGGAAGAAAAATAATAATATTCTTAGCTGTCAAGTGTCAAGATTGTGTCGTCAATCGTCATAACTGTCAAATATCAAGTGACAAGTGACAACTTCGGTGAAATTGACATTATTAGTGTTGCCAGTGAAGGAAAAAAATATTCCTCTAATACTGCCAAAAAATACCAACAAAAGTTTATAATTTTAATTGACTTAAATATGATTTGCATTATGTGCAACGAAGATGCTACCGACTATGTTACATGTAATACCTTTCTTGGAGTCCTTCATTATGCTTGCTCCGGTATATCAAGAGACTAGTTACCGTAAATTAAGCAATGAAAAAAAAGCAGCATGGAGATGCATCCAGTGCCGAAGCTCTGCACAAATCGACCAGAAAGGTCAATTCTTGGAATTATTGCAAGAAGTAAAGGCACTTCGGGCGGAATTCTCGGATATGAAGACCGATATAAAATCCACATCATCGGGTGTGCAGGCATTGAAAGACAGTTGTGGTAGCATGGAGTCTAGACTCGGCTATTTTGACGATAGGCTAACAGAAGTAGAAAAGAAGTTGGCCCTTATAAGTCAATTGCAACAAGACCTCGATGCTGCTCAAGTAACGGTCGCACGTCTTAAGCAAGAAAACGAAAACCGAGATCAACAGTCACGAATGAATAATACCTACCTTAGTACCTTTGATTAAAGGCGAGACCCTTGTCACCATACTGCATTCCATATCCAAGATGGTCGGCTTTATTATAGAACCTGTGGACATCGATCACATACACCGTGTACCTAGTTTTGGTAGGCCAAGCGTTAATTCTACCACAGACAGTGTTGCGGATAATAGACCACCGGCAATAATAGTCAGGTTTATTCAGCGTATTCGCAAGGATGGCTTTCTGGCAGCGGTTCGCGCTCGTCATGTTCTTACTACTGCAGACATAAGCCTTCCGGGCCCATCACTTAACCTGTATGTGAGCGACCATCTTATTCCGATTAAAAAACTTCTTCTAACAGCCAGACATCTGAAGAAGGACTTAAACTATTCTTACTTATGGGTTCGTGATTGTAAGATTATGACGCGAAAAAACGATAAATCAAAAGCTATATAGGTATATATATCTCTAAAGATATTTATCTAGACAAATTGAAGTGACTATTCTTACTTAAAATTCTAAATATTTATCGCTCGCTCGCTCGCTCGCTTATGCCAATATTACTCAATACAACTGTAATTGTGGTTATTATTTTTGTTCTTATATTGCGTTTTTTATATGTACAAGTTTTAGTTCTAGCGTATGTAGTTATTATTTTTGTTCTTACATATGTACAGGCTTTAGCTTATTTTACAAAATATTCTTTTTCATACATGTTTGCAAAACATTAGATTTTTCATTAGTGATTTGTGATTATCATCAAGGTTTATCTTTTTCGTATTCTTGACTACTTTAAAATCTCAAAATAAATAAATAATTAACAACGTCAACACTAATTAATGGCTATTACCAAAATGTTAGGGGCTTACGAACAAAATATCATACATTTCTATTTATGGTCGCTCAGAGTGAATATGACTTTATTTGCTTAACAGAAAGTTGGCTCACGGCTGATTTCTATGATCGAGAATATTTTGACAGTAGTTTTGTAGTTTATCGATGCGATCGTTCCGAAGCGAGCGGGGTCTCTCGCGGTGGTGGAGTGATTATCGCTATTAGATCCGCATTACGCCCTTTTAAACGTAACTGGCTTACCCCATCCCCTACCGCCTCAGAATGTATTTGGACATCTATACCCCTGAATAACCGCAATAAATCTTCACTCAATATTGGGTGTATTTACGTTCCCCATGGTCCTGGACATCGTGATGCCCTTTGTACATTTTTGATATAACAAACCAACTTATAGTGGATTATCCCAATGACATTTTTCTAGTCACCAGAGATTTCAATGTCTCTGACGCTGAATGGAAATGCTCATATAAAAATATTTCCTTAACCGTAAATAACAATACGTCAGTACAACTTCTGAACGAATTTATGGCTTATAAATTTCAAACAACATAATTTCGTTAAAAATATTAACGATCGAATTCTTGATCTAATATTCAGCAATACAAACTGTGAAGTAACATGTTGTGACGATCCTTTAACTTCAGCAGATGCCCAACATAAATCTCTGTTAATTATCATATCAGCAGATTTAAATGATTATCTCAAAACAAATAATAATTGGAATTTATTTTTAAAAAAACTGTCAATGGAAGAATGTATTTTTAAATTTTACAACGTGTTAAATAATCAATTAAATAAATTTATTCCTAAACGCGTAGTGCGATCTTCCACTAAATCCTGTCCGATCTGGTACACAAAACCTCTAAGAAAATTACTTAATGAAAAAAGAAAATATCATAAGCGCTGGAAGCTTTACAATAACTCTTTAGATTTTGAAATTTTTAAATTATTAAGAAAACGTTCAAAATTAATGGAACTATAAAACTATAAAAAATATATAGTTGACTCTGAAAACATGATTAAGACGAACCCGAAATGCCTATGGTCTAATGTAAAGTCGAACTTTAATTTTGGTGAATTGCTACAAAAAATGCATTATAAGGATAAATATTTCACTAATGGAAGATATATATGCGACTTGTTTAATGAACACTTTCATTCAGTTTTTGAACCCCCAACAGTGAACGCTCCGCCCATAAATAATCTACAGCCGCCTAGTAATCCCCTGTTTGACATTGGAACTATTGAGATCACCGAAAACTTAGTAAATAAATTTCTAAAATCAGTTGATCCTAAAAAAGGAGCTGGAACTGATGGTGTACATCCGAGTCTCGCAAGAAAATGTGCATCTGCACTAACATCTCCTCGTAACTATTTTGTATAAAAAATCTATATCAGAAGGTTGTGTTCCTTAGGCATGGAAGAGGGCCTGGATAACTCCAATTCCCAAAGGTTTTTTAAGCGATGATATAGAAAAATACAGACCCATCTCTAAGACCTGTGTATTTGTAAAGATTTTAGAAGACATTATTGCTCAACAACTATTTGCTGTTGTCCGTCCATTTATTTCTCCGCAACAACACGGTTTCTATAGGGAACGTAGCGTTGAGAGTAATCTTTTATGGAAATTATTCGCGATGCCTTTGATAAAAAATATCAAGTAGACGCCGTGTACACCGACTTTGCCAAGGCTTTCGACAAAATTTCTCACTACACCTTATTATTAAAACTTTGGAATCTTGGTGTCCACGGCGATCTCGCTGGTTAAGTTCTTATGTAAATATCAGGTGTCAGGTTGTTGTTTTAAAAGGCTTTACTTCTAATTATAGGCAAATACCCTCTGGTGTGCCTCAAGGGTCACATTGAGCACCACTACTATTTGTTCTATACATAAATGACCTAAGTAATGTTTTGAAAAATAACTACACCCTTCTTTATGCCGACGATACAAAAATATTTAGAGTTATCCATAACATACATCACTGTGAACTTCTTCAAAATGATATAACAGTTTTTGAAAATGAATGTGTAAAAATAACCTTTTCCTAAATCCTGATAAATGCAATGTAATTATTTTACTCAAACATAAACCTATTTTATTTAAATATTATCTTGGTGGGAAATATTTAAAAAGAACATCAGAGTTTCGCGATCTGGGTGTCTTGATGGACTCTAAACTTACATTTGTTTCACACATTAATAAAATATTACGTAAGGCCTATAAACAAATGGGTTTTATTCTGCGTATCTCTAAGCCTTTTAAAAATTATTTTACCTACAAGATACTATATTATAGCTATATCCGCAGTCACTTATAGTTCGCTAGTACGGTGTGGTCTCCGCAATACAAAACTCTGAGATTGGAAACACTACAGATTTTTTTTTGAAGTGCTTGGAATTTAGAATGGGTAACTTATATACTGATTACGAATCTTCAATTTCGAGATATAACATACCTCCCTTGGCAAAGCGCCGTCTAGTTTGTGATGTTGTGTTCTTATACAAAATAATTCATAACGTTGTAGATACACCTGAGCTACTTAGAAGTATTGAGATTCGTGCCCCGGCCCCCGGCCCCGTGCCCGTGCCCCGGAGACAGGAAAGAAATGTTAGAAAAAGAAACCTTTTTATTGTACCGCAATCCAGGACTTCTAATGCTAATAATGCTTTTATTAGGTCTTGCAATATATATATATATATATATATATATATATATATATATATATATATATATATATATATATATATATATATATATATATATATAAACAAAATGTAAATTACAAAATTAGTAACATTGTTATAAGCTGATCCGAATGCTTTAAGTTTTATATATTTATTACTTCTTTCTATGCAACTCTAGGTTTACGTTTCTGTATGTATTACTTTAAAAATATTTTGTATTAAATAACTGTCTGTTCCTAAATAAATAGAAAAAAAAGAAATAATAATATAATTGGTTTTTTTTTAAAGCGGCGAGCTATCTTGGTCGCGGGGCGGGTCGCGCGCGGCGCACCGGTTGCCGCTGTCGGAGGTGCTGAGCGTGCAGCCTGTTGACTGCCCGCCCGCCGGCGCGCCGCTCGACGCCAACAACATCTTCCAGATAGGTGAGACGATTATCCATACTATAATGACATAGCGTAAAAACTAAGGCCGAGGCGGCGCTTGCAGGCGCGTGCTATAGTCATCGCTTGACAGGAGTCACTTGACTGTCAAATCATGGCGCTATTCACGTCGCTAAATTCGAGGCAGCGGCATAACAGCGGGGCAATGCATTTAATGTTTGTGGACATTTTGATATCGATGCATTGAGAGCTAGGGTTGTTCGTATAAAGGAGCTTGACAAGGTGAAGCCGCAGGCAAAAACCAATAGTGCATGAATGCCATCTGGTCACCTGTACTGACTGATCTAAACAAACCAATGAACGGATTGCCTTGAAGGCCAGCCAAAAAAAATATTTAACAACTGAGTTTTACATAGTTTAACATACATTTATTTAGTCAAACTGTTAGACAATTTGCCCACATTTATAATAGGTCTTTCATCCTTTCAACCTATAAAATTGCCGTTCTGCAGTACTGACCATTTCAAATCAAAATAATTTTTGTTTGGCTAAGAATTCTAATTTCAAATTAATTTTATTTTAAAACATGGAATTCTTTTTCCAAATGTAGTCATTTATTAATTGATTAGTGTTACATTTTCATCGCATTTCAATCTTTTTCGTCATCATGGATACGTTAAAAATTCGAGTAATTATGGAATATGAGTACCGTCGTGGCAGCAACGCGGCACAAGCGGCACGCAACATCAACGACGTTTACGAAGCTAACACTACAAACCAACGCACCACCTGTTATTGGTTTGCTCGCTTACGTTCTGGAAATTTCGACCTGAAAAATGAACCTCGCGGTCGTCCGAAGACTTTGGTCGACAATGACGAATTAAAGGCGATTGTGGAAGCTGATGATACACAATCTACGGCTGAATTAGCAGCAGCTTTCAACGTTCGCGTCAAAACAATATTGATCCATTTGCGTCAAATTGGCAAGGTAAAAAAGCTTGAACCACGAAGCCACGAACTTAATGATCGCCAGCGCGAAGGACGCGTCGAGATGTTCCTTGCACTGCTCATCAGACACACAAATGAAGGAATTTTGAACCGCATTACCTGCGATGAAAAATGGATTCTGTTTGATAACCGCAAGCACTCAGCAAGTTGGTTGGATCTTGATTCAGCACCTAAACAATGCCCTAAACGAAAACTTACCCCTAGAAACCAAACAGTGACCATCACGGTCACTGTTTGGTGGTCTAGCGCCGGTGTGATTCATCACAGCTTCTTACCAAACGGGGTGAGCATTACTGCAGATGTGTACTGTGAAGAACTGAACACAATGATGGAGAAGCTGGCACATCTCCAACCAGCATTGGTCAATCGCACGTCTCCGTTGCTCCTGCACGACATCGCGCGACCTCATACTGCATAGCAGACGGTCTCCAAGTTGCAAGAACTGGGGTTGAAAGCTCTCCGTCCTCCGCCCTACTCACCAGACCTTGCGCCTACAGACTACTACTTTTTCCAGAATTTGGATAACTTCTTGGCGGGAAAAAAATTCAATACCCGAGAGGCAGTACAAAATGCCTTTGAAGAATTTGTTGCCTCCCGTCCAGCTGATTTCTTTAATAAGGGCATCAATAAGCTGCCACTGCGTTGGCAAAGATGCATTGATTGCATGGGTAATTACTTCGATTAATACAAATAAAAAATACAAAACGGCAATTTCATAGGTAAAGACCTAATAATTTTTTAATAGTTAATTATTTTTGTATGTTATATTTTTTTTATTTAATTTGCAGTTCACAGCGAGCGCGTGCTCTTCGTGCAGGCGAGCAACTGCGTGGAGCGCGCCGAGTGGCTGCGGCTGCTGCGCGCGCTGTGCCGGCACGCCGCACCGCACAAGGGCTACTACTGCGGCACCAAGTGGACCTGGTCAGTTCATATATGATCGCGCCATTATAAACTAAATAAAATTATGCAAACTTTAACTTATTAATTATTTATTATCTTTTCGGAAAGAACATAGTAAACAGGGAAGTATCCTATTAATATTATAAATGAGAAAGTTTGTGAGGATGGATGGATGGATGTTTGTTACTATTTCACCCAAAAACGTTACTATTTCGATGAAATTTAGTATGGTAGTAGTTTGAGCTCTGGATTAACAGATAGGCTACTTTTTATCCCCAAAAAGTACAGTGTTCCCATGGGATACTGTAAATACGCGGCGGAGCCGTGTGTAAAAGCTACTTGTCTTATAAAAATCAGTCAAACTGTACTCTTTGTAATTTTCAGTTCTAATTATGCTGACTTAAGACAAACGTATCTTTCTTTTGTATTGTGTAAAGACACAGATTGAATAACTTTCAATTTTAATCTCGAAATAGTTTATTTAACAATACACCGTATTATAGTTGCGGGCGGTCGGAACGGCGCGCGGAGGGGTGCGGCGCAGCAACGACCGGCGGCGCGGAGTGCGGGCGCGGCGCGGCGCTGGCGCTGCGGCTGGACCCCGCGCGCGACTTGCAGCGCCTACACACGCTGCTCGTGGCGCACTCCGCCCGCCTTGATGAGCGGCTGCGTCGCGCACCAGGTAACAACGGTCTTACGGAAAACCGCCGCGAAATATAATATATTTCAGTATATTTTAGAAGGGTATCAAAGCAGAAAGGCTTTTTGTTATCGGGAAGCCAAGCGATGGAAAGTGATTATGTTCGCCTATATACACATGCAGGTTTGTTACAAGTTTCTTAGATGCTTAAATTAAAACGATACTGACGTGTGTGAATGAAATATAAACTTGAGTATCCGCCAATGAGGGTGTTTGATATTTGCCGCTAGGGGGCAGACTCAACGCACTCAAAGCGTCATCTGGTGGTGTGAGTGGTATCAAAAACGGCCAATAAGAATTTTCGATTCTGTTTCTGTCACCAGGCGGCGCTTGGTACCCGACGGTCCTTGTCGTGTCAAAAAGCTGTCAGATGTCTCGAATTTAAAAACCCTCATTTGAATTCGGTCTGTTTTGTACAAATGAAAAACTTATTGTACCCCGTTTGTTTGTTTAGATGACACGAGTCCGGAGGAGCGCGAGGCGGAGGACGCGACACTGCGCGAGTTGCAGAAGATCATGTTCGACCTTGAGCACCGCCACTGTATATACAGACGGTCGCTGGCCAGGGAAACGAAGTATGGCAGCAAGTGAGTATCTTATGAATACATTATATTGGAAAATTCCATTATATGGAACTTTGACTGCTAAAATTAGCTAAGATGTAAGCGTAATTGTATCTGGATTACAATGGCACATGTCGCATACCAGGAGGTGGTGTAAATTATTTGATATTTTAATTAATTTCCGCGAATATTCATATATTTTAACAAATTCTTGATAAATAACTATTGGTCTTGAAATAATTATGGAAGCTCGTGTAAGGTAAAATACTAAAAACGACTATTGAATTTTCCCTAACTGTTTACTATGTTCAATTTGTCACTTGACTGTCAAATATTTAAGGTGCCTTCAATTTACCTGTTTGTTATATTTAATATTCTAAAAAAATCGGCCGGCCGCAGGAGGTTGGTATGTGTAAATGTAGTTTTTGGTGTAGTTATTTATTTATTCCAGTCGGGCAGCAAGTTTTAGATAAATATATAATTAATGTAATGTTCTTTGTTAGGTTTTTTTTTAATATTTATAATTTTCTTTGTTTCAGGCAAGCACCTATAGGCGACGACAATTACCTTCACCTGGCGGGTGCGGCCGGCAGCATTGACACGGGATCATTCCTCTGGCGAACCCGGCGGGGCGATTTCTCGCCGACGGTGGACCTCGACGGGAAGACTCTTCCTCTACAATCCTCGCTGGATATATGCTCGAGTACGGAATCGTTGAAACTGGCTCGGCACGGGGACGAGCGCTCCTCGGGAAAGTCGAACAAATCGACCGGCAGCGGGTACCTAACCATGTCCTGCATCAAACACGAGCCGTCAGAAGACAGCGACGCCTCGAACGAAAAGCCAGCCCGGCCGCCCAAGCCCGCGCGCCTGTCCCCGTCCCGAGCGAATCTCACCACGCCCACCTCCCCCTTGTTTGAGTACGTCGACGTCGAATTGAAACCGCCGATCCGACGACCAAAGCCGGAAACTCTTCCCAAGAGGCTGGAGATCGACCTCGCTAACCGGTGTAAGGAGTACGAGCTGATGGTCAACTTCAGCAGCCACGCGGTCGACGACGAGGAGCCCCCGGCCGTCCCGCCGCGAGTCGGCGCCGCGGCCAAAGTTCGTCCGCAACCCAAACCCGTAGAAAACGTAGTGAAACCGGACGAGCCCGTCGCGCTCCGGTCGGAGATCCTCCTCGGGTCGAGCTGCAGCCTCCCCGACTCTTCGCCCTCGCACGAGCTCGAGAGTTCCACAGAGTGTGACGTCACTCGGCCCGGAAGTAAAATCGATACGGTCTCGAACGACGATAGTCTACTCGATGAGCTGCAACGCGACACGTATTGCGTTCTCAAAGTGTGCGAGGACGAGCCGGCTGACATCGCAGCGGAGGAACCGAAACACGAGGAACCAAGTACAAGGAAACAAGAGAAGGAGGAGTACGGAATGTTCTCCAGGTTGAGCTTGCAGAGGAAATCGAATCCGATCAAAACGCCGCCTACGTCTAGCAAAACTTTAAAGACCTCGAATTCTACGTCGAACGTGCACGACGTTGGCTCGAGCTCGTCTCGGCCGTTCGCAGAGCGATGGACGCCGTTCTTCTTGAAAAATAAACCGAAGCCGCCGGACGAATCGCACACGGCCAAGTCTACGCGGAAAGAGGACAACCTTATAGGCCGTTTGACTCCTCGGTTCGGACAGTCTCGGCTTCAGGTTCGTGGGCAGTCGCTCGATCTCGCTCAACCCGAAAGAGCTAGACGAATCGAGCGCTCCGCAACGACGGTGAACATACCCACGCGGTCCTTCGACTCGTCGATAGTGGCAAAACTGCTGACTCTGCGCAGGTGCGGAGCGCAGGACGAAGTCCAGTGTCACGGGTTCGTTCGGACAGAGGAGGACGGCGAGCGAGTGGGTGGTGAGAGTGGCGCGGCGGCGCAGGCGAAGGAGGTGACCCGCGACTACGGCGCGGGCGAGGACGAGGGTACGTGGCGGCGCGCGCACGGACCCATCTTGGCGGCCGCCTCCAATGATATTAGACTGTAGAATTCTACGTATTCGCTAACTTTGAATTGGTGGTCAAACGTCTTAACGCTAAATAAAGTTTAAAGTCTACAATATTTTCATTTAAATACTGTCAGCTGTATTATAGAGAACTATAAATGTATAGCATCTCTAAGCGTAACAATTTACGCGACTTAAATATTTAACTGATAATGGAACCGCTCAATTGCGATATCCATCAGAGGCGTTCGTCGTAACTGATGGACATTGACTGAAAATATCATCTGTATAATTATTTTGTGACAAGTGAATTTTAAGCTTATGTGACGAGTGGGAGCGACCTGAGAGAATGGTAACTTCTAAATGAGGGTTGTATTTATTTCTATATTTTTTGAACTCCTTTTCGTCGACCTGAAATATGTGCCTCCTCTAGTTTGTAGATAATATTATCTAAAGTGTCCACTATGTTTAATTATATGATATAGTAGCGTTAATACTCAAAAGGTGCCAAGTATTGTGCGAGTACGCCTCTCGGCGTATCCACTCTCATTCCTTATGCACAATAATTATGTGAAACCGAACTTGAATTGTACTAAAGAGTTAATTATTTTTCTGTGATTGGTGTAATTGTCCAATGTTGAATCTATATAAATTTATCATATTTTGTGTATTTGTAAAATATTTTTATAGTAGAACAATGCCATAATTTTTTAATATTAGAAAATACTGATTTTGTACAATAATTTAAGATATGGCTATATTTCTAGGCACAACTAATAAAGCTGCATGCTGTACCGTTTTCTGAATAGCGGCTAATGAGCTCCTAATAAAATAATATACTCTGTATGTGAAATCACACCAAACATACACTCAACTAATCGTTTATAATGCACAAACATCTAATGTACTTAACAATATCTTACGAGAAATCTTTGAATACATTAGTAAAATTATATCTTGATGTTATATTAAAAAGGCCTTAGCAATTTGTAGCCTAAAGTATGGCCTTGCAGAATCATTAATCATAATTATGATCATATTAAAAACTGTGATGCACTTTACAAAATCAGCTCTAATTTTTATTGTAGATAGAATATTATGTGTAATGGTACTGAAATTATAATTTCATATTATAAACTTGGACAATTTGTTTAAGACATGTATCATGAACAGAGTATTTAACTATTTTAAGTTTTAAATAATAATTTAAATACCATATTGTTAGAATTGTCAGCAATCAGAAATGTGAAGATTCTTTATGGTATAAAAAGTATAAAGTAATGTACAAAATAATATTCTTTAAAATATATTTAAATGTTATTTATTTCGCCTATTTCACTTTGTTATTAAATTACAAATAAGTTTAAATTTATTTAAGCATTTTTATTTCACTTTCACCTGAATTTAATTTATGAGTAACTTTTTGAATTCACGTTAAGAGTAATAACGAAACTTATTGCAAAGTTTTTAAGCTGAATAGGTAGTGTTATTTCGATTTAAAGTTACACTCCATTGAGCAAAAAGACAGCATTCACCCCGAAACCCTAGCTGACAAAAAAAATTCACGCAGCTTAATCATGCAGCTGTCTCGAAAATTTGTATAGCGTTTGTCAGACTCGATGTGTTCTACTCATAATCTAACGAATTCTAACTTCGTTGGAATTCATGTAAATGCTTGGTTGTATTCTCCCAGCCAATTGATGTCGGGGTATTACGCAACTATGTACTTACCCATTAACTTCGTTGGTCATGAAGAGTGAATGTTGTATTGAAATTTGGATTTTGTTGTGTGTGTTAGCACCATGTTATCTATTTAAATTTTATGCTATTAATTAATTATAAAATTTAATAAGGACTTAAAAAGAGCATTTCAAATAAATTGTGTACTTTAAAACTCCACCGATGTTTTAATTTCATATTCAAAACAATTTATATTAATTGTCGAAAAAGGCCATCGTGTGGAATATCGAAACGCAATATTGTCATTTTATTTCAAAATTTTAAACCATGCCAAACAATCACAACCTAAAATATGTTGTAACATTTTCGCATTTAAAAATAAGTTTAATCTATTTAGATTTTTATAGAAAAGAAGTATGTTTTGATATTATATAGGATTCTTAGGATATATATATATAGGATTTTGGAGGTATGGTACTTAACTTTGGAGGTACTTGTCGAGGCAGTTTGGGTAGATAGTAAAACTCGATCTACAGTTGTGAAGTGAATAATTTATTTACTTTTTTTTTTTCGAAAGGGTCTACGCTATGGGTCGGGTTAAGACCGCTGTAGCTACATCGGACTATAACTAGCCTGGTGGCTAGTTTATTAGGTAAGAGTCGATGGGAGGGTTTGACCTCCCTAACATCACCCGAAATGGAAAAATTGAACTCGCTCCTGGAGAGCACCACAACCGCCGCTAAGCCAGCGAGCTATGCGGGCATTGTCTCGAGAGGAGTCGCTGAGCGAGTCCCCGAGACAAGGGCACTGCATTCGGTTGTGGTGTCCTCCAAGTGGGTGAAGGTGGAAAAAACCAGGAAAGTCAAAAACAGAAGGGTAGTCGTCGTCGGAAGAAAGTAATAAGGTCAAGGAAAGATTGAGTAAGAATGAGGGATTGGTGGTTGAAGATGTAAAGAATAAAAACCCCCTTCTGGCCTTCAAGGACGTAATGAAGTACGACAATGCCGACTTCGTTACCGCGTTCAATAACCAGAACGCGGCCATCCTTGAGGGCTTGAAGGGGGAAGAGAGGAAGGTGGAGGTAGTGTTCGGGATGAAAGCCCTCACTGTCGCCTGCTTTCCCAAACAGTGGAAGCAGGCGACCGTGGTGGTGCTAAGGAAGCCGGGCAGGGAATCGTATCGGGTACCAAAAGCCTATCGACCGATCGGCCTCCTGCCTGTTCTCGGCAAAATCTTCGAGAAAATGCTGTTCGCCCATCTTAGGTTCTACCTGCTGCCCAAGATTAGCCCTAACCAATATGGCTTCATGCCCCAAAGGAGCACCGAAGACGCCCTCTATAGGTTGGTGAGCAACATCAGGAAACGGAGGGAGGAGAAGAAAAAAATTCTGTTGTGGTTTCGCTGGACATAGAGTGCTGAGTGCTTCGACAGTGCTTGGTGGCCAGCCATAGGGGTTAGGTTAGCTGAGGTTGGGTGTCTGAGGAATCTGAGGCGGGTGATCAGCAGCTACCTGAGTGAAAGAAGAGTGAATGTAAGGTATGCGGGTATGGAAGTGAGCAGGGAGACCATGCGTGCAGGGATCCATAGGTGGACCAATCCTGTGGGACCTCTTGTTGGACGCCCTGCTATGGATGTTAGAGGAGATGAATGTTTTTAACCAGGCTTTCGCCGACGACATTGTTTTAGTGTTCGAGGGAGAAACGGCCCTCGAAATTGAGAGGAAGGCTAATGGGGTCTTGGAAAAAATTAGTAAGTGGGGGGAGGTGAACAAAGCTGAAATTCGCCCCCCACAAGACATGCGCATTAGTGTCCACGCGGAAGTTAAAATACGACGTGCCGCGACTCGTTATGAGGGGTGTTGACCTTCAATACCAGGACAACATAAAAGTACTGGGCTTAACCATTGACAGCGGCCTCACATTTAACGCCCACGTCAGCAACGTATGCAGGAAGGCTATAGCTAGGTATAAGCTAGAGTAGGTTGGGGGCTTAACCCCCAGATAGTGAAAACAATATATATAGCCGTGATAGAGCCGACTATTCTGTATGCGTATATGTCAGCGTGGGCACCCACCGTGGAAAAGATGGGGGTCCAAAAAAGGCTCAACTCCGTTCAACGGGGTTTTGCCCAGAAGATCTGTAGAGCATATCGAACTGTCTCCCTGAACTCTGCAATGCTGCTGGCTGGGATACTCCCTCTTGACTTCAGAATACTCGAAGCATCGAGGCTTTATGGGATCAAGAAGGGAGTACCACACCCGGTGTTGAGGGACAGGGAGGTGGCTCCGGCGATTGAGGACCCACATCCGGCAGAGCAGGTAGAGCTGAGGTTCAGGTTGGTGGACAAGGACTCATATGTAGACGTGGTTAACAGCCACGTCCATAGGATCTATACGGACGGCAGCAAGATTGACGGTCGAGTCGGAGCCGCACTCTCCGTATGGAAGGGTGAGGCCGTGATGAAGGCCGTCAAGCTTGCACTGCCGCCGTATTGCACCGTCTACCAGGCCGAGCTTCTAGCGCTCCAGAGAGCAGTAAGTATAGCCTGCAAGAGTGGAATGGCGAAGGTCGGTATCCTTAGCGATTCCAGATCGGCTCTCCAGGCAGTCACCCCTAGTTCCCCTCATCCCCTGGCAGTGCAAACAAGGGCGGCCCTCCGGTCTCCCTGTTTTGGATTAAGGCGCACGCAGGGTTGAGAGGGAATGAGAGGGTTGACGAATTAGCCAAGGAGGCCGCGCTGCGATTGAAAAGAAAACCGGTTCGCCTTCTACTTGAACAGATTCAAGTTGAAGGAGGACCCGTCGTGTTCATGTCAGCCAGGAGTTGAGGAGACGGTTCCTCACCTGTTACTCGAGTGCCCAATTTTTGCTAGCAATAGATATTATTATAATATATTGAGCAAAAATTGGGCATATCGATGACGGGTGAGAGCCTGTCTCCCATCCTGGGGGGGAAAAAGAGGGAAATATTCCTCTCTTATTGTAAGCAAATTACTGTGAATGTAAATAGAAAAAACTGTGATAAATTGGTGTAATATTAGTGTAGGCTCTAGATTAAGATTTACTGTGATAACTGTGATAGTAGGGTTAAGTTGAATGTGTGTGCCGTAGTTTTATTGTTGATATTTTTTATTTTTTTATTGGAATTATTATTTGAATTATTATTTTTATGGGAATTACTATTACTGTGGAATTATTATTATTTAAACTATTATTTATTGACATGTATCGAATGTAATGGTACTTAAAAATAAGAAAAATGTTAAACTATATTAAAAAATTATTGTTATAAAACTAAAGTGTAAACAATAATGGAATGTAAAAAAGAAAAAGAATTAAAAATGATAAAAATGAAAACAAAAGAGAAAATAAACAGCCCTGATTATGTTAGGGGGACAAAAAAAAACATCACCCGGATGATGTTCAGACCGGATATTGGGGACAGCTACGGATTGTGAGCTATTATTGTGTGTTACACACTATCACACTATTATGGTGTGTACTTTACTTAGACTACTAGGATGCGAACTCGAACTCGGGTTCGGGTCCAGTCCCGTGTTAGGGTCGGTCTGTACGTCTGTACGTGTTGTCGTGTCGGATGTAGGACCTCGGGGTAGGCGCCGGCGTCGACTCCGGTGCGATACTAACCTCGCGGGTGCGTGTGATTTGTGTTTACGTAACTGTACATAGTACGTTACGTATTTTGTGATCGGGTCAACGGGATCGGCTAAGATATGCTTAGGCCGTTTGTACGGGTGTCGGAAAGACTGTGCGTCGTGATTATAGTCCAGGGCCTTTTGGATATGGGGGTTTGGGTGATTTTTGCCTTTATCAAAGAATCTCTCTACGAGTTCCTTGATATATTATATATCTAGGCTATATATATATAGGCTTTGATAGTGATAAGCTCGCAGTCCCTATGCAAGTCGATGTTACGCATGTACCAGGGGGCGCCTGTTTTCATGCGTAGAAACCGGTTTTGGACTCTTTGCAAACGGTCCAATTGAGACTCGCTTATCTGTGCGAAAGAGATGCACGCATAAGTGAGTATCGTTGTACGATGCAAATCGTACATCAAGCATTTTTAAGTTTAGGCCGTCAGCGGTTTGTGACACGCGCATAATTAATTAATTATTAAATATAATTCAGTACGTTCAGATCTATCAAGGCGATCGCGCGTGCTAGCACACCGGGTCATTTGATCATATCAAGGATCAATAAATCAGTTTATTTCTATTATTCGTAACTCTAGTTTCATTTCCTCTATCAAGTAAAAGTGTGTAGAGTCAATCAAGGACGCTACATACTTTATGGTCCTTCGATAAATAATAAGGGCTTCGCGAGTGAATAACACAATAGTGTGACATTTCGTGAAGTGATCAGTGGACATTGGATTGCAGTGCATTTTTATCAAGTAATTTATACAAGTAGTTGTTAAAGATGGAAGATCTTCTATTAATTCAGCAGCAATTGGTTGGAGCTATTGAGCAGCTCTACTCCAATTTCAAGAAAGATGGGCCGGAACGCAAGACCGGTGACTACATCAGGAGGAGACTGGAAACACTGGACCAATATTGGCAGGAGTTTCAAAACAACCACTTCAAGCTATGTGGTTATAGTGACAGGTCGCATGATTATTTTGTGACCGACCAGTTCGAGACAACCAAGGAGCGCTATGGGCACGTCAGGTCGGTCATCGTGAACTATCAAGCACGGGACGCTAAGCCGAGTACGTCGCTGCTGCGGCCGGCGACTCCGCTCGGTGGTGCGGCGACCCCGCAGCCTCCCGCACGCACTTCGTCTCCGGCAGCAAGGGCAGACGGCGCGCACGAGGGAGAAACAAATCAGGTGACTTTCAGGGCTCAGGGCGTCAACAGCAGGACAGACGAGTTGCTTAAAAAGCAAGCGAGCAACTTCAGGGCTCTTCAGAGAAAGGTAACTAGTGTTAACTTAGATACGGAGTTAGAAAAATGGGAGTTTGACGATTTACTAAAAATGTTACAATCTCGTTGGTCGGTGATTGATGCTTTACATCTTGAAATAGATAGTGAACTAGAGGGTAAAAATCAAGAATATGATGCGGCTTTTTATCATTATGAGCAAATGTATGAGGATATAAAAAGGGCTATTAACAAGAAAATGAGGTCTAATTGCCATAGGGAGAAGTCAACGCCGCAGATGGAGTTGCCTACTTTTAGTGGAAGTTTCCAGCAGTGGACGTCATTCAAGGACTTATTCACTGAAACTATCCACACCAACGTATCTCTATCAGGCGCTCAGAAGATGCAGTTTTTAAAGGGTAAGCTCCGAGGTGAAGCTGAGCGCTTAGTTCAACACCTACAAATAAGCTCAGACAATTACATCACCTGCTGGGAGATACTCAATAATAGATACAACAATAGAAAACTTATTTTTACGACCCACATCAATACTTTGATGAATATTCCAGTGTCGCAGCAAGCATCGTTCGGACACATCAAGAGAATCCACGATACATCATTGGAATCATTAAATGCTGTGAAAAACCTAGGTGTAGACATAAGTTCATGGGATCCTTTACTCGTTCATATTCTAAGCAAAAAACTAGACACCGACACATACAACGAGTACGTATCATCATTAAAACAACCGAGGGAATTACCTACTTTAAAAGATTTCTTAAATTTCCTTGAAACAAAATTTACAGCTCTTGAGACTTCACGGAAAAAGCAAGAAAATCCGATTGCAAAGTCAAGTTTTAAAAATACATATAATTTTAGTAATAATTCAACTGCAGAAAATCGATTCAATTACAAGAAACCAACATATTTTTCGCAATCAAAGGTATCAAGTAACCGAGTCAATAAACCTGCATATCCGGTAAAAACATCGTGTTATTATTGTTCAAACCGCGGACACGGCTTATATTATTGCGCAAAATTTCTAGAACTACCTAATCATTTGAAGCGAAAATTAATAATAGACAAAAAATTATGTAAAAATTGCCTTTATGCTCATGAAGGTAAAGGTTGTTATTCTGAATCACGTTGTAAAGAATGCAACGGCAACCATAATTCAATATTGCACGATGCATTTTGTAATAATTCATTTACGTCAAAAAATGCAGAGTTGAAGATTTCGAAACCGGAGGTTGGAAATACACATGTTTCCGTAGAGGGCAAGGACCCCGAAATCCTGTTGGCAACAGCCATGGTGCAGGTACAGGCTCGGGATGGTACTTACCATAACATTAGGGCATTATTAGATCAGGGGTCCGAAACTACACTCATATCAGAGAGAGTAGCTCACATTTTAGCCTTACCGCGCAGACATTGCAAGGGGACTATAACTGGAATAGGTGAAAAGGAGAGTAATTGTAAGGGAATCATTGAAATCAAGTGTAAGTCGAATCAAGAAGACTTCTTCTTCGAAACAGATGCTTATATCATGCAAACTTTAATCAAGAATCTGCCCTCCTACAGTTTTCCTAAACCAGAGTGGCCCGCATTAGAAAATTTGCCTTTAGCAGATCCTTTCTTCAATGTGAGAAGACCGGTTGATATTTTACTTGGAGTGGATGTTTTTAGCAACTTACTGTTAGATGGAATTTATAAGGCTGGACCGAATCTGCCAATGGCGCAAAAAACGCGCTTAGGTTGGATTTTAAGCGGTTGTGTTAAAAAGAGCTTTAAATGTAATATTATTGTGCATGATATCAACGACATCTGTCAATTTTGGGAGTCAGAAGATATTTCAGAGACATCTTCTATGTCATTGGCCGACCAACAGGTCGTAGATTTTTACAACAAAACTACATTACGACAGGCGGATGGCAAGTATCAAGTGCGCCTCCCCCTTAAAAAAGAAATATAATATAAGTTAGGCCAATCAAAATCAAAAGCTATTGCGCAGTTTAAGCAGCTGGAAAGAAAGTTTCGATAGAAATATAAATATAGCACGAGAATATAAATTATTTATTAATGAATACAAACAGTTAGGACATATGATACAATCGAATAACTTCGACTCATCAGATTATTACTTACCGCATCATTGTGTTATTCGAAATGAATCAACTACAACTAAATTGCGAGTGGTTTTTAATGCCTCTGCGCCTTCTAGTACTGGTTTGAGCCTGAATGATTTAATGGAAAGAGGTCCTAATTTGCAGCAAGATCTGCAGAGTATTCTTATCAAGTGGAGACAATTATTTAGATACGGTTTTACATCCGATGTTGAGAAAATGTTCAGGGTCGTTTGGTTACATCCAGATGACCAAAAATATCAAAAGATCATATGGAGAGAATCTCCCTTCGACAAAATAAACATTTTTCAATTAACGACAGTTACGTACGGCACCAAGGCCGCGTCGTTCCTGGCGATGATGACTTTTCGACGTTTAGCTCAAGATGAGAGACAGAATTATCAAGACAGTTCTGCGTCAAAAGTGATTGAGTCAGCATTCTACATGGATGATTTAGTTTACGGAAGTCATTCTGCCGAATCAGACATTGCATTTGATACAGGATATTATTTCTATTTTAAAGTCCGGCGGCTTTAATTTACGTAAATGGAAGGCGAATAATCAATATATAATTCCAACTAATAATAGTAATACAGAACAAATTAATTATGACTTTAAAAACACGGAGTCATCAAAAACATTGGGACTTACGTTGGAAACCACAGCAAGATCAATTTACATTTACATCAAAATTAGACTTTACGAGTAAAAATCCTACAAAACGTATTTTGCTTTCCAATATTTCAAAATTGTTTGACCCACTAGGCTGGCTTTCTCAAATTTCAACTAAAATAAAACTATTATTTCAACAAGTATGGCATTTGCAATTAAAATGGGACGAACCTTTACCGGAAAATGTACATAAAAAGTGGGAAAGCATGAAGACTGATTTAGACAATATAAATCATTTTTATATGCCTAGGTGGTTAGGAATAACAGAAAATAATGTCATCGAACTCCATGGGTTTTCAGACGCATCAACAAAATGTTACGCTTGTGTTGTTTATTGCAAGGTTATAACACATGAACAGACGTCTGTAACAATGATAGCAGGAAAATCAAGATTAGTACCTGTAAATAATAAACTTACCTTGCCTAAATTGGAGTTATGCGGTGCTCTATTACTCACAAAACTATTATCTAAAATCAAAAGTTGTCTCGAGAGTTATCAAATTAATTATTACTGCTGGGTCGATTCTATGGTAGTCTTAGGATGGATCAACGGTGTTCCTGAGCGCTGGAAGCCATTTGTGGCTAACAGAGTAAAGCAGATTATCGAAGTTGTGCCGCCCAGCAGCTGGAGTTACGTCAAGTCGGAGGAGAACCCGGCAGACTGTGCTAGTCGTGGTTTAACAGCCTTACAATTAAAAGATCATAAACTATGGTGGAAAGGGCCGACTTGGCTAAAAACGCTTAACACTAAAAATCTATGTAATATTCAAACAACATTATTCACGGATCAAGAAGTGAAAAGAACCGAAAAATTAGTGGCATCTGTAACACAAAATCAAGACGAAAACATAATAAAATCATTACTTTTTAAATACAGCTCGCTAAGCAAAATTACGAGAATTTTAGCATGGGTATATAGATTTATAAACAATAAACGTTAAACAAAGAAATACTTAACGTTGAGTGAAATAAAGCAAGCCAACATAAAAATCATTCAACAGTGTCAGCAAGAATATTTTATTGAAGAATTACAAGATATTGAGAAAGGAAAACATGTTGCATCAAAAAGCAAGATTTGCATGCTCAACCCTATTCTCGATCAGTATCAAGTTTTAAGAGTGGGGGGGCGACTTAAACACGCTAATATTAATCTAGACATGAAACATCCCATTATCATACCGAAAAACAGTCGTCTATCAGAATTAATTATCGACCAATATCATGAACTTACCTATCATGGTGGCGCTAAGCTTACATCGGGGATCATTCGACAAAAATATTGGTTAGTAGGGGGACTCAAAGTCACGAAAAAGCGTATTTACCAATGTGTTAAGTGCAGAAAGCATAGTCCCAGCCAACACTATCAAATAATGGGCGATTTGTCTACAGTTAGGGTGAATCCATCGCGGCCATTCTACCACACAGGGGTAGATTATACCGGTCACGTGTTTGTCAAGGCCAACAAGGGCCGAGGTATTCTAACAACAAAAGGCTACGTGGCTGTATTTGTCTGCATGGTGACTAAAGCTTTACACTTGGAGTTGGTGTCAGATTTGACAACATCGTCATTTTTAGCTGCATTGCGCCGAATGACAGCTAGACGAGGAGTGCCGAAAAATATGTACAGCGATCAAGGTACAACCTTCATCGGAGCAAACAAGGTTCTACAGGAAGAATATCAACAGATATTTAGCACCTTCGAAAACACAGAATTTATCAACGAAGTAACGCGAATGGGTATCAAGTGTCATTTTAATGCTCCTTCTTGGCCCTCAGCAGGTGGTCTATGGGAAGCTTCGGTCAAAAGTCTTAAATATCATATGAAGCGGGTGATAGGCGAACAACGACTTACTTTTGAGGAATACTCAACATTACTCTCTCAGCTCGAAGCTTGTATTAATCAGAGACCTTTATGTGCAATGACCGAGGACCCAGACGACTTAAATTGCCTCACACCATCACATTTTCTAAGTAGCGGCCCTCATTTAGCATTTTACAATACTGTGACGGACTTACGTACTCGTTGGCACCAAACACAAAGATTGTTCGATGATATCTGGAAAAAATGGCGCTTAGAATATCTTACGCAATTATCAGTACGCAGCAGGTGGATGCAACCACAAGAGAACATCAAGGTTAACGACATAGGAATTATAGAAAAATGTCAACTGTCAAAAACACTGTAAACATCGACTCTAATTTAAATTAAAATTAAAATTAAAATAATTACTTAATTGGGATATAAAGTGCAACAAGAAGTACAATATAACCTTAAAATACCATACAATTGTTTGGAACAAAAAACTCCCTTTGGGAACAAAACTGTGAGTACATATTGAATACCACTGCAACTGCTCCCTTTATTAACATCTTAAGCATTCAAATCTCACTAAAACTCTAATAATAGAAGATCAAACCTGAATAAGGAAAACATACAAAGAAACCTGAAAAGATTCACATCACAGTATTGGATGGACAGAAATAATACATTTCCTTTGTTCGTATCACTTCAATAAACCGTTTTTTTTCCAAAAATTCAAAATTCAAAATTCAGATTGGCTATTGGATTATATTTGGATTATAGATAATATTTACATCAAATCTTTTACGGTAATCTAACAAAACAACAAGTAATATCAACTGACAAGTGACATCCTCTTTGACAAGTGAAAACTTCAAAATTGACAAGTAATCATAGACACATTGTATCATAGACTACATCCAAGTTGACAACTGGTTAAAACAAGGCTACCACACTACAGAATAAAAAAAAGAAGAAGAAGATTAAAATTTAAATTATAATTACAAGTAAACATTGAACAGAAATGGACAGTCCCAGCTGCAGTTATGTTACCATGAGACCAAAAAAATTATTTAAATCTAAGTCATGCGAGTCACTCCAAAACGATTGCCTAAATATATCTGACTTGTCAAGTAATTCTGAATATGAACATAGAAGTTTTGACTTATCTACACATGAACCTAATGAAAATATTTTAGAAATGAAAGAAAAACTTGATAATATGTCAGTACAGTTACAAAGCACTCAAAATGAGCTTGAAAATGTAATATTAGAAAATAATACACTGAAAAAAGAAATTATTCACTTAAAACAGCAACTTAATACCTTAAAATTTGTATACACAAGTCCAAAACCAAAAACACCTAGAATCAATAGTATTAAAAAATCGGAGAAACAGACCAAACTTCACAATAAATACAAAATCACACATTCGAACAATAAGAATAATAAGTTTAGCGAAAAAGAGGTGCAAACTGATAACACAAAATCACAGTCACAGACAGATAATTTAAAAAACACAGTAAGAGAAAATAGCACGAAAAAAAAATTATATTTATTTGGAGGAAATCAATGTACTGGCCTAGCCAGTATACTTAAAAAAACCAGGAGTAATAGCAAATATGAAAAGTTTGAAGTAGTATCATTCATCAAATCAGGAGCATCTACTGAAGAAATTTTGAAGACTCCATATTTATATAACTTTGATACGGAAGATAAGTTAATTTTAAGTACCTATAGGGCAAAATGATACAAATCCCATGAAAATTATAACTGACTTGTGTGGTTTCCTCAAAGCTTCTAAAATAACTTGTCCCATATTACTTCTCAGTGTTTTAGAAAATAAGTATCTTAATGAGTGGAAACTAAATAATTTAATTAAGATGACCTGTAAAAATTATTCAAACTGCTACTTTGTTAACCTCAATGATATTCATGATTTAGATAAGATTAATATTTGTAATAGAATTAACTTTCACATTGATCAGGAGTATTATGAAAATAATTTTTTAAAACTTTACTCTAAAAATAAATACACAAAAAAAGTAACACAAACTGCTATTAAAAAACAACTAGGAATTAATAACACAAGAAATAATTTTACTCAAAAACAAAAACAATACTTACAATATAACAATATTAAGAATAAAAAAATATTACAGAACTACAACAAAAAATCAATTATGAATAGTGAAACTAATAACACAACTAATAACAGTAACAATGAAATACAAAAATACATAACTGACTATTTTAAACCACAACATCCATTTCGTAACAAAACACAAACAAATTAAAATTTTACATCAAAACATTGCTAGCTTCCATACAAAAAGATGTCAACTAGAAATTGCGCTAGCAGAACTAAAATCATACAATAAGGAACCAGATATCATATGCCTAACCGAAACCTTTGTCGAAAAGGGGACTGAACAAAATATAGCTCTAAATAACTATAATCTAGCATCATTTTACAGCAGGTCTAAGAAACAAAAACGAGGTGGAGTATGCATACTTATAAAAAATAATACCTATTCCTATAATAATATTGACTATTGTTCCTCAATTGATAACAATTTTGAATGCTGTGGCATAGAAATTCGTGATATAAATATGGTTATTATTTGCTTATATAGAACACCAAATTCTGCAATTAGTATATTTATCCAAAAGCTAGACTCACTTTTGTATAATATAACCAAAAATTCAAATAAAAATATTAATATAGTTATTGCGGGAGACCTTAATATTAACTTACTTAGAATAAACAATGATTCAAATGCATTGCGTGATGTCTCTAGTAACTATAATTTAACAATCCATTTTAATAAACCAACGAGACAATCCACATGCATAGATAATATTTTAAGTAACTTAACACAAGTCTATAGCGAACTACTTCACATGTGTTTGTCGGATCATAACACAGCACAATTTATTTCAGCAACAATAGAAACATCTAATAACCTCACCCTCCATAAATATTACTATGTCTATAAGAGAGACTATAAAAAAGACAACATAAAAAAATTTAAAAACCATTTATCAAACATTTGCTTTGATACATATTTAGACAACTCAAAAACTTTTAACGAAGCTTTTAATAATTTTTATGACTTATTTACTATGCTATATAAACTTTGCTTTCCTATGATCCGCTTTAAAGTAACAAATAAACACATATTACCTCACTGGATAACTAAGGGCTTAAGAATTAGTTGTAAAACAAAACGAAAATTACAATATAATTATTATAGAAAAAAAGACAGTTCCACGAAAAATAAATACAAGCAATATAGTAAATTACTTAGGAAGTGCTTTAGACTTGCGGAAATAAATTCACATAGTAAATACGTCGCAAGTGCAAAAAATAAATGTAAAGCGTCATGGGATATTGTTAAACAATGCTCAAGCAAAGCTAACAATAACAAATATATTACAGATATTAAAATTAATAATAAAAAACTTACCACACCTACAGATATAGCAAACACATTTAATGAATATTTTATAAAAACTACAAACATAAATATAGCTTCAAATTCTAATTTTACAAGTAATATTCATGACAATCCTATGAGCATCTTTTTAAAACCTTGCACCTGTGACGAAACAATAAACATTATTAATTCCTTAAAAAACACGAATACAGTGGGTTATGATGAAATATCCACAAAGGTAATCAAAGAATGCAAATATATAATTGCCCCCATCTTAACTGAGCTGATAAACAAGTCTTTCGTAGAAGGTTGTTTTCCAGACAAGTTAAAAGTCTCAATAATAAAACCAATATTCAAAAAAGGTGACAAAAAGCAATTAAGTAATTATAGGCCAATTGCGCTAGTTCCAATACTATCAAAAATATTTGAAAAAGCAATGCATGAAAGACTAACTTCATTCATTAATACATTTAATATTTTGAAACATGAACAATTTGGCTTTCAAAAGAACAAATCAACTCAACAAGCATGTTTCAACGTTACCAACCAAATTATAAACTGCATTGATGAAAAGAACCACTGTATAACTGTTTTCATTGACATGACTAAAGCTTTTGATTTCGTTTCACATAAATTACTACTAAAGAAATTAAGCAAAATGGGAATAAGGGGACCAGCGATAAATTGGATTAAGACCTTCCTTGAAAATAGAACCCAATACACAATAATAGAAAACATTAACAGAGATAATGAATTAGTCAATACTAAATCTGCAGTCTTACTTAATGAATATGGAGTTCCACAAGGCTCTGTATTAGGTCCTCAGCTATTCTTGTTTTACATTAATGACATTCCCATTGAAATTAATAATCCAATAATCATGAATAATTATAAATTTACATTATTTGCAGATGACATATCTATAATATTTACATATTTAAATAAATTGGACGTGAATAAAATCGAAAATGACATAAACTTGACACTTAGATATTTAATTGAATGGCTGACATCTAATAACCTTAAAATTAATGTTAATAAAACTAGGTATATGCAATTTACAACTTACAATAAAAAACCCATTGACTTACAATTAACACATGATAATGAAAAAATAGAAGAAGCTGAGGAAAACTTGTTTTTAGGCGTACAAATTGACAAACACTGTAACTGGCATGCACACATAGATAAAGTTTGTTCAAAACTGAACAAATTTGTTTTTGCCTTGCGCAGGTTAGCGTGGACAGTTAATATCCAAACCTCAATTACAGCCTATCATGGCTACGTGTCCTCAGTCCTACGATATGGTCTAGTTGTCTGGGGAAACTCTACGCACATAGACAAAGCATTCATTGTGCAAAAAAAATGTATTCGTGCTATAGCTAGGATTCCACCGTATGAGTCATGTAAGCCTTTCTTTAAAAAATTTAACATCCTGACTCTGCCTAGCATGTACATTTTAGAAATATTTAAATTCGTTATACACAACACGCACATTTTTACACAATTGATTGACACGAACCCAACTAAATATTTCAGAAATTCAAATAGATTAATCATAAATAAGAAACCAAAAACAACTCTTTTTTTAAGTAATGCATATACAATGTGTGTAAAGATTTACAATAAAATACCAGATCACATAAAACACTTGTCTAAAAAACACTCTATTAGAGAACTAAAAAAAATACTAATAAACAAATCTTATTATGATGTAAAGGAATTTCTAAACAGTTGACATAAATTATTTTATTTTATAATAATAGTTTTAAAATTAATTGACATTTTCTACTTCATCTAATTTCTTGACATAAATATATATATTTCTCATTATCTTCATGACATGATTAATTATTATTGTGAATGGCCTATGTATAAAATTTATTTGAATATTGTTAGCGTAAAATATATTTTGTATGATTATAATTATTAGATATTCCTATGACATGTTTAATTATTACTATTATTAATGACTTATATTGTATAAAATTGATTTGAATATTGTTAGCGTAAAATATGTTTTTTATGATGACAATTTAAATCTATATTTGCATGCTATTTTATACATAGCTAAAAGTGTTAGTTCTTAAGAAAATGATCATTACCACCTACTGTGTTCACCACTTTTATAGCAAATAAATAAATGAATGAATGAATGAATAGTTCTCATTCGAGACACTAATTTGCCGGCCGGAAGGTGGCCACTCGGCCGCGTCCTGCAGCTACACCCGGGAAGCGACGGTTTCGTAAGGGTCGTTACGCTAAAAACAAAAGGCGGTATCATGAAACGACCGGTAGTAAAACTGTCAATACTACCAGTCAATAATCAAGAATCAAATGTAAAACAGAATGATGATATAAAGCAAGTATATCACATTACTCAACCTATCAAGAAAAATACCAATTCCTTTTCTAAATTGGTATTTACAATTTTACTTTTTATAATGACCTTTATATCGAGCTCGGAAGGCTTATTTAATATTACACCGCTTCAAAATCAAAGTTTGTACTTCGACAAGGTGACAAACATGGCTCTCATTAAAGACGAGTGGCGCCTAGTCGTCTACTACGACATGAGTCCCTACTGGGAGGGCTCATTAACAGTTAGCAAGTACTTAGATTATTTACAAAACATGTGTGATAGTAAACAAGACCATTCACAATGTGCAGCGATCATGTTACAACTACACCACGGCTACGAACAATTAAGTTATTATAATAATGTTATGATGAACAAGCAAACTTCGCGCACGCGACGAGGACTGATAAACGGAGTCGGCAATATAGCAAATTCTTTATTCGGAATTCTGGATAGTAATTTCGCTGAAAAATATGAACAAGACATACAACTCATCAAGCATAATCAAGATCATCTCGCCGCACTCTGGAAGAACCAGACCTCCATCGTCGAAGCCGAATTTAATATTTTGAAACGTACGGAGAACGTCATGAACAAGCAGCATAAGCTTATCAATCTACGATTAAATCAGGTAGAACAACAATTAAACGCCGCAAAGAAGGAAAGCTTTGAAAACAACGATTTTATTCTCTCCGCAATAGTAGCCAACAATATATTAGCTCATCTCAAGGGCATGCAGAGTACCCTATTAGACACTATGACTAACATCTACAACGGCCAACTCAGTTTACACCTCTTGACACCAGATCAACTACGCCAAGAGCTAAATACTATTTCAGGGAAAATATCAAAGGATCTATCACTACCTTTTGAGAATATCAGTTTACCTAATATTTATCATTTACTAAAAGTTAAGGCTAGAATATCAACTGAATATTTATTATTTGAAACTAAAATACCTCTAATTCACCGAGATACCTATGAAATTCATAAAATCATTGCCGTATCACGTTTAGTAAATAACATGATGATTAATATCAAACCCGTATCTAGTTACCTAGCGATTAACCTTAAGAAAGACGCTCTGTTGCCCATGTCTGAAAGTGATTTAAAATCGTGTCTGCAGCAAGAATCAGGCACTCTTTTATGTAGGAGCAGGTCTCCGGTGTACGCCTTGAAGGACGACGAGAGTCTCTGTGAAAAGGATGCACCCACCGGAAGATGCAGAATTTTTCAAGAACCGTGCCGGTCACAGTGGCATGAGTTAAATCAAGTCAATACATACTTTTATTTTTATTGTCAGCAACATAACGTAAAAATACTATGCGATGATCAAGTTTCATCGTTGCAGTTATTGCACTCCGGTTTATTGACAACAAATCAAGGTTGTCTACTGAAGTTCAAGGACTTTACTGTATATACTCATAAACAAGAAATGAATAATTTGCACATAAAAGCAAACCTAATTGTTCCAATGTTATCTCCGATAAACTACCGTTTTAATATATCGGTACCAATCCTCGGCGCTACTAGCGCAGGTGAGGAGGATGACGTCAGCGAGCATTCAAAGCAGCTGATTCATCGGCAGAAGAAAATAGAGGAGATGAAGCAGAATGTTCCGCTGTACGACAGCGTCAGTAGCCACGACATTCATCATTATACTGCAACGTACATTATCGTTGTCGTGGGTATTGTTGGGACAGCTGTTTGGGGAGCGAACAGGATCCGGCGCAAGCGGTCAGCGCGGGCGGCGACGGTGCAGGCGGTGGAGCGCGCTGCGCGGGCGGCGCCGGCCTCCCCGGTGGTGGCGAGGCGGCAGCCGCCCTCCTCCTCCACGGCGGTTAGTGATAATCAGTGTGTGTGTAGTGCAACTAGTGCAAGTGATAAGTGCGTTACTAAGGTTCCTCGGTATACGAGTTATCCAAACCTCGATAGTTATAGTGTTCCGTGTAAACAAGACGTTAAGCGTGTATCGTATTCTAGCGTAGCTAAGCAAAACAAAGGCACGTCACCGAACTTTCGCTCTGTATACGTAGTCGGTGACGATATTGTTAAGTTTAATTCTGTTTAGATCATCAATTTGTATTTACTTACTAACAAGTGTAGGTTAAGAATAAAATGTTATCACCTTATATCATCTCATCACTATTAACCTTTCTACTCTTTTCGGTGTGGGAGCATGTACGATGCAAATCGTACATCAAGCATTTTTAAGTTTAGGCCGTCAGCGGTTTGTGACACGCGCATAATTAATTAATTATTAAATATAATTCAGTACGTTCAGATCTATCAAGGCGATCGCGCGTGCTCGCACACCGGGTCATTTGATCATATCAAGGATCAATAAATCAGTTTATTTCTATTATTCGTAACTCTAGTTTCATTTCCTCTATCAAGTAAAAGTGTGTAGAGTCAATCAAGGACGCTACAATCGTTCTAATGCAAACTTTATACAATGTATGCTTATGTCTTAGGGACATTTTGCTTCGTGAATTAATTAGCGGATTTAATTTGAAAAGTACAAATTTCGCTTTACGTAATGTATTACTGATGTGACTCGAAAACGTCATCGACTTGTTTAGTACTACGCCTAAATATTTGACCTGACTGACCTCTGGAATTATGTTGCCGTGCAGGCTTATAGGGCTCATTAGTTAACGGGGGCAAGTACGCCTCATTGCACTTTTAATATCGAATTGGATGACATGACTTTTGTCGGGATTAACTTCTATTCTCCATTTGGAGAACCATTTACCGAGAGCGGTAACTGACTCCTGGAGGGCTTTAGACGCGGTACAGGCTCGTATGTGGGAATAATTAAGGGCTATGTCGTCCGCGAACATAGCTAATTGCACCTTAGCGTGTTTAGGGATGTCACTAGTGTACAGGTTATATAGGGAGGGCGAGAGGACCGAGCCCTGAGGTACTCCCGCCCGCCCGCCGCCTTCTACGCGGAAATGAAATTTACGATTTTTTAAGAAGTTACTAATTAGTAAAACAAGATAATTGGGTATTCCCATTTGATAGAGTTTGTATAACAGTCCGTTATGCCAAATTTTATCAAAAGCTTTTGCAATGTCAAAGAATACGGCGCATGTCGCCTTCCTGTCGTTTTTGCTAGTAATTATGTACTCCGTTAAGCGGTGTACTTGAGCGAGACAGCTGTGCATTTTGCGGAAGGCAAACTGCTCGTCTGGAAGGAGTTTCTTGTCGGTTATGACGTCATTGAGGCGCCTTTTAATAACTCTTTCGTAGACTTTACCAAGGGAGCTAATGAGACTTATTGGACGGTAGCTACCAGGCACCTTCCGGGGCTTCCCCGGTTTGTAGATACCTATGACAATAGCTACTTTCCAAATGTCTGGAAATGAACATCCTACTAAGAGGGCGTTAAGGATGTTCACTAGGAGTTGAATTAGCTAATTTATTTACAAAATGTACACGTATTTATACAAAAAAAATACATAATTATTATTATTAGACAAATAATTAATAAACTTAAAAATTGCTTTTGATTGGCTGCCCGTTGACGAACTTAGAAGGTCGATTCCCATTGGATGACGTCTGCGCAAGTCTTTGCGCATTGACAGGTACGCCGCGGCGCCACGGACCGCGGCGCTCGGGTATAAATATATCTAGCGGCGCCGCGCGTCGGTCATCGTCCTGTCTCCTAGTGCGTGTTAGTGTCCCACTCACTCCGCGTTTCGTGCCGTCTCGTTCTATTCGTGTTGTAGTGACTCGCTCACTCCGCGTTAGTGCCGACTCGCTCCAAACGTGTCGTAGTGTCTCGCTCACTCCACGTTCGTGCCGACCCGCTCTAGTGCAGTGCCGACATACTCCACATAGCGATCGTCAATATCTCTATTTATTCGTTTGAATAAAGAGTGGATTGCCGCCTTGCTGAGGACTTGCCCTGCCTTTGGCCTTCCGTTGGAACTTTGTTTCCAGCGTTGGGTCACGGGGAGCCAGCCTCTCAAAGTTTTAACCGTGCAAGTACGTACACTATTGTGACTACTTAGACACTAAATACGTGTTTTGTGTTTAGTGTTACCTGTGTTTGTGTGAGTACCTTTTATTATTAACTTTCCGTTATACATATACATTGTGTATACATGTGTTCCGCGTGTGTAATCAATATGTGACATTAGTATATGTTATGTCCACGTACGTATAGTACATCAGTACATACTGTACTCAAACCATGGCCGACCGTGGTTCGCGGCCGCATAGCCGCGACCGCCCTAGACATTCCCACGCCGGCTCTGGTGCGTCGCGCAGCGCCTCCTTATCGAGGTCCAGCTCGCGCACGTCCGAGCGCGCATACCAATCCGCCACCGAGTCCAGCTTAAGCGGCACGGATTCCGCTCGCCCCGGGCCGTCCTCGGCATTCTCGCGGCATTCTCTCTTGCCACCCCGTCGCCTCCTTGGTGCACCTTCCCCCCCGACACAAAAGTCGGGGCCCGGAAGTTTACAATTCCCACCCTTTACCCAGGTCGCTTGCTTCCACGGTCCGGTAAACGCGGCGCGTGAGGGAGTGGACCAAAACACGTTTCTCGGCCTCCGGGTCGGGACCCCCACGCGTCGTTTGGAGCCGACCGCCGGTCCTGGACGTGCCTGGTTTTGGCGATCGACATTCCTATTGTTATATTGCTCCACCACGGGTTTCTCCCGCGTTCTGCCCCTGCGGGGGGGTCTTCCCCTAAAACTATTGACGAAATGCGTCCAGTACTCGTACTGGGCGCGTCATCCCCACCCCAAATAGAAGGGCAATGACCTTGGTTTTGGCTCCCCGCCCATGGCCCTTTTCAGGGGCCCGGCGTGAGAAGACGTCTTCTTCTGGCGCGTCGGTCATTTGGGTTCGAGCCTTAGCTGGAGTACGACAGCTCGCTGTCCTTCGGCGCACCGACTATTGACATGTGAAGAATGAAGAATGTTTGTGATGTGTAGTGCTACAAAGTGAAATTCTAATTAGAAAAAGTCCTTTTCGGGTTGCACCGTTGTCAAAATGAATGAAGATGCTTCCAGTCATGGATTATTATTCGGATACTCGTTTCATTCGTACGAACGTCGCTTTTATCAAAGCGTTCTTTGTTTCACTCGCCAAACGTTGTAAAAACGCTCTTACCAGAGCGATGTTCTTATTTCGACGTACTTCGAGCGTATGCTACAGGATTCTTTTTGATGTTCGGACCTATAAGATTCCATGATTGAGTTGATTTTAAAACTCACAGGTTACAATATTACGACTGAAAATAACGAATAAATCAAAAGACTAGAATAATTGCGATCGAAGTGGCTCACAGAGTAGGTACCTTTCTATGAAGCACAGACTATTTATTACTTAGTAATTATGTCTACATAGGATAACCGCCTCCTTTTTTGGAAGTCGGTTAAAAATATCGAAGCCGGGAGCACATTAGGTCCCTGCTTCGTTTGACAGTTCTCAATTCATGACATATGTGAAAATGGCCTACGTCCATTTTTGATTTGATTGGTCTAAAGGGCTTTCATTCGTTGTCTGCAGGACAAAATGGCGGACTATTTAGTTGGACATGCCCCAAGAAGCTTATACCTAAGGTTCTTGACATGCCCGAAGGCTTGCGCAATCTTTTTTGACAAAAATACCTGGACGACCTTAGCAAGACAGAGAACGTAAGTTGGTTCTCGTACGCGCTCCCGCAGGACCGCGGACTTAAGGTAGGTGTCCACGGCCTGCCAGTCAACACCCCCACCGACGCCATAGCCACCGCGCTCAATAAGAAGGGCTACGAGGTAGAGCATGTGTCCCGGATCTTAGCCAGGAAGGACCGCCCAGGGTGCTCGTACTTCGTGTTGTTGAAACGTACCCCGGACCTGGTCCCAGGGATCTACCAGCTGACGGAGCTCCTAAATATGCCAGGTATTAGGGTGGAAGCCTGGCGTGGCAAGGACGGCCCCGCACAATGTCATCGCTGCCAGCAGTTCCGGCACTCTAGCCAGAACTGCCACCGCAGGCCGGCGTGCGTCAGGTGCGGCGAAGAGCACTTCGCAGCTGACTGCCCCCGCCCGCCCTCCGAACAGCCCACCTGCGTTAACTGCAAGGGGGCCCACCCGGCCAACAGCAAACTCTGCCCGGTCTTCAAACGGGAGGCCCGGAACCGCCGTGCGGGCCCTATTGCCCGCACTAGGCGCACCACCCACCGGGTAAGTCATGACCCTCCCATAACGGAGAAAGAGGTCCCCCCTACGGCCTACGGCCACATCCCTTATGGCCGAGGCCAACGACCCCACCCCCCGTCCCTCATCCTCCACTCTTCCCGCCACCTGTGCGGAAACAGAGGAAAAGGAAGAGGACAAAGAAAAAGGGCCCCAAGTCCGGTGCCACCTCCACGGCAGCAACGGACTCTGAATACGAGCCCCTTGCGCTTCCACTTACAAACGCCGAAGTCGTTCTGTCGGCCCCCCCCTTACCTCAGCGCACCCCGCGCCCACCCCGCACTTCTCGTGCATCGCGCAAGGCCCCGTCGGCCACTACCACTGCCGAAGTCACCGAGGTTGCCACCGAACCGGCGAACCCAGCAGCAGCTGCCGCCACCCTTCGAGCAGTTGCCGCACCGCCCACTCAGCGTCGTCCTAGGAGGGAGGCCCCCTTGGCCCCTGAATTCACCGCTGAATTAATTTATTCTCTCCTCTCCCTGGCTATGGATATATTCTCCAAAATCCAGGCCGGGGAAGACATTCTTAAAACTCTCCTGTCGGCCCTCCCCGAAGGGGCCTCCCTCATTTCAAAACTCTTGTCCCAATGGCTTCCCACGCCCCAACCTCACTAAAGATAGTCCACTGGAATGTCCGAGGGGTACGCAGAAAAGAGGCCCCCATTCGTCATCTCCTTAGGGAACACGAGATCGACATAGCTTTAATCAGCGAAACCCATCTCTCCCCCTCGGACCGCTTCCATGTTCCTGGATATATTATATATCGACAGGACTACCTTGGAGGAGAAGTAGCGTGCAGGGGCCTCGCTGTCCTGGTAGGCAGGAGGCTCCTCCACCAACTCCTCCCAACCCCCTCGGTGTCTTCTCTTTATGCGCTGGGCATCGAAGTGGCACTAGGCACCCACCGCACCCGCATATTCGCGTCTTACAAGCCCCGGGGTCACATTTAGATATCTCCGACATCCACAGGCTCATATCAGATGAGCCGACTGTGATTGCCGGAGATCTAAATTGTAAGCACCCCGAGTGGGGCTCCCGCGCACCAAATGCGGACGGCAGACGACTGCTTGCCGACTCCGAACGAGTTGGGTACACGGTGGTGGGTACATACACCCCCACCCACTACCCCGAAAGCCCCTCGCACGCCCCAGACGTATTGGACGTCGCCATCGTCCACCGCATCGCAGGCGATTTTCACCAAGAGGTACTCGACATAGCCCATGGCTCAGACCATCTCCCGGTCTTGGCCATCATCCGAGCCTCCCCAGTTAGTGTCCCCCCCCTACCATCCTACCCAGTCCACGACTGGGACGTCTTCTCCTTGCAGCTGCACGAAAACACGCCCAATTTCCCGGTGAACTCTGCTGAAACCGTCGAGGCCATGACGGAGCAGCTCACCGGGGCGATTGCAGCTGCAATGGATGCGGCTACCCAGCCGCCCACCCACCGCCAACACAAGCGGCCCCCTCTACCTCGCCACCTAAGGGACATGATCACCGATAAGAAGCGCCTGCGACGACGTTGGCAGCTCACCCGATGCCCAGCGTTAAAGACGCAACTCAACCGCCTCACCGCAGAGGTAAGATCTAATTTAGAACTCCTCAGTGCGGAAACATAGACCCGGCGCATCCAGGAGGCGGGAGAGGATTGGCCCTCTCTGCACAGATTTTGCCGCAACCTTACCAGAGCCACTGCCCCCGTCTACCCCCTGCTCCACCCGGATGGTAACTTAAGGTACCGTGCAGAGGACAGAGCAGAAATTCATGCTGAACACCTCGAACGCCAGTTTTCACCACTGCCAACGGCCGCAACGGACCACGTCCGAACGGTCTCCGAGGAGGTAAAGGTGTTTCTACGCTCCCCCTCCTCCCCCCCTTCCTTCTCCTTCTCTCCGAGGGAAGTACAGAAGATCATCACCCGCCTCAAACCCAAGAAGGCCCCCGGAGCAGATGGAATTCCCAACTCTGCCCTTCGACATCTCCCTTTCAGGACGGTGGCCGCCCTTACCCGCCTATATAATGGAATTGTTAGGACCGGCCACTTTCCCACTCCCTGGAAGCTGGGGTTAATCGTAAATATCCCCAAACCCCATAAAAACCTGAGAAGGGCAGAGGGCTACCGCCCCATAACCCTCCTCTCAACCCTTTCCAAAACGTTTGAAATCCTTTTCCTTAAGCACCTTGCTCCCCACCTCCCTCCTCGTGAGGACCAATTCGGTTTCAGGTCGGAGCTTAGCATAAGAAGCATCGACCAGCATCAGTCTTACCACGACATCCTGGCCAACTACCCTGGTACAACTCGTCTGCCTGCCATGAAGCTCAACAACAAGCACAACGTAGAACATGTCATAGAAACGACTGGACAACCTATATATTGCCGTACAAGACCACTACCGCCACACAGATACAACGACGTGAGAAACGAATTCATCAACATGATGCAACAAGGATTATGCCGGCCAAGCAAAAGTCCTTGGGCCAGCCCACTGCACGTCGTACGAAAGAAAAATGGCGATCTTCGCATCTGTGGCGACTACCGTCGCCGTCGTCGAATGTGTCCCGGACTCAGAAACGCCGGTCAAACCTTTCAAAGGTTTATTCATGAAGTACTCCGAGGACTCGACTACGCATTTCCATTCATCGATGACGTCATATTAGCCTCCGAAAACGAACATCAACATCGCCAACAGCTACGCGAAGTACTACAGCGATTCGAAGAATTTACCATAAACCCGTCTAAATGTGTTTTTGGTCAGCCACAAGTCAAGTTTCTTGGATATACAGTTTCCCAAGAAGGTATCAAGCCACCGGAAGACAAAATTCAAGCCATAATCGACTACCTAAAACCTTCCACCATAGAAGAACTCCTACGTTTTCTCGGTATGCTCAATTATTATCGAGAAAACATACCAAAAGCTGCAGCCATTCAAGCCCCGCTCAACTCATTTCTGCACAACTGCAAGAAAAAGGACAAGACAATAATTCAGTGGACCGAAGAGGCAAATCAAGCTTTCATGAAATGCAAACAAAGCATTCAAGAAGCCGCCATACTCGCGCACCCACATCATTCTGCCTCACTCGCACTCATGTGTGACGCATCTGATACATGCGCAGGAGCTGTCCTACAACAACACATAAACAATCAATGGCAAGCACTTGGATATTTTTCGAAGAAATTTTCCGACGCTCAAACCAAGTACAGCGCATTTGACCGCGAGCTCACCGCAATCTACATGGCTGTGAAACAGTTCCGGAAAATATTCGAAGGAAGACATCTCATCATATATACGGACCACAAGCCTCTCACATACGCCTTCACGAAGATCAATAGCAACAACGAAGTAGCGCGACGAACGCGACAAATATTATTCATCGCCGAATTCACGACGGACATTCGACACATCAGTGGAGCCGACAACATCGTAGCCGACGCACTATCACGAGTCGATGCGATATCATTTCCCACTTCGGTCGACTACGATGAACTCGCCACCGCGCAAGAAAAGGACAGCGCTATACAAGACCTGATGAAACAACAACATCTCCACTTAAAGAAAATTAGCCTGCCGACATCGCAGAGGCAAACATACTGCGAATGTTCGACTTCACGCATTCGTCCATACGTACCAGAAGAACTTCGTAGAAAAGCATTCAACGCCGTCCACGAACTCAGTCATCCTGGTATACGAACGACACGCAAATTAATACAAGACCGTTTCTTTTGGCCTGCAATGAACATAGATGTCGGAAAATGGGCGAAAGCATGCACAGAATGTCAAAAAGCGAAGATACAGCGACACACTTCAAGTACTGTATCTACTTTCCCGCCTTCAACAGATCGTTTCTCTCACTTGCACATCGATATCGTCGGACCTCTTCCCACTTCACCCGACGGGAAGCGCTATCTCATTACCATGGTAGACCGAGCTACCAGATGGCCCGAAGCAACGCCAGTAGAAGAAATATCAGCAGAAACTACAGCGAAGACACTTTACGAAAATTGGATATCCCGTTTTGGATGACCAACCAAGATTACTTCGGATCAAGGAAGGCAATTTGAAAGTCAACTTTTCGTTGCTCTCACACAAATACTAGGCGCTGAAAAAACAAGAACTACAGCCTACCACCCTCAGAGTAACGGCCTAGTGGAACGATGGCATCGTTGAATGAAAACAGCACTGAAAGCCCGACTCACGCCAAACAAGAACTGGATCGACGAACTACCTACCATCATGTTAGGACTGCGTGCCACACTCCGCACGGACACGCGAGTTAGCGCCGCTGAACTCACATATGGCCAAAGTCTGCGACTACCTAGCGACTTTTTTATCGAACCAGCAGCCAAAACAACAATGGACTACGACTTCGTCTCCAACCTTCGCCGCACCATCAACAGCCTCAAGCCACAGCCAGAAAAGCACCACAGTAAAAAGCCGCGTCACATTTTTACACCCAGACCTAGAAAAATGTGAACATGTTTTCGTACGAATCGACGCTGTGAGAAAACCGCTTCAGCCGCCGTACGAAGAACCGTTTCGTATACTTAAACGAAATAGCAAGTTCTATACGATACTCCGAGCCGGACGAGAAGCCGTCGTATCAATTGACCGCTTGAAGCCTGCCTACACCATAAACGAAGACAAAGAGGGACAACAACGAGACGACGTGAAACAATCGCGAACCGGGCGAATCATCAGAGCTCCGGTACGTTTCACTTGAAGGGTCCGTCCGTCTCACTCGCACGATCCACGTCACCAGAGACAGAGACGCGGTGTCGTCCATCTCACTCCTACATCGGCGCGCACCTTGTCATTGGTCACAAGAATTTGACATACACCAGCGTGAATCAATACCCCCTAATATAATATATTATAAGCTCACTATTCTGATTAAATATTCTATTCTAATCTATCTTCACATTCCTATACCGAATATTGGAGTTTTATTTCGCCTTTAGAAAAGTAGTAAATAACGTCGCTACACCATACATAAATTTAAAAATTAAAAAAAAGTGTTATGTCATCAGTCATTTGTCAAAGTCGGCATTCTGGCATGGCATCCATTTTATTTTTAGGGGGAAAAATAAATAAGAACTTTAATTACAATAGTGTGTAAATATTACAGTAAAAACCAAATAACTACATTCTAAATATCATTAACTTTAGGAAAAATGGCTGATACAGTAAATATGTCATTAGGTATGTAAACAATTTAGTTACCGATTTTGCATGTCTATTTTTGATACATTGTGAAATCCAAATATTTCAACAAAATATTCATATAATTCATTAATTTTGTACTAATAACAATTCGTATATAAACAGATTTATGTGCACGGTCTTAATGTAACAAAAATGACGCATAGGTATCAAAATAGAACGCTAGTGTTATCCATATGCTTTCACTTTTGACAGACGAAATCATCAAGCAGAATCAACAGAATAGAGTGGGCCGAACTCGTGGGAGAGGCGGCGGTAATGTCCGTGGTCGCGGAAACCGCGGTCGAGGCGGTCGTGGCGGGCGCGGTGGCGGTGCGCGAGGCAGGTCGCAGTCTCGACCGGGAACACCGAATGGAGCCCGCGGGAGGTCACGCTCGCGCTCTCGGGTCGCTCGACGAAATCAGTCTCAGACTAGATCCCGGTCTCAACAGAGATCCCGCTCTCATCAGAGGTCGCAGTCGCGCCAAAGACGTTACTCAACTTCAATAGCAAGGTCAGCCTCCCGATCCAGATCAAGAGGCATGACACCTAAAGTTCGAGCTGGCCTAGAGGAAACTTATTCTCAGATGCCTCGGCTCACCAGGCGCAATAGAGGCAGAGGTAGGTGTTGCAACATTTACGTGACAATTATTTTCTAAACTTGACTTGTCTTTATTTAATATTAGGTCCTTATATATGAAATTGGCATTTTTACATTCTGGCCACTTTGATCTCAAATATATCTTCTTTGGTTAGGAACTCCAATTTCAAATTTATACCACTATTTACTCGTGCATTTGTGTTTCGAAAACCGTAATTCATTTGTTTTTTCCTCTTTTGGTTTTTTCTATACGTCACTCTGTTTACAAAATGGAAAACTTGAAATACTGTATTATTTTCGAGTACAAGTTCCACCGTAGCACCAGTTCTGCAGAAACGGCTCGAAGGATTAATGATGTGTATGGCAGCAGTGTCGCAAAAGAAAACACAGTGCGTTTTTGGTTCCAACATTTTTGTTCTGGAAATTTCAACCTGCAGAACAAGCCCCATGGACGACGGAGACCAAAGTTCATAATGAAGAATTTATGGCTATTGTGGAAGCCGATCCATTTCAAACCACGTCCAAATTAGCTGCAGGCTGTGGTGTTAGTAATAAAACTGTTTTAATCCACTTGAAGCAAATTGGGAAAGTGAAAAAGCTTAAAAGGTACCTCATGAATTGAGTGCAGCAAACCGACAAATGTGTGTCGACTGCTGCATTACTTTACTCAACTGGCACAATAATGAAGGAATTTTAAATCATTACCTGTGATGAAAATTGGATCCTGTACGATAATCGGAAACTCTCATCGTAATAGCTGAACCCTGGCGAACCAGCCAAAGCCTGCCCCAAGCGAAAATTAACTCAAAAAAAGTTGCTTGTGAGTGTTTGGTGGACTAGTGCTGGTGTTGTTCACTACAGCTTTCTTAAATCTGGCCAGAAGATTACGGCAGATGTCTTTTGCCAGCAACTGCAAATCATGATGGAAAAGCTAGCTGCTAAACAACTGAGGATGGTCATTCACTTTAGGCCACTGCTGCTTCAGGACAACGCTAGACCACACACTGCACAACAGACGGCTACCAAATTAGAGGAGTTTCAATTGGAATGTCTAAGACATCTACCATACTCTCCGTACCTTGCTCCAACAGATTACCATTTTCGAAATTTTGATAACTTCTTGCAAGGGAAAAAATTCAACTCCGATGGGCAGTCCAAAGCGCTTTCAAAGATTTTATTGATTCCTGTCCATATGGTTTTTTTAGTAAAGGAATCAATGAACTACCTTTGAGATGGCAAAAGTGCATTGATAGCAATGGTATATACTTTGATTAAATAAATATATTATGTTTAAAAAAAATAGACTATGTTCCTCATTTACAAAACACCAATTTCTTATGTAATGACCTAATATATAATTGGTGTTTTATCATTAAAGTATATCATATAGTGGCTTATATTTTTCAAAATAAAGCAAAAGAATGTGAAACATTGATCAGTCATTTGCTAGATTTTTGTTTCATTAAAATTACTCAAGTAATAAAACTTAATATTTGAAGGTCATGTACACCTGATTAATGTTGCCTTTTTATGCTAACAGTGTTTTTTTATAATGTGATGAAACTCAGTATATATTGAAAACACTGATAGAGTGATGTAACAACTGTTTTCAGGTGGAGGACAAATGAGACTCCAAAGATCTAATTCAACATATAGCGTCAGAGGAGGTGTCCATAGCAGACTTGGAATTTCAACTCGTAGCAGTATTAACACAAACAAACCTTTGGCTCTTGTAAAGAGGGGTATTATTAAACGAGGTAGAGGGCTAACAACAAGAAACAGATACAGTAGTGTTGGATTAAGATCTGATCAAATTTTAAAAGAGCAACGACAAAACAGCATGATAAGGTCACAAACATTCACCCGGTCCCGAAATAATTCTGTAGGTTCAGCTTCCCAGTTGACAGTCAGTGTTGCAAATGATTTTGCAAAAAGGCGTCGCAATAGCATGGGCAGTGCAGGATTCTTGAACAAACAAAGCCTTGCCCAATTGAATAATCAGTTTGGGGGATATAATACACGAAGAGGTCCAGGCAGTGTTAAATCTGTAGGTTCTAATCGATCAAATAGGTCAAATCAATCAAACTCCAGCAGGAAATCACAGCGCAGCCGTGGACGTGGCAGGGGTGGAAATCGAGGAGTCAGTAGGAAGTTTGTGAACAAGCAAATACTAAATCCCAAGTTACAAAAGGAAATTGCAGCTATTCAGGGTAAAAACTTAGGAAATAGTGTCACTGAAACGCCAGGAGGAGTAAACTTCACTCCTACTCCAGCAGCTACTACTCAGACATTACATCAGAGATTTGCAAGTGCTTAAGTTGAGCCAATATTTCTTATGACAATTTAGTAGTATGCTAAGTATTTTTGTTTTGTTTTATGTAAGTTACATGAAGGTTGAACTATTATTATCAGTAAAACTATTTTTAATGACTGTAATAGACTTTTTATTACTTTCATGTACAATATCATATTATATAGAAGTTGCTAAACAATACATTATGCCAAAGTTATCTTTTGTTAAAATAGGATTTTATAATATCCTGATCAAATTGTGTAGCTTCCATACAATAGTTTGTTATTGACCTGATTAAAATTAGTTCAATAACTAACTATTAATGTGATGAATTTTTATAATAATATTTGAAGATTTAACAGCAAATAAGCTGCAAGAAATAGTTTAATAAAGTAGATACTATAGTTATGAGTGAAAATTAAAAAATTTTTAATCAGAAAAAATATATAAACCCCAATTTAGAATTTCCACTAGAAGTATTAACTTGCATAATGTTTGTGTTGCAAATGAGTTTGCATTGCTTTTATTTTGAGATCAGTTTTGCAATTATTTTTTTTATGTTATTAAACCATACATTTGACATACTTTGCTTACAAATTATATATTTTTAAACTCACTATAGGACTTACTGGTATTCTTAAATATATTTTGGTTACTAATATATAGTTGTTAAGTTAAATAAAGATATGTATGAACAGTCTTTATATTTTTTATTTTTCCAACACATCATATACAGGATTTACACAATATTATTTTACCGTGTACTTTTCTATTACATTTTGTATATTTTAGGCATCATCATAAGTGAATCTGTAACTGAAAGAAAATCTTTTTGAATAAGATATAATTAGAACAAACTTCCAAATTAGTGAAATATACTTACAATTTTCTCCAAGAATATTGATTAATATTAACCCATGGAATTTGTGTAAGTGAACAATATCAGAATTTTCTGATTTACTAGTTGTGCTCTCAAATGTCCATCCTAAATGTTGTCCGCAGTGTGGACATGTACATATGCGCCATGTGTAACCAGGGAACCACGAATCGGCACCTTGGCTCTACAAAATAAATGATTTTAAGTTTTATAGCCAACTGATGATATACACACAAAAATAAAAATACTATTTACTTGTCCCATGTTTTTGCATCTTGCTTTTTCTGTAGTTACTATATCAAATTGTACACCAAATGGATTTACTAATGTCTGCACTGTTACATTTTGTCTTCCAAATAGGTTTTTGGTATCCCTTTTTTGTGCTCCAGCACTGAGTTTACTAAATATATAATATGAATCTGCTATATCAGCCCCGCATTTACGACATAGCAATAATTCTAAAAAAAATATTTTTTTAGAAATAAACTAGGTCATCCGATGTTATTACAATCGTCGAATTGTACTCCATTTGTTTACAAACTTTCGTTAGGTACTTACCTTGTGCATTTTTTACCGAATCTGTGTATATTTCTGCTGATATATTGTTGTTTATAATATATATTATAAAAAGTAAATGGTAAAACATGCCTTAATTCTTAAATTCTATATAAAATAAATGAATTTTCTTTTGCTGTAAAGTCGACGATATTTTTAATTTTGACATTTTGCTTGAACAATGGAACGTCAAATGTCAGTGTCAAATTGTAGTTTTTTTAAATTTATTTAAATATATGGCGTCTGCTTAAAATTATTTGCCAGTGTCAAGTTAAAAAGGCGGAAAATAGAATTTTCGTTTCAATTTTTAACACCGTATTCCTAAATCGTCAAGTCTAAAGTCTAGTGAAAGTCCAAATAAATAGTCAGTGCAGTCAATGAGTCAAGTCAGTCGATTCAGTAAAGTGGTAGAGGCTTTACTGAAAGTTCCTAAGCAGTTTTGGAGGGTAGAATTTTCGTTTCAATTTTTAACACCATATTCCTAAATCGTCATGTCTAAAGTCTAGTGAAAGTCCAAATAAATAGTCAGTGCAGTCAATGAGTCAAGTCAGTCGATTCAGTAAAGTGGTAGAGGCTTTACTGAAAGTTCCTAGGGAGTTTTTGGAGGACACACAAAATAGCACGTTTTTTTAAGCTGTACCACTTGCCCACGCTTGTGCCCGTTACGAATATTTAATGACTAATATTCTACCAATATTATACATTACGAACCGAAATAAAACAAAATTTAGGAAAGAAATACAAAATCCACACCCATTGAATTCCCCGGCAAAACTCAGTCTTTTTTTAATTTTGATATTTTCTGTCAACAGAAACATCAATGTCAAGTTTTTTATTTTATTGTTTAATTAATTAAATGGCATCGGCTTATAACCATTTGCCAGTGTCTCGTTGATAAGGCGGGAATAGAATTTTCTTTTAAATTTACTTTTAAATTTTCAACACCGTATTTCGAAATCGTCAAGTCTAGTCTAGTCAAAGTACAAGTTCTTCGGATACTTAGCACGGGGCCACATTGACGTGGTGTGAAGCGTCTATAGATATTATTATTATTATTATTAAATAAATAGTCAGTGCAGTCGATTCAGTAGTGGTAGAAGCTTTATTGAAAGTTCCTAGGGAGTTTTGGAGGGAATATAAAATAGCACGTTTTTTGAAGTTGTACCACTTGCCCACACTTGTGCACGTTAACGAATATAATATAATGGTTAATATTCTACCACTATTACACATTAAGAACCGAAATAACACAAATTTATGGAAGAAATAAAAAACAATAACGTCAGTCGTCACACATTGAATTCCCCGGCAAAACTCCTAACTATCAGGCCATGGCGAGTGCTCTTAATGACAAAATCGTACTGTATATACCGTATCGTAGAACTTGGCGCTAATACAACACGGCTGAAAATCGTGTACAGCTATCAAATTTGACATTTTACACTTGACACTTCGATTTTCAGGTCTATTGTAGGTTAGGTCACATATTAATAAATAGTTACTACGTAACAGATGCATCATACCCATAAAAAAGCGAAAATACCTACGCTAAAATAGCTTACAAAATCTTAATAATAATATCGCAGCGAGAAAATATTACCTTATGTACGCGCACAAAGAGTCTAGATTGTGTAATTTATTTGTCAATCAAATGTTATAAAATTATTTAAGTATATATTTTTAACTTTCATTGAATTCTCGATTATAAATTTTTATAGTTGCAAATATCCTAAATCGCGTAAACAATTTTAATAGGTATATAATATAAGGAGAGCAGCAAAGCGGACGAAAATCAATAAATTCTTAAATAAGTAGGTATTGCAGTTAAAAAATTTGCAATACTTATTTATGAACGCTATTTATAATTTTTTCTGGCTGGAGGATATTTCCTACAAAAAAAACTACTCAGAACTAAATGCCTACTAGAGAGGTCAAAAACTACTAAATTTAGTTGTTATACTACTACACTGCAGCTATCCACTGCACAATAATTACATGGCATTTTGACGCGTAAGCGCGGGATCGTGCGGTGCGAGTGCTCTGGCGGGCGTGCGGCATCCCCTTGTCAATTGTTTCGTAAATGAGGCATATGACGCGTGTCCTTGAGCGAGTGACGAACGGCTGGTTAGGTGCAGAGTTCTATTTGTACTGCAGTTTTTTCTGTCCCGAGTCGCGACCACAAAAAACTCTCGTGGATACGAGGGCTAAAGGTTGGTAACCAAAATATTTCAGGTATCACATACGGCATAGCCTGATTAACTTCAGCGGAAAAACGGTGATTATGAATTTTCGATTCTTTTTCTACTAGACAAGCAGCACTTGGTAGCCCGACGGTTCTTGTCGTGTCAAAAAGCTCTCAGATGTCACGAATTTAAAAAACATCATTGGAATCCAATACCTGCAAATTATGAAATTATATTACATTTTACTTAATCGTAATAGTAACAAAGGTTCAACTAAATGTAAAATTAGATTAATAATATGCGGTAAAATATGTAGGTACCTATTTTAAATTATAAAGTTTTTAATGACGGGCAGAAGAAAACGTAATATTATTGTCTGTTTTTTTATAAATATTATAAAAGGAAAAAGAAAGAAGACTAAAAAAAATATTAAAATTAAAAATTAAAAAAAAATATATTAAGAAATAAATAAATTAATGATAATAATAATAAATAATAATAATATTTTTTTATTAATTTTTTTTATTATGCACAACAAATAGGTATTAGGTAAGCAATAATATGACTTTGTTTCGAAAATATTGCGTGCATCATTAAACATTCGAATCTTATTATATTAATAATAGAGAAACTTTACAATCTTAAATCTTAGCATGTACGTACGTACACATTAAAATCGCTACACAATATATTTCAGTATATATTTCAATATATAGTGAAACAGATATAATCATAATATGTCTCTTTTCAGTAAATCGAGAAGTTAAATTATGGTAAAATTTTACACAACTACTCACCGATAATCTTTGAGTAAAGCATATTTTAAGAGTAGTTATTTAAATTATTTTTTAAATTAAAAAGTGATTTTAATTCATCATAGTACGAGGGCGGGTCAATAAGTCCGTGACTTTTGGAATAAAACACAGATTTTTGATAAATAAATCATTTTATTTTTCAACGTAGTCCCCCTTGAGCTCTATACACTTTGTCCAACGCTTCTCCAATTTTTTTATCCCTTCCAAAAAATATGATTTGTCGAGGTCCTCAAATTAGGCCTTTGTTTGCGAGATGACTTCATCATTGGAGTCAAATCTTTTTCCACCGAGCCATTTTTTCAGGTTTGGGAACAAGTAGTAGTCACTCGGAGCCAAATCTTGAGAATAGGGTGGATGTGGGAGCAATTCATAGCCCAATTCATGGATTTTTGCCATGGCAACTGCACATGTGTGCACCCTTGCATTGTCTTAGTGAAAAAGAACTTTTTTCTTGGCCAAATGAGGTCGGTTTTTTTTCAAATCCTCATTGAAGCGGTCCAATAAGTTGGCATAATATTCCCCATTAATTGTTCTTCCCTTTTGAAGATAGTCAATGTGGATTATCCCACGTGCATCCCAAAAAACAGTCGCCATAACTTTATTGGCTGACAAACCCACCTTGGCCTTCTTTGGCGCCGATTCACCCTTAGAAACACACTGTTTTGACTGTTGTTTGGTCTCTGGTGTATTGTGATGGATCCATGTTTCGTCCACGGTTAAAAAACTCCTCCATATTGTGATTAAACAACGCCAAACCTTCCTGTGAAGTTGTTACACGATTGCGTTTGTGGTCGACTGTGAGCAAACGCGGCACCCATCTCGCGGAAAGCTTTCTCATGCCCAAGTGATCATTCAAAATTGAAACCACTGAGCCATGCGAGATGCCTATGGCTTCCACAATCTCTTGCACTTTCAATCTTCGGTCGGCCAACACCATATCGTGAATTTTTTCGATTGTTTCGGGTGTAGAGACCTCAACTGGGCGTCCAGGACGTTCGGCATCTTCAGTGCTTGTAAGGCCACAACGAAATTCAGTAAACCACTTTTTTACCATTGAAATCGATGGTGCAGAGTCCCCATAGTAATTATCAAGCTTAGCTTTGGTCTCGGTAATGGTTTTTTTTCGCAAAAAATAATGCTTAATAAGCACACGAAATTCACTTTTTTCCATTGTTTCCTTAAGTTACTGGATAGTCTGATAAAGATAGCTGTAAAACACAAACTAACTGACGCAGCAAGTTCAAATTTTGATAGGAGTCAACTGACAGATGCCTGTTGACAGGAGTAGTGTTGCTTTTTCAGTAAGGAGGTTAGAAATTCAAAAAGTCACGGATTTATTGACCCGCCTTAGTAAATATGATTTCAAAGTCACTTCACTCAAAATTACAGTATTTTGCAATTATCAGAACATGAGTTAGCAAATTTTGCAATAGTTGGAAATATTTTTTTAGGCTTAAAGAATTTTGAAGTTTTTTGAAGTGTTTTGAAGAAGTAAAAAAGAATCACAGGCGATGTGTCCTTCACACATCGCCTGTGATTGAATAAGCAGAAATAGAAGATTAATTTTAAATTTCAAAGTTCAAAATTCTTTAAGCCTAAAAAAATATTGTATGTACATAAATATGTATATAAATACGTAGTATATACGTAAAAAGAGCGAGCCAGGTATATGGCTTGCACAGATGATAGAATGTTATTAGTTTGAATTTAGAATGCTAATACTTACGATCGCGGATCGCCAGTTGCGACCCTGATTGGTTAGAGTATAAGAACACGAGCGAGTTTAGGAAAACGATCAAAATTCAAAATAAAAGAAAAGTTTGGCCGGGGATGTCAATCAGTGACGTTGTATTTGTAGACCTTTAAAACTTGTGTTATTTCGGTTTTTAATGTTATTGGTAGGATATTAACCATTAGATATGTTCGTTATGCATCCATCCATCGTTGATGTGCACAAGTGTGGGCAAGTGGTACAACTACAAAAAGCGTGCTATTGTGTTTTCTCCAAAACTCCCTAGGAGCTTTCAGTAAAGCTTCTAAGTTCTACCACTTTACTGAACAAACTGACTTAACTCATTGACTGCACTGACTATTTATTTGGACTTTGACTAGACTTTGGACTTGATATACCGTATTTCTAAATAAAAAATACGGTGTTGAAAATTTTAACGCAAATTCTATTTCCCGCCTTTTTAACTTGACACTGGAAAATGGTTATAAGCCGACGCCTTTATTTGAATATAAAAAAAGAAAAAAAAGAAGATGATGCGTCATGTGTCATGTTCTTGATTGCGAATGCAAATAACTTTTTGTAAATACCTACTAATTATAGTAGTGTATTATGTTGGTGATAAAGAATTGTTGCGAATTGTGATCGTAACAACTGATTATTGTGCTTACAATACGAAATAATTAAAATATTTTAAAAATGTCGTTCTTCAAAAACGTTACAGCTGGTTTCGCAATTAAAAGTCGCGATACTATTCTTAAAGAGTCCATTATAAATCATTTATCAGAATGCGTGAAAGATATACAATATAATAGCCAGTTCGAAGAAAATTTTCACAGTGTTCTAGGTTCATGCGACTCAACGAACACTTTATGTATGTCTCTCGAGGCCTTGTTTCTACATGGATTAAAGGATACATTTCTACGAAAAGCCAAGAATGTGCTAACCGGGGATCCAGACTATCATCCTCAGTCGAGTTTCTGGCCTCTGATACTAGTTTTATCGCATAGACAAAATGTTGATCAGATATCTTCTTTGCCACAAATCACTACAGAAATCGGACAGTGTCGAGCATGGATTAGAATAGCTTTAAACGAATGTCTCTTATCGTCATATATGTCGACTCTTCTGAAAAACATACCAGCTATAAAACCTTTCTATAATAGAGGTGCATTTGTTTGTGATAATGAAATATTAGAAGTTGCACAAAAGCTCATACAAGGTCTTGAGTCATGTGTACAGTTCAATTTACCAATAAATTCAAGTTTACTAAACCAGTGGCCCGAACAAGTTCTAATGCAAGCAGGTATTTGGGTGCCCACAGTGAGAGTTGCTCCTATTAGTGCAGGGTTGGATGTAGCCAGCACACTGTCCACTGAGGTTAAGCCGAAAGTGGCCACAATACCAACACACTCCACCAAAATTACTGGCTTAGGGAAAATGCTCGCTCTAAATGAGGATGAAGCTCTTAACTTCATTCTATCTAGTAGTCCAAATACAAATTCAAATAAAAACTTTGTCTCTGAAAATAAAATATCAGAAAGCAAGTCACAGGACAAGAATAAAAATAAAAGTTCTACTTTAAATGAGCTAACCACTAAAAAAGGCAAAGAAGTAAAAGAAGAGATAAAACATGAAAAACAAGAGACAGTTGTACAATCAGCTATTGATGTAGCTGGGACCAGCCACGATGATCCTGATCCAAAACTTCTCTACTCCTCATCTGTAGACTCTGCTGAGTTTATTGCACCTTCTGATATTTTTGTCACTGGAAATTCATTAATAGGCAAAGGTTGGTCAAACGATGATGAAATGAATACTTCTGTACATTCTAACTCATCACATGGCAGTAGTATGATTAAAACTCCAGAAATACGAAGCTTGTCATCACTCATAGATAACTCAAACCTATGTGAAGAAACAAGTAATGTACCAAATCTAAGGGATATTATGAAAAACATTCACAAAGAACTGAAGCTTACTTCAGATGATAACAATGTGAGCACTAGAGTAATTGAAGAGGTATCAACTCCAGAAGATTTTGCACTCCTGGGGCTCGATTTTGAAGTAATACCGAGCACTACAACCAATAGTTTCACTCCTGCTGAATTGCAAGCCATGATTAAACAATTAGGGACTCTATCAAGGGAAAAAGGATTGGACTATCAAAATTATCAGTGTAAAGGTTGCCAAGATTTACTTGGAAGTACAGTTTCAAAGGCAAAGGTATGTGGTTATACCGGAGAATATTTTTGCTCCAACTGTATGGACGAAAATGTTTTTATAATCCCAGCCAGAGTGATCCACAACTGGGACTTTAAAAGATACCCTGTTGCTAAAAAGTCAGCTTCATTTCTATTAGAGTTTCAACATCACCCGTGGATCGATATGAAAAAACTTAATCCAAAAATATATAGTGGTGTGTCAGATATGGCCCATCTGCAAGAATTACGAATACAACTGAACTTCCTTAGAGCATATATATTCACATGTCGAGAGCCTGTCATTGAAGAGCTACAAAAGAGAGTATGGCCAAGGGAATATTTGTATGACCATGTTCACCTGTACACTATATCAGATTTAGCACAAATACCCAACAGTTCTTTGGTTTTGCAATTGGAAAAAGTTGTAAACTTTGCCAAATCACATGTCCTAGACTGCTGGTTGTGCAGCCAAAAGGGTTTCATATGTGAAGTTTGTAGAGATCCAAAAATATTGTACCCATTTGAAACTAATATGACATACAGATGTGATGAATGTTCCAGTGTGTTCCATTCTAAATGTCTTAATGAAACCATACTATGTCCAAAGTGTAAAAGAAAGCAGGAACGCACAAATGATTGCTTTATTGATGCATTACAACCTCATAAAAAGTAGTAAAAAATTTAGAAATATTTAAATGCATAATTATTTGGTGTTTAAATAGTGGTGCAAATTATTTAAGGAAAGTAATTAATGTTAATGCAAGAGTTAATAGTCTGAAAAAAAGAAATTGAGCAAAGTTGGTATATTTAGATAAGAGTAAATAATATTAATATTAATATTAAAAGGTCATTAAAATATACTTAAATGAATATGAGAACACAAAAAAAGGTTGTAGCTTTCCAGTATTTAACAAGTTACATGAAGTAAAGCTGTAGATAAAAGAATATATATATATATAGCTATCAGTTATAATCTATGAAGTTTTATAATATTTTGACAGGTCGGGCTCTTCTTCAGGTAAAGAAACAATATAGAAATGTCTGTTGGAACTGGGAAGTCATGCTTACTTCCATAAGCAAAACTTCCAGGTGTCATTTATATATTATTGTTATATACTGAATGAGTATTAGTATATCATACCAAATAATTGTGATAATAATTAAAAACTATTTTATTTTAATATAGAAATAAAGAGATGTGTATTATAATAATTCATTTAAAATGCATTACTGAGATCTTACTGGAACAAATCTTATTGAAAAGCAATTATAAAATATAAGTAATATATTCATAAGTATGTAATATATTTAATAATAAATTTTATTTCTTCAAAGAAAGTTATATTTTGGTATCTGTATCCCAATAACCCAATATTTCTAGAATAAAAAAGGCAATTAAAATAACTATAAAATGTTATAATATCTACTTTGTATCTTATAGATTACAATAATTCTTATATGTTACATGTAACAATATATGTACAATATTACAATCTTTGGCTTGGATAGCAATGTTGCGTCGCGTGCGCGACATACAGCGATCGCGTGTTGCGATTGCTGTATGTCGCGATAACTTGCTTATTTTTTGTCTATGGTGTATTTTCGAAATTACTGAAGATATTAAAGTAATTTACTATTAAACTTTACTTAGTACAAAATAGTCACTAGTGGTAGCTTCTTTACGGCGAGTAGTGACAAAAACTCGCATCCAGCAGTAGAAAATATGAAGCAGACACCCACAATAATCGCCAGGAGAGTAATTTTTTTTTTTTTTTTTAATTAATTATTGTGAGCTGGATGCTGAGTCCTTTGTCCAGAGCAATTTGAGTGAGTCCAGTGTTTCTACTTTAATAGTTTCCATTCCCCACGAATCAATTGATGTTTCCCCTTTAGTAGAATTTCCCCCTGAAAAATTATTCTACAATAGTTTTGGTTACTTGTAATAAAAATCTGCTCAATGGTCACTTATCATTGGGTCACAATGTATTAAGGTAGTACTGACTACTCTCGATACCACAACTGTCAAGTGTTTTGTGTAATATGACTATATATTATGGCAACGCCGCGTTCACAAAAAGAGATAGAAGAATGCTTTCATAAACATTTATAATTTTCCGCCATATGGCGAAGTTTTTTTTATATTTTTGATTTGGCTTTACCCATGATTTCCCTCGATATGCCCTTTTCTTTCCATCTGGACCCTAACTTCCCCTCAAAAGGAAAATTTCCTCTCATTGTGGAAACACTAAATTATACGTTTTAGAAGCTCTATTTTATGAGCGACACCTAGCGAAACGAAGCAACTATTTTGTACCAAAGCAAATGCTATCCAATTCAATCTTTGATACATAATTAATAGATGATGACTGTATATCTACCCCCTTACTAATAAAAAGATTTACACAATGGATAACTTTAACAATGTTGCTGTCTTTGTCTGTCAAGTGACTTTTCCAACGCATCGGACAAAGACAACAATGTTGTTTAAGTTATCCGTTTGTAAATTTTTTTATTAGTAAGGGGGCTAATGTATATTATTATGACTATCTTGTTCTATTAAAATTTAATATATCACTTAAATGACTTTGGGCGTCACTGGGTTTAGTCTTTTTATGTTTGGCTGATTTATTATTAAGATTGGGCATTGGCTCATCAAGAGAGAACTCTTCTAAACTCTCGTCCAGTAGTTTTTCGGGTTCGTCCTGTTTTTTGGACTTCTTTTTAGATTGATAGCTGAGGGAATCTTTATCGAAATCAAGTGGCACAATACCTAGATCGCCGCTGTATCTATTTTTAGCGACTTGTAAATATTTTTTGCCACGAACGGCCGTCAGTCTTTTATCCTGAAACAAAAGTATAAAACGTTTTATTATTATTATTATTATTATTATAAGTAGAAATCGCTAAAAATAAGTTAAAAGATACCAAGTATATGAGTTGAAGGACCAAGTAAATAATATAATAATAATATTCAAAACCAACAACAAATCATACGAACACAATAATAACTTTGAGTCATTGACAGTTATAATGCCATTAAATCATTATCAGACAAACGCATTTACAGATAAAAGTAAACAAAACACATAATATACTTATTATAGTGTATTGGTTTCTGATATTAAGTGCGAATTGAACCGTGATATATATTAGGTACTAATATAGTAATGTAATATCGTAGCATCCCGTAGCAATGTTTTCATAATACACAGTAAACAAAAAGCAGATGGCTCGTATATGGCAAATAAGTTAAAAAAAAAAACAAAATTAAAATTTTTAAGCAACCCCCGTATTGTAAAGCAGTGATAATAATAAATTATAACAGAATAATGATGAGAACATTCTCGATTATGTCAGCTTTCGAACAAATATCCTAACAAGAGCATCTCAGGACATGTCTAAGGAGGGTTCCATAACCATAACGCGCAATAGGTTTTCGTTGAATTACTTCAAAAGGTATTGTCCGATTTTGCTCCATATAATTTTCCTAAAGAGTTTTTAGAATGATCTATCAGCATGGAAACTTACAAGTTTCTATCTCCTATAGTTTAGAAATGCCAGGCGGGGGGACTAACTTCTAAACCACTTTAGCGGCCAATTACATGCAAATGGTTGACTTTGTAAAAAAGTCATGTATGTAACCTTGCCTTTATTTACAAAACCTACTCAACAGTAGGTAAATAATTGTGTATAGATCTCGGTTTTGGCATCATAAAATAATAATCATTTTATATTTTAGGGGTGGCTTCCTACATGTGGCTACATGTGAAGTGGGGATGAAAAATATTTTTTCATTCTAGATGGGGTAGAATGAAAAAATATTTTTCATCCCCACTTCACATGTAGCCACATGTAGGAAGCCACCCCTAAAATATAAAATGATTATTATTTTATGATGCCAAAACCGAGATCTATACACAATCTGTAACTAAATCAAATTTCATCCATTTATATTCATAAGAGCTCAGTGACCTAGTGGGTAGACCGTTTGATTCGCACTCGAGAGAGTGCAGGTTCGATTCCCAGGTTGTGGCGTGTACCAATGAGACATTTTCAGATGTCAAGTACATTATACGGACGCTCTAACGGGGAAGGAAAACATCGTGAGGAAACCCGCACATGGTTGGCCCCAGACGTATTGACCAGTCATTCCTCTGGACTAGGCTGACTGTGTTGTGAGAATGCCGTATGTGCTTGGGCCATACGACATTTAAAAACCAACTGTCTCAGGCACTACAGTATTTCAAGAGTAGTTACTTCGCTCGGAGAATACTGTATAAATCATCCATAACGGATGAAATATTTTTTTTCAATATTTATAATAACAGAAGCTAGAAGCGCGGACAGACAGACGGACAGAGCGAAACTATAAGGGTTCCTGAAGTATTACGGAACCCTAAAAAACGAGATCAAAGTCGGTTCATCCATTTGGGAGCTACGATGCCACGTACAGACAGACAGTTACGTCAAGTATTACGGAACCCTAAAAAACGAGATCAAAGGCGGTTCATCCATTTGGGAGCTACGATGCCACGTACAGACAGACAGTTACGTCAAACTTATAACATCCCTCTTTTTGCGTCAGGGGTAAAAAATAGACCTATTACAAAGATTACTATGCAATATACGTTATGCGCAAATATAATTGATCCTGACCCTAATAATATAAACAGTGTCAGTGAAGAAGAGATTAGCGAAAATCAATGACAATATGGCGATGGAGGCTTTGCCCCCAATAGATTATTATTATATCGTAGGACGTAGTATATTAAATCGTTAATTTTTCAAGGGGATAAATTTGCTGTTTTAACTTATATCAAAACGGTGAATATATAATAGCAATACAATGCTTAGTACGATTTTCCTAATATGATTAAAATTACGGAAACTTTTCCAGTAAGCAGTGACAGAAATCAACGTCAAATTTTAAAAAAGCGAAATACTGAAATATTTTATTCGAATCTGACGGCCAACTCTACCAACACGCGCTTTTTCTTCAATTCAAATTCCGCGACTTCCTGTTACACACTTCCGTTCCCATTACACAAAATGTGGGAGTGCCACATATTGCAAGAAAGCGAGAGGAAATATGTTACACATCAAAAACGCGCACACAGCACACTGTGATATCTACTTCTAGCAAAATAAAATAGAACTGGCTTCTATTTTTACTTGCACAAGACCGAACTATTACTGTACTGGTAATTTACTTGTGACTTCTTTTAAGAATAGATAGATGATATTATAATATTTTAATACTAGCTTTTGCCCGCGGCTCCGACCGCGTAAATACAGTATCCTACGGGAACAATGTACTGTTTTGGGATAAAAAGTAGCCTATGTGTTAATCCAGAGCTTAAACTACTACCATACCAATTTCATCAAAATCCGTTCAGTAGTTTTTGCGTGAAAGAGTACCAACCATAGATACATCCATCCACCCTCACAAACTTTTGTTTTTGTCGCTCGATATAAATTATAAACTGGCAATACTTCTGAATAAGCTACCTAAACATACCTAGCTTTTTCTGTTGACTTTCCGAGAAAAGCTTGTTAAGTTTCATTTGGAAATAAAAATTTTCACTTTCATTTAAAACTCAGGCCATTATAATAGTAAAAGTACCCATGCCTTTTGCACATCATGTACCTAATGATTTATATATGACAAAAGTGTGTCAATAGTTCTATCTTCCCTATCTATCTCAATCTAAGCTAATCGGATATCAGAGTCTCACCTGAATGATAAGAACATTATCGGCCTCTTGAGATGCTTTTGCGCTGCCGAAAATAGAACTCGTCGATAGGTCTTCTGACTCACGCTCCTAGAACAAAAAAGAATATAAAACAAAAATTTTACCTTACATTGCACGGGTTGGTCCATACACACTTGGTAACACGGGTTGGTACATACACATTGAATCATTCACACTTATACCTACCAAAATATTTTTAATAATTTGACTCGTACTTATATAAGTACTTGTATGTATAAAGTTGTTTAGTAAGTCCATGTTCCTGGAAATCATCGTTTTTCTCTGAAAATGACGGACGATGTATGAAAAACGACCATTTCCGAATGAGATTGATTTCGTGGTCATACTGTAGCTGTTTACTAACAACAAGGTCTCCGCAGCACCGTTTACATAGAACTAACGGAAACGGAACCCTATGATAAAGTAGCCTATGTTACACCTTATTATATCAGCTATCTGCCAGTGAAAATTCCGTGAAAATAGGTTCAGCCGTTTCAGAGATTAGCCGGAACAAACAGAGAAACAGATGGACAGTCAATTTTTTTTTTAATATTATAACCGTATTATATACTTTCATATGCATTAAGTGAAAAACTGTTAATTTATAATTACTAACAGACACTTCAATTTTATTTATTTATATTTATTATATACACAAATAAATATATGTATTTATATAAATTAATATATTTATTATACTAGAAGTAGGTAAGTACAGTGTACACTACCTTGCGCGGGTGCATGACAAGCGTGACGTGCGTGTGCCGCGCGGTGGCGAACGCGCGGAACGCGGCGACGACGGCGTCCTGGCGCGCGAAGCGGTCCTCCCCGCCGCCGGACAGGCCCAACATGAACTGCACGTTGTCCACTATCACGTGCGCTATGTCATGCATGTAGCGCGCGTGCTCCACCGCCTGGGAAATGTTTTAATAAACGTAAAGTGGACTTGGAAAGAACGATGAGTCGCTGTCCTCATTTAGCGTGATAAATTATTTGATCCTTTGACCAAAAGATACCGGTATATCCGGTGGTGTAATTGGGATGGTAGATCCGTAACTCAATGGAAGCAGTTTTGAAGACGCGTTTACGTGAAAAATACACAATGTTGTTAAATCCTATTAAGTTTTTTGACACTCCAACTGTCGTTTATATATTGAGATCCCAGGCCTGCCAGACTAACTTAATATTCTTACTGATAAAACGTATATCATATTGTAGTAGAGTGTACAATGAACGTGTGCATACCCGTTTGTGCGGTACATAGTTTGTGCGGTGGGCCAATTCTCAGGAACAGAGGGGGGGGCCTTGGGTCTCAGTCCATAATATTTTTGTACCTCCATAACAACATTTAGAGGCTGCTGGCCGTGGAAGGCGAGGTAGTATATGGGCAGCTTCTGGAAGTCGTCAGCGTGCGTGTTGAAGTCCTGCAAGTGCTGCTCCAGCGGCAGGCCAGCGAACTGCTGCAGCATGGTGCGCGCGAGACGAGAGTTGCGGATCTCGAAACTACCCCAGAGCGTCGTCACCTGAAAATATAACCAGTTAAGGGTTAAAGTTTAGAAATTAATAACTATTCATTTCACTAGAGTTTGTACATTTGTCGTTTCATCGTTTCACATAATAAAAACCTTAAAGTAATCTTGAGCTCAATTTTTATGATCATTAGATTTTTGATAAATCATATTATTCAGTAGTAAGAACTCGAATTTCTTGATTTAAAAAAAAACTTATATTATAATAGTATGTAAGTATTTATGTTATCATGTTATTATATAACCGCCTCCTTTTTTGTAAGTCGGTTAAAAATAAAGTCGCTTCCGCTGTCAGTTCGCTTAGATCTTTTAAACTACTCAACGGATTTTAATGCAGTTTTCAACAATAAATAGAGCGATTCAAGGGGAAGGTTTATATGTATAATATGTTATATCCGTGCGAAGCCAGGTTTGGTCTAGCGAGTTGGGAATAAAATAATTTGTATTTATGATGATTGATCATGATCTAACATCTATCTATCTATCTCCTTCTTCGCGAGGTCGAGCGACATCTCGGCGCAGAGCGCGGTCTTGCCGCAGCCGGTGGGCCTCGTGAGCTCCCCCCGCCGATGACCCCCCCAGGAGCCGCGACGGTGCTGGGAAGCGTCGCCACTTCACGCCGTGGACCTATATACATGGCGTGGTAGTAACTAACCCCCTGCTGCGCGAGGTCGAGCGACATCTCGGCGCAGAGCGTGGTCTTGCCGCAGCCGGTGGGCCCCGTGAGCACTGTGAGCTCCCCCCGCCGGTGACCCCCAAGCAGCCGCGACAGTGCCGGGAAGCGCCGCCACTTCACGCCGCGGACCTACAAAACAGATTTAGGGTATAACACGCAGCGGACAAGCGTCATATCCGCAACACCAGAGATGCACCACTTCCTAGGATTTTAGAAATCTCACTGATTTGGGTAAACAACGCAAGCGTTTATTTCAGTTATTTTTTTGCGAGGCCTTGCGTTGGCGAGGCGATGTTTAATACGACTACACCAATAAAGAAGTGTTCTGCCCTACTGCCAATATGGTGAGATAATATAGCGTCTTACACTCATCTTTGTTCTAAAATATATAGGTTTTTTAAATTAATTACCTTATCAAGATTAGTTAGTTCAGCGTACACATCGTCCCGCAGCGACGCGAACGTTGTGATGGAGCGGTGGGCGGCGGGCTTGGCTTCGGAGACCAACGTCTTCAGCGACAGATTGGCTTGTGCTGCTTCTGACGCTGTCACTAGACCGTCTGTTGGCCTGTGAATATTAGAAATAGAATAGCCAATTAGCCATCGCAGGATGCCTGACAGTACACCAAAAAATACGACGATACGCGATGCTACGCGGCGCTGCATTTTAAAGATAGGTATTTAAAATTAAGTCATATACTGCACATACGCTGTGCTGCGCGGTGCAACCTGACATTTAAACTCTTACAATGAAACGTTTATCTTCTTGTGTAATGAATAAAGTTCAATTTGAATAGCTATCTTAAAAATTTCGTTTCGGTGTGGATTGACCGTCAGTATCGTCATCGATGTTGTATGACGCGCGCAATGATTCTCTCCGCATCTCTCAGTAATACATCCAATAGTGTAACAAAAAGAGTATTTTCTAAGTATTAGTGTTTTCAATGTTGTTATGAGAAAATAGGTGTATCAATATGTATGAAGACTAAAAACGTTAAACTACCTATTGATATCTGTGCCCAAACCGTGTTAATTAATCTTATACTTATAAATGTAGAAGTTTGTGAGGATGGATGGTTGTTTGTTTCTCTTTCACGCAAAAGCTATTGAACGGATTTTTGATGAAATTTGGTATGGTACCTAGTAATTTAGGCTCTCGATTAACACAATATGCTACTTTTTATCGTGGCAACATGTACGGTTCCCGCTGGATTACCTTTTGCGCGTACGAAGTCGAGGGTAACATCTAGTTTACCTTATAAAGCGGCACCTCTGTTCCCCAAGTTTCTCGGCCACAGAGCGCATGTTGTTCCAGTCCCCCCACAGACACAGCCTCTGGTGGTTCTCCAGGGTGGGGAGGACTACTGGCGGCAAACTGCAGTTGTTTAGCCATATAAGGGTTCCTAAATAAAGAAAGTCTATAAAGTGATAACGTTTTCCAACACAGTTACTTAACGTTATAAAACATTGTGAAGGACAATAACAATTCATATTATTACTAGCTTTTTCCCGCGGCTTCGCCCGCGCGGAACAGTGTTCTTGGAGAAAAAACTTTTTCAGCAAATAACTCTACTCACTGCAATATACTTACTGTATACAATATTGAAAATGTTTTTTAGGGTTTGTACCCAATGGGTAAAAACGGGATCCTATTATCTCGACGCGACGTGCGAGACCGCTTGATATATATTTTTCGCGCTTGGATATACATTTTACGATATCTTCATATAAGACATTAATTTAAACTGCATGCTTTACGGGGCTACTATAATGTGTATAGATTGCTTAAAGTTATTAACGAATTTAATTTGATAAGGATCATATTGTGTATGTCACCTCGATCTATCTCGTAGGGTTCAGCCAGCGTTTGCAATGAAAGCGCAAAAAATGTGTTCATTTACGACATCAGAAACCTTTAAAATTATCCGGCATCAAAATCCGTTGCGAAGTTTTATAGATCTAAGCATACATAGGGACAGACAGAAAAAGCTACTTTGTTTTATACTATGTAGTGATGATTTATTAACAGTGCATTTCCATATTTTAGGTATACCTATACCTAATACCTGTCATATGACAACAAAATAATTATGTCATGCAACATCCTCTAACAATGTATAACTCTGTGTGTGATCATGTTTAGCTTAACTAGTTACAGCAGGTAATTGTATTCTTTCACAAATAACACTTTCTCAAAATGTAAATTATACATAATAGGCTAGTTTCATCTATCAAAATCAAATGATATAAATTTGTTATTTATGTAGTTTCTATCACAAGAATTACAAATACAACATTATTTTGTTAAATAAATATGCGATATAATTATAATTTTGAAAATAAAACTAGTTTTTTTATCTGTATGTCACGTGACCTAAAACGTCAGCCGCCATATTTTTCTTGTAAGTGACGTCATAAGAACTTAAAAATCGAATTTTAAACAACAGCGAAAGTTAAATCTAAAGTTCATGCACTACACACGCACATATATATTTTTTTGTTTCTGTTCTTATGACGTCACGTTAATGGTGGCTGTCGTTTTGGCGCAAACATTTATTTATTTTAAACGTTTAATATTTAATCTTTTTTTCTTTGTATAAAAAGATATTATTTCCAAGAATTAAAAATACTAGTTGACTAACAAATAGATACAAACATTTTAAAATTTAATTGAAAAAAATGTAGAATAGCCTATTAAATGAAAAAATAGTAACATGTCAACCACTTGTAACAACCACATAACAGAAAGTGCGAAGTAGCGGTGGCTCGCTTGCCAAGCCTAAGCGTTCTTATGTGTAAATTCATAATTCGTTAAATTTCATTTCTCTTACAATACAAAACATCGTAAGTACTTTTCGCAGTATACAAAAATAAACCTTATCCATTGGTGTAAGCATAGCCGGGCACCGTTAATCAAATAGTTAACTTCGTTAATCGTTAATCCGCTACAAAAAAAGTTAGCTTCGTTAAACGTTAAAGCGTTACATTTCGGAAGAATTAACGCAAGTTAACGTTAATCGTTAATCCGTTAATATGTGTAAAATTGCATCTTTATATCGTTGCGTTAGTGAACTTATAAAACCTGTTGGTTTAGGTTCTAATTCATTCATCAATTATCAACACGCAAATGATCACTGACAGTAATTTATAATAACAACAAACAAAACACTCGTCACTCTAAGCACCGGCGCTAAGTAATGAAATGATGAAACGAAACAAATCTCTTCGCAGTTTCCTTTCTCACTCGCACGCGCTGGCAAAATATATCTAGTTTTGTTTTTGTTTCACTCGCTGCCACGCGCCGCCCGGCACTTGTCGGTGCCGTGCGGTAACTATTAGGCATTGGATTAACGATTAACGGACTTCTGCATATTAACGGAAGTTAACGTGTCCGTTAACATTTTTAAAAGTGAACTTAAAAGTTAATCCGTTAATCAAAATGTTAACTTCGTTAATTAACGATTAACGGATTAACGAGTTAATGCCCAGCTATGGGTGTAAGGGCATATTTTCAGATTTATATCTGTTAAAATATGCTAGTGTCTACTAAAATATACATAACCAATCAAACGAATTCTTTGTGTGTAGTGTGATGTATGATTATTATTAATGTATTTGTGAGACTTTGGCTACATTAACTTCCATACTAATTGTGTCATATAACACTTTCACATGTTTTTTGCTCCGTGGTAACAACTAACAATTTTCTTTACAAAATTACATTTCAAATTAGGATCCCAAAATTCTTAATTACATACCTGGAACTTTACTTTCTGCTAAACTCAATACGTCTTGTATATCAGGTACTAATATGGCTTGATCACTTCTAGTTTTTGTAGCTCTACATTGAAATAAGCCTGCTGTGTGAATTCCCGCATATTCCGGCTCATCCTCCATTCCAGCTCTGATTTTCCGATAACCAACAACATTGTCTAGGGAGTTTGTGAGAGGGAAATGTAATACTGTATGGTCATTGGATACTCGGACTTCAGATAATACTTTTGTGGCTTCATTGTGGTACTGTAGTATAAAGAGAAGTTTCCGAATTGTAATTTTTTTTTAATGTGATGTGAATATATTATTTAATAAACCTATTTTAATTTCCAAAATACATTAGTTAAAGATTCATATTGACAGAAAATATGTGTTCTAATTTATTAATAGATGAAATATCAAGGTATATTCAACACTTACTGGATATTCAAACAAACGAAATAGATTAATTGCTTCACTTTCATTCAAGCTTGATAAGGGAGAAGTGTCTTCCACAATCTTTTGCCAATTCTTTTGAAACTCATTAGCATCATTTTGCAATTGCTCTATGTACTCTTTAATTGTGCCTTCTAGTTTTCCTTTTTTAATAATTCGTTCCAGAATATTCCAATCACCATGAACATTACATTTAGGACACACAAAATTACCTGGAAAAATATGGTATTCAGTTGAAATATATTTTAATAACTACCTACGAAATATGTAATTGTTCTATATAAATTATAATATATGAGAATTTAAGACAGGTTAAGCAAGTCTCGAATGATGTGAAAACAAGTTTAGAAATACCACTTTTAGCTGACCTGTAGTTTTATTGACATACAACTTATTTTCGTTTTTTTTCTGGTCTTCAGGAGTTTGGCAGATTGTACACTTCGTTGTTAAAGCTGTAAACCCATCTTGAACTGCAAAACCCTTTTGCCGGAGCAACTTTCGAATATCACTTACGGTCACTTTAGGTATGTCGTTTAAGCCCAAGCTATGTATATATTTTACTATAACACATTTGTTGGGAATCACATTTTTTGTTACTAGTATTTTATTTAACCTATTAAGTCTTAAAATAAGATACATTTTAAAGCTTAAAGCATAATTATTTATAAAAATATAAATTGTAAACAAATATATAACCTCGAAACCTCATTGTTTGTTTTGATTTCACAATGGGTAAAGCTGTCAATGTCATTATTTTTTTTTTAATACCGTGGAATATGCCCAAGAAATAGCAGGTAAATCTTGTTATTTTTTTGTGTTTGCAATACTTCATTTGCCGGCTCGTAAGAGAACATAGGTAATATTTTAGATGTCGAAAACGCTAATACTTCGGCACGTATGGGTCGACCGACGAAATTCATTAAAGACACAAAATAAATCGCCGAGTGAGGGCTTGGTTAATAATAAATGACTCATTCGTATTGGGTAGGTAGACCAGCGTCCATACATTTGTTTTCAATAGGGCGATCCGTCTGAGTTTGCATTCATTTGTGTCATAATTAAGCCGTAAAAGATTACAGACATTTCAAACAATATGGTATATATCAATGTTTGGGTTAATATATAGAATCTGGTATAATTGATTAAATTAAAAGAAAATAAGTAGTAAATAAGAAACACAGTTTATAAATAATATCTTATTATTAAAAATAATTACATATTATATCGCTAATCTTAAAACCTATATATATTACCATCTATTAATTGTCCTAGATACAAATTATGTAAAATCTAAAAAATTACAAATTCCATTTTACCACATATTCAAATGATAACGAAATGTTAAGAACTTAAAACGTGACCGAATGACAAAAATATATTTGGATGTAAGCTAAAGACAATAATTTAATTAATCTAAAATAACTGACACCTTATAAATCTATTTAAAAACATCTACAAAATATTTTGAGTGTCTTTGATATTGTTAGTATTTATATTAAATGAACTAAATATTGAGGCTTGTCACATCAGGCTTAATACATGAAAACTTAATTTGTATTTGGAAATAATTGAAATGTAATTATCATATTTATATCTCAATATCTACAATGACGAATATTTACAAAAGGTAATCAGATCCTATCCCAGTAACAAAGTTCATTCGAAACAAGTCCACTGAATACTCTTCTACATTATAAGCCACGAAAGGAAATAAATATTGTAAACAATGCACTTCTTCAAACCACGCAGCACAAACAATAATAATTCTAAATTCAATCAACCCAAAGAAACAGTGTCAGTGTAGTCGTTTCGAAAACTAATAAGCAATTTCATTTGGTCAGATTATAATTTAGCGTATGACTCGTGGAATGTAAACCATTGGTTTAGCATCATTTTTAAGTAAATTTAACAGTTTTGCTATCCAAGTGGATGACAAGGCAACGAAACTGTTTTTTTCTATTTGATACAATGGTTTCCATTAATGTTTATGAATTTTTTTTCGTTTTGTGGTTCCTAGTAAACTAACTCTAGTAGTTTTAGTAGGGCTGCTGCGGGTACTGGTGTCGTTGCAAGTGCTGCACGAGCGGCCCCTGCTGCATGGCCAGCATCTGGCGCATGCGCTGCTGCTGCGCCAGCTGCGGGTACTGCCCGGCCTGCGCCGGCGCCATGGCGCGCGGGTACGCGCCGCCGCCGCCCATGCCGCCCATGGTCACGTTCGGCGCTTGCTGTACACACGAAATGACAAATGAAGCATTCTGTGAACCCTAAAATATTTGGGTTTTTTATTTACAAATAGACAAAGTAGATAAGTAGACTAGTTTCTAAGTACCTAATTACCTTACAGGTACTTTTAAATTATGCCACTATTATACATAACTTTTTGTTTCAAAGTATTTTACAAACATTAAGTATTTGTTCTGTCCCCCAAACTAGGCGAAGCCTGTCCTATATATTTAGCAATTTTTGCTGTCTGTTATATATGTATAACTATGTTTTTTATGTGGTTAGGCAAATGTTTGTTTATTTCTGTTTGTGGAAGATTAACGTCATTGTTCTTTTTTTTTTAAATTTATTATTATTATTAAATTGGATTTTAAACTATTTCATCATCCAACTTGCTGTACGTGTTACGACGACAAGGACCGTCAATAATGTCAATACATAGCAGGACTGGACTGTAAATAAAGCGCTTAAGTAATAGGATATTGTGTATATCATCGACAAAAATCTGTCGCATACCTGAATATACTGTGGTCTGGCGTTTTGTCTTTGTTGAGCTAAGTATGCTTCTTGACTAGTACGTCCGCCCATGATGTTCTAAAAATAATGATATTCATATTTTATTGTAGGGTATTTTCATGAAAAACGCCAACATAATATTATTTGTAAATTTTATTCACCTGTTGGAATGATTGCTGTCCCGGGAAACCGCCCATGGAATTTCCTCCTTGTGGCCCCATCGAACTGGACTGACTGTTCATGCCGCCCATGCCGCCGCCCTGCCCCATCTGACTCATCTGGCCCATCGCTTGACCCATTTGACCCATGCCCTGGCCCATTTGACCCATGCCCTGTCCCATTTGACCGGACTGGCCGACCCCTTGATTCATTTGGCCCACATTCTGTCCTATAGAGTTGACACCCTGGCTCATTGGATTTACTTGCTGTCCTATTTGACTCATTTGGTTACTCTGGCCCATACCCTGAAAAGCAAGAATTATTACAATATTTTCACAAATGAAGACATTAAAGCTTTTGTTTAGACGACGACGATGACAACGACGATGGCGTTGTATTGTATTATGTATATGAGATCACTTGTGGACATCTGACTTCATTTCTCTAAATAAGCAAAAAAAAAAACTTCTTGGTGAATTTATGTCACAAACTACTAAGCTAAGTAACTTTTCTCACCTGATTCATCATCTGCTGCTGCCCGCCCTGCATCATCTGCTGCCCATAACCATATCCCTGCTGCATGCCGCCGTACTGCCCGCCGAACATCTGTCCGCTCATGCCGCTCATCTGCCCACTCATCTGGCTGCCACCCATCTGCCCGCTGCTCATCTGGTTGCTGCCCATTTGGCCGCTGCTCATTTGGCTGGCGCTCATTTGGCCCGGACCCATCTGGACACCTCCCATTTGGGCCATTGGACCCATGCCGCCCATACCACCCATTGGATTCATTTGACTAGAACGAAAACAGTCCATATTAAGTTAGAAAGTATTCTTTTTAATAATTATAATATTATCTATGGACGCTTCCACACCACGGTAATCTGGTCCTGTACAAAGCATCCGAAGAACTTGTATCAAGGTACTAGGTAACGGAAATATATTTAATACTTTTACACTATACACACATTTAAGATTTATATTATACTATACATATATTCAATACACATCCAAGACCCAGGAACACAGGATATCTTTTGTACTTAAGCCGGGATTCAAACTCGCGACCTCCGGCTTAAGCGCCGACGCACTAACCACTGAGCCACAGAGGTCGTCAAAGTATATAATCGTCAAAGTAAATGATCTTGATTGAAGTTTTGATAGCGACGGACTCCGAAGTCCATTACAGATTTTTATATCACATTTATATTGTTAAGATAAGAGTATTTTATTATAGTTCGTGTACTCACTTGGCCTGCATCTGGCCCATCTGGTTCGGCTGCATCTGGCGCATGCCCTGCCGCGGGAACGCCTGCCCGCGCGGGTGCGGCGCGCCTGGGTAGCCGCCGCTCTAGTATAAAAAAATAAAATATATTATATTATACAGGGGAATTATATAAGTGAGCTGATACGCAAAACTATGAAAAGTACTTAATCTCGATATTAATAATTACGGGGCCTAAAATTAAAGTATTACATTATGATTTTCCTATTACTTGTTGCAGATATTGCAGCGTGCTTAGCCACGCGGTCGCAATTTACTTCAAAGTCGCCTGAATGTGTAGGCAGCCTTTATAATTATGTCAAATTGAATTCCCGTGATATTGTGGCTACAATACTAATACAAATTATCTTTACACCCTTTCTCAATCTTACGAATGCCTTGTTCGTACTAGGCTAGTATTTTGGTCGAGTTAAACGCGCCTGAATACGAAAAAATTTAGACAGGTTTACATTTTAGCTACTTAATTGCAAGCCACTAGACCAGGGGTTTGCAACCTTTTGAGTCGAAAGAGACAAAATTACAATTTACAAAATTTCTAAGTTTTTGAAGAGCCACAATATTTTTTCTTGCCAACAATAAATAGCACTAGCTATAAAGTTTTTTGACGAAAAACTAATCTATTTATTAATAAGAACTGGTAAACACGCCGAACTGTCTTGTGTCGGAAGCGCATTAAAACGTACATGTAAACATCAGATTCTTAACTAATTTACAGGTTAAACTTTAAACCCCGAAAGACTATGTACACTTGTGAAAATACAATAAAATCAACAGCTTAAAACAAAACGTCGCGTCGGTACAAAATAATATAGGGTTTATATTAAACGATAGCGAGTGCAGCGCTGGAAAAACTATCGTTATAATACGATTTTTTTTATTGCATCCGAATTCCGAGTTATACGTATAATTGAGGCGCGAGGCCGTAGGCGGTGGCCTACGTCGCCCACACCTAACGCCGCCTCTGGGTGCAGGGAAAAGCGAGTGCAGCAGCGGGAGAAGCTGAGAAATAGCAATGGTGCCTTATCGTCGATCATCGATTAAGAACGATTTTAAACGTTTTTTTTTATGTAAATAATATTTTCGTATAGTGCTAAAGACTAAGAACCGCATTTCCACATCCAAAGAGTGTGAACAATGTGGCTCGCGAGCCGCAGGCTGCCGACCCTTGCACTAGACTAAAATACTAACATAATACGAAATAGGCATTAAGGACAAAAGATAGTAAAATAATTCACCTGCATCTGGGTCATTTGCTGGAAGGGCCCGCGCTGTCGCAGCATGTTGCTGAGCGCCTGCTTCGACTGCGTGTTGGCGGGCGGCGCCACGCCGCGCGGATTCACACCTGAATATAATAATATTTATTGTCACTGCAATATCATTTCTACGATCAACCGTTGACAAAATGGTCATCACAAATGTGAGATCGTTAGAGAACATTCATAACGCCCTATACAAAAAATATATGACAAATGACGTCACTGGTCACAACCGCAGTTAAAAATGTATGGAGATTGATACAACATTGATTTTAATAACATAACTACTGGGTTTATTTATATGACGATCTCTGTGGCTCAGTGGTTCAGCGCGTTGGTGCTCAAGCCGGGGGTCGCGGGTTCGAATCCCGCCGAAGGAACAAAATAGTTTTTCTGTGTTCCTGGGTTATGGATGTGTATTAAATATGTGTATAATATAATAAAAATCTTAAATATATGTATAGTATTAAAGTATTAAATATACTTTCCGTTTTCTGGTACCTGTAACACAAGTTCTTCGGATACTTAGCACGGGACCCGATTGACGTGTTGTGAAGCGTTTATAGATATTATTATTATTATTATATTATTGTTAAAAGAGAAAATGGTACAAATAACATAAGGATTTGAACGGTAATTTTCATTTTTCAATTGTAGCAAAAAAAAAATCATCGGCTTTTTTAGTCCCGTAACTTTTTAATAACTAACCGACTGATTACTGTTTTTGCATTTTTTAAGACTTTTGCTGATTTAAAACAAGTGCATATGGGATACTACAAAAAATAGTTCATTTCAAATCTTATTGGGCGAAATGTTAGGCTAAAGAAGAACTGTGTAGTGTTTAAACTTCTTAGATAGGTTATGATAAGTAAATTTCTTACAACTGACATTTTATCGACTGGAATTATAAAATAGTAGTTGATGCCCGCGGCTTTGTGCGCACAAATACAGTATCCCACAGGAACACTGTACTTTTAATCCAGAGCATAAACTACTACCATACCAAATGTCATCACACTTAACACTCAGTAGTTTTTGCGTGAAAGAGTAACAAACATTCATCCATCCATCCGTCCTCACAATCTTTCACATTTATAATAGTAGTATGATAAGATGGTTGTTTACCTTGCTGGTAGTAGTTCTGTCCGGGCGGCGGGAACCACTGCTGCTGCTGCATGAACTGCGGCTGCTGTGCCGCCACGCCGCCCGCCGCGCCCAGCCCGTTCGTCTATACACAAACACATTACACGTTTTGCACAATCAATTACAGAAACTTTGGGTAAATGATTTACTGCCTATGTAAAGAAGTTTAGGCAGAAAAAAAACCTAGCATAAATGAGTCTACGGACCTGAAAAGGTTATTGACCTTTCAAAGTTGATTTCAATTGGTTGAATTTGAATTGATATTATTAAAAGTAAATATTTTGAAATGTCGAAATCAGTGTCAGACCAATGCAATGTTTATATATTTATTTAAAACATATTATTTTATTTTAAAAAAATCGCGTTTTACAATTATTTTGTATATCTAAACGTCTTACATAAGCACGAAATCGTGTGCTCAAAGTTTCTGTAATTGATTTTGCAAAGATTTATATTTAATGGGAGTAAATACTCTGATTTAAAATCTTAGATAGTAAAATTATATTTTTATGCACTTTACCTCTTTATTTCTTTGTTTTTGCTGACTGATTTTAAGAATCCGAATACGTAATTGAAAAAAGTAATTCACAATAAAAGAAGTCATATTTATGTATAGCTCTGGTGATTTCACCCGCCTATGTGTTCATCCAGGCTACAAACTATCTGTGTGCCAAAAATTTATTAAAATGCATTCAGCAGTTTTGGCGTGATTGACAATTAAACATACACACATACCACACAAACTTCACTTTTTCATATTAGGGTGTTATGTTGCTTTTAAAATTTTGTCGCGCTTTTTAATTAATGTTTTATCTGTACAATGTTTTGTAAAAAATACATTTTCCTCCACTTACCGGCGTAGTTGGTTTCGGTTTCTTTGCTATATTATTTTTCATCTTGCAAGACATCTTACGCCCTTTGCCGGAACCAGTAGGACTGGAATCCAGATCTCCGCTATCCTAAAAGAGGGATTCAAAATATTTTTTTATGATAAGCAAAATGTAATTCACTTCATTCACTCTAAAGAAACTTGATTATTTAAAAAACAGTTTTATTAGGATCTTGTAAATATTACTTCAAATACTTTTCCATTATCGTACTCGATTTTTTACCTGTTTACTGTCGTTGTTGTCCAAGTCCTCGGGCGGCAGCGGTAGCGGTTCTAGGTAATAACTTAACGGTTTCACCAAACTGTGTGTGTGATATTTCAGTAGCCTGTGAAATAATATATCGATGTACTGTATTTAATTTAAATTAATAAAAGATTAAAATTAATAGTTAACGTCTTTGTAGACGGCCGGTTTTTGTACGTTAATACTTTTACATGCGCGATAGAGTCCATACTTATCGTAATGAATTTTATGATTCTTTAGCTATTCAGTAGTGTATTAGATTTTTTGTTGCAGATGACATCAGACGATTATATGTATAACAGAAAACTTTAATCCCTGATTTTATTTTAGCATTTTTTTTTTGTTTGGATGACAAAAACGATAAGTCATTCAAAGGTGATGGACAAAAATGGACTAAATAACTTATATACCCGGCGTATTTCGAGGTTGCCATTTTGGTGACATCAAATACCATTCAAGATACTAACCATTTCATTGTTGTCGACTGTATTTTTATGTATGGATTTTTGACCAACTCTTTTAAAGTTTTGACAAATGGTTAGACCTACTTTTTTATATTTATTTATTGACACAAAAATTTACATCTTTTACAGTCATTACTCATTACATAATTCGCCAAACTGTGGAGCAGTTTGTTGGCGGTTGGAGTATTCTAAATAACATAATTACACTTTTATTTTAAACAATTTTTATTAAACAAAATAAAATATATAACAAAATAACAAATATTATTTCTAACATCGAAAGATATTCTTAAATAATTTTGTACTGACATTTTATACATCTCTTATACATCTCTTATACTTAGTTTCCATCTTTACTTCTTTATTGCCATTTATTAGAAAATAGTATATGTATATGTTATAGCATACTAGTATTTTCCAATAAATAACTTTTCAGCCTTTTCTTTAAAGTTGACAAATTTAATTTTATATTTCTTAAGAAATCTATTTTATCATATATTAATGTTGTCAAATATCGTCTAGTTCTGTTACTATAATAATTTTTAATATTTGGCATTACACATTTACCTTGTGTTACTTTTCTTGTATTATATTTACGCTCTATACTTTCTTTATATTTATTTATACTATACTGCTCTAGCTCTATAATGTAATCAACTTTTGCATGCACTAGTAGTATCTTATATACTTTAAATAATTCGTTGTAGTTATGTTTATATTTTACTTTTTGTTGGCGACTGGCTGGATAGCCATAAGTTATTATACGAATTTGCTTTTTACTGTTTATATTTTTTTGACGTTTATTTAAATGACATTGTTTTATACTTTTGCCTTGGTATTTGCTCTGAACTCAATACAGTTGCCATTATTTTAATTTCTTCTTTAATTTGTAGTAAATAGTTATCGTAGTTCCTCATTTTAGCATTTTTTAATATATTCTCATTCTCATTTTAGAATATATTCATTATTATACCTCACTCGCTTACATTTTTGTGCCTTTTTCGCCGTAGTTGTAGAACCATTTTAGTCCATCGTCACCGCAGTGCAGTATATTTTTTTTTTCTTTGTAGAATTATTTCAACCCATCCCACCGTTTTTTTCTTTCATCGTAGGCACATTAACTATCTCTACAATTTCCTTTATTGTTTGCGTATATTATATTGCTTCATTATGTTGACGCGTTCGAAAAGTAAGAAACCCATCGTAGAAGCCGCAACTGCTGTAACTGAGCGAACCCAGCGCAGTGACCATTCATCACGCGATGCTCGCTCGATTCACATTGTGTTCGAGAGTGACTCGGCATTGACGGCTGGGACAGTCGTACAGTCCGCAGTCACAGCGACTTTCGGCGCGTCGCCAGGGCCCGATTACGTCGACCATCCCAGCCGATGCCGAGCCGAGGAGGGCAATGCTCCTTTATCAAATAAAAATGTCTCAAACAGTCTTTGCAGTGGTCGAAAGAGAAAAGAGCGCACGATGTCCTCGCGCGCATCAGCAGCCGTCCACGCCGAGAGGATAGCCTTGCAGGCGGACTCCTTACGTCGTCGCCTGCAACGAGAGCGCGAGCTCGCTCAACTGGAAGCTGAGGTCGAGCAAATAGAGCTAGCTACAAGCAAAACTTCAACCTCATTGGACACCAAAGATGAGTCCTGTAGCTCACATATAAGTAGTTTACGTCACCGTCAACGTACCGAGTCGTGGGTACGTGAACATTACATGGCAATGGCAGGTAACAGGCCAGGTGGAGCCCCGGCTGTGACCTTGGAGAATACCCAAGGTCCACCCGTACAGTCAGTTGTTCCCGCCTACGAGGCCCCGTTATCACCTGCTACCGTCAGCTAACTCGTCACCCACACAGATCACGGGTACCATGAACGACACTGTGACGGCTAATAAAGGACTACCGCTCGCCGACCCCTCAGTTAACCCCATAACCCAGCTCGCCCACGCCATCACTGCCCTTGCTGACCGCCCCAAATAAGAAAATACAAATTATTAATTGTACTCGCCAGAGCTCTTTCGCTCTATCCTTATGAAATTAAGCGAATATACTAGAGCACGTTTCATGGACTTTGCCGCCGCCCATATGCCTGCGGCTCCAAGTACCTACGTCAAAATTAGAGACGTTGTCATAGTTTCTTTTAACAGAGGTGGACAAACACCTCAAATACAACTTTGTTTCCGATGTTACTAGACTAGACCGCCCGCTCATACACACAAAACTATTTTCAAAAGAGAATCAGTGAACGCCACGACGTCCGGCAATTCCGTACCTACTCGCGCTTACTGCAAGAAAGGACAACACCTCATAAGGATGTGCCAACCGTTCCTGTCTCTATCCGTCGATGACTCAAAAGCATGTTACCGCTGTCTTAAGACGTATCCACACTCGTGAAATAACTGTCGCTCCAAACGTTGTGGAGTCGACGGATGTTTGAGAAGGCACCACACGCTTCTTAACGGGCCAACTAATATCACATTACGCGCACCGGCCGACGTCAAATGTACGAACACTAGCGCCACCACGAACAAACGTAGCGAAATCGAGGCGCCCATACAGATATCAAATACTGACCTTCCACACATTTTAGAAGCTCCGCAGGACACGAACCGCTCGCGTGGTATTCTGAAGGTACTCCCGGTTGTGATCGAAGGCCCCGATGGCAAGTATGAGACGACAGCGCTACTGGACTAGGGCAGTACAGCGACTCTAATTGACGGAGAGGTAGCGGCTCGCATCGGTGCCACGCCCGTCCGTCAAGAGCGTGTTAGGATAGAAGGCGTCGGTGATATGTCAAAATCTGTATATGTGAGTTACGTAAATTTTTATATTCGCGGACGTAACCGTATCGGACAGCCATCTAATAGGGCACGCAAGAGCTATAAAGCCCCTTAGTCTACGTGTCTCCAACGACAAGATAAACTTACACAACGAACCCCTACCGTACTCATTGGCGCTTCTGATTGGCATCTGTCAATTAGTCTCGAGGTACGAGCGGATCCAAAAACGAACCCGTTGCCTCGAAGACCCTCATAGGGTGGGTACTTCACGGTATCTTATCGAACTCGTCTAGGCCAATACAATTCGTAAACCATCTTTGTGTCAACCAACATGGTGACTTAGATGCTGTGTTAAAAAGCCAATATGATATCGATTCTATAGGTATTACGAAAAGCTTACCACGGCAGAACGTCGACGATACGTGTGCGGTGTAAATCATCGATACTTCAGCCCGTCGACTGGCAGATGGTAGGTTTGAAGTCTCCTTACCTTGGAAGGAGCACTTACCGAATATCATACCTGATAGTTATCCGCAAGCGTTGTCTCGCCTTAAGGCACTTGAAAGGCAAATGTCAAAGGACCCTAACTTCGAAATGGCTTTTAAACGATTTGTCGAGGACATTCTGTCCAAAGGCTATGCCGAGGAATGTGAGCCTACAAGGCTCGGACCTCTTACAATCCTTGATCGATATACTCTTCCGATTTAGAGAAGGGCCCGTGGCTCCGGATGCCGATATTAGGGAGATGTTCCCTCAGGTCAAAATTGCACCCAAAGACAGGGACGCTCAGCGTTTTCTTTGGCGTTCTAACGGGGTGATCCGCGAGTACCGTATGTCGTCTATGATCTTCGGCGCGGTGTGTAGCCCCTTTGTAGCACTCCATCCAATGCTAAAGTTAGTAGGTTAACTTGAATTAACCTACCCTAAAGACTGCAGCGCCATCCTAGATTATAAGGACGATTACCTAGGTAGCCACTTCAGCATCACCGACGCAGCACGAATAGCCTCAGAGATAGTCACGGTTCACAAAATTGCCAATTCAAAATGCGATCCTGGACCTCTAATGTGCCGGAAGCACTATCTCAAATACCCAAAGAACTTCACAGCGACTTTGCCGACGTTTACTTACCCTCTAATAAGGAAGTAGGAGTCCTTGACATTAAGTGGAATCCCGCCCAGGATACTCTCACCTTTCGCTCAACCATCGACTTACCCGACGAGCCTACAACCAAACGAATAGTTCTCTCGAATGTGATGAAACTTTACGACCCTTTAGGTCTCCTTATTCCTGTCACGATTTGGGGCCGTATCCTAATACAGAAAATTTTGGCGCGTGGGTGTTTGTTGGGATACGCCATTACCAGGTATGTATGTCGACGAATATAGATTATAGGTTCAACACTTAAAGGAGGCCTCCTCGGTTAAAATAGGTGGCGAACAAGCATATGCTTGCGTCGCCTATTGACGCATCACATACACAAATAACGCGGTCGAAGCGCGAGTGGCACCGTTAAAACCGTTATCTATACCGCGTTTAGAACTACAAGCAGGGTTATTAGCATCACGTTTTTCAAACACTATCACGAAAGCACGTCGTTTTAAACCGTCGCGAACTATATTTTGGACAGACTCCACTACGGTTTTGAAGTGGATTAGGAGTGACGCGCGTAATTTTAAACCTTTTGTAGCCCACCGGTTGGGAGATATAGCAGAGCTCTCCAATCCATCCGATTGGCGATGGCTCCCTACCTCTCTCGACGTAGCCGACGACGCTACGCTACCATCTAAAAATTTGCTATTACAGTTATGTTTTATATTCTTAATTTCTGTTGTAAATGTTTCTGAGAATTTGTTACATATATTATTCATTGTATTAATCTGCCCTAAATATTTAATAATAATATCATCCAAGCTCTTTTTAGAATTGCCTATCCATTTATTTATGTTACACCAAATTTTTCTAAAATCTTTATTACACTTTTCTATCTCTTTTTGTCTGTAATTATTTTTAGCAATATCAATTAATTTATTAACTTTTTATTATTAACTAAATACTTATAATAAATTGTTTAGCCATAACAAACAGGCAGTCCTACCTATGAGCGTTCTCGTACGTGAGGGGTTTCCTCTCGATCTTGGTGGCGGCGAACCACGCCCAGGACAGCGGCGCGGGGTTCCGCCCACCCTCCACCAGCTCCCAGCTCGATACGCGCTGCTTCTCCGTCAGACGCAGGCCCTGGGTTATACGTAGACAATGTAAAAATTTTAGGTTTCGGAGCTAAGCGTTCGATGGAGGGATTTTAACAAATATCTATAGTGTGGGTCACCAATAGATATTAAAAAATGTACACAAACATAGGGTTAGGTTAGGGTTAGGGTAGGGAGTGGTTCACAATATTTTGTTCAAATAGAAAAAAAAACAACTTACTTTAGTTGTTCGATAGCTTGTATATTAAAACTGTCAGATTTACTTTAAAATACGTGACTCTGTTTTTTTAAATTTATGAAATAAGAAAAGAAATTTTTACAATTCATATGACAGATGCTACATTTTAATCTGAGCATGGTTATTACCTAGTTACGTGTGTTACATTGGCTGTGTTTGGCGGAAAAAAGCGCTTGACAACGCTTGCTAGCGCTGAAAAAAAAAAATACAGTTGTCGGCAAGGACACATTCACTAACTTCAATAACGCTGACACTTGGCTGACACAATTCGCAATTTTGCTTTTTACCGCTTAGCGATCGCCATTTTGCTTAAGTGCGCATCCGAGCGCTTTTTTCCAAATACATCCATTGAGTTGATAGACAATGTCAAAAAAGTTCAGATCAGAGCTAAAAGTGTTCAATGCCGGAATTTTGTTAGAAATCAGTTACCTGTTTCTTGTCGCTGTCGAATTCTGTGATCTTGTTCCCTTTTTGGTCCACAATACACCCGAGCGGCTCGCAGGCGATTACCTGTGCCAAAGAAAAAAAACAATTCACTTTTACACTCTTATTTAGAAGGCAATAATAGTAAGAAACATGACGTGTACCTTAATAAGATAATTTTAAAAAATAATAGAAAAAAGAAAATTTGTACACCTAGCGCCATTTGTGTATTGAGCTGTATTTAGACAGTTAAGTTGTTATGTAAGAAGCATACGTAGTTTCCGACAGATGATGTTATATCCAAAATCGTGTTAAACTCGTATCGTAAATTTCGCTCTCAATGTCGCTAAAGTTGTTTCACTTAAAAAATATATTATGCAGAACCAACAACGTTCATTTCCCAAATCATAAATATTTTCTGTAATAGAATAAAACGAAAAAAAAAAAAAAAAACTATAGCCGAAAAAAAAAAATTGATCTCTCAGTATTGTAACATTTAAAAATATGTCGTAAACAAGTAAGACAATCAAAATTAGTAAGTAGCATTTATATTTATAGCTTATTTTCAAAGTTATTTACCTCGATAATAGTGTTCTTGGACAGCGGCAGCAGCTGCCGCACGGATTGCACGCTCGGGCCGTGCCGATCTCCTATCTCTTTCTTCAGTTTCTTCATCAGATTCTGATAGTGTTTGCGATTGTTGTCGTCGCCGCCCTCGGCTAGCGTCGAATGTATCAGAGTGGCAAGCATGTCGATCAAAGTCGTGTACAAGTTGCTGTGACACAGACTATAATAAATTTATTGTAGACACGCAGACCTTGGACCCGTCTACGCAGCGAGTCGTCGAGCGCATTTTTGACAGTTTCTCTCGGGCGATAATTCCAAGCTCAAATGATTTTTATCTCAACTATTATTATACTGGCTTCATGATAGAACTCTCAGAAGTATTTTACAAGTTATGGCTCTAGAGTAGTCTAGAGGAATTTGGTAGTAATAATCTGTTGCTGCCTCGCAGACAATATGCATGAATGAATGTTACGTGTGAATTGTGACACCTCGACTCGCTGTGTAGATTATTGAAACACACACCATGGAATAGATTTGTGGTTAGAAGCGTTATCGCGTGATTTCTGACTAAGAGTGGACAAACTGGTATTTTCCAAAATTATTTTCTTATTTTTTCTAAATTTGTCTACCAATTCGACCACTCCCGTATATTTTATGGCCACACCAATATATGGTATATGGTAAATGAAGCTGAGAATGACCCTTTTGGTGTATATGGGTTTTACCTATGTCTTATCACGTCACCTTAAAGTATCATTTTCTTTAGACTGGACTAGGATACAACTACTGCCTAAGCTTGGCTTAAGCGATAAAGAGTCTGATTTAACAAGATACATTAATTAGTAACACTGAATCTTTAAGGTATTTTCAACCTATCACATACTAAACAGCCAGTGTATTTATTAAACGATATGGAGAACTGAACTTGTATCATATTTTTGATAAATAGCGTACCAAATATTCATCTGCGTTTTGAATTTATATAGCATACTTAGCTTTCACTATATTTCCTGTCATTCGGCGTACCAAACATCCATTTTTCCGACATACACGACTTTAACGTACCTATTATTATACGCATCGATGACCTGATGAGCCAGCAACTGAGTCAACAGCACAGCCCAGTCCGACGTGAGTTGGTATGAGCGGCGTATGGCGTCGAACATGCCGCCCGCCAGCGAGAACCGCAGGCGGAGCGCGCACGGCGCCGCCTCCTCCGCCCACTCTGCCCCGCCCCCGCGCTCGCCCTCCCGCGCGTGGGTCAGGTAGTGCTGTAGTTGCGCGTGGACGGAGCTGAGTAGGCTTTCCTAAAATATAGTGAGGTTTAACAAATGTTTGAAGTCCTTTTTAAGAAGAATCCTTATGATTTTTGCTGCTTTATGGCGGATGTTACACGCTTCATATTTTATCGACGATATTCACAGAGAACTTTACCTAAGATACGAATTCTAAAAATCCAAATATCCTTGATCTGTGTCAAGTATGGTATTTATAAAATACCATGTAAGTACCGTCCATAAATGATAAATATCGAGCGTGTAGCATTCGCCTATACTAGTTATATGTATCAATTGTACATTTGATTTGTACATAAGTTAAGACACCTCCTCTAATGTAAACGGCAAAAATAATTCATTTATATAAAAATAAATAAATATTATAATAAATAAATAAGTAATCATCCACATAAATACTATCTGTAACTAAGGTTTTATTATTGAATTTAATTTACATAATAGCTGTTATACTACAAGCAGTTAGATGCTATATTTACCTTCTGGTCATCCTGGTTACGTAGACACGTGAGCACCAGCGACAGTAGCGGCTCGTTGGCGAGCCTCACCGCAGCGCCGCACGAGCAGCCGCTCGGCGCACTCATGCCGCGCTTGCCGCCCGCGCCGCCGCCAACCGACCTGTATATAACGCGTGAGTGAGATAGGAATATAATTATCTCTATTATTAGTAAGACAGGAATGTAATTGTCTCTAAAATAAGACTGTATGCAACGTGTGAGTGAGACAGCATGACCTACACTAAATATAATTACGAGATGTACGAGATGGAGAGAGATAATTATATACTTCTTAGGTAAAATTAGGTAAAAGATAAGTTTATAATACAGTAAGGATCTTCTACTTAGGTAAGAGGCGACAAATATAAGTAAGTCTCTAAAATCAATGTGCGAGAGATTTACCCACGCAACTGAGTAAGACAGGAATGTAATAGGGAATATGCACGTGACACCAAAATGGATAAAATATTTTTATTTGTAATATTTATCCTTAAAAAAACATACCTGTATAAATGTTTTTGACGTGATAACGTCTTATAATTTGATGGAGCCAGCTGCACGCACGAAAAAACATGACTCAGACCGTTACCACCGAATTTGCCGTTACCTCAGCTGGCCGCATCTTAGGTATGTGAGCGGTGGGACGGAGAGGCGGGGGCGCTTGATGTTATTACTCAGTTCGGCGCCGGACTTCGCGGCGGCAACACGCCTACCTAAGGCGCGGCCAATTAGTTCCGCGCGCACTATAAACATGACGTTGTCACGTTCAACTATCGTCAGTAAACCGACTGTACAGACAACCGATTTTTTATTTAATATTAATATTGGAATTTTATCATCAGTGTTTTTTTTTAAATCCCGCGCAAATGAATACTGGCGGAATGAAACGTGTCGTCATCGTACAGACGAACGTGTATCAACTTTCAAAACTCTTTATTTTATATTTAAGGCGGAAGGTATTAAGCCATTGCCAGTGTCAACTTTCATTGTGTCAAGTGAAACAGAATTTTCGTATAAGGCTGGGACTATATTATGATCAGGAATCCGGAAGGCCGAAGAAAATTCTGAGCATTGGAAAGAGAACTCTGCGCTAATACAATAGAGTTGAAAATTGCGCTAATACAATAGAGTTGAAAATCGAACACATGAGTGTTGAGACAAATGGCAATGTCATATATGACAGCTCGACACTCGTAATAAATATGTTTACGAACTTTTCGTTAACTAGGTTGTTTTTTTTGTCGAGGTTTGTAAATAAAACAAGTATGCGTAGGGAATCTATTTCGATGTACTGACTGATCTTCACAACAGTATAAAGTGCTCAAACAAGATACACTGACTCTTCTCATCGCCATGCACCACTTTTTGTTACATACTTGCACATTTCGGCATACGAAAATAAACTTTGTCAGGTGCAGTTTTTCTGTTTTTTTCGCACATAGGGACGACACAATATTTATAACATAAGTAGGTTGCTGTGTGCTTTTCCATGGTAATAAGTTATAAATAAGTGTTTGACTGTATGTCAAAGTCAAACAATGATTTTAACTGTCAACTGTCTATTTTAGGTGCGATGACGTTTTGACGTCATGACACACAACTCAAGCGCGCAAAAATAGCGTTTTTAAATAGCCCAAAAATTATTGTGATTTTAAAACATTTTTTCCAGCCTAATGGATGAATTATATATATATTTGGTAATGTTAAGGTTAAAAAAAAATATATGCATATTCCATATTGTCTCTAAAATCAGACTGTGTGCAACGTGTGAGTGAGATAACATGATAAGCACTAAGCATACGTGTACGAGAACGTAAACAAACTGTCGAATACGTGTCGATTTTTTATATATCGCATTTTTCATGTACATACCCCTTGTAGCTCGGACTCTGATGGCTTTTGCAGTCGCGGTGGGAGCCGCCGCCGCCGCTGTTGTTCGAACAGCCGCCATTACAACCCGCACCCCAACCATTTTCTAAAATCTACAAACAAAACGATTCAAATTATAGCATCAATAAAATCTAGTCGTAAGCACCTAAACAACTTGTATCGAGAGATTTTTTTTCACAATACATAATATTACTAATGCACATAATCTAGAAAGATTGCTTCTATTCACTGGCGAGAATAGTTCGACCGTTTTATTAAAATAACTATCAAGAACCCACCTGCCCCGCATGCTTGAGTACGCGGCCCTGCACGGCGGGCGGCAGCTTGGTCACCAGCGGCGCCACCAGCCACACCGACTCCGACCACTTACTCGTGCTCACCACGCCGCGCTCCGTTCCCATGCTACAAATTAATATAACGTTACTATCGTTGGAGCGCCACGCTGCGGAACACATGACCTCAAAATGGCGGTACCTAATTCTCTATTACCTGCGTCACAGTCCTCACTTAGCGTAGTAAAATCTTTATTTGATCGTATGGAACACTCACCGGTCGCGGTCCGGCGGCGGTGGCGCGGGCTGCTGGAACACGTTGATGACGGCGCGCGCGACCATGTCCAGCCACGGGCTCAGCTCCGCCGAGCCGGCCGGGTACTGCAGGAACATCAGCTGCAGGTCCATCCACGACATGCGCAGCGACCACTGCTCTAAGTTCTGGAAACATACGACTGTGAGAACCCGGAATGACGTAATTAAGATTATTCATTTGTTCGCCAAACTGGTTGACCCGCCTGTACAATCCATTATTAGGCCGGAGAAAATTCAGTGCACTGAAAATAGAACTCTGCGTTAGTACAAAAGAGTTGAAAAGCGAACACACATGTCAAATTTTCTATTTCTCATCTATATAAATGATCTACCTTATCTAGTTAATGATAAGCATGAGATAGCACTTTTTGCTGATGATACTTCACTAATTTTTAATGTGAAGCGACGACAATCTAACAATGACGAGGTAAATAGTGCTCTCTCAAAAATAGTACATTGGTTTAATGCTAATAATTTACTCTTGAATTCTAATAAAACAAAATGTTTAAAGTTCAGCTTGCCAAATGTTACGCAGGCACAAACCAATATACTATTAAATAATGAGAAAATGAAATTAGTAGACACCACTGTTTTTCTAGGTATAACCCGTATAACATTAGATAGTAAGTTACAGTGGGGACCACATATTGCTAAATTGGCAGATAAGCTGAGTTCTGCAGCATACGCTGTTAAAAAAATTAGAGAAATTACCGACATAGAGACCGCGCGATTAGTTTACTTTAGCTATTTTCATAGCATAATGTCGTACGGCATCCTCTTGTGGGGAAACGCTGCGGACATTAATACAATATTTGTGCTGCAGAAACGTGCTATACGTTCTATTTATAAGATGTCGACTTTTGAATCTCTAAGGGAAAAGTTTAAAGAAATAAAAGTTCTGACCGTCGCATCTCAATACATTTTGGAAAATGTGTTATACGTAAGAAAGAATCTAAACAACTTCAAAAAGAAATGTGATAATCATTGTGTAAACACTAGAAATAAGAACAAGTTAGATATGCCAGTGTTCAGACTAAGCAAAGTTAGTAAATCCTTTAAAGGCCAATGTATACGCTTATACAATATAATCCCAGAAAAGGTTCAAAACCTTCCCATTAATAAGTTTAAAAAAGTAGTTAAAGAACGTTTGTGTGCCAAAGCGTATTATAAAATTAATGACTTCATTCAAGACGGCACACCTTGGGAATAAGGTGGCTCCTTATCTTATGTTATTATTTGTTACATAGACATAAGCAAACATTGTAATAATTTTGATTTTAAAAGAATAATTTTCCATCTTTTTGGTAAAAGATGGTCCCAGACGAGTTTCTTGCCGGCTCTTCTCGCTGGGTTAGTTCCCGAACCGGTGGTAGGCATCACGTAGTAACGACGTTCAAAAAGAGTATTTAAAAATACCAATTTTGAATAAAAAATTTTTGATTTTGATTTTGAAATCAATTGCCAGTCAAATGTAAATGTGAAAAATGACAGCTCGATACTAGAAACTCCTATTTTCAGCGCTATTATAGTAGCACAGAGTTCTATTTTCAATGCTCTGAATTTAACCCGGCCTTCGGATTCCGAACATTATAGTCCCAGCATTAAAGTACACTCGATATATTGTACTTATAATGGAATTTAGACATTTAAAATATATTTACCTCTAAGAGCCGTGTAATCATAGTCTTCTGGTCCAGGTCGGGGTGAGTGTGACTGGCCGAGTCCGGGTAGCATATCATATGCAACAATCTGTAAATAATAGTTGACCTGTAATATAGACTGTATGGCTAGCCTCCTACAGGATTAGTTAATTTATCAATTATTATCCTTCAAACACAATTTTAAATTCGAACCAGAGCTGCATTGGCATTCAATACCGTTATTAACGTTACACAAATAGGGAACTGTGGCGTCCAGACCTATTACCATTATCATATAATATAATATATATTAATACGTGAGGCAAAAACTTTAGTTAGAGTTTTACGAGAATTGTGCCAGCGGAGAGTGAAGAATCAAATTTGGTACAGTTAAAGTTTATGTAGAGGAAGGTGTGCAGAAAGCATTTTTTTTAAATAATCCTAATAATAAAGTAACACACACTACCTCTCTCACACTACCATGCCTTTAAATAATAACAGTAGGTGTCGGTTTAACACAATTGTCAATCTTTATTTCACATTTCATACATAACATTTTCATATTTTTAATGTTTACCTGAGAATCCTAAGAAGTTACAACTTAGAAATTTTAATATGAATTATGGTCGAATTTCGACCACTAGCCAACTTTTAGTATATTATTTACCTTTGAGCCTGCCTCGGAGACAGCGCCGAGTCCAACAACATATCCGGCTGGTACAGCTCCTCGGGGTTCTGCAGACATTTCTGCAGCACCCACTCCTCGGAGCAGATCTCCGCGGCCACCCGCCGCGCCAGTGAGGACAAGGATTGGTGCGATGAGTCCAGCAGGGTCGAGCCGACCCCGCCGCTACCCCTACAAGTTATATATTTATGACCAAAGGCCCACAGTTTATTCAATGGCTGGATGAATCGCAGACATTTTGTTAAAGGACTGGATAAAATGTCCAAAGGTATGAAACATTGACGTAGATAATAAATATATGGATAGGTTGAAAGCACCACTGTACTGTTTTTAAAATTTAATGCTTTGACTTTAATTAAATTGTTTGAGTGGATTGAAATTAACTTATAAAACGTAAAGTTTTGGACTATAATAGGTAGTTCATTGGATTGCCTTCGAATTTTTTGGTTTCATCTTAAAATTTTGAATAGATTAAGTCTTCGTTGTAAAGCCGATGGTTTTAGATCACCCAGTCAAATCAAACGTTGTAAGTACTTACAATAAAAAAAAAAACAAATAATTCATATTAAAATTAGCACACCAAACACATATTATTGACAACTGATATTGGTAATTCCCTTACATGTGAAACATTTACATTCTTGTCAAAATTGATTGTCTCAGGGGGCATGAAATAACTCATGTCTGATTAAATTAATAAACAGCTCGTTTTTAGACTAAGCTGGTACATAAAAATATATTAAGGACCCTCGTTCACTTAAGACCGCCACGGCAAACGTAGGTATAGCAGATTCCTTAATATTATAACTGCCATACATTTTACTGCCGGCGCAACATCTAAGTGAGCGAAGATCCTAAGGATATACATCGTTCATATACAATTTAATCTATACGTAAACATAGAGACTATACGCTACTAATTCAAATGTCACTTATTTACCGTAAATAAAGAAATACAACGACATATTGATTTGGTTTTATATTTTTGTTCACGGTTAGATTACATTGGTTCTGAACTGAGTATTATTTAAAATCATGAAATAAATATATTTTGTACATTAACCCTCTTACTAATAAATAAATTTACAAAATGAATAAGCCATACAATGTTTTGTCCTTGTCTGTCGAGCTGCTTTTCTAACGTATCAGACGAGGACAAAACATTGTATAAGCTAATCCGTTGTGTAATTATTTTTTTAGTAATGAGGTAACTTTATACATCAGACACAAGAATATTACAAATATTAAAACAACACAACCATATAGACCCTTTTAATAAAATAATATAAAAGGTGATGAAAAACAAAGTGGGAAACAGTTAGCATTGGTGATGTTTAATATAGTCCTGTAGCCGGAAATGTATCGTTTAATTAGTAAACATAACATTATGGTTTATAGATATTTTTTACGCAACGTCTAATTTAAATATCTATACCAAGTTTGTATTAGGCAAATTATAAAGTAGAAGTCATTGATGAACCAGTGTGCAGATTACCCCGAAAAGCTAGTCTTAAGCTTGGTAGACTTAGCACTTTTAGTAGCAAGTACTACATTATTCTTTTTTATTATATCACGCTAGATTTCTTTAAAATTTGAAAACAAGTGAAATTTTTCAAACACCTGAATGAAGTTCGGCTAAACGAACTCTGTTAATGTGAATTTGTTCTTTTGCTAAACTATACATTTTACCTCAGCGGGCCGTTTACAAATGTGAAAGCAGGATATTGAAATGATATAATATGTACAACGAAAATATTCTAGAAAGTTCCCTCGTCATATAGGGCGGGTACTATACAAGGAAGACAATGTGTTGGAATGGTCGAAAATGTATTTGAAAATTAGTCACCAGATTATGTACAACATGAATCCAAGCTCTTGAATGCATTTTTCGCAATTAGTGACAAGTTATTAGAACGTCAGTACATGAATGGCCTACTTTTTTATTTTTTTTAATGGTTAAATTTTGGGTTAAGTCACTTTTGCACTGACGTCAACGAACAGCGGGCGTAGCATGACCACCCCATAAATGGGTCTATTATAAGAAAAATATACAAAATGACAGATTGTAGAATCATTAATACCGTTTGTATCAAAATAGTTCTTATTGTAATGTATGAAGTTCGAAACATCGTCGTCAAAAGAGGACAACATTTCTTTTTTTCCCATCGACGATTCTCAATAAGCTAAGCACGACAGCCATTTATTATTTACTTTGATTTGAGCTACGAGTAGAAACGTTTCTTCTTAGTAAAATATGTCAAATACATAGTCTACATCGTGTTGGTTCAAAAATAAATTGTATCCATTATGCGGGGCTATTCACAAGTCTCGTTCTACTCGGATTCGATAACTTTCCCGTACGGAGATTGGTATGCCCTACTAAACGCGGCAAGCGGTTATTAGTTGCTGCGCGGTAAAGTTATCGAATCCGGGAATCAACGGGAATCGTGAAAAGCCCCGGTAAAAACTTGAAATTTGTTCGTTTCTGTCAAAAGAAGACAATTAAATATGTCTATCAAGAAATGTTGACATCTCTTGACGACGATGCTACGAAATTGCTACCTTGGCTAGAGAAATATTTTGCTACGAACTATATCTCTCTATTCTTCGATAGAAAACGCTCGTTTCTTGCGGTGGTGATGCCACGCCTGCAGAACAGAGGGTGGTGAGATGACAAACACATCGGTGATTCTATGGAGGTATGTGGATGTGCATAACTCATAAAATCAAAATAACAAACCTAGGAGTTCTATGGCCCCCACTCTCAGTATCTACCATCCTAAGGATAAAACATAATATTTTATAAATAGAATTTGATTTAGGTATGTATGTCAAATAAAAGTTCAATCTAAATTAGAATATTTCTGTTTTTTTATAGATACTTTGCATACGCTGTACATGCTGCAGTCGCTCAAAAGTAGATTTTAAGCAACATTTAGTATGATCACTTACTTAGATCAGCCATCATTTTGAAGTCAAATAACCATTGGCCTTTTTTTTGATAATATACCTAATATATGTATATCTAGGCACTTATAAAACTGCACAGTATAATGTAAGGTAACAACTTACGTCATCAGATCTAGCTGTGAGTCGCTGGGCGCGGTGTCGCTGGTGCCCAATATGTGAGATAGTTCGCTCGACTTCTTTCCCATAGGCTTGCCTCCGTCGCGGGCCGTTAGTTCACCAATTACTGTAAAATATTCGAGATTAAGCGTATGAAATACTCATTAATTAAAATTCCACAAAAGTAGTTGTGACGTCACGGCGTAAGGGCGAAATAATGTTGCGGTTTATAATAATGGTTATTGTTTATTAACGAGAATAGAGATAAGGTGAACAATGTACGAGACAATGCGTCTTGCGTCGTCAACACAATATAGCTCAAGATTAGTGCTAATGATGCATCTTAGTCTGATAAGTGAAGTCACGTTTTAATGTCTTTTGGGAATCGTCGTTGAGTCTCATACATCGATTGTCAATTCTATAAAAAAAATAAGATTGGAGAGGGTTTTTAAGAATTTATTTACTCTGTGTATCTATCACTTTCTTTATGTAGTATTAAAGTACTTGCTGCCGTTGCGCCACCAGTTTATCAGCTCCGTCATAACGACCACAACAACGTATACTTTATCGTGCAAGAGCTATCTCGAGGAGGACCAACTCCATCATATCAACCCTCCATACGAGTGATCCGAGGAGAAACTCACTGAGCATGGCCTTGAGGGTGGCCAGCACGGCGCCGATGCCGATGTTCTTGTGCGCGGCGGTCAGCAGGTGGCGGTCGCACGACAGCCGCACGCCCGCGCACGCGCCGCCCGGCCCCGGCGACGTCGACACGCTGTACAGGCCTGCATACGTTTTTATTAATATGACCTTTATTAGAAACAGTGTACAGTAAAAAGTGATACAAAATTGTAGTGTCAGCACAGGAGAAAGCGGGATGGCAAATAGATTCCATATTCACTGATCGAGGCTGACTATATTATGATCCGGAAACCGGAAATTTCAGAGCGCTGAAAATAGAACTCTGCGCTAATACAATAGAGTTGAAAATAGAAGTGTCGACTGTCAAGCTGTCATATATTCATATATATGACGTTTGACTCGACACTTGTGTGTTCGATTTTCAACTCTATTGTACTAGCGCAGCGCGCTCTGTTGTATTTTCAATGTTCTAAATTTTCCCCGGCCTACCGGATTCCGGACAATATAATCTTATAGCCTTAGGGGAGATTATTAATTGTGTATGAGGTTGCGTTGCAGCTTTGCTTTTTATAAGCTCAGAAAAAAACGTCGTAATGATGGGTGGGTCTTTGTGGTTAAAATACCTGGTTGCGGTGTGTCAACAGTCTTAAACAGGCGCAACAGAAGATGACAGGAGAGCCGCGCGCCGGCCTCGGGCGAGGGCGCGTTGGGCGTCGCGACGCCCCTGCCCGCCTTCACCAGCGACGGCAGCGCCGCGTGACGTACGAAGTCCTCCAGCGAGAAGCAGTGCCGGGCTGTGCATAGATAATAATATAACGTAGTCTAAGGCCCGTATTAATAAACCGTTCTCAAACTCGTTCTCAAGACCTTTCTTGGCTGAGACAGTCTCAAGTATCGATTAGCTTCTCAAGATGGTCTTTAATTCATAGTATGATCTCAAGACCGTCTCAGTTGATAACGTTATTGAGATCACTTACTCAACTTTTAAGCGTCATCTACACGACAAAGAACGAATAAAATAACGTTTCGTTTACACTTCTACAAAGAACGGATTTAAAAATCTAATATTTAATAATATAAATACCAAAAAATGTTTAGTCTGCATTTTTATATTGAAAAAAAAACTGATTTTTATTAATTTTCACGTAGATATTAGTATTTATTCTTGTCTAGCATATTATTATCCATATTTTTTTAACAACTACGTAAAACGGAATGCGGATCATTTCCATTTGAAAAAAGTTCTTCTTCTTCTTATTCTTTAAAGTGGCTCTTTAGTGATTCGCCAATGTGTTGTGTTGACGAAAACTCTGCCTTATGAGTGGGTTTTATGAATAAACAAGGGCACGGTGTACAGGAGTACAGGAGTCTCAAACCTAGACCAAACACAAACATTTAGGGTCAGTACCACAATTTTCTTTTGTTAATAGGTATGTACATAAAGTTTCAGTAAAAGGAGTATTTACAAAACACAGAACAGATTTAAGGTTGATAGGGCGAGGAATCGTAGGAGGGAGAGGATCATATAATGTTGATTGTTTTTTGGGCAGCGAAAAAAAAGTTCTGCTGTCAAGTGTCAAATCAAGTCACTTTTGTTTTGACTTTTATCTTTGGTACTGAGTGCTATTAATATAAATCAAATAGGTAATTCGTTTAATGTAAATAAATAAATAAAATCGAAAATATTTCTATAAATACTCGACACTGGCAGAATGGTGCAAAACCCCAAATCCAACCGCGATTGCCAAAAAAAAAGAAGAAGAATATGTATCAACAAGCGTCTTTTTTTATAACTTTATGTTGTGTTGAAATTCTGAGTTTATTTAATCATAAGTATTTAGATTTTAATTTTACACAACTAAAAACACAACAAATAATATTGTACTGTATCCCAAGCCGTACTCAAGTCAATGTTTGACTGTACCCACGAAACTGCGTCTCAAGTAACAGTTTGACAGCAATGACATAGTACTTGAGTAACGAATCTCGTTTATTAATACGTTCGCACTCACTTGATACGCCGTACCTACAGCTGTACTTAAGTACGGTCTATAAATAAAAAAAAACATCTTAAGTACTTTCTTGAGAATTGTCTTAGAGATAAGAACGCTTTATATGCTATACGGGCCTTAATATTATGTTTCAGTATTTTGTCGGGATCTAATTATTCCTGATATGGTAATCATGGGAGCAATTTGGAAGTATTTGCTTTTTAACTAAAAAAATAAATCCAAATAGGTGAAGGCGTCTTCTAATAATCTAAAAATACAATAAATAACCTAACTACGAGCATCAGCATGAGCATGTCTAAGGGTTCCGTAACTATCAACGCGAAATAAGTTTTCATTGAATTACTTCAAAAGTTACTGTCCGATTTCGATCAAAATTTCCAAATTTTCCTAAAGAGTTTTTAGCATGATCTATCAGCATAGAAACTTACAAGTTTCTATCTCCTATAGTTTAGAAATGCCAGAGGGCGAAACTTTTAAACCACTGTGGAGGGCTATTACTCGAAAATGCTCGACTTTGTAAAAAAGTAATGTACGGTACCTTGTCTTTATTTTAAAAGACCTATTCAACGATACCCCAGATGATGGGTTAGAATGAAAAAATATTTTTCATCCCCACTTCACATGTATGGAGAGCCACCCCTTAAATATAAAATTATTATTATTTTATGATGCCAAAACCGAGATCTATAAATAGTCTTTAACTACACCAAATTACATCCATTTATATTCGTAATTACAGAAGCTAGGAGCGCGGACAGACATACAGACAGAAGGACTGACAGAGCGAAACTATAAGGGTTCCTTGAATGTTACGGAATAACCTCTTTTTTTAAGAAAGGTTAAATAAGCTAATGTATATTGAAAACTAGCCAAAATCATAATCGGCTTACGTACCGACGAGTATACACGTGAACACGGCTAGCGCGTCGTGCGCGGCCGCGTCGTGCAGGTCCCTGTGCAACAGTAGGTCAGGGTAGAGCGGGGAGAAGGGGGCGTGCGCGCCGCACAGCGCCACCAGCGCGCCGAGCCACTCCGCCGCCAGCGCGCTGCACCACGCCGTCATCTCCGCGCACGCCACGCCCAACTCGTTCACTCTGAACAAATGCCATAGATAAAGCTATAGTACAGAGAGCACAAAATACCTATGATATTAAAAACATTTTAAATTAATGTCAAATTCCATGATGATATCAGTATTTAATGCACTGCCAAGTGCAAATTCTTGAACCCCCATTGCTGTCATCAAATCAAAACTTCGAAAAGATTTAATTCGAGGTATGTGTTCTAATGGTCAGACCTGTTAAGTGGATTAAATACACACACCGGCATATTTAGCGGAACATAAAATAAAGGTTTGATATCAGTATCATATAAGGTTGCTGGCTGGTTTATACGTCATTTAATTTAAAAAGAAATATTTTCAAATTAAGAAAACAACTGAACATCACATTTTATGCAATTGTTTTCATTTTATTCAAATACACCTTATCTGGAGCGAACTTCGAGTATTTCTTCCTTCTGAGTTTGATTTAAAATTTCATTGAAATACTGTTTTTTGTTAGTTTTTTTTTAATCGCGTATCTTTTTGGAGTTGAGGACTGAATTATGCCTGACTTAGCCCCAACGGAGATTGCCAGGGCACTCGAAATGAGAAGAAATTGACAAACCTACAGAGTGATATCCAGAGATCTTCGTCGACCAGTTTCAACGATCCATCGCAGTATCCAACGGTTCAGGGAGACCGGTACTTATGTGAGAAGAGCAGGACAAGGCAGAAAAAGACGCACTTCGAGTAGGGATGATCGTTTCATTCGGCTTTGTGTACGTAGGAACCCCCGTTTGACGGCCGCCCAAGTCCGACATGAGTTAGAAGCAGTGCGGGGTGTAAATGTAAGTGAGCGTAAGGTACGAAGAAGGTTCGAAGAAGCTGGTTTGGGTTCTTTTGTGCCCGCCAAGGCTCCAAGGCTCGAGGTAAATCATCGTAGAAACAGGTTAACTTTTGCTCAGGAACATCGACTTTGGAACGCGTACCAATGGAGTAAGGTATTGTTTAGTGATGAGTGCAGAATTCTCGTAAATCAAATTGACGGCAGGCAGTAAGGTATTGTTTAGTGATGAGTGCAGAATTCTCTTAAATCAAATTGACGGCAGGCAAAGAATATACAGACGCAAAGGAGAACGATACATTCAGAAAAATTTTGAAACTACAGTTGCATACGGTGGTGGATCAATAATGGTTTGGGCGGGCATTTGTTTGGGAGCTCGCACAGACTTGGTAGTGATTGACAGAGGGAGTCTGACTTCAGACCGCTATATCAGAGAATTTTTAAAAGAAAATGTCGTACCGTTTGCCCCATATATCGGTGACGATTTTGTTTTTATGCAGGATAATGCTCGGCCGCATACCGCTCGGGTAACTCAAGCTTATCTTAATGATATGAATATCACTGTTATGGAGTGGCCGGCGAGATCACCGGATATGAACCCAATAGAGCACGTTTGGGACTTGCTGAAAAGAAAAGTTAAGTCCAGAATTCCAGCTCCTGCCAACGTGGGTGAACTGCGAATCGCCGTAGTTGAGGAATGGCGGGGACTATCCCAGGAGACCATCGACAACATCATTCTCAGTATGCCTAGACGGGTAGAAACTTTAATAAGAGCACTTGGAGGAAATACGCGATATTAATCACCATTTTTTTAATTTAATTAATTGTTATTTTAATATTAATTTTCACTTTTCCCGGTTACATGAAAAGTTCAAAAATGTACCATTTTTCACAAATAGCCTTTACTCGCAAAATCTGTTCTTAATGTGATCTCATTTTAAGTAAAACAAATGAAACTTTAAATAACAAAAGAAGTGTAGTAAGTAGATTTTAAAATAAAACCATATTTTTTGGAATATGGACCTTTTTTTTGTGTTCCGCTAAATATGCCGGTGTGTTTATTTAGGTCGTTTAAATTTTAAGATTAACAAATCTATGTCATATCAGAGCCAGCATTTATATGTACCTATTGATTTTTCATACCTATCGTTGTCGACCTCCCGGCACACGGCCAACATAGCGGAGCAGACGAAACTGTATCTGTTTGCAGGTGACTCGGCCACCTGGCGGGCCCAGGCAATTTCTATTTTACCTGTGCGAAAAAAAATTATTCCATTATATTTTATCACATTAATTAATTTTAAATTCTAAATCTACCATATGGAATATAACTTTACCTTTCCGAGGGTTCGTGAAAAATTCACTTAGAAATTGTGGATTGTATGTATAGTTAGATGGCGTTGGTTGTAGCGGCGCATAGAGTGCTTGCCTGGAATAAATTGACAATCGTAATAAAATATAGTCATTTAAACATAGTAAATGATGTTGATTATAATATAACTTATAATACTTAATAGAAATCACAATGAGAATTAAAATGATTGCAAAAAGTCGTCATTTCAATTACTTCAAGCATAATATTTTTTTCATAATTTAGCTATTTGGATATATTTGATTATAACACGCGCACAAAATTAAAGATGTATTTATGTCAAGAAAAAAAAATACTTGATCTTCGGGTACGCATTGGCGAAGGTGTCCGCGTGCGGCGCGTGGAACAGATGCGCGGCGGCTATGTACAGGTCGTGTAGATGGGCGAGCACGCAGCGCTCCGCCGAACTGCAGTCGCCCGGGTTCACCACGCACTTGACTAGGCGGCAGAGCTGCTCGAACGCGGTCGACGTTTGTTCCACGCACACTGAAAAGGAACAATTGAACTTCAACATTTGTAATCTAAATACATCTGTTACACGCCCTTATAATTAAATGTAATTTATTTATGTATTTATTTATTAAGGTTACGAACGTGACAACAATTTATTTTATTTTATTTATTTATTCAGGTAACAAACCATTATTTACAAACACTAATAAACTTAATAACTAAAGCTAGAGCTAAATAAAGTACCATAATTTAGAATACAAATGAACATTCAGTAGTTACAATGGTATAAAATATAATGAACCCTAACCATAACAACATAATTACTTTCGTCTTGTTCTGTGTATAGTTTATATTGTATATGCGTGTGTGTAACTGTTGATTGTGCACAATAAAGTATATTTTCATTTCATTTCATTTTATTTAATATCATAACTATATCAAATAACTTATATTAAAAATAGTATTACTATATACTTATTGTAGTAAGAGCACGATCGTCTGAAGAAGGTATTTCTCCCGCAGTTTGTATGATAGGGAGGAATATAAAAAGTGTCCATGATTTATTAAAATTTAATTTAATTTAAAAGCAATTTTTAAAATTGTCCACATAGTATATTTTTTATTTTATGTATGGAGTGATTACATACAAGAATATACATAACAACTTACACAGGAGACACGAGTGGTATCGCCGCAGCGCGCCGACCGTGTACAGGGCGAGCGCGGACGTGTAGGCCCGCGGCGCCGCCAGCCCGCTGCTCGGCGCACCACGAGTGATCAATGCAGCTTCCACTTCCGATAGCTCCTTGAGTATCTGTTAAAAATTGATACACATGATTAGTTATAGTACGACATTATTATAATGATGTTATACGACGAAAACAAAATGTTAACACAACAATATTTTTGAGAAGATAAGACTTATTATTTTAGTTTATAATGTTAGTTTTTAATTCTAGTTTATATTTATTACTTAAAAAGTCAAACAGAGTGAACAAAGTGAACTTGAAGTTCAATAATTTCCAATCAATCAATCAAACCTGTATGCACGTCTCTATAAGTCCGTTGACGTTGAGCGCAATCTCGAGCAGATCGAGCGCGAACGCGACGTGATCGGGCTGGGGGAGGTACGTGGTCGCACCCGCCGCGTACGCCGCAAGCGCCTCGCACACTGCCGCGCCCACTGCCCACGACACCGCGCCTTGCTCGTACATAGACATCGCCTGGGCAACGACGAAAATTATTCATTTCACATACTTTTTAAGGTAAGACAAAACACCTTTCGTCACTCCAAAAAGTTACCACGGTTGCACATGAAAATGGCGTTAAATAATGTTTTCTTCGTCGACTGAAGTTAACAGAGCCCATTTTGTTGTAGCTTTCATTAAAACTAATTGTGTAACGCAAAGGAACTCACATGAAACTTTTGTGTCACTGCTTCAAAATTGAATTCGCTGCGTGAATGCTTTTTGATCTTCCCACCTTCCGCCACATCGATCGAGAATTTCTTGGAAAATAGTTTGCAAATTTCTGCAAAACGGAAGAAATTAAATTAAAACATAATTATTATTAAAAGATTTTTTTTAAATTTTTATAAATTACACACGGGTTAGGTCACACAGCGACGATACGCGGCACTACATTTTTTAGATAGTTATTAAAAATTCTACTTTATTCACGATACAAAAATATACACGTTTCATTTGATATCAGTCATGAACTGCACATGCGCTGTGCAGCGCGGTGCAACAGGTTGCATTCGACCTCTTACAATGAAACGTGTATCTTCTTGTGTAACGAATAAAGTTCACTTTTGAATAGCTATCTTAAAAAAACAGCGCTATGTCGCGTATCGTTTCGGTATGAATTAACCCTTATGATTGACATAATACGTATGAGGACGATGTCATACCTTTGATCATCTTCTTGACGGCGTGCTTGGCCTCGTCGCGCTGGCGGCCGACGCCGTACAGCAGGATGTGGCGCTGGTTGGCGTCGTGCGGCGCGTGGTCGGGCTCGGCGGGCGGTAGAGGGAAATGCAACGTGTAGTGGTAGTGGCGGGACGTGGAGCGCGGGGCCGCGGTGTGGCCGCCCGCGCTGCTTGATGAGCGCACGCCTGGGACAAGCAAACAGTATTGTGGGAGTCGGACAAGCTTTGGATTAAATGCTCAACAAGCGCTTGCGTTGTGTTTTTATTAATAAGGACACTGAGAACTAAAAACAAAATCTTTGTAATTGGACAGCAACGAACTTTATTACGTAATTACACTTTTTTACGGACAGCGGTTAATATCAACCATCGTTTGCCAGATGTGTATAAAATCTGTGGAAAACCAAGATTTCATAATTATAAAGGGGAGAACTTTACCTGGCACTGACATGGGTCCCATTCCCATGGACTGCATGCTTGTTATGCTCATTCCGCTAGTCATCATGGGAGAAGTCACACTGTTAAATCAAAAATAAAGAGTTAAAATTATATAATTATTTTCTATAATAAACTGTTTAATTAAATTAATAATATAAAAGACCAATTAGATTTTTTACCACACATTCTAGATTTAAATGTGACTAAATTTACTGGCTATTTTACATGAACATTACATGGCTTCGGCACGAAGGGGCCGGATAAATACCACGATCTCACAGAAAACCGGCGTCACGCTTGCGTTGTGTTTCACCGAGTGTGGTTACCGGAGGCTCAAGAGGGGATTTTAAGGACCAGGCACGCAACTATGCATCACCAGAGCAGTTACAAGTGTAACTCCGACTTGCGACTGTCCATGGGCGGAGATAATCGCTTACCATCAAGCCATCCGTCTCCATGTTTTCTGGTCCATTTCATAAAAAAACACGTAGCTCCTGAACGTCACTTTTATACCGTCGGCCATAACATTGATGTAAAAAAAAAAAATTACCTGTGTGAAGATTCCCCTGGATCTTTTGGACTATCGGGTGCGTCCATCGAGTTCTGCTGGTCCTCCTTGATGTGTTGTAGCAGCTTGTCCAAGTCGTCGTCTATTTTGGAGTCGTCAAGATCCATGCGGACGTTCTCCTAAAATATAGACAATTGTACTAAGATAGTTAGTTACTAAAGTTCACGGAATTATATGTTCTAGAGGTCGCCCCGTGGTCGAAATCCGCCCATAATCCTACTACTATGATAAATGTGCAAGTTTGTGAGAATGGATGTTTGTTACTCTGTTACGCTAAAACTACTGAACGGCATTTGATGAAATTTGGTACGATAAAAAAAGATGGTATGGTTGTAGTTTAAGCTGGAAGTGGATTAACACATATGCTACTTCTTATCCCAAAAAAGTACAGTGTTCTATTAGGTAAACCGCCGTAAGCTTGACTCTCCGGATGGTCTGCGGGACGCGGGGTAGTCTGCCGCTGTCCGCCGGCAGTGACTGACGTGAACGCTAGTCTGCGCGTGATATTTTCCAGCGACTGCTACACACGATAATATTCATCTTGCGACATGGATCAGGATAACCTACCTACTCTGCGTAATAAAAAATTAAACAGACAGGCAAGAACATGTGATTAAAATAGAAGATGAATATATGCAAAAAGACAATCTAATAGACAAGACCTACGATGATATGTATAGACCATTTATTATCGAACTATCGCAAGATTCATCATAGGAATCTTCAAACGAAGAAAGTTCATGTGATGAAGAAGGTTCGGATTAATGATAATAATATGTACTTATATATTTTTCTAATTCCTACTTTACTATATAAATAAATAAAAATAATAAAGACCATTGTTTATTAATATTAGTTTTAATAAAAGTAAAATAAACTTTAAAAAATACTTAAAATAAATATATTGTTAAAAAATACCATAGGTGCCTTTAATCTTAAGGTTAGTTAAATCTCAAGATACGAGATACGATACGATACGATACGATCAAGATCCCCCGATCACCCGCCCCGCAAACCATCAGGAAGGTCAAGCTTACGGCGGTTTACCTACAGTGTGATACTATATTTGAAACCGTGAGGAAAAGGTAGTAATTCGTAAAAAAATCTTTTAAATTTGAACTTTATAGGGGTACTTTTGACTCTTAGTTAGAAAAAAATATGCAAGTGTTTTCCCTCACCGGATTAGATATTTTTTTATTCAAATAGTTTTGATACTTATAGGACATACCTCCATCTTGGGCTTGAGATCGATGCCGGCGAAGATGTCGTCGTCCATGTTGTGTGCGGCGGGCGCGCTGGACGCGGGCTGCGCCACCGTGTGCACGGCCGACGTCGGCGATGGCTCCGTGGGCGATATTAGATCACCTGAGGGTGTACCCACCACATTAGATGTACTACACCATATTAGATATGTTACTTCTGTCTATACACTACTAATTAGGTATTAATACATAGTGCATAGCTATGTATGGTCACAATAATTATAAGTAGTCTAAACAGGTGACTGTATCTCCATAATTGTCCTAACGGACATTTCTTAGGAGGGTTCCGTAAGAATTAACCCGCAATAGCCCCATACGATGTGGTACAATAAAAAAAAAAAACTTACTCCACGTGTATGGGGTAACACAATAGTGTAGTTATTTTACGATGCCAAAAATATGTACTCTATATCTATACCTTTACAAAACATTACATGAATAATTACCGAAGTTAGCAAGCGAGGACGGACGGGCGGACAGAGCGAAACTGTAAGGGTTCCTTGTAATTACTACGAAAACCCTAAAAACCTATTTCGCATTGATACGTAGGGAACCCTTCTAAAAGCCGTGTCTTTACACGCTTTCGGTTAGGTCATTCATAATTGAAAGAGATACTTAATTAAATACCTATTCCATAAGTGACTTGACTCGTATTTGACATTCAAATAACTTTAACAGGGTTTTAAAACTACGTAATTGTAATTTAAAATACTTTCTATCTTTGCATCATGCAGGTTCTATCCTTTATTAGTAACTATTTTAAATAATATAAAAGGATACATACCTCTGGATATAAGCGTGCACATGTACGCGTCGTGCGAGAACACGTCGCGGCGCACCAGCTCGCCGAACAGGTGCACCAAGTTGGCGAACTGCTGACGGTTGCCCGGCGGAGCGTTCGGACTTTCGTCTGTAATGGAAAATCTAGTTTAAAAAAAATTACACCACACTGTCATAATAATAAGATGGTCGTGTTTTGTACGACACGCAGAAACTTGACCTCAAAATGTATAAGCTCACAGAATATACTACAAGTTAATTATTTACTTTTATGAACACACCGGCATATTTAGCGGAACACAAAAAGGTCCATAATTAAAAAAATATGGTTTTATTTTAAAATCTACTTACTACACTTCTTTTGTTATTTAAAGTTTCATTTGTTTTACTTAAAATGAGATCACATTAAGAACAGATTTTGCGAGTAAAGGCTATTTGTGAAAAATGGTACATTTTTTAACTTTTCATGTAACCGGGAAAAGTGAAAATTAATATTAGAATAACAATTAATTAAATTAGAAAAATGGTGATTAATATCGCGTATTTCCTCCACGTGCTCTTATTAAAATTTTCTACCCGTCTAGGCATACTGAGAATGATGTTATCGATGGTCTCCTGGGATAGTCTCCGCCATTCCTCAACTACGGCGATTCGCAGTTCACCCACGTTGGCAGGAGCTGGAATTCTGGACTTAACTTTTCTTTTCAGCAAATCCCAAACGCTCTATTGGGTTCATATCCGGTGATCTCGCCGGCCACTCCATAACAGTGATATTCATATCATTAAGATAAGCTTGAGTTACCCGCGCGGTATGCGGCCGAGCATTATCCTGCATAAAAACAAAATCGTCACCGATATATGAGGCAAACGGTACGACATTTTCTTCTAAAACTTCTCTGATTTAGCGGTCTGCAGTCAGACTCCCTCTGTCAATCACTACCAAGTTTGTGCGAGCTCCCAAACAAATGCCAGCCCAAACCATTATTGATCCACCACCGTATGCAACTGTAGTTTCAAAATTTGTCTGAATGTATCGTTCTCCTTTGCGTCTGTATATTCTTTGCCTGCCGTCAATTTGATTTAAGAGAATTCTGCACTCATCACTAAACAATACCTTACTCCATTGGTCCGCGATCCAAAGTCGAAGTTCCTGAGCAAAAGTTAACCTGTTTCTACGATGATTTACCTCGAGCCTTGGAGCCTTGGTGGGCACAAATGAACCCAAACCAGCTTCTTCGAACCTTCTTCGTACCGTACGCTCACTTACGGTTACATCCCGCACTGCTTCTAACTCATGTCGGACCTCCGGGAACCCGAAGCCGAATGAAACGATCATCCCTACTCGAAGTGCATCTTTTTCTGCCTTGTCCTGCTCTTCTCACATAAGTACCGGTCTCCCTGAACCGTTGGATACTGCGATGGATCGTTGAAACTGGTCGACGAAGATCTCTGGATATCACTCTGTAGGTGTGACCATTTCTTCGCATTTCGAGTGCCCTGGCAATCTCCGTTGGGGCTAAGTCAGGCATAATTCAGTCTACAACTCCAAAAAGATACGCGATTAAAAAAAAACTAACAAAAAACAGTATTTCAATGAAATTTTAAATCAAACTCAGAAGGAAGAAATACTCGAAGTCGAAGGTGTATTTAAATAAAATTAAAACAATTGCATAAAATGTGATGTTCAGTTGTTTTCTTAATTTGAAAATATTACTTTTTAAATTAAAAGACGTATAAACCAGCCAGCAACTTTATATGATACTGATATCAAACCTTTATTTTTTGTTCCGCTAAATATGCCGGTGTGTGTAGTTACCGATTTAACTTGCAAATTGAAACGTGGATGAAAATATATTATTTTGGTAACATTTTTGTGTATCAATCCTTATTTAACCTAGGTAAACTATATTTACCTAAAACAGGAGCATCGTTATCCAGGAACCGCAGTAGTAAGTTCTGGAATATCGGCGGGCCGTTGTAGTTACCCGTGCCGGAGCTTATCGACTCCTTGTCATCTGACCCTGAGAAAAACAAATCGGAGTACTTTACCCTCCACAGCGCGTGCGATGCGTCACAGTCCTCAATTAGTGTTAGTACGTACGGTTGTGCGTGTTGGCGTCGTGCGGGTGATGGTGCTGGCGGCGGTCGAGCAGCGCCGCAGCCGCCATGGCGCGATGCTCGCCCCAGCGCGCACCGCACACCGCCCACTCGCACAGCACGCGCACGACCGAGTATGAGCATAGGTACTCCTGTACAGGCACACCGTAGGCATGAGTAGGCCATAGACAATGAATAGGTCATAAACAATTAATGAGCTGTGGCACAAAAATGTTAATACAGTGCACTGATGTCTTTCATCGTTATTATCATATAAAGGAGAAAACATACTATTGGACGGGTCAAATGATTCTTTTTACCTTAGATTAGCGACTTACGGGCCAAGACGCGACTTATGCGAATTACGCGACCAATAGCATGTTCTGGATTAAATCTTGCGTTTTTACGGTTTCGTACATTAAAAGAAAAAAACGGAACCCTTATTTGTTAGAGCAACATTCTCACCGGGTCTTTGGGGTCGAGATTCGAATCTTTAGGTGGCGTACAGTTGGCGAACACTTCTTTGTATAGTGTATCCAAATTATTGTTAGGGTCTACTCTGTCAAAACAGTGCCGATCTAAAGCTTCTAAAACCGCCAATACTCGTGCTAAAAAAAAAAATGAAGGTATATTTTTTTGTATTAAACACTTGCGTATTGTGTCGCCGGATTTCGTACCGCGATAAAATCCGTAAGTGTTTAATACAATGAATAATATTCGCGTACACATAAGAAATTAATTAAGATATATTTATTACTATTTAATATATCTCGTATCAATATTAGCAAAACACCTTATCAATAGAATCCCAAGTAAATTTCTGTACTCAGAAAAAATGTTACAATATTATGTTTACCTTGCGAACTTGTCTGCCATTTGTCAGTACACCATTTGCTTTCGGCTTTTTTACTTCTAGCAGCTATCTCTTGTTCTGCTTCATACACCTGCAGAAAATCAAGATGTATGTATTATGAAACAATATTGTTTTTGTTCTATTCAAGTATTTGTTTTTTGACATTTCGTGGCACGTTTGTAAGTTTACACGTTTGTAAGTTTACACGTTTGTAAGTAACATTACACATTACACACATTACAAGGCGAAGCATAGTTCAGACCGGCCTCACTGCGTGGTTCGGAGAACTCTTGTCTTTACTTTTTTATTTGATCTGAGCAAGCAATATTACAAAAATAAACACCATGAAGATACTGATGGGGTTTAGTGTTTTAATGGGATTTTGTGTTCCATGATTCTTATGGTGCATTACCATTTTCCTATGCTCCTCAGTGACCTCCGAGTCCATCTGCGGCATGGGTAGCGCGGAGGGCGGCAGCGGCAGGTAGTCCAAGGGTGAGCCCTGCATGGACGAACCGCAGCCCGACCACACCATAGCGGTAGGGCATTCTATGCAGATAATCTGTAAAAAGTGTATAGTAACATCAAATAACATACAAAATATATTTACAAAAGATTGCCGTTATTTAAATGTATAATACTTAGTTTACTGAACAGATTGCGCAGAAAATTCACGTACATATGAAACCTGTACTTAAAGTTTTTCAGACTTAACAGAAAGTTACAAGTTAGACAAGCTAATGACAAGCTTAATAATGTATTTTGACTTTTAATTATTATATAATAAAATAAGCAAGCAATTAAATATTATTTACCTGCAAAATTGTGGCCAATTGTATAATAACGTCTCTATGGAACGAACAGTTCAATATTTCACCGAATCCTACTTGTACTGGATTTAATGCAGCTGTGATCACTGTATTCAATGTAGCTTTCACATCCCTAGCTGGAGACTCATTCTCCTCTTTTATCTGAACATCCATGGGTTGAGATGGATTTGGTGTTCCAATGGGGTTTGGAGTTCCAATTGAATGGTTGGGGTTTGGTGTTCCAATGGAATGATTGGGGTTTGGTGTTCCATGATTCTGGTCTGCTGGCGTTGCTGATCTTTTTATTTGGGACACATTTAGTTTTACATCGCCATCAACTGCTGGCGACATTGGCGCGGCATTTGAATCTAAAAGTAAATAATTTAAGGGTTTAAGCCCTTTAAATAAAGAAAAATAAAGGACATTATTGTGTACCCTGATGTAAGTATTTAACAAAGTAATGTTTATGTTTTATTTTCTTCTATAACAACAGGAAATGTAGGCTTCCGATCTATGCGACCGCGACGCGAGACCGCGACCAGCAAACCAATCAATCAGGTTCTCTGGCCAAGCTCATCGGTCGCGCGTCGCTTAGTCCTAGTCGTGATTATTTTCCATATAAATTCATTCTAAGCAGTGGCTTCGCGACCCTATTTCGGTTTTGGGTCGCGGTCTCGCATCGTGCGTCGCGGGCATCGGAAGGGTACCATAAAACGCAACTTACCTCCATTTCTATCTGCCTTATTAAACACTGCAGGCTGGTTGAGGGTGCGAAGAGTTGTGTCTGAGAGTACAGAACATATTGACGCTGCTTTCTTGGTGCACGAAGTAGCTAACCTTCGTGATAATCCTTCGCAGCAGACAAACTCTGACATGTATTGAAGTGCCAAGGGTAAAAACAACCTACAATAAAAATTTTGAGCAAAATATTTAAAAAACTCAATATCCTCACATAACATAATTCACCATGATAAGCGGGAGAGTCACAAAGGTGTCAAAAACAACACACTAAGCACAAGTGGTGTTCAAGTTCCAGTTTAAGGAATGTGTCATGCTTTGACAACTGACACTCCTGACATGATAAGACACTCTCAAATTTATATCTATGAATTAGCGTTCGACATTAATAATAATTATAATAAGTCGCTTACCTCAAAAGACCATCATCAGCTGCTCTTTTATCCAACAACTCAATGATCCATGTGAGGAAGTCATGTCTATCCAGAAGCCCTTCATCCAAGAGATATCTGGCAAGTCTACAGCAATAATTCCACTGTTTAAGGGCTTGCCTCCAATCTGTACTTTCACTTGCATTGGGTGTGGATGATCCAAGACCTACAGCATTAAAAATGAATTGTTGTTATTAAAAAAGGGACGAGAGCTTTAAGAGAAAGCTTGGTCTGTGAATGCATAAAAAACTAAAAATTGTACTATCAGGGAACAGATTATAAGCAGGTAGAGTGACCTTATAATTTATTTATAATATAATGGCAGAATGCAGCATATTTATCAACCGTTAACTTTAACAGGTGATGGTGAAATTGAAACTTAATTGTTTAAAGTGAAGAAATTTTGCAGTTATATTATGTGTGTATTTACTTGTATTTCCTGGTGAATGCATTGATGGTGGCACATTAGAGCTATTAGGTGTTGAACTTCCTTGGGAGCTGTTTGATATATTGTGATTTGGAGTTCCTTGACCTAAAATGAATAGACCTGACATTTTACAATTATCAATAATTTTAATATGATATATAGCTTCAGTCAGAATTCACTGCTTTGAGCTATATAAAATACTATATGTTGCTCGTGACTTCGTGCACACAAAAGGACCATGAGGGAACCATACATTTCTTTCCTCTTTAAAATATTAGTATAGAAAACCATATTTGGCTTAATTTATGACAACAGCAAAAAATTGCTATAAGTTACAGTTAAGTGTTGTTTAGTTCTAAAATATATTTACCTGATTGAGATGGCGGTGTCTTATCAGATATATTCCCCAGCACAGCACTTTGATAATACTCTGCCAACTTTGGAATCTGATCCTTCAAAAACTTTATAAGAGTACTAGTCCATTCTGTTTGTGGGAAATTTGCATGTAACAATTATTAGATAAAACTATAAAATTTATGACCAAACTAATATCATTTAAATTTGTCAAAGGGAAAAAGTCAAATTATTGGGCAAGGTGAATTTACATGTGGTTTATAACAAAAAAAATACCATGGAAACTGCTATGGTAAGTACATTTAAACACAAATACTTAATTTAGCAAAAGCAATCACAGTAAAATGTAACCTGTTGTAGGATCAGGAAGTTGTCTCTTCTTTATTTTAGCCTCGGACACAGCAACTGTGTATGCTGAACTCAATTTGATAAACCATGCAGCTCGTGGCATAGTCACTTGATATTCAGTTAAAGTAATGAATATTTCCTCCTTTTTATTAAAATTTGGTGCCTTTTTGGCCAATTGTGATAAAGGTTTATTTCCTAAAAAGTATTTAAAGGATTAATTATTGAAAATTTTCCACAAGTTACAATGATGGTGAAGGATAATCAGTTTACCAGCTAGATCCTTAAACCATGCTTCAATTTGAGGCTTCGTGCGAGCTGTAGCAGGCCAGAAGTTGTCTTTGGGATTTACTTGTTGTTTCTTTCTACCACAGTCTGGAAGTGTGTTTAGCTCCTCTTTCTTGGATAAAATTCCAGAAAAGAATTGCCCTATCTATAAACGAGATACAATTATTAAAAAGCTTTAACTATTTTAATTTTTTCAAACAAGAATGGAGTGTATTTTGATGTTTTGTAGTTATGATTAAACTTTTCCAAGAATAATGAATAATAGCATTATTGTATGTATTTGGCAGGAAATGTTTTCTTACTTTGCTTGCTGAATAGTTGCAATTTCTGGCTGTGCCAAATTCGTCAGTAGATTGTGGTGTTGTAGTAAATCCATGTTTAACATTTGCTGATGTTAGTTCATCTTCTTTCTGCCTTGGTTCTTGTGGGTAAACATCAGGTGGACCCAAGCGAGGACGCTTTAAAGGCCTTTTCTCGTACATAATACCCATTTTGAAGACTTAAATAATGTATAGAGGAAAGCCTACTTTAACATGTCACAAACACTGAACGTCTATTGTTTTATCATATCATAAGATATTAATTAGATCATTTCAAGACCGTGTTTTTATACTACTAAATATATAACTCGATATTTTTAATAATCTTCATAGTAATTAGAAACTTTATTCCAATAAACCCAAATTCACTGCATAGTGCATTTTGTTTTACAATTAAAAATTGCAAAACAAGATTTATCAGCGTCACAGATATTTATGCCATAGATTAAGGACCAGCTGTCACTAATGTCAGTTTTCCCTTTGTTTTTTTAATATATGGCGTCGGCTTATAACCATTTGCCAGTGTCAAGTTAAAAAAGCGGTAAATAGAATTTTCGTTTCTATTTTCAACATCGTTTTCCTAAATCGTCAAGTCTAAAGTCTAGTCAAAGTCCAAATGACTGACAAGACTCATGGACTCATGGAGCCATGAGTCATGTCAGGCGATTCAGTAAAGTGGTAGAAGCTTTACTGAAAGTTCCTAGGGAGTTTTGGAGAAACACAAAATTGCACGTTTTTTAGAAGATGTACCTCTTGTCCACACTTGTACGCGTTAACGAATATTTAATGGTTAATATTCTACCAATATTACATATTAAGAACCGAAATAACACAAATTTATGAAATTTACAAAAACCACAACGTCACCCATTGAATTTCCCGCCAAAACTCTAACTTTTCTAACTTGAACAACGACGACCGCAGGTCTTGGCCGCCCACGGCCCTCGCCACCATCACCCTCAGTCGACACCTCGGGTTTCCCCTGCGTTCTGCCGCGGGGGGTCTCCCTTCCCTCAAAACGACAAAATGCGTCCAGTACTCGTACTGGACTCTGGACTCGTACTATCCCCACCCCATGTAGAGTGGCTCTAGCCCCTGGTTTTGGTTACCCGCCCAAGGCCCTCTTCAAGGGCCCGGCGTGAGAAGACGTAGACATGAATTTCCACTGACAAATGGACATGGGCTTCATTTTATATATAAAATAAAAAAAAGACATTGACACATGACAACCAAATGACAGAAATCATTTCAAACGTAAATATAACCTCACTTTTAAGAACTTAATATATAAATTTTTCTAAGAACTAAACTTTATATTAAATTAATAAACTGAGTTGCAATGCCTCCCAAAAAACAAGCAGACAAGGGTAAAGCAAGTGGTGGCAAGAATAGCGAAGCAAAAGGTAAAAAAATATATAATTAGTCGTAAATATTTTTAGGCGATAAATTTGTTTAGAGTAAATTTGTTAGGCGGCTCAGAATACAGAACAAACCAGAAACCGCGAACGCACCCAATACCGAAGCTATACAAACTCCTCTCAAAGAGTGTAGTTTAACGTTTGGTTTACTAGTCTATCTGTGGCCGCCGTGTGACGTACGCGTAAACAAATCCGTTTAATTTTATTTAATAATGCCGTCTTGTGCAGTTCCTACTTGCAGGAATGCAGTTGGAAGAATAAAAAAACAAGATGGGATTACGTTTCATGTGTAAGTAGCTCAATTACATCTAATTTTAATTAAATAATGAATTTCTTTTTCTTGTTCCTAACGTAAACAATTTGAGCGAGTCCATTTTGATAATGTTGCCAGTTTTGATGGTTTCTTTTCCCCCTTTGCTGGTTTATTTTTTAGAAAGTTGACATTGATAAACTAATTAACAAGTACAATTAAAATAATTTAAAGTCATTTTAATATATAATAAGTATATAAATACATACTGCATTAATTAAGTGCAAAGTAGGTTTTCCGTTTCGGTACATTGTTTGAGATATTTTAACGTAAACATAGTGGCAAATCAATAATTATTATTACTTGTTATATGACAGATGTTAAATTCTATAAAATGGTTGGTTTTTTTATTATTATTGTGTTGAAATTATTCTAATTATTAAAAGTGGCATTTCAGGTTCCCCGCTGATGAAATTATAAGAGCGAAGTGGACTAAAATTATTAGACTAGCTCGATTAGATGAAATTTGGAATCCTTCTAAAAGCAGTGTTATTTGTTCAAAACATTTTGAAGATGATTGTTTTTATGACACAAAATGTGGTTTTAAAAAATTACGAAAAGGATCTTTTCCAAATAAGGTAGATAAGTATATGAATTTGATAGCATTGCAATATCTAAATGGTTTTAAATTGACTTAAAAAAGTTCACGATTATCTCGCGTTTGACCGAACCGATTTTGATGCGGTTTCATCTATTTATCTATTTCAACTTTTAGCGTTATTGAGTAACAAACAAACAAATTTACATTCTTTCACATTTATTATATTAGTAGGATGCAATATACCAGATTTTTTTCGGTTTTAGCACATGGCCATAATATCGGAAGAAGACGAGATCCTCATGGATACATCAATATCCGGACCTTTAGCTGATAAGGATGTGCGTATTATAACAAATTGTTTTTAACGTAGATTGGTACAGGATTTCAAAAAGATATTTTTTACAAACAAATTAAGTATATTAATCTATTGTATAGCTTCAGAATAATTAACTTTGCTGTTATTACAAAGTCCCTTTATTAAGAATATTTTATTACAGCATATGGCCATGGTAACAGCAGAATCGGGGGCTCACATAGGCGCACTTTCAGCTGGCCCTGCGATACAGATGAATGTACGTATTGTTACAATTTATGCCTACCTCATTTAGTATTTTTCATTATTTCAAATTTTTTCTAACATGCTTACCGCTTTAAAAATATTTAATACGCCATTCAACTATAATTGCGCTATGTCTACACTTTAACTACACCTACGCTACACAATCTGTAGACTATACTGCGCTGAAATCAGTTCTTTCTTGGGAAATGATATGGTCTGGATACAAATTAAAGATTGAAAAATTTAGCACAACATGGCTATAACATTTTTATAATCAATAATATTTGAAAATGGTCTGTATACATGTTTGACGATGATTTTTTATTTCAGGATAGAAAATTTACACCATCTCCACAACCAGATTCGCTGATTGGTGATGTTCCTGTCTCTGATTTGGACTCAATCCTCGATACGCCGAGAAAAGTGAAATTAAAAGCCCTATATCGACGAAAGCAATTATTTTGTGAGAAATATGTCCGAAAAATTAAAACACTGCAACAAAAAAACAGACGTCTAAAAAAAAGAAATGAGTCTTTACAGAATATACTGAGGAATTTAAAGAACAATCGTTATGTCAACGACGATGTTTATAACCTCCTTTCAAAAGATGTTGTGGCAGCCGATTTTTTAAATAATTTTTACAAAAAAAGCGTCCAAAACAAGAAAAAATTTAAATATACTACAAAAATTAAAAAGTTCTGTTTGACATTAAATTTTCTTTCGCCTAGTGCCTATAGGTACGTGAGGGCAACTTTTGACACGTGCCTTCCGCATCCAAAAACTTTGTGTAAATGGTACTCCAATATAAAGGGAGAACCTGGATTTTCCGATGAATCTTTCGAGGCCTTGAAGGAAAAGGCTAAAACATCTGAACATAAAATTATCTGTGCGCTTATTGCAGATGAGATGTCGATCAGACGTCAAAGTTTATGGGATGGGAAAAAGAATTACGGGTATGTCGACATGGGAACTGGTTCATCTGAATGCCAAACCTTAGCCTCGGAAGCGTACGTCTTTTTGATAAATGCTGTGAACGATAATTTTAAATTACCCTTGGGATACTTCTTGGTGCACGGCTTAAATGCGGAGCAAAAAGTTAATTTAATAAAATTATGCCTTATTAAATGCCATGAGGCTGGCGTCAAAGTTGTGTCCCTTACATTTGATGGCCATTCGACAAATATAACGGTGATGAAGCAATTGGGATGTAAAATAGATCACAATAGTGTAATGAAGACTACTTTTAAACACCCAGTTGATGACTCTGACGTAGCTATATTCTTAGACTCAGTTCACATGATCAAATTAATTAGAAATCATTTTGAGTCCAAAAAAACATTCCTAGATGAGAACGAAGAAGAAATCAATTGGAATCTAATATGTGACCTAAACAAACTTCAAGAAAATGAAGGACTTCATATAGCTAATAAGCTTACACGTAGACATATAATGTTCCGTAATAATATTATGAAAGTTAAGCTAGCTAGTCAGGTACTAAGTAATAGTGTAGCAAAAGCCCTAAAATTTTGTCGCGAAGATGCTAAATTACATACATTTAAAAATTCCAAAGCCACCGAAACTTTTGTAAAATATATGAATGACCTCTTTGACATTTTCAACTCCCGTAACATGAAACAATTCGACTATAAGCAGCCTTTGAACACTCGTAATAAAGAAATGATATTTAATTTTCTAGACATAATGAAAACTTATATCTTAAAATTAAAAGTTAAGAATGTGGTCAAAAGAAAAATTAACAAAGATGGAAGAAAAGTGCAGGTAATAATGAAAAATTATAAACCAGTCGTAGAATGTAGTTGCCATACGGGTTTCCTGGGTTTACTTATTTGCATTGAGAGTTTGAAATCCCTATACCAGAGTTTGATTGTATCCGATAATCTGTTGGTATTTTTTCCAACATACAAATGTAGCCAAGACCATCTGGAGTTACTTTTTGGTGTTATACGTATGCACGGAGGCCATAACGATAACCCCAATGCTAAACAATTTAAAGGCATTTACAGGAAAGTTTTATGTCATTTAGAACTCAAAGCTTCCAACAACGGAAATTGCATACCACTTGAAAACATAGGTATATTAAATTGTTCGTCATCAACTAAAGCTATAAATTCCTCAGCATATTCGCAAAGATTCGAAGACAATGATGAGCTCTTCAACCCAGATCAAACACTTCCTGTTGAAGACAGTGACAGCAGCATAGCAAAATTATTATCTTCTGAACTTCCTCAGCTTTTTGATTTATCGAAATACATCGTAGGTTACATATCAGGTTCCGTAGCTCATTATTTGACAAAATCGATAAAATGTAAATTCTGTATTGAATCAATGTTAGCGACCGATATTCTATATTTCCACAAACTAATTGATTTAAAAAACAAAGGTGGTCTTTGTTTTCCGTCGCAAAGTGTTTTTGAAATATGTTGCATTTGTGAAGCACATGTACGAAAAATTTCGAGTGAAGATTTCGTAATAACTTCGGATGCCCAATATTTAATGATTGTTCTTTCAATTTTCAAACAATTTGTAGGAAAAAATAACATTTTTGCAGTTGTTGAGAGAACTTGTATTCACAGAAATAATCTCATAAGGGCTGTTATAGAAAAATATTTACATATAAGACTACATCATTTGTCAAAACAAAAAAATATATCGATTGCCTCAGAATCAAAACGGCAATATTATAAAAAATTAGTACAACAAAAAGGTACCTAAATAAAGTTATTTTTTAAACAAATAATGTTTTATTTTACTAGAAAAGCGAATAAAATTTAAATAAGAGTAGGTATCTTAATATTTATTTAATAGTATAACTGTAAGTGTATTGTTGTCCACAAGAAAACATTGCATTATGATTTTTAATTCTCCCTAAAAGAGGCGAACTCTTTATAAGCTAGCAACTCTGTACGGGTGGGAAGTATGAGGAATGCGGGGGGTAACGTATTGTTTCTGGACACAGCGGGCGGCGAACATTATCGGCCGTTGGCTCCTTCTGGTTTGTTCTGTATTCTGAGTTAGGCGGTTTGTAGATTTAACAATTTTTTTTCAAATTTAGAATCCGCAGGAAAAGAGAAAAAAGGTGGGACCGCCGTCAAAGTTCGGCACATACTCTGTGAAAAACAATCCAAATGCTTAGAAGCCCTGGAAAAGCTAAAAGCCGGCCAGAAATTTCCTGATGTGGCGGCCGCCTATAGCGAGGATAAAGCCCGGTCAGGTGGAGATCTAGGTTGGATGACTCGTGGCTCTATGGTGGGACCATTCCAAGATGCAGCATTCGCTTTACCAATATCTACAGTAGCAAGTCCAGTGTACACAGATCCACCTATCAAAACCAAGTTTGGATACCACATTATTATGGTTGAGGGTAAAAAATGATTTATAAATTGGAATATTTCTGGGCTATCTTACTTAGTTAATATGGAAAGAATTTGCTGTCTACTCAACCAATTTGATTTTGATAAATTTGAAAAGATAATTAAAATACTTTACCAGATTTGCTATCCTCAGTAGACTCAATAACTTCTTACCATGTTGAAGATCTAAGAAAAGAGAGAGTAAGTAATAATACAGTTTATAATGTAACATAATGCACTTATTAATTTTATACTGTTTTTAATCTTTTTCTTTGCTAAATAATATAATTACCTATTCTAAGACCTTAGATTTTGATATAATATGCAATATTCATTATGTAAATAAATTTTTAAAGTATGTCTGTATTTACAAATGCAATAGTCTATCCTACCCATCAATGTCTATGTTTGAACTGACATTGGTTTAAATTACAAATATATTATAATTTCAGCCTAGTTCAAATTAGCATACTTATAAAAATAATAAAACTATTGCAGAAAACATTCCAAAGGCTTTACCATATTATGAATGTTTCCATGCTACTTGCTGTAAATTGTAATCTTATAATGCAACTTTTTCCTCTTCAATGGTAGTTATACTGAAAACTATTATTTTGAAGAAATGTAAAACTAAATTATTAAAATGAACTTTTTTTGTTTTTAGGTCATTAAAATTTTGTTAGCTAGTATGTATTTCAACGGCAAATGAAAAAATGTATTGTAAGCAGTCATATTTTTATTAGATTTTTAAATATCTTAAAATACAAATTTTGGTTGTGGCTGCCTATATATTTTATAAATAAATACAAATGAGGTAAAACTTATATCTATAAACATTGCTTGCTTTTCGAAAACATTGAGAAACCAATGGATCAACTGTTGAACGTTGAGTCTTTTATGGGTTCAACATTATTTTTTAATAGTATCAAAAATATGAGTTCTTAACTAATAAATTTTGAGAACAAGCTTTTGCCATTCTGGTGCCTCTTGTGTTTTTTACAAGCCAATGTTTAATTAAACTCTTAAGTTGGGGTTGGTGTAGCGGACATATTTCAGGAGTGCATCATTCTCTTCACACACGAAAGGCTTGACGTGGTGGCAAGCAACATCATGCCAGTGTACGCCGTCGTTGTAGAAATTGTTAAGAATGGCGACGCAGTGCTCAGCTGCTCCTCCTTGAATGAGCTCCTGGAAAAGAAACATAGATATTAGATTTATTAAAAAAGAAAACTGGATATACTGATGTATGTACCGAATCTTTACAGAACTTAGCAATACGAAGTTATTTTGTGTTATTAGTAAATTTATAAAAAAAAATCGGATATAATTGTATCAATACATAATATATTGGAACATATTCCAGAATAACTTTGGGCTATTAAGTTTATGATTGCATTTAAGTAATTCAATAGTACTTATATTATGTGACTTCTGTGAGCAATATTGCACAGCAATATAGATATTGTATTGAGTATTAGGGGAAACTAGGGACACTTGTTCCCTATTGTTTTTGAACCCCTTTTTTCTTCATTCTATTTGAAAGAAATTGGCACTGAATACATTGAATTTATCTTGCTACAAGAATATGCGAGAATCAACAGAATATCAGGAAAAATTGGTACACGTCTTAAGTATAGTTTGTAAATACCTAACTGTTGTATCACAATAAAAACTTGTCTGATACAAAAATTATTTTTCACCCATCATTTAAAAATTAATTTAACCTAACTGACGATTCTTCTGATTTGGAAAAGTTTCCTGGTATCGTATACTACCGATATAGTCACTGTAAGTAGGTATTGCCCATACAGGCTCTGTAAATTGAGTGTACTTAGCAGTGGCGAAGGCTGGTTCTCCTTCACAGGGAAGCCCTAGCCTGATGATAGATAGGGATTTGGATGAGGGCCTTCCAGAGGTAAGCGGTAAGTGAAGCCGACAGGAATGGAGTTACAGGAACCCCACGCAACTGGTCACCTAGTCTCCCTTAAGGATGAAGTGTGCCTCTCCTCCCGTAATCATAAGCCTAATTGCATCCGTTTGGTAATGATAAAATAAGTAAATATTATTTTTTTGATAGACCTTATCCTGATGTAAGTAGACTTAACGTGGTAATTGAGTTATTGAACGTTGTTCAAATAATTATTTACATTGACTATACAGCATACTCCATTTATCATCACCATATAAGAAATATATTCATTACACACGTACTAATTCGACAATTTGCATTTTTTTTTCATCTGAAGACTGATTAAGAATTTAAGTTCTCTGTGTTAATTTAAAAAAAAAAACTAATGTAATACCCTTAGGTAAATTATACGTGAGTTATCAACTAAAGCTTATAGCGCCAATCGTAAGTACATTCACTTTTACGCGCGAAAAGTTTACCCACGTTGTAGGTACGCAAAGTTAGTAATTAAGTGTAAGTACACGCCTATTACGTCAAGTAAAAAGACTAATTTCTCACTTAGCGGTACTCCTTTACATTGCCTTTTCGGCTACACAAAAACCAGACACAATCCAAGGTGCCAAGGTGATTACGCACGCCTCATGCGAAAGTATTGCCAAACGATAAACAATACGCGGCCCGCATAAAGATGAGCTTTTGTCACGTTTGTAGAAAGTGCGGGAACGCCCTTAGTGAATATTGCATACGGCCATAAATATTCACGCTTTCGTTTTCATTACGGCATATCCGCATGGTGTACAAATATTACGCGGTTCCTGTGTGTCGTAATCGCAACTTGTGAGATCATAAGTCAATAAACGATAAAACCATGGTTTTACAATGTTTTGGCGTCCCTAGTATATTCTATAATCTGTAATCTTGGTAAATTCTAGACATAACGCCTACTGGAATAAATTAGCAATGGACCGTGACGGTAGAAAAACTTAAAATGTTGACCTTACTTATGTAAACTCTTCTCCGAGACAAAAGTAGACACAGGATCATACTGTTAGACATCACCTTCTGGAAAGTTCTTGTGACCTACGTACCGTCCATAGGTACACTTGCTGATTTTATGGTCGCAAATCTCAATGCACAATACTCTGCCGAATACATGGCCACTATTCTCATTACTCACTCTGTTGTCGGGCTGAGGTTTCCCGATGCCGCCGCCCTCGGACCAATCGTTCTGCTGTCTGTTGGTGGTGGGCGCCAGCTTCTGTAGCTCAGCCGTCCAGAACCAGCCGTTGATCTCGTTGGGCAGCAGGTCTGGTCGGTTGCAACCCTTGAAGTCACAGAGACGGCCAGATGTCCAGATGTATTTCACCTAAAATAATTTAATGGAGATTGTAGGTATTGGTAAAAGTTTTTTTAAGTAACGTTCTTGTTATGAATTAAGTAATGTTGATCAGGATTTTCGAAGAGGATGTTAAGTGATAACTTATCAGTCAGTGACTTCTAAAATGGTAAATGGTAAAAAGCTACAAGTTTAAATGGAATCTTTCGATACAAATAAAATATTAGATAATCTAGATATTTTAACCATGTAGAGAAATTTGGATGTGTTTAGTACTTACATTGCATAAATCATATCATACATAATAGGTAATAGTAATAATATTATATCGTGCTCTCATTGTGCTAAACTAATATTAACCTATTAGTCGCCGATATTTTCCACCTCATTTAATATTACTGGTGATGTATGGGAAAGTAAGAGGCGACATGACAATGACTGTTCAAAAAAGTCGATTTACTTCTCAGAACATCAATGAGAAACGAAACTTGTGTAAAGGAAAACTATTGTTTTCGATGCACGCGATAGTGTAACATACCTACGTTTGACAAATTATGGTGGTACATACGTGCACAGACGTTGGAGCTTCAAAATGGCAATTATCACAAACGCACGCATTTAAATTTAAATCACGCATAACGGTAATTAAATTTGAAAATTCAAAACTTTCTTTTATTCTAATTATAAACAGTTTTAATATTTAGCTATACGAGTTATCGCATTAGCACTATTATTATTTATTATTATTAATAGTACATGCAAGTAAGTATAATTTTGCTTTCAAAGAGCGACAACAACAGCGAAATCAGAACCTCAATAATTCTATTCAAAGTAGACTTTCATTTTACTTTAATTGTATTTAAAGCGAAGCGAAATGTTATCATAATCTGATTTTATGAAGTTTCGACCAATCTGAACGCGTTTCACGCTGGCTTAACGTTTACGAGAATACCGGTTTGGCAGTTTTAGCGTATTGGGACTTGATTGTAATTGTATTATTGCAGGTTTTTTTAGCAGAATTGACCCTCTGATATCGCGCCATAGCCGGGGCACCTTGCGTCGTAAAAATATTTTTTTATTAATAACAATCCATATATTTTACTACGAAATAAGGAAGTAAACACTTAACGTAGCTTATTAGGTAAACCTTTTCAATACAGAGAGCTAAGTGTGAGTTTTCCTTTTCGCATTCGATCGTGAGCGCGTTTGGCGTTTACTAGGAATTTGTATGTGATTTGGCCTAGTTGTCGCGTTTAAAACTAGGTGGCGCTGTACAAATCACATACAAATTCCTAGTAAACCCCAAACGTGCTCACGTTCGAATGCAAAAGGAAAAAACTCACACTTAGCACTCTGATAATGATTAAGACTATTTTTGGTCATGCGAAGCACGCGTGCGTGAGATTTCTAACAAAGTTGATTGGCAGAAGAACAGATTTGTGTCAAGGGTAGGACATTGTCTTTTGTCACCTTTATGTTATTTATTTACATCCTTTTAGGAAGGTTGAGAATTGTTAAAAAACGTTTGAATCTACTTAACTGCTCCCTGGCTATGTAACTTTGAACTAAATTAGCTTGAATAACATACAATTACATACATTGATTTGATTCATGAAAGGTTACATAGAGACTGTAATTGTTCACTTTAGTAACACGGTACGGTACGGTAAAAAATACCTACCTATAATTATTCTGTATCGTTTGTTATCTACCTAACCTATCTCTATGTTACTGATGTATATATTATTATATCTAGCATTTATTAAAAACTAAACAAGGCGCAGACGAAATAAACACATAAAAAAGATAATAAATTTTGCCTATTCTATTTGTCAATGCCAAATCAAAAATCTGCTCCATGGAGGATCAGATTTTTTAAATTGAATAATTCTCATGATAAACCATCTTTTTGACGGATAGAAACAATAGTTTACCTTATCTTGTGTAATTCTGGCTTTGACCCATTCGTTTTCGTCGCTGGTTTCCAATGAAACGAGGTCCATGCAGCGCTGACGGCAGTAGTTTCTTGCGGTGAGCCAGTCGTATTCGACGTTACGAAGAGATGGATCACGCCATGAGAAGAAGTAGCCCTTATCTGATAAAAAATATTGTCTAATAAGAGAATAGAATTAATAATAATAAAAAACGTGGTCGCCCGAACAGGGACTTGAACCCTGGACCCTTGGATTAAAAGTCCAATGCTCTACCGACTGAGCTATCCGGGCTACGCACGATGTTACGTAAATATAGGTCATATATTAAGTGAAGACACTTCTATACAATGAATGTTACGTAATGATAATATATTTTTTATTATAAATCATACTTTATAGGTAGATTGTATCTACTAGATTATTAGGTAGTGTAGGTTAGGAAGGTATCATTAATTATTATATTAGTATTAAAAACTATACCTACTTAATATTCATAGTCATGACTAGTGCCAGGTCAGCTCGTAAATTATATAACAATATGCAACGTAATTAAAAAAATACAGGTTACCAAACATGATATTATAATTTTATTATCAATGCCAAAAATTTGTTATGTAGAATAATATTACTCCATTATTTCGAGTTTCGTTTTATTGGCAAAATAATTTGACCCGAAACATTTCATACGAGTTATGTTAATAACCTCTAAACCTAATAAATAAAAAATCGTTAATATGACAACTGACAAGGTCAAGTTCGAACTTTGATCTCTCTTTAATATAATATACTGTATAGCAAAAATTGGGGTGAGAGACAGCTCCCTTTGTAAGTGGGGCAACTTGGACCATATATTTTTCTCTTGTACTAAAAACCAGTATTCCCTATATGATATAGAGGTCCGCCTTGTGGTCAAAATTCGTATTTAAGTTTGAACTTTAAAATTCTTTGCCTATTTAGAGAAAAAATAAATGTAAATGTTGTGACAGATGACAAGCGTTTTATGTTTTCCTAAGCATGGAGAATAGAGGTAAGGAGTACCATCTCCATACATGAAAAGTGTCCGTAAAATAGAGTTAAATAGGGGGCGCTACAGACGCAAGGGTGTAAAGCGGCAAAATTTAAACGAATAATTAAATCTTGGGATCTTCTGCGGTTTTATATATAAAAATATTTTCGACTATACGAGTAATTAAAATATTCATGATTTACTGAATTAACTACTAAAAACTAGTCATCGTCATCAAAAATTCTAACTTCATAGCACACACCCTTACCACTCTAGCGCCATTATGGCCAGTTTTGGAACTATTATTTAATTACTTTTGTCGGACACTTTTTAGCTTTTCTGCCTTAGAGAGATGGTACTCCTTACCTCTATTCTCCATGTTCCTAAGCATCACCTAAACCTTACATAAACCTCCACATTAACTTTAATTTACTGTCCAAAGGACATTGGTGAATCCTGCCCGATTTGCCATCAAGAGCGGCCAGGTTTCGAATATAAGAATTTATTTGTACTTTTCAACGCTACAAATAAAACTATCAAACGCGTAAATCGCAATGAAGAGTCTTAAAATAGAGTTATTTACCTTAAACGTAGAAAATATATAATGGGTACCTATTACGATTCTTGTCCCATACAATCCTAGTGTAACACACGAAGTGGACGCGTAATGCGTGTCGTTATATTCTTACCATTTGCTTTAGCGACTATCTAAAAATAAGGCAACTACCTACACACATTACTTTTTGAAATTTAAATTACATTAAGAAAAATTGTAGTCACTCATAGACGAGATAAGTCGAGGCAAAAATTGTCCACATTTAAACCACAAAATTATGGGGATGTTTGGGGCAGTTGAGGTTTGACGTTTGTCATCTTGTTATATTGACATTTGCTTTCCGCAGTATAATCAGTCCGCACTCTGCATCTAATTGACAAAATCTTTTGAGATATAGATGGTGTAACTTTTTCTTATAGAGTCGGGCGACTATTCAACGAAAGTTGAAGCAAATTTACAAGCAAAACCACAGAGTTTTTGTCAAAGTTTTGCTTGTCAAATTGACTTTAAAGGTCGTAGAGAGTTGCCAAGTTAAAAGTTTGCAAATAACCCAGGTTCAACTTTCGTTTGCCAGACTCTATGAAGATTTTTTCTGTCAAATGTACCTACGTCATAGCCCATCCTTAGTTTTCAAATCATTGAGTCATTCTACTATACTACCTACCGGATACTAAAACCCATCTCAACACTGGTTTAAGTTTTATGTTTGAAAAGGAATGCTGTGTATTGTGTATGGTTAATCTCCGCTATCTCTCCCGGATGCTAGATAACGACCAGTTTTGTAACAGGAGCTTTATGGTGGAGATAAAGACAAGAATGTCAGGAAAGATGGAATCAGTTATGGTTTTGAATATTATGATACTAATTGGATATTAAGACTTAGGTATTTAGGTCTTGGGGTTGTGGTAGTCACAACAGTTCCAATGTTCCAATTTCCAAAAGCTTGAACTACCAAGTAAAATCCCTCGAAGGAGAAGAAGGAAGGTAAGCCGGTGCAAAGCACTGCGGAGTCCAACATACCACGCGGCCCTCCCTCGGGGACGTAGGGTGTGCATAACGCATTTCCTAATTATTAGGTACGATGTTGGTACATATGAAATTGGCGTTTTGTAAAGGAGGAACATAAAGTAGATTTTTTAAACATAATATATTTATTTAATCAAAGTATATACCACTGTTGTCTATGCACTTTTGCCATTTCATAGGTAGTTCATTGATTCCTTTACTAAAAAAACCATTCAGACAGGAATCAATAAAATCTTTGAAGGCGCTTTGGTCTGCCCCATCGGAGTTGAATTTTTTTCCCTTGCAAGAAGTTATCCAAATTTTAAAAACATGGTAATATGTTGGAGCATGATCCGGTGAGTACGGTGGATATCTTAGACATTCCAATTGAACCTCCTCTAATTTGGTAGCCGTCTGTTGTGCAGTGCGTGGTCTAACGTTGTCCTGAAGCAGCAGTGGCCTAGAGCGAATGACCAACCTCGGTTGTTTAGCAGCTAGCTTTTCCATAATGATTTGCAGTTGTTGGCAATAGACATCTGCCGTAATCGTCTGGCCAGATTTAAAAGAAAGCTGTAGTGAACGACACCGGTACTAGTCCACAAACGCTTACAAGTAACTTTTTTTGAGTCAATTTTTGCTTGTTCTTATGCTTGTTGTTGTGGCTTTGGCCGGTTCGCCAGGGTTCAGGCATTGCGATGAGCTTTTCCGATTATCGTACAGGATCCAATTTTTATCACTGATTAGTAATGATTCGATTTAAAATCCCTCCATTATTGTGCCGGTTGAGTAATGTAACGCAGCTGTAGACGCGCGTTTGTCGGCTTGCTGCAATCAATTCATGAGGTAGCCACCTTTCAAGCTTTTTCACCTTCCCAATTTGCTTCAAGTGGATTAAAACAGTTTTATCACTAACACCGCAGCTTGCAGCTAACTCGGACGTGGTTTGCGATGGATCCGCTTTCACAATAGCCTTCAATTATTCATTATCAACTTTGGTCTCCGGCCGTCCACTGGGCTTGTTCTGCGGGTCGAAATTTCCAGAACGATAGCGTTGGAACCAAAAACGCACTGTGTTTTCTTTTGCGACACCGCCGCTATAGACATCATTTATCCTTCGAGCCGTTTCTGCAGCACTGGTGCCACGGTGGAACTCGTACTCGAAAAAAATACGATATTCCAAGTTTTCCATTTTGTAAACAGAGTGACGCAATAAAAAAATCAAAAGAGGAAAAAACAAATGAATTACGGTTTTCGAAGCACAAATGCATGAGTAGGTAAATAGTGGTATAAATTTGAAATTGGAATTCCTAACCAAAGAAGATATATTTGAGATCATAATGGCCAGTACGACAAAACAGCAATTTCATATGTACCTAATATATATGTTGGAATTTACCACACAAAATAAATAACAAGAAATTGTTTATCATAATATGTTACTATGATGCTACCTAATTACCTATAACAAGTTTGCAAACGGATGTACATTTTTTTTGCAACTGATTTTAACGGACACTAAGGAATTTCTGTTATCGAAAAACGACTTATTTGCAGAAATAAAAAATATCAAAGTCTTAGAGCAGGTAGGTAATAAATTCTTTTGATATTAGGATTTGATAGAAGTATCCATGACCTTTCAACCTTGTCGTCTTAAGCTCGAAAGCTGTTCAGTAGTTCAAGCACGAGCAATTAGCGAAAAAGTATTCGTATCATCGTCGAATGAAAATTGTATGAAAATCTGTCAAAACAGTTCCTATACAATTTTCATTCGATAACGATACGAATACCTTTTCGCATATTGTTCGTGCTTGGGCTACAGATACTCTCAAATAGTAAACAAAACGATTAGATTCGACAAAATTAATCCTACTAATATTATAAATGGGAAAGTTTGTGAGGATGGATGGATGGATGGATGTTACTTTCTTTTCTTCTTTCACGCAAAAACTACTGAACGGATTTCGATGAAATTTGGTATGGTAGGCTTTGCATTAAAACATAGGCTACTTTTTATTCCAAAAAAGTACAGTATTTCTTTGGGATATTGTATTTGCCGCAAGCAACAGCTAGTGTGTTATAAATATCACAGTCTTAGAGCAATTAGGTACTAAATTAAAATACCTAACATGACACTTAAATTGGTAGGATTACAGTACCCTATTGTCTTTATGTTTACGTTCATATTAAATTGGATCTGAACAGAGTATTGTAATAACTCTTTTGTAACTGTGACCCTTCAGGGCTGCGCTATTGTACCCGACCATGGCAGTAAGTACTAACGCCCGAAATTAATAATCAATCTTAATCTCATTATTTTAGCTAACTGAAATCAAGATTTCAATACATTTCAACGATCCTAGGATTAACTTCACGTCAATTTTCGTAAATTTTTGTTTAAGAATATAAGATTGAAGTCAATCTAAGATTTAAGATACGTTATTAATTTCGGGCGTTAGGTTGGGACTATATTGTACCGGAATCCGGCGGGCCGGGGAAGGTTCAGAGCAGCAAAATTAGAACTCAGCGCTAATACAATAGAGCTGAAAATCGTACACACAAGTGTCAAGCCAAACGTCAATGTCATATATGACAGCTCGACACTCGACACATCGATTTCCAACTCTATTGTATTAACGCGCAGACTATTTTCAGTGTTCTGAATTTTCCCCGGCCCTGCGGATTCCAGATCATATAGTCCCATCCTTACTATCCATCCATCTGCTCGATCAGCCCCATAAAAAGCTAAAGCACTTACTGTCGGAGTATCGTTCGTGTACAATCCTTTGCACGCACTGCGAGGGCACGGGCGGCTCCAGGATGCGACCGTTTTGGAACTGCGCGCGCGCAACCGCCAGCACAGACAGGAGGAGTAGCCGTTTCATGTTAGTTTATCTGTTAAAAAAGATTAATCATTAAGATGAGGGAAATTTGTACAATTTTATATTGTTACTTTATAATTCTATATAAGATTTTGCGCGCACCTTGGGTCGCGTTTTTTTGCACTGCACTGCCGAGGGGTAGCCATTTCGAAAAATGCTATTTAACGGATGCCAATATTCAACGCCATCTGTTCTGTTGTTTCACTATACAAACTTTGGTCCCCCATTAGGGGTAAATTTTCGGAAAAAACTACAAAATACGTACCTACTCGTAATTAAACACGTATAAAAGTATATAAAATAATGCTCATTGTAATCTGTATGTACGATTGTACAATTTTTACATTAAATTAATTTTCAGAGTAAAAGACTTCAACGGGCACGTTTTCAAAGAAAATAAAAAAGCCAGCAAAAATATATGAAGTATGTACAAAGAATATAATAATATATTCTTTGTACATTCTTCATAATGGCGGTGTTCTTAATTCTATATGAGTTTTAGAAGTATACCTAATATATTAACCTCATTAATTTTAGTAAGGTTTTACCTAAAATATTTTTTTTAAGAGGACAATTTAACTATAGGAAGATAAGTATTTCTTGAGTCTAGGGCTTCGACAAGACAAGCTATTAGAAGTACTAATGTAAACGAGATGCAGAATCTTGTAAATGTCAAGGAGACACAAATATTGAATAGACAAAAAGACAATAATTATTTACTAGCATATATTTTTTATTTCATAATCTTAATTACCTAGGTATATTATGTTAACATATGTATCATTTAGACTAGGTAATCGCGATGAGGTGATAAATCCAAATTTCACAAACAGGTATACTTCTGACGATAATCGTTATTATTAATTACTTTCTTTCTGCGACTTCGTACGTGCAAAAGTAAATTCCGCGGGAGCCGTACCGTTCTGCAGAAAATGGAGGCTATGAAGCCTTCCCCGTTGTCTACTCTACATTTGTGCTAAATTTCATCAAAATCGGAGCATATTCAATGCAAACAAACAAACAAATCTATCCTCTTCATAATAATAGTGCTGGATCGCCTGGCGGTAAGCGATTACCGTCGCCCATGGACACTCGGAACACCAGAGGAGTTACGTAAGTGTAACTCCTATGTAGTTCCGTAATCCGTTCCAGTGGTGTTGTGCATTCCTGGTCCTTAAAACCCCTGACCCCTTGGGCCTCCAATAACCTCACTTACTCGGCTAAACACAAACACGTTATTTCACGCCAGTTTTTTGTACGGTGATCAAGCCTGGCCATTCGTGCCGATTTATGGCTCTCCGACGTTCGTTTAAAATTATTAGGACAAACAAGTATGTATTTTTTTTAAGTAAAATTATTTAGTTTTAATTCTGAGCAAATCTGAAAACGTGCAATTCTCAGCACATCGAACACGCTCGACCACCCGTTTAATTTTCATCTCTAAACTATTGAGAATAACAGAAAGGTCTAAAGGTTGAAGTTGGTATATCTACAAGCGTAATACAAAGAGGTATGTTTGTAGGTATTTATGATCGCTTCCACTTTCCATCCGATGAATGTTACGTAAGAGAAAACTGTGAGTCGGGACCGGTTCGGGGCTCGGGCGCAAGTGTCCTTACCCCTAAGGCATGCGGTCGGCCACTCATAACACGGAACTGTCGGAATTACCAAAGTTACATATATTTACACGGAAAAATTATATGATCTATAATATCTTGGGTTTACAGTTAACAACAAACAGAGTTTTAACAGATATAGGAAGAGAGCATTTTAGTAGACGGACCTTGTGAGGGTGGGAGGGACATGGGTGCGCCCTGCGGCGAAAATCGACCGTGTAAATGACAATTCGGCTAACGGTCCGTTTCAATAACTTATCTATTTATAACTATTTGTTAAAAACGTCGTCATTCCATCATTTGACGGATTTTTGCGATTGACATTTCTAAAAGATAGTTATTTGTAGATAGGTTATTGAAACGGGCTATTAGTCGCAAGGCAATTTTGACTTATAAACCACTTTGGGGGCCAATTTCTCGTAAATGGTTGACTTTGTCAAAAAGTCATGTATACCTTGCGTTTATTTTAAAGAGGCCTCAACTCAACGATACCCTACACGATGGAGTAGAATGAAAAATTATTTTATGATGCCAAAACCGAGATCTATACACAATCTATAACTATACCAAATTTCATATATTTATATTCATAATTACAGAAGCTAGAAGCGCGGACAGACAGACAGACGGACGGACGGACAGAGCTAAACTAATTGTGTATTACGGAACTCTAAAAAGGACTATCATATTTTTTTCAAAGCACAGTAAGTACCTATATAGCGCGGACAGACAGCCAGAAGGACGGACAGAGCGAAACTATAAGAGTTCCTTGATTATTACGGAACCCTAAAAACAGGAATTACAACATTAGTTAATCAAAATCAAAAAAGTTTTATTTCCATATGGGTTATTAAATAACACTCACGGAATTGTCCCTACGTGATGCCTCCCACAGTTACTTCTTATTTGACAACTATTTTGCTTATAGTCTATTCACGTTAAGAAGTCAGTGAACCATGCATACAAATGTCAAAATTGAACACTGGGGCACATTAACCAATTGAAGTAAGCTGTACTGTCATAATGTTATATACGCATGATTCACTGACTTCTTAACGCGAATAGACTATAGGTGTACACAAATATCCTACTAATAATATTATAAATGTCAAAGTTTGTGAGGATAGATGGATGGATGGATGTTTCTTACTCTTTCACCCAAAAATTACTGAACGGTTTTTGATAAAATTTGGTATGGTAGTCGTTTAGGCTCTGGATTAAAACAGAGGCCTTTTATCCCGGAAATGTACAATTTTCCCGCGGGATATTCGATAGTATATCTACGCGGCGGTGCCGCGGGAAACCGCTAGTAAAAGAATATTTGTAATATTAAAAGGTACGATAAAATATTGTATTGCTTTTAATAGTAAAAAGTAAATAATTCATGTTATTACGTAATAATTATATTTTAATTTTTGAATACTAACGAATTTATGATACAGTTATGATTTCAAATTTTTAATAATGTCATGGCAATCATCATTATTTGCTTAATACCTACCTACTACATAATGTAATTATGTAGTAGGTACTCTGTACTACCTACAGGCTACAGGTATCATGCATTTAACTTTTGCCAGTGTAAGTGCAGTTATTATTTAATAGAAAAAAAAATGGCAAACAGCAAACATATTTTGCTATTTAAACATAATCTAATTTAAATAATAAAGTACCTGGGTAACCGAGCTTTGCTCGGTGCTCTAGAAGATTAAAAAAAAAAGAGTCACAAAAATATTGTACCGGGCTCGCATCACATTCCGAATTTCCGAACAAAGCAAAATTAACCAATCTGCCCATCGGACTGACATTATTAGAGTCGAAATTATTGATATATTGTTGCACAACGAAATAAAAATCATATATAACTTAAAAATGAGATTTTTCTCCCGCAAAACTCCCAGCATTCTAAATTTCATGTAAATACTTGCAGCCGTTTCCGAGATTACGATTATATATATACAAGATCTTCGTCTCGTTTAAAGTAGGTATAAGATATTGAATAAAATAAAAATAAAAATCCTTAAAAAAGGTCACCTACACATGCAAGAATCTATTTGATGATTTTTAATTAGCACTATGAAAAAACAAAAATAAATCACACAACTATTTATCACAACACAATATTTAAATATTATGTAAATGGCTCTACTCACATGAGCGACGTCGTGATCTACACTGATGCGCGCGCGCACCGCCGCCCGTCTTATATAAAGGGACAGTTTGTAGATGTACAATGTACAAACTGACCCTTATCCTCAGCCTTATCTACAAACAACACGCTGCGGGGTAGTTTCTCAGTACACCCGATACCTTGTATCTTATACAGAATGAATTATAAAGTGGCCGTTTGCGTATGTTAGGAGGAAAAGGGGACAATGCTCAAAGAAACACCGAAGCCCAATTTTTTTCTATAAACTTATAACGAGACTCGAGACTCGAATTTATAATTATCTACCAAATATCAAGCAGTTCACTGAAATAAACCTTCTTCTTCGCTTCTTCTCAACTTTTATTTTCCAGAATTTGTTGAAAATTGGCGACGCTATCGATGGGTGCAATTTCTATCAACGAATAGGTACTTACTGTGTTTTGAAAAAAATATGATAGTCCTTTTTAGAGTTCCGTAATACACAATTAGTTTAGTTCTGTCCGTCCGTCTGTCTGTCTGTCCGCGCTTCTAGCTTCTGTAATTATGAATATAAATAGATGAAATTTGGTATAGTTATAGATTGTGTATAGATATCGGTTTTAACATCATAAAATAATAATTATTTTATTTTTTAGGGGTGGCTCTTCATACATGTGAAGTGGGGATGAAAAATATTTTTTCATTCTACCCAATTGTGTGGGGTATCTTTGAATAGGTATTTTAAAATAATGGCAAGGTTTGATACATGACTTTTTTAGAAAGTCGACTACTTCGAGTAATCGGCCTCTAAAGTGGTTTGTAATTTGGCCCCCCCTAGCATCTCTAAACTATAGGATATAGAAGCTTGTAAATTTCCATACTGATAGATCATACGAAAAACTCTTTAAGAAAGTTATTTTGAACGAAGTCGGATAGTAACTTTATAAGTCATTTGGAAAAAACCTATTAAGCGTTAATAGTTACGGAACCCTCCTTAGATATGTCCTGACATGCTCTTGGTTAGGTTATTATTATATTAGATCTTAGGTACAATGCACTATGTAGCTTGTCCTCATTCTCATAGTTTCAGAATACATAGGTATTAGAGTGCCTGCAAGTTAATTACTTGAAAAATACACCCTGTACCTATAATTATTGTCCCTTGAGGCATTAGGAAGTGATAATAATATTGTAATGGCGATGACGGTATGTAGGTATATCCTTACTTATATTATAAACACGAAAGTTTGTAAGTTTAGAAAGTATGGATGTTAGTCAGTTTTCACGCAATAATAATGTTTTTCAATAAGTAAGACGGTTGATAAATTAAAAAAAAAGTGTCTTGTAATTTCACATTTATTGTAAAAAAAAACAATTTATTATGTTGCCGGGAAAACCCGATTTTAGGCAAACTAATTTTGCTTAGGCTAAACGGAATACTGTACTTTTCCAGGATAAAAAGTAGCCTATGTTTTAATCCAGAGCCCTAAACTACTACCGTACCAAATTTCATCAAAATCCATTCAGTAGTTTTTGCGTGAAAGAGTAACAAACATCCATCCATCCTCACAAACTTTCACATTTATAATATTAGTAGGCACATATGCTGCGATCCGATAAACCGGTAGGTACTAGGACTAGGCCAGACTGGTCCGTTGTAACTCCTAAGGGCAATAGGAGAAACTAGTTTAATTTATGAGTAGAGTAGCTAGTCAAAATTTCTATACGGGGTGAAGCCCGAGTGAAGAGTAAAAATTTGCCCGGGGGCCCCATATAATAGATACGACTGATACAGCGGTAGCTACGCCGCTGGAGGAACTGGTTGAGCCTAACATGAATTTAGGATAAAGCATAGAGCATTAAAGTAACGGACAAAATGTTAAAACTAACAATAATAATAAGCCATTATTTTACTTTTCAACCGACTTCCAAAACACAGGAGGAGGTTCTCAATTCGTGTGTATGTTTTTTTTGTATGTATGTTACGCGATTGCTCCGCCGTTTGTGGACCGTTTTTCGAAATTCTTTTTTTATTTTAAACAGTCGACTCCCAAGTTGGTCCAATTGCCACCAAATGGTAGACCTGGTGATGAAAGAAACAAGAGAAGTCCGTAAAATTTATAGCAACACCTGTAGTGAATTTGACTTTTTTTAAGTACTTAACTTGAGCATATTTTGCTACCAAAAAGTGAAATTTTGTACCAATGTATACCCTGGATCCAAAAGCATGAACGGTACTCCTCTGTCTTTGAAGATACACGTTTGGAAATTTCATGATTATTTATAAAAAAAAAAAAAAAACTTTAAAAAAAAAGCATGTCAGTTTTAAATAATCATCATCACACCATAAATATCATGTTGATATAGATATTTCTCATTGTCTTTACACCGATATCGATTTCTTCGAACATTCACAGCTACCAAAAAGTGAAATGTTGTACCAAGGTACTCCCTGGATCCAAAAGGACTGAACAGAACTTCCCGGTCTTTAAAGATACGCGTTTATAAATTTCAGCACTGTTTAAAGAAATGCAAGCATATGTTACCACTAAACAATCATCATACCTACCACCATCATTACACCATATATAGGTAATCATAATATGAAATATGTATTTCTCTTAGTGTATATATTGTGTATCAACAGTTACATCATTACCGCCGACAACTTCATTTTTAGGTAACCTAAGCATATGGTACCAAAAAGTGACATTATGTCGAGGTATAACCCTGGTTAGTGGTTGAAATGGCAAAAGCCAAAAGCACTGAATGGAACTCGTCAGTCTTTGATGATACATTTTTGGAAATGTTGGAATTGTTTAATGAACTGTTGTTATTAAAGATGTTTGCGAAAGGTCTGCAATGTCTGACGTCTTCTTCCACAGCTAGCAAAGAAAAGCTGATAAATCACACATTTTTAATTTCTTTCGTTGTACTTTCTTGTACGTTCTTGTCTTATCACTATATAGTATAAAACAAAGTAGCTTTTTCTGTCAGTTCGTATGTATGTTTAGATCTTTTAAACTACTAAATGGATTTTGATGCGGGGTTTTTTAATAGATTCAAGAGGTAGGTTTATATGTATATAACATGCATCATATAATAGAGAAACACTGATAATTTTAGAGGTTTCTAATGTCGTAAATAAACGCATTTTTTGCAATGTAAATGCTGGCTGAACCCTTCGAGATAGATCAAAATAATGCTCTACAGTATTGTACACCTTACAAAGGTAAAAAAAAGTCCGCATTGGTATATGTCTATCTCTTAGGGATAATCCACAATAACCATTTTTATCCTTTACTTTTTACGAGAAATAATGGCATATTTACAATGCGATTTTAAGCAATACAGCATTAATCCCTATACAATTAAGTACCTTAAATACATTGTGAATTTAATATAGATCAATATGGCCCTTTACAACATGTAATTTAACTAAATATTTTCGAAGATATTACAGATTTAAAATGCAGGGACATAGCGGTTGGACCGGCCGGGGGGCCGGTGGCCTACACAGTACCTACTGTTATCCTTATCAAATTAAATACGTTACTCACTTTAAGCATTTTATACACATTATAGTCTATAAACCATACAGTTTAAATTAATATCTTATATTAACAAAATCGACCTAGGCAGGGGACCTACTAAAGCATTGACGATTTCGGAAGCAACTTTGAAAAAGATTGCTTCAAAGATTTCAATCCACTTTCCGTGAACTACAATTTACGTTAGGGATTTACCTTTAACATTTACATTTTAGATTATCAATCAAACGGCTTAAAGGCAAGGTAGATCAATCAGCACTAACCTATGTATCCTATGTATTTTTATTGTCTTATGTATTCAGCTAAGCGTAGAGAGGGAAAATTCGTTCCAAGTAGTAATGGTATATAATAGTAATAATAAAAAGCATATCTATTATTATTAAAGAATCTAGAACAAGCGTCTGGGAGTGCGGCGCGGCGCGGCGTACGTACGTGCGACGAGTTGGTAATTTTCTACTTTCGTTGAAGGTAAAGACAATGGATTTTTATGTGGCCGTAGAAATCTACACAAAATTTATATAAAAATCCAATATTAGTTCATTTGTATTCCACGTTGAGCCTTATAAGTAGTATCGAAGAAAGTCGCTTTATCTGTCTGTCCCTATGTATGCTTAGATCTTTAAAACTACGCAACAGGTTTTGATGCGGGTTTTTTTTAATAGATAGAGTGATTCAAGAGGAAGGTTTAGATGGATACAGTATGATCGTTATCAAATTAAATACGTTTCTCACTATAAGCATATACATATATATATTTATATATATTTTATACACATTATAGTAGCCCTTTAAACCATACAGTTTAAATTATTGATATCTTATATTTAGTCAGTGCCGGATTAACCTATAAGTAAATAAAGCAACTTCTTAGGGCAACCCGTCTACGGAGCACCCAGAGACGCCTGAGAAAAAAAATGTGCTCACCAAATATTAAAATCGCTTTTGTCGGCGACCGAAGCAACACGACAACTGACGAGAGACGTTTTTTTGCGTAATCAGTGTTGCCAATTTAGTACTTAATTAATTCATTACAGTTCACCTATCGCGAGTATCGCGAACCTATGGCACGCGTGCCATCAATGGCATAATATCATATATCACAAACCTAACATATTCTGATAATTGTCATTTATTTGCAACAACAGAACTCACACTATTTGACTTTAATATTTTAAATTTCAAAATGATCAGTTTTTGCTACATGTTCCTTTTTTGTAGTAAATGAAGAGTTTCGATTGATAGTTAGTAAAAAATAAAATAAAGGAACGCCTCGAAGTCTAGTTGATACCTATTATATTTTTACAGTTTTTTTTAAGTGCACAGACTTTCAGATAGAATTTTCTTAAGTTTTAATTGCTATGATAAGAAAAAGTTTTCTCGATTGCTTTGACCACCTCTGTTACCTACCTCTAAACTGAAATGTTTCCTTTTGATATGCACAGTCTTTTAGAGTTTGAAAATTTGAACAGATTTAATCTGTAAAATAGGAAAAAGAATTGCACGCTCGCTTCCCTCGTTTGCGTTTAACTTATAGAAAGTATTATATATCATTTAGTACTGATATTCTGTTAAAGCCGGTTGATTTTATTGTATTTTCCGAAGTTCGCCTTCTTTCAGGGATTAAAGTTTACCTTTTAGTTTAATGTAACTGTAAAATGTTTAACGTAAACTACTGATCTGAATTTAATTAATGAGGTGTCAATAGATTCGTAATAAAATTCCGGGTGACATAGGCTACTTAATTTGCGTAGTCAGGTTATAGTTTTTAACTTTTTGATTATTAATTTTACTTTTATCGTGATAGTTCCACGCATATTGTTCATTACTTACAAAGTTAGAAATTATTATTTTCTTCTAAAGAGAGATCCTTATAAATTCTAGTTTATTACAATTTTAAAGTCTCTCTATAGAGACTATAGAGTACTATAGTTTATAGTACTCTAATATATTATATTGTGTCATATTAGTATATATATTGTGTCATATTAGTAGAATATTAACCATTAAATATTCGTTATCGTGCACAAGTGTGGGCATGTGGTACAACTTCTAAAAACGTGCTATTTTGTGTTTCCCGCCAAAACTCCCTAGGAACTTTCAGTAAAGCTTCTACTACTTTACTGAATCGACTGACATGACTCAAAGACTGTACTGACTATATATTTGGACTTTGACTAGACTTTAGACTTGACGATATAGGAATACGGTGTTGAAAATTGAATCGAAAGTTCTATTTCCCGCCTTTTTAACTTGACACTGTCAAATGGTTATAAGCCGATGCCATATATAAATAAATAAAAAATATTTAATGGTTATGATTAAGGTTTATATTCAAACGTCGTATAAAAAAAAATCAAACGTCAAAATTAAGCCCATTCCCACTTGTCACTTGAAGTTCATATTATGGCAGCTGGTTTCTACAAAAAAGTCATGAATAAGTTGTGTACCCGCATGGGACTATTCTATTCTAATTATAATTTACATTCTTGGTTTGATAATAGACTGTTTCCAGTAAAAAAGTGAAAGTGAAAATTGCGCTACTTTTAAACCATCCATTGATAGGATCGTTTAAAGAATTTTAAGTAGGTACAACAACAAAATTTAATATCGTGGCAAGATAGGCAGAAAAAGATAGGCAGTGCCATAGAAAGAACCGACCAAGTGCGTGGCGGACTCGCGCTCGAAGGGTTCCGTTCATAACAGCGAAGAATCACGTTGGATAGGAGCCTTACATAAATTTTTATTTTATTCTGATTTTAGTATTTTTTGTTTAATAGCGGCAACAGAAATACATCATCTGATCACGGTTAAGGATTTATGTACAGCCTGGTGAGTGGCGACAGACGGACGGACAGACAGCGAAGTCTCACTAATAGTCTCCCGTTTTTACCCTTCGGGTACGGAACCCTAATAAATATGACTTTTTTATGATACGGGGGCAAACGAGTAAATGGATCGCGAAATGGAAAGCGACCACGTTGCCTCGAAGCAAATCGAAGCGTCTATAGACACCTGCACAACACCAGAGGAGCCAGAAGTCAGTCAGCCTTTAAATACACGACTAAATATAATCTTTCCCTAACGAACCTTATGAAAAATATTATTAAAATTTAAACGAAAAGAATGCTATAAGTCATAAGTTTAAGTAACCGATCCATAAGATTGATTACCTTTCGTGATCTTTCGAACCTAGTTTACAGTACGACCAGTCGACCACCATCACAATGTCTTTCGGGAATTGTCGTGTTTCATAAATAGTTTGTAATTTCCATATTATATTATTTTATATATACATATACATATAGATAGATTATTACCGAGCGCCGTTAGCAAATATGATTTACTGTACGTGTGGTTATGATGGTGTATGCACAAAAAAGTCGTTTATATAGTAGTTCATCATCATATATATATATATATATATATATATATATATATATATATATATATATATATATATATATATATATATATGATTAGTAACCTTTTTTTAAGTTACCTATGAAATTGCCGTTTTGTATGAACAAATTTAAACGAATTTTTTTCATGTATTTTTTATTTGTATTAATCGAAGTAAACACCCATGCAATCAATGCATCTTTGCCAACGCAGTGGCATGATGGCAGTTTATTGATGCTCTTCTTAAAGATATCAGCTGGATGGGAGGCAACAAATTCTTCAGAGGCATTTTATACTGCCTCTCGGGTATTGAATTTTTTCCCGCCAAGAAGTTATCCAAATTCTCGAAAAAGTAGTAGGTAGTCTGTAGGCACAAGATCTGGTGAGTAGGGCGGATGACGGAGAGCTTCCAACCCCAGTTCTTGCAACTTGGAGACCGTCTGCTGTGCAGTATGAGGTCGCGCGTTGTCGTGCAGGAGCAGCTGAGACGAGCGATTGACCAATGCTGGTTGGAGATGTGCCAGCTACTCCATTATTGTGTTCAGTTCTTCACAGTACACATCTGCAGTAATGCTCACCCTGTTTGGTAAGAAGCTGTGATGAATCACACCGGCGCTAGACCACCAAACAGTGACCATCACTTTAAAATAAATTTTAAATTTTCGTTTAGGGCATTGTTTAGGTGCTGAACCAGGATCCAACCAACTTGCTGAGCGCTTGCGGTTATCAAACAGAATCCATTTTTCATCGCAGATAACAATGCGGTTCAAAATTCTTTCATTTGTGTGTCTGTTGAGCAGGGCAAGGCACGTCTCGACGCGTACTTCGCGCTGGCGATCATTGAGTCGTGGGGCACCCATTTGTCAAGCTTTTTTACCTTGCCAATTTGACGCAAATGGACCAATATTGTTTTGACGCTAACGTCGAAAGCTGCTACTAATTCAGCCGTAAATTGTGTATCATCAGCTTCCACAATCGCCTTTAATTCGTCATTGTCGACCAAAGTCTTCGGACGACCGCGAGGTTCATTTTTCAGGTCGAAATTTCCAGAACGGAAGCGAGCAAACCAATAATTTTTAGTAATATCGAATATATAAATAATAGTTAATATAAAAAAAATAATAAGTAGTTAGTATCGAATTTTGATATTGTGAAATATCGAATTTTATGTGTCGTGGCATCGCGTTCATACGCCTTGACTGCCTCGCTGTGACGACTAAGTATTTGATATTTATGATAAACTATTATGTTATAAAAACAACTACATTTATGTAAAACTAATACTCACATAATATTATAAATATTTTGCTCGGTAAAGTCCAATCGATTGGTTACCACTTACCACTTACCACATTGTGTTCCTAATGATTCCTTGTAAAGCAAACTTTTAAAGTGATATCGTTATTTTTTACCCGCCTTCGGCGTAGCTAAAAGGACGTACATAGTATGTTTGTTCAATCAATGCGTCTAAATTCCGTCCGTCCGATTTTAATGAATGAGGTGTCGATAGATTCGTAATAATGGCCCGGGTAAATACATCTGTGTTGCGAAGGTCTGCGTCGACGCGCGACCTCACAATGCATGAGGGTGATAGCGCAGCGCATTCATCCACCCTCCCCCTTCGCCTCCTGTCCGTCGTTCCGTTGAAACGCAACGCGACAAAAACAACGCAGCGTCAACACTGCGACAACGCAACGCAACGCGCTAATGGAGCCTCTATACAATCTACGCAACTTACTGGTCATTTGATTAATTACAAAAACCAATATTTTGGAAACACACAATTTAATGATTTTTGTATTTGTTTTATTAATTAAAAGTCAATATAATCCATCGTCATCGTTCAAACAATCTTAATTGAGACCTTGAGAGTTTCGCCAAAAAGTCACGAGTTCTGTAATCATTGAATAAAAGAATGTCATCCATAAATTCATAATAATTAACTAATAAAATTGAGTACCTACCTAATGAGTATACAGTCTTACAAATTTTGTTAGTGAGCGCCGTGCGGTCCCTGACTTCCGTATCATCTGGAGGCACGGTAGTGCCCCCGACAAGATAGGCCAAGCGAAGTGCAAGGGCACTACCAGACCACCTTTTCTCGAAGCGTTTCGTCGATTTTTTGAACCCTCATAACTTTGTTTTGGATTATACCAGATAAATGAATTTTCAGGATATGTTCCAAGTAGCGGACTTATTAAACATGTAAAGTTTTGATTGCACACTTCTAATACTTTAGATTTTATTGATATCTAAAAACCCCTGATTTCGTCACTGACTCACTGATGATCAACAAAATTATATGGTACTATAAATTTGTTTCTTGGTGATTGTTAAATATCCGGATGTCCTAGAAAGCTGAAATTTGGTACGTAAGCGTATAATATTATTATATTACATACATTTTCCCATGGCTTCGCCCGCGTGAAAAAGGCTGTAAATTTTCATCCCCTATTTTACCCTCCTTACCTTATAAATATTGACTTTAGTAGTATTAAAGCACAACAGTCAGTTATAGTCGAATATAATAGCATAATATGAGCCAAGAACCGCTCTTAACTATCACTTATATATAGTAACAATCAAACAACAAAGAAATAACCTAACCAAGAGCATGTCAGGACATATATCAGGAGGGTTCCGTAACTATCAATACGTAATATGTTTTTTTCAAATGACTCCAAAAGTTGCTGTCCGATTACGTTCAAAATAATTTTTATAAAGAGTTTTTAGTATGATCTATCAGCATGGAAACGAGTTTATATCTCCTTTAGTTTAGAAACGCTAGGGGGGTCCAACTTACAAACCACTTTGGAAGCCGATTACTCGAAAATAGTCGTTTTTGTAAAAAAGTCATATATGAAACCTTACCTATTTTTTAAAAGATCTATTCAACAATACCCCACACAACGGGGTAGTATGAAAAAATATTTTTTCATCCCCACTTCACATGTAAGAAGAGGGCCCACCTCTAAAAAATAAATTAATTATTTTATGATGCCAAAACCGAGATCATTTTTCATTTCATTCTTCTGAGAGAATTTCATCAATTTATATTCATAATTTCAGAAGCTAGAAGCGCGGACCGACAGTCATACAGACAGACGGACGGACAGGGCGAAACTATAAGGGTCCCTTATGTATTATGGAACCCTAAAAAGGCTAAGATATAAAGTGGTCAGTTAAAAAGAAATAGTGCACTCTGTTTCGCAAGAAATATATCCTAAATAAAAAAGAAGATACGAGAGCTGAAGCTGATAAGACACGATCTCAACGCGATCTTGATTTCGATTCGATTTTGTTCGAGAGTACGCATCAGGATCGAAACTGAAGCAAAATTGACATCGGATCAGACTCGTAAATTGAAATCGTATCAGTTTCGGGAGTAAAACCTCAGGTCGAAAGCAAAGTTTCCATACAAAACACGCATAGCCCACACACGTGCATAACCTTTCAGATTCTTAATATTATGTCAGTTCGAACCTAAAATATGATGCTAACGTGCCGTTCATAATCAGGAAGCTGAATATTAAGATAAAACTGACAGAATTAAGAAAAGAACACACAGTTTTCCATATATTACTTTAAAATAGAGACACACGTACTTAAATTAAGATTGTGCACAGATTGTAAATTAAATAATTTGACACATAATTTCTACAGGTTACCGCGTTTTTATTTAATCAAAGTATAAATCTGTTTTAGTTGTTGTTTTAATACTGACGCAAAATATGTCTGAAACAGAAAAATAAATTTTATGTGTTGAAAACCACCCATGCGTGGTTTTATATTATTAATATATAATAATATATTAACCCTTATAGTTTCGCCCTGTCCGTCCGTCTGACTGTCTATCCGCGCTTCTAGCTTCTGTAATTATGAATGTAAATTGATGAAATTTGGTATTGTTATAGATTTTGTATAGATCTCAGTTTTGGCATCATAAAATAATTATTTTATTTTTTAGGGGTGGGTAAAATAATTTTTTTATTTTTTAGGGAGAAATTATATATTTTTCACTTTAAATAACATTTTGTGGATGTTTATTCAAATAAATCAGCCTCAGCCTCATGCAATGGTAGGTTTTTAAAGGTTATTTTTCTAAAACAAAACTGTGACAAATAATTGTTTAGAAATTCCTGTTTACAATCTTTGACATTCTGTCAAATGTCAAAGTCATATTTTGATTTATTTTGTCAGTAAAACTCAAGTGTTGTGCACAAAACACATTTATTAACTACATTAATTGGCCATAAATAGGTAATTGGCAGTATTGTAAAAAAGTAGGTAATTGTTAATTTTGGTGAAAATATAAGTGGTATATTTAATGTATGTAAATGATACAATAACAAATTCGTGTTTAGTGTTTACATTTAGAAAACCATTGCATAGTAATAATATCAACATACGACTTTTAATAACTATTTATTGACTTTGTTTATACAAAAACAGACTTCATTTGTCTCAGTCCCTGTCTTAAGTGAAAATATAATACATGAATTAGCGGCCAAATGTGTAAACAAATGCGTAAAGGTTTTAAATAACTTTACACATAACGGTGATATAATTTCCGTGAGTCGGTTTCTTCATAGGTATAAATCTGCGACTCATACGTCAAATAAATAATTTTTAAGGCGGTAACTGCATCGAAATTCCTCACAAACCATGTCCATTGCTAATGTGTTGTTAAACGCGTTAAATTTGGATAAACGCGTGTATGAACTTTTTAAATTATTCTATTTTTTAGGATGAATGAAAACGGTAGTGCAATATCTGTTACTAATGAGGCAGTTGCGAGACCTTCTGCGTCTCGGCGAGAGGTATATGACGGTTCAGACTCTAGCTCTGACGACGGCGAAAGCTCCTCTTCAGGATCTTCAGACTCGGCCATTCTAGAAGCAAGAAAATGAGGAAGGGCAAACGCAGACACTATTCGGATCATAAATACACTCAGATGTTTATAAAAAAATTCTTAGCCAACCAATTTCGGTCGCTACAGAATAATGAACAAAATTTTAATGAAGATGAAGATAATATATCAGTTTTCTCTAACGTAAGTCGCAACCTTTACGACGTTAACGGTGGTATTTCTGACTGTGACCACAGTAAAAGAGAAATAATTGACTCTTAATATTGAGACGAGGCTAAAGGAACCATCTATTCCCAAGGCTTCAGAAAGTCATTTAAAACTTTTAAGTGACCTTCAACACTTAAATAATACATTTTGGAATGACATAAGGTATGCAGAAGCCCAGAAATCATATGTTTCTTCTCCTGGTTTCACGGATTTGGAAACCAATGAAGAAGTTTTGAACCTTCAATCCTCTCGCCATCTAATACAATTAGATAAAGCTTTTGGGGCACTCACTATGTGCGTTATAAAACAACGAGATTCTCTCCAAAAATTACTAACAGACTTCACAAAATGGACTAAAGAAGAGAATCCTGATTATACTGTTGTAAGCAATGCTGTTTTCTGAAGGTGTCATTCTGAAGCTGTCAGAGCTGTTTTCTGAAGGTGACTACCAGAAAATCTCCTCAGATATGTTAGAGATTATATGTGTCACCCAGCCGAAGTGCTGCAGATGAGACGTGAGGTTATTACAAAGCAAATTCGTGACCCGTCCATAAAAACTGTGATACGGAAAATACCTCTATCGTGCACCAATCTTTTTAACGTACAAAAATTCACCTCTACAGTAGAAAAAGCAGGTGGAATTCGGAAGTGTTTTTGGCCTTTAAGGAAATCTCGTAAGATCACATAGCAGATAGAGGGTAAAAAGCCCAGCGTCTCCTTACAGGAGACGCATGCGTCTAATAAAAAGCCCTCACAGGGTTGTTGTGGTTGTTACCCTAACGATCTGTCTACGCAAGGTGGCAGTCACCACGGTTCTCATTCAGTCGCTCCGAGTAATCGTGGGACATTTCGTGAACGCGACTCCTCGCGTACACACTTCAAACACCAGAACCAAAGAAGTTCTTAAGTCTTATGCACGCTTATGTCCAGAACTTCTTTGGTTCTGCTTCCGCTTATTTAGATGATTTTTTAATAGCACACCAGTCAACACCTCCAACTCCTTACTTGCAAAAATATGTTCAGGTTGTCGTACAAACTCTAAAATTGTTTTTATGTATTGTTTTTATAATTCTTATTATATAATAAACTTAAAATCAAATATAATTTTGTCTAATTCACATTAGCGTCTATTACATAATATGTAAATTTTCGATCCCACCAGGCGATAACAAACAATTCTCAATTAAATAAGCTTCGAATAAACAAGACAACAAGCTTATAGTTTAAATTCTGCCTGGTGGTTCTAGCCGCAATAATTTTCCAGACGAGTTAGCTCACTTTTATAAACTCCCTACCTCTTCACCGTGGTGGGACGAAAGTCAAACAACCGGAAAAACAAGGATAGCAATAATATGATGGCGGGAAACGTAGTGCCTATCTCAATTAAATAAGCTTCGAATAAGGTAAGTAAATTAATATGCGTTTTATTGGTAGGTAAAACGCTTATATTAACCATTAAATATTCGTTAAAGTGCACAATTAGTGTGGGCAAATGGTACAACTTCAAAAAGCGTGCTATTTTGTGTTCTATCCAAAACTTCCTAGAGTCCATCACTACTCTACTACTAACACTATATCGTTTACCACTGTACTGAATCTACTGACTGGACTCATTGACTGTCCTGACAATTTATTAGGATTTTTACTAGACTTGTACTTGAACTTACTTGTACTTGTACTTACAATTTAGAAAAATGGTGTTGAAAACTTTTTTTTTAATTTTTTTTATTTATATATGGTATCGGCTTATAACCAATTGCCAGTGTCAAGTTAAAAAGGCGGGAAACAGAACTTTCGTTTCAATTTTCAACACCGTATTCCTATATCGTCAAGTCTAAAGTCTAGTCAAAGTCCAAATATATAGTCAGTACAGTCTATGAGTCATGTCAGTCGATTCAGTAAAGTGGTAGAAGCTTTACTGGAATTTCCTAGGGAGTTTTGGCGGGAAACACAAAGTAGCACGTTTTTAGAAGTTGTACCACTTGCTCACACTTGTGCACGATAACGAATATTTAATGGTTAATATTCTACCAATAATTACATATTAAGAACCGAAATAACACAAATTTATGAAGTTTTACAAATTCCACAACATCACCTATTGCACTCCCCGGCAAAACTCTATTGAAAACTTGTACCTACTAAAATTTCTATTTTTCCGGCCTATTGACTTGACTTTGGCAATGAATTTAAGCTGTACTGTTTTCCGGGGAAATTCCGGGGAATTCAATAGTGACGTTAAGCATTTTGCATTTCTTTAACTCCGCCTTTTAACACTGGCAAATGGTTACAAGCCGATGCCATATATAAATTAAAAAATAAAACTATCAATTTTCTTTGACGTTTGAACTTTGACGTTCTAAAAATGACAACTTCACCGAAGTAAATATGACTTGTTGGAATTAATCTTTCACTAAAATAAAGTTATCGATTTTAGTAAATACATTACTGAGGATATTTATAAATCAAAATGTTTTGCTGTTTTAAAGATTGTGTAAACGGATTCTCGTTAACGCCCAGTGTTCCTATACGAATAAAGCGAAATCCGGTGCAGCTAGATACTTTGCATATGGGTACTTATTTCTAATATATTATTAAACTGAAACATCTCTAATAATTAATTACTAAACTTTATGAAAGTCTTCGTACCTTAGAACAAATTACGTACAAAAAGTATACAAAACTTTAGACCTATTGCGGATCTTAGCGTATGAGTCGTCAATCGGTGCAATGTTTGAATTTACACCGTATTACATTAAGTAAATTATTAAAACTAATAAGTTTCCAATAATTTTCTAAGGCGAAAGAAAATTATCATGCTGTTCTGACAGTTCATTTAAAATTGAATGACTAATTTTTTTTTTATTTACGATATTCTAGGTCAAGAAGTAGTGGTGGTAAAGGGCGGAACTCGTGTCTGCGGGTCTGGGTGTGCCCTTGGCAATGCCCCCCTGGTCCAAAATAAAGCCTATTTTGAAGTTAAACTGCAGCAGGGAGGAGTGTGGGCCGTCGGTCTTGCCACAAGAGAAACCGACTTGAATAGAGTACATGGTAAAATTAATGATAATATATTTATTATGATTTTTTATGTATTAATCGCCAAAAGTTCAATAAATTAAATATTGAGTGGAATATTTTTATAAGAGTTCTGCTTTACAATTAATTGATAGTAAAATAATAAAAATTCACAATACTACTAAATGTAGGCATGTGATAAAAAAGTACTGTAAACTTGAACAAGGATACCTGAATTAACATGACATTAACATAATACTTTAGTTAGCAACATATGGGTCATTGTCACTATCTGGGGCAGGCTATCAAGACAATGCTCGCAGTGAGGCAACCATTATTATTTGCTTAATTTTACAGATACCTGCATACTATTTTTGGCACATGTTGCGTTGGGGTTTTTTGAATGTAGTTTCACAATAAGAAAAGTGTATTGAATAATTTTTATTATATATTCCATTACCATGAAAACACAATAGGTTTTTTTCAAATTGCATCAAGTCTAAGAAAAAAATGGCTGAAAATAATTTTCCTCGAGAGTATTTAACTAGAGCAATCAGCGTGGAAAATATCAAATTTCTTCTACTTCTCACGGTTTGGAAATGCAAGGGTCCACCTTGCAAAAATTGAGGCCAGTTACTCTAAAATAACACCACTAGAATACAAAATTATTATTCCTTAATGATGATAAAAAATAACCTAATAAGCAATCTATAACAATGTCAAATTTTGTCTATTATTATTCATAAATACAGAAGTTGGAAGCGCAGACAGACATACAGACAGACAGGGAAACTATTATGGGGAACTAAGGGTTACTTGTAGTACTGAACCCTAAAAACTGGGCTAGTCGGATTAGTCTAACAGAAGCCCACCAAGGGTTCTGTACAAATTAGGAATGTCATAAATAGTTCACAAACAATTCACAGTTTTTCATTATAAAGGGTCCCGTTCCTGCCCATAATAAAAACGACTCCCCTTGACTCCCATCTTGACAGACAGATGGATGGGCAGATGGACAACAAAGTGATCTTCTGTTCATAAGGGTTCTGTTTTTTTCATACGAGGTACAGAACCCTAAAAAGAATTTAAAATTTGCTTAGTAAAAATTTAAAATATTTTGGTGACTACAGTTTTATTTTAAAATATGCATTAATAACATTCCAGGTGGCGTTGACAAGGACTCATGGTGCTTAAACAGTGACGGAACAGTAAGAAATGACAACAATGAACTATACCATCTTAAACCAGCACCAAGAGATTCTCCGACAGAGCTTCTAGTGTCCACCGGTTCTATGGATCACATAGACCAGACAGAAAATGAGAAACCAGAAAGTGAGAAGGAGAATGACAGAGCTATAATGCCGGGGGAGGGAGACGTAATAGGAGTTGTTTACGATCATGTGGAATTGAATTTCTTCTTGAATGGAAAAAATTTGGAGATACCAGTGAGAAATATCAGAGGAACTGTATATCCGGCTCTCTATGGTAAACTTAGTTTTTTTTTATAAAGTTTAATAATCTGTGTAGTTGCATATTGCGTAAATGTAAACGGGCGACTGATCGCTGTCACGCAGAACTGCTCCTAAATTTTAATTTTATTACATTGCTGCGATTGGTTGAAGGCACATTATAATTCGTTGTTATACAATTTATAAGATCTAAACATACTTATGTACGCCACTTGGCAGGCATTACTGTTTTAGACAAACATCCAATAATACTCACGATTTGTATGTATTGATTTTTCAGTGGACGATGGTGCTATCTTAGACATAATACTAGACAACTTTAGATACCCACCACCGTCAGGCTATGAGAAGATCATGGTGGAACAGTCACTGCTCTAACAATTGACTACAACAGACTTGCGCGTGTGTGTGTGTGTGGACACTTTAATGAGGTGCTGTGCTTAATTTATTTCTTATTATTTTTGAAACTATTTTTAACTGTGCCCAAAGCAGGAGGGTTTCAAATCGTTTGAATCCTTTTTTACAGATTCTTAGTTTTGGTCTGTAATTTTTCCTAAAATTATAAATATCAGTAAATCATAATTTTTCTGAAATAATAGTGTGCTTCTCCGTGTAAAAGAGCTCCATGGCCTAGTGGGTAGACTGATTGATTTGCACTCGAGAGAGTGCAAGTTCGATTCCCAGGTTGTGGCATGTACCAATCTGTTAATGTAATAATGTTTGCCATAATATTATGCAAATGTATGGTATAATTAAGGGCCGTACTGACCGTCCAGCCTGCAAATCCAGCACCGGTACAGCAATAGTATCAATCTGATTTATGTATTATTATAGTGATTTGTGTATTATTTAATTTGTTATGATTAATAATTATTTCGATGTTTCTGCATTATTAATTGTATGTCTTATTATATATATAGTGATGATATGATTGTGATAGCAGAATGTTGCTATTATTATATTTTGAAGAACTTATGTGTACTAAATTCTTGCAATAAAGAATTGATTTATTGATTAGTAATCATATAAAATTTTTGCCTACAAGGCCGTGGTATTGGAATTATGGATTTGCAGTCTGGACGGTCAGTATGTCCCTATAGTTCCAATTTTTATTTCATTAATAATTATGTGGTTTACTACAATGGTGGTGGAAATGATGAATAAAGATCAGTGGTTTTCCTGTATGTATAAATTAAACCTACACTGTGCACCACTATGTTTTAAATGTAAACTTTTAAGGTAATTTAAATATTTCTATCTATAACCAGCCAGTTGTAATGATTGCTAAGCTTATGTGATTTGTGAAATTACAATTATAATAGCAGTATTATAATAATATCCATGAATGTATGTTTAAAGTGAGTCATGAGTGTACATTAAAGTATGCAAGCATCAAATGAACAGTCACATTCCGTTATACATCTTGAATTTTTTTCGCATTTAAAGTAAGATTTAAGAACTGATGTTATTTTTTTGTCTGTAACTTCTGCTAAAAAAGATATTTTACAAAAATGTCGTGACAAATTCAGGAAAGGGCGAAAATCCTTGAAAATAACTCATCATCGGTGGATTACCCTCCCGGCTCGGCCCGGCTCCGGGCTCAGGCCTTTCCTCGATCCTAGGAGCCTACTGCAGGTTGGAATAAAACAGTAAAATGTAATACTTAATTGAATTTGGTTTATAATTTCTGTGAGTATACCACACTACGACCAGTTTAACAAATAGATCTCATAGTAATAAGTTTAACATTTTATATAAATTCGGTGCTACTTCACGAAATAACTATATCATTAACTTGTTTCTAATAATAGATTAGTTATATTAATTTATCACCAAAATTTACAAAAAAAAAAAAACAAATTCTTTTGAACTGAAGTCAATATTTCTCTGTCATAAAAATATTTTTATGATATTTCGTATATTATGAAGTCTGTGTATAAAAGTTATTCTAATACCTTAATGCTATATATAATCAATACAATTTGCTTTGTGTTGGTGTGTAAAGTCAAGCCTAAAAAGTTCGTAAGTAGTAAACTTATGTTGAAATATTTAATGTCTATATTCTATATGGACGCTTGTTGCGTTGCCAGACAACAGAAAATTGATATAATATTACAATCAAGATAATTAGTATCTTGACACTAAGTGACCAAAATTAGGTATTAAGAACACATCACAATATAAATGTGAGCCAAAACATTACTTCTCTTCGAGTCATTGTAATATTATTTTTATACTTTTACATTTTAAGTTACTTTAAATGATTATGGTTGTTTTTGCTTCAATTTTTAATGTATTTTTCTGTCTCATCTGTAAATGTTACAGATGTTTAAAATTAGGTATTATTTTAACAAAGACAATAATATAATTGATCTGAAATAAAATATTTGAAATTACACTTAATTTGCCATACATATCTTAATTCATTTTTATAAAAAAATTGGTTAGTTAATAAACAATTTCGATCAATTACTTTTAAAAAACAAATTTAATTTTAGAATAACATATTTTGGTTAGTATATAGGTATACTAAGCAAAATAAGTTATTTTAAAATTAAATTATATTATTATTATGAATTGTCTTATAAATCTTCTGTAACGCTCGATTAAGAAATGAATGTAGTAATTCAAATTAATACATATACCTATCTAATATCTAAATAGTTGTATAAAATTAACGTGAATTTAAAATATTTTCAATGTCTATATAATATTATAAAAATAATTTGGTATTTACATAGTTTTATTTTTGTCTCAGTTTTATCTTAACATCATTGTATAAATCACGAATAACATAAATGAGGTTGGATTGGCAACCGTGACACTTTAACTTGAAAACCAGCGTCGCCGCCTGCCTCCCACCAATAAACTCCACTACATAAGAGATAATAATACATACACGAATTACGCACACTAATTAACAAATCACACCTAGAACTGGGCTGCGATTTGGTACTCACACTACGTTGAGTCGGTAACGTTACGACACAACCACATGCTCAAAATTCACACACACGCTAGGGCTTGCTATGGTCGATAGGAATTTTCGATAATGAAAATGGTCAAACTTGAATCTTGAAATCATCTTAGTTTCAGTTAGATTTACGATTTATGAGCCCTAACTTTTGAATGCGGCGGGGGAGTAGCGGGGCAAGTATGGTTGCGCGTGAACAATATGTGCATCCCCACTATTTTTGCCGAGGGCTCATCGTAAATCGTAAACCGTCCTGTACTTATTGGTAATTGAATGAAAAATTTTAATAACGGGAGCACTAGTAATTTTATACTAACTAAAACATTGTGTCAAAGGCGAATTTAATTGGTATTGGGATATAAAATGAAAAAGAATATCAACATGCATTATCTTTATTTGTAATCAAAAATAATTAGAAAATCAAAGCAAAAAAAGAAGTCGATGGCAGTGTAGCACTGCCATTTGCACAGTCGTAGTCTTTTAATTTTTTTTTTTTTATTGTAGACGAAATATTCATAATTTATATTTTCAGATACTCAAGCGTACATATTATTATGCAATACCAACAAGTAATAAACCAATACATTATCTTCTTCGCTCCAGCATCAAATACTACATTCGTCAACAACAATATTATGTAGCAAAAAAATTACTAGCAAAATTTTACTACCGAGAACAGTAGTAACTCATTCTGAAGAAAAATAATTTGTCGATAAATCATCGATCACTAACTGCACTATCCAGGCGACCGAAGCGGACGTGACGCGAACGAGTCGAAGAGGCGCGGTAATTTGGCTCGCTTCGCAACCCATTGCGCGTCAGATGTGTCTTCTCGCGAAATATTTGCGTACTTCACCAGCAATGTATATTTTCTGTGATTCTTGGCTTAATTGTCGTTTCTACTTAGAATTTCATAATTCGAACTAGTTTTTTGGGAAAAATACTAAAAAACTAAGGTTTTTATGCTTACCGATGAAAAGAAATTCCTCCTTGTTTCATATTTGATGTCTGACTCTTTAATTTGCACATAACAATCGCACAACACGGCATTTTTAAAGTATTTTAGCGCTGCTCCGTACTGCGAGGCAATCAATAAGCGACTAAAAAGTATGAACGCGTGGTTCGGTTGAAGTATGATTGTCTAATCATACCTGTAGCGCGTCTGCCCCGCGCACATTTCCAATTTAACCTCATTTATCTTATCCGTGGTATAAATAATATTTTATACAGCTTGAAAATAATTAAAATTACAGTGATGTATTGAGAACGTCACAAGGACTATCTCTGTCATAAAAACTTCCCAAGAGTCCGCATCAACTCGTTCTACAAGCTTAGAACTTAATTGCTCCGGGAATTACATCCTTTTAACAAGATATGGCAAAAATGCAAGCCGATGTATGTTAAAAGACTTGATAAAAAATAATTAGTAATGTAAGTAAGCACGTGAAAAGATTACAAGAGAGAAAAGGAATTTCTAAAAGCACAAATCAGTATCATGCAGATTCATCATTCAGCTAAATAAACAAGTACCTACATAGCTCTCTGGGCTCTGAAATATATATTTAGGGTGTTACGGAAGCTCCCGGTGAAAATCCGTTTCCTTGACTTCTGCAAATAAATTAGGGATTGAACTATGTGAACGCGACTCTATGAACTCGCGCCGGGCCACTGATTTCTGACGAGACCAAAAATTCTAAGCAACAGTGGCGAAGGCTGGTTCTCTTTCATAGGGAATTCTAGCCTGTAGGGATTTGGATGAGGGTCTTCAAAAATAAGTGAAGCCGATAGGAATTGAGTTTATTTATATGGACACATATGGTGATTTCAACTTATTCTGAAGTAGTCTAAGCATGCTACCAAAAAGTAAGATTTTGCACCAAAGTATACCCTGGATTCAAAAGTAATGAACAGAACTCCTGACTCCTTATAGATACATGTTTGGGGATTTCGGCAGTTGTTTAAAGCATATGCCACTATGTCAATTAGAGTTATCATCATCATTACGACATACATCATCACATTATGATGATATAATAAGTCTTGTACTTCTCATAGTATTTTACACTGACACGGATATTCTAAACATTACTTTGCCGTTTGTGAACCTATTTGCAAAATTCTTTTGTTGTTGTGTGTCTGTATTTGTCTGTCAAGTGACTTTTCCAACGCATCAGACAAAAACAGCAACGTTGTTTAAGTTATCCATTGTGTAAATCTTTTTATTAGTAAGGGGGTTAATGCTTACTGCTACATTTTTGCCGCCGACTATAACAATAGATAATAATAATTATTTACCAATATAGTACCTATCTTATCATTATCACCACTGGTGATTGTTTAGTAGTTCCGCAGATCGGTAATGCTTATTTGGGAAAATACCTCGGCCTCTCAGATAACTGGCATGAAATAAAGCCTTACGCCGCTGTCAAATGTCAGGAACATTTTGACAGCGGCGTAAACAGATTTTTAGGTCCCCCGATATATTTTACTCCCGACAGGACCTTTATGCCAAAGCCTATGGATCACTCTTTTATAAACTCCGAGGTAAATTAAGTGTGAACGGACTGTTCTAGGGTTGGTGATGCTGATGAGTTTCAAATATACTTATTTCGTGATATATTTAACGATGCTCGCGATTGTGTAATTAAAACACCTTTTATATCTCGTTGAGTGCACCGGATTTCGCTATAATTTATACCATTCGTAATTAACACGGACCCCGGCCTCTTAAAAGTCCGTTGCGAACAGAGGCCGTTTAAAATTTACATTTCAGGCTATTGTGCTCCGGCGTTGAGGGCAATAAAGACATTTTCGTTTGCAAATTAAAACATCCGAATGTTTGAAATAGTCCATTAGCAGAGTAGGTACCAAATATATATTATATAATTATCATTTTGTGTACTGAACCTTATTGCCATAGAAATGTGATCGTAATGTTTCTCCGGGTTTGTCGCCGACTGTACTTGGGATTTACTCTACAGCTTTGTTTTTAAATATGAATACCGGAACCGGACATTTAAATGCTCATTGCCAAGTCACTATAATATAATTAATTATAAAAAACAAATTATCCACACACAGTGACAAATTTTTAATGAGAACCTAATTATATGGCCTATCTTGAGTTGGACTTGGTTTCTACGATACCTATCTAAAAACTTTTTGCGAAAGAAAGAAAGACTTGATTTTTTTTTATTTATTGTTTTTTGTAGGATCCCATTTCTTGCGGAATCCGTCCAAATGCGGAAATAACTGTTCACCATAAGGTGGTCTGCTTGTTTACAAATCTATTCCATAAATGTAACGATTACCGATTATAAACTAGAGGAGCTACAAGGGCGTTTATGGTGTTCAACACCAACATCTCTCTGGGTCACCGGCATCCTACTCACGCGAAACAACGCAAGCGGTATCAAAGCATTGACCAAGGGAGGGTTTGGGGATTTAATGAACGTGAACGCACTTGTAACTAATCTAGTGTTTCGTATGTTGGACATCCGTACGCGAGTAATTGCTTATCATCGGGCAGACCACGCCAATACACGGTCAGTTCTAAGTTCTAGCTGATCCAATCGGTGGCGTCATGCCGATTGTCATTTGGACGCCAGGTCATAAGCAGTATGGTGTAGGGCTATTGTTACTAGCACGCTCCTCGTACTCATATTTTTAGTTTTTTATGAAATCGGATAAAATTTTATAAAAAAATAGCATCTTCAACGTGCAGTGTATTAAAAGAGCTGTTGAAATGTAGCGGCCGGCATATTGGCCGAACAGTGAAGGGGATTTTGGGCGGCGTTTTTAACTGGAATGCCTATCGTGGGCTTTAGAATATTCAGCCTTTGAAAAAGCAAAATTAAATAACAAAAACTTTTATGGCGGAATATGCATACGTAGCGGAAATCAAGATGTTTTAATACATTAGTGTTACAATTTTAATATTTAATCCTTAATAATAATTGGGTATTTTCCTACATGTCATTTTTTTAAGAATCTTAATTCATAATAATCAGGTAAGTATTACAACTTGATAAAAGTAATAATAATAATGATTTTATGTGTAGTTTTGGAATTAGGTATATGAATTTCGAAGTCACAAAAAAGTTGAAATATTTCTTTACTATGTTATCTAGTGTAAAAAACCTACACAATTAGTTTACTTACATTCATCAAATACAAATATTTTCTACAGTATATATGAACATAAACGCGCAAACTTCGAAGATTTCAGAAATAATGTACATATGGCAATACTAGATGGAGAGCAGGAGAGCTGCTAGGAAATTTAGAGCAGGTGTTTGAGGCAAGCTGAAACTTTGTCCTGTACTTCTCCTGTTGTACCTGAACACGAGACTGCAGGTCTGGCTGGTCAGAAGCCGAACTTAGTCAATAAACAAATTTTTGAAAAGTGAATTTTTGTATTCCCAAAAAACATGTTTGAGGTAATTTGAAATTTTGATATAGTATTAGTTCAATGCTTAAGGAGGCGGGGAAAAAAGCCAGATCATTTAGTCGGGGTCAGACCAGTGTAAAAGTAAATTGGAAAAAGGTTAAAAAAATAAAAACACGATATAAACTTAAAAACTTAAACATTTAACTCTGGGTATAAGACTGTAGGATAAAAACCTAATTGAGAGCATGTCACGACATGTCTAAGGAGGGTTCCGTAACTATCAACGCGCAATAGGATTTCTTTAAATTACTTCAAAAGTTATTGTCCGATTTCGATCAAAATAATTTTCCTAAACAGTATTTAGCACGATATATCAGCATGGAGACTCGCAAGTTTCTATCTTCTATAGTTTAGAAATAAAAAAAATATATCAAACACTCTCATTAGTATCATGCGCAGGACTTTTGTAAAGGACATTGGCAATCCTGCCCGATTTTTCCATCAAGAGCGGCCAATATTCGAACATATGTGGTTTTATAGTACTTAAAAATTTATTATATTAGGTCATTACATATGAAATTGGCATTTTGTGAAGGAGGAACATAAAGTCGATTATTTTTAAACATAATATATTTATTTAATCAAAGTATATAACCATTGCTATCTATACACTTTAGCCATCTCATATGTAGTTTATTGGTTCCTTTACTAAAAAAATCATTCGGACAGGAATCAATAAAATCTTTGAAGGCGCTTTGGACTGCTCCATCGGAGTTGAATTTTTTCCCTTGCAAGAAGTTATCCAAATTTCGAAAAAAAATGGTAATCTGTTGGAGCAAGGTCCGGGGAGTACGGTGGATGTCTTAGACATTCCAATTGAAGCTCTTCTAATTTGGTACCCGTCTGTTGTGCAGTTTTCTTCCCCAAAACTACCTTTATACTAAATTTCATGGAAATACTTGCATCCGATTCCGAGACTACGGTTATATATATATATACAAGATTAGCTCGTTTAAAGTTGATAATTGTTTAAGAATACCATCTCGATTTTGGTAAACTAAAATCAAGGTCGCTGGTCGCCTTCGTCCCCTTGCCCTTTTAGAAAACGAAATATGTTGTAAAGCATAATTTATTCGATACTTGAGTGTTTATAAAAAAATTCCGACACAATTCACGTTGTCGCCATGAAATTTAAATTTTTAATACAATAAAATGTGAATAGCGAAAAAATTAAATAAACGACAGTTTTAATGAATATTAATGGGTCAGACGCGGTTTCCGTCGCCTCGAGTCCTGCGGGCTGCGAGTAACGTGAACTGGGAAACTGAAAATATTACTAAGTATTAACATTTATTTCAAAGGAAAATTGTCAGTCTATAAATATTGTACAAATTTTGTGTAGAACAATAGCGAAAAATGAAAAAGATTATTAAAATAATAAGATATTTTCCTGTATTTTTTATTACACAAATTAATAGTTCGCTCAAAATAATTTGCCTTAAGAGTTTTTGAGAGCACGGAAACTCGTCTGTCGAGTGACGTGACGTGAGTCGAGTGTCTATCTCCTATAGTATATATTTATAAACTATAGGAGATAATATAGACACTTGTGACCAGGGGGCGGACCAACTAATTAACCACTTTGCATGACGATTACTCGAAAATGGTTATCTTTCTAAAAATGTCATGTATAAAAACATGCCTTAATTTTGAAAGACCTACTCGTATTCAACGAAACCCCACACGTTGTGGTATAATAAAAAAATATTTTTCATCAACACTTCACATGTATGGAGAGCCACCCCTAAAACTAATTTCATAAAGCTCATTCAAGTCATCCTAGCAAGTAGACAGTACAAAGATGAAACTCGCTTCGGTCAAGGCGTGACCAACTCGCTACCAGTTTCCATTCCATTCATTCCATTATCAATGCCTTCCGCATCACAGACAGACAATTTCTGGCTAACGAGTGGGCCACGCAACGCGTGTAGCGGCGAGTCGCTGAGCGTCTCATAGGGTGCGCCCACACAGCGCGCTACAATTTTTATTAACCGACTTCCAAAAAAAGGAGGCGGTTATATGTTCGGCTGTACAGGGTTTTATATGGACACATAATATGGTGATTTCGTCTTTTTCTGAAGTATTCTAAGCAAATGCTACCAAAAAGTAACAGGCATACCCTGGATCCATATGCCATTATGTCAATTACGGTAATCATCATCATCAACACCATCATCACACCATACATCATCACCATACATTAATAGGTACTTCTCATAGAATTTTACACCGACGCGGATATCTTTGAACATTAGTCATTACTTTGCCGTATGTGAACCTATTTGAAAAATTGTTTTGTTGTTGTACAGGCTATAATTCGAAATTTGTCCCTTAGGCACCATAAAGGCAGCCACAGACGAGAGGCCGATCGTTTCAGTTAGAACTGACGCCTGAACGGATTCGAGCACACACACGACACGATTTTGCATCCGTTCAGGCCGAACTGAAGGCAGACCGGACCATGTATGGGCCCCTTAATGGAGATCTGATGGATCTGAATTACGAAACCATTCTAAATCGAGGGAACTCTTCGAAATTTACATGGATACATATAGTCATTTCGACTTTTTCTGAAGTATTCCAAGCAACCATGAAATAAGCTTTAGTACCAAGGTATAACCCTGGATCCAAAAGTAAACAGAACTCCTGAGTCCTTATGTCATATACATGTTTGGGGATTCCGGCGTTGTTAAAAGAACTGCAAGCATATGCATACTAATAAATCTAAATCTAATACCACTTACAGTAATCATCATCATCATCACCATCATCTTCACATGAAACACCAACATATTATTATGATGACAAAGGTATTCACTACTCATTCGGCTAAAATTTTAACAATTTTTCTACTCAATCTTCATAATTTGAAGTCGGTACCAGCCAACTTGAACGTGAGTTCTATAAAATATTGTCTTATCAGGATGGTGTTTGGGCTAGTACCGACTTCAAAACTATGAAGGTTGGGTAGAGAAATGGTTAATATTTTAGCCGAATTTAAAAGGGGAATTATTTAGGAAATAAGTTTTATTTCATACCTTTTTGTGCATTACTTTGGAAGTCGGTTTTAATTTTTTGTTTAAAAATAATATTTTTTCTCTTTTAGTTATATTTATTAAATAGTTATTACTAAAAACTTTAGAAGTCAGTTTAATTTTTTGTTTAAAAATAATATGCCAGTGCGTTTTTACAATTGGCGTAAAATATTTAGAACCATTCTCTGTTATTTTTGTCCGACTACGCCGAAGCCAAAAGGAAGGGTATTGATTTTGACAGTCTATGTTACATGTATGTATCTAATATGTATGTATGTTTGTTCTACCGTAGCGCCTATACTACTGGTACGATTTTGATAAATGAGGTGTCAATAGACTCGCAATAATAGCCCGGGTAACATAAACTATAAGTATAATTTACGTATTCGGGTTATATTTTTTATAAAAATTGTTTTATTATGTTTTGTGTGAACGCTTACAGAAATATTACAGGCTCGCGACGCTTACCAACCGCGCTGGCGAAAGCGTCACTGTAAAGTGTAAAACTACACTCAATTTTATTGATTTGTTACCAAATTCTGTCTCCCGTGTCTATTCTGCCCGGGCTACACGATGCTAGTTTTTCAAGCTAGGATAGCAAGCTAGTTTTTACCAAACTATCCTGGCTTGCTGACCTAGCTTGGAGCATGCTAGTTCTGTTTCCATGAGGCTAGATTTTTTTAAGCTAGTACTTACTGGAGTGCTGAGGTGACCACTCGTCCAAAATGAACTGCATACGAAAAAAAAACACTATTCGACTAAAACAGTTGCTTCGAAAACTGTGCCATTTCGCGCAAGACGAACTAGAAGATGAACTACAAAAACGGGTGTGGACAAGGCCGTGGATTTTACGAAGAGATAAACGTGGATCATCTGCTTTACTTTTGGAAGAATTTCGCAATGAAGATTTGGAAGAGTATAAGAGTATTTTGCGAATGACGCCTGATTTGTTTGATATTCTGTTGAGTCTGGTAAAGCCAAAAATACAACTAATGGATACAATTATGAGACAGGCACTACCAGCAAAAATAAAACTGGAGATCACACTAGATTTTCTTTCACCTGGCACTAACTACAGAAGGCTCAGTCACTTTTATCGAGTTGCAAGATCTTCCATTTCCAAATTTATACCAGAAGTCTGTGTCGAAATCTACGAGGCATTGAAAAAATACATTACGGTTTGTATTATGTTTATTTATTAGAAAATTAAGTATCATTAAACAAGTAAGCAAAATTAATCAAGTAAGTAACATTAATCAATCGTGTTTGAAGCTGGTTGTTCGGTTTATTTTATTAATATTTACTTCATATTCGGTTGTTGTAAAAGTCGTTTCATCATCAACTGTTATACAGTTGTAGTTGACAATTTAGAATGGTCACAGAAAGTCTTCAATTACCGACTATCTCGAGCCAGACGTGTAGTGGAGAATGCCTTTGGGATATAGGCTAGCCGATTCCGTGTATTTCAAACACCAATAGCTGCTGATGTTAATACCGTGGATAAAGTTGTATTAGCAGCATGTGCTTTGCATAATTGGTTGAGATGTGAACATCGAAAAACTTATATAACCAGCACTGATGTAGACCGTGAGGATATCGAAACAGGAAATACCTATTCTGGTTCTTGGAGAACAGAAACTACAGGTTTACAAAGTGTAGGCCGCCAAGGAAGTAACCATTCTGCGATTTCAGCAATCCAGAGACGAGAAACCCTTAAGAACTACTTTAACAATAAGGTGCTGTGCCTTGGCAATCAAGAATGATTTCGTGATTACTGAAACCTTTTGAACGTTCGAATCTCGATACAAATGTATGATCCGTTTTTTTTTAACCCAAAACTAAAATGACAGCTACAAATATGTCAAACGTAAAAAGTTTCAAATCGAAAATACATTTTACCTTTAAATTTTGGAAATATATTGTATTTACAAAAATTCAAAATATTTAAAAAAGGGTGGCATTTTTACCTAAAGTATTGTATCATTTTGGAATTTCATGTATTATCCACGTTATTGGGACAGACACTTATATCAATAAACATAAGTACCTATCTATATTTTTGTCGGTAAGTATCGCTTGTGTCACATCACTATTTATGAATTATAAAAAACGGGCAACACATGAAATGTCATTTTAGATTTGGGTTAAAAAACGGATCATAGTTAACATCAATTTTACATTTCAAGCGGACAGTCAGATAGACAGACGGGCAATAAATAGGTCGTGAATAATAATAAATGAACGATTGCAAATAACTTACCGTTGTTTTTCTTTTCATAGGTACATTTTTAATGAAACTGCATTTCCTGGAACCAATTTAGCTTCGACTTATATTCTTCTGAGAACCTGTTCCAGACCGGGTTGATTTATTAATTTTCGTCAGTTCTTGAGAATACGTTGCTCTTAAATTTTTAATTTTACTTTTAATGTCTTTGGTAGTCATATCAATAGCCATTGTCTTTAATTCGTCACGTATTTTTTGTAGTGCTGAATCACGTTTACACTTTTCTTTATAACTTGGAAGGTTGGCATTCCAGAGGCATTCATGGTCACGGTACAGTTGTACAAAATTTAAATTAATCTGCGTAGGTACTTAGTTTGGGCATTTTAAAATCTTAAAAAACTCGTCGCGGTAGAAAAACAAACCAAACGCGTGGTTCCTGTTTACTAGCCAACTGCAAACTAGCTTCGCCGGTCACATGAAGCTAGTAAACAAATCAGGATAGTAAAATCAGTGGTGGGGGGACGCTACTAGCCTGAAAATAGAACTCCATCCTATTAAAAACTGTCCTGGCTTGTAAACTAGCTTACTAGCTTACTAGCTTACAAATGAAGATAGTTTTGTCTACACGAAGCCAGAAGTACTAGCTTGCTAGCTTACTAACACTAGCTTGCTATCCTAGCTTGAAAAACTAGCCTCGTGTAGCTCGTGTCGCGATGCTCGTGGCCAAGCCCGTAATGCTTACTATCCGATACTGGCAATCGCTGAACGAAAATATTCAACATTGAGCTTAGTCGGATAGATATTCGGATCCGGATATGTGATCACTTCGGATGATAAGTGCGCGGTGTAATGTGCTCAACAATGTTTAGTGATCTTATTTTTTTATTTATTTAGTGATAATTTAGGTAGTACCTAGTTGGTAATTTGTAAAGTCTAAATGCCAAGTTGTAAAGTTTGTTTCGTATCAGTTAAAGTACCTTTATAGTGTCTATTTATAGGAAGGTTTTTTCCATTCAAGGTCATGAAAAGTGAAAACCCGCCCTTAATTTTTATTTTATGAAAAGTACATCGAAGACCGGGTTTGCTCGGAGTTCTAGTACATAGTGCGGAAAAAAAGGCTTGCAACAGGCACCTATAGTAGGTACCTATCTGGGTTACTTAATAAAGGAGAACATTCAGGCCCCATACATTTTTGGGCCTTTTCTGAAAGTGGCGGCCAACAAAAAAAAAATGGTTCGTGTGTTTAGTACTAGTCATTTGGAGCAATAGTTAATATGGCAGCAAATTGTAGGATTACTCTAAGTCAAATAAAACAAGTTGGATCATTCGCCATTTTCATATATTTATTGATTTTTACATTTTATATCAGACTGAAAATAACTGATATTTTAGAGTTCAATAACAAAAGTCTTATAATTCTCATGCAATGAAACTATAACACCCTCCAAACCTAGTGCTGGTGGGCGTAAAAATTCAGCATACCGTGCGAAACTCATGTACCACACAATAGTCATAATGTGTGAACAACACCCTTTGTCCGTTTCCCTATTGGGCATGAGCAGTAATAATATGGAATGGCCTTTCTTCCATGAAGTGCTGGATCAGCTGTAATGTATACATGATACGTTTTCGACAACACATGGCGAGATTGTATACGGCCTCGTAATACGAGAAGATCCCGTCCAGCCATCTCCCGAACTTCTTCCACAGGAATATCCCCGGCGAGTTCTATGATGAAAGCTCCATCTGGTTGTATGTGTTCACCGTATTAACTACGGGCTTGCTTCAGTTGAAAGCTGTCCAAAGCAAACAGCGTCAATTCTTCTTCTGTCAGTCTAGGGAAATTATTGAATTCAGGCATATCGGCTCCCATGGCCTGAAACTGTGCTCTCCGTCTATTATAATTGTTTGTTATAACAAGTTCTGCCAAACTGTTTGGCGTATTGATTCGTTCATGAATTATCTCAAGGAAATCGCTTGCGTGCATAATCTATCATGTTACCATTAGCCCGGTTACTGTGAACATGTCTTAATAAACGAAAATCTCTTTTGTAGCGACCATTTATCACTTCGACCACCCAGCAGCAAATGGTCACAAGTCTAGATTTATTAGCCTGGTCAGTAGTAAGCTGGGTTTTGTTCGGGTGATTTGTTTTCGGCATCTGAGCCGCATAACCACATGCCTCCAGATTGCCTATAGCATCTCTAAAGCCACGGTCTGGGATGAAAACATCTCCATCCCGGTAAAACCAGTGCAACACGCCATCTTCATCATTTAAAGCATTGTTTAAAATTTGGGCATCGGAGGTTGTTGCAGCGTATGGTCCCTCTACTGCAATTATCGTTCCATCGCAACAAACATATAAAAAAGGCTTCAAAAGGTTTCGGAACTTATGATTACTGTACGATTTTCTCTGGAAAAAGTAAATAGAGCTTTTTTGGAGATATATGTATGTGCCATCGAGAATAGTAATCAACTTTATTTATTTAATTGGACTATGAATCATAAGGTTCTTCTGCACTACTTCCTCTCTGGTTATATGGTCAAATCCGACACGGGATGGTACAATGTCGCTTCCAAGCCTATCTTTAGTTTTCGTTGAAAGCTTGATTCGGACATTTTAAATATGGATGCTAACCGTGCATTAGAATCGCCTGTACGCATTTTCGCTAATACTGCTGCCATTATTGTCCGTTTCTCGCGGTGTCTATTCAGACTGGTTACGTTTTCCAGCACATCAGAGAACTGGAGGTGAGTAAGGCCTATCCACGTGTGCAGCTCATTTGCATTTATGTTTTCGTAAAGTCAAAGTCAAAGTCAAAAATTTTTTATTCAAAATAGGTATTTTCATACACTTTCTGAACGTCGATCTACATGACGCCTACCACCGGTTCGGAAACTAGCCCGGCGAGAAGAACCGGCGTAAGAAACTCGAGCGGGGCCATCTTTTATCAAAAAGATGGAAAATTATTCTTTTAAAATATAAAAAAGGCATATATAACAATGTTATGACTAAAACTACATAACAAGAGTACAATAATATATGTAATTTAGAAGTAGCCTTGCAGGGGGTCACCTCATTCCCATGGTGTGCTATCATTCATAAAATCATTAACTTTATAATAGGCTTTAGCACACAAACGTTCTTTAACTACTTTTTTAAATTTATTGATTGAAAAATTTTGAACGCTTTCTGGGATCTTATTGTATAGGCGTATACACTGGCCTTTAAACGAGTTCTTTACTTTACTAAGTCTAGTCACTGGCACATCAAGCTTATGCTTATTTCGGGTATTTCTATTGTGGTTGTCACTTTTCTTTTTGAATAGGCTTAAATTTTTTTTAACATATAATACATTTGATAGAACATACTGAGAAGCTACAGTTAAGATTCCAGTTTCTTTAAACTTCTCTCTTAATGAAGTGTTGGGGGCCAGCTTGTAGATTGCCCGAACAGCTCGCTTCTGCAGCACAAATATAGTATTTATATCGGCAGCATTTCCCCACAGTAGAATGCCATAGGACATTATACTGTGGAAGTAACTAAAATATACAAGTCTTGCTGTGTTTTCGTCTGAAAATTGTCTTATTTTACTCACTGCAAATGCTGCTGAACTGAGTCTGTCGGCCAATCCAACAATATGAGGGCCCCACTGTAGTTTTGCGTCTAAAGTTATACCTAAAAAGACAGCTGTATCTACTAGTTCCATACCTTTTCCATTCAATAGAACATTGGTTTCAGTTTGCCTTACATTTGGCAACGTGAACTTTATACATTTAGTTTTTTTGCTATTTAACAAAAGATTATTAACACTAAACCAGTGTACTATTTTTGAGAGAGCATTATTTACTTCGTCATAGCCTGAGGTTTGGCGATTAATATTAAAAGTAAGTGACGTGTCATCGGCAAATAAGACTATCCTGTTTTTTCCATTAATAAGGTATGGTAGGTCATTTATATAGACCAGAAAAAGAAAGGGTCCTAAAATGGATCCTTGTGGGACCCCCATCTTAATTTTGGTACCTGTGGATCTTTTCCATTTATCTCAACCCTCTGAGTCCTATTTGATAAATAAGATTTTAAGAGGACGAGTGCTGGTCCCCTTACTCCATAGTGGCATAGTTTCCTGATCAATGTTGTGTGCTGCACGCAATCAAATGCCTTAGAGAGATCGCAAAAAACTCCTAGAGCATCCTGCGACCTCTCCCAAGCATCAAAAATATAACTAATCAGATCAACGCCAGCATCTGTTGTAGAGCGACCCTTCGTAAAACCAAATTGTTTATTATGTAAAATGTTATTAATATTAAAGTGTGCTAGTAACTGAGTAAGTATTATTTTTTCATATATTTTACTTAGTGTTGGCAAAATAGATATAGGTCGGAAGTTAGATGGATCCGACTTACTACCAGACTTAAACAAAGGTAAAACTTTACTATGTTTCATTAGATCAGGAAATACGCCACTTTTTATACAATCATTAAAAATAGTTGCTAAGTAAGGTGCGATAATATCGATTATAGATTTAATAACTTTCATTGATAGACCCCATAAATCTGCAGTATTCTTAATATTTAATAAATTAAAATTTTTAATAATATCTTGCGATCCTATGTCTTTAAATCTAAATTCGATTTCACACTCTTTTACATTATCTTTAAGAAGTAATTCAGCATCAGCAGGCGAGGCATACAAATTTTTGGTGGTTGAAACTGGAATGTCAGCAAAGAATTTCTCAAAAGTAGTTGCAACTTCACTGTCGGATATTATTATTTTATTATCTATATTCAATTTAAAATATGTGTTGCGGCTGGTGACTCTTCCAGTTTCATTTGCAATGATTCGCCAAGTTGTTTTAATCTTATTTTTCGAATTCTTAATTTTATTTCTAATGTGAAGAGATTTTGCTGCAGAGCAAACTTGCTTAAATGTTTTTGAATATAACCTTACATAATTTTTAAATTCTTCACTTTGATTCATTATTCTTTCATTACAAAGTTCATATAATTTTAATCTACTTTTTAAAATACCTGCTGTTGCCCATTCGCTGAATTTACTTTTACTGTTTGTTCTCACTGTCTTAGGGGTGAAAATAGTATCAAATTTATGTTTTATTAATTTAAACAGTTTACCGAACGACATATCCGGGCTACTATGATACTCTAAGTGTCCAATATTAGCTATAATTTCACCTCTAAACTTCTCAATATATTTGACATTTATTGGTATACATGTGTTTCTGTCCTTGTGTAATTGTTTGCAATTATTATCTATAGGGAAAATGGCCCGTGATCAGAGCCACAGTGATCAGAGCTTAGTATGTACTGTAGACAGTACTTAAAATCTTTTTTATTATTTGTAAAAATGCTCGAAATATGTAATGCTCGAAGTTCAAAAAATCGGTGGAGATTTTATTTTTCATCATAGTTAACGTATGGACTATTTGATCAGCAGTGAATTCCTTTGTGAGCTTATCCTGTAGTGGAAGTAAATGCCAAATATCTTCCTGCCCTTCCCTTCTCGCCCATTTTCTGTAATAATAATATTGTACCGGCACAACATGCGAAGAATTATTTCTTCTGGTACTCGACGTCTAGACATATTCTCACATGGTTTAAAAATGCAGAGATAAGTACTATTTGGAGTACGCTTGAATCCAGACAATATTGTTTGGCGTCGTTGATTACCGACGTTTTCCTGTGTTGCGTCATTATCGTCGTCGTCTTGAAGTTGAGCGCGTAAAATCGCCTGATACAACCTTTCCGCTCGTTGCCAACAGGGTCGACAAATGAAATTGGTGGGCAGTACCTATAATACTAAAAGATTTTGGTAAGTCTAAATGTTATGGAGAAGCTACCAAAATAATTTTATAGTCGTGAACTGTTATATCCTACCCATTTAAGTCATGGTCAATGTTTGCAATATGGTTCATTATATTTTTATTTTTTGTATTTAATTACTTTGCTTTGATCGGTAATGTGTACTTATACTTAGAAAAAGGCAAAAGGCCGTGTAGTTCGTCGATGGTAGACTGACTAATATCAATACACAAGACATTGTAATTCAGTAAATCTGGACAAAGTTACTTGAATTTTTTACAAATTGATCTGCCAAATTTAATGGAGGAGGTGCCTGAGGAGTTGAGACAATCCCACTGGTTACAAAATGATGGTTGTCCTGCACATTATGCTGCAAACGTCCGTGCGTATTTAAATGCCACGTATCCAAAATAATGGATTGGTCGTTTGGGTCCTATTTTGTGGCCTCCGCGATCCCCGGACTTAAATCCACTAGTTTTTTTTACTGGGGCTGTGTAAAAGAACAGGTGTATTTTAAGCCTATTTCAAGTTTGGAGGAGTTACGCAGTCGTGTGCAGGAGGCCGCTTCAAAAATAACTGAACGGCGCTACGCACGACTTCTTAGAAGAGCATTTATTAGAAGATGTCGAGCTTGTATCAGAGATCTCAAACTTTGTCAAAATTATTTATTTATCAAATTTCATGCTACAAGAAGTTGATATTTGTTTTTCCAAAAAAGTACAATACAATATAATACAATACTCATTCTTTTTACTGTATTTCTAATAGTATGGTCTGTGAGGAATAAGATGATGTCAGGCTATTTTGTTGGGCAGTCCTCGTATTATGGCCAAGGTTGATGTAGGGTCGCTATCACCAGTTATCTTCGACGGCTCTATAATTAACTACAGCTCCTGTGTGATAGATCTTGGATTACACATCGACAGTACTCTCAATTGGCAAACACAGACAGCTACCGTATGTCAAAGAGTTACCGGCACGTTGCGTTCCCTTTATCGACATAAAAACTTTTTACCGACACATATCAAAACCTTGTTGGTACAGTCTCTCATATTACCTATCATCGATTATGGTGATGTGTGCTATTTTGACCTCAATGCAGACAAGCTCGACAAATATGACCAACTACTTAATAACTGTATTAGATTTATTTACAATCTCCGGAAATACGACCACGTATCCTCCTTTCGCTCCAAGTTGCACTGGTTGCCTGTGCGCCAACGTCGCACAGTGCGAGCCCTGTGTATGCTCTACTCTTTCCTTAACTCACCCAATTCTCCTGCTTACTTAAAGTCCCACTTCCAATATCTTTCTAGTAGTCATGATAAATCCCTCCGCTCTTCAAATAATGCACTTCTCCTTTGTCCCCAACATAGTTCTAGTCTAGTCCATTCCTCCTTCCACATCCAGTCTATTCTACTCTGGAACGCTCTTCCTACGGAAATCAGAATGTCCACAACCAGAGATACGTTTAAGCGCAGAGTCCGACAGTTGTATTTGAAGTATTTGGCAGAATCATGAACTTTTTATTATAATTTTTGGTTAGTTAGTATCGTGTAATTATGCAGTATGGTATATGTATAATGTATATTATGTTTAATAAATCATTTATGTACTTGTATATTATAGTATAGTATGTAGATATAATTAGTTTGATATGTATTATGTTTATTTTAGTAAAATGTATATAGCAAACTACGAATATTATTGTATCTATTTTAATCATAAGTTTTACAAGACCTTTTGTATAGTTAAATTTTTGTATTTTTCTAGATGGAAAGCACCTTGGTATTTTGACTCTGTCACCACCCTATGGTTGACTGGTAGAAAATGCCCTATGGCATTAAGTCCGCCATTGTACATTGTGCAGAAAGTGTATAAATAAATAAATAAATAAATAAATAACACCAAAAATGCAACGAATTTCCTTAATTTGCGGCAGTAGTGTACATGAAAGTACAGTAAGGTCAATAAAAACATTTTTTTTTAAATCATATTTTTGGCACCACTTCGATTTTTTTTGTGTTTTTTTTTTTGAGCGCCTGATAGCCGTACTTTTAGGCACTCCACGATTATCCATTCTTTCTGGGACAGACTGTAAACGTGTATGCTACAAACCTAATTTCATGGTTAATTTTCGTAAACGATCCATTGACCTCTGACTCCTAACGATAGCCGTAATCTCCTCAGTTATATTAGATGCCTAACTTTGGGATGCTTACATTAAACTGGAACTAACTTGTGCAATTATGCCAGCAATTTTATTACCACGTACCTACACGCCAGTATAATGTGGTTTGTTTTAGTTTTTTACTTGGGTATGTAGACTTTCTATATGTAATTACTACAAATTCTGATTATTAAGATAGCTAATCTAATAAAGATATTGCTCGTGACCGGGCCAGTCAGTTTTTAAAGTAGATTCTGAGATATATCAGTTTTACTGAATTTTACTGCCAGGGGACTGACGAGGGTTAAGGGTACTGTGGAGCACTTCGTAGAGGAAGTGATCTCTACATAGGAAGAGGCTGAGCGCACAAGGGAAAGGGAAGCGCTCGACCCAAGGAGAAGGCCGAGGCGAAGACGGGCTGTCAACCATGACGACTGCAACGTGCCGCCTTAGCAAGGGTGCTCGGGGTGGCGGCGTGGGGATGGCGTCGTCCACCGCACCGAGTCCCCGAGTTGGTCGCGATGCATAATGTACACCTGCGCATGGCGACACCAGCGAGGAATGGCCCATGCAAGCCCCTGTTCGGCCTAGGGGGCCAGAAAAGGAGACTAACGAGGGTGAGATAGTACTGATAAAACAAATAACTTTATAAGAAGTGAATGGAACTATTTACATTTAAAGTTTGTTGGGGCCTAATAATAGCACATATTTTGAGGCAAGCTGTTAAGTGTTAGGTAACAATAAAATTACTTTTAATATTATGTTATACTGTAAGATAGAGCTATCTCCACCTTCAAAGAGCTTTTTAACATGTTTGATAACACTTATAGTACTTTGAAGTAGTTAACTTAACAGTACGCATATACATCCTCTAAAATCTAAATGATAATAATTTGATGAATATTTTTTCAGAAATTCTAGTTGATCGTTGCTCCTGAGGGGTCATATCTTAAACTTTTTTTTTCTCTTTTTGTATGTACTGCAAGTTTTGTTTCTTTTTGTATTCGGCTAATTTAATGTGGTTAATTTTAATTCTAGCAAAGCGAGCCTTTTCGGCGTCTTTTTTCTAATATACCTTTACTATACTAGGTCATATTTTGTATTTTTTAACGGAGGCATCATAATATTTTAACTGAAATAAGTAAAATAAAGCTTATACATTATTGAACACTTGAAATAAAAGTTATCTAAAACAAAAAACATTGGTACTCTGAGAATACGTTAGTCAATTTTAGACATATGACTGACGCCAGAGGACTGATGAAACAGGCATGATTTTGAATTTATCATTAGAACTAAAGTTTATTTCGATATCTTTGTATATCAACAAGCTCAATTTTTATAAATCAAAGTTAACAATATATGAATTAACGTAAAAGACAGGTTTATAAGAAAATAACAACTCTCTATAGGACTGACATTTTGACTGGACATGCGCGTGTTTTCACGACAAACTCAACTCTAGCTCTGCCACAATAAAGGCGCTCGTCAAATGGCACGGTCTGCAGCTAACTTTATTACCAACTTTGAACTTTAACAGCGCAAAGTACGCGTCGAGACGTGCCTTGCACTGCTCAACAGACACACAAATGATGGAATTTTGAACCGCATGGTTACCTGCGATGAAAAATGGATTCTGTATGATTACCGCAAGCGCTCAGCAAGTTGGTTGGATCCTGGTTCAGCAACTAAGCAATTGCCTTAAACGAAAACTTACCCCTAAAAATGTGATGGTCACTGTTTGGTGGTCTAGCGCCGGTATGATTCATCACAGCTTCTTACCAAACGGGGTGAGCATTACTGCAGATGTATACTGTGAAGAACTGAACACAATGATGGAGAAGCTGGCACATCTCCAACCAGCATTGGTCAATCGCTCGTCTCCGCAGCTCCTACACGACAACGCGCGACCTCATACTGTACAGCAGACGGTCTCCAAGTTGCAAGAACTGGGGTTGGAAGCTCTCCGTCATCCGCTCTACTCACCATACATTGCGCCTACAGACTACTACTTTTTCCAGAATTTGGATAACTTCTTGGCGGGAAAAAAATTTAATACCCGAGAGGCAGTACAAAATGCCTTTGAAGAATTTGTTGCCTCCCGTCCAGCTGATTTCTTTGAAGGGCATCAATAAACTGCCACTGCGATGGCAAAGATGCTTTTATTGCATGGATGATTACTTCGATTAATACAAATAAAAAAAACATGAAAAAGGTTCATTTAATTTTTTTCATTTAAAACGCAATTTCATAGGTAAATACCTAACATACATTATTAAATACATCACAGATTCCGGTAAAATAGCGAGTTTGCTTAAATTATAGGAAATATAGTACACAGCCTTCTTCTTCTTTTATGAATGGCGGCCTCAGTGAGTTGCCAATGTCAGAGTGCTTAGTTGAGTTAGTTTGTAAAGACTTTGCTCTATTGTATGTCTAATAAGGAGACAAGGGTACAGTCACTTAACTCTTATTAAACTAAATTGTCGAATAACCTAAAACAAACACAAAATAATAGGGGTTAGTAAATCATCACAGTTTTTTATTGTTAGAACGAATAAATGTACATAAAATTACAATAAAAGAAGTATTTACATAACATAGAATCGATTTAAAGTTGATAGGGCGAGCAATGTTGATAGGAAGAAGGTCATAGAGGGAGGATTGGTTTCTAGGGCAACAGAAAAAGTTTTACTTTACTGAATCGACGACTTGACTCATTGACTGCACTGACTATTTATTTGGACTTTGACTAGACTTTATACTTGACGATTTAGAAATACGGTGTTGAAAACTTATACGAGAATTTATATATTTGTCTGCCTTTTCAACTTACACTCACAAATGGTTTTAAGCCGTAACGCCATCAATAAATAAAAAAAATATGACATTTAACAGTTGACACCTCACAACTGACGGCGAAATCAAAGCAAGAAGTGATAAAAACGATCGAGCAATTCGTTGTTGCGATTCGAACAACAGAGTGAATTTGGCTAAGACATAAATGTCGTGATCTCAAAAGAGAAGACGATTCGACAGATTTTTTCGAATTTTAACGAAGGCAACTTGGCTAAAGGAACTGATCAATAAAATCGGCCATAATTAGAGATAAATCCACCTTCCTAGGTGTCTTGATCGTTAGGTCCTTAACGATCAAGATGACTGTTGCATAATATAGCAGTATTATGAAGTAGAACTATAAATGTCATATTGACAGATGTCACAAGCACAGCCTATTTAGTTACTTTATTTTAGCCAAAAGGCTATATAAAGTGTAGACGTATATGTGTTAAGCATCTCTCATATGTAATACGTATCTGTGTTAAGCATCTCTCTCATATGTACCAATAAAGGAGAATATAACAATTGTTGCTGTATTATTATTACCACTCAAGCGTAAGAAGGATCTGTAAGAACCAAGACGTCGTAGTCCACAATAATGACGATCTGCTAAGTGTCACTTAAGGTCTCTTGTCTAGGCATTGTAAGAAGAAAAGCGTTTGAGCAATTCGCTGTTTGAGTGATTCGTTAGCCTAATCGTTCAAAATGGCTGTTTGGTTACCATTTTTAACGTTACGTTTTTTAACGTAACGATACTTTTGAACATGTAATTTAACGCACGCTTATATTAATAATATAATAATAATAAGCTTTATTTCAGGCATATTAGTCCTTAATCTTAAAAACTAGTGTTAGTATACATTTTAGTACATTTAAAAATGATATCATACATTTTTTATTTGACATAAGTCATCGCTAAGTGACATATAGCTTGAGGCCTTATGTCAAATCCCATACATTTTGTTTTCGAACTTCGCCGTCGAAATTACCGAATACCTCTTGACTAAAGCCCCTGATAACGCAACTTAAATACTTAAATATTATTTTTGTTTTGAATACACACGGTATAAAATAATTTGTTATGTAAAGCTCACAAATATATATATATATATATATCAAATCTCATTGTTTTTATTAGTATAATGGTAAAATATTTCCAAAGTGCTCTTAAATCTATTGCAAATTTCCTGTCGAGCGAAGTGCTACGCCGCGCGCCGAGTGCTTTAGCGAGCACTTTCCGACCCATTTTACGCTATAAATTTAAATTTTGGTGTTAAAAATTAGTGTACCATCATGCCCCTGTATCTTGTTAATTCTTGTTAGTGTTAAAATATACGTTGTTAATGGTATCAGTACGTTAATGTCCTACGTGTTAAACTAGATCATGACAGAGATATCTTAATAAGTAATAACTTTACTTTAATATTTTATAACATAAACGGTATAGGGCGTAGCGACAGCAGTCCGATATCTATAGAGGTTGTAGCTCTAGCTACACAACCATTTAAACTAAATACAATATACATATATATGCCTCCATAAATGACGTCATCCGCAGGGCTCTTGCCACCGTCATCGTGCCGGACACGTTATTCCGTGGAGCCGTGGGAGGCTGCTGCGTGGATACGCTGGCGGCGTCACACGCAGCAGCCACTGCAAGGGTGGCGGGGGCGGCGACTCCACTCGCCGAGACCAACGAAAGGCGGAAATATGAATCCATCGGCGATGGTTACATGGTTATGGCCTTTTGGAGTCGAAACTATGGGGCCCCAGTGCCAAGCATCTTTTTAGAGATTTGGCCAAAAGACTGGTTGACACAACTAATGACCCTAAGGCTGGCGCTTACCTCGGTCAACGTATCAGTTTGGCCATACAGCGAGGCAATGCTGCCAGCCTCATATATAATAGATTTTTAATTAATTCCTTATTATGTAATATCCTAGTAATAAGTACTAAATAAATCATATATATACAGCCGAATGTATAACCGCCTCCTTTTTTGGAAGTCGGTCAAAAAATAGTTTTCCCGAATAATACAGGCTAATAAGAAACATATTTTTCAGTAATCTTAAATTATTCTTATGTAATTTAGTATCTTGATCCTAGAAAAATAATAGGTTTACTTTAAAAATTTATGTTATATATTATGTATATAGTTAATGAGAAGTAATATTCATACCTTATATATACCTTATTATATATATAATATAAGAACTACTTTTTTGGTTCCAAATTAGATGAAGATGATTTTTTAGATTATGTGAATTATTATTCTGACGTTTATTTTACGTGCTCAACTTTAAGATCTATAAAATATCACGTAGAGGCTGGTAATAATGAGATAATATATTTTTTACGAGTATTCGTTCACGGACGAGTATACTCCTTTTGTTCCATTGACTAAGATGTGTTGTGCCGGCCATTGTGCCCAGTCAATGGTTCTTTGGGGAGGAAATCAAAGCTACTCGACTCCAAGTCCCACTAAAGAATATCAAGAAATTGAAAATACTTTAAAATAATTATGGATCAATTTTATTACGACAGGGTAAGTATTAACTACTAATGCACCTATAATCCTCTTGAGATATATATTTTATACATATTTTATAACAAAAGCGATAGAAAAAAAAGACTTCTGGTCTTCTAGATATTATTTTATTGATAAATTAATAAAAGATACAACTGTAACCGACAGATTTTAGAGCGTGGCTGAACTTAAACCATACAAATAATTTATCCTACTTTGTCCCAAAATAGGGAGGTGTTTAGATGATGAAATTATTGTGCAATTACATCTGATGACCAATACAATACATATTTGGATAGCCACACTCAATTTTGTTCATGGTATAAATTTAATATTCTACAGTAATTACAAAGAAACAAGAGCACACAAAATACGCGATAAGATATTGGACATCGGATCTAATAATTTTTGTAAAAAAGCTCGTAGTAAGTTTAGTTGTAAAAGCTTCTCTAGTCTTTTTATGTAAGTACAAAGACAAACATTAGCTAAAAATTTAATAACAGAAAAAATAAACACTTAATAAAAAGATAAAATTTAACTAATGGAGTCCCATCTAACCCTAATATACATATCTGAGTTTTATCTCTTATGATAAATATTACGATAACTGTACACGATTGTTCAATTAGTGTATGTCTACAAGTAAATTACACAGAGAGACAGACAGACAGCCTTAATTTAATAAAAACAAAGAGTGTAATTTCAGCTTTTATTGGTAAATTGAAATTTATGAAGGAAAATATTAGTCGGCGCGAATTTTCAGTTTTAAAACTTAACGCAGGTAGAATGCCTTGATGAAGATATTCAGACATATGTTCAACATTTGATTGCCCTGCATAATGATTTTAAAATCAGATTTGAAGACATTCTGTCGATGAAAAAACCACCATGGATCATAAATCCATTTGATGAAACGGAAGTGGAGAATGTAATATTACAAGAGGAGCTACTCGAGCTTAGCACTAATGAGGAGCTGAAAGTGACATTTAAAAGAGGGTATCAAAAATTTTGGCTGCAGGCAGAAATACCTGAAAAATATCCTGGACTGTGGGGAATGGCGCAAAAGCTTCTGATAGCGTTTCCCTCGTCATATCTCGTCGAAAAAAGTTTCAGTGCCGTTACAAACTTATTAGCAAAAAAAGGAACAGATTGAATATCACAGAACGGGGAAATTTGTGGTTATTCCTTATAAAACTCAAGCCAAATATTGATATTTTGCTGTCAATCCATCAAGTACATCCATTTCATTCAAATTATATATTTTTTTGTAACTTCCATTGTAGAAGTTACATTACGTTATAAATAAGTGTTTGATTTTGATTATATTACGACTGTTAAAACAATAATAATTATTAGTGTAATAATTTATATAACTATTTGAATATATAATATATTATATACCTACAACACAAGGAAATATACTATATTTCTTTTCTTTCAAAATTTGTGAGAATTGATTGGTCCTTGTGCTGAGTCACTGTAAATTTCACAAGGAAATATACTATATTTCTTTTTACCACTCCGAATGGGACGTTTTCTAAATAAAATTTGTGAGAATTGATGTGCTGAGTCACTGAAGATTTCAAAAAAGTAAAGTAGGTAGGAGTCACTTTTTCGATTGGCCAACTTTGCTTTTATGACATCCACTCACAACACAATGAATTAAAATTTAATTGAAAATTTGTTTAGTCTACCTACCTACTTTATTATCAAATAATTAACCAATCAATTCTATCCTTTTTTTTTTGAAAAATGTTAATTCGTCGTTGAAACTCAGCCACAACGCAAGTTTCCATAGATAGATAGATCTAATCTTCACCTTTTTTTCGAGATTTAGAAATTGGTAGTAATGTAGAATGTAGATGCAGGGGTCCACCGCATCCAGCAAAATTTTGAAAGTGGTATATGAAACAAAAGAGTCTGTTTTAGAGTTTACGTCTTGTTTTAACAAAAAAAGTTGAATATCTCGATAACGGATACGTACCTAAATCAAAAAATCGTCTTAACAACCTCTCAATGTTTTTAATAGACCTAACTAATGATACCCCACACTATGGGGTAGACGCGAGGTAGACACGAGGGGTAGACGTGTTTTTTTTTCTCGCGTATCCCAAAAAAAACATTTTTCGTGATTTTATTTTAGCACTTTATCAACGTAGGTAGTAAATACACATATCCATGCAAAGTTTCATCTTTCTAGCACTAACCGTTTGGACGATAAGCCGAAGACGGGCATGACGAAACCATAAGGGTTCCGAGACGGTACACTAAAAATGGCTTCACTTTCTTATGGCCCGTTTCAATAATCTATCTACCAAGAACTACTTGTTAGAAACGTCAAATAATTTGTCCTCTTATTCATTTGACTACATTATGAGTTTGTAATTTGTAACAATTGATTGATAGTTCAGTAATACAGTGAAAAGCCTTTGTAACGACATCATTTATAATGGCAAACCGGTTATTATGACGACATTTTGAGTTCTGTCAAAATGTTTCTAATGTACCTAATAGGGATGTTGCTCAGTGTGGAATAACACTTTATTACAAATTAAGTTTTAAAATGGTTGAATAGAGAAACATAAATCTAAAAGAAATAGGTATTTTGGTTGACGCGATAATAAATTATAAGCAAATAGAAAATATTGCCCATCTCATTCTCGCAAAACGATTTGTCACGTCACAAACTGCTACCTCCATACATTTTTTAATGACAAATGTATAGCGGAAGCAACTCATGACGTCACAGGCTGATATATCGCTCTTATTCTTATTGTAAATTTATATTGTTTGTATCTTCGTTATTTTTAAGATATACCAAAATGGGTTCTAGATTGTTTATAAACATGTCAAACATCTAATAGACGAAAAAAATTTTTTAGGCAATATGCCTATTATAAATATTTTCATATCGGTTATAACGACTTTCGGATATTACGACCATAATGTCTTAGTCCCTATATACGTTTTAATTAACAGATTTTTACTGTAATTGTAATCGATTACTTTATCTGAGTATGTATAGCGTGTTTTTTCAGTCAGTGTCCAAACTTTCAGGAGTGAATATACTCTTGAATATAAGCAACTTTTACTAAGGTATCAACTTTCCAACTTGAAAAAAATATCAGCTGTTTCATATATGAGGGCTACGGCATAGATAGCATTTTGTAGGAAACAGCTGAGTTGATCCCATAGTAAAAGTTGGCTAAATTCAAGAGTATATTCACTCATTAAAGTTTGGATACTGAAACACCCCGTGTAATATGTATAAAAGTTTTATAAGCTTAATATTAATATAAAGATTCCCTGATGGTCAGTCATGGATTACCCTTTATGTAATTAAGCTTTATACATTTTTGCTTAGGCCCTATACTATGTATATATAGGTATATAGTGTATTACAGGTATATAGGTAAATACACTTTTTTCTTACTTACTTATATATATATATATATATATATATATATATATATATATATATATATATATATATATATATATATATATATATATACGTTACGTTTGTGTGTATCACACACTCTGTCACTCTTGCGCGCGTAGGAGCTTTTGAGTATGAAGGAGACAAATATGTTTTTGTTTTTGCTCTGCTTAGAGTTCTGTTTACAAATACAACGTGATAATTTTTTATTTTATTTTATTTTGACAGTTAATGACCGTCACTTGTCAAATCGATATATTTTTTATGTGAATCGATTCGATCGAAATCGATTTATATGAAGTGTGCATTTTATATATGCAAACCGCATTATATATAAAATGTCTTCTGAAAAATTGGTTCCGGCAAAATATTGACAGGACAAAACATTGATCATACTGTTTAGTGAAATTGCTTGACAGTACGTCCCCACTAGCGTTTTTTAGTAGTCGCGACGGAAAAAAAACTGCACTGTAAATAGAACTCTGCGTTAATGAAAGAGAGCTGAAAATCGTGAAGAGTTGTCAAATCTCGTGGGTCAACGAAAATGCCAACTTAATGAAATTTACCTACACCACTTGCCTATAATAAGAACATTTTTTCTTTTACATTTACTGGTTTTTGTATTATAATATGGATATAGAAGCCAGTTTTTGAGTTTGCTCTTCAGAAATTTATATAACCTTGGTATACTAGGTTATCCGCTAACATGCGGCACGCGAACGATAACACAAATTTTTGCGTATTATGCTACCAAGTATAGTGGGTGTCCATGTATTTGGAGACTACGTACTGTAAATAAAAACTTCACAGTTTTACTTGCTCACGCATCAGTATTATACATTAATACTAAACGAAGGGTTTCACGGTGTGAAGTCACTTACTTGGCAGTGAGCGTTTGCGATGCGAGCGATCGTGTTGTGCGTTGTATTTGCGTGTGTGCTGCGTGCTGCGCTTGGCGGCGACCGGCCCTCGCGCGTGGTGCACACAGAACAAGGGCCGGTGCGCGGATACAAGGACCCCGATTATGACGTATTCACCTTTCACAGTATCCCCTACGCAACAGCGCCAACAGGCAGGGACCGATTCAAGGTAATTTTGATTGAAGAATAACACCACATAACAATAACAGATTTGACATAAGGCATCGCAAGCGACATGTCACTTAGCGATGACTTAGGTATGTCAAATACCATACATTTTGTTTTCGAACTTTGCCGTCGAAATTATGTAATGCATCTTGACTAAAGGCCCAGAACTATATTAATTATAATAGTTAATTATTAGATGTTTTAAATAATAAGACCACGAATTATTCTAATTAAAATTTGTATTAAAATCCAGATACTAATTTCATATGATAATGCAGTGTCATCATCGATCGACGCGACGTCTACATTTACAGATAAAATATATTTATTTAACACATATAATCTTTTAAAGATAAGATATTAATTTTAATAAAATATCTCGTCTAATGCAAATATGTAATAAACAATTACGTAAATATTATTATAACATGAAATTAATTACGTAAATTATTATTTATACCACTAATAATTATTTATTTTTTTTATACTTTATATCGAATATTTCCTATTCGATTAAAATATATTAAAGTGTAAAGTGTAAATATAATATATATTACACTGTATGTACCTAAAACCTAGTAAATTACCTAGTACCTATTTATTAGATTGTAACCCCCTTTAAGCGAGTTTAAGCGACAACCTTACTTAAAGGGAGGGCAACCAGGGATTCAGCCCCGGGCCTCCACAAAAGAGGGGCCTCCACAGTAGAGAGTTCGGAAAATAACAGCTCGATTACGGGATAAAGCACAAGACGAACGAACGACGTTATTTATTTTACGAACCAACAAGAATATGTGAAACAACAGCTACTTGTATAGATAATATTTTCACAAATGTCACTACTTTTAGGAAAGAAATAATTAATGTACTTAACTCTGATCACTGTGGACAGCTAGCATCATTTGATCTTAAATGTGATAATAATCCGATAGAAAATATTGAGTTTATTCCTGTAAACACAAAACGTATTGAGAAATTTAGAAGTAAATTACTTTCAAGTTTTCAATGTTTGAATGAGTCAATTAATCCAAATGAAACTATTATTAAAAGTTATTTAAAGTAGTAAAATACCAATTTGACTCTGTATTTACTTCTAAATCGGTCAGATTTAATAATAAAAGAAATAATTTTAGTAACTGGGCAACTGCAGGTATTATTGTTAGTAGACAAAGATTGTATGTCTTGTATAACGAGAAGTCAATGAACAGGAGTGAAGCTTTTAAACTATATGTCAAGAAATACTCGAAGATCTTCAAGAAGGTATGTCAAGCAGCGAAGGCTCTTCACATCAAAGAAAAAATTAAGAACTCTAAAAACAAAGTGAAAACCACATGGAAAATAATTGCAGATGAGACTGGAAGAGTCGCCAGTCGCAACTCTAAATTTGAACTTTATATTAATGATAAAAAAATTAGTTCTGACATTGAAGTTGCGACAGTATTTGAGAAGTTTTTTGCAGACATTCCGATCTCAACTACAAAACACTTAAATTCATCACCTACAGTTGCCGAAAAATTACTTAGAGATAATGTGAGGGAATGTGATGTAAATTTTATTTTCAAAGAAATAGACTCTAGAGACATTATCAAGGCATTTAAATTACTTAATATTAAAAGTACAACAGATCTCTGGGGTATGTCCACAAAAGTTATAAACCCAGTAATTGACATCATTGCCCCTCACCTAGCATTAGTTTTTAATAATTGTATTAAGAGTGGCGTGTTCCCTGACTTGATGAAGCACAGCAAGGTGATGCCTCTCTTTAAAGCTGGGAATAAAGCAGACCCAGCTAACTATAGACCAATATCCATATTACCGACTTTAAATAAAATTTTTGAGAAAATTATTCTAAATCAATTAATTTTTCACTTCAACTCGAATAATTTGTTACATAGTAATCAGTTTGGTTTTACTAAAGGTCGGTCCACAACAGATGCAGGCATTAGTCTTCTGTGCAGTATATTTGGAGCTTGGGAGAGGTCACAGGATGCACTTGGTATATTCTGTGATTTATCCAAAGCATTTGACTGTGTGGAGAATGATACGCTGTTCAGGAAATTATACCATTATGGTGTAAGGGGCACGGCTCTAAAGCTTCTAAGCTCTTATCTAATAAATAGAACACAGACTGTAGAAGTTAATTCCAAAAGGTCTAATGGTACTAAAATTAAACTAGGAGTACCACAGGGGTCTATTTTGGGCCCTTTTCTATTTCTCATCTATATAAATTATCTACCTTATCTAGTTAATGATAAGCATGAGATAGTACTTTTTGCTGATGATACTTCACTAATTTTTAATGTGAAGCGACGACAATCTAACAATGACGAGGTAAATAGTGCTCTCTCAAAAATAGTACATTGGTTTAATGCTAATAATTTACTGTTGAATTCTAATAAAACAAAATGTTTAAAGTTCAGCTTGCCAAATGTTACGCAGGCACAAACCAATATACTATTAAATAATGAGAAAATGAAATTAGTAGACACCACTGTTTTTCTAGGTATAACATTAGATAGTAAGTTACAGTGGGGACCACATATTGCTAAATTGGCAGATAAGCTGAGTTCTGCAGCATACGCTGTTAAGAAAATTAGAGAAATTACCGACATAGAGACCGCGCGATTAGTTTACTTTAGCTATTTTCATAGCATAATGTCGTACGGCATCCTCTTGTGGGGAAACGCTGCGGACATTAATACAATATTTGTGCTTCAGAAACGTGCTATACGTTCTATTTATAAGATGTCGACTTTTGAATCTCTAAGGGAAAAGTTTAAAGAAATAAAAGATCTGACCGTCGCAACTCAATACATTTTGGAAAATGTGTTATACGTAAGAAAGAATCTAAACAACTTCAAAAAGAAATGTGATAATCATTGTGTAAACACTAGGAATAAGAACAATTTAGATATGCCAGTGTTCAGACTAAGCAAAGTTAGTAAATCCTTTAAAGGCCAATGTATACGCTTATACAATATAATCCCAGAAAAGGTTCAAAACCTTCCCATTAATAAGTTTAAAAAAGTAGTTAAAGAACGTTTGTGTGCCAAAGCGTATTTTAAAATTAATGACTTCATTCAAGACGGCACACCTTGGGAATAAGGTGGCTCCTTATCTTATGTTATTATTTGTTACATAGACATAAGCAAACATTGTAATAATTTTGATTTTAAAAGAATAACTTTCCTTCTTTTTGGTAAAAGATGGCCTCAGACGAGTTTCTTGCCGGCTCTTCTCGCTGGGTTAGTTCCCGAACCGGTGGTAGGCATCACGTAGTAACGACGTTCAAAAAGAGTATTTAAAAATACCAATTTTGAATTTTTGATTTGATTTGATTTGATTTGACGCAAATCTGTCACCGTAGCATCCGCCTTTATCCGCCAGTGGTCGATTTATTAATTTAATTTTAGAACAGGTGCTCTTACTTACTTACTTAGTTACTATAGGCACTACTATTATAAATGTGAAACTTTGTGAGGATAGATAGATGTTTGTTTCTCTCCGAAACTTGTATAAAGTCAACTAATGATATAGGTTTTTTTCAAAAAATATAACAAAAAAATGTAATATACGACCAAGTACGTCGTTTACGACGGTCATAAACGATCTACTTGGTCGTATACGATATCGTAAACGATATGTCATACTTTATAGACTGAGATCCCATGCCTGATTATTTGTCACTTACAATTTACTGATTTTTTTGTTTTATTATTAAAAAAATTATACTTACCATTAGTTTACTTTATACACATTTCGGAGAGTAATAAAAATTCATATATCCTCACAAACTTTCACATTTATAATAGTAGTATATCAACTAGAATAAGTAAGTCACTGTTCTAAAATTATTGCCCAAAATCTTTGCTGACTCCTATACTATAAGTTTTTGTAAAAATAACAGCCAACATCAAGGAAAATCTCCAATCTGTGACGGAATCATCTCTCCAACACTTACGACTATGGCGAATAACTAGAACTCTAGAAGCTACTGGCTTATTTATGAAGCGATTTTATTCAATACAGCATTAATCCGTATCCAATTAAGTACCTTAAATATATTGTGCATTCAATATAGATCAATATGGCCCTTTACAGCATGTAATTCAAATAAATATTTTCGAAGATATTACAGTTTTAATTTATTTAATAATCCGTCGTCGCACGGATCGTGAATCGTGATAGATGACATCATCGTAAACAATTCAGCGGGATCGCGCGTTTTTTAGTAGCCATTCACAATAACTTTAATAAATCCACCAATTCTTGACGGATTTTAATAATTTAAAAATAAAATGCTCAGTTAATTATTACTTACATACTAATCAGTCAGTCAGATCAGTCACATAATTTGCTATTATGTGACTGATCCTCATTCGCGGAGGTGTAGGGCGGGCTTTAGATAGGTCAAGCTGAACATAACGCAAAATGCAAAGGTAGTAAATCTAATACCTATTAAAATTCTCGTGTTTGACTCGTGTTTGACACAGAACTCCTCCGAAACGGCTTGACCGATTTTTATACAATTTTGCAGGTAAAGGCGAATACGCCTGAAATTGCAGGTTGTAAGCTATTTTTCATACCCCGTTATGGATGAACCACCGCAATTTTTTTGTTGCTTTTTATTTTATTATTTTATGATTTTGCATTACAAAATACATATAAACCTAAATTTTCAACTTTTTACTCCAACCCCTATTGTTTAATAGCGATATTAGTAATATTTATAAAGTACTGTAAAAATCTTCAAGCCTCAGGGGTCGACAACTCTTTCACAAATCACCTGTAGGTTGTACATATCTGTTCCATGGCTGTAGAAATAGGTTGTAGGTGTAGGTAGTAGGTAGTAAGTGTGGGTTGTAGGGGTGGGTAGTAGGTAGCAGGTGTGGGTAGTAGGTAGTTGGTGTGGGTTGTAGGCGTTGGTAGTTGCTGTGGGTTGTAGTCGTTGGTAGTAGGTAGTAGGTGTAGGTAGTAGGTGTGGGTTGTAGGCGTTGGTAGTAGGTTGTAGGTGTAAGTAGTTGGTTTAGGTTGTAGGCGTTAGTAGTGGGATTTAAGTGTAGTTTGTAGGAGTAGTTGTTGGTGTAGAAACTGTAGAAGGTGTATGTAGGTAGTTATTAAGATATTATTCCATTTCATAGTTAAGACGTTAAAACGCGGTCATTCACAATAGGACTTATCCATAAGCTTCGTGTCCCTCAAATAGCTAAGGAGAGGACTATGCTCGAAGTCTCTATATGTGATAGAATCAGAAATGAGGAAATCCGTAGCAGAACCAAAGTTACTCATATGACGTAGCCCAGCGCATTAGCAAGTTAAAGTGGCGATGGGCTGGACATATAGTCCGTTGAACCGATGACCGCTGGGGCCGAAAGGTTCTTGAGTAGAGACCACGAACTGAACGTCGAAGCATAGGAGCCTCCACCACGTGGACAGACGAACTGCGAAAAGTCGCAGGGAGTCGGTGGATACATGCCGCGAGTGACCGGTCGCACTGGAAATCTATGGGGAGCCTGTGAGTGTCCTGCAGTGGACGTCACCAGGCTGAAAGGACGACGACTATAGTTAAGACAGAACAACGTCTGTTGGGTTCAGGCTTCAGCTAGTAAGGGTATAAATAAATCAATCAACATACTCGTGTCTCGTACCGTATTTATAAACTAAGGATTACATGGACGAACGAAATGTCCTATGTACCGCCAATGATTTAAAAATATTTTGTACTTAGCTAGTCGAACTTTTGATTGGTTAGCGCATTTGTGTCATCATAAACTACTGACAAAAAACCTCAGAAACCGGGCTTTAGTCACTCAAAGTAATTTAATTATGTTAATATAAGATAAAACTATGTGAGGTTGTGCTCTAGCTACCAGGTTTAAAGGTCCAAATAGGTAAAATCGCCATATTACAAATGTAAGGGGCTATTATATTTTTTATTCATTTAGTGTTCGTATAGTAGGTACTTGTTGAAGTCAAATAGAGTGTGTATGTACATGTACATTATCTTATGTAAAATATACTATATAGAATACCAAAGTTTAGAATACCAAACCTAATTAGGATATTGATATGTTAATGAAGTAGATATGGGTTTTTAATGTTTTAAGTTAAGACTGAATACGAATGACGTTCGTATGTATCATGTTTAAAAATAATATGTATAATTAAAATACAACTTGTAAATCGTTATAATTTATTTGTTGTAGGACGAAATTAATCGCATATAACTAAATTATTATCCTTACACTTTCAGGCCCCGCAACCACCGCCAGTGTGGCAAGAACCACTAGAAGCCGTGAACAAGGACATCATTTGCCCACAGTTTATTTTCCCACATAAGATAAAAGAACAAAATCCTCAGGAAGACTGCCTAATTGCTAACGTATATGTTCCTGACACAGATGCCGAGAATATTCCAGTTGTTGTTTATATACATAGTGGAGGATATGCAATGGGATATGGAGATATGGTTAATCCAAGACCTTTAGTTGATACTAAAGAAGTAATTATAGTTACTTTTAACTATCGACTAGCAGGGCATGGTTTTCTTTGCTTAGGCACAGAAGATATACCAGGGAATGCTGGTAGTAAAGACCAGGTAGCATTGCTTCGTTGGGTAAGAAAAAATATTGCGAGGTTTGGAGGAAATCCTGATGACGTCACACTCATAGGTAGTAGCGCTGGCTCTTCATCAGCGGATCTTTTGATGCTTTCCAAGATGTCACGAGGACTTTTCAACAAAGTTGTTCCTGAATCTGGTGCCAATGTAGCTGCATTTAGTGCCCAACCAGACCCAATACATGTAGCAAAAGTTTACGCAAAATTGATGGGAAGCGATAAAAACTTTGATAGTGTATATGAATTAGAAGATTTTTTCAAATCTATAAGCGTAGAAAAACTCAACTCAATATTCACTTTAAACAATACCGATGCCACTGCTTTAGTAGGTCCCTGTATTGAACGTGATATGGGACAAGAAAGGTTTCTCGATGACAGTCCTTTAAATATAATTAAAAGTGGGGACTATCCTAAAATGCCAATGCTTTACGGCTTCAGTAATATGGAAGGCTTAATTCGAGTTGGAATTATGGGTTGGCAAGTCAAAGGTGATATGGAACTGATGGAGAAAATTTTTTTAAATTATTTGCCTGCTGATTTAGCCTTTAAAAACGAGGACGAGAGAAATAAAGTAGCAAATAAAATCAAAAAGTTCTTTTTCGGCAATAAAATAGACGAAGATGATATTTTAGATTACATAAATTATTTTTCGGATACTTTGTTTGTTTATCCGACATTACGGGCAGTAAACCTTCATCTAATGAATGGTCACAATGAGATATATCTCTACGAATATTCATTCACCGATATAAATACAATACCAGCTCCACACACAAAGGTACGTGGCGCTGCTCACTACACGCAGTCTGCGGCGATATGGGGCGAGGATCCAATATACAACATTGAAAAAACATGCGACGAGTACGAGAAAATGAGGAATATCATGAGAAAAATCTGGATAAACTTTATAACAACGGGGTTAGTAATTTTCGCTGTCTTTTAAGCTCAACTTTATTACTGAATTAGCATTTGGTTCACGGTTCCACCCGCGTAAATACAGAATCCCACGGAAACACTGTACTTTTGGGATAAAATGTAGCCAATGTGTTAATTCATACCTAAAACTAGATACCTACTACCATTCCAAATTTCATCAAAATTCAGTAAGTAGTTTTTGCGTGAAAAGGTAACAATCATCCATCCATCCATCCACACAAAGTATCACATTTATAATAATAGTGGAAGGATCATAGATGTTTAATATTAAAAAGAGGTAGATATGGTATGAGCTTGCAAAAAGTTAAGACTCAAAACTAGTTTGAGTTTTGGTTAGTATGCGACGAGCCGGTCGACGAGTAGCACGTACCACGCGTCCCGTGCACCTTGCACAAAATGCCATCGTGTGTCTATAAAAGCTTTAAAAACCGTAACAAAAAAGTAAATAAAAATCAATTAATTTCATTTCACATGTAACTTTACTACATTTATTACTATCAGTCAAGTATTTCCTTAAAAATATATATTTTTAACAATAAATAATTGCAAGAAAATAGTTGACAGTTTATGACGTAAGAAAAAAGGAAAGCAATGTCAATATATACTCTTTTTGTGAATCTATTAAGGATGCTTGCTTTTCTGCCATATAGTAAATAGTACAGAAGCGAATGTCGTTAGTTCTACAGAATTACAGACCGTTCACTTATTTTATATCTAGCTTTAAATATATTTTGATAAGATAGACGAAAATAATGCAATAATATCGTTCAATCAGTTAAATAAATATTCTTAAAACTAAAGTAAGTTGGTGACTTCTTAAAATTATTAAACTAAAGTTGTGAGATGATTAGAATGAACTGAGGGCCTTACAGTGACAGTATAGTAACTGCCACTATTATTTTATGATTTAAATTTATCAATCTTAAATTTTTCATTATGGTTTCCAAGTAATGAAGTAGGTACGAATACAAGACGGGATCGCAATAGTCCGCGAACAAAGAGGTTAAGCCGGATGGATATTGGATGCTCTCAAGAAATAGTAGAATTTGTAGCATACATTTTAAATCTACAGACAAATATACTTCTAATAAAGGTTACGCTCTTCTTAAAAAGTGTTACTTAATATTTATTTGTTTTTTTTTTGACGTGATAACGTCTTATAATTTGATGGAGCCGGCTGCACGCACGAAAAAACATGAGTCATGATACCAGCGTTTCCTCGCTAAATATGACGCATTGCCGTTACCTCAGCTAGCCGCGCCTTAGGTATGTGAGCGGTGGGACGGAGAGGCGGGGGCGCTTGATGTTATTACTCAGTTCGGCGCCGGACTTCGCGGCGGCAACGCGCCTACCTAAGGCGCGGCCAATTAGTTCCGCGCGCACTATAAACATGACGTTGTCGTGTTCAACTATCGTCAGTAAACCGACTTTACAGACAACCGATTTTTTTAATAGTTGATTGTTAAAATTCCTACGCACCTAGATTTGAAGCCTGTATTTAAGAATTTGTTGATTTTCGTATAAATCATCAATGTCTTTTCACAACATTTTGTTATATTTTGAAATTTGTGGAATCAAAATGGTGATTATAATAAAAACATATATTTTGTCTATTATATAGTGCCCATATAAAATTGAATATTCGAATATCAAAATTTTCGAATATTTGCAAGCCAATTACATAATTATACCCTTTACATCAAAAAAATATTTATTTTTATGAAATGAATCAGGAAACGAGCAGACGGATCACCTTATGGTGAGCGATTACCGCCGCCCATTTACCCGCGCCGCAAACTTGTAACTCCTCTGGTGCTGCGACCTACACTTTGGATACACTGGCAAATCATACACAATCACAGGCGCGTACCTAGAAACACAAACATTGATAATAAACACGGTTAATATTTAGTTAATCACCTATTTTTATTCATCACTCACGTAAATATCATTTGATTTGAAATTTTTAGGTATAAATATGTGTTTATAAATATAAATTGTATGTACTTATATTTTGTCAAAACGTCTCATTATTTGTAAGTGCACTCTGTATAACCTATAGATGCCAAAGTAACCGACCATACTTATAATGTAACTTTGCTCCTTCTGTTTATTCTTTTTCCATAAATCCGGCTGTCTTTTTCGTTTCATTCCTTTATTAGGAGTTCCTTTTTCCACTATTTTAGTCAGTTCGTCCATTATTGTAATGTTAAAACGCAATTTATGGATAACAGATTTCACAGCGAGAGTACTTATGTACTAAATCGTACCTACTCGAAACTCGGTCGAAAACGGACATGGTATGGCGGTTATTATAACTAATTGCCCTAGCTAGCGGATTTTGGAAGCAACTAGAAAGTTCGTGTCAATTTCTTTCGGCACTTAGCGGTTTTTGGCACAGAACATCTTAGTATGAAATATTAGAAACTCCATAGACTATTTAATTTAATAAAACCAACAACCTATTTTTTCTAAAATGTGGAGTTACCGGGTTTTGGAACTATACGACTCAAGTATCGCAGCTGCCTTATTGTTGGATTAAAATAGCAGAATCGACCTTCAGAAGGTCAGGAGATAATCGCGTTTGACGAAAGAAGAAAGCTTCGCTTTATAAACAAAAAGTTTAGATTTATAATATCACTCTCATAGCTACAAAAGTAAACTTAATGTTTAATTTATATTATTTTAATTTTCAATTTTGTTCAATAAATTAAAATCAGGTACTAGAACTCAGAACCAAATTGCTATTTACTGTAGTTATTACTACATATAGGTAGTCTGTTGATACATACAATTTTTTGTGAACATTCCGAAGTTTTTGACTTGATAACTTTATGCTTAACTAGATGCTACCCGCGACTTCTTGTGCGCAAAAGGAAATCGCGCGGAAACCGTACATGTTGCCGCGATAAAAAGTAGCGTATGTATTTCCTTGTGGTCTACTCTGTATCATTATCTGTAAAATTTCATCAAATCTACCCAGTAATTTCGTAGCCTATTCAATGCAAACAAACAAACAAATCTTTCCTCTTTATAATATTAATAAAGATAGTAGGTATAGATTAATCGGAAAATTATGCTGTTATCTATGGTATAAGGTAATTTACACTTCATTAATAGGACTAAGAGTGTGGTGAAATTTTGTATCAAATATCTTTCTTTTTCAGTAAGCCTGTTGTTCCCTCGGGCTCGAGTCTGCCGGAGTGGCCGCCTGTGGGCCGGAAGTGGTCCCCGCACATGTCTCTCGGGCGGGCCGTGGAGCTGCGCGGCTCGCTGCTGAAGGAGCGCGCTCTGTTCTGGGAGGAGATCTACGCGCTGCACTACCGCTCGCCGCAGCCGCCCCCGCCGCCGCCGTCGAAACGCACTGAATTGTAGATAATATTACATTTATAAAAGAAAAAGGTTTTACATTGTTATCAGTATTTACGCATTAAAAAATTGAAATTGAAAATTTTTAAATTTACGGACGCTCTAACGGTCAAGGAAAACATCGTGAGGAAATCCGCACAAGGTTGGCCCCAGACGTATTGACCAGTCATTCCTCTGGACTAGGCTGACTATGTTGTAAGAAAGCCGTATGTCATATATGGGAAACAACCGGCCCGCGGGCCGGGTCCGGCCCGCTGTAAGATATGATCCGGCTCGCGAGACATTTTGAAAAAACCAAATAAAAAAAAATTACATTAGGTACTTATACTCACGGGAGTGACAGTGAGGCGGCAAACATCAAATCCTTTGATGTTTGCCGCCTCACTCTTTAATAATCGCCGCCACTCGGCTTGCTCGATCAAATTCTTTGAGGTTTGCCGCCTCACGGGCGACACATCAAAAGATTTATTGCTTCTCAATTATTCTAAACTAGTTTATTTCAGATTATTCCTTCATTTTGCCTATATAAGCGGGTGGATGGCCCGAACGTTAGTTCAGTTCTATTCGAGCTACCGAGGTGATAACTTGGACAAGCGATATCCTAACGAACTGCTCGAGCCGTCAACTTGCTTTGTGACTTTGTATGCATCTTGAGTGGTTACTAACTATAGTTTGTTATTAAATTTATTGAACGAAAAGCAAACAAAAATGATGTCTGGTGGAAAGAAACGAAAAAATAGACTGAAGAATTCTTTTTTATCTTGAATAATGGTAAGCCTATTTGTTTGCTGTGTAATGAATCCATTTCAGTAATGAAAGAATTCAATATAAAGAGGCATTACTCAACTAAGCATGCTACGCTGCACTCACTGACAGGACAATTAAGAACAGACAAAATCCAGAAGCTTACCGCAAAATTTGAAAAAACAGCAACAAATGTTTCATAAACAAAGAACACAACTTGATAATATTGTGAAAGCTAGTTTTATAGTTAGCTCAAAATTGGAAAAGGCATTAAACCATTTGCCGAAGGATAATTTATCAAGGAGTGTATGTTAGAAGTTTGCGGTATTTTATGTCCTGAAAAGAAAAATTAATTTGAAAAAATTAGTTTGTCAAGACGAACTGTTGTTCGACGTATAGAAATGATGGCTAACTATCTAAAAACAACATTGACTGACCGGAGCATTTTGTTTTTTTTTTTATTAAATAAGGGGGCAAACGAGCAAACGGGTCACCTGATGATAAGCAACTACCGTCGCCCATGGACACTCGCAACATCAGAAGAGCTGCAGGTGCGTTGCCGGCCTTTTAAGAGGGAATACGCTCTCTTCTTGAAGGTTTGCAGGTCGTATAGGTCCGGAAATACTGCTGGTGACAGTTCGTTCCAGAGTTTTACAGTGCGCGGCAGAAAGTTACGCGAAAAGCGCACGGTGGAAGACTGCCACTCATCAAGGTGATGAGGATGGTATGTTTTTTTGTTTATGTTTTGGCGTGGGACGATGGCGAAAAGTTGCAGGTGGTATGATTCCGAACAATTCCTCAGAGCACTCCCCGTGATACAACCGATAGAGGATGTAGAGTGAAGCTACATCTCGGCGTAATTCCAAGGGGTCCAAGCTGTTTGAAACACTATGTCAACAACTCGAGCGGCCCTTCGTTGGATACGATCCAGAGGGAGCAGTTGGTATTTTGGCGCCCCTGCCCAGAGATGAGAACAATATTCCATATGAGGCCGAACCTGCGCCTTGTAGAGTTGTAGGCGTTGGTCCGGACTGAAGTACTGTCTCGCTCTGTTAAGAACACCAAGCTTCTTCGAGGCTAACTTGGCCTTGCCCTCTAGATGATATCGGAACTGGACTTCGCTCGATATGTTGACGCCAAGTATCTCAATGCTAGGGGAGATGGTTAAAGATGTGCCCTCGAAACGAGGATATACGACCATTGGTGACTTTTTAGTGGTGAACGCGCAGACTTGTGTCTTGGCGGGGTTGAATTGGACTAAGTTACGTCTACCCCATTCAGAGACTTTCTCCAAGTCTCTCTCTCCTCCTTCTCCTCCTCTCGTCCTTCTCTCTTTTTTTGTAAGAGTAGCAAATAAACTGAAACAGTCTTCCATGTTTTTGAAGTCGCTAAGATGTTTGCCGCCTCACTGTCACTCCCGTGAGTATAAGTACCTAATGTAATATTATTTTTAATTGGGTTTTTTCAAAATGTCTCGCGGGCCGGATCATATCTTACAGCGGGATCCGGCCCGCGGGCTGGTTGTTGCCCATATATGACCTATAGTAATAAATATTCGTAATATCCTTAGTATAGTAATAAATTTTATCTGTGTCCGCAGTCGATCCTTAGATTAAGAGGCGTGACAATATTGCCTTTCTCTATATTCCAATTTCGAACATAATGATACAATTTGTTCGACCGAAATCATGTTATCACGAAGGACCCATTACTTTTAATTATGTCGATATTGTACGTGGCCTAAATAATAATCTCGGAAAATTTCCTAAAAATATATTTGTTATGAGAAAGACAAAATAATGTATATTATTCGTTTCTAAGGCTCGTTCATGACTGTATTTAGTTTAGATACCTTTTTGGGATGTAACTAACACCAACGTTTATAACCAGAGCAAAAAGCCTACGCGAAATAAACAAAACTAGTTTTTTAAGTATTCTCCGTCATTGTGAAACTGAGTTGGTGAGCCTGAGAAAATAATTTAAAATGGAGACGTTAAAGTTAAAGTTTAATTATAAGCGAATATTAATACTATAAAATGTTTCAAATTAATTAATTATTAGCAGTTGATCATTAAAATTTATGAACCTTTTGTATTACGAGTACGCTTTATCGAATTTTTGATCTCAAGGACTACTCGAAAGTCACTAGTCAGACAACTTTTTAAGTTTTAATTCGAGATCAATCTGAAACAAGGCCTTTTCGCGAAATTCGCTGGTCCAGGATCCCATTTGTTATTTTATAACAATAATGATTGAAAAAATTACGTCATTATTTTTGCTCAACTTTTTTTAAGCTATAGAATCAAGCTACAAAAGAGAGGATACCCCACACATACAGCTTTTAGGTATAACTTCGAACGCGTATTTGACCAGTATCCCGAGCCACACTCGACTGTCCTGTTATTGACCTTGGCAGTGTGTAGTGACCATGGAGGTATAATGACGTAACCCACAATTGCTAATGTTGCCAGCGCCAAATCTGATTTTGCAGCTATGTTAAAAAAACGAGCGAGCCTTACAGTTGTCGCATAATTATGATGTGTAACATTTTATAAATATATTTCAAAAAAACACAATGCTTAGTACGATTTTCTAATATGATAAAAAATACAGAAAATTTTCCAATAAGCAGTGACAGAAATGAACGTCAAAATGTTTAAAAGTTAAATACTGAAATATTTTATTCGAATCTGTCGGCCAACTTCCTGTTACACACTTCCGTCCCATTTCACAACATCACTTCCACAAATTGCAAGAAAGTGAGAGGTAAGCTGTTACAGATCAAAAATCATAATTAAGTGAGATAAAAGTAACGGTTTTCTTAATTACTTTTATTTCAAATAACTTAATTTACTTAAATTTAACTAATACTTATGAACCTATTAATAATAATATAATTTATGTAATGTATTTCAAGTAGAAGAAAAATATATTGACCGGTATGTAACTATTTACTACTTTTATTACGTCTTGTTTGGTCAAGTTCAGCTTAATACTTTGTATTGACAACTGATTAATTATGTACTAATTAAATGGGCTGATAACAATTCCAGCCTACCTCGAGCTCGTAGTTCACTATGGCTATTTATAATATGATACTTAAAACAAGCTTAAAGTCATTTTAATCTTTGTCCTTGTTAACTTTGTTTACAAAAAGCCAAAATTTATAATCACTAGATGTTGCCCGCGACTTCGTTCGTGCGTGCAGAAAATCCCGCGAAAACCGTACATTTTGCCGCGATAAAAAGTATTCCACGTCCTCCCTAGTGGTCTACTCTATATCTGTGCCAATTTTCATCGAACTTGGTCAAGTAGTTTCGGAGGCTATTGAATGCAAACAAACAAACATACAAAACTTTCCTTTTTATATTATCTACTAGTTTAGAAAATTATTAATATTTGGGAAGAAAATCCTTGTTTTTGCCCCTTTTGAGTATTGAAATATAATTTTAGACTGGGTAACATTTTAACGTTAATCCTGTAGCCGATGTTGGCTGCGCTGTTGATAACAAGTGAATCGCCAAATATTATTTAGACAAGATTTAGTAGTATTAATTATGTTAGGTATCCTTTACGTTGTGTTTTTGAGTTATGTACTAGCAGAGGACACGTCGATAGTAGTGATTACTACGCAGGGATCCGTAAGAGGATATAAGGACAAGGATCATGACATATTTTCATTTTACAATATTCCTTATGCTACTGCGCCAACTGGGATTAACAGATTTCGGGTAAGCATTAAAATTTTATTGGCCTAAAAATATTTTGATTTGCCTAGTTATTAGATTAATTTAAAAAAATATATATTTGCTTAAGATGTAAGAGAAATTGTTTTAATAAGGAAATCCTAATTATTAAACATACGATTAGATGAGATCGAAGTAAATGACAAATCAAAAGTTTTCTAGATTTTTGGGCAGCGCCTAACGATTTTGTCATCTTACGTTAATACACAAAATATTGTTTTTTTTTTTTAATTTTTTAAATATAAAAACGGTGCCTAAAATTTAAATTTTAGGCACCGGAGCCAGCTCCTACATGGACCGAGACTTTGGAGGCAGTGGATCATGGAATAGTCTGTCCACAAAGCGCATTCATTCTAAAATACTTCAAAAATAAAACAATGAAAGAAAATTGTCTTATTAGTACTGTTTATGTACCTGACACTGATCAAACAAATCTGCCAGTGTATGTAATTGTCCATGGCGGAGGCTTCGCTTTTGGCTACGGAGATCTAACGACTCCTAAAAAACTGGTAGGCAGTAAACAAATTATAGCTGTGACATTTAATTACCGTCTGGGTCCTCATGGGTTTTTATGTTTGGGCACAGAAGATGCACCGGGGAATGCTGGAATGAAAGACCAAGTGGCTCTACTTAGATGGGTTAAGGAAAACATTGCAAGTTTTGGTGGAAACCCCAATGACGTCACCATAGGCGGTGGTAGTGCCGGGTCTGCATCAGTCGATCTTTTAATGCTTTCTAAAACGGCAGAAGGCTTATTTACTAAAGTTATTCCTGAAAGTGGAGCCAGCATAGCACCTTTCGCCGTTCAATCGGAGCCAGTAGAAAACGCAAAAGTATACGGCAAATTACTAGGGTTTGAAAATGTAGATAATATAAAGAATCTAGAAGACCAATTTAAAAGGATAGAATATGATAATCTATTCTCTGATGAAATAGTTAACAGAACCGACACAACTTTTCTTATGTCTCCCTGCATCGAAAGAGATTTCGGTCAAGAAATGTTTCTTGAAAAAGATCCAGTTAATATATTAAGGAGTGGCGACTATAGAAAATTGCCTATGTTGTATGGCTTTGCGAATATGGAGGGTTTGTTCCGCATTCCACTTTTCGAGGAATGGAAAATTAAAATGGAAAGTAAATTTTCTGATTTTTTGCCATCAGATTTAGAAATTAACAATGATGAAGAAAAAGAACAAATAGCAAATCAAATAAAATCTTTTTATTTTGGTGAAAAAAGCATAAGTGAAAATATTTTGGCATACGTTGATTATTTTACAGATATTATAATTAGTTTTCCCGTACTCAGGGCTGCGAAATTGCAAGTAGAGGCGGGAAATGATCAAATATATTTATATGAATTTACTTACACTGACCAAAATACCCCACTCGTACCAGGTACAGACGTGCGTGGGGCCACCCACTGTGCCCAAACCCTTACTGTAATGGATCCATTTGAAGCCAAAGACTTGAATTTCATTGTATATTCGAAAGAATATGAAAAAATCTGTCAAATGTACAGAAAAGTTTGGCTTAATTTCATCATTACAGGGTATGTTATATTTTATACAGCATTTTTGAAACTCGTAAAAGTATTGTTAACTTTATAATAACTGACATTTATTTATTATCGGTATAACTTAATTTGCAAATAAATAAGCCACACTGACTTTATATTGAAGTTTGAACACAACAAGTAAGATATCACTTACTATCTAAGGCTGATAAATTCTAACCGGAATTATGATTAAAATGCTAATTATTCTTAATAGAAAATATTTTGTTAACTTAACATAATATAATATTATACTGTATACTTAGGTACTACATAATAAATTGAAGTGAAATTAAATATGAATACTAATTATTATTTTGCAGTGTCGTATCTTATTATTATCATTTGTTATCTTTTTCTGTTCTATGTAATGTGGATATATTATTCCCTATTAACATTATGTTGGTGTAATCTTTGAGAGTCTTATTTTATATAGGCAATTTGAATTTCAACTAGCAGAAGGACATGTATGTATCTTCTGGAAATAGTATAGATGTGAAAATTGTGGCAAATACAATGTGTAATTGAATATTTTCAGGAAACCTGTTCCAGAGAATTCGGAATTTCCACTGTGGCATCCACTTGGCTCGGATTGGTCACCTCACATGTCCCTGAACGACACTATGGAGCTTAAAGGACCCCTTTTGAAGGAGAGAATGATGTTCTGGGAGGAAATCTACAGGGACCACTATCGTTACCCGGTGCCACCTAATCCAAACACTTATGTTCATTCGGAATTATGATTTAACAAATCAAAAAAAAAATTAAACAAGGATTCATTTCAATATATTCAGACACACATGAAATTACTAACCGAACAATGTTATTAATATATAATTATGTAATATATAAATCATGTCAATCTAATGACTAACCCCGTGCTAAGTAGAACTTGTGTTACGGATAGGGATGCCAGACGTTCCGTATTTTACGGGACGTCCCGTATTTTAAGTATTATTTAAAACGTCCCGCCGGGACAAGCGATATCCCGTAAATCGAGCGATCTAGGATTAAAAACTTAAAAGTATCCCATATAAATAAATATGAGCTCAGGCACCCTAAAACTAAAAATGCAAAAACTCGCTCGATCCTCAGAAAAATATTAAAAGTCTGTCGCTAATTAATTAATTTTGTTTTTTTTTGTCCCAGGTAAAAAACTGAAATCGCGTATTCTTTGGCTTATGAAAGCATTTGTCCCTTATAGGCCATAACTAGGGTAGTTTCAGCAAATACCCTAGTTACCCTAGGCAACCCTAGTTACGGATATCAGACAACGGATATAATATACCTATTTTCTACAAAATACGTAACTTTATACTAAGTATAGATACTACTTCCTACTAATATTATAAATGTAAAAGGATGGATGGATGGATGGATGGGTGGATGTATGGATGGATGGATGTTTGTTACTCTTTCACGCAAAAGCTTCTGAACGGATTTGGATGAAATTTGGTATTGTAATGATGTTGGTTGTCAGGCATTGACGGCTCAGACGGCTGTCAGATCCAGCTGTCACTGTCACACTGTTTGAGTCGAATGTTTTAACTCGGCGGAGGGATGTTAATTCAGTGACGAGGTTTCTCTCGTCTCACTATCATTAAATGTAGTTAGTGAAAAAGAAAGGTCTTTGCGGTTGGACAAGTCAGAGGTAATATCACAGAATTTTGAAAAGGTCCTTTCTCAAATTTTGTCGTTGCCTTGCCAGTGCTTTTCGGAACGCTTTAAAAAAAAAGGAGGGATTGATTGTCGACGGTATCTATGTCATTTTTTGACTAGATTTTGTCGTCCACATGCCCGATTGAATTTTTTGGATTGGTTTTGGATGGAGTGGTGTCGCGCGGTGTAACGCGTCGGCTCTTGTGGAGTGCCGTATGCGAGTTTGAGGCTGGTCTGATAGGCTTTGGACGCCTCTTCGAGGATGGCTGACTCAGGCGCGAAACTGAGTGAGCCGGTGATAGTAGGCCTATGTCCAAGGCTGGCTACCTTGTTTAGTACAGTCAGGACCAATTGCACACACCACACCCAATTAATCTAGCAATAAACTACTGTTAATTTAATTGTAGTGTGGGTAACCAGAACGTTAGTGGTAGTTGACTTGTAAAATTTTTAATGAATAAATAGTTGTCGCAGTAGTTCTGGTTTTATTTTACTGGCTTAAATCAAACATTACAGTATGGTAGTAGTTTTAGCTCTGGATTAAAACATAGGATACTTTTAATCCCGAAAAAGAACAGTGCTCCCTTGGGATACTGTATTTACGCGGGCGGAGCCGCGGGCAACAACTACTTTATACATAAATAATATCTATAAAATTCTCATGTCACAGTGTTTGCTATAAAACTCCTCCGAAAAACAGCTTGACCGATTTTTATGAAATTTTGCAGGTATTGTAGGTATGTATATACGAGGGCGGCACTGAAAATTTCGGGAATCAAGGAAGTGACACAACATTACTATTTAAAAATGTATTTATTGCTTTTCGAAGTATTCTCCGCGAAATTTGACACATTTTTCCATACGATGGAACCAATCATTGAAGCAACCATTCCATTTGGAAGTTGGGGTCTCCAAAATGGCCGTTTTGTAGGCGTCCACAGCTTCTTCAGGTGATGAAAATCTCTGACCACGCAATTTATTCTTTATTTTAGGGAAAGTATAGAAATCATTAGGGCTTAGGTCGGGGCTGTACGGCGGATGGTCTAATAATTCTATGATTTCTTGCTCTAAAAACTTTTTTGTTCTGTGCGCGGTGTGAGAACTCGCATTGTCGTCATGGAGGATGATGCGGCGGTTGCAGTTTCTTTACAGAGTTCAGAAACGACCTGTGGCAAACAAATGTTAGCATACCATTCTGCATTAACCGTTCTTTGTCCCTCAAGAGGAATAGTCGCAACATGGCCGGTTTTGGAGACAAACGTGGCCACCATTTTTTTTGCAACACTCCGTGAACGAACAATTTTTGTTGGCTTTAACTCATTTTCGAACACCCAAACTCGTGACTGGTTTTTTGTTTCGGGTTCGTACGCGTATATCCAGGATTCGTCACCTCATACGATGTTGTATACAGCATTTGAGGATCCTGCGTGGAATCTTTCGAGAGTTCTGAGGCACCAAGTAACGCGAGCCGCTTTTTGCTCTTCACTGCGGTATCCATCGGGAAAACAACTTTTTTACACCTAATTGTTCATGCAAGATTATTTGTATTTGACTCATGCCAATGTCTCAAGTTGCCTGAATTTCGAGGTATGTCACATGTCGATCTTCCTCAATCAGCTTACGCGCAGCATCAACGTTTTCTTGGGTGACTGCAGTTTTTGGACGACCTTGACGGGGATCGTCACTGAGCTTGACACGTCCACGTTGAAATTTAGCAAACCAGCGATAAATTGTGGTTTTGGATGGGGCTTCATCACCAAATGTGTTAAACCACTTCGAAAGTCATAATAAATCATCGCTCTAGAATTTTCTCGAGTCAATTCCATTTTCTCAACGACTAAACAAGTTTGACAAGACCTTGTGACAAGACCGAGAATCTTTTTTTAAATAAATAAACGGTATTCGATTTTTAAAACCAAGGAGTTTTAAATTAAAAAGATTTTAATATGACAGGAACAGTGGAAATATTCCATTCCCGATACTTTTAGTGCAGCCTATGTAGGTAGGTATAGGAAGGTATTTATTCTGTAGGTATAGGAAGGTATTTATTCTGTAGGTATTGTTGAGGAGGCAAAGTAAACTCCTGTGGATCCTTCAATGAAAAGCGGACTGTAATTATACGTTTATTAAGCCTAGTGTAATCGTCCAGCTGCCGAGGAGGCCGTTTGTGTAGTGACTGCGGTTGACCGCATGCTGGTCGCCGCCGTCCAGTCCCCGCACGCCCCGCGCGCCCCGCGTGCCCCGCGAGCGCGGCGGTGGTACGCGAAGTGTTGCCGCTATAGGCGCGAACATGCTCCCCCCGTTGAAGAGATGTCTTCAATAGGAAGAGGGCAGATGTTGTTGAACGCCCGCCGGATGACGCCCTTCTTGGTTTTGATGTCGGCTACTCTTGTGACACCGTCGTCGCCGGGATGCAGGTGGACAACTCTACCCAGCAGCCAGCAGAGAGGTGGGATGGCCTTGTCTCTGATGAGCACAAGCGTGCCCACTGATATGTCATCGTTAGGAGCGTGCCACTTGGTCCTTTCTGTAATGAAGAGATATACTATAGGTGAAAACGAGACCAAAAATGTTCCTTGATGGAGGCCACTCGCTGGTAACGTTCGAGGCTCGTCATGTTGCCATCTGGAACCCGTGGTTGAGGCACAGATGTGAGCGAGCGTCCGATTAGGAAATGAGCGGGAGTAAGGGCGGAAAAATCAAGAGGATCGGACGAGAGAGGAGTAAGAGGACGGGAATTCAAGACTGCCTCTATTTGAGATAAGCAAGTGGCTATCTCTTCATAAGTGAAGTGCGTTTGTTGTAGTAACCGTTTTAAATGGTGCTTTGTCGATTTAACGGCCGCTTCGGCGATGCCATTAAAGTGCGGAGAATAAGGAGGTACAAAAGAAAATTCTATACCTTCGTTGGCGAACTCAGACGGAATATCAGGTTCCTATAAGAACCTGTTTGGTGAGCTCAGTGACGAGCTCCAAATGCACGGCCTTTGTAGCAAGACAGACAATTATACATAGGTAAGACTTTGTTAGCTTGCACCCTCGACCTTTCCGGTCAGCTATAAGTACTGGGCCCCCATAATCTACTGAACAATGAAGAAAGGGAAATTCAAGTTTACTACGAACGGCAGGAAGTTGTCCCATTACAGGTTGCAAATTTTCGGTTTTATACCTAAAACATTTCAAACATTTATGAACTACAGATTTTGCTAAGTTTCTGTCTCCCACAGACCAATAATTTTGATTGATATTTGACAAAAGTAATTGTGGACCAGCATGTAATAGACTTATATGCTGCGATTCAAATATTAATTTGGTTAGTTTGTGTTTTTGCTACATAATAATATTGGGTGTTTCACATTATAATCATAAGGTGAATTTTCAATCCTTCCGCCTACACGAATGACGTCGCTAGTATCCACAAATGGAGATAAACAATTAAGTCTGCTTGTTCGTGGCAACAGCTTTCCTGCCTTTAAAAGATTGTATTCTTCAGTAAACATTTGTTGTTGTCCTGCAAGAATAATACATGTTAAATAATTTTGAAGTTCATTATGTGTAAGTGCACATTTTATTTTTTTATATTTATGTTTTAAATTGTAAATAAATCTTTGTAAATATGCAACTATTCTTTGTAAATAATTTAATTTTGAATATTTTCCTATTAAGTGTTGAATTAATGTGTATTTATGTATCGAAGTTTAAGAAACACTATTATTATGTAGCTGATTACGTTGATCAGTTGAAATATTTAAAGAAATTTGTTTTAAAGTATCTGGTAAATCTTGTTTCGCAGGGTGAGTAGGCAATTTAGGCCAATGGTTTTCGTTTTGTGAAAGAAAGGTTCACAGGTGTTGACAACCATCCCAGCACTATTGATGAATCACACCAAAATTTGTACCTATTTATGTTTATACTAATTAAAATGCCGCTTAAGCTCGATCCGAGTGTCTTGGGTAACTCTTATGAAATGGCAAAACAGATTATTTTCTTTAGAGAAACGAAAAAAATTTCAACGCGATCCATTATTTAAATCGATTTATTTAGATTTTATGAGGGAATATCTAGATTTGGGTCATTTGATGCTCGACACTGATAACGAGCATAACGGGAACATTAGGTATGTTTTCCCACATCACGGGGTCATACGCGAGTCTAGCACTACCACAAAGTTCCGGCTCGAAGGACAATTATGTTGAGGAGGCAAAGTAAACTCCTGTGGATCCTTCAATGAAAAGCGCACTGTAATTATACGTTTATTAAGCCTAGTGTAATCGTCCAGCTGCCGAGGAGGCCGTTTGTGTAGTAGCTGCGGTTGACCGCATGCTGGTCGCCGCCGTCCAGTCCCCGCACGCCCCGCGCGCCCCACGTGCCCCGCGAGCGCTGCGGTGGTACGCGAAGTGTTGCCGCGCTATAGGCGCGAACAGTATATACTATAAAAGGTTGTAGACTATTTGTATAAGTCCTCTAAGTGATCATCCTAAAACAACATTTGCAAATTATAAATCGTATAAAAATAAATGGGTCCCGCTGTAACGTAGTTACATTTCCTCTCCGTAAAATGCATTATTTCGGCATTACTCGCGTTATATATGATTTGTATACTTAATTATTTTATTCATTCAGAGGCTTTAGCGCCATCTATCGACGCACGTCCTTACTAAAACGGCGATAGCCTTGCTTTAATATTTCATTCATAGATCGATTTTACTTCCGTCTTAAATCTTAAAAAATAATAATTTAATTTTTATAAATAATGAAAATACAGTAGATTTGTATTATTATGTTACATAATATATTGATTATTAATATAATATATTTTATTTTGATTTGTGGACTTTCTCCCTTTACGCTATAGTTTTTATAGTTGTCAAATGTTTGAAAAAGACGACGGAGAAGAGTTTATATGGCACTTCTTCGACGTTGACGTTGACGTTTTTGAATGACGTTTCAGTTTAGAATAAAATTTTCTATAGACTCAAGATGTAGTCGTTATATATCTTAATCCCATTTTTACGGTGTATTTTCTTTTAAATCTGTGTTTGGTACATCACGCTTGTAATAAAACACATTATTTTTTTCATGTAAATTATCACATTGTAAAATTGGTTGTCAAAATTTGATTGGCCAAATCACGTGCTCATTCCTTTCGTTCTTGCATTGTTATAATAATAGGTCTTTACCTATGAAATTGCCGTTCTGCAGTACTGGCCATTTCAAATCAAAATAATTTTTGTTTGGCTAAGAATTCTAATTTCAAATTGATTTTATTTTAAAAACATGGAATTCTTTTTCCAAAGGTAGTCATTTGTTTATTGATTAGTTTTACATTTTCATCGCATTTCAATCTTTTTAGTCATCATGGATACGTTAAAAATTCGAGTAATTATGGAATATGAGTACCGTCGTGGCAGCAACGCGGCACAAGCGGCACGCAACATCAACGACGTTTACGGAGCTAACACTACAAACCAACACACCACCTGTTATTGGTTTGCTCCGCTTCCGTTCTGGAACTTTCAACCTGAAAAATGAATCTCACGGTCGTCCGAAGACTTTGCTCGACAATGACGAATTAAAGGCGATTGTGGAAGCTGATGATACACAATCTACGGCTGAATTAGCAGCAGCTTTCGACGTTAGCGTCAAAACAATATTGGTCCATATACGTCAAATTGGCAAGGTAAAAAGCTTGACAAATGGGTACCCCACGAACTCAATGATCGCCAGCGCGAAGTACGCGTCGAGACGTGCCTTGCACTGCTCAACAGACACACAAATGAAGGAATTTTGAACCGCATTGTTACCTGCGATGAAAAATGGATTCTGTTTGATAACCGCAAGCACTCAGCAAGTTGGTTGGATCCTGGTTCAGCACCTAAACAATGCTCTAAACGAAAACTTACCCCTAGAAAAGTGATGGTCACTGTTTGGTGGTCTAGCGCCGGTGTGATTCATCACAGCTTCTTACCAAACGGGGTAAGCGTTACTGCAGATGTGTACTGTGAAGAACTGTACACAGTGATGGAGAAGCTGGCACATCTCCAACCAGCATTGGTCAATCGCTCGTCTCCGCTGCTCCTGGATGATAACGCGCGACCTCATACTGCACAGCAGACGGTCTCCAAGTTGCAAGAACTGGGGTTGGAAGCTCTCCGTCATCCGCCCTACTCACCAGACCTTGCGCCTACAGACTACTACTTTTTCCAGATTTTGGATAACTTTTTGGCGGGAAAAAAATTCAATACCCGAGAGGCAGTACAAAATGCCTTTGAAGAATTTGTTGCCTCCCGTCCAGCTGGTTTCTTTAAGAAGGGCATCAATAAACTGCCACTGCGTTGACAAAGATGCATTGATTGCATGGGTGATTACTTCGATTAATACAAATAAAAAATAAGTACATGAAAAAAAATTCGTTTAATATTTTTCATACAAAACGGCAATTTCATAGGTAAAGACCTAATATTAGGATATTTGTATCCATGCTTTAATTATTCTTGTATATCATCTTTTATTTCGCTTACCCTTTATTTTGTGATGGTCACACAGCCCGTGATTTTGATCGTTTGAGGTTAAGATCATGTCGGCTGTAAGACTCTAGTTCCACACATTTTATGGATTTTCCAGGGATCTATACACCGGATTTAAGGCACCGTTTTACAAGGACTTATGGCTATTTTCCCACATCCGGATTTCTGAGTGCCGCTAGATATTCTGGACTGAACTGACTGGTTTTGGAATCAATCTGCACCGCCCCTTGGACGATCTACGCACGCGGTGAACAGAGAGACGCTACCGGGAGTTGGAGCCCCAACTCGTTCTTGCCACGTGCTACACTCCTGGACCCAGCTAAGTTCCCACGTGGTTAAAGCCCCTCCGATCCTCACAGACACCAAGAGGCTAAACCAGATCGTTCGGCCTTCCGACCACGACCCCTATTTTTTAAATATATTTGTCACCGTTAATATCTCTTTTATTTACTATTACCCGTAACACCGCCTGCTACCAAACAAAACGTCAATTATTAAACTTAGACTTTCATAGTGTAGTCTGCTTTCTCAATCTTGTTTCGGCCTTTTTAGTGCGATGCCTAAGTATTTGTCTGTTTTTGCAGTCGGGATATTTATTTTTTAAATTATTTATTTTATTTTAGATTTTATCCAATACCTTTAGTTTATCCAACACTCGTGTGTTGGATAAACTAAAGGTTTTGGATTAACTTAAAACTTGGAGTTTTGGTCGACTTAAAGCAAAATTCGACTATTTGAATGCATTGAAAATAAATATAATCGAATGATTTAATTAAAATGGTTGAAATTATTCCTGATATATAATAAGTATATGACATATTTTTGAAATCTCCTTATAATTTCCTTTATTTTGATACACTACTTGATAGGTTCAAACTTCGAACTAATGACACCGAATGACTTTGTATGCATCTCAGTATAAATGATAAAAATATTTATATTGTTTCTTCAGAGGACTTACTCATATTTAAGAGTACTCTTCATTTATGCAATAAAAAAAAAGCAGTCAACAAGTCTATTATGGTAATCGATACTAACTAACTACTAACAAGGAAAATACAATAATATAAAAAACTCTAATTTTTGGGTACCTAAGTAAAATAAAGTTGCCCTTAATGTTTACAGTTAAGATTTATTTAATTTTAAATGATTGCTGGGCTGGACTCATTATAAAACACACACTGAGCGTCTTAAAGTTTTATTACAATATTTTACACACTACGCAATGCCGGACATTTTGGGCGTTAGCAAGAAACTTGTCTATGACAGTGTAACCACAGACAATTCAATCATAGAATATTGTGTGTTGCTATCTCAACAAGATTTTCCAGTGTATTACGTAATATAGTATTAAATATTATGTTGTGTCCACAGTCGATCCTTAAGGCGTGACAATATTGCCTTTCTATATATTCTAATTTCGAACATAATGATACAATTTATTCGACCGAAATCATGTTATTACGAAGGATTTTAGTTTTGTCCATATTGTACGTGGCCTAAATAATAATCTCGGAAAATTTCCTAAAAATATATTTGTCATGAGAAAGACGAAATAATTTCATTTGTTCGTTTCTAAAGGTCTCCACAGACGAGAGGCCATTCGTTTCAGTTGAACGGACGTCAGTTCGGCCTCAACGGATTCGAGCACATATACGGAGAAAATCGCATCCGACCGAACTGCCGTCAGTTCGGCCCTTAGATTAGTAACGCCTAGATAGTCTTCAAACAAATGCATCGTACAAAGTGAAGCAAACAACAGACAGATGTAGGCGTAAGCATTACATACCGACACGCACACAAACAAAAGTTTAAAGTTGTGGAGTCTGTGCTCTTAAAATTGGAATTATTGTATTTGTTTTTCTTAATATCGTGAGATGTAAACATATAACATATTGTAGCACCGGCTAGCTGTGTTACTTTGGTTCGTGCGCTGGAGTGGCTATGTGAAAAGGTTTATTGTGAATGGAATACGCGACACACACTATAAAAAAAGTTTATTACTATTTTCACAGCAAAATCCAACAAGAATATGACTAAACTAATCTAGTTAGAAATGGAAAACTGTTACAATCAGAAAAGTTATATAGCGTAGCGTTGCGGTTGCCGGACTACCCGCGGGCGGCGAGAGCGTACTGTCATTGGCTCGTCCGCGCGCTTAATAGCGATTGGCTGTTTGGGTACGGCGGAGGATTCAACTAATCCGGAGTCGTCTGGTCTACTATTCAAACCCGAAAATGACTTACTGGGTTGCCGCGCTACACACTCCCCCTCCAAGTTCCCTAGACGTCCCGTAGGGGACTTGGCAACACTTACAGGTTGCGTGGGCCTAACAAGGTTACGAGGGCGACCACGAAGTCGTCGTGGTTGGACAGGCTCAGAATAAACACCCTGGCCTGGTATGAAAAAGGTTAAGTCAGAGCAATGCATTTTGCCTAATTCAGTATTAGTTTCGACGTCAGCAATAACGTAAGAAGTGGGGCTTACGATTTGACTTATACGGTAGGGACCGTCTCGTTTTGGCATAAACTTCTTAGTTAGACCTTTGGCAGCATTGCTAAGCAAGTGAGTATCTACCAGAACTAAGTCTGCAACACTGAACTGAGGTGACTGACGTCTATGTTTATCAGCATTCTCCTTATTCCTGTCCTGCTGTTGTTCGGCTCTTTCCTTTATATTGTCCAAATTATTAATAAATCTCTCCAGGTATGGTGTGATTTGAGGCAGGAAATTTTCTTTAGCGAGGATAGCCCTTAAGCCACGTTGAACATCAAACGGGCTTTTCATCTCTCGAGCAAACATGAGGTAAGCTGGACTACATCCTGTAGTTGAACACATAGCACTATTCATAGAGAACCTGATCTCCGGTAAGAATTTTGGCCATGAGCGGTGATTGTTCTTGACTAATATGCCCAATTGAGTCTTAAGGTCTCTATTTTTGCGTTCAGCTGGGTTTGCTTGAGGATGGTAGAGTGGAATTAAGTTTTGTTTTATTACTAACAAACCTCTGGCACTCTTCACATTTTCTTAAATATTCAGTAACAAATTTCCGCATCCCAGTGAAATAGTACTTTTGACTTATTCGAGCTAGAGTCCTTTCTATGCCCTGGTGACCAGCAGTTGGAGCGTCATGAAATTCTTCCAGTACCTTCTCCTTCATAGAGCAAGGTACAACTAGCTGGGCTTCTTCAGAATCCGATAGCGGGTTATAACAATATAACACCCCTTTGTGCCATGAGATATCCTCTTTCTAACCATCTGGTTGAAGCGACTGGATCTGTATTTTCCAGGTCTTCAATTATCTTGGCTACTTCTGGATCCTGGAGCTGAACAGTGCGAAGTTCTGTTGCACTTACTTGAGGCACATCAATTATAACTGAGCAAACTCCGCAGTCATCTTTGGAACTTTCATCGCAGATGGGTCGACTTAATGTGTCAGCTATCACATTAGCCTTTCCAGGTGTATATTCATACCTGACGTCAAAAGACTGTAATTTAAGTGCCCATCGAATTAAACGGCCGCTTGGTGATTTATGAGTCAACAACCACTTCAAGGGCTGGTGATCACTCTTCACAATTATTGGATGACCTTCAATATAGGGACGGAATTTTTCAACAGCCCAGATTACAGCTAAAGCTTCCCTTTCTGTTGTGCTGTACCGACGCTCCGCAGGTGTTAGTAACCGGCTGGCATATTCAATCGGTTGCTCATTGTGTCCTTCTCCCTGCATTAGCACACTTCCAACTGCATAGCTACTTGCATCGGTGCCCAGTATGAATGGCTTACTGTAATCAGTTTGGATCAAAACAGGGGCTGATATTAATCTGGCCTTTAATTCATTAAAAGCTTGTTGCTGTTCTTCCTGCCAACGCCAAGGATAATTCTTTTTGGTGAGACAGGTCAGTGGCTGTGCAATTGCGGAAAAGTTTGGCACAAATTTTCTAAACCAGCATCAAGTTTGAAGAAATGTTCTTAAATGTTTAAGATTGGTTGGTTCTTTCATAGCTAAAATAGCTTCAACTTTGCTGCTGTCTGGCTTTATTCCTTCAGGCGTTATGAGATGACCAAGATATTTCACCTCTTTGCAAGCAAAAACACATTTATCACGATTTGCACGCAAGCCAAATTGATGAAGTCTGTCAAACACAAGTTGCAGGTCATCCAGGTGTTTATGAAAACTGTCAGATATCACCAGAAGATCGTCCAGGTATGCCAGGATGGTAGTATTTTGCAAGCTGGCACCAGATTTGAACTTGTCCATCAACCTCTGGAACGTTGCAGGTGCATTCTTGAGTCAGAATGGCATGCGGATGAATCGGTAAGTCCCAAAAGGTGTTTGTTATAAAGGCGGTTTTATCGCGATCACCTGGATTCACACTCACTTGCCAATATCCAGATCTTAAGTCAATTGTGCTTATATAACAAGGCTTTCCAGTTGATTGAAGTAGCTCATCTATCAAAGGTAAGGGATAGTTATCTGTTTTAGTGATGCTATTCAATTTTCGGTAATCTGCACAAAATCTCACAGTATTATCCTTCTTGGGCACCAGAACAGCTGGAGAGGCCCAAGCGGATTCACATTCCTCAATTATCCCATCTCGAAGCATTTTCTTAACTTCTGCTTTCATTATAGCCTTCTTCGCAGGAGTGAGGCGGTATGGAGGTACTGATATTGGTGCATGGTCTCCGGTGTCAATATGATGCTCCACAATTGGAGTGGGTGCTCCTCCTAGACTGAAGACTGCACTATTCTTGTCTAGAATAACAGCTAACTTCATAAGTTATTCTCCGGAAAGCATAGATCCTTCTTCGACTCGAAGCATACTGGTAGTGGCTATAGCTAATTGGGCTGGAACAATGGATACAAATTGCAGTGGATATTTCTCACCACCTGGAAAGGAACATGTTGAATCAGCAAAATTCAGCTTGAATTTTGAGCTGGGTCACTTTCAAAAAATCTATGCCCAATAAAGTTTCATTATCTTCGGCTTCGGGTAATATCAGGAACTCTGTAGGTATAATTTTATGCTTGACCTTGACATCTAAGGTGATTGTCAGCATTTTTCCAATCTGAGAGGAACCATCGGCTAATTTAATTTTCATTTCCTTCTCACAGAATTTTTGATTCTTATCTTTTAACAGAGAATAGAGTTTCTGACCTGCAATACTCTTCTTGGCGGCTGTATCAATTAATGCCCTGCCTCGTATATTGAGAATCTCAATTCCTAAGATTGGCCGCTGATGAATGCTTGAAGAAGCTGTTTCATTTTTAGTGACATGAGGATGAGCGACAGCTGATGTCATCCCAAGGTCAGTGCTAGAAACCTGTTCTGGTAAAATAGTTGTTTCCCTACTTTGCGACACATTGACAGGACAAATGTCATTAATTGCATAAGGCTTAACCTGCGGGACAGGTTGATGAATAACAGCCAGGTCATCCCGGACTGAGTCGGGGTTGCAAGTTGTCACCGTTGTGTTGCCGTTGTCAAGGCACAACAAAGCCAACATCAAAGAAATTCATCGGAAGCACATAGCAGAAATCAATGAGAGACAGGGAATTGTCCTGTAGTAGAGCATTTTTATGATTGGGTTTAGAATTAGTAAAACTACTTACAGAGGGGAGTGGTTTACCAGGAGACAACGACTCCGGAGTGGACGAGTCCATGCCGCAGGTGACAGCACAGAAGGCGGCAGTGCATTTATCACAGTTAGAACGTAATACTCCCTTTTGACCGCAACCATAACAATGAACAACATTAACATCTTTTACCCTATCACCAACACTATTGTCATTAAAAGGTTCTTTATCAACATTAACACGCAATTTAATACACTCCTCTTTTACGTGACCGAAACGCTTACAATACGCGCACTTTTTCCACTTATCACTTTTTCTCGCGGAAACGCCGGCGGCGGCGTTACTAACGGCGGCGGAGAGCGGACGTTTCGGCGGCGGCGGCGGCGGCGCGCGAAGCGGCGCAGCGCCCGCGACGGCTCGCGGGGGCTTCGGCGCCGGCGCGGCAACGGATCGGCTCGGCGAAACGTACTCACTCGAATCAGTAGCGGCTTTCGAATATATATTAGCACATTCATTAAGAGATTCTTCCACACAGCGCGCTTTATGTAGCAGTATTTTAAACGTAGTGCATTCTTCCCGCTTAATCCGTTTACGGATGCGTTTGTGCAACAAGCCGTACACCATGTCAATTTGTACTTTAACTGATAAATCACACACGCCATTTCGAAACAAATACATGGGTGTTTTCCTCTCCTTGTGGTGCAGAGAATAAGTCTCTGTATATCCGTGGCGGAGCTCGACTGTCGCCGTAGGTATAACGCAAGTGCTCTATTACGTCGGCCCATGTATGAATTTCCAGTTTCATACCCTGCCACCACTCTGCAGCGGCATGGGTTAATAACATGGACAACCCTCTTATGGCGTTCTCGTCGGAAACATTCGAACAGTCTTTGTACGCTTCGATGGCGTCAATAAAACCCTCAATTGATTCCTCCATCGTTCCAGCGAATCGAGCCTTACATCGAGAAAAGTTTCCTCCCTCCGGTAGTAATGGTGTAGATGTAGACGAAGCTTGTCTGGATAGAACGCTTTCTAGCAGCTCCCTGAAGGCGTTGGTCTGCGACCGCTGCAGCGACTCCACCAGCGTGGTAACGTCCTCCGCGAGAACGACGCTTCGTCTGCAGGCCCCTCGGGCTCCTGCGACATCTCCCGATTACCACGACCACGATTCTTACGGGGCGGCATACTTTAATAAATGTCCAACGAGTCACAACACAACAAAGTTCACTTTTTTTCACAATTTAGCCTCACGCGTGGGCAGCCATTTTGTAGCACCGGCTAGCTGTGTTACTTTGGTTCGTGCGCTGGAGTGGCTATGAAAAGGTTTATTGTGAATGGAAAACGCGACACCCACTATAAAAACAGTTTATTACTATTTTCACAGCAAAATCCAACAAGAATATGACTAAACTAATCTAGTTAGAAATGGAAAACTGTTACAATCAGAAAAGTTATATAGCGTAGCGTTGCGGTTGCCGGACTACCCGCGGGCGGCGAGAGCGTACTGTCATTGGCTCGTCCGCGCGCTTAATAGCGATTGGCTGTTCGGGTACGGCGGAGGATTCAATCCGGAGTCGTCTGGTCTACTATTCAAACCCGAAAATGACTTACTGGGTTGCCGCGCTACAATATTTCATTTTAAACCATCTAAACACAATTTGTGAACTTTATTTATATTTACTTCACTTTTCACGCGCGTACCCGGTTTCTAGGCGTTTTAATCTAAGGTTCGGCCTGAACGGATTCGAGCACATACACGGAAAATTACCGCAAGCTTCGGTCGTATTTTTAGGGTTCCGTAATACTTAGGGAACCCTTATAATTTCACTCTGCCCGTCCGTCTGTCTGTCCGCCGCTCTCCTAGCTTCTGTAATAACTTTATGACAATAACTTTTGTAGTAATTCAAAGAAAACCTATTGTGCGTTGATAGTTACGGAACCCTCCTTAGACATGTCGTGACACGCTTTTGGTCAGTTTAGGCTATTATTTTATTTATAAATTGTATTTTGCTGCAATTGTAATCACGCTATCGACGAAACCGAATTATTGTGTCATACATTTTTTCAGTAATATGTTATAGAAATCATTTCTCTTTGTTTTAAAGTAATAGTCTTTAGATTTTATCAACCATAGTGGCTTTAAAGTTTTAAATACTTCAATGAACTTTCATAAATTTTTTTAGACCACGTGCCATTTTTACGATTCCGTACCCAAAGGGTAAAAACGGGACCCTATTACTGAGACTTTCCTATTCGTCCTTCTGTCGCCAGGCTGTATCTTAACCTTCTTATACCATGATAGCTCGACAGTTTAAATTTTCACAAATGTATGATGTAGGTATTTCTATTGCCGTTTTATCAACAAATACTAAAAACAAAATAAAATAAAAAATTGAGGCTCACATACAACAAACGCGAATTTTCTATTTTGTACGGAACTCATCTTGCCGACTCGCACTTGACCGGTTTTATTTTACGCTCGAATTCGTAAGTCCATCCGTAAGTCAGATTTAATGTTGCCATCTTAGTTGTTTTACAAAGTTTTACTACAAAATTATTTATTTTATTCTCTCCTTAGTAGGAATTTAATTGTTAGTAGTGGTTTTGTAGAAAATAGCTAGACAGTAATCATAATATGCAAAGTGGCCTGCTTCTATGTGCTATTATGACACCTTATCATAATAACACATAGTGGCACGCTTCCGTAAGTCGCTAAAACTACCGATTTAATTTCTATTTACATAATATTTACTACTATATTTTTTAATTTAACGGTTAAATATTAAAACTCAAATGTATGTATGTTTATATATTATGGTTTTACGCTGCACTACCGCTCGCCGCAGCCGCCGTCGAAACGCACTGAATTGTAGATAATATTATATTTATAAAAGAAAAAGGTTAGGAAATAGGTTATAAAAAAAAAATGTTATTAGTATTTATTGAAATTTACGGACGCTCTAACGATGAAGGAAAACATCGTGAGGAAATCCGCACATGGTTGGCCCCAGACGTATTGACCAGTCATTCTTCTGGACTAGGCTGACTATGTTGTGAGAATGCCGTATGTCATATATGGGAAACAATCGTCCCGCGGGCCGGATCCGGCCCGCTGTAAGATATGATTCGGCCAGCGAGACATTTTGAAAAAACCCAATTAAAAAAATATTACATTAGGTACTTATACTCACGGGAGTGACAGTGAGGCGGCAAACATCAAATCCTTTGATTTGTTTGAATTGAGAGGAACGAGGCAACTCCGAGAAGCCGTATACTAATTTTTTGGCGAAAAGTGAGCCCAGGAACTGTCCCACGCTCAAGCCTACATTCCCTCAGAAAATGAGCTTAATATGTTTCAAGGTTCTTTTTTATATTAGTTAAGCAGTTTTTTAATTTTTGTTTATAGTTTATTCTATTATATAAGTTATCTTTTATAGTTTATCTTTACCAACCTATGACAAGCAGCCAGGATGCAGGGACCTCCACTAATATTTCGACCGTGTCCTTGGGAAATCTGCTGCAATGCTCCCACTGTTCCCGATATTTTAAAAGCCAGCGGGTTTTGAACATCCACGTAGGCAAATGCCACAAACAGCTTCCAACCCTCATTCCCCCAATAACCAATTCACTTCCGAACCCAATCTATCAAACAAATTTCTGGCAAGAAATATCCAAATTTAAACGTTATGTACCAGTTCTAAGACGGATCCCTAGGGGTGCCAGAGTGACTGTAGCCCAGAAGCTTGCCGAGACAATACGCCACACAGTGCTGGAGAACTCGAGGCAAGCCTGGGAAAACCTACTCACCTTTCCCTACCGATTTCTACATATCACTAGAGATCCGCTCAACAATGCCTCCCTCACTTCAAGAATCAAAAAGAATTGTGTTTCGGACATTAACCTCAACCCAAATTTTTCTTCACATTCCTCGGTCAAACATAACATCGTGAAAACTGTGGAAAATAAAATAAGTGAGGGAGACATTAAGGGTGCAGCGCGGCTCCTGTTTTCCAATGACACGGTCGCCCCCGACTGCCCAGAAACCCTCATCGCCCTGCAAAACAAACATCTATCACAATCCAATCCTTTCATAGTTTCCGATGACGCATTACCACCACTACAAACGTCGACAGACAAAGTACGCGGAGCCATCATGTCCTTTCTTCCGGGTTCAGCTGGCGGCCTCGACGGTCTCACCCCTCAGCATCTGAAGGACCTCACCAGCGGTTGCTGCGGGGAGACCGGCGAGAAGCTCCTGCATGAACTTACAAATCTGTGTAACCTGATGCTACGTGGAGAGGTCGCATCAGATATCGTGGACATTCTGTATGGAGCTAACCTCTGCGCCTTGAGGAAGAGAGATGGTGGCATTCGTCCGATTGCTGTCGGCTCCACATACCGGCGCCTTACAGCCAAACTAGCTTGCAAATCGGTCACTTCCCTCGCGTCATACTTCCAGCCAAAACAGCTCGGTTTTGCCTGCAAAGGGGGTTGTGAGGCCGCCGTTCACTCTTTCAGGACAGCTATTCACAATCAAGGCGATGATGTGTTTCTGAAGGTCGATGTCAAAAACGCTTTCAACTCAGTTGACCGAGGCGCCATGTTGGCCCAAATTAAATCTAAAGTACCTGCCATTTTACCATTTTTGCTCCAGTGTTACAACGACCCCACCAAACTCATTTACAAAGACCACCTCATCTCATCCGATGGGCTGCCAACAGGGCGACCCTCTAGGTCCAGCAATTTTCACATACACCCGGTCATCGAGCATCTAAATTCAAAATTTAATGTTTGGTATAATGAATGAATGAATGAATGAATGAATGAATGAATGAATGAATGAATGAATGAATGAATGAATGAATGAATGAATGAATGAATGAATGAATGAATGAATGAATGAATGAATGAATGAATGAATGAATGAATGAATGAATGAATGAATGAATGAATGAATGAATGAATGAATGAATGAATGAATGAATGAATGAATGAATGAATGAATGAATGAATGAATGAATGAATGAATGAATGAATGAATGAATGAATGAATGAATGAATGAATGAATGAATGAATGAATGAATGAATGAATGAATGAATGAATGAATGAATGAATGAATGAATGAATGAATGAATGAATGAATGAATGAATGAATGAATGAATGAATGAATGAATGAATGAATGAATGAATGAATGAATGAATGAATGAATGAATGAATGAATGAATGAATGAATGAATGAATGAATGAATGAATGAATGAATGAATGAATGAATGAATGAATGAATGAATGAATGAATGAATGAATGAATGAATGAATGAATAAATAAATAAATAAATAAATAAATAAATAAATAAATAAATAAATAAATAAATAAATAAATAAATAAATAAATAAATAAATAAATAAATAAATAAATAAATAAATAAATAAATAAATAAATAAATAAATAAATAAATAAATAAATAAATAAATAAATAAATAAATAAATAAATAAATAAATAAATAAATAAATAAATAAATAAATAAATAAATAAATAAATAAATAAATAAATAAATAAATAAATAAATAAATAAATAAATAAATAAATAAATAAATAAATAAATAAATAAATAAATAAATAAATAAATAAATAAATAAATAAATAAATAAATAAATAAATAAATAAATAAATAAATAAATAAATAAATAAATAAATAAATAAATAAATAAATAAATAAATAAATAAATAAATAAATAAATAAATAAATAAATAAATAAATAAATAAATAAATAAATAAATAAATAAATAAATAAATAAATAAATAAATAAATAAATAAATAAATAAATAAATAAATAAATAAATAAATAAATAAATAAATAAATAAATAAATAAATAAATAAATAAATAAATAAATAAATAAATAAATAAATAAATAAATAAATAAATAAATAAATAAATAAATAAATAAATAAATAAATAAATAAATAAATAAATAAATAAATAAATAAATAAATAAATAAATAAATAAATAAATAAATAAATAAATAAATAAATAAATAAATAAATAAATAAATAAATAAATAAATAAATAAATAAATAAATAAATAAATAAATAAATAAATAAATAAATAAATAAATAAATAAATAAATAAATAAATAAATAAATAAATAAATAAATAAATAAATAAATAAATAAATAAATAAATAAATAAATAAATAAATAAATAAATAAATAAATAAATAAATAAATAAATAAATAAATAAATAAATAAATAAATAAATAAATAAATAAATAAATAAATAAATAAATAAATAAATAAATAAATAAATAAATAAATAAATAAATAAATAAATAAATAAATAAATAAATAAATAAATAAATAAATAAATAAATAAATAAATAAATAAATAAATAAATAAATAAATAAATAAATAAATAAATAAATAAATAAATAAATAAATAAATAAATAAATAAATAAATAAATAAATAAATAAATAAATAAATAAATAAATAAATAAATAAATAAATAAATAAAATAATTTGCCGAAGGAGAATTTATCAAGGAGTGTAAGTTAGTTATGTGCTGAAAAGAAAAATGAATTTGAAAAAATTAATTTGTCAAGACAAGATTTTATGTTTGCCGCCACACTGTCACTCGTACCTATGTATGTAATATTTTTTTTATTGGGTTTTTTCAAAATGTCTCGCGGGCCGCGCGGGCTGGTTGTTGCCCATTATATATGACCTATAGTAATAAATATTCGTAATATCCTTAGTATAGTAATAAATATTATCTGTGTCCGCAGTTGATCCTTAGATTAAGAGGCGTGACAATATTGCCTTTCTCTATATTCCAATTTCGAACATAATGATACAATTTGTTCGACCGAAATCATGTTATCACGAAGGACCCATTACTTTTAATTGTGTCGATATTGTACATGGCCTAAATAATAATCTCGGAAAATTTCCTAAAAATATATTTGTCATAAGAAAGACAAAATAATGTCATTTGTTCGTTTCTAAGGCTCTTTCATGACTGTATTTAGTTTAGATACGTTTTTGGGATGTAATTAACACCAACGTTTATAACCAGAGCAAAAAGCAAAAGCCTACGCGAAATAAACCAAATAATTTATTTACGTATTCCCCGTTATTGTGAAACTGAGTTGGTGATCCTCATATAATAATTTAAAATGGAGACATTACAGTTAAAGTTTAATTATAAGCAAATATTAATACTATAAAATATTTCAAATTATTAATTAATTTTATATTATTAGCAGTTGATCATTAAAATTTCTGAAGCTGTTGTATTACGAGTACGCTTTATCGAATTTTTGATCTCAAGGACTACTCGAAAGTCACTAGTCAGAAAACTTTTTAAGTTTTAATTCGAGATCAAATTGAAACAAGGCCTTTTCGAGAAATCCCTGGTCCAGGATCCCATTTGTTATTTTATAACAATAATGATTGAGAAAATTACGTCATTATTTTGAAAAAGCCAAAATTTATAGTCACTAGATTTTGCCCGCGACTGCGTGCGCGCAAAAGGAAATCCCGCGAAAAACGTACATTTTGCCGCGTTAAAAAGTCCACGTTCTTCCTAGTGGTCTACTCTATATCTGTGCCAATTTTCATCGAACTTGGTCGAATAGTTTCGGAGGCTATTGAATGCAAACAAACAAACATACAAAACTTTCCTGTTTATATTATCTATTAGTTTAGAAAATTATTAATATTTGGGAAGAAAACCCTTGTTTTTGCCCCTTTTGAGTATTGAAATATAATTTTAGACTGGGTAACATTTTAACGTTAATCCTGTAGCCGATGTTGGCTGCGCTATTGATAACATTGGCTGCGCTGTTGATAACAAGTGAATCGCCAAATATTATTTCGACAAGATTTAGTAGTATTAATTATGTTAGGCTTCCTTTACGTTGTGTTTTTGAGTTATGTACTAGCAGAGGACACGTCGCTAGTAGTGATTACTACGCAGGGATCCGTAAGAGGATATAAGGACAAGGATCATGACATATTTTCATTTTACAATATTCCTTATGCTACTGCGCCAACTGGGATTAACAGATTTCGGGTAAGCATTAAAATTTTATAGGCCAAAAAATATTTTGTTTTGCCTAGTTATTAGATTGATTTAAAAAATATATATTTGCTTAAGATGTAAGAGAAATTGTTTTAATAAGGAAATCCTAATTATTAATCATACGATTAGATAAGATCGAACTAAATGACAAATCAACAGTTTTCTAGATTTTTGGGCAACGCCTAACGATTTTGTCATCTTGCGTTGATACACAAAATATTGTCTGTTGAATATAATTTTAGGCACCGGAGCCAGCTCCTACATGGACCGAGACTTTGGAGGCAGTGGATCATGGAATAGTCTGTCCACAAAGCGCATTCATTCTAAAATACTTCAAAAATAAAACAATGAAAGAAAATTGTCTTATTAGTACTGTTTATGTACCTGACACTGATCAAACAAATCTGCCAGTGTATGTATTTGTCCATGGCGGAGGCTTCGCTTTTGGCTACGGAGATCTAACGACTCCTAAAAAACTGGTAGGCAGTAAACAAATTATAGCTGTGACATTTAATTACCGGTTGGGTCCACATGGGTTTTTATGTTTGGGCACAGAAGATGCACCGGGGAATGCTGGAATGAAAGACCAAGTGGCTCTACTTAGATGGGTTAAGCAAAACATTGCAAGTTTTGGTGGAAACCCCAATGACGTCACCATAGGCGGTGGTAGTGCCGGGTCTGCATCAGTCGATCTTTTAATGCTTTCTAAAATGGCAGAAGGCTTATTTACTAAAGTTATTCCTGAAAGTGGAGCCAGCATATCTCCTTTCGCCGTTCAATCGGAGCCTGTAGAAAACGCAAAAGTATACGGTAAATTACTAGGGTTTGAAAATGTAGATGATATAAAAAATCTAGAAGACCAATTTAAAAGGATAGAATATGATAATCTATTCTCTGATGAAATAGTTAACAGAACCGACACAACTATTCTGATGTCTCCCTGCATCGAAAGAGATTTCGGTCAAGAAATGTTTCTTGAAAAAGATCCAGTTAATATATTAAGGAGTGGCGACTATAGAAAATTGCCTATGTTGTATGGCTTTGCGAATATGGAGGGTTTGTTCCGTATTCCACTTTTCGAGGAATGGAAAATTAAAATGGAAAGTAAATTTTCTGATTTTTTGCCATCAGATTTAGAAATTAAGAATGATAAAGAAAAAGAACAAATAGCAAATCAAATAAAATCTTTTTATTTTGGTGAAAAAAGCATAAGTGAAAATATTTTGGCATACGTTGATTATTTTACAGATATTATAATTAGTTTTCCCGTACTCAGGGCTGCGAAATTGCAAGTAGAGGCGGGAAATGATCAAATATATTTATATGAATTTACTTACACTGACCAAAATACCCCACTCGTACCAGGTACAGACGTGCGTGGGGCCACCCACTGTGCCCAAACCCTTACTGTAATGGATCCATTTGAAGCCAAAGACTTGAATTTCATTGTATATTCGAAAGAATATGAAAAAATCTGTCAAATGTACAGAAAAGTTTGGCTTAATTTCATCATTACAGGGTATGTTATATTTTATACAGCATTTTTGAAACTCGTAAAAGTATTGTTAACTTTAAAATAACTTGACATTTATTTATTATCGGTATAACTTAATTTGCAAATAAATAAGCCACACTGACTTTATATTGAAGTTTGAACACAACAAGTAAGATATCACTTACTATCTAAGGCTGATAAATTCTAACCGGAATTATGATTAAAATGCTAATTATTCTTAATAGAAAATATTTTGTTAACTTAACATAATATAATATTATACTGTATACTCAGGTACTACATAATAAATTGAAGTGAAATTAAATATGAATACTAATTAATATTTTGCAGTGTCGTATCTTATTATTATAATTTGTTATGTTTTTCTGTTCTATGTAATGTGGATATATAATTCCCTATATAGGGAATTTGAATTTCAGCTAGCAGAAGGACATGTATGTATCTTCTGGAGATAGTATAGATGTGAAAATTGTGGCAAATACAATATATAATTGAATATTTTCAGGAAACCTGTTCCAGAGAATTCGGAATTTCCACTGTGGCTTCCACTTGGCTCGGATTGGTCACCTCACATGTCCCTGAACGACACTATGGAGCTTAAAGGACCCCTTTTGAAGGAGAGAATGATGTTCTGGGAGGAAATCTACAGGGACCACTATCGTTACCCGGTGCCACCTAATCCAAACACTTATGTTCATTCGGAATTATGATTTAACAAATCAAAAAAAAAATTAAACAAGGATTCAATTTAATATATTCAGATACACATGAAAATACTAACAGAACAATGTTATTAATATATAATTATTTAATATTAGGTCTTTACCTATGAATGAAAATTTTTGAGAATGAGAATGAAAAAAAGCCGTTTTGTATGAAAAAATTGAAACGAATTTTTTCATGTATTTTTTATTTGTATTAATCGAAGTAATCACCCATGCAATCAATGCATCTTTGCCAACACAGTGGCAGTTTATTGATGCCCGTTCTAAAGAAATCAGCTGGACGGGAGGCAATAAATTCTTCAAAGGCATTTTGTACTGCCTCTCGGGTATTGAATTTTTTTCCCGACAAGAAGTTATCCAATTCTGGAAAAAGTTGTAGTCTGTAGGCGCAAGGTTTGGTGATTAGGGCGGATGACGGAGAGCTTCCAACCCCAGTTCGAGACCGTCTGCTGTGCAGTATGAGGTCGCGCGTTGTCGTGCAGGAGCAGCGGAGACGAGCGATTGACCAATACTGGTTGGAGATGTGCCAGCTTCTTCATCATTGTGTTCAGTTCTTCACAGTACACATCTGCAGTAATGCTCACCCTGTTTGGTAAGAAGCTGTGATGAATCACACCGGCGCTAGACCACCAAACAGTGGCCATCACTTTTCTAGGGGTAAGTTTTCGTTTAGGGCATTGTTTAGGTGCTGAACCAGGATCCAACCAACTTGCTGAGCGCTTGCGGTTATCAAACAGAATCCATTTTTCATCGCAGGTAACAATGCGGTTCAAAATTCCTTCATTTGTGTGTCTGTTGAGCAGTGCAAGGCACGTCTCGACGCGTACTCGCGCTGGCGATCATTGAGTTCGTGGGGCACCCATTTGTCAAGCTTTTTTACCTTGCCAATTTGACGCAAATGGTCCAATATTGTGACGCTAATGTCGAAAGCTGCTTCTAATTCAGTCGTAGATTGTGTATCATCAGCTTCCACAATCGCCTTTAATTCGTCATTGTCGACCAAATTCTTCGGACGACCGCGAGGTTCATTTTACAGGTCGAAATTTCCAGAATGGAAGCGAGCAAACCAATAACAGGTGGTGCGTTGGTTTACAGTGTTAGCTCCGTAAACGTCGTTGATGTGGCGTGCCGCTTGTGCCGCGTTGCTGCCACGACGGTACTCATATTCCATAATTACTCGAATTTTTAACGTATCCATGATGACGAAAAAGATTGAAATGCGATGAAAATGTAACACTAATCAATAAACAAATTACTACTTTTGGAAAAAGAATTTCAGGTTTTTAAAATAAAATTAATTAGAAATTAGAATTCTTAGCCAAACAAAAATTATTTTGATTTGAAATGGGCAGTACTGCAGTACGGCAATTTCATAGATAAAGACCTATTATATAAATCATGTTAATCTATTGACATGGGGTTACCCATGTCAAGTAGAACTTGTGCCAGACGTTCCGTATTTTCCGGGACGTCCCGTATTTTAAGTATTATTTAAGACGTCCCACCGGGATAAGCGATGTCCCGTAAATCGAGCGATCTAGGATTAAAAACTAAAAAGTATCCCATATAAATAAATATGAGCGCAGGCACCCTAAAACTAAAAATGCAAAAACTCGCTCGATCCTCAGAAAAATATTAAAAGTTTGTCACTAATTAATTAATGTTGTTTTTTTTTTGTCCCAGGTAAAAAACTGAAGTCACGTGTTTTTGGCTTTTGCATTTGTCCCTTATCGGACGAAACTACCCTAGTTACCCTAGGCAACCCTAGTTACGGATATCAGACAACGGATATAAGTAATATATTTTCTACAAAATACGTAATTTTATACTGAGTATAGATCCTACTTCTAATATTATAAATGTAAAGGGACGGATGGATGGATTTATGGATGGATGGATGGATGTTTGTTACTCTTTCACGTAAAAACTACTGAACGGATTTCGATGAAATTTGGTATGGTAGTAGTTTTAGCTCTGGATTAAAATATAGGATACTTTTAATCCCGAAAAAGAACAATGCTCCCTTGGGATACTGTATTTACGCGGGCGGAGCCGCGGGCAACAACTACTTTATACATAAATAATATCTATAAAATTCTCGTGTCACAGTGTTTGCTATAAAACTCCTCCGAAACAGCTTGACCGATTTTTATTGAAATTTTGCAGGGGTATTTATTCTGTAGGTATATACTATAAAAGGTCGTAGACTATTTGTATAAGTCCTCTAAGTGATCATCCCAAAACAACATTTGCAAATTATAAATCGTACAAAAATAAATGGGTCCCGCCTGCTACCAAACATAACGTCAATTAATTATTATACTATATACTTAGGCTTTCATAGTGTAGTCTGCATTCTCAATCTTGTTTCGGCCTTTTTAGTGCGATTCTTAGGTATTTGTTTTTTTTTGCCGTCGGGGTTTTTATTTTTTTAATTATTTATTTTATTTTAGATTTTTTTTAACACACGAGTATTGAATAAACTTAAAACTTGGAGTTTTAAAGCAAACAAATGACTATTTAAATGCATTGAAAACAAATATAATAGAATGATTTAATTAAAATGGTTGAAATTATTTCTGATATAATATAATAAGTACATGACATGTTTTTGAAATCTCCTTATAATTTCCTTTATTTTGATACACTACTTATAGGTATGGTTAAAAAAATATTTGAACTACATACAATTTGGCGCCAAAAACCGCCATTCTGTATTTTTTCTTTGAACTAGCTATCTAAGGACACTTGGACTAAGGATATAGATATAAATAGGTATCGTTAGATTTTTATTAAACAAATCTAATGATACCTTAATTGTCGAAATTCATTCAGCCGTTTGGAAGATACGTGGGAATAAAGGAATTTACAAACATACATACATATGTCGGGCTAGGGGTTAAAAAAAAGTAGACATTTTGCGTGACGTAATATGTGGACGCCTCCTTGTTGGTTTCCTAGATGACAAGTCTAAAAATACCTATTTTTTGTATCTTGTATATCCTATGTAAGTAGGTATGTAATGAAACAAGATCTTTGTTACTTATGATTCCTTTAAATAACGATAATATTATTTCTGTCTTTTATATTTTGTGGAAGTCTGCAAAAACTACGTAGAATTAAAATGGCGCCGGGACATGCACGCAAAAGGGTTTCGTAAAAATATGAATCACCCTTCGAGAGGTCATTAAACTTCGAACTAATGACACCGAATGACTTTGTATGCATCTCAGTATGAATGATAAAAATATTTATATTGACTTACTCATATTTAAGAGTACTCTTCATTTATGCAATAAAAAAAAACAGTCAACAAGTCTATTATTGTAATCGGTACTAACTAAATGATGTCCCAATAATAGTGCCCGATTTAATTTTAAGAAAAAACACATATTTTTTTTTAACGAGAGGTGATATTTTTATTGTGTTATAAAGTACACATGTTCCGATAAGTATGGAATAGAATATCCTGCATATGGCCCCCACGGCTCAGACCCTTGCTCTTTTCGTGAAATTTTGATGACTTTTTCACAAAGTGGCGGCTCTATCTCACCGATGACGCGTTGGATCTCGGCCTTTAGCTCGGGAATTGTTCGTGGTTTATTCGCATAGACCTGAGATTTAACAAAACCCCAAGGGAAAAAGTCGCAAGGCGTTAGTTAAATTGCAAGATCTCGGTGGCCAGTTGACATCGGAATTTCGGGAGATTATTCGGTCCGGAAATTTTTCCTCCAATAAATGAATTGTTTCATGGGCGGTGTGGCAGGTCGCGACGACATGTGGTTCCAACAGAACCACATGTCGTCCAGGTCCAGTCCTTCCAATTAGGGCCACAAGAACTCTGTTATCATGGTGCGGTAACGTAAACCGTTGACAGTTGCAGCATATCCAGCCTCATTTTCGAAGAAGTACGGCCCAATCACGCCGCCTGCGAAGAATCCGCACCAAACAGTGGCTCGCTGGGGATGCATTTGTTTCTCCTGGATCACGTGCGGATTTTGTAAGCCCCAAATTCGACAATTTCGTTTGTTAACGAACCCGTTCAAATGAAAGTGCGCCTTATCGGTGAAGATGATTTATTTAGAAAAATTTATGTTCCCGGGTTTTCGGCGACACTCTCGTTTACAGCAGCGATGTTTTCGAGAGACCGACCGATACACCGACGCACAGACTTTCCTTCCAAAATCAACCCAGTTTCTTTAAATTAATTGATCACTCTTTGAATTGTTGACACATTTGGTGCACTTTCACGACCGAAAATTACGCGAAGTTTGCGAGCGGTTTCAGCGTAGCTTTCCCCATTTTTGTAATGGGTTTTCACAATGATAACGCGTTGTTCTTTTGTGTAACGCTCCATATTTAATAAACGGAACAATCATAGATGACAGCTGTCAAGTTTCAGAGCTGCCACTTGCTCAGATTTAAATCGGGCACTCTTATTGGAACACCCGTTACTAACAAGAAAAATGCAGTAATATAAAAAACTCTAATTCTTGGGTACCTAAGTAAAATAAAGTCTCCCGAAATGTTTACAGTTAAGATTTATTTAATTTTAAATGATTGCTGACCTGGTTTCATTATAAAACACACACTGAGCGTCTTTTACTATAGGTACTTTATGAAATTAAAGTTTTATTACAATATTTTACACACTACACAATGCCGGATATTTTTTTATTTATATATGGCATCGGCTTGTAACCATTTGCCAGTGTCAAGTTAAAAAAGCGGGAAATAGAACTTTCGTTTCAATTTTCAACACCGTATTCCTATATTGTCAAGTCAAAAGTCTAGTCAAAGTCCAAATAAATAGTCAGTACAGTCCGTGAGTCATGTCAGTCGATTCAGTAAAGTGGTGGAAGCTTTACTGAAAGTTCCTAGGGAGTTTTGGCGGGAAACACAAAATAGCACGTTTTTAGAAGTTGTACCACTCCACACAAAATATACAAAATCCACAACATCACCCATTGAACTCCCCGGCAAAACTCTACCGGACATTTTGGGCGGAAGCAAGAAGCTTGTCTATGACAGTGTCACCACAGATAATACAATCATAGAATATTGTGTGTTGCTATCTCAACAAGATTTCCAGTGTATTTTATTACCTATAGTAAAAAATATTCGTAATATCCTTAGCATAGTAATAAATATTATGTTGTGTCCACAGTCTATCCTTAGATAAAGAGGCGTGAAAATATTATTGCCTTTCTGTATATTCCAATTTTGAACATAATACAATTTGTTCGATCGAAACCATGTTATTACGAAAGATACTTTTAATTATGTCAATATTGTACGTGGCCTAAATAATAATCTCGAAAATTTCCTAAAAATATATTCGTCATGAGAAAGACAAAATAATGTCATTTGTTCGTTTCTAAGGCTCGTTCATGACTGTATTTAGTTAAGATATCTTTTTGGGATGTAACTAACACCAACGTTTGTAACCAGAGCAAAAAGCAGAAGCCTACGCGAAATAAACAAAATAATTTTTTTTTAGTATGGGGAATACTTAAAAAAATATCGTCATAGTGAAGCGGATGACGATAAATTATAGCAAAGAACACTCTCGATCACATCAGCTTGAAAACAAAAAAAAAACTAGATCAAAATCGATACATCCGTTTGGTAGCTAAGACACACACATACACACATCGTAAAAAAATCATCAAAAAATGACTCGATATTACGTAAATTTGCGAATTTCTTTACGTGGGTCCATTAGGTTTATCATACTTCATTGATTGCAATCTATTGAGATTATCTTATAATAGATGTTTTTTTTTTTTGGGATTTTATGACCCGGTGTTTACAACCTATAAAGATGTTTAAAGAAACAAAATCAATAAGCTACATGACACATCAACATGGTCCCGTGGGAAACTCAAATTGATACAGATTTATTGTTCATCTATTTCATATTTGACAACGGGCAGGACACCACTTGGTCTGTTCCACTTACTACATAGTACATTCTAGTCCGGCCCGTGAATTCCATTTAGAATTTACTTGCTTAGTAACTTATAAGTATAATATTATATGTATTAGGAAGTTCCATTAACAGGCAGAAAGAATAACGTGTCTTGCCAATTATATTAGATAATTTAATTGAAAATGTTCCGTATAGCTTTCGTATTAACTTATTCTTATTTAAAAACAGCAGAACAATAATTATTAGGATTCAAGGTTTGTACCTACTTCGTAGATATTATAATAAGTACCAATAACTAAGTACTTAATCAGGGAAAATTGGTATTTAAAACAAAAACCAACGAAGTGCGTTATTAAAAAAATCTAATTCTTGTCTTCAAAAAGGGGGACTCCCTTTTTAAGCATTTTCTTAAATTGTTAAACTATCTATACATACATATAATATTTTAATAGTTATAGAAGGAACATACTAAATTAAATTATGCTAGTGATGTGCTATATCCGGATGGCCGGCGCGTATATCGCACGGGAATTATTTAACTCCCGTGTCAATCTCAATGTGGGCTTTATAGGTTAATAAGTATAGAAAACAATATCATTATTAAGCCCCGATCTCACCAAATTTCTTTAAACGCGCTTATCTATAAACTCGGATTAAATCGAGATCTCTCTCTCATTCAAAGTTAGAATGGGACAGACATATCATAAACCCGCAACTCTCAGCTTTATACAACGTTTCAATACATTGCATTGGTGAAATTGGGGCTTAAAATAATTATAGATATTTATGTTCATTATTCTTCGCTCTATCTCTCTCTATATAGGTCTATATTCTACAACCTACTAAATTTGATAAAGTATACCAAGATTTATAAAAAATAGCAAATAATTACAGATATATATCTGCGAATTACAATTGATAAGCCCTTTAGAATTTTCTTTCTAAAAATACAAGTAAATGTCTCGAGGAAAATGCTCTTCGCTGATTAAGTATATGGTAGGGGAGGAGGGGCACACTTGATCCTTATGGGAGACTGGGTACACTCAATTACAGGACCTGTATGGGCAATACCTTACACCTAACCTAACCTAACCTAACCTAACCTAACACACGGCTATGTCGGTAGTACACGATACCAGAACCTCAATTCTCGTATTTAAAGTAGACTTTCATTTTCTTTGATTGTATTTTAATTGAAGCGACTTGTTATCATAAACTTATTTTGTGACGTTTGGACCAACCAGGAGGCGTTAGATGCTGCTTTAACGAGAATACCGGTTGACAGTTTCAGCGTGTCGGGACTTGATTGTAATTGTATTATTGTAGGTTTTATTTAACAGAATTGACCCTCAGCAAACCAATCAAGTGTTCATTAATTTTTATTATTGATAAAGATATTTAATATTTCCATAGTCCTAAGATATAAAAAAATATTAAAAGGTACACAATAAAGAGCGCACGCGCGTGAAAAACGTTATGGTAAAATTAATGTCATAACACCGTTTACGAAATAATAGTAATTTTAGTTTTAAGTGGTTTATTAAGCAATAAATGAAGATTAAATCAACGTTTTTAAAAACTTTTTAAAATTACATAGTAATAGGCATGTTGCCTAAAAAATTGTTTTTCGTCTATTCGATGTTGGACAACATGTTAATAAACAATCTAGAATCCATTTTCGCATACAAAATGTGGGGCGTTTGCAACTTGTGACGTAACAAATAGTTTTGCTAGAAAGAGATGGGCAATATTTTTTATTTGCTTATAACTTTTAATCGCGTCAATCTAAATACCTATTTCTTTTAAATTTATATCTTTAAGCAACAATTTTAAAAATTAATATATAAAAATGTTATATTCCACACTAGGCAACATGCCTATTGTAGGATTAGGGGATCAAGTGTCCCATAAATGTCGGAACACTTGGTACATTTGCCCTGACTTTAGTTTTAGTAGGTGAATTAGTATTTTCTTCACTGATATCCTGTTTCTTGTCGTGTAGATTCCTGTAGCCAGATAAATTCTACGTATTCCAGAGCATTTTTTTTTCAAATAAGTCATATATAATGAAAATAAGGGTTAAAAACAAAATGGGGGATCAAGTGTACCCAGTTTCCCCTACATATTCCGAATGTAACAGGTAAGTGTTGCGGAATATTTCATGTTTTATTTATTCACTAAAAGTATTAAAATGTAACTGCGAAGGAGTACAATATATACGGGGCTGGGCTATATAAAATGTATGATAATTGATGATAACACCTCGGTTTATACATTGTAAGAAAAGTGTATACTTTTTATAACGATATCACTTATAATGGCAAACTGGATAATACGTCGAAATGTTGAGATCCTGTTAAAATATGAACATTTTACCAGTCGGTTTTAACGACTATCTGCTATTGCGACCACAATTTATTGGTCCCTTCAATGTCGTTATAATCGGTTTTCACTGTATTCACATTATTATGAATCGGACGTCTCATCTCACTCGAGGTTAATTTAGTATCTCCATAGCAATATATTATGCCTCCCTTACATCCCTAAGGTACCCGTTAATTAATAATAATATTTACACAAGTGATACGCTTATCCATGTTGTCATTTTGTGTTTGTCTGTCAACTGGCTATTCCAACGTATCAGACAAAGAAAACAACATGGATTCGCGAATCCGTGGTTGTTTTAAATAAGGGGGTTTAGTATTGAGAAGATGAATTTTCTTTTGAGAGATGTGCAGCTACGTCATATAAACAAAGGCCTCTCTAAGGACTCTAAGCTCTATATTTGTAGACGTGTCACGTGACTTTGTTTTATTGTGGTGTAATGTGTCATTGTGTCAAATAAATGTTTTATAATAATAATAATAATAATAATAATAATAATAATAATTATTATTATTATTATTATTATTATTATTATTATTATTATTATTATTATTATTATTATTATTATTATTATTATTATTGTTATTGTTATTATTATTATTATTATTATTATTATTATTATTATTATTATTATTTAACATATATTTGTCTCGGCTTAACCGGTAGAATGAAGCAGGTACGGGCGATTGCCAAGTATCCTGTTCATGTAGCGTGAAAGAAGTTTAATTGGTGTGAGTTGTAGGGAAGGATGAAGATGAATTAAGGAAGCAGCGGACTATAGAGCAGGTATCTATAACGATTGACTTTTGTAACTGTATATATGTGTTTTTGTGAAGGTTAAGGGATTTAAGTGCAACGGCAAGCGTTTTTGGAATAACGCCCGTTGAGGAGATGACTATCGGGATTATTTTTACTGTGTTTTGATGCCACATTTGTTTGATCTCATCTGCAAGCGGTATGTATTTTTGGATTTTTTCTGTGTGTTTCTGTTTCAGGTTGTTGGTGTTTGGAACGGCTATGTCTATAAGGTAAGTGGTTTTTTCAGATTTAATTGTGAGGGTTATGTCTGGTCTATTGCTTAGGATGGTACGGTGGAGAGTTTTACGGAGTCATTTTCTAGAACGTTAGATGGTTTGTATTTGTAGTACGGTGTATGTGTATCTATAAGGTTAAACTTGATCGCTATTAATTGATGTATATGTTTGGCTACGTTATCGTGACGGTGAGTATATTCTTTATTTGCTAGTGCACTGCATCCTCCGGTATGTATGTATTATTATTATTATTTATTATTATTATTTTTATTATTATTATTATGAAGGTCGAGATATATCTCCAATGCGCATCTTTCGTTGCACATTTATTGAACGAATCTGTGGCAAATGGATGCCTGTTGGCGAGACTCATCTCGAGCTTTGTCTACGCGTTATTGTATAGGATATCGCAGGTTACCTATACATGCGAAGGTATGTTCACAAACAAACATTCACAGACCTAAAGTCCACACGAGCGTAAATCTAAGTATTATCTTATATCACATCAGTGGCGAAGGCTGGTTCTCTTTCATAGGGAAGCCCTAGCCTGAATAAAGCTGGGACTATGTGTTCCGGATTCCGGTGCATACAGTCCTAGCCCAATAGGTAAGGATTTGGATGAGGGTCTTCAAAAGGTAAGTGGTAAGTGAAGCCGATAGGAATGGAGATATAGTAACCCCACGCCACTGTATCACATTATACGTATGCAGATTGCACACTCGGCATCCATCATTGTGGTGCTGAGTTTGGAGTATATGTGGTGCTCGCTCGGGCGGTGACAGAGGACTGTTGCTGGCCACGAAGTTCGACGGTGACTGCGAGTAATGGCCCAACACTGAATCGCTCTTAACTATTTGGGATTTGTTGAAAGTGAGGCCACCTTTAAGTTATGGATAAAAACAGCACATATGAATATTTGAAACATTAGCTGTTTCATCGCTCCATGGACCTGCATCAATGTTTCAACGGTCCATCAAGGGTCTGTTAACACTTTTTTTCTGGACAGAAAATTAGGCGTTACTTTGCGGAAATCCATAGCATACAATTTAAATATTTATTTTCCTATATATAGTAATTTTCCGCGAATCCTTTTTTCTGCCCGTGATCATCACAATAATATTCCCATTACTGCAATAATTCCTTCGAAGACAGCGGAAACCTCCAACTTACAGCCCCTCACACATGGTCTTCGGGATGCCATAGGAAGATGCTAATGCTAGATCATTAACGTATACAGTAAGAGTTTGCAGTAGTACTAGTAGGCGAGTGAGAATTAGCTTAAATCGAGTTTGATCCAAACAAAAAATCCCATTTATACGTACCTATTGCTATGTATTTCGGAAGTCTATTCGCCGCCGCAGACACGCGACTTCGTGGCCCTCGAGTATCAACAGCCAATGCACGTACACGCCATTTAAAGTCCATCGCATTTGCATCTTGTCGCGCCATGAACCATCCATAGCGAAAATAACGCCAAAATTCGTGAATGACGGTGTAAATTGCGTTCAATAGCGTGATAAACGGTTTGATTTCTTATGTTTACTCGAATTATACTCATTGCAAATGAAATGAAAATTAATTTTAAAAAACGTATAACGTAACGCAAAAGTATATAGTATAAGTAATAAGTAACAAGTAACAAGTATAAGTAATCAATTTCTGCGTGGATCGAAACACAAAAATAATTGAAGAATCTGCGGGAATGGAGGGTAGAGGAAAGGAGGACTATGTCCATACATGAAAAAGTGCCCGTAAATAAGCGTTAAATAGGTGGTGGTCGCAATTAGGTAAAGCGGCAAAATTGAAACAGAAAATTAAATCTTATCATCTTCTTCGGTTATATTTATAAAAATCAACTAGGTACGCGAGAAAAATTTAGAATTTTCATGATTTTCTGAATGAACTACTAAAGTCGATAACAATAAAATCAAATAACTAAACTCAACTAACTAACTTCACTCCATCTCTTATTGCTAACTTCACACTACACCCTCTTATGACACTAGCGCCATTATGGCCAGTTTTGGAACTGTTATTTAACTACTTTTGTCGGACACTTTTTAGCTTTTCTGCCTTAGAGAGATCGTCCTCCTTTCTTCTATCCTCCTGTCACCTCGGTCCTCCCGTGACCACGGCTGCTGTGGCCGAATTTCTTGCACTTTATTGACATTATTACATATTAGACATTTTATTTTACTTTCATAAGTAGGTAAAGCAATAAGTAAGAAAATTGTACATCGTGCAAAATATTATTACGTAAGTACGTAATACGTATATTTGGGTCAATTCACACCGAAACGAAACGATACGTGACGCGGTGCTGCAATTATTAAGAAAGGTATACAAAATTGAACTTTATTTATAACATCAGAAGTAACGTTTCATTGTTAGAGTTCAAGTGTCAAGTTATATCGCGCTGTACACCGCATGTGCAGTGTCATAATATGTAACGTGTATCTTTTTGTGTGGTGAATAATTTTCAATTTTAAATAGCTATCTTAATAATATCATCGCGGTGTGAACTGACCCTACCAAAGTTTTGAAAATGTTCTCGCAGTTCTTGTAGTTCTAGTTCACATTGCGAAAGACATAGTGAAAAGAAATGGCGTAACAATTTTGTGATAATAGTTCGCCAGACCGATTTCGGTGACGGTGGCGCAGTTTCATTGAAACCAGGTCAGCTACGCAGGAGTTATTTTATAGTGCCCAAGTGTGTGCGCAGTGCGCAAGAGCACACTCTCTCTCTCTCTCTTCCTTTACTCTCGAAACCCAGTGGGACGGATAACCGACACGACTGGCGAGAGATCAGGCGCAGGACCGACTTTTTACATGCCTATATCCGACGCATGCTTAGAGCATTAAACCATTTTGTTGTTCCAACGCGGGAATCCAACCCACGACCACCGAGTCGAGAGCTAAACTCTAAACCACTGGACCATAGAGGATGTTAAATATTTGCTTCATAACTTTTCACTTTTATATGTAGCTTAATATTCCAAAAAGATTTATCATATCTAGGCGTGTTCGTGTAATAAGGCTTAAGTAATATATCGTTAGTTACCGAGAGCTGTCGTCATTCACGTTACATTACTGTTTGCTAGTGTAAATAACAATTACCCGTTTACATTTGAATTTATGCACTCAGAACCAACTAGATTGTGGAGGTTGGTTTGGTCATAAGAATAGGAACATATTTTATCGTGAAGGAAAATGTTATACTCCTTATAAAGAACTGTTCATTCAGATTACAGACTACGTACAAGACGGGCAAGAGAGAAAATAGGGAAATAGACAATAGCACAGATTAAAGAAGGAGGAACAGATAAACAGCTACATAGTTAGATTTCGTATAGATTGCACTACTACAAGCATACGGTCCACGATTGTGTGGAAAAGAATTCTGACCCTTGAACGTCAGAGTTGTTGATCCCCCGTTTTGTTTTTTAACCCATTTTTTCCTTCATATAGATTAGATCCTTTTTTAAACAATTGTCGCTGGAATTTATCTAGCTACAAGAATTTGCGGCAACCAATAGAATATCAGTGAAAAAGTACTGATTTACCTACTAAAACTAAAGACAGGGAATTGTACCGAGTGTCCCCATATAAGGAACACCTGATCCCCGATACAATTACTATGCAGCTTTAAGAAGTTTTTGAAAAACGTTGATGAGACGTTGATGAAAATGAATGTTAAATCAACGTTAAATAAATCAACCCACTAAACGCTTAATTAAATTACTATAATTGTATTCGCATGCGGTGTTTTAGCAGTCATTTTACCATAACATTTTTCACCGCTATTTTTTATGATTTTGTACTCTTTCTTGTGTACCTTGTATTTATATCTTAGGACTATGGAAATGTTCAATAATAATAAATGATACGTTAAAACTATTTTAAGGGACACTTAATCCAGGGGACATCACGTGTACATGAAGTGTACCCGGAGGTAGTTTTATACCATAAACAAATTAATCGTTATTCGTTAAAGTCCATTTCGATTTAAATACTTTTTTAAAGTTTATTTTAATTGAATTTAAAACGGTCGTTAAATAAAAATATCGGTTGTCTGTAAGTAAAGTCGGTTTACTAACGATAGTTGAATGTGACAACGTCAACAACAACAACAACAACAACAACAACAACAACAACAACAACAATAATAATAATAATAATAAAATGCGAGGTAGCGCTGGTACTTGGTAACGGTACTTGGTAACAGTACTTGGTAACGCATGAGTCATGTTTTTTCGTGCGTGCAGCCGGCTCCATCGAATTATAAGACGTTATCACGTCAAAACAAATATAGACATAAAAATTGATATTATATTTTTCAGATTGATTAGCTAGTTAAAATGATACACAGAGATGATTTGTCAGTGGAATCTAGCTACATAAGTATTGTTTATGGTTAATATTATGGTGAGCTTGTTAGTCTCTCCATCCCTACCTGCACTCTCGGTTGATATACGATATTGCATACTCGAGACGTTATACGAGAGACTTATTTATGGCTGCGGCCTGCGGGACTCGTGTAGGTAATGTAATGTAAGGGAATACTAATAAAGGAAATTACGCATTTCTATATAAGTACGCGAGTGAAATTATTTATTATTCGCTACACGATAACAAAAATAATAATTTAAACATTTGGGACTAAAAACTATGTAATACAATGACAAAATCTAATATGTATATAAAATTCTCGTGTCACAATGTTTGTTAGAGAACTCCTCCGAAACGGCTTGACCGATTTTTATGAAATGTTGCATGTGTGATTTCGGTCAGGGATTGAATAACCGAAAAATATCGGTTAAAACGGTAAACGGTATGACGTCTTACCTTTAAATTACGATTACCTTAAAATAACGGTACCTCTATTTTTTTGGTATTATAATTTTCAGCTATCTAAATCAGTAAAATAAAGGTTTTCTCTATACGACGTAAGTTCGGTCTGAACGGAATCGAGTACACACACGGCAAAATCGCATGAGTTCGTTCTGGTTTGTCGCGAGCTACGGTCGTGTTTAATAATTAAGCACCGCGAAAACTCACTCTACGCTTGTACACGATACACGCCCGCACGGCCGCGACTCTGGCGAGAACTGAAGCGATTTGTCCACACATGGTCCGTTCAGTTCATCCGTACAGTCCAGAATTAATGTTACCAACTTAGTTATTTAAGTATTTTATTCCCTTCCTTAGTAGGAATTTAATTGTTAGTAGTGTTTTAGTAGGAAAGAGCCAGGCAGTGATCGTATGGAAAATGGTCTAGGTTAGGCACAAAAAAATACACCATATCATAATAATAGATTCGTCCGTAATTTGTTTAAAACTACCCGTTTAATTACTATATACGTAATATTTCCTAGTATATTTTAATTTAACGGTAAAATTTATAGTAAAATTAAATATAATATTTTTGGAATATAACAAAACCTAAAACCTCGCGTCGATGTGTCTGAGTATGACACTAACATAAGTATTTATAATAATGAACAAGTAATTATAATGATTATTTAAAATTGAGTTTGCACTTTGCAGTCAGGATCATATTGATTACTACGATGTTTCTAAGATCGTAATATTCGCAACGTTTAAATTAGAAGCATTGAGCCCATAATGAGCTTTGTTAACATTTAGATTACACGCAATCGGAACGGAGTTTAGTAAGCCTCCTTACCTACCTACTACCATAAGTATATATTGTAATATTCTTTTAATAATATTTATAGACGCTTCCACTTCACGTTAATCTGGTCCTGTACTAAGTATCCGAAGAACTTGTATCACAGGTTCACCTACCAGACAACGGAAATATATTTAATACTATACTTAATATATTTGATACACATCCAAAACCCAGGAGCACAGAAAAACTTTTTTGTTCCTTCGGTGCGCTTCGAACCCGCGACCTCTGGCTTCAGCGCCGACGCGCTAACCACTGAGCCACACCCACAGCCACATTTTTACTCTGTGCTACTACTGTAATTACCCCTGCTCCATTCAATCTTGGCAGGATTCAGCATTTAGATTCCTCCTGTCGGAATAAATCGTTCATACATGTCCGTAATAAATTTATATATCAAGAAAATACAGCTCCTATATTTGTCATCGGGGTGCCCGGGTATAAGTTATGGATGGCCACACATCGGCACGCAAACTACACTAAAACTATTTCATATCTCTCCTGCACAACTTTTTTACTAGGTACACAAAATAATATGAAAGTAATCAGTAATTTCAGATTATTATGAGGAATATATATTATTATATATAAGAATATCAGTCACATTATATTTAGTTCTAAAATTACGAAAAATTATATAGGATAGGGATTGAAACTTATAACTTTTTCATTGCGACACTTATATTATGTATTTCTTATTACCTTTCTTATGGGTACGTATACTACAACACTACAAACTTCAAATGTAATGTCTTCAAAGAAGCTTCAGCTTTTAAATACACTTTAAATAACGTTAATTCGATAATGAATTTCTATAATATTGTCATGCTGAAAAATATTTAAAAATCGAATACTTTTGCGCGCATAGACCGGTTTAATTTTATTTTTTTAATTTTGCCATGCATTGTTAGCATGTTTTATTAGTATAGTTTTATTTTCAAATAAAAAAATTATAGTGTGTGCTTAAAAATTCATTGGCAATCGTAATCAATTTACGTGTTAATAAAGTAAATAATATTAGAACCGCTGACCCGATCGAGCCTTTCACCTTAGAGCGTGACGGATCAGCCTCACTCACAGAGCCTACGAAGAAATGTGTGTGCGGTGCTTTCTCGCTCGGGTACACTCAGCGATCCCGAGTTCACCCGATCGAGCCTTTTACCTCAGAGCGTGGCGGATCAGCCTCACTTACAGCCTACGAAAAAATGTGTGCGCGGTGCGCCAAAAGCAGTTTTCACTTCAAAAATATAATGTTTGTATCATAATATTATTATACTGAACATGGAAAATAGAGTAATAGAAAGTACTATTTCTCTGAGGCAGAAAATAGCTCTTAGTGATTGGACAAAAGTTAATAATAAATAGTTTTAAAAATGGCCATAATGCCGTTAGAAGTTCCGTCAGAAGAGTGTGTGATATGAAGTTAGCAATAAGAGATGCAGTGAAGTTAGAAGTGAATTGAGTGGAGTTTAGTTATTTAAATTTTTGACGACTTTAGTAGTTATTTCAGAAAATCATGCAAATTGTAACTACTCGCGTTATCGAAAATATTTTTATAAATAGAACCAAGGAAGATCTAAGAATTAATTTCTGCGTTTAAATTTTACCGCTTTACCCCCTTGCGACCGTAGCGCCACCCCCTATTTAGCGCTGTTTTTCATTCATGGAGAAGGTACGAAACAACCTCGTGACGCCAGCATGACGCCTGAATGATTTGACGAGCAATAAACACAATGAATAAAGCATACGTAGTAACTATTGTTAGGATGACTTACGGTCTAATAAAACAAGTTTTATAGCAACCGCGAATAAATCAAAGCCGTAAAAGTCACGGGGACGAATTGTCCCTATTGAAGTGGAACTGGTGGTATGTACCTACATAGTACATAGTAAAATATAGATAAAATGTAATAATAAAAATATATAAAGAAGCTTTCACACAATCGCGTAGACCGCAAGTGGTGATGATAATGGAGATAATGGTACTTAAAATACCTACTTACGGCCAAATTCTTAAACGCTCCTAAAGTCAGTATCCGTTTGAGAATTTGGGCTTTACATTTTACAGTAATATAATATTATGAACACTATTTTACAAAATATATGACATTTGTTGATTTAGCATGCCTTACAGCTGATATAGGTAGCTTGTAAATCCGACATACGTTAAGGGGACACAGTTATGGAAAGGGTACAGTGATTTACTAACTAAAGTGCGGTCGCGGAGCAAGTGGAATTTCGTACACTGTCTAATCACTACTTGTCTCTTTCACGCGAGCACGAATATATTTCTATCGCGTTTACGCAGGTACGCGATTGCAATAATATATTCGTGCGGGAGTGAAAGAGAATTCTACGAGCTTCGCGACCGGACTTTTTAACTAGATACTTACTTACGGCCCGAAGACTGTAAGAGATGAATCGCAACATAGATTTTCTGATATACTTTTTGTGAAATCACGAAATATAGGGCAGGCCTAAACCTCACAGAAATACCAAAAGTAGGGCGAAGTTCGCTTGTTCAATAGCTATTTGAGCTGCATGTCAAAGTCATATTTTGATCTTGTCGCGTCATGGCTTTTTGTTTGTGTTGTTTGTGTTTATGTTATTTCAACAGAATACATAATTTAGTGTCTTACATAAGTTTCTAATCACTTTCTTAGCGCTAAAATGTTCTTATTAGAAAATATACCAGTATCCACTTAACTACTATAATGTACTTGTAACTTGGGCCGTGGAGCGTGGCCAGGCCTTTTGAGAGGTTGTAATTTAGGGGTTCGTAGTGTAGGCCCCCAGTATAAAGTACATCTAGCCCCCATGGTGGAGGCACCCGATTTCCTTTATTGCGATATTATTTATTGAATATGTTTTTCCAATGTACAGACTACAGTCAGATATAAAAGTATAACGGATAACCTATTTACTATTATAAATATAATAACGTTTACAAGCGGACACCAGGCTATACGACACAAATAATATATATTTTTATGAATATTTTACGGTTTTTTAAACAATATTATACAAACGGCAAAGGAAAACATTGTGGGGAAACTAGAATGTCTTCCAATCTTCCAAGACGTTTAACGTCCCGCAGTAGGTTATGGCGGTGGACTAAAATCTTACGCACATCAGTAGAGACGACTAAAATTGAGTAGATATTTGAATGAAGACTTAGTTATTTGCAAATTGCATGTCCTGTAGAGATCTTGTATGACAATTCCTTATGAAAGGGCAAATTACAATGGCTGGATCAGTTAATGCCAATAATGTGCTATTGCTGCCAATATACAGTAATTGAATGAAGCAGCATAATGTTGTTAACGAGATCTACTTAACAGACGTACAGACTGACATCGGTTGAACTTACGACTTGTTACTTGTTAGGCTGGGAATATACTGACCGGAATCCGTAAGGCCGGGGAAAATTCAGAGCACCGTAAATAGAACTCTGCTCTAATACAATATAGCTGAAAATCGAACACACGAGTGTCAAGTCAAATGTCAATGTCAAATCTGACAACTCGACACTCATGTGTTCGATTCTCTATTGTACTATTCTGAACTGAATTCTATTCTAACTCTTTGTATTAATTAGTCCAGAGTTCTATTATCCATTTTATGATTTTTTCCCGGCCTTACAGAATCTTATAATTATATTAATACTTCATTTGGGATGTATTTTAGGGTTAAATAATGGTAAGCTACTCGTAAATCGTAATAGAAATAACAACAGTAAACTTACGAGTAGTTTTACAGCACTTAAATAATAGATACAGACTTGACCAGGGATGTCACTTTTTTTTGTCTAAATAAAGTACATTGGATATGAAAGGCAGAAAAGAAGCACGTTGTGTCAAAATAAGTACTATTTATTCTTCTCTATAAATGCGCTTGGAATCAAACCTAAAAAAAACACTACTTTTAGCTAATAGTTTTAGTAATAATTCTGACTAAAAATCACCACAGTATATTTACGTTCATAATTCAACATTAAAATTTATGTTTGGTAAAGACATTTACATGATACTGTTGAGGTTTGAGGTTAACTTGCGTTCAGTTTCAACTGCCTCTGACTCGGCTACATTCAGATTATTCTGTCGTTCTGTTCAAACTATTCCTTTTTAATAGGTAATACGGTTCATAAGGTGAACTTAGTAAGGAGGTCCTTACTAAGTACTTATTGATGTGCAACATCTTTCCTCTCGCTTTCCTGCAATTTGTGGGAGTGATTTCGTAAAATGGGACGGAAGTGTGTAACAGGAAGTCGCGAAAAAAAGCGCTATTTAAATTGACGAATAAGCGTGCAGTGATAGAGTTGGCAGTCAGATTCGAATAAAATATATTATCTTTATTATCCGTATTTAGCTTTTTTAAATTTTTACATTAATTTCTATTACTGCTTAATGGAAAAGTTTTCGTATTTTTTTATCAGTACATTAGTAAATCGTACTAAGCATTGTGTTTTTTTGAAATATTTTCATAAAATGTTATATTAAGTATATGCGAGTACTGTAAGGCTCGCTCGTTTTTTTTTTTTTTTTTTTATAGCAGATAGTTGGTGTCAACAACTTCGTTTGCGTAGAACTAACGGTAACGAAACCCTATTCATTCAAACGGAACCCTAAGATAAATTAGCCTATGTTACACCTTATTACATCAGCTATCTGCCAGTGAATGTTCCGTCAAAATCAGTCCAGCTATTTCAGATATTAGCTGGAACAGATAGAAAGACAGACGGACAGAAAAAAAATTGAAATAGATTTTTATTGCATGTACCGTGTGTGCTTTCATATTTATTGCATTTAATGCTTATCATTGTTATTTTAAAATTACAAACAGACACTCCAATTTTATTTATTTCTATAGATACGAAATTACATAGAGTCAGCAAGTAAAAATAACAAATATTAATTATATTATCTGGCTTTTCTTGAAAGTAATTGGATTATCTGATCCTTCATCACTTTAGCAAATATTTTTATATTTTTCGGTGAAATATTATGTCCTACGAAGATGAGTGCTGACTGCTGACATAAGTCGGTATAAAGTTATAAACTTAATGATATTACGTAGCAGATGAAGGTTCGCAGGTGTCTTTTTATGTAAGTGAATTATTTATTTAGTTCTAAACTCGAGAGCACTTTTAAACCCCGACGGAAAGTGAAAACAGAAAGTGTTGTGTGTGTGTATATACATAATATACGTGTGTGGGTGCTGAATTTTGATCTAGTTTTTTTGTTTCAAGGCTGACGGGATCAAGAGTGTTTATCCTTCATCATCAACTCGCTGCTTGACAATTCGGGGGTTGCTTAAAATTTTTAATTTTGTTATTATCTATGCAAAAATTTAAGGTTTCTTGACATTTATCTATGTAGAACGATATAAAAATAATGTTTTTAAGATAAGGATCCTTCTTATCATTATTTTTTATTTCATTTGTGTGGAGACGTGTGGAGATAAATTAACTTACAAATAAAAATAGTTTTTAAGTACCGTTATAGAACGCTGCTTCGGCACGAATGGATGGCCTCGCCGTGTGGCTCGGCGGGCTCCGGCGGCACGGACTCCGGAGGCCCGGCCCTGTAGGTTGAGGTTGGGGTAACCTGTTATTAGTGTTGAACCTCCCATGGGCAGCAGCAATTTTCCCATCTGGCGATACGTCTGCTCGTTTGCCGGTCTTACTTATTCCATAAAATAAATAAAATTGAAGTATCTGTTTGTAATTTCAGTGGTTCACTAAACGCATAGGTATTATGAAAGTTTATTGTACTTAAAATTAAAAAACATTTTTTTAATGTCTGTCCGTCTGTCTGTCTGTTTGTATGTTCCGGCTCTTTTCAGAAACAGCTGGACCGATTTTCACGGGACTTTCGCTGTCAGATAGCTGTTGTTATGAGGAGTAAATTAGGCTACTTTTATCTTACGGTTCCGTTTCCGTTAATACTACGCAAAAGAAGTTGCGGACACCAGCTAGTTCCATAAAATAAAATCTCACATCGAGTTTTGTATCTATAACGGGCGATATTTTTATTAGGAGCGAGTCTCGTACGAGTGAGATCGAGTGTCTACTTCGTTATTTTTAATTACAATTTACAAATAATACCGTATTTTAATTAAACCCTACAGTTTCTACTTTTATTTACTTTACACAGTGATCAACTAACCTTTTTCTTATTATATTAAAAGTCTTTTTGGCTAATAATTTGATTGATCTAAGTGAGTATTGTTGCGTGTCGACAGATATCACGAGTAAAGCCTATTTACTTAGTAATATTTCATATAAGTAAAAGGCTATTCTCAGTGTAGACTGTAGACGTAATTGTGTTAGAGATATCTCATATGTAATACGTATCTGTGTTAAGCACCAATAAAGGAGAATATAACAATTGTCGCTGTATGATTATCATCACCACTCAAGCGTAAGAAGGACATACAAATCGTAGTCGTAAGAGGTCGTAGCCCGCTACATAATTACAGTTTACTTCCGAATAAAAGTTACAGGAGCAACAGGTTAATTAGTCCTGGCGGTAGCAAAAGTTATGCCTGAAATAATAGAGCAGCCATTGTAATTATTTAAACGGGAAGGTGGGGCAAGATGGAGCTGAAGATCAATTCTGATAATTAAATCCTGCAAAAATACAATTACAATCCAGTCCCGATATGTTGAAACTGCAAAAATACTTTGATCAGTCCAAACTAAAAAAATCTGATAATGATATTAAGACGATTCATTTGTAATCAATTTTTTTTTTATTTTTTTTTTTCGAATGGATCTACGCTAATGGCTTGTGGCCGTCTTAGGCTAAGACTCTTAGCTTAATCGGTCTGGTGATTGCCGTTTGGCTAGTCGTTTTGTTGGGGAGACGATGAGGGATGAGGGAGTTTGACTCCCTCCTACATCACCCCCCTGCAGGTGATGTACAAACCGGTTATTGGGAATAGCTACGGATAAGCTATGTTTAGGTCTGGAGAGACAATGGCTCCTCCTGCTGAGGAGTCCGACCCCTGCCTCACTCACTGACGAGTGTGGTTGCTCGCGCGATAAGCACAAACTAACGGCGTACGAGTGTTTATAGGGATAGAGCAGCTCAATGTTTTCGATCTGGGAGGGCCGTCCCTCCCCCCTTCCGCGTCGCGGTCGGGCGTATCGAAATCCGTTCGGATTCGACCGCAATTGTTTAAATTATTGAGAAAAAGGTGAGTTTAGTTGATATGCTTAAAATTTTATAAAAACGTTACGAATGTTACAAGTCAGCAATTTAAAGTATCACACTGATCATATTATTATTATAAATTGACGAAACAGGCAATAATTTGTTTAATCAAATTCATTACATTTATTATTTTAATGCATTTTTAAATTAAAGTAAAAAGAGACGAGTGGCTAAGATAGGGTATTGTTAAACAGTAAACGATCTGATGATGATGAATTATAGCTAAGAACACTCTCGACCATGTCAGCTTTCGCAATTAAAATAAACGTGCTGCATATAGCACATTCTATAAAAACATTAAAATCACTGACAACGGAACATATAAAAAAAATAGAACAATGAAAAACACAATTGCATTTCTATAGCTTTAGAGAAACTAAAAGCTTTTCTGTGTATTCACAACGGGCGGGATTGGTCAGTGTCCACACTCTATGGAGCGCTCGAGTCCCGCCAGGCGTGTGATGTGATGAAGAAGGCGCATATAGGCGCCAACTCCTTATCCTCGATGGCTCTATCAATGTGATCTACTAGCTCCATCAACGCTGGTTCAGTAGATCTGCCTTTCGGGTAGGCATGGTGTATTTCAAGCAGAACCCTTTTGATGAGAAAGTTGTCCCTTATGTGGAGGTTAACCACCTACTCCTCGCTTAAAGCATGAAAGAAGTAAAAGGCTTATGTCTCTATGACTTAGGCAAAATGCATTCTCATAGTCACTGACTGAAATTACTCATTATGTATATATCATACAAAACATCCTCTTTTATTTCGTTCTCTAAATTCTACTTTTAAAACTCAATGTAGTATAACTTAGATAGTTAAAAACACATGCAGTGCAGCTGTGTAGTACGGAAGCAATATTTAAAATTTAATGAAATTAATGTTAGTGGTCCCATATGAAACTACAAAATGATTGAGAACAGGAGCACCTGTTTAATTATATTTTATTAATTATTTAAAATTTAATAAAATTATTGTATAATTTTGTAGTTTCATCAGGTAGTCAGCTTGTGTTTTTTGGTGAAAAAATGTGATAATTATAGTAATAACCTAACAAAGAGCATGTCACGACATGTCTAAGAAGGGTTCCGTAACTATCAACGCGCAATAGGTTTTCTTTGAATTACTTCAAAAGTTATAGTCCGATTTCGCTCAAAATAATTTTTCTAGAGTTTTAGCGTGATCTATCAGCATGGAAACTTACAAGTTTCTATTTCTTAGAAACTTGTAAGAAACTACTACTACTACTACTATACTATTACTAATTAACAATGCGGTTCAAAATTCCTTCATTTGCGTGTCTGTTGAGCAGTGCAAGGCACGTCTCGACGCGTACTTCGCGCTGGCGATCACTGAGTTCGTGGGTCACCTATTTGTCAAGCTTTTTTACCTTGCCAATTTGAAGCAAATGGACCAATATTGTTTTGACGCTAACATCGAATTGATTGAGATTGTGTATCATCAGCTTCCACAGTCGCCTTTAATTCGTCATTGTCGACCAAAGTCTGCGGACGACCGCGAGGTTCATTTTTCAGGTCGAAATTTCCAGAACGGAAGCGAGCAAACCAATAACAGGTGGTGCGTTGGTTTGTAGTGTTAGCTCCGTAAACGTTGTTGATGTTGCGTGCCGCTTGTGCCGTGTTGCTGCCACGACGGTACTCATATTCCATAATTACTCGAATTTTTAACGTATCCATGATGACGAAAAAGATTGAAATGCGATGAAAATGTAACACTAATCAATAAACAAATGACTACTTTTGGAAAAAGAATTCCATGTTTTTAAAATTAAATTGAAATTAGAATTCTTAGCCAAATAAAAATTATTTTGATTTGAAATGGCCAGTACTGCAGAACGGCAATTTCATAGGTAAAGACCTATTATATATATACAGCCGAACGTATAACCGCCTCCCTTTTTTGGAAGTGGTATAATGTATACATCGACGTTTGAAAAGAAATATTCGACGAGCGGCGGCGGAGAGATAGTGTCGACAGTGTAGAGCGTTTTCTAACTGAATAACTCTATTCGAATGTCGATGTGCATTCTTGAAGGCCATGTGCATACTTTATAAAAGATTTTATTCAAAAAAAAAAAAAAAAAAAATATATATATATATATATATATATATATATATATATATATATATATATATATATATATATATATATATATATAATTATCGCGTCAACCAAAATACCTATTTCTATTGGATTTATGTTTCTCTATTCAACCATTTTCAAACTTAATTTGTAATAATGTGTTATTCCACACTGAGCAACATCCCTATTAGGTACATTAGAAACATTTTGACAGAACTCAAAATGTCGTCATAATAACCGGTTTGCTATTGTAAATGATGTCGTTACAAAGGGTTTTCGCTGTATTACTGAACTATCTCCCACGATACCCAAACGCGTGAAATGATTTTAACCTGTTTTTTTTTGTTTAAAAGCTGACACGATCGAGCGATTTAAGTAGCTATAAATCATCATCATTAGCCCGCTCACTGCTTGACAATACGGGTCTTACTTAAAGTTTTTAATTTAGTTTATATACCTACCCAGTAGTTATGAAATCGAGCCAGATATTTCGAAGAGTCTTTAGGTGGCTCTCGTAAGCTTCTGATTTGTTCAAGCTATCAAATGGCAACGTCAATGCCCATACAGCTTTGGACTGGGCGTAGTGGTTGGCTCTACGTACTTTAGTAAATGGTACGAATGAAGTAGGATCGCTTTCGTCGGTAAACGAGTACTTGTATAGGTAAATTTGGTTATTCCCGGCTTCTACCTGGAGGTTTACAGACTTAGGTTGCGCAAAGTAGGTGTCCGAAAAATAATCGATGTAATCTAGAATGTCTTCTTCGTCCACATGTGTACCAAAAAAGTGAGATTTAATTTTTTTAATTACTTCGTTCCTCTCATTTTCATTTTTAAATTGCAAATTACGAGGTAAGTAGCTTGAAAAATCCTCATTCATACTTTTTAGATCGGACTGTACCTCTCCTCTATTGAAAAATATTCTTATTAAACCTTCCATGTTTGTAAAACCACCAGCATTGGTAACTTTTCGTTTTTGAAAATATCAAAAGGACTTTCTGTGATGAACATTTCTTCACCAATATTTCGCTCTAAACATGGTCCTATCGGAAAAGTTGAATCATCTTTATTTGCAATCATAATAGAGTTAAGATGCTGTAGTGATATTTGAGTAAAGAATTCTTCTAAAGCGTATATATCATTAGTATCAATATCGGCATTCAACAGCTCTGCGTAATATTTTGCTGACTCAACTGGATCAATCTGCACTGCAAATGATTTTCTCCACTTTCCGGAATTACTTTCTTAAATAATCCTTTAGCCATCTTAGAAACCATCAAGAGGTCTACCGATGCAGACCGAGCACTGCTCCGACTATTGTTACATCGTTTGGATCACCGCCAAAGTTAGCAATGTTCTTTTGTACCCAACGCAGTAATGCCACCTGATCCTTCATACCAGCATTTCCAGCAACAACATCTGTTCCCAAACACAGAAAACCATGAGTCCCCAAACGATAGTTGAAAGTGACCACCAATATCCTTTTGATATTCACCATTTCACGTGGGTCAATCATATCTGCATGGCCAACGATAAAAGCAGCTCCATGCACATAAACTGCCACAGGGATTGATTTGGCATCAGTATCTGGTTATTAAACATTAGCAATAAGGCAATTTTCTTCGATTTTTTGTGTCTTAGGTAAAATATCAAATAGGTTAACTTGCGGGCATACAATCCCTTTGTTTACTGCTTCAAAAGGTTCCTCCCAATATGGCGGTGGCAGTGGCGCCTGAAAAAATGTTTTAAATTAAATCCTGACATCGTAATATAAATATCATTGTGCAATATTTTTTTATTTGTCATCTTGATAAAATTAAATAGTGTATAATAATATGGTGTAATAGTTTTTTTAACTGATGGCTGCTGATAGTTCTTTTAAGCCAAAATGCTCTTTAGTTGTCAGTTGATTAGCTTGAATGATGCCAATACTAGTGCATATGAATTATAACCCTTGGGTATCAAATATAATTTACGACCTATTCTTTATGTTCTACCGAATTAACTAATTAACCAAACCAACTTATAAATCACTTGGTCATCAAAAGTCATGCAAAAAACCTTGCCTTTATTTTAAAAGACCTATCTAATGGGGTAGAATGATAAAATATTTTTCATCCCCACTTCACATGTGTGGAGCCTAAGTAGAGTATACGCCACCCTAAAATATTATTATTTTATGATGCTTAAACCGAGATCTATACACATTACAGTATTTAACTATACCAAATTTCATCCATTTATATTCATAATTACAGAAGCTGGAAGCGCGGTCAGACAGACACACGGACGGACAGAGCGAAACTATAAAGGTTCCTTAAGTATTATGGAACCCTAAAAAAGCATCAAAATATATTAAAAATGTCCAGGAAGATAACTCTATATTAGAAACCCTACATAGTATACCTTAATTTAGCAATAACAGATATATTAAATTTCATAATGTAGCAAAAATGTTAAAATGAAGTTTCTACAATTCATTGCGTTTCGGCGGCAGCGGCGGCGGGGGTGGCTGCGATGAGCGGTAGTGCAGTGCGTAGATCTCCTCCCAGAACAGAGCGCGCTCCTTCAGCAGCGAGCCGCGCAGCTCCACGGCCCGCCCGAGAGACATGTGCGGGGACCACTTCCGGCCCACAGGCGGCCACTCCGGCAGACTCGAGCCCGAGGACAGGCTTACTGCAAGAGAATTACATTTTAATGTAAATAAAACTCCTGTCAAAACTAGTGACATTTGAATACAGGAAATCTACGAAAATATTCGCAATGAAGTCTCCCAAACCTCAATAGCATTATCATTCTAGAAGACCGAAAGTATTTTTTTTTCCTTGGCTTTTGTTATAAAATATATATCTTAAAAGAATTATAGGTGCATTAGTAGTTAATACTTACCCTGTCGTAATAAAGTTGATCCATAATTATTTTACAGTATTTTTAATTTCTTGATATTCTTTAGTAGGACTTGGAGTCGCGTAGCTTTAATGTCCTCCCCAAAGAACTAATGACTGGGCACAATGGCCGGCACAACACATCTTAGTTAATAGGACAAAAGAAACTCGTCCGTGAACAAATATATCTCATTATTACCAGACTCTACGTGATTTTTTATAGATCTTAAAGTTGAGTACGTAAAATAAACATCAGAATAATAATTCACATAATCTAAAATATCATCTTCATCTAATTTGGAACCAAAAAAGTAGTTCTTTATGTTTTTTTGCTACGCCTTCTTTTTCTTCTGGACTAGCAAAAGATAAGTCTGGTGGCAAGTAATCGGAAAAATTGACATCCATTCGCTTCATTTCTGATTTGAAATCGTCCCCTACAATCATCATACGATGCAATCCTTCCATATTAGCAAAACCATACAGCATGGGTACTTTCCGGTAATCACCACTTTTCAGAATATTAACTCGGTTATCGTGCAAAAATATTTCCTTTCTGGCATTACGTTCTACACAAGGACTTACTATAAATGTAGCATTAGTTTGGGAAAAAGTGTTAGCTGAATTCAAAACCTCTACAGGCAATGATTTGAAAACTTGCTCCATAATTCCATTCTTCATAAATACTAAGGCGGGTCAATAAGTCCGTGACTTTTTGAATTTCTAACCTCCTTACTGAAAAAGCAACACTACTCCTGTCAACAGGCATCTGTCAGTTGACTCCTATCAAAATTTGAACTTGCTGCGTCAGTTAGTTTGTGTTTTACAGCTATCTTTATCAGACTATCCAGTAACTTAAGGAAACAATGGAAAAAAGTGAATTTCGTGTGCTTATTAAGCATTATTTTTTGCGAAAAAAAAACCATTACCGAGACCAAGGCTAAGCTTGATAAATACTATGGGGACTCTGCACCATCGATTTCAATGGTAAAAAGTGGTTTACTGAATTTCGTTGTGGCCGTACAAGCACTGAAGATGCCGAACGTCCTGGACGCCCAGTTGAGGTCTCTACACCCGAAACAATCGAAAAAATTCACGATATGGTGTTGGCCGACCGAAGATTGAAAGTGCAAGAGATTGTGGAAGCCATAGGCATCTCGCATGGCTCAGTGGTTTCAATTTTGAATGATCACTTGGGCATGAGAAAGCTTTCCGCAAGATGGGTGCCGCGTTTGCTCACAGTCGACCACAAACGCAATCGTGTAACAACTTCACAGGAAGGTTTGGCGTTGTTTAATCACAATATGGAGGAGTTTTTTAACCGTGGACGAAACATGGATCCATCACAACACACCAGAGACCAAACAACAGTCAAAACAGTGTGTTTCTAAGGGTGAATCGGCGCCAAAGAAGGCCAAGGTGGGTTTGTCAGCCAATAAAGTTATGGCGACTGTTTTTTGGGATGCACGTGGGATAATCCACATTGACTATCTTCAAAAGGGAAGAACAATTAATGGGGAATATTATGCCAACTTATTGGACCGCTTCAATGAGGATTTGAAAAAAAACCGACCTCATTTGGCCAAGAAAAAAGTTCTTTTTCACCAAGACAATGCAAGGGTGCACACATGTGCAGTTGCCATGGCAAAAATCCATGAATTGGGCTATGAATTGCTCCCACATCCACCATATTCTCCAGATTTGGCTCCGAGTGACTACTTCTTGTTCCCAAACCTGAAAAAATGGCTCGGTGGAAAAAGATTTGACTCCAATGATGAAGTCATCTCGCAAACAAAGGCCTATTTTGAGGACCTCGACAAATCATATTTTTTGGAAGGGATAAAAAAATTGGAGAAGCGTTGGACAAAGTGTATAGAGCTCAAGGGGGACTACGTTGAAAAATAAAATGATTTATTTATCAAAAAATCTGTGTTTTATCCTAAAAGTCACGGACTTATTGACCCGCCCTCGTATCATCAGTACCTTTATAATTTAATAGTTTCGCATACTCTTTAGCAGATTTGATTGGATCTGACTGAAGGCTGAAAGCAGCTGTGTTAGCGCCGCTCTCCGGGATAACTTTAGTAAATAAACCTTCTGTAATTTTCGACAGCATCGAAAGGTCTACTGATGATGACCCGGCACTGGCTTCTGCAGTTCATCTTTTGGCTTACCTCCGAAGCTAGCAATGTTTTTATGTACCCAACGAAGCATTGCCAGGTATATCTTATTTTCCTAAACATAGAAATCCTTGTCCTGCCAAACGATAGTTAATCGTTATAAAGATTGCTTTTTTCGAAGTTACCATTTTACCTGTCCCATTATATCTCCGTATCCCATAATGTAAGCACCACCATGGACGAAAACTACCACCGGTAACACTTATTCAACATTTGAGACGTAAATGTTTCCAATAAGGCAATCTTCTTCAGTTTCACCAGATATTTCCATTATTACATCAAACATTTTTGGTTGTGGACCAATAATACGTTTGTCTGCCGCATCATAGGGTTCATCTAATACCCGCGATGGTTCAGGTACCTGAAAATAAAATACTACTTCATTTTCCATTTGCTTTATAACCAATTTCCAAAAAGGAGTATATGTTCACCAGCGGATTATTTTGCATCTTTGTGATACTATATTAGCTAAGCCATTATGAATTACTGGTAGTACATTTGTAACGTGAGAGAGAGAGATGAGTTAATAAGCCATCGAAATACTTAGATAATACAACATGAAATGTACAGAACCCCTCACCGCGTATGAATTATTATACAATCTATCACATTTGGTGTTAAAATTAATATGGTTCATATAAAATATCTAATTTAATGTTTTGTCAGCTAATATACTATTTTAAATTAACGACGAATTTGCCCTTATCGATCAGTTTATTCTATACCCATACTTTAAATCTGTCTCTGCCGGTAGGAGCAGTGGCATACGGCAACACGTAGCCATCGGCGGTCGAATACCTGTACCGCCGTGCCTACCCTGTGCTGTATGCACAATCTGCGAATCCTCGCACAGGGCTTACACAAACAACAGACACAAAACGATCGCACGCATCGCTGATATACACTGGCTTGTTACTGATAGTAATGTTTGCTTATACTGATTGAATCAAACTATCGTTGTCTGTAGGTCGAGTCTAGTTTCCGTGTGGACCGGACCACCAGACTGCCAGATGTGATAAGGTGATAAACTGCTGCACTATTCATTCTTCCCATTAATTTAATTACGACAGCTTAGTGACAAAAGCGATCGATACTGCAATTAACAAAATGTGAAAGATGCAAAAAAGAACAATACCTCCAAAAATATGGTCACCAACGTCATTCCTAAACTAAGTCTGATGTTCAGTCTTTTCCGGTTTTGGTCCCTCCATAGGTTTGGTTTTGGTCCCTCCATAGGGTATCGAGGGACCAAAACCGCCCAATTGCGTGTTGGACTCGCGCACGAAGGGTTCCGTACAAAACATCATCTTCCAAAAAAAAATCACGTTTGTTTTTTCTCAATCACGGATTTTTTGGCCTTAAATATTTATTTTATAGCGGTTCATGAGATACAGCGTGGTGACAGACAGACAGACGGACAGATGGACAGACAAAGGGTCCCTTTGGGTACGGAACCCTTAGAAGCTGTAATCGCAAACACAATTAACAAAAAAATACATGTGTTTCTACAAGGATGTTTTAAACGGTGACGAAAATTGTAGTTATCTTGTAAGTTGTCAGCATGGCCAAAATATAATATTTATATTACTAACGTAGCATAGTAACGGTAAGGTAATTGGCCGCAATACAAGTCGCAACTTCGTGTTAGTACGTTATTTCTAGTGCAAAAATATGAAATTGGAATATTATTAATTTATATATACCACATGAATGTTAAATCTTTAGTACCTGGGTAACCGAACTGCTCGGGGCTTTCGTAGATAAAAGCCCGTTTCGTAGACAAAAATATTTTACCAGAGTTCGAACCCAACCACATTCCGAATTTCCGAACACCCGAACACGAAAAATTACAGCTATATTACTCACTCCCACGTCGAGGAACTAAAAGAGACGATAGAACGCGTCAACGATGACCTCTTAATAGTTAGTCCTCGGCTAAAATATAATGCAGATTAACATATTTTTTTGGGATTTTTCAATATGACCATGACTGATAAAAAATATTATTATATAACCCCTAAATTTTGTAGTTTTGGTGTGCACTTTAAGTGTTACTGTATTGTATTGTATTGTACATACGCATACCAAACTGACAATCGGGCTGACATTTTAGAGTCGAAATTATTGTTGCACGAGGAAAAAAAAACATATATAACTTTAAAATGCGCAGTTTCTCAGGATTAAGACCTATCTAGATCGATTTTCCTCCCCCAAAACTCTCTGCGTGCTAAATTTCATGGAAATATTTGCTGCAATTTCCGAGATTACAATTATATAATTATTATATACAAGATTAGCTCGTTTAAGGTATAAGATATATTTAAACATCTAAAAATCAAGAATAAGAAGACACTAGGCAACATATCTATTACGGATATTTTGGGCATATGACCTATTGCTTATCTCAAGACATTAAAATGCTAAAAAATATAGAAAAATGAAAAAAGGGTAATTTTTAATTATTTTTCTGCCTAAACGTCTTAGAGATCTATATAGATAAGATCTTATATTATGTAAGTAGTCAGTATTCATAAAGTAACTACGTGGTAACTACCAACAGCAGGAACACGATTCTCGTGCAAATGAGAAAAGTTCACATTCGAAATCGAGTGACGTTTGTATGAACTATTTCGATTGTGAAGTTCTAAGATTGCACAACAAGCAAAAACTCTGTTTCGTTCTAAAAAAAACTTCGAGCTTCGTTTTTTTTCCAATGTGACATTTTCTATATTGTCTGAGAATCGCGCCCCAAGTTTGTAAAATCATTGATATGTGAAACGTTGCACATGGTGGTGCTCAGGTCGACCTGATTCCTCACAAAGGTGCACTCGACTCGCACAAACCGCGGCGTCGCCTGCACTCGACGGTAACGTTCGCTTGATGACTCAAATCTTTTCTTTTGATACGGTTTTATATGAATAATTACATTAAAGACATATTATAGTGCATGTAGTTGTGAAGAATCTTTTAAATTTTCAAGACATAGGTCTCTTAGAGGACTTATAGGAGTCATACTAAGTTTAGTGTGTCATCAAATTTACTGACATCTAACGTTCCCACTGCTAAGGCCGGGACTATATTGTCGGGAATCCGGCAGGGAAAAATTCAGAGCTCTGAACTCTGCGTTAATATTAGGTCCTTACATATGAAATTAGCGTGTTGTCGTACTGGCCGCTTTGATCTCAAATATATCTTCTTTGGTTAGGAATTCCTATTTCAAATTTATAGCGTTATTTACTTCCGCGAATTCATTTGTTTTTTCCTCTTTTGGTTTTTTCTTGGCGTCACTCTGTTTACAAAATGGAAAACTTGAAATATCGTATTATTTTCGAGTACGAGATCCACCGTGGCACCAGTGCTGCAGAAACGGCGCGAAGGATTCATTATGTGTATGGCGATGGTGTCGCAAAAGAAAACACAGTGCGTTTTTGGTTCCAACGTTTTTGTTCTGGAAATTTCGACCTTGCAGAACAAGCCCTGTGGACGGCCGGAGACCAAAGTTGATAATGAAGAATTGACGGCTATTGTAGAAGCGGATCCATCGCAAACCACGTTCGAGTTAGGTGCAGGCTGCGGTGTTAGTGATAACAGTTTTAATCCACTTGAAGCAAATTAGGAAGGTGAAAAAGCTTGAAGGTGGGTACCTCATGAATTGAGTGCAGCAAACCGACAAACGCGCGTCGACTGCTGCGTTACATTACTCAACCGGCACAATAATGAAGGGATTTTAAATCGAATTATTTCCTGTGATGAAAAGTGGATATTATTATGGATATTATATGGATTATGGACACTGTACGATAATCGGAAATGCTCATCGTAATGGTTCAGCCATTGCCCTGCCATTTCAGCGAACCAGCCAAAGCCTGCCCCAAGCAAAACTTGACTCAAAAAAAGTTACTTGTGAGCGATTGGTGGACTAGTGCTGGTGTCGTTCACTACAGCTTTCTTAAATCTGGACAGACGATTACGGCAGATGTCTATTACCAGCAACTGCAAATCATGATGGAAAAGCTAGCTGCTAAACAACCGAGGTTGGTCATTCGCTGTAGGCCACTGCTGCTTCAGGAGAACGCTAGACCACACACTGCACAACAGACGGCTACCAAATTAGAGGAGCTTTAATTGGAATGTCTAAGACATCCACCATCCCCGGGGAGTACGGTGGATGGCCGGACCTTGCTCTACTTATATACTTTGATGAAATAAATATATTATGTTTAAAAAAAATCGACTTGATGTTCCTCCTTTAGAAAGCGCCAATTTCATATGTAATGATTAGGATCAAACTCACGAGTGTGAAGTCAAATGTCAATGTCAAATCTGACAACTCTACACTCATGTGTTCGATTCTCATCTCTATTATATTAGTCCAGAGTTCTATTTTCAAATCTCTTAATTTTCTCCGGTCTTCCGGATTCCGGACAATATAGTCACAGCCGGACAAATCCAGAATCTCTCCGCCTGAAAAAAATCGCGCTAAAAATAGAACTCTGTGCCTATACAATAGATCTGAATATCGAACACACGGCAGCAATTTAAAAACTCGACGCTCATGTGTTCGATTTTTAACTCCGTTGTATTAGCACAAGAGTTCTAGTTTCGATCGGAGAGATTCCGGATGATGTAATCCCAGTCTAAGTCTCAGGTATCTCCTTAACGTCCTTACATAAAGGAGATACGCGAGCCCTAGCAGAAGGTCCTCCTCATTCTTGGCCTCACATCTTTTTAAAATAGTTTCCCCTCGATGTTTACCTTAATCGTTTGAATGACTGTTATTCCGAAAAATCTAAGAAGTACAGGCCACCTGAGATCGAATACCTCATCAAGTGCCATCTAAGTACCTCGTAAGAGTCCCAAGTGACCTACCAGAGTTATCACTGTCTCACAAATGCCAAATAAGAAGTTATCTGAGGCTGGCACTATATTGTCCGGAATCCCGTAAGGCCGGGGAAAATTCAGAGTACCGAAAATCAGTGGCGAAGGCTGGTTCTTCTTCATAGGGAAGTCCTAGCCTGTATAATAGGTAGGGTTTTGGACGACGGTCTTCAAAAGGTAAGTGGTAAGTGAAGCCGACAGGAATGGAGTTATAGGAACCCCACGCCACTGCTGAAAATAGAACTCTGCGATAATACAATAAAGCTGAAAATCGAACACACGTGTGTCGAGTCAAAAGTCATATAAGAGAGCTCAACACTTCGATTTTCAATTCGATTATATTAGCACAGAGTTCTGAATTTTCCTGGGCCCGCCGGATTCCGTATTAAATACTCCCAGCCTTAACATGGGTAGGTACGTACTCAGTACCTACATACTGAACTGCTCGTAATGTTGTTACATACATTACGTAACCTACTAATATTTTACCTATCCTTTATCACTAATATACTTATTTTACCTATTGTTTATCGTAAATAACGTGCACTATTTCCTCTAATATTGAAAAGACGCGACAAACTTTTGTCTCCTTATCAAACCGCGGGGAACCTCTATTGTCTTATCCCCACCTGTGTTACAGGATTAAGTTGGCATCATTCCGGTAAGTGCCCGCATTGGGGCACTTGATAACAACACAGTAAGAAATAAGAAGACAAAGAGCGAGTTTTGAAAGCTTTCTGAAGGCTTCCTTTGTTTAAGTGGAAACGCTTAACGCTCAAGTGTCTTTAGATTCTCTTTCAACAAATTTCTGTATCTGACTATAGTTTGTCAAATTTTGTAGCGATAATCTAGAGATTAGTCTAGATTAGTCTAGTTAGACTAGAGATAGTCGGACTCGCGCGCGAAGGTTTCCGTACAAAACGGTAAAGACACGTTTGTTGTATGGGAGCCCCTTTAAATATTTATTTTATTCTGTTTTTAGGGTTCCGTAGTTTACGTCTCGGAACCCTTATGGTTTCGTCATGTCCGTCCGTCCGACCGACCAACCGTTCGTCGTCAGCTTAACGTCCAAGCGATTAGTGCTAGAAACATGAAACTTTGCATAGATATGTGTATTTACCACGTCAACAAATTGCTAAAATAAAAACAGGAAAAATATTTTGTTGGGGTACCTCCCCTACACGTAAAGTGGGGAAGATTTTATTTCCTCGCGTCTCGACCATTAGATAGGTCTTTTAAAAACATTAAGAGATTGCTAAGACAATTTTGTGTTTTAGGTTTTCGTTTGCGAGACATGCAACTTGAAAGCGCATTTTTTTTTTAAAAAAAGGCCCCTAAAAGCTAAACGGCTGGCTCAAAAAATCTTAAAAAATTCATGACGGTAGTGCATGTCAAGAACTTTAAAGAAAAACTATAACGGCTTTACTTTGTTAGTTTCGGAGTTATTGAGACTAATCTTGTAAAATACGCTTACTTGGAAAACTTCGTACAAAATTAACGAAATAATAAGTAAACGTGTAAAATATTGGTACAATACTACTGAACCCTACGCGTTCGAGTTCGACTCACACTTGGCGGGTTTTTTAGTATATTTTGTTATTATAGCGGCAAAGCAAATTTTGTTATTACTCTACAATCTAAGTACTCGGAGGTCCCTGCTACTTTTCTATAAGTTAAGGGTTAAGTCTCCATAATCGTGTTTTGTTCTACATACTTAATTGTATAAAGAAATAAAGCAAATTCAATTAATGAAGACTTCCTCGAGTAATTCGAGACACTCAACATGCTGTGTCACTCCACTTCGTCTGAAACATGACACTTCTATACAGACAATTTAACTCTTGACATGGTGTGAACGTTTTTTTACTTGTTATAAACATGTCATCAACAAAAAATTAAATATGACTTTGAACTCTAATAACATTGTCGAAAATTGCGTATAGTAAAAATAATAATAATAATATCTATGGACGCTTCCACACCACGTCAATCTGGTCCTGTACTAAGTATCCGTAGAACTTGTATCACAGGTACCAGACAACGGAATTATATTTAATACTTTTATACAATACACATTACACATATTTAAGATTTTTACTATACTACTAGCTTTTGCCCGCAGCTTCGCCCGAGTGGGAGAGTGTTCGTGGCAAAAAACTTCTATAGTAAATACCAGCAATATAGCAATGGCACAGAGTAAAATACGTATTTCCTAGATCAGTGGTTCCCAATAAGTTTTTTCTTTTTACTCCTTATTGCAGAACGTTAGATAAAAAATGAAATCAGGTGTATTTTTTATTTATTATCCTGCAAAGACATTCTAACGACAGGGAACACAATATGTTTGATTAATATGACAAATGTGCACGTTTTTCTTTGCACAACTCTGAAAAATCTAGTTGTATTTTGGTCAGCCTCAATCTCCAGTCATCTTCGAATTGAAGTCTGTGACGATGTTTCGTTTTATATTTGTCATTACGGAAAATCCGCTCTTGCAAAGGTGCGTTTTGCAAAACGGCAGTAAATATGTTATTGCTACTTCACTAACACGATCAATGTCTTTAAGACCAGCCCAAAAATTAACCAGTGATTGCTCAGCAAAACAACTATTGAGTACTATTGTCGTATTGTGTTATTATCGTATCGTATATTGTGTTATTGAGATATCTATTAATTCCTCTTGATCAGAGATGGATAGGTGGTCGGTGGAAAAGTTTCCAACGCTTGAACGCTGGAGAAAGCGCTCGATGCATACGGTTGACTTACCTACGGATCGTTTAATTAAATTAAATAATTTTTTGCCAATTGTTATTGCACTAGGAATTATTTTTTAATAATTTAATATTTTAGTTAAGAGATTGTTGCGCGTACCCCTTGATGTAATCTCACGTACCCCTGGGGGTACGCGTACCACTAATTGGGAAACACTGCCCCAGATATAAACTCCTAGATAAGGATTAATATTGTATCCGTAGCTTTGTATTAATATTGTAGCTTTTGAAAATACCACATTATTTGTGGTTTTTTTTTAAACTTAGAATGGGTATAAGTAGTAGTAACCTATCCATAAAAGATAAACATAATGTTATATACCGTCGCGAACTTTTTTGTAGACCTTTAGAAGAGAAACAATCCCACCATACATTGTTTTGTTATAAATTATCTCCAACGCTAGGGTAGGCATCGTTTTCCTTAAAAGCTCCCAGACGGCTTGATTTTTTTTCGACACCTTCAAAAATTATCGTCATAATCAAATAATTCCCACAAAACCTTAATTAATTATTATCAACCTAAGGAACCACTCTGTCGGTAAATGTAAACTGCATGAAAATCCTTTCAGTAGTTTTTGAGATTATCGCGAACATACAGAAAGACAGAGTCAGCGAGGAACTTAAATCCTACTAATATTATAAATGTTAAAGTTTGTAAAGATGGATGAATGGATGTTTGTTACTCTTTCACGCAATTTTTTTTTGATCCGATTTCGATTTAACGGAGAACGGAAAACGGATTTTGATGAAATTCGGTATGGTAGTAGTTTAAGCTCTGGATTAAAACATAGGCTACTCTTTATCCCGGAAAAGTACAGCATTCTCCCGGGATACCCGATAGTATATTTACGCGAGCGGAGCCGCGGAAAATAGCTAGTTTATAATAAATTTTAGACAAAAGTGACAAGTGTGTTGAAAACAGAACTCTGCGCTAATAGCTGAAAATCAAATTGTCGAGTGTCAAACTGTCTTAATATATGACATTTGACACGACACTTGTGTGTTCGATTACCAGTTCTATTGTATTTTTCTTTTTCTATTTTTAGTGTTCTGTATTTTCTCCGGCCTTACGGAATCCGGAGCCTTATCTCTGGCATACATATGGCATACGTATGGCATACGTATTTCTCATTTGACTAAAGCATCCACTAAGGAAGGATTTTTTTAAATTCAACCTCCCAAGGTAGTGAAATAGGGGATAAAAGTTAGTATGAAATTTTTTATTCCTTGGATACATTCGCATGAAATTTCGTATGAATTGAGTACGTAAAAGTAATGAGTTATGTATTTTAGCGTTTTTCAATATTCAACCCCTAATAAAGTAAAATAGCGGATGAAAGTTTTAAATTATTATAAAGATATCGTTTAAAATCCAATTTCACGCGGGAGATGCCGCGGGCAAATGCTATAAATTATATTTTTTGCAGGCACTATCAAACTCTAAAACTTTTCTCTAGAACTCTATTGAGTTCATCTCTCATCTCACATCGTTTCTCAAAAACGATTTCGTTCACTGTTTTTTTTTCGATTTGTTTTGCAAATCCGACTGCCACAAAAATACCTATCATTTTTCGGGTTAATATATAAAAGCTCATAAGCTTTTATATATTAACCCGAAGTAGTAGTAGTAGTGTCATAACACTCATTAACAATGTGGCTTTCTATTGGTAAAAGAATTTTAAAAATAGGTTCAAGTGACCCTTACAATCTCGGTAAGTCACAAACTCACGAAAAAACAAACTTTACCCCTTTATAATATTAGTAAAGTTCAGATTTTAGCCGAGACTTCGTACGCGAAAAGGAAATCCCGGGAGAACCGTACTTTTTAATGCGATAAAAAGTAGCCTATGTATTAATCCAAAGACTAAACTACTACCATATCGAATATCATTAAAATCCGTTCAGCTGTTATAACGTGAAAGAGTAACGAACATTCATACATCCATACATAAAACTTTCGCGTTTATAATAAGTAAGGATATTATGTTCGTTGTCTAGTTTTAATGATTTAGAAAATCCCATGATTAGGAAAACGTTAGTAGGTGATAGGCGTATAGACTTTGATCTTAAAAATATTTGAGATTCTAGTTGAAACCATGACCGGCGATGCTTAACATGAGTTAGCGCTACGACCTTCTCAACTTCTCACTTTTTAATCCTGGTATTAAGATATCAATGATCATGCCTTATCATACCATATGTAAAGTGTCAGCCAGTTCAACTAATCAGATTTTTAAATTCTATAGCATTTTATATGTTATATACTTTAGGCTGACATAACTTTTATATTTATGAACTTATTGAAATGAAACAAACACAAAATGTTTAGTAGAGCAAACCAAAACGCATTTAAATCGGTTAAGACGTTGACTCCGTACATTTTTTTCGCAATAATAAGTAGCCTATGTGTTAGTCCAGAGTCTAAACTACTTCCATACAAAATTTCATCAAAATCCGTTTAATAGATTCTGAGATTAGCGCGTACAAACGTACAGACAAACAAATAAACAGACAAACAGACAAAAATTCTAAAAATCACTGTTTTGGGTTCTATACCGTTCATAAAGCCCCTAGAAACCCTTATCCCTTAGAAACTGCTCATTTTTAAGAAATATATGTTTTTTTATTTCAATGGTTGGTATGCGTAGCTACGTAAAATTTTAGCATTTTATATAAATTCGGAATATGGTGGGTTCGAATCCCGGTAAGATAAATATTTTTAAATTCTTATTACTTACTTCTTTTTCTTTTGTTTTTTTATTTATTTTTAATTATTTTATCGTTCAACTAAAACACCGAGCAAAGCTCGGTCTCCCAGGTACTTTGCTTTAAATGAGATGTTTCATAATATGATGTAGGAAGAGGAACACTATTAGAAACAAACTTATTCAAGAGCATGTCAGGTATCCGGCTCGTCTAACTGGGCCTAAGGAGGGTATCGTAACTATTAATCCGCAATAAGTTTTTTTTTTCGAATTACTTCAAATTTATGTACTGATTTCGGTCGAAATAATTTTTCTAAAGAGATCATGCTTTATCAGCATAGAACATTATAAGTTCCTAGCACTAACAGTTTATAAATACCACTTATAAACCACTTTGAAGGCTGATTACTCGACTGCCGGGTCGCGGCCCGGTACCGGGCTCGGTATAAAATACCAGGTCGCAACATTCCCGCCTTGTTTTGAAAACAATAACTGCTACCAATCGACGCATCTTAAATATTCGTAAGCAGTACCAAAATATGTAGTAATAATAAAACACTTTTTTTACTTTTAATAAATTTGTAATATTTGCTTTGCTATTATGTATGTGTACGGAGGGACAGTGTGAAAATTACCGGGCCATGGCGTAACGATGTTTGGGAAACACTGGAGTAGAATAATAAAACATTGTCACCCCACTTCTCATGTGTTTTAGCCACCCCTAAAAAATAAAATAATTATTATTTTATGTCATCACAAAATCGATACAAAATAAGTATACGGCAAAATAAAATCTACACACAATGTAAAACTCCACCATAGTATCCCACAGGACCACTGTACTTTTTCGGGATAAAAAGTAGCCTATGTTTTAATCCAGAGCATAAACTAGTAGAGTGCCATACCAAATTTAATCGTAATCCATTCTGTAGTTTTTAAAGATGTAACAAACATACATCTATCCATAAACTCACAAACTTTCACATTTAGAATACTAGTAGGATAATACAGGCGGACGACAGAGCGAAACTATAAGGGTTTCTTGTCGTACTATGAAACCCTAAAAACAGGAAATTCTTCAGGAAAACTTCGACTGATGAAATCAGTAGCCAAGTAATCAGACCACCGGCGTAATGCGTATTCATTCGCATCGTCTCATTCATTCTTCGCTTAATTTAACGAGCAATATTATGTAAGTTCACGGGACAAAAAGATCCATCGATCACTACTCACTAGAGAGTAGAAACTGGAATGATCGAACGATTTAGGTACGTACCTACACCTATTTGCTTCAGTTATTTTTACAAGAAAAGGAAGTACAGGTTGGCAAAATAGAGTTTGACGTGGTGACAGCAGGAACTAAAAACATTTTTAACTGTCCTTTATCCTTATCAGATACTAGCTGACCCGTGCCCACTTCGTTGGGCGGAAAACATTTTTACTTGTGATGAAATTATGATTGTGGTTCGGTTTTAAATATATTATTTAACTGCTAGTTTTTACGGAGGGTTAGGTTTTAAATATATTTAACTGCTAATTCATGTCTGTAATTTGCATGCCAATTTGGCTATATTGACGGGTTTCAAAGTGTGAGTAATCAAATAATTTATAGAAAAATATTGTTTATTTTAAATTTTCAAAACATCTCTGTATACTATGTTATTATATGGTACCAAAATATATTGTCTTTCAGGAGTTCCAACCTGAGATAATGCAACATAATACATATATGATAAGTAATTTATTTCTAAATAGATTGACGTGTTGTATATGAAAAATAAATATCACTCAATGGATTACGGTTGGCATTATCAAGCACTACACTTACTTACTTTTACTTCACTTTTCTCTAGGACTTAGGCTCGTGTTCACCGACATTTAATCAACCGTCTCAATAAATAATCGGCCGTTTTTGTAAGAAATCCTGTTCACAACGTCTTAAACACTGGTTATAGAAGTTAACCGGCCGGTTAACTTAACCAAGCCCGAGACCCTTGTTTAACCGTCGATTATAGTGATTTGATAGAACTTTTGTAGCTTTAAATTTAATAGTTTTATTGTAGAGTAAATACATATTATTTATTTGAGACAAACATTTAAATGTTATAATGGAAGGACATTACAATCTCAACATGCTTGAGTACGGATGTTGGACGAGTTAGAAGCGATGACGAGAAGACCTCGGATTTTTCATAGTCGCTGTAATATCTGTAAAGTATACGATGAAGTTTCATTCAAGACCCGGTTTTGCTTATCCAAATCGAGTGCAATTCATATTCTTGGATTAATTGAAGATAAATTAGAATTTGAGTTAAATTCTTCAGCGAGTCGTATCCAACCTGCTACTTTCTGAGAATTTGTAGAGGCGTCAGTCCTTTGATTCTCAATTATATTCTTGTATTTCATTACAAGTTCAGATAACACAATATTTTCATTGTTGCTAAAATTAGTTGTTCGCTTTTTCTTCTCATCCATATTTATTATAAGAAAACCACAACATTAGGTTCACTATAATTGTCTACACTCTACACGATACTATATTGAAATAAGGTCTACGTAAATATACGTCCTAGTAAAAATGAATTACTCTTTAAAAAGACACAATAAACAACAACATTCACATTTTGTAGCGTTAAATTTTACGTAACCAAATCAAAATGTCAGAAACATAAATGTCATTTTATGTTGTAGCCTTACCTACATTTTTATTTAGTTGTTACATTTCTCACTAATTTATTTATAAACGGCCAGTTTTGTCTCGATTTACTAATCAGAGAAAGAAAAGCGATGGTAAACAGGAAAAAATGACTCCTTGTTTAAAGTCATGTTTAAAATTTAAACGACCGGTACAAAATCAATGGTGAAGTTACTTTTGGTGAACTCGAGCCTTAATCATCATCAATCATATGCAAAATGGCCTAGGTTAGGCACAAATATTTTTTTTTTTACATCTTATCATATAATAATACATCGTAGCATTCGTCCGTAATTTTCTTAAAACTACCCGTTTAAAATATACCAGGAAATATACGTAATATTTCCTGGTATATTAATTTAATTTAACGATAATATTTATAATAAAATTCAATAAATAATAAAATTTTAATATAACAAAACTTAAAATGCAGTGGTTTTTGGGGGGCTTTAGGGATTCCTAAGTTGAGTAGCTTTTTTGATAGTTTTCAGTATTCTTTTAGTAGTTTTAAGTAGAAATTGACGCGAGTTTAGTAGTTTCGCAAGAACAGAGCTGGCAACACTGGAACGAATCGCTTTAGTCCATCTGGCCGACTGATGCGATCTCGAAATTGCACACAGACGATACGATTTTGCATCCGTTCAGGCCGAACTGAAGGAAAACCGGACCGTGTATGGGCCCCCCCTATAAATGTGAAGGTTTGTGAGGATGGATGTATAGATGGACGGATGTTTGTTACTCTCTCCCGCAAAAACTACTGAACATATTTTGATGACATTTGGTATGGTAGTAGTTTAGGCTCTGGATCTGTGCGTCGTCTTGTGCTATAGGAACATACTGCGTGCAAATTAGTAACTTTACATAAAAACTTTCTTAAACACTAATTTATTATTACCTACGCTTCGCTTCGCTATTTTATTATTGTAGAGTAGCCTCCGCGGTCTAGTGGTTAGAGCTTGGCTCTCGACTGGTCGTGGGTTCGATTCCCGCATTGGAGAAATGTTTTTTCCAAGTTTGGTTAGGACAATGCAGGCTGATCACCTGATTGTCTGACAAGAAAGATGATCCATGCGTCGGATGGGCATGTAAAAAGTCGGACCTTATCTATGGTCGGCACCTGCGCCTGATCTCTCGTGTTGGTTATCCGTCCCACTGAGTTATGAGAGTAAAGGAAGAAAGAGTGCTCAAGTGTACTGCGCACACACTTGGTCACAATAAAATTACTCCTGCGTAACTGACCTGGTTTTCAATGAAACCGGCCACCGTCACCGAAATCGGTGTGGGGAGTTATTATTATTGTAGAGTTTTGTAGGGGACCCGTTTCGTAGCGAGAATTATACCTAATAAGAAATTGTATTTCCTTATTTTAGGTTGACACATTTTTATTGAGAGAAGAGCCCGTGCAATATTTATAAGGTGGAACGGCTGTCAATATATCAGCCAATATGGCACAAACATGTATCAATAAGGAACAAAAAAGTAACTTAGAAGAACTGTTATTTATCGTGACGAACATTATAATTTACTTATGCATCTCCGATCATTGAAATGTCAAGAAAAAACTACTTTTTAATATTGAAGTTTTTAATACTTAATAATTACTTATGTAACATATCTGGGTGTAACGTCGTTAACACGGGCCTTACACATAAGAATTAAGACGGCACTCGGCAGTTAACCTAACCTTTTAATATATATTATGTATATTAATGCGTGAAGAAAAAAATTCCATTACGAGAATACGAGAATTGTGCAGGGGAGGAGTATTCATTTATGTACTTTAAAACATACAGAATACTCGTATGTATAGCTGTAGCATAATTTAGCTTTAAATTTTCCTTCACAGTTCACTAACATTTAAGAATCGTACTTATTAATTTACAATAATTTCTACACACATTTAAATAAATTGTGTGGGTGGGTCATCAGCATATTAGAGGCTTAGTAAACGTAGTCAAGTATCCAGTTACAGTGCAATTAAGACTTCAAGGAGACGACTATGCCTGCGCCCCATGTAATTTAAACTGGGAACAGCCAAGAGACGTGTCATATCCGTGTTATTAACAGCCTCCGTGGTCTAGTGGTTAGAGCTTGGGTCTCGACGGAGGTCGAGGGTTCGATTCCCGCATTGGAACAAAAAAAAAATTGTTTCCAAGTTTGGTTAGGACAATGCGGGCTGATTTTAATGTTTCTACTTTTTTAGGGTTCTTAGGTAGGTACGTAATAAAAGTATGTAAATGTTGTGTATGGAATGTGTAAGAAAGATTGACAATTGTGTCAAACCAACACCCACTGTTATTTAAATACAAACGCGTGGTTGTGTGTGAGTGAGGTAGTGTGTAATTTTATTTTTGTATTAATTTTATGTGTTTCAAAGCATTATTAAAAAAAAATTCTTTCCGCACACCTATATCCAAATAAACTTTAACTGCGCCAAATTTCATTCTCGCACAATTTCAAATTTCATCAAAATGCGTACAGTAGTTTATGCGTGACAAATATCCATCCATTCATCCGTACACCCTCACAGACTTTCCACATTTTTTTAAGTAGTATGATGATAGAGGAGACACAGGTGCGTTTTCGGTCTTTATTGCCCACCCCAACTTAGGCCTCCGGTGACCCTTTCTGCGCGCGCGCTGGACTATTGACATTTGCCACGTACAGGATGTTCCGATCAGCGGAAGTATCAGACGTCTTGGCTACACATAAGAAAACGCCTCAATTATACTGTACTGGCTACGTCATGTGCATCGGTATAGATACAGATAATTGGAATATGTAGATGTTTCTTCGACTTCGTATGTGCAAAACAAACCCACAGCAACCGTATATTTTTCCGCGATAAAAAGTAGTCATGTCCATTCATTCAGATGATATCCTTGATTGTTGTACCTTGTTTAATAACTTAAAGCTTAAATAACAAGCGTAGATGTTTAAACGTATAATTTGTAATCTTCTACTTAGGCCTTATTTATTATTTAATATTTTTTAACTTATTTAGTTTTCATAGTTAACGGCATTAATGATATTAATATTAATAAAAACGCTCATTAGCTACATAAAAACTACATAAACAAATAATTTAAAATCACACATATGGAAGAATGCAGAAGAGATAAAAAAAATTAAACTTAAAAGTCCAAAATGGGTTTCTTTGAAGAAAATATAAAAAAAATATGGAAACTACAACCCCTTAAAGGATCAACATCGAATGAGGGTGTTTGATATTTTTTCTGTCGCTAGACAGAAAGACCCAACACACACATAGCGTTATCTGGTGGCGTAAGTGGTATCAAAAACGGTCAATAAGAATTTTCGTTTTTTTTTCTGTCACAAAAAGCTGTCAGATGTCACGAATTTAAAAACCCTCATTAACTTATAACATATTATGTAATATAATTTTAAAGAAAAAATAAAAATTATTTTAATATGAAATATGAGAATCATTCGAGAAGGACTAGAAATAAGCACACGGTTGATTTACCAATTATCAGGCCTAGTAAAGTGGGCAAGTGTTTTAAAGGCCAATGTATACATACGCCTATTCAATAAAATCCCAGATAATGATCTAAATTTAATATTTCTGTTAACTGCTAAGGCATATTACAGGATATGGTTTTATTCATAAAAATATTTACCCACGGATACGCTAATCCATGTTGCTGCCTTTGTCTGATACGTTGGAAAAGCCACTTGTCAGACAAAGACAGCAACGTGGATTATCGTTAGATTAGCGTAGCGGAATAAGATGGATCCCTGCTAGCCTGCTTCTGTACGTACATTTGTCTCTTGTTATTTAGTCCTCGGCTTTTTTGAATTGATATTTTTAAAAAGAACCATTATGTATCCTTATTGATAAGAGGTGGCCCCGCCGAGTTTCTTACGCCGCGCCATCGCGCCGGTTCTTCTCGGTGGGAGAGGTCATCAAACCGGTGCAGTAGGAGTTTTTGCTTGGACCTTCCATAAATATCTCTGTAGATTTACATGGAATAAAAATGATTTTTATTTATTTATACTTTGAACTATTCATAATTGGCTCTGGGAAGCCTAAAATTGACTCAAGCTTTTAAGTGCACGAAAACGAACGATTATTATCTATACTTCGATTATGTCGAAACTACTGGACCGATTTTGATAAAATTTGACACATATATAGATTAGTACGGTACGGTTCCCGGGAGTTCGCTTCTAGCGCGTACGAAGTCGCGGGCAGCATCTATTAATGGAAAAGTTAACTTCCATATATCACAGGATCGACATTTCTCTACATCTCGATAACTCACGTAGCACATACATTTATGAAATACTCCCGCCATAAATTCTACTTCTCGACTCTCGAGTTTAAAGTTTTATCTTAGCGGGCACTCGCGAAAATTATTTTACGATGTTTTCTCTCACTTATATTACGCACCTCACCTATTACGAGATTAAAATATAGGATCTCTTGTGGACATTACTTTAGTTCTTAATTCTTATCCTTGTGTAATCACTAATCATTCTCATCGAATTCGTGTTGTAGGTGTATTCTAGTGCGTACTAGGTACCTATAATGTCGGTTATCTTACTAAACTTATTCTAAGCAGGCCTATTTTTAATTCTAAGTGACCACTTAATGTGATTCAGTAGCTGTTTAATGTTTGCCATCAGGCTAATCGTGTGCTTATTTACTCGTGAACGTTAAACGCGAACCACTCACTGTCATTACTTTTCCCGCTTAAAGTAAAAATAGTATTGAACATCTGTGCTGTATTCCTAGAATGATTTGTTCAAGGAAAACCATCCTAATATCTTTTTAGGAAAAATAAGACATGTTTAACTGACATTTTCTTTCTTTCATAATATTGTCACATGGTGACAGACGTACAGACAAAAGGATGGACAGCCTACTGAGACTTTACCCAAAGCGTAAAAACGGGACCCTATTACTGAATAGGGTCCCGTTTTTACGCTTTGGGTACGGTACTCTCAAAAGTAAACTGAGAATGCCAAAGTAATCTATTTCATTCACATATTACACCCTATTTTTACTCAGACTTAAAAAAAAATCACCCAGTATGGACTCGTAGCATACTCGTTTACTTAAAGACAGGGGCTGAGACAAATTAAGTCTACACATTATAGTGATCAATTGACGTATAGTATGTAAACTATATTTGTGTACATGTCTTTATTTATGCGGGTAATACACGACGTAACGATGTTGAAATCCATTTATGTGTACACCATATTTCACTAGTACGTATGTAACATATCATAACGCCGCGGTTTTACGGGGACGCGACGCGAGTGACGCGACGTCTGCCCAACTTGTGTTCGGAACAAGCTCTCATTACTCACACTAATTAATGAGCACCACGTCTAAAGCACGCTGTTCATTCACCAAGAAGCACAATACACGTATGATTTCCGTTAAATTCGCAGTATGATTCCAGTTCCAGTGCATTCAAAATAGCGAAGATACAAACGACGTAAAATTACAACAAGTGATATATCGGCGTGTGACGTCACGATGTGCTACCGCCATACGTTTGTCATATTTGAACAATGTATGGCGGTAGCAGATTGTCGGCCCTAGCAGACCAATCACTGTGATCATCGGTTTACAATGTCGACGTGAAGTTGAAGTGAAGTTCTCGCTTAAGCCTACACTTATATGGGCTCGGACGAAACGAAATGGAACAGAAACCAGAAAACGAACGAACAGATCGCTTTATGAAGAGCAATTACACAGTACATTACGAAAAGCGAGTAGACAGACACCCACAACACAAGTGCGTCCTCGGTCCTTAAAACGCCCAACCCCTCTTAGGCCTCCGGTAACCATACTCATTCGGCGAAACTCATCGCAAGAGTTATTTTACGCCGCTTTTCAGTAAGACTGTGTTATTTATCCTCATTCGTTTCAAAGCATGGCTCGCTGACATGCGAATAGTATCGTGTTATTCGCGAATCGCGCACATGTGTAAAAGCACCATAAGGGTTTGATGAAATTTAAGACGGATGTATGAGAGTAGGTAATCTATTCTGAGACTATTCATCTCAGCGTGTGCTGAACATAATATTAAATTGGTTGAACGCAAAAATATAATACGACTAAGTACTTACTTACTTTCAATCTTGCAAAGATTAACTAGCAATTAGACATAATAGAGTTAAGCTAATTTTTCCTACACAACCTCATGTGTGCTGTTTAGTATTTAGTGTGGTTTAATAGAGGTTTAATATTAGGTCTTTACCTATGAAATTGCCGGTTTGTATGAAAAAAATTAAACGAATTTTTTTCAAGTATTTTTTATTTGTATTATTCGAAGTAATCACCCATGAAATCAATGCATCTTTGCCAACGCAGTGGCAGTTTATTCATGCCCTTCTTAAAGAAATCAGCTGAACGGGAGGCAACAAATTCTTCAAAAGCATTTTGTACTGCCTCTCGGGTATTGAATTTTTTTCCCGCCAAGAAGTTATCCATTCTGGAAAAAGTAGTCTGTAGGCGCAAGATCTGGTGAGTAGGGCGGAGGACGGAGAGCTTTCAACCCCAGTTCTTGCAACTTGGAGACCGTCTGCTGTGCAGTATGAGGTCGCGCGTTGTCGTGCAGGAGCAGCGGAGATGAGCGATTGACCAATGCTGGTTGGAGATGTGCCAGCTTCTCCATTATTGTGTTCAGTTCTTCACAGTACACATCTGCAGTAATGCTCACCCCGTTTGGTAAGAAGCTGTGATGAATCACACCTGCGCTAGACCACCAAACAGTGACCATCACTTTTCTGGGGGTATGTTTTCGTTTAGGGCATTGTTTAGGTGCTGAACCAGGATCCAACCAACTTGCTGAGCGCTTGCGGTTATCAAACAGAATCCATTTTTCATCGCAGGTAACAGGTAAAGGTTTGTGTGTTTGTTGAGCAGTGCAAGGCACGTCTCGACGCGTACTTCGCGCTGGCGATCATTGAGTTCGTTGGGCACCCATTTGTCAAGCTTTTTTACCTTGTCAATTTGACACAAATGGACCAATATTGTTTTGACGCTAACGACGAAAGCTGCTGCTAATTCAGCCGTAGATTGTGTATCATCAGCTTCCATAATCGCCTTTAATTCGTCATTGTCGACCAAAGTCTTCTGACGACCGCGAGGTTCATTTTTCAGGTCGAAATTTCCAGAACGGAAGCGAGCAAACCAATAACAGGTGGTGCGTTGGTTTGTAGTGTTAGCTCCGTAAACGTCGTTGATGTTGCGTGCCGCTTGTGCCGCGTTGCTGCCACGACGGTACTCATATTCCATAATTACTCGAATTTTTAACGTATCCATGATGACGAAAAAGATTGAAATGCGATGAAAATGTAACACTAATCAATAAACAAATGACTAATTTTGGAAAAAGAATTCCATGTTTTTAAAATAAAATTAATTTGAAATTAGAATTCTTAGCCAAACAAACATTATTTTGATGTGAAATGGCCCACTGGCCACTGCAGCACTGCTGCAGAACGGCAATTTCATAGGTATTACCTATTATTAAATGCGAGCGAGTAGAAGTGCAAGTTAAAGGGTGAACCGCAGGGGTGGCACGCCGCACGGGTAACGAAATACGGTTCGTGTGTGAACAAAGTACAATACAGAAGTTTAATAACGCTCCTCATAAAATGTGTTACAAAAAATAAAAAAATATGTTAAAAATAAAATTGTGTTAATAATTTGAGGTAGTGTTGTTGTTTTTAAATAAATTTATGTATTTCTAAGTAACTTTTATAAACATATTAGCTTTCTACACACCTTCCTCCAAATAAACATTAAGTGCCAAATATCATACTCCTAAGTTTTTGCTTCACGTATTATACTTATATGATATGATGATGATAACAGCCTGTGTCTAGGCGACACGAGACGGGCCGTTAGGTAGCGTGCGATGAACTAACATTGATGAACGGATAATAGGATGAAGTCCGCTGTACAAGGAGTAATGTTTCAATACGCCTATAGTGTTGCGCCGACCACGCGACGATAAATTAGGATTTTGGATATTTTCTCTGCCGCTAGGAGACAGACTCGACTCACGCGAATCTGAATGCTAAGTGTGAGTTTTTCTTTTCGCATTCGATCGTGAGCGCGTTTGGCAATTTGTATGTGATTTGACCTAGTTTAGCGTTTATAACTGTGGTGGCGCTGTACAAATCACATACAAATTCCTAGTAAATGCCAAACGCGCTCACGATCGAATGCGAATGGAAAAACTCACACTTAGCACTCAGGTAGCGGAAGCGATTTAAAAAACTGTCAATAAGAATTTTCGACACTTTTTCCGCCACCAGGCCGCGCTCCGTAAAAATCGGGTCCTAAGTCGTGTCAAAAAGCTGTCAGATGTCACGGACTTAAAATCCCTCTTTTATTACATATAACAAGAGTGACATAGCTATCTATAAATTAAAATATTATATCTGTGGGAGTAGTGATTGCCCCAAAGGGAGATCTCCGACTGAGCGAGGTGCTATGCTCGGTCAGGCAGAAGCCCACTCGTATGAATTTCAGATGTTGTATATATACCGCCGATCTTAGAAAACTTCGATAGCGCGATTCAGGATTGTGGCGCTAATTAGTCCGCCACATATCGGTTGAATAGATTCATAAAAGTCGACTACTGAATCTCAATTTGTGTAAATGTTCTATCGCTGTCGCTGGAGTCATACTGTAATATGACAAGTTAAATTACGAGTATACAGGCATAGCCAGATTAAAACTCGAAAACTCAATCGATACAACACGATATCACGCCCATCACTCGGAGTGCAACGCTCGGCTCCCAGCAACGGATGTCTCTTAATGACATAAATGCAAATTCGACCATTCTAGTTTCCTGCGCGTATGACACCGGCACCGTACCAGCTCGCTACTGAGCCGTTTTGCTGAATAAGATACACTCACTCCGATTGTCGAGTTGTCGAGATAGTTCGTATCGTTCGTATCATATATAAGGGCGCGTTTATAAATTTGACGTAAATTTCCTGTTTTGCGGTACATTTTGCGACCAAATGAAACCAAATCCTACAAAACTAACAATTGTCACAAATAAAGTATTCTTTATCTAAAAATCGGTTGAAAATATTATAAAATACTTATATGATTATTAGTATTTATACGAGGGCGGCACTGAAAATTCGGGAACCAAGGAAGTGACACAACATTACTATTTAAAAATGTATTTATTGCTTTTCGAAGTATTCTCCGCGAAATTTGACACATTTTTCCATAGGATGGAACCAATCATTGAAGCAACCATTCCATTCGGAAGTTGGGGTCTTCAAAATGGCCGTTTTGTAGGCGTCCACAGCTTCTTCAGGTGATGAAAATCTCTGACCACGCAATTTATTCTTTATTTTAGGGAAAGTATAGAAATCATTAGGGCTTAGGTCGGGGCTGTACGGCGGATGGTCTAATAATTCTATGATTTCTTGCTCTAAAAACTCTTTTGTTCTGCGCGCGGTGTGAGAACTCGCATTGTCGTGATGGAGGATGATGCGGCGGTTGCAGTTCTCTTTACGGAGTTCAGAAACGACCTGTGGCAAACAAATGTTAGCATACCATTCTGCATTAACCGTTCTTTGTCCCTCAAGAGGAATAGTCGCAACATGGCCGGTTTTGGAGACAAACGTGGCCACCATTTTTTTTGCAACACTCCGTGAACGAACAATTTTTGTTGGCTTTAACTCATTTTCGAACACCCAAACTCGTGACTGGTTTTTTGTTTCGGGTTCGTACGCGTATATCCAGGATTCGTCACCTGATACGATGTTGTATACAGCATTTGAGGATCCTGCGTGGAATCTTTCGAGAGTTCTGACGCACCAAGTAACGCGATCCGCTTTTTGCTCTTCACAGAGCAAATGCGGTATCCATCGGGAAAACAACTTTTTTACACCTAATTGTTCTTGCAAGATTATTTGTATTTGACTCATGCCAATGTCTAAAGTTGCCTGAATTTCGCGGTATGTCACATGTCGATCTTCCTCAATCAGCTTACGCACAGCATCAACGTTTTCTTGGGTGACTGCAGTTTTTGGACGACCTTGACGGGGATCATCACTGAGCTTGACACGTCCACGTTGAAATTCAGTAAACCAGCGATAAATTGTGGTTTTGGATGGGGCTTCATCACCAAATGCTTCATCCGGTCAACACACTGTTTTTGTGTTAAACCACTTCGAAAGTCATAATAAATCATCGCTCTAGAATTTTCTCGAGTCAATTCCATTTTCTCAACGACTAAACAAGTTTGACAAGACCTTGTGACAAGACCGAGAATCTTTTTTTAAATAAATAAACGGTATTCGGTTTTTAAAACCAAGGAGTATTAAATTAAAAAGATTTTAATATGACAGGAACAGTGGAAATATTCCATTCCCGATACTTTTAGTGCAGCCTATGTAGCAAGAGTTTCCCAAACCTCTTCACCCGAAAACTACAAAAAGGTAAAGGTCATGTGGTCATGGTCAGGTCATTGTCAATGAACCCTTATAGTTTCGCTCTGTCCGTCCGTCCGTCTGTCAGACAGAGGTCAGTCTGTCTGTATGTCCCCCCTTTTTAGAGTATGTAATTATGAATACAAACCTTATAAATGGATAAAAGTTTGGTTGTTTAAAAATATACAAAAATAGCGGATATAATCACTGTCAATTCTTTAAAATAATTTAACAACATTGAAAAATTATTATTATTATTATAATTATTAATACGTAGCAACAGGTTTATTTTATTACACAAAACACGTCTTATATCTTTGCTCTCCATACTCGGGAACCCGTCAAAAACTTTTCGTAAACGCGTCCTTAAATGTCTACATTCAGGTAAGTCAAGGAAAATCATGTTGAGTTGGATCCATCTCGTAATTCGTTTGTACTTTATTGGTGAGGTATGTCGTCATCAGTCGCTTACCGTAGGAAATAAGAAATCTGATTGTAGAATAATGTTAGTTCGAAAGCATGTTAGGAGCTTAAAGAGAAAATTGGACACATAGCCTTTTTGCTGGTGAAGCGAATGTGGTATAAACCACAAGTGGATTACATAAAAAAGTATCTAAATTAGTAATGAAAAGGTAAAAACTATAACCCGACTACGCAAATTATATAGCCTATGTTACCCGGACCATCATTACGAATCTAGGTATTGACATCTCATTCGTTAAAATCGGATCACTAGTTTAGGCACTACGATGGAACAATCATACATAGATACATACATAAACTGCCAAAATCATTATCCTTCCTTTTACCTTCGCCGTAGTCGGGTAAAAACTAAAAGAATTCATTATAACCTAGCCTATCAGCACCAAATCCAACGCTGCAGGTTTAATCCCGTATTTGTAGAGGTAATGTTTGAGAAACTCACTTTTAATTGGCTTTAACTATTTCCGTCACAGTTTTTCATTTAAGCACTAATTGGCTGAGTTTCGCTCGTATACAGCTTGCCACTCAGATTGTGTAAGCTTGTAGGTAATGTGACATGTGACGAAATTAATCCATTGAGAAATTTCTTATTAGCGCTTATTATTTAATAAAATTATACAATTAGAATTTAATTTTATTAATTGAACACTTTAAGCTTATAAATAGTACGTAAACAATCGTAAGAAAAAGAGTATTATTATTTATTTTAATGAGTTTTTTATTTAGTTTAAGTAGATAGTAGTTATACATTTTTTTACTTATCAAGTCTAAAGGTCTGTTTCACAATCGTCTAATAAGTTTCAGATAGATTAACTGCATGTTTTGTCTCTGTCGCTTGATATAGGCAGCGACAAAACTGCCCGATAAGCTATTCGGCACTTAGGTATTATTGAATCGGGCCCTTAAAATAGGTTTTAAATTCTAATTAGCACCTTACCTACTTTAGAAGAAATACTTATTTTCAAAAGAATTTTAGGATTGGCGAATTTCTACGGTGGGATTGGTAAATAAAAAAAAAAACTTAATCTTTGTAATTATTTTATTTATATATAGTGTTCGATAACACCAATATCTACATTATTTTGGTTCAGTCAGAAACTTAAACAACTAAACACTAGAATTTGGTACTAGAACGCGTTCCCAGTCAGACGAGCCGCGACTACCATTCAAATGACAATAGATCTAAAACCAAGATACCAAATAGTTCTAGAACATCAACAAAACTATAGTCGCCAAACTGAGAGAATATTTCTTGAACATTCCATGCGCTTTAAGAACAGCCACAAGCACTAACAATAATACAGAAGTATTTTTTAAACAAACAGCATTGGATCTTTGTATCGTTGTAGTTATCGGCGTTAAAATTTTGAAATTTAGACATGTTCGGGGTCAGTTAACACTTCGCTTGAAGATACTGTAATATTATTATGCATAATATATACAGCGCAAAGTGCGCGCCACGTCGCGTCGCGTCTCGGTGTGAACTAACCCTTAGTGCTTGTGACTGGCGACAGCATATTAAAGTGATATATGACACTGCTATGACACAATTTAATGAAGGTACTTTTAAACAGTAATCGTCACATTCGACTCTACGCTTTACATAGAGAAAACAATCTTATAAAAATAATAGGACATCGAATTTTACAACTTCTGGCTTAACTTTAGTAGCTAGTAAAGAAAATTTAATGTGTAAAGCTGGGATTATATACTCCGGAATCCGGAAGGCCGTAGAAAATTCTGAGCATTGAAAATAGAACTCTGCGCTAACACAATAGAGTTGAAAATGGAACACGCGAGTGTCGAGTCAAATGTCAATGTCACATATGACAGCTCGACACTCGAAACTTCAATTTTCAACTCTATTGTAATAGTGCAGAGTTCTACATATTTTGAGAGCTCTGAACTTTCTACAGCCTTCCGGATTCCGGAGTATAAAGTCCCAGCCTTATGTCATCGGCATAAAGGCCGGCACCATTGTAATGCTACCAAATTACGAGAACAAATCAAACTGCTTTGCATTCGATTTCCTCGACGGTACATATTATTTTGTTTCAAAAACTCATTCTTTTATAACTACAAGCTAAATGACGCCATCATAGCACTGACGGCCATTTCATAAGACATAAGATGGCTTTGAGTTAGGTGGTACATATTTTCATATTTACAAATCCATATTTTTTTTACATGAAAATGCTTTACCAATTTATAATACAAATGGCAGCATAATGCAACGATATATTTCTAAATCAACATAAAAAGTACAACAACAGATTTCGAACATTATCTTACTCCGAGTATAGTTAAAATGTTAGTTGTAATTTGGAAGTAGCTGTCTTGTAATGTGAAGTCAGGTAAATTAGATCGATATTTTAACTAAATATAATAAAAAAATTGCGTACAGATAAATTTACAGTTATAATAATAATGGATCATGAGTTTAAGCTGCTATGAAAATTAAAATATCAGTAATTACTGTATTTAAATTTCCTGTATCCCTTGAAAACAAGGAACAAATTTGTGGGATATGTGGACGTCTCCATATATCTCCGACCAAGCAAGCGGGTGGTAACTATGCTCGGTCAGGCCGAAGCCCACTGTAGTCATTTGTAACAATATAGGTTATTACTTATTAAAAATCAACTACGGATACTTTGGGCATCTGATCTACTGATTATGTCTACTGTCTACTGATACATCACGCTCTTTACGCCGATGCTAAGGTCATTGACCTGACACCGCTGATTCTATTGATGTTATTAAGGAAAAGTCGTTTCCTCAAAATGAATAAATCACCTGTTTCTGTGAGGTTAATGACCTCAGTGCCATAGAGAGCGTAATGTAATTTAATTTAGTTTAATTATTTTTTTATTTTGAAAATTTTAATTAATTCAGCCTAAACGTCTTGATATAGGCAGTAGATCATATTATGCCCAAAATATCCGTAGGTGATTTTGACCAACCTTATATAAATAACACAGTATATAAATAACACAGTATGAAAAAATTAATATAAGTCTATGTATAATGTCGGGTTTCTGAGTGTAGGGAGGATTGTGCACTCAAAATTCTTTGAAAACTTTCTTGATACAAAATGATATAATATCATCAATCATCATAGTTAATATTATGCCACTTCACGTAAAATATTTTTTTCTCTTCAACTACCCTCGTATTTACATTAACTTTTCATCAATAAGCTTTATAGTTTACCGTCTTCTATAATTACATTTATTACATCTGCATATAATACTGTCATGCTATTGTCATAGATATTTACACAGAGTTAAGGACGCGTTTACGAATTTGACATAACTTGGCTGTTAATCGATCGATTTTGCGACCAAAATAAATGTTGAAGAAAAACATTACAAAAATTACGATTTTTAGTATAGCAAAAACAATTTACCAGAACCTCTTCACCCAACATAAAAAAAAAATGTTTTGCTATTATGCATGAATCTTAAAGCGTTTATTTGGTTTGGTCACTGTCTGGATTTGTTCCATTTTTAAAGAAATGTAAGTCATTTCTAAAGAAATATAAGTCCCTACTCGGCCGCTGTCAAACAACATAATTTGCAAACGCGTCCTTAAAAAAAAAAAAAAACTTCAATAAACTTGTTTGAGTTTTCGTTCATCAGAACTATTGACTGATTTCTCAATCAGTTATTCTGTATGTAATTTTATATAATTGATATAAATCAATAATATTAAATTACATACATAATAACGGTCCATTCTCAAACGCTGGGTACTTAAAGTGACAGGCCCCCTAAAACACAGGCTTAGGCCCGGACTCCACCAGCGGAGACGAGATGAGAGGAGAGGAGCTGTGTTTAAAGCAACCAATAGAAATTCGTTATTCACACATCTCGTCTCCGCTCAGCTTCATTGGATATCTCGAGCGGAGATGTATCATAATTGTATGGCGCGATCGGGCTAGCGGAGATGCTGCGCCTCGCAAGCTGGCGACGGCTACAGTCTAGTCCTCATATACACCTCTGTTGAAAACATCTCTTCTAGTCTCCGCTTCGAACGTCACCGCACATCTCCGCTTTGGTGGAGTCCGGGCCTGGCACTCTGCTTGGCAGAATGACAGTGCAGCGTCAGAATCGAGACTTGAGAGCCTCTCAATTTAAGTAGTGTTTGAGTATTCGGCAGTGTCATACATAAATATGCCGTGAGCACTCTCCATTGTATTTTTTTAGATGAAAATTGTGTCCCTATATTACAGTTTGTTTTTTTTTTATGTTAGGTATGACATACAAATGTAAGGTATGACATACAAAAATAAATGCATTACTTACAGTTTTTAGCTGTGGTCTTGTTTTATCCAAAATATTCTAAATGCTTTCACGCGTTAGATGCCTTCATGCTCTACATTACGTAGAAGCAATTTAAACACTTTCAAGCGTCAGATATAAAGAAAATGATATTGTCATAGGAGAAGCGTGCGTATTATTAGGTGTAAAATACGCGTGGATTTTACACCTAATAATATGTAAGAAAAGATAAAAAGATAATATTAAGGTTTATAGTCAGACGGTCAAGTTAAGTCACCTTTAATATAGTATTTTCGAAAATTTCTATGGATTTATATTCTTGGACTACTAACGCCGTATTATAAAATACGAATAATCAATAAAGCAATAAAATATCGATAATAGTAAATAAATATAACATTCACAACGCAAAGACGATTAACAAACAGAATGTTTGTACAAGATATAACGAAAATACAATTTTTGTGTTCAATCGGAGAATTCTCTGTTTGGTGCTAATATTTGCAATAGTTGAGCGTTTAACTGTAATTTATATTTGCTTACGGTCGTACGCTTGCAGTTTGAAGCCTTTTTCCCGCTTTTTAAAAGCAATTAACTATTTTTTATCTGTAATGCGAAGAATCCGGAAAACCTTTGTAATGCAGAGCGCGGGAGAACAGGTGAAATTTTTTACACTGCTTTTAGCTTTTTGAAATGCACAAAGAGCCCCTGAAATGAAAACTCCTGAATAAAACCTCATCATGCAACGAAATTTAAAATATACAAACCTTAAATATAACTTAACATACACTGGTAAACAGAACACGTAGTTGCCAAATTCACAACAAAAATAACCTCCTCCTTTTGGAAGTCGGTTGGACAAAACTAATTACGCTTTCTATAAAAAAAAACGAATATGCACACAATTTTGTTCTTTGGTACCATTGAGAATAACTTTTACAACCTGACATTTCCTCACCGGGAATAAAATTATTTACTCATAACAAAATATTCATATTTCATACATTACGTCTAACATACTATGTACAATTATAATTACATGCATAGTTTTGCCAATATGACAGAAAAATGAAAAGTCATAAAGTAAACAAAATAGGGTAACTCGCGGGTTGTTATGTACTTTTGTTACCTTAAGTTGTTACAAGACATGCTACAGGAAATTAAATTTTAATTTTATTATACTGTATTTTTCGCAAAATTCTATTTGAGTTTATCTCTGGAACATCTTGATTTCTCATATTAAAAGAATGGATAGTTAATCACAATATGCGTTTGAAAGTATGGTGCGTTTTACTACTGCTTACGGGTTATAAAACACGACTAAAATACGTACGGCCGTAATATTTACGACGCGACGCTACGTGGCTTTCAACTTGTCATCTTCGCCATTATCCTAACCAAGTTTTTATGTTTCAGCTTTTATATTCACTTGAAAAAATGTTATCAGAGATAAGTTCAGTCATCATGAGATATAAAAGTATTTTTGCGTGACATCGGTAAAAAAATTTGTCAAAAATGGCATCACATTAAGGAAAATATATCAAAACTATGCATCAATAAATTCGTTGGGCTTAACTTATATTGTAACTATCAAAAAGCCAACATTCACTCAACAACAGACAAAACTACAGTTTATATGGGTATCAAGACCTGTCATCTGAACGTGTTTCATGTAAAAAAACGTCTAATTACAATATAAGATAAGTGACAATCTCCAGTTTATGTATTTTTTAGGTTTCACATTAACAAAACGAGCGAGCCTTACAGTAGTCGCATAGGATGTGTAATATTTTTTGAAAATATTAAAAAAAAAAACAATGCTTAGTACGATATTCTAATATGATAAAAAAAATACGTAAACATTTCCACTAAGCAGTGACAGAAATCAAAATTTAAAAAAGCTTAATACTGAAATATTTTATTCGAATCTGACGGTCAGCTCTACCGCGCGCTCATTCGTCAAATCAAAATAGCGCGCGCTTCCGTGACTTTCTGTTACACACTTCCGTCCCATTTCACGAAATCACTTCCACAAATTGCAAGAAATCGAGTGGAAATATGTTACACATCAAAAAAAAAAGGTTGCCTATTATTACGTATTTACCCTATAATATTACAGTTGAGACTCAAACACGTTAGAGACATTACTTATGGATGGATTTGGTACAAAATAAAGATACTTACACCTATTTTATAGTACAAATGCACATTTCATTTGTTGAATAAACATAGATTTAGAAGGAGTATGTTAAAATATATGCATTGATTCCTCCGAAACTAAACACTAAATGAAAATTACAAAATAGAATTAGCTGCAGGTATAACGTTAAACATTGAATTGGGTTCAGATTATTGAAAATAAGTTACATAAATTATTATTAATAACTAGGTACATTTTTACCGCAAAAACCGTGGGTTCGTCGCTCAATGTATGTAGCAGATCGAAGAAAGTGCAAAGCTTTTCGTATCCAACAAAAGACTATAAAAGGATTGAGTCAATCCTATAATCGCTTCAAATTGTCTTTGGATCCCTTATGAAAAAAATCGTTCTGAAATATTCACAGGCCAGGTGCTATCCTTTAAGAATATTCCGACCTTTTAACTTTCGACTGAAAATTTGTCTCCGCAAAAGTTTTCCAATTCCGATTTGGGGAAATTTCTCGAAAACCTTTTCTTTGCAATGTCCACGAGGTGTGACGAATTTTGTCCAATTTACTTTTGTTCAAGTAAAATTCTATCGAGACATTGCTATATAGACATTGCTATATATTGCTTCGTCTAACAATGAATTAATACAGATAGAGTGTATTCCTGTTTTTTTTTGTAACCATTATCGTCTTGGAAATGTAACCACTAATCAGTAACATGTTTAATATTTTTAACCGTAGGTCGAACACGTTTTCGCGGTCAATCAAATTCAAAATTAAACACTTACTAATGAAACTGTTTCTTTTTTTTATATCTAGTTTATCTTTTGAAGCGTTACTTACTTATATACGAATTTAACAATGTTTAACGATAGCTTGAAATATATAACCCGTATACTTATGTACAAAGAAATATAAAACTACATCTGTATTTGTGAAGTTGCCTCTTACAGTAAGCGCCCTAGCTGAGCGTGTAACAGAAATCAGCTAAATATTTACTAAAAGCACTCAAATGCTGCAGGAATATTACAGTTTCAAGTTAAATAGGTTATGGCATTTTAGTTTTAAAATGTTTATACATGAAAAAAATACATTTTTAAACGCAGTTCCAGTTTTATATCTGTATGATTGTTATGCTTTTCGGAAAGATTCATTATGCTTAGGGAACATACCCAATACTATGTGGCCTGTTTTGTATGTCTTTTATAACCTTATTATAGTGCTCAAATTTTATTACATTAGCGGTCGATGCTTCAGCGCGAGCGGGGCATTAGCTACAATTTGGGTGCTAATTGCTTCGTTCACCGATTGCGTCAGTGTTGTAGACAAGGTTACACGGTCAAATTGAAATCAATCTGATTAATTGAACAATCTGCCCAAATCAGACATTTAACCGTCAATGCACACGTACAGTATAAAACCAATTTGCGGTTTGTGAAGGTTTTGACAATCTTCGTTTTTCTATAGAGATTGACAGATGATGTTTGAAAAATTACAACTGTCGAAAACAATTAATACATGGTCGCACTGTATTGAGCTATCAACAAGCACTTTCTAGTTTCTACAACAAAACTTTAGACGTGGGAGCGACATTTGGTGCAAAATTATGGATATTTCTCCTCGCACCACATCTATTACGAATTTAACCTTCAAATTCACTAATACTTCAAACACAACCATAGCTGCGGATAGCTGTAATATTTGAGTCTATACACTAACACTGGGAAGCTAAGCATTACTTGGAAGTGGTCGTAGCGAGCTACTTCCCTCTGTACTTCTCTGTGGTGGCGTCTTCTAGATTATTGTCCCAGTCGAACTCTGTGATGCCGTTTCTTAGGGCCACCTCGCCTAGGTGACGCCATCGGAAATCGAAGTCGCTGTCTCGTTTCTTCAGCGCTTCGAATCTGTAGACAAGCGTTTGTTTTATAGCAAAAATGAATACGTAACTTGTCTTTTATAATAATTTAATAAAGCAATTTTATTAGTAAATTCCTCGCAAGCAGTGAAAAGTTATTAGAGATAGCAACAAATTCGTTGGATTTCCGCATTGTGCTTGATCCATGATGTGTTTATTTTCTCTCAAAACGAACATTGCAACTAAAAGTGTTTTCGGTATTTTTTATCAACAAAAACAAGGAGCAGAGATTTAAATGTTCTGTTCTCAACTTGAACGTGACTTCTATAAAATATTGTTTTATCAGGATGTTGTTCGGGCTGGTACCGATTTTAAAAATTATATAGATTGAGTAGATAAATAGTTACAAATTTAAAAGGGGAATTTTTTAGAAAATAAGTTTCATTTCACTTTTTTTTTGGTGCGTTTTTACTTTGGAAGTCAGTTTTTTATAATTATGATTACTGCAATTTTTTTTAAAACAAGCAATAAAATAAATTTATCTTTACTTGTATAAGCAATCGAATAGTTAGAATTATATTTTTAAAGTTATTATCACTGCAAAACTTTGAAAAACAAACAATTTTAAAAAATTGTGCGACTATCCTTTTTGATACTTGCCTTTACTGTTAACAAAATAAATAAAAAACATTACTACAGTAGAAAGTAAGAAATATAGTAACATAACCTCTAATGCGTACATAGTCACCAAAAAATACTTGACGCCCCTACGCTAATAAAAATATGGAGTAGTATTGTCTTGCCGGCAGTGGCGTAGGCTGGTTCTCCTTCATAGGGAAGACCTAGCCTGTATAATAGGTAGGGATTTGGATGTGGGTCTTCAAAAGGTAAGCGGTAAGTGAAGCCGATGGGAATAGGAACCCCACGCTGCTTGCTAGTATAATTATAACGCCTGTCCAAGTCTCATTGACCGTGAAAAATTTTTACCAAGGCAACTATCCGGCTTTCACCCTAGACATACAACAACCTACCTTTTGAACATCAACGTCTTGGCAAACTCGTAAAGCTCGAGATCCAGCGAGTTGAGCCGCCTGATGTGAGCCACCTGCGCCGGCGACAGCGCGGCCAGCGTCGCGCCCGACACGGTCGCGTTGTGCTGCGTAAACGGCACCGCGAACCGCAGGTTGAACGTCTCCTCGAACACGTATTGCGAGATCTGAAACAGAGATCCGTAATCAAAATCTGTCAAGAAGAGAAAGCATTTGGCTGGGACTATATGATCCGGGATTCGGCAGGCCAGGGAAAATTCAGAGCACTGAAATAGAACTACAGGACAGGTTCCTTGAGCATCATGGAACCCTACAAACCGAATGAAATTAGCTTATTCAGTTAGGAAATAGCTCCTACAAATAGACATACCTGAAAGATGATGCTACCAATATACCTATTGTGATGAGTGAAAATCGATATAAGATCGAAATCTTTTTCAATCAACTCTTCGCAGAAGCTCATTATTTATACTTTTATTCTTATGACACGCCCCTAAAGAGAGAGAGATCGAAACCGGGTTTAGCTTATAGCGCGTTTAAAGTAGTTTTGTGAAATCGCGACTTAATTTCGTAACAATTCAACATAAAAAGTATTTATATAGAACAAAACTATATGGAAATTCTTTTTAAATCAAACATATTAGAACATATTAGGGCCGAGGCCCGGCACGAATTAGTTTCCCGACAACCCTGTACCCGTGATACGGGTGACAGGGGTCGTAATGCGTTTCTTTTATTTATTGCGAGAGTGTGCAGATATCCCATATCCAAATTCAGAACTTCTGACAAATCTAAATTTAGAAGTGGTCTTGCTAACCATATTTTCTACTGGAATGAGTATCTAAATAGAATTAATACTAATTATGTTTTTGCAAAATCAGCCATAGAAAACTAATTATTCTGTTAAAGAAATAAGATTAGAATTGTGTCTCTTATATCTTAAGAAAATGGAAGGTATTCAAATTTATATTGGGAACTTTGCAATCAACCACTAAGTATTTGAAGTAAAAATTATATGTATTTAAGCCCAAAATTTAATATAGTGTCTATATTATGTGAGCCTATTAACCTCACAGATAGCCGTATCTAAACAATAGTTTACGAGTCTAATAAAACGTCGTGTCCAGTGCACACATAATTTACGGGCCATAATAAATATTCGCGGAGATAAGAATAGAAACGATTCGAATCGATATATTATGTATTGGAAATATAATATATTGCTGCTTTAGTGTGTATTTTGCCAAAGTTACGAAAGGTCATTCAAATAAAACTAAAAATCAAATTCTATAACAGCAAATGCGGAGCATACAAATAGGGACAAGGAACTAGCAACGACCGGCGACCTAATGATTTATATCTTCTAATTAGGTAGGTACTTTCACAGAATACAGCTTCTCTAGAATTTTCTAGACGGACTGAACTTTCTTTGTGGCAGAGAAAAGGTATTTCCGAACAGACAGTTAGCGATTCTAAAGAAAATATCAAAGGCACTATAATTGATACTAAAGATATCGGCAGACTCAGAGCGACGTTAAACTTACCTCCTTTATAAAAAGCAGGTGAATTATTTTTATCGTCTTTTTGTCTTCTGGATGATGTATTTATAATTCAAAAATTCATAAGGAACATTTAGTGAAAGTTTTAAATCTTTTAAAACAGTTAAAATTAAGATAAAATCTATGTTTCAATAAAAATTACATTATTTTTCAATTTTTACTCAAATATAAAATATTAAATACGTTCTTTTACTTCATAAACTATAGTAAAATAATAGCCTAACTAAGAGTGTGTCAGGACTCAGGACATGTTTAAGAGGGTTCCGTAACATCAATGCGCAAAAGTTATTTTATCCCCGCTTTCCATATATGGGGAGCCACCCCAAAATACTGCCAAAATTATGTCTATAAGCAATCTATAATTGTACAAATAATTACCGAAGTTTGCAAGGGAGGCCGGACGGACAGACACACTAACGCGACTAACGGACCGCGCGAAACTGTATGGGTTCTTTGTAGTTACTACGGAACCCTAAAAATGCCCTCATCATATAGCACCATTCCATCAGCACTCATAAAAATGTATTTTGCATTTCGCGTACAATCTCCCCTAATTAAAATATAAGTAAGTACTTTAGCCGTTTGGTACAGAGTCCTAAAGTCGAAATGAAGGCTAATAAAAGGCTTAAGTATGGTCGACGGCATTCACAAATAAAGCTAATGTGAGGTCTGCCGTCTAGTGCAGACCTCAAAACGGGATTATGTTCAAATTTGTACGAAAAATTGCAATAAGAGTACAGTAAGCCCAGGGCGGTCTTGCAAATTTTATTGATACCTTAAGTTTATTGGAGGCAATTAATTATTTTAATATTGTACACAATATTTATAATTGATGTTTCATTCTGGATCATATATTATAAAAATTAATATATTTTTGGAGATAGCTAATGATAAGTCATTCCCATTAAATTATTAACTTATTACTAAGAAAACTACTTTATAAACATCCAAAAAACTTAAAGACCATTTAGGGACTTAATTAAAGCGTTAAATATAATATTCAAGTTTCAAGTCCCTGTTGGGGGTCACGTCTTAGGATCGTTTAGCTTTAGTTATTATAGCTTAGATGCTCATGAAGTCATGACCATTTATTGAGCATTTTCAAATCCCCCAAGAATCCTTCATCAGAGAAGCATGAAAATTGCCGAGCGCTATTGAATTCTGTACGGGAATAGGGACATTCTTTAAAACGGTTTTAAAATTGCGAAAAATATCCGGAAAATTCCTTGAAGCTTAGTTAATGTTTAATTCTATATTATATTTAATACCCGATGGTCGATTCCGAATGCAGCGTGCAGTTATTCTCTAGGGTGTAATGGCAATACCGACTCTAGTGACGCGTGTCGTTTGTACGATTACGAGAAATAACATTACAATGTATACGCGACAAATCCCACTATATCCTACTTAATATTATAAATGCGAAAGTTTGTGAGGATGGATGGATGTTTGTTACTCTTTCACGCAAAAACTACTTAACGGATTTTAATGTAATTTGGTATGGTAGTAGTTTAGGCTCTGGATTAAAACATAGGCTACTTTTTATCCTGAAAAAGTACAGTATTCCCGTGGGATACCAGATACTATATTTACGCGCGCGGAGCCGCGGGAAACAGCTAGTTGTTAAATAAATGTATTTACATTCTACCAGTTTGGACTTAAATATTAAGTAAGGTTAGCTGGGGCAGGAAGGCATATTTCATTTTTCGTTCCGGGTATAACGAATATACTTTATGTATGGTACTTTTTGGGGATATTGGTCATTGCCCATCTAGAGACTAGACTCTAGGTTGTTTTAATATTTACCCATGGAACCATCATATACCCCAACTGACAAATGCCAATATAAAGATATCAGGTACTTGATAATGCACAAATATTAATGACGTAGCTGTAATAATATACATTTAGTAAAAATACTGCCGTGTGTACAATATAAACATGCTCGTGACAACCACATTGCACAACTACCGACTGATAGGTACACGCCAACAATGCGTTATGTGCAAATACCGATACCGACTTATCTTGTAAGGTAAACGTACGCTGGACCGATTCATAAACTTGTGGCTTTACTGAGCTGATAGGTATATGTATCACTTACACGGCACTCCCTTGTGATGTGTCCAATAGGTAGATACTGTCATTTCCTGACCAGATTAGATTGGCGTAGCTTCTCGTCTGCATATCATCAAAGCTAAGTATAGCTAAGCTAAGTTTGGCTGAACTTCAACTTTGAGTTTCTATTCCACGCGAAACCCACCGGCAACCTTCTAGATCCCTCAGCTTACGTGTGTGGTCATTGTATTCTTTGTGTAGTATCAAAACAACTCACCCTCTGAAACTCCGTCAATCCAAAGTAGGCCATAGCAGCCAAATTCCGCTTGGCAGACTCGAGATCCCTCAGCATACGTGTGTGGCCATTGTATTCTTGGTGTAACACAATAGAATAGCATAAAAACAACTCACCCTCTGAAACTCCGTCAGTCCAAAGTAGGCCATAGCAGCCAAATTCCGCTTGGCAGACTCGAGATCCCTCAGCATACGTGTGTGGCCATTGTATTCTTGGTGTAACACAATAGAATAGTATCAAAACAACTCACCCTCTGAAACTCCGTCAGTCCAAAGTAGGCCATAGCAGCCAAATTCCGCTTGGCAGACTCGAGATCCCTCAGCATACGTGTGTGGCCATTGTATTCTTGGTGTAACACAATAGAATAGTATCAAAACACTCACCCTCTGAAACTCCGTCAGTCCAAAGTAGGCCATAGCAGCCAAATTCCGCTTGGCAGACTCGAGATCCCTCAGCATACGTGTGTGGCCATTGTATTCTTGGTGTAACACAATGGAATCGTATCAAAACAACTCACCCTCTGAAACTCCGTCAGTCCAAAGTAGGCCATAGCAGCCAAATTCCGCTTGGCAGACGCATGATCCCTCAGCATACGTGTGTGGCCATTGTATTCTTGGTGTAACACAATAGAATCGTATCAAAACAACTCACCCTCTGAAACTCCGTCAGTCCAAAGTAGGCCATAGCAGCCAAATTCCGCTTGGCAGACGCATGATCCCTCAGCATACGTGTGTGGCCTTTGTTTTCTTAGTGTATCACTATAGAATAGTATAAATACTCACTCTCTGAAACTCCGTCAATCCAAAGTATGCCATAGCAGCCAAATTCCGCTTGGCAGACGCAAGCAGCACCCTGTCCGAGTCTGGCGTCCGATGTCGCAGCGTGCCGTTGTAGCAGCCGACTAATGCCAGATCCGCCAGCATGCGAGTCTGGCGGTTGTTAGCCAGGTTCCAGGGGCACGCGGCGAACTCCTCTAGGGTCACGCCGCGCCAGGACTCCCCAGTGTAGCAGGGAGGTACCTCCGCCACTGGAAATATGATTTCCATTAAGACTCTTAAGTTAAGTTAAGTTTAAGAAAAACTTAAAAGGGTTAATCCAGCACGTGGTACCAGAGCGTGTAATGTGTATGAAAAGGGTTTAGATGTGGATGAAGCGAATGAAAAAGTTGGATTAAATTAAGGCTAAGCAGATGCGACATATATCTGCCCTATAAGATATACCCACCCACTGTGAGTGTGTGTGTTTAGAATTTTGACTAGAACTTAAATATTATTATGCACAAGATTCCTGAATTATCGGATATTCAAATTTATTATTTTTGATCGGTCACGGAATTCTGAGATAAATCCACGAGAAATCAATAAATCTTTGTATTTCTTGTTATTCATTATACAATAATTTAAATATAGGTATACAAAAACTTAAAAAATTAGATTAGGTACATTAAGAATTATATTTTCAGAGAACTGCTATTAAATATTCATATAGTCGTATTGTATAAAATAAAGATTTAAAATATGTAAAAACATATTGTTAAGTTTACTTTATTTATTGTAATGGGATATGGATGGCATTAAATTTACTGACGATTAGCAACCGACCGCGACATCGTTTGCAAAATAATCAATTTTGTTCCGATGGACCTTATCGTCAAATCAATGTAGTAATTAGCATAGAAAGTTAACTAGAATGGGGAGTTCCGATTTCTTTTCTGCCGCTAGGAGACAGATCCGACTCACACAAGGTGCCATCTGGTGGCGGAAGTAATTTCGAACACTGTTAATAAGATTTTTCGACACTTTCTGCCCCCAGGCGGTTCGTAAGTCGGGTTCTAGTCGTGTCAAACAACTGTCAGATGTCACGAACTTAAAAAACCTCATTGCATACGTAGACCATGACTTTGCTACTCTTTATAAACTCTTCAAAGGTATTCGATGAAACTCAAAACCAATTTAGAATCAGTATCTTTTATGATTTATTGTTTTGATATGATTTTTAATCAGTAACCATTCAGCTGCACAAAAAATAAACAGTGCTCTAGAAATCTGTGCTTTCAAAGAAAGCTTACAACTTTATTATTAGTGGCGGAGGGTGTAGTGATTAGTGAAGCTGAGCTAGTACCTTAGGGTGGGAATATATGATCCGGAATCCGGAACGCCGTTGAAAATTCAGAGCACTGAAAATAAAACTCTGCGCTAATACAATCGAAGTAGAAGTTCCGAGTGTCGAGCTGTCATATATTATGACATTGACACTCATGTGTTCGTTCGTGTTTACTGTATTAGCGCAGAGTTCTACTTTCAATGTTCTGAAATTTTTCCGGTCCCAGTCCCGTTTTCCGGATTACGGAGCACAAAGTCCCAGCCTAAGTTGGTAGTTAAGGTCCTTACCGGTGGCAGTCCGGCCCTGGCACCAGTGCCGCGAGCCCTTCCACGTGGCGCCCCTCTTCACGTGTCGGTACTCCGACAGGTATCTGAAACAAAAGGATATTTTACACAACTATTGCAAAATATCAAAGTTGACAATTTTCAATGTAGAAAACTTTGCGTATTAATTACTTTTGTGGATATGGCTTTTACCCCCCGGGCCACGACGGAACAGACAGGGTGTATGCGTTTTGGGGTGAAAGATTGTGTTTGTTTGCGCGCTAACAAATGTTACCATTTGTCTCCATAAGTGTTAGTTCGATTTTGATGCGGTTTTCAGAGATGGCTTTGGATTTTTTGAAAAAGCAATGGATCATTTGGAAAAGCAATGAAGATAGTGCATATAGGTATATGAATATCAGGCTCTTCGGCAGTACCAAACGATTAGGATAAATTTGGCAGAAAACGAATTCCAAAATGCATGTGAGTTAAAATCTAAGACTTTAATGTTAAATTAACTTAATGTTATATTATGTAGAGACCATAGAGAGTTATTTATCTTAGTAAATAGTTCACTGTTCGTACTCTATTTGAACACAGCATACTGCACAAAGTTTACAACTTAGGTTCTAATAAAATTATCACCACAAAGTCATTATCGTATGAACTATGAACTATCTGCAGCAGCCAGCATGCACGTACAAACCCGGCCATAAAGTCCGAAGCGATTAAGGCCATGCATAATTCCTGACCATTATTAATTCAGCGTGACCTTGCGGTGAAGCCGCGTCGGACTGCGATCATATTAATGTACCTCGTAAGTTAAGCCCCATTTGCCTCAACTTGGAGAGTATTATAGTTTATAACCGATGCAGACATATACATAATATTCCCATATTGGATGGGATGGATGGATGTTTTGACCAAGTTGGTCAAAAACGTTTAACGTGTGCGACGAAAATGTACATAAAATTAATAAAAAGAAATTTCTAAAGGTGTAATATGAATCAAAGTACCGGTAACCGAGCGTTGTTCGGAGCTCTAGTGGATTTATAAAAAAAAAAGAATCACAAAAAATATTTTTGTACCCGGGGTTCGAACCCACCACATTGCTAGTTTTCGAGCAACGCAAAAGTTATACATACCGAACTGCCAATCGGACGGAAATTATTGATATATTGTTTCACGACGAAAGAAAAAACATCTATAACTTAAAAATGCACAGTTTCGCAAGGATATAACCTAGCTAGATCGATTTTTCTCCCAAAAAACTTGAAACAGTTGCCGACATTCCGATTATACATATATACAAGATTATCGCTTTTAAAGTATAAGATAGGCCGATTAAGTTGGTCAAAACGGCATTGTGTGTGGCAATCGAAGTGAAGAAATAAATTAAAAATCAATTTGAGAATGAGTTAAGAATCCGTTCTTAAGAAGAATAAAAAGATGATTAGTGGACCCAAAATAAAATAAAAAACTTAGGCCTTTTCATATTTTATTGGATGATTTATACAGTATTCTCCGAGCGAAGTAACCACTCTTAAAATATAGTGTAGTGCCTGGGACAGTTGGTTTTTAAATGTCGTATGGTTGCCCAAGCACATACGGCATTCTCACAACACAGTCAGCCTAGTCCAGAGGAATGACTGATCAATACGTCTGGGGCCAACCATGTGCGAGTTTCCTCACGATGTTTTCCTTCACCGTTAGAGCGTCCGTATGTACTTGAGATCTAAAAAAGTCTCATTGGTACAAGCCACAACCTGGGAATCGAACCTACACTCTCTCGAGTGCGAATCAAACGGTCTACCCACTAGTCCACGGAGCTTTTTTTCAATAAAATAGATACATATTATAAAGATTAATATCTATACATAATACATATATCAATTTATAACAGGAATAAATAAATACGTTTACCATATTACAAATCTTATTACCAAAACCTTTATGCTTTTTTGATAAATTTTATCTTATTTCCGAGCAATTTTTTCATCGTTTATAAAACTCCAAGGGGAATATTCAACACGGGGTTATGAAAATGTAATTTACCACAGAACTCGGCTTATGACTTTTATAGTGTTTTTAAAACCTCTTCGGTTCATTTAATGCTTTTATAATTATCATATATTACGAGGCAAATATGGCTCGTGTTTGAAAATTAATTTGACTAATTAACGCCAGAGGATGTATTCGAACAGTGTTAAATATTATGCATTAAATAAATTAGTATTGCATTAAATATCAAAAATATTTGACCGACAGGCTAACGAGTTTGCTTTATTTTGAAAACACTAGTTTATATGAATATCTTATGAATATAATTATCATGACACAGCAGTGGCGTGCACAGGATTATGGCACTGGGTATGCGGCGAAGTACTCGGTCACAAAAACTTTTGCGTTTATAGATTTTTAACATAGCTACAGCCAAGCGACGGATCTCTAAGTCGAAACCATGCCAACAGAGCAAGTCTGATGTACTACTATTCATGTACATCTTCTACGGCAACGCAGACAAAACAGCGATCGATCGTCGCGGCGGAAGGAATTCTAATAAGTAAAATAATAAGCATATTTTAAAATATTATAACTACTCACCAGTCAGTCAGCTTCAATTTTCACATATTCAAGGTTCCGGTTACTTGAGATTATTATATCAGTTCTTGGCCGCGGAATAGAAATTATTTAAATCTGAATATCCCGAATCAGTCCACACTGTACTAGAATTACTAAATAATATGCAAGAAAAACAATATAATTTAATCGTGTGTACACAACCACAAAGCCAGTTATACGTTTCATAACGTTTCATAACAAATTTTCGAGTTACATTATTTTTTTGCTGGTTTAATTGTTGTAACTCAGGTACACACCTACCTTTAGACAAAATTTGAATCTTTTCACTGAATGACAATTGTGAGAACTTGTTATTTTTAATTTTTAGTAAACACACATTATCAACGCAAACCTCACAATCAAATAACATTTTATAAAATCAACAAACGAACCTTGTAAAAGCAAATCACTACAATTATTATAGAAACTCAGTAAGAAACTGTTAAATGTACACACTTTCAAATGTTAAAATGAAAAATCTTTTAAGAAAACTATAAATAAACAGGAGCGATTAAATTGTAAACAATGCTTATCACATGAAATATGCAATATGGCCCCCGCAAACAAAACATTTCTTCTATTTAGACAAATAAAACCTTACTAAACAAAAATGCATTTTGTGTATAGATAATTCATTAGATTCAAGTCATATTGTTTTTAGTCGGATTATAGGCAACGAATAATTTCCGACAAGCCAGTTCGGCGGTTTTCGTAAGCGATCGGATAGCAAGCCGCGGGAGTTACCGCTATATTATCATGTCGATATTCCTGGATATGTGCGTTTGCGAAATATGAAAATTACACACACATGCGACCATTTGTCCTGCAGCACGCACCGGCATTAGTTGCTATTTATAACATATTAGGCGTTTTTAGGTTATTATATTTTTTAAATTCATTTATTTACTATTAATTAAAGTCATCTAAAACGTACGAACGTTTTATTAAAATATCTGTGAATGACAAGTAAAGCACTGCATTTCTGCCTATATGGAGCGCACGCCCCTGTGTCACAGAACTCCTCCGAACCGGCTTGACCGATTTTTATGAAATTTTTCGTGTGTATCGGTTGGTAAGAGAATAGGTTGTAAGCTATTTTTCATCCTAGCCCTAAGTGATAAGGGTGAGCCACCCCAAATATTTTGTTTTTTACATGTGATGATATATTTTATGATTCGGCATTAAAAATACATATAACCCTCAATTTTCACCCTTCTAAAACCAACCCCCGTCGATAAATCTTATGTACCGTGTATCGTGTATCGTGTGTACCTACTCTTTCACACATCGCCTGTAGGTTGTTGGGGTAGTTTTTAGGTATCGTTTGTTAGTGTAGGTGTAGGTTGTATGTGTAGGTGTAGGTTGTAAGTGTGGATAGCAGGTGTAGGTAGTAGGTGTAGACAATAAGATAGAAAAACGCGTGTGATCAGCTAGTTTTCAATATTAAAACAACAATAATGAAAAAACGAGTGTGTTTTAAACCACATTTCATGCACTGGCTATGAGGGAAAGAGAGAAAGAAAATGTGCGCGCGCACTGCTCTCTGTTGCTCCTAATGCACGAAACGTACAAAACTCTCTTTCATCTTCACTAATTTATATCTCCCATCTTAACTTCCGCTCGCATCGCCCGATCACACTTTTCGTAACGCTCTCGTCCCGCATTCACCAGCTTAGTCCCCAAGTCAAGCGTGCGTAAAGAGTTTTACTTCAATTATTGATTTAATGTTGTATATAAGCGAATCTATCGTAGAGTGAATCTGACAAAAACGAACTATGCAAATTGCGTAGGATACCTTTTACCTACAGTCTAGACTATAAAGAGTTCTTCACTACGCTTATACCAGTCGTTCTCGTTTATATATTACGGACAATTATAAATGAATTGCGTATCGTATATCACGTATATGAGGGAATACACAGTGGAGTTGGCACGGCTCCATGCGGGCACTCCCACCATCAACTATTGAGCCTCTAAAAACTGCCGTTGTGGTGAAAATCCGCTCCGACCAAAATTAATACACGTCAATATTGTCCGGACTCAATATTATATCGTCATGATCATCACAGTCATCATCATTTATATTAAACCAATAAAATAATAGGTATTTACCTATGAAATTGCCGTTCTGCAGTACTGACCATTACTAATCAAAATAATTTTTATTTGGCTAAGATTTCTAATATCATTAATTTCATTTTAAAAACATGGAATTCGTTTTCCAAAAGTAGTCAGTTGTTTATTGATTAGTGTTCCGTTTTCATCGCATTTCAATCTTTTTCGTCATCATGGATACGTTAAAAATTCGAGTAATTATGAAATATGAGTACCGTCGTGGCAGCAACGCGGCACAAGCGGCACGCAACATCAACGACGTTTACGGAGCTAACACTACAAACCAACGCACCACCGATTATTGGTCTGCTCGCTTCCTTTCTGGAAATGTCGACCTGAAAAATGAACCTCGCGGTCGTCCGAAGACTTTGGTCGACAATGACGAATTAAAGGCGATTGTGGAAGCTGATGATACACAATCTACGGCTGAATTAGCAGCAGCTTTCGACGTTATCGTCAAAACAATATTGATCCATTTGCGTCAAATTGGCAAGGTAAAAAAGCTTGACAAATAGGTGCCCCACGAACTCAATGATCGCCAGCGCGAAGTACGCGTCGAGGCGTGCCTTGCACTGCTCAACAGACACGCAAATTAAGGAATTTTGACCCACATTGTTACCTGCGATGAAAAATGAATTCTGTTTGACAACCGCAAGCGCTCAGCAAGTTGGTTGGATCCTGATTCAGCACCTAAACAATGCCCTAAACGAAAACTTACCCCGAGAAAAGTGATGGTCACTGTTTGGTGGTCTAGCGCCGGTGTGATTCATTACAGCTACTTACCAAACGGGGTGAGCATTACTGCAGAACTGTGAAGAACTCAACACAATGATGGAGAAGCTGGCACATCTCCAACCAGCATTGGTCAATAGCTCGTCTCCGCTGCACCTGCACGACAACGCGCGACCTCATACTGCACAGCAGACGGTCTCCAAGTTACAAGAACTGGGGTTGAAAGCTCTCCGTCATCCGCCCTACTCACCAGACCTTGCGCCTACAGACTACTACTTTTTCCAGAATTTGGATAACTTCTTGGCGGGAAAAAAATTCAATACCCGAGAGTTTTAATTTTGAGTTGAGAATTTGTTGGATCCCGTCCAGCTGATTTCTTTAAGCAGGGCATCAATAAGCTGCCACTGCGCTGGCAAAGGTGCATTGATTGCATGGGTGATTACTTCGATTAATATAAATAAAAAATACATGAAAAAAATTCGTTTAAATTATTTCATACAAAACGGCAATTTCATAGGTAAAGACCTAATATATATATAGATAGATAGATAGATAAAATGATTCTCTCCGATCACGGCCGTATTGAAACTTGTAGGTCTTCTAGTAGGTGAAACGTCACTGCCATACAGGTGGTGATATATTATACTTTAAACGAGCGAATCTTATACATACACATAATCGGAATCTCGGAAACGGCTGCAAGTATTGCCATAAAATTTAGTATGCAGGGAATTTTGGGGGAGAAAAATCGATTTAGCTAGGTAGAAACTGCGCATTTTTAAGTTATTTATGGTTTTTTTTCGTCGCTTAGTAAGAAATAGGTGTTTTTGATTTCTAAATGTCAAATCTGGTTGGCGGTTTGTATCAGACTTTTTACGTTGTTGGCAAACGAATATTTTTGTGATTCTTTTTCTATACTAATATAATAAAAGTATAGATTTGTTTGTTTTAATGTTAGCTTGTTTGTTTGCTTGCATTTAATAGGCTCCAAAACTACTTGACCAATTTTAATAAAATTTGGCACAGATATAGTGGACCACGGGGAAGGACATAGGCTACTTTTTATCGCGGCAAAATGTACGGTTCCTGCAGGATTTCTTTATGCGCGTACGAAATCCCTAGTTTTTTTTTATTTTTTTTCTATTTTTATTATTTTATTATTCTACTAAAACAAGTTCAAACAAGTCTTCTAGTTCCGAACGAGCGCGGTCTCCATAGTAAATTGTACTTCTTAGTAAATTGTCACTTACCTGGCTACAGGTTCTCTCAGCAGCGTGATGTAGAAGTACCGCCTGTGTACTGCGGAACCCTCATGGCGGTCCAGCTCGCCACCCACGCACGCCGTCAGCTCCGTAAAGTCTGCATGGAGACCGCATCTGAGGACAAAGGAAACTTTCATAAGATTATGATTCATAATTAGGTAATTGGCACTTCCTACAAAAGTTTTCGAATCGTTCAATATATACTCTGTAGCTTTTGCCCACGACTCCCCATTTACAAGAAATAAATAAAATTGAAGTGTCTATTTGTAATTTTAAATTAACAGCTTTTCACTTAATTCATATGAAAGTATGGGACATATAATAAGAAATCTTTTTTTTTTAATTCTTGTTTGTCCATCTGTCTGTCTGTTTGTTCCGACTAATCTCTGAAACGGATGACCTGTTTTTTACAGGACTTTCACTGGCTAGCTAGCTGATGTTATAAGGAGGAAAATTGCTACTTGTATCGTAGGGTTCCGTTTAAAAAATAGGGTTTCGTTTCCGTTACTTCTACGCAAACAAAGTTGCGGGTACCACCCAGCTATGGACGTAGTCGTAGAAGGTCCCAAGAGAACCTTTTCTCGGTCCTTCATGAACATATTAAGCTTAGCAGACTGTAAACGGCTAACAAATAACATCTTTTATGAGAACGACATCGGTAAAGCTCGCTTCAAATGGACCAAGCCTCTTGTTATTACGTACCTACCTAAGTGCCGCAAATTGCTATGAATCGCTTTATAACAGGACGCTTCCGATCTACTAGTTATCAGGGGGCCAATGTGATTGACTTCTTGCTAATTACGCAAAAACTAAATGAAAGACAAACTCTTCGAAGGCGCGTAAAATCTGCCAACTGGGGGGAGACGCATAATTTTAGAGTAAACGCGAAGCAACCCCATTACAGGGGTAGTGTAGTGCTGTTAATTTTCGATTATGATTTTTAAATACATAAGTAGATAAGGGAATTTAATAGGTAAATTAAACTACGACGTCATACAAATTTCAAACGATGACAACGTTAAGATGACCTTTATTGCATACTTAACACAAATGAAGTGACCCAATCACAAAAAAATCAGTGTCCACAAGCCACTTGATGTCAATGTCGTTGGATGCTTTTGTATTTAGATCCTCGAAATAGGTTTCGAACAATTTATGTAAATAATTTGTGGTATCTGAACAAAATCTGTAATCTGGTTAAACAGGGAACAACAAACAGAAACATACTTTAGACTATTCTAACAGGGTAGGCTAACTCCTGGGCTAACGATATAATAGTTGAGGTATTTCACGGTTTGTCGCGTGTCCGACGGCTTTTCAGAACTCAGTTTAAAGACGGAAACGTGCCGACTCGACCGGAGTCGACCTAACATTGCTACACTCTCTTAAGCTTAAGCTATGCTTAGCTTCTCACTTCACCCAAATTTAGCTTTGATAAAGGGTTGCCATGTAAATGTATAAAACTATTAGCTATGTACTGTGTGGCATTTCATGGATATACCGCAGTCATCTCCGCAGTTAGATGCCTATGCCGTCCATATAACGCTAGCAGCCAATAAATGGCTTCAGGCAAACTAGCCAAAAGTAACCAAAGATGTATGAAAACCAAAAAAAAAGATTAAACAATGGCAATTTGATTATAGACTCTAAGATAAATATACAGCTATAGATAGCTGAAGGAAATCTAGCCAATAAAGTGCTTATCTATTAAAAATTCAAATCACAGACTCAATGATTCATTACTTGAATAACATACAATACAGATGTATTCAATACGTTCTGTTTTCCATTCCCACCATCTAAACTAGAATCGGACTACTAGTTTTCATTAGCGATACACCGATAAACAATCGATCGGAAATGAATGAGTCTCCACTCACATATATTCTACTACATTTGCATATTCTTATTAATAGTGAATACTGGGAATAGTTTTGCGCGTGACTACATCCGTATTCTATGAATAGTCCGTCGTCTGTCTGATGTCTAGTGTCTATGTATTACTACAGTAAAGCGCCATACTCACTGTCCAGCCTGCAAATCCAGCACTGGTACTAGTGGCCGTCATTAGTGTGAATCATTTATGTTTGCCTCCAAGTGCGCTTCAAGGCCGCAGCATTGGATTTGCAGGCTGGACGGCGAGTAAGGCGCTTAATAAGTTTCTGGAAGTATAGAAAAATCCGGCCAAGTGCAAGTCGGACCCGCGTACGTAGGGTTCCGTACCATTCTACAAATATTTTACTTATTATTTCGTTATTTCTGTACGAAGTAGGTAAGTGATTTTTTCAGATTTTTTCGAGCCAGCCGTTTAACTTTTTTTCCCAGTAACCAGGAAGACAGGAACGAAAAAATATATTACGTGTTTAATTCGACATAACTTATTAACTCATTCCCAGGGTATCAAACTTCACACATAATCGGATCAGCGATCTAATCCGACAAGAGTAACAGACAGATAGACAGACAGGCATACGTAACACAATTTTTATAATATGGATTGAAATTGATACTGGTTTGCCTTCAGACACGGCAGCGTCGGTGGCGTGGGCGGCAGTATATGCACATTATAATGACATTTATTTGCCATTTTCCGCTTGGAACATTCTAGATTTGTATTATTGCATGTCGTTGTATTCATTAACTGGTTTGCTTAATGAAAAACAGGAATAATGAAAAACACAAGCAATAAAAGCCAAGAATCCCAAGACCCTTAGTTATAACTAATATGTGGTATAAAATACTATGTAATTGAATGGGCCAAGCTAAGCTATCTCATAGTTCATAATATGCGACTGGTATATGAAATGAGAAACTGTTTGTTAGCTTTACTGGCCATAGCTTAGTTTATAATAATATAATTAGGTAGGTACCTACTGAAAACAAATCCAAATACGAGTGAAAAGTAATAGCTCCCCACAACGATTTTCGGTGACGGTGGCCGGTTTCATTGTAACCAGGCAGGAACGCAGGAGTTATTTTATAGTGCCCAAGTGTGTGCGCAGGACACAAGAGCACACTCTCTCTCTTCCTTTATTCTCGAAAACTAGCGGGACGGATAACCGCCACGACTGGCGAATGATCAGGCGCAGGACCGACTTTTTACATGCCCTTCCGACGCATTATTCCTTTCAGACAATCAGGTGATCAGCCAGCATTGTTCTAACTAAACTTAGAAACAACAAATTTTTGTTGTTTCAACGCGGGAATCGAACGGACGACATCCGAGTCGAGAGCCAAGTTCCACTGAAACACGGACGCTGTTTCGAGTAAAAAGTGCTTGATAATGGACAATAAAATTTTCCATTGCGGGTTTAGCAGCTGTTGTAAAACGTCGAAATTATCTCGTACACATTATTTCTCTCACAGTATCTACGGGAGAGCCTCGGGGTGCCGTCAATAAACAGTAGACACGGAACACAAAGCTCTTCGAATTAAGCACTCATTCACTGATTTAAGTTCCCCGAGCGTCAGGTACGGGGCATAAATAGATACAAGCCGATATGAGTACTCAGGAATACGGAATATAAGGCCTTCGGACAACGAACACAATCAGTGGAGAGGACATATAAAGCTATCTCGCTCACCAAAAATACGCTATACTATGCATATGCAGATTTTTCGCATGTTGCAGCTATCACTGTCTTACGCCAACTAACACGTAAAAATATGTTTGCAAACGGGTTGCGAATCTTTGTTTAGTGACTTAGATATATATATGATGTGTAACATTTTATGATGTGTAACATTTTATGAAAATAGTAAAAAAAATAATGCTTAGTACGATTTTTAATATGATAAAATAATACGGTAACTTTTCCATTAAGCAGTGGCAGAAAAGAACCTCAAAATTTAAAAAAGCCAAATACTGAAATATTATATTCGAATGTGACGGACAACACTACCACCGCGCGCTCATTCGTCAAATCAAAACTTCGCGCGTGCGCTTCTGTGACTTCCTATTACACACTTCCGTCCCATTTCACGAAATCACTCCCACAAATTGCAAGAAAGCGAGAGGAAATATGTTACATATAAAAAAATAGCCACTCCACTGATTTTGTGCTCATCGCCTTCGGGCAACAATATGAGTTCTACAGAGATATGTACCCGAAGTCCGTGTTTGGCGACAAACAACGTTACCGGCCCCGCACGACCGCGCGACGTGTTTGCAAACAAACAGAGGACTGAGTTCCCCACAGTAATAGACATTTGCCAAAGAATATAATATATTGGGTTCCTACTAACCTAAAGATATTATAATTTTATGACGTTTTTATGACCCGTTTCAATAACCTATCTACCAGTAACTATTTTTTAGAAACGTCAAATTTGTATCGCAAAAATCCGTCAAATGCTTGAATGACGACGTTTTTAACAAATAGTTATAGATAGATAGGTTATTGAAACGGGCCGTAAGAGAGATTTGTCTGACGCGACCAAGTATGAATTATTTCGGTGTCAACCTTAAGCTTACGTCAACATGCCTTTGCCGAAATTAGTCTAAATACTCATAGTGAGGCTAGGCATAGGTATGTACTAGGTACGTAATTACATCATTAACTTTAATATTATTATGCTTGCCTTCGCCAATTACGATGACGAAGTGGGAAATCAAAAATGTATGGTATGGTATCATATTTTAGCGTGCATTATGTCAATCCCATACATTATTGATTTCAAACTTCGTCATCATAGCGAAAGCATCTTGGCTGGTATGATTCGCAGCAATAAACAACGATGATGTCAAAGTAATTAAGGTGACGATAAGATACAACAACACGAAAAGACAAACACTTTATACATAATGGAATGGTCCAAATAGCTGGTTTGATGTACAAAATATTGACGTATTAGAATCATCGAAAGGCGGTTGGCTCACAGCCATTACAAGGTAAACGGTACATCTAATTTAACGGATCAACGACTACATTTCGGGTCAAATAAAATCGATATGAAACACTCCATTTGTTAACATGATAATAGAGGTTAGGACCATGTCCTGACGTGCATGTTATTTGTTAGGTACTAGTTAATGCAAATATTCATTAACCAGTGACAATGTTCAATAAAACATTGTCAAAAATTATAGTCATTGTAAAAAAGCCCAACCCCCAAAGACATTTTAGACAACCATATTACGAACATAAAGAAGCTTATACATAACAATAAGTATACCCTAATAATAATCGTGATATTCATCAACACATAACAAAATTATTTGTTATGTGTTTATCATCCTAACCTTTACCCCACATAGTCCATAGAACCATACCTAGAACATATTATTATATTAAAAAACATTTGTGTGCTTAAGCTTATTATAAATATTATTTTGTTAACGATTGCACACCTTGGGAATAAGATGCAAGGCTGTCTCTATGTACTTGTGTACTAGCAATATAATACCGAGGATAGACAATAGCAATCAATACTAATAAAAAAAAACGTTTCACCAAGTTATTGTTTAAAGGCTGTATTATAATACCTCTTGTGTCAAGAAAATAATGAGCATCAAAAAATTTAACAAGCTAATTGAGGTAGCAACTACAAAGCGTCTATATTATATTTTGTTTTTAATCTTATTAATTAATTTATAAATTAAGTATTTAAAAAACTATACTAAAATCTGTAATAAAGATAACACATTTTAATTGCAGACTAGTTTTTTTTTTCCTTTAAGATTATATTGGATCTGAACTGATATACTCTGTTTAAATAAAGTTAGATATTTTTTGATAAACACTAACACAAAAATGTGGGTGCAACAAAAACACTAAAATAGACGGATGATGTATTTACATGTCATTTGACTTGTATTATTACAATGAAGATCCTTTTAAGGCATAGAGGGTCCACCCAAAATGTGTTCACCAAGGTCTTCCTAATAAAACAACCTCAAATGGTAACGGCACAACGAATTCGAATAAATGAATATTTCTTTACATGTTAAGTACTGTGTGGATCATAAAATTACGTATATTAAACCTTGTCTAGAACAATGAATCTTAAAATGAATACTGGATTTAATTATAGATAATAATTGAAGGTGGTTTTCGTTTAATCAGATTTCATTAAAAAAAAATGCAAAAAAACATACCGGCTGTCTGTAAAGTTGGTTTACTGACGATAGTTGAACTTGACAACGTCAACAACAACAACAACAATAATAATAATAATAATGAGGTAAAGGCAATGCGACCTAACGCTGGTACTTGGTAACGGTACTTGGTAACGATAACGGGTAACAGGTAACGCATAAGTCATGTTTTTTCGTGCGTGCAGCCGGCTCCATCGATTTATATGACGTTATCACGTCAAAAATAGTAAGCTATCAATGGTTAAAGAAATTGTCTAAAGATTTCTATATGGAAGCAATCAAAGGAAACCTTACCGTCGCGTCGTCGTCTTGTAGCTAGCCTACGGTTGCATATAGATTATACGGCCTCATTTAAAATGTACATTGTACAGATATACTCGTAACTTAGCATAAGACACGGCCACGTTCCCCGTGATCTGCATACACCGGGAACCCTGAGCTGCACCGTGTAGGCGGCACTGCGATCACACCACGTGCAGAAACTTTCCTAATGTAAACAACCTTGAATTCATTATACAAATCTCAAACGTTGAAGGACACACAATTGTCGCTCTTTTTGTAATTCGTATATTATCGTATGATTAAAACATACTTACATCAAACTGTCAATAAAAAATAATTGCAAGTCACTTGTCAGTCGAAGTTTAGTGCAAGCTTTGTGTGTAATATGAGCGTTTCTGTTAGTTGATATGAGTATAGCATAATTTAAAACGCATTTTAGAATAGTAAAAGTTAACACCAAGCATTCTAGGATTTGACATGTTTAGTGTGATTTGAAACTTGACAGGTGACAACAAGTGTTTACAAGAAGGTGACGTCATGACAATACATTCTAGCATTTTGGCGGCTTAATTATTTCAACTTTTATACTGATTTGCAAGGAAAGGAAAGAAATTCACAAATAATGGTTCAGATTGCAAATGTATTATGTTATAATGAAATCACATATTTTTTAAAAACTTGGAAAATAACTTGTTGTGAAAAGCTAATTTACAGGATGGAGTCAATCTTGTTACATATCATTATCATTATGCAAAAAATGAAGTCCTAACGAAAACTCATTTAGCTCAGAATTTTATCCCATACTGCGAATTAAAGACGATTAAATCAAAACGATTAAAAAAGCCGATCGCCTGAAAAACTCAATAGCGGCCGGCGATGGAATGAAAACAATCCGCGAACATTACTTAACGATTTTAAACAGGCGGAAATTAAAGAACAACACGCTATGCGCTCGAATCTCACCTATAAACAAAAATGTACGCGTAACATTGTTTTCAAGCTTCTGGCGGTACGCCAGGGAGTGTATGGAGTATACGATTTATTTTTATGCATCATTTAACACCGCGCTTACAGGTTTCGGTGCTGATGGCGCGCGGGTGCCGGGCGGTGCCGCGGTGTAATGCGCATCTCACAGCTGATGTTTCCGCGTGAGTCTGCAGCCGTCTGACGCTGGCGTAACTTTTTATCGTACAATCAAAAACAAGCACACCGTGTGGAAGTAAATTAGACGTTTGATATTATAGAAATGAATCCTAAGGACTACGTAATATCAAACGCCTAAGAAAATGTGATGTTTTGTTACGTTTTAGAATCATTAGTTAAAACTAGTCAAAAGAAAGTCAAACGGCAAAGAGCCACGGTAATTTATGCATTTAAAAAACTAGAGATCGCCCTGTGGTCGAAATTCGTTCATAATAATGTCATAATAATCTAACGATTCTGAGGTTTAATTTTCGAAATACCTAATTTTGAAAATTATATAGCCTATGTTACCCGCGGCATCATTACGAATCTATTGACACCTCATTTATTAAAATCGGACCAGTAGTTTGGACGCTACGAGGGAACAAACATACATACATACATACATACATAGACTGCCAAAATCATCACCCTTCCTTTTAGCTTCGCCGTAGTCGGGTAAAAAAGAAGTAAGTTTGTGACTGATTGACAAACGTCAACGGGTAACAAAGTAACAAGTATCAAACCCACGGTAGTGCGTACTCATGAGGCTACCTCCTACCATCTGAGGCTACCTACCTAAGAAGTCAGATTGCTGTTGTGTTGTTGTTATTTTTTTAATAATAGCTTTCTGCCCACTTTCCTCCACATAACTTTAACTGTGCCAAATATTATACTCCTCCGTGCGCACAATCCGCGTTAAACTGTACTGAAAGTTTTTTCATTACGTGTTTAATATACATATAAGATGATGATGTGTACAAAAATATGTATCTGTAATCGGTGTTGTTTAATTACACGAAACCTTAAAAGGACGAAATTTCTGATCATTGCAACAGTTAACCCAAGAATTAGTCAGACACAGCACAAATCTGAAGTGCGACACTTCTTTGGCGATGAATAATACGCTAAATCTTGTCCCTGGCTTATGGTCATGAATATTCTCTCAGGGGGTGCAGTTAAAGCTGTCTTAGCGTCGTACGGCGCTGTTAATATTCTACTTTACGACCGTTTGGGAAGCTATCGCCTACAAGCTGCAAGAGTCTTTAGTTTACTCATTACGTACTACGATTTATTTCATGGAATTCCCATTCTGCAGCAGCTATATAATATATATTATTAAGTACCTAATATATATTTTAATGGCACATTTAGTAACGGTCGTTTAAGGGAAGAGTACCGAATATAAATGTATTTTTTTATAAAAACTACAACCAGACTACGCAAATTATACATAGCCTATATTACCCGGGCTATAATTACGAGCCTATTGACACCTCATTCATTAAAATCGGATCAGTAGTTTCGACGCTACGATGGAAGACTAATAGATGGAGAGAATAGTCTGCCAAAATCATTACCCTTCCTTTTGGCTTCGCCGAAGTCGGGTAAAACCTATTTTAAATTAAGTATGATATAACTCGTCACAAGGCAAGATTGTCTATGGGTGAATAATCAAGATGGCCAGTGATATACAGAGATTTTGTTCTTGATCCAGAACAAAAAAAAAATATACCTCTCCTGCTCTAACTGACCTTCCTTTCACATGACAGTACTATTTTCTCTGCCGATAAATATTCGGGATGAAAATTACAGATAAAAGTCCTGGATCCATATAGGTTGATGCATTCCTTATGAACTTTTTTCAATAAAATGGACCAGGAAACGAGCAACGGATCGCCTGATGGCGAGCGATTCCCGCCGCCCATGGAGAGTCGCAACACCCCTCCGGTAACCTCGGCGAGTGTTATTTCGCGGCGGTTTTATGTGAGGCCGAGATATTTATCCGGTCGAGCCGGCCCATTCGTGTTCGTTGGTGCTTTACCACCGTTGCGACCGTAGGCATAAGTGGCGTGGGGTTCCTGTAACTCCATTCCTATCGGCTTCACTTACCACTTACCTTTTAAAGACCCACATCCTATCCCTACCTATTATACAGGCTAAGGGTTTCCTATGAAGAAGAACCGGCCTTCGCCTTTGGCAAGCATGGCTCTCCCGCGATGAAAAACTTGTACTTGCTAAGTTGCTCCAATAAACCAGTCCATCAACAAATGACCTACTTATTCTTGACACGCTAGTGCTATCGTCTAATCAAGTCACCGGTCTAATCAGACAGCTAGTTGCACTAACAGGTGATCACGATCAATCGTTTATGACATTAATGCTATTATCATGCACGAGTGTGACCAGAAAGTCGATTCTGCTAATTAAATCCGTTAATAAAACAGCTATGATCCAGTCCCGATATATTTCTAGGTATTCTCATATTTTCTAGGTAGTATTCTCATAAACGTCAAACCTGTTTTGATTGGTCCAAAGTACAAAACTCAGTTTATGATATCAAAACGATTCATTTAAAATTCAATAAAAGTAAAATAAAAGTGTAAGCTAATTACGAGAATTGGGGATTAGATAAATTCAGTAATATTTGTCTCTCTATCCTGCGTGATAATGATTTACACGCTCGGCAAGCAACACGATGGGGTAGAATGAAAAAAAATATATCATCCCTACTTCACATGTATTGAGAGCAACCCCTAAAATATAAAATAATATTTATTTTATGATACCAAAACTGAGATCTTGACACAATATATAACTATACCAAATTTCATTAATTTATATTCATAATTACAGAAGCTAGGAGAGCGGACAGACGGACAGACAGACAGACAGACGGACAGACGGACGGACGGACAGAGCTACTCTATAAGGGTTCCTTGTGTATTACGGAACCCTAAAAAGAATATACAACTATTTTTATTTAAGAATCATGCATGTTATGTACATAATTATTATGATTGTAATGTCTACATTACAATAGCGATTAGCCTAAATAGGTCATAATATCTAACTGGCATGAATTCTAAAATACATCTAACAACAAAGCCCTATTCGCTTTAAGGTGTCCCTGTAATATGAAATCATCGTATAATCTATGAAAAAATAAACTGTATAACAAAAATGCAAAAAAAACATGTTTTAATCAAGATATTCTGTCATCGTATTGGGCGGAAGTTGTAGCGGTTGAGTCACTGGAAAACCTGGAAAAACCGTGTATTACCGCTTTACATGCAACATGAACTGAAATAATTATACCTCGCCTGTGTTATTTAGGAAAATAGTCAACTTAAAATTCGACTTTTTGTAATGCTCCTGAAAAACCGGCCAAATGCGAGTCAGACTCGCGCACGAAAGATTCCGTACAAAACAGCAAAAATAAACATGATTGTTGTATGGGAGCCCAGTTAAATGTTTATTTTATTTTGTTTTCAGTTTGACATCGAGCAGTAGTCAATATATTTTTCCTCTGAGGTGTCACATGAGGTGGAAGTTGCTGAACCTGAAACACTCCCTGGCCATTCCTCTGATCCTACACAAATATCATCTCATCAACAAGCATCCACTCAAACATCAACTTTCTTGGCCCTGTTTTAAGGGATACCTTACTTATCGACCATGAATCTGTAGTGTTTTATACTGGTCTTCAGACCAGCTGCAGCAGCAGAAAGCTGTGAGAAATTTAAGCTTGTTTTACATACATTACTTCCAATGGGTCATGATATAAAATGTAGATGAAGCAAAGACTTCAGTTTATCTGTAGACGATCAGTTCCTGATGTTACTCATGAAGTTAAGACGAAACAAAACAGACTTTGAACTTTCCAAGATGTTATGATGTTAGATGATGATCTTATAAAAGCAGATAAAAAACTAGCTTGCCGAAGTGTTCATATTGAAAGATTAATAATTATATTTAATTAATAAAATAGGCCTAACCAAAACTTATTCAAAATTAAAAACTGAACATAACCAATTTTATGTCCCATTAGCCTCAAAAATATTATTTATATAATTTATGCTATGTAACTTTAAAGGAAAGTATTGTGAGTAAAAATAAAAATTAATTGTTCTAAAAATTGTTTTATTCCATTCGTTCATAATAATTATAATATGAGTATTTATTAAACAGAACTTCTTTAAAATGATTTTCATATAATGAATCTAATTTCATCAGCATGTTTGCATGATTTATACAAAAATTACTAAGGCGGGTCAATAAGTCCGTGACTTTTTGAATTTCTAACCTCCTTACTGAAAAAGCAACACTACTCCTGTCAACAGGCATCTGTCAGTTGACTCCTATCAAAATTTGAACTTGCTGCGTCAGTTAGTTTGTGTTTTACAACTATCTTTATCAGACTATCCAGTAACTTAAGGAAACAATGGAAAAAAGTGAATTTCGTGTGCTTATTAAGCATTATTTTTTGCGAAAAAAAACCATTACCGAGACCAAGGCTAAGCTTGATAAATACTATGGGGACTCTGCACCATCGATTTCAATGGTAAAAAAGTGGTTTACTGAATTTCGTTGTGGCCGTACAAGCACTGAAGATGCCGAACGTCCTGGACGCCCAGTTGAGGTCTCTACACCCGAAACAATCGAAAAAATTCACGATATGGTGTTGGCCGACCGAAGATTGAAAGTGCAAGAGATTGTGGAAGCCATAGGCATCTCGCATGGCTCAGTGGTTTCAATTTTGAATGATCACTTGGGCATGAGAAAGCTTTCCGCAAGATGGGTGCCGCGTTTGCTCACAGTCGACCACAAACGCAATCGTGTAACAACTTCACAGGAAGGTTTGGCGTTGTTTAATCACAATATGGAGGAGTTTTTTAACCGTGGACGAAACATGGATCCATCACAATACACCAGAGACTAAACAACAGTCAAAACAGTGTGTTTCTAAGGGTGAATCGGCGCCAAAGAAGGCCAAGGTGGGTTTGTCAGCCAATAAAGTTATGGCGACTGTTTTTTGGGATGCACGTGGGATAATCCACATTGACTATCTTCAAAAGGGAAGAACAATTAATGGGGAATATTATGCCAACTTATTGGACCGCTTCAATGAGGATTTGAAAAAAAACCGACCTCATTTGGCCAAGAAAAAAGTTCTTTTTCACTAAGACAATGCAAGGGTGCACACATGTGCAGTTGCCATGGCAAAAATCCATGAATTGGGCTATGAATTGCTCCCACATCTACCCTATTCTCAAGATTTGGCTCCGAGTGACTACTTCTTGTTCCCAAACCTGAAAAAATGGCTCGGTGGAAAAAGATTTGACTCCAATGATGAAGTCATCTCGCAAACAAAGGCCTATTTTGAGGACCTCGACAAATCATATTTTTTGGAAGGGATAAAAAAATTGGAGAAGCGTTGGACAAAGTGTATAGAGCTCAAGGGGGACTACGTTGAAAAATATAATGATTTATTTATCAAAAAATCTGTGTTTTATTCCAAAAGTCACGGACTTATTGACCCGCCCTCGTACTTTTAAGTATTCGAATGTATAGCCAGTGCAGTATAATTGTATTTGATAATATGGTGAATTCGTTTTGAGCTGTAGAGCACTATTTTCTTCAAACAAATATGGCACTGTATTTGGTTTTATATCCTTAAAGCGACTGGCATAAGGGCACTTTACTTCAATGAGGGTTGGGGACCCTAGTAGCCTATCTGGTGAAGCAGCCAGATAAGGTCTTTCTTTATTGACGAAAAGTACACAAGGCTCGATTTAAAGGTCATTTGCACAATAAGGTCATTGTTCACAATATTGAGAGTGCATTTTTTTCATTTAATAGGCCATGTGTTGTGGCTTTTGATAAGAAGTCTTTTCTCTCAAATATTTCTCTGGCATACTTTCTTTTTGTTGTCTCTTGTAGGTGACAAATGTATGGAATATACTTGCTGTTAGTCTTCTTTTCCGTTGAAGATGCCACTCTTTTGATTCTGTCTGGTTGATTGTGGCCTCTTGAATGTTCTTTATATCAGTGTCTGTGATGTCGACTAATTTCAATGGTCTGCCTCAACAGCATAAGTATTGGCTGGCTCGTAACATTGCTTCATGGGCATCGTTGAGTTTGGAAAAGCCAGCACTAGATTTCTTATTCCTTATTTCTTCTCCACGGGGTAATGTACAAACAGTAATAGTTTGTCTAGTCGTTTTCTGGGTAGCATTGATAAGCTACCCAGCTTAAGCAGCCTAAAGCTGATGCTTTAGCTGGTGTACCAGTGTATTTTTTACTGGGACAATTCCAGTTTTGGAGTTGCTGCGTGGCAGACTTCACTCGATATGATGCATTTTTGTTGCACCATATTTTCAACTGCATATAGAAGCACTGCGATATGTTGGGCACTCCCGGCCACTCCCGGCTGGGCATTCACAATGTGACTTCAGGAGGTCCTTCTTTATTTAACTTTACATTTACTTCGTATTGAAGATTTTTCATCGTTTTCTTACAAAACCCTTTAACGAAGCAGCTGTCTTTAGTCCAAGATGATCACACCACAGTCAAAAATCTGCATTCGTACAGATGGAGAGCCTGGTCCAATTTAGTTGTAGTGAAATTAAGATACTGCCTGATTAATGTAGTGTTGAGTGGAGGCTTTACTGTATTACTGTTCACATATGTGAACAGTAATACTGTACTGCCTCCACTTCAAAGATTTGAAGGAGGTGATTGGTGGTGTCTCCATAAGAAGAAATATCTTCGGTAAGCAATTTTTGTCGTACATTTCTAACCTTTCAACCAGGTCCGCTTTTTTGCCTCGTAAGGAGGCACCGCGCTCCCTTAGCTCTTCTTTAAGCTTTGGTAATCGCCAAGTAGCGTACATCGTGCTCGTTTATCCGGGTTCAGAAGCCAAAATCGTCGTTCCACAGGTAAAACAATATCCAAATCACGTAGCAGTCCAGAGTCGTGTCCGAAGCCAAGGTCGCCGTTGTACAGGGTATAACAGTATTTCTAATAAGTAAAACAGTCCAGAGTCCAGTAAAAAAAGCCGAGTCACTAACATTTGGAAAGAACCCAATATTGGGCAGTTATGTTGTGCTTAAGAGGTGCTATGTTAATTCACCGCAAAAACCGAGTAAAGAAATTGCGATGTAGGTTCCCGGTGGCGGTGTGCCAAGCCGGCAACCACCATGCCGGAAACCTTATCGAGCACTTTACTCCCAAATAGACTGTATTTGCCAACATACCATTACAGCAGTGTAATGTTCGTAGCTTTTTACACGTGCCGGTATGTGAATAATGTTTACATATTTTTATAATAGTACACAATCGGTTTAATTTCGATAGATTACACAATTACAAATTACAATAGAACTTTACATTTAGGAGAAAAATTGAAATTAATACTACAGTACCTGGGTAACCAAGCTTTGCTAGGACCTCTAATAGATAAAAAAATAATATAAAGAATCACAAAAATATTTTACCGGCGTTCGAACCCACCATTCAGAATTTCCGAACAACGCAAAAATTACACAAACGAGTACTACCAAACTACCAATCGGACTGACATAATGTTAGAGTTGAATTTATTGATAATATTATATTGTTGAACGACGAAAGAAAAAACATATTATATAACTTAAAAATGTGCAGTTTCGCAGGGATAAGACCTAGTTAGCTTAATTTTTCTCCCCCAAAACTCCCTGCATATTAAATTTCATGGAAATAGTTGCAGCGGATTCCGAGATTACGATTATTTATATATATACAAGATTAAAAGCATAAGTTACAGCCAAACTTTGTAGTGAAATAAGTGTTTTGAACCTAGAGTTTTACCATGGTGCCACATTCTGTAATATGCAACGAATGCATTCAAGATCAGCATTTAAGCGTTTCCTGTCAAGTGACATCGAAGCTAATTTTGTTGCTGAATCAAATCGCTGCAATAAAAGCGTCGTAACCGGCTTTTGCAGTAAAAGCTCGCATAAAGCGCTTTACAGCTTGAGAGATGCGATGGCTTCTCTCAGTTCAGGTAGTTTCACTGTTTAAACGTATTGTTTTGAACAATTCCGTCCATTATTTTTATTAAGACAGCCACGTTCACTTGTCTATATAAGGTGCATGAGCATCTACTTAGTATTGTTTAAGTATTCGGCCGTTACTCTCCTAGAAAAACTAACCAATTGAAAATGAAACAAATAATGAATAGCAAGAATGCAAGAGATAAGTTAAACCTTAAATTCTTTGAACAATAAAGTTTGTTAAATTTAGATTTATATAAGTATTGTCTCTGATTTCAAATGTTGTTGCTATAATACCTAAGTGTTTGCTTTTTATTTTTACTTTTCTTTAGTCACTAATTATTGTGAAAACCTTTGATTGGCTTCGCTTTTTCTATGCCTAGACTATATTTGTAATATTTATAAGCTGTTGGTTTTCTAAAATAATAATATAAAATAAAATAAAAATAAATAATAATGTAATAATTCACTGCTAGTAACTGCCCCAAAAGTTCTGATCAATGCATCCGCGACCAGCATACCAGCGAATCAGGTTCTCTGGCCACGATCGCAGTAGCTCCGCGACCCTATTTCGGTCTCGGGTAGCAGTCTTGCGTCGCGTGCATCGGAAGGCTACCTTTTGAAATACTAAATTATCTCTTAAAAACGTGGCTAAAAATCAAAATATTTTTTTCTTTTAAGACGGTATAATCTAGGAATAACCTAGTTTCGTCTGTAAACGTTTACAGACGAAACTATATACGTTTGTCAAAGAAAAGATTTAGTTTCTCTTTATCCATACGTTCCAAGTCCAAAAGATTTTTCCTTTGCATTGTGAACATGTTCATTTAGACGAAACGTTAGGAAAATGTTTATATAGCGAGTACAACATTACGTTTTTAGTAATTACTATTTGTAATAAGTAGTTTACACATAGTTACAATAAATAAATAAATATCGGATATTTTTATGTCGTTTTTTTTTTCAAAATTAAAATATTTTTCTACTGTTTTTGCAACAATAATTTTGAATTTCGATAATGGTTCAAAATGGCGTCAACTCTCTAAAATATGGACACTGTAAAAATATAATTTGGCGTTACATAAAATTATCATGCAAATATTTATGGCGTTTAACACACCCGTCCCGACCCATCCTGCGACACGTGTTATCGACATGTGCGATGATTATTATCTGACGTTTCACTCGTAAATTATAACAATCTGAAATATTATAATATTTCAAATCACATTTTCAAATACAATTTATCTAATTACGTAGAATTTCACTTTAATATTTTTCGTTTTCAGTTTGACAGTATTTTCTTTCCAACTAGTAAATGTGATGGTACCAACTCGGTAAAGGTATAAAATGAATAAATGAATCTCACTAGGAAACATCATTGATCATAGTATTCTGTAAATCAATGGCCGATAGACATAAATAAGTATTTAGTAATGAGATACGTTACACGTTACATACTATCTACCCTCTGGTCCAGTCCACTGGGTAATTGACAGCAACGTGTTTGTAACGCTAACGAATGAAAGAAGAAGGGGCAAAAACTAGCACCCTAGTAGTAGTACCCTTGTAGCACTACAAGACATATATAAAATGAAAGGTCTTAAAATGTGTGTCATTTTATTGTATGGCGAAAACTCTGTAAACCATGGGAGAAGCAAGTTAATGACGGTTGAAGGTTAATTTTTTTTTTAAATAATACAAGTATTGCGCCATTTCGTAGTGTTGCTAATAGGAAACTTCAGAAAAGTGTTACATTTTGATAAACTGCCTCATATTTTGAAGAAATATATGAAAGAATAATAAAATACTAAAAATAATCTCTTTTCTCAATTTTTTCGCACATAATTTCTTACTGGAAATTGTTTCTTACTAGCGACGCTATCGAATGGTGTAATATACAGAATGTATTTATTTCCTTATCCGCGGGTTCGAATCCTGGCCTGGAAAATTGGGTTATGGAAAATCTAATGATGCAGATAAAACAATTACATTTTACACACAAAGCCGGGGATCGCGCGTTCGAATCCCGCCGAAGGAACAAAAAAGTTGTTCTGTGTTGCTGCGTCATGGATGTGTATTAAATATGTGTATAATATAAAATTATTAAATATATTTCTGTTTTCTGGTACCCGTAACACAAGTTATTCGAGAACTTACCACGGGAACAGATTGAGGTGGTTTTAAGCGTCCATAGATATTATTATTATTACAATTAAATAGCAAAAATAATTTTAAACGATTATGTATAGAAGATATGTAAAAATGATTTAGTACATGGTGAATTATTCTTCTGGGCTTTGTAAGAGGAGTCTAAAACAAATTAGGAATAGCAATTTAGCAACGGAATGTCGAGTCCGACTTGATGAAAACTTAAACTGCATCATTAGAATTTTGATTACTCAATATTGCTAGCCGGAATTCGAACCCATAGATTATGAAAAAGAATACATTCTGTATTATTGCACCATTCGTTAGTATCGCTAGTAAGAAACAATTTCTGGGAAGTAATTGTGAGCGAAAAACTTGAGAATAGAGCTTATTTTTAGCATTTTATTATTTTCCGATACATTTCTTCAAAAATATGAGTCATTTTATGGAAACACAACATTTTCCTGAAGTTTGCCGTATACCATTACTTCCCATATTTAGATCCTTACTAGCAACACTATGAAATGGTGAAATAATACAGGATATTCTTTTTTCCTTATTTTTAACCCTTTTCATTATCTTTTTTCTCCCATGGTTAAGAGATTTTTTGTCATACAATAAAATTACACACTTTTCAAGCCCTTTCATTTGATATATGTCTTGCAGTGCTACAGTAGTGAGGACGGGCTCCATGTAAAATTGCCCCTTCCTCTTTGTATAGGCGCATTTCAGGGCCTTTAGTCCCACCTACTTTTGATGCCGAGAAGCCGACTTTGTCAATCTACAATTTTAAGTTTTCATTAAACTTAAGCCCATTTACTAACAATAAATAACCCGCTTCAATATCAATTTCAACCATAACATTTAAAGCTTATCGGTGGTCGCCATTGATCGTATTATATCAGATCATGTCACTAAATATAACAGCAGTGGACATTGTCGGTCGGTCCGTCGATAACATTTGAGAGCGCTTGGCACCAGGCCACAAGTCGCCCAGCGTGCCCAGTGCCATTGGACTTGCCAATCTAGGGAAGTCGCATACGTCGCTCCCAGAGCAAATTAAAGCACAGTCCGACGAATCACACAGTGAGGCCGCTCTAAACTATGCCTCGCCGTGTAATTACAGTGTTACGCACATGTAACGAAACTACGCCTCAATTTGTAAGGCCGGTGTTGCGGTGAGAGGTTATGTATGTAGTGCGTAGCTGAACTGAGGCAGGTTTTTCGTGTATGTATGTAGTTCACGCGCACTGCATACATACATAAAAAAATCCCTCAGGTTTTGTTCGACAAAGGTCTGTCCTCACTTTTTTATTTTTTGGAAGAAATTCCTTTTTTCTCTCCACCCCCAGCTAGCCGAGCGAATATGGTACCCTCAGTGCTCACTACGTCCATGGCTCCATATACCATAAGATGTATCCCACCAAAAAGACCAATATAAAACAGCAAATGTTCAACTTATTGTTTTATATTGGTATTTACGGTACAATGGTGGTCCTAGAGCATAAACAAAATTTTAAGTTACCCCCCCAATTGACAAGCAGTGAGCGATCTGATGATGATGATGAATTATAGCTAAGAACGCTCTCAGACATGTCAGATTTCAATCAAAAAAATAAACAAAAAAAAATAACTGGCAGACATACTTTTAACACTCGTATTTTCGTCGGGGGTTAAAGTTTTCAGTAATTTTTAGTATAGTATATTTTGTACAGCATTAAATTGAATTGTCAGTCACTTACTCTGCATTTGGACGTAAGCTATTTCAGGAGTGTGAATTGTCAATATGTAAAAAAAAAAACAAAAATTAAAACTATTTTGGTACGATGTCCAAAGGTACTTTAAAAGTGCGGTACGTCAATGCTAGCCTCTGATTTGTGCGGGGTCCGTACTCTCGTTACTGTAAAGTGTAAAATGAGCATATCACTTGCGGTGTTATCCTGGTGCCACACCGCCGTTGAATGTGATGATGACAGATGGTGATTACGAAACGTCCAAAATGGCGACATAATAAAACCCTTTCATGGCCCAGATATTACAAATATTCATTGCGATTTGAAAGTACTACTTTTAAGGTAAGAGCTATACAATGAAAAAGCATTTATGTAAATAGGTACAGTCTGAAAGCTTTATTGATTTCCGTTAATAAAGTAACATTTTTGTTCACTACATCCATATTTCATTGTTATGTAACGATTCCGAGCCAAGTGTAACGTCCATAATTTTACTGACTCAGAAGAATAATAACAGAATAGTAGTGTATATAAGGAGCGTCATAGACGGCGAAGATACTATAATATTTTCATATTATAGTACACTACTGGCATTTAAGATAAAATATTATAATATCTTCGCCGTCTGTAACGCCCTTAAACGTTAAAAAACTGTTCAGTGTGAATATCGCACACTGTTTATATCCCATAACTTTTACATTAAAACTCGGTAACTGTAAAGCCGAATGTAATCGTTAAATGACTGCACAATGGACGTCCGAACCAAAATAACAATTCTTTATATGAACCATAAAAACTCCTGAAATAGTTTAAACATCCAAATGAATATACCACTCGTAAATAAATTAACAGACGCAAATTACTAAGGCGGGTCAATAAGTCCGTGACTTTTTGAATTTCTAACCTCCTTACTGAAAAAGCAACACTACTCCTGTCAACAGGCATCTGTCAGTTGACTCCTATCAAAATTTGAACTTGCTGCGTCAGTTAGTTTGTGTTTTACAGCTATCTTTATCAGACTATCCAGTAACTTAAGGAAACAATGGAAAAAAGTGAATTTCGTGTGCTTATTAAGCATTATTTTTTGCGAAAAAAAACCATTACCGAGACCAAGGCTAAGCGTGATAAATACTATGGGGACTCTGCACCATCGATTTCAATGGTAAAAAAGTGGTTACTGAATTTCGTTGTGGCCGTACAAGCACTGAAGATGCCGAACGTCCTGGACGCCCAGTTGAGGTCTCTACACCCGAAACAATCGAAAAAATTCACGATATGGTGTTGGCCGACCGAAGATTAAAAGTGCAAGAGATTGTGGAAGCCATAGGCATCTCGCATGGCTCAGTGGTTTCAATTTTGAATGATCACTTGGGCATGAGAAAGCTTTCCGCAAGATGGGTGCCGCGTTTGCTCACAGTCGACCACAAACGCAATCGTGTAACAACTTCACAGGAAGGTTTGGCGTTGTTTAATCACAATATGGAGGAGTTTTTTAACCGTGGACGAAACATGGATCCATCACAACACACCAGAGACCAAACAACAGTCAAAACAGTGTGTTTCTAAGGGTGAATCGGCGCCAAAGAAGGCCAAGGTGGGTTTGTCAGCCAATAAAGTTATGGCGACTGTTTTTTGGGATGCACGTGGGATAATCCACATTGACTATCTTCAAAAGGGAAGAACAATTAATGGGGAATATTATGCCAACTTATTGGACCGCTTCAATGAGGATTTGAAAACAAAACCGACCTCATTTGGCCAAGAAAAAAGTTCTTTTTCACCAAGACAATGCAAGGGTGCACACATGTGCAGTTGCCATGGCAAAAATCCATGAATTGGGCTTTGAGCAATTCATGCTCCCACATCCACCCTATTCTCAAGATTTGGCTCCGAGTGACTACTTCTTGTTCCCAAACCTGAAAAAATGGCTCGGTGGAAAAAGATGACTTCATCCAATGATGAAGTCATCTCGCAAACAAAGGCCTATTTTGAGGACCTCGACAAATCATATTTTTTGGAAGGGATAAAAAAATTGGAGAAGCGTTGGACAAAGTGTATAGAGCTCAAGGGGGACTACTTTAAAAAATAAAATGATTTATTTATCAAAAAATCTGTGTTTTATTCCAAAAGTCACGGACTTATTGACTCGCCCTCGTAATAAATAAACACACGACAATAATACCATAATGTTCATAATGATAATGTTTAATATAAGTACATAATATTAGGTCCTTACATATGAAATTGGCGTTTTGCCGTACTGGCCACATTGATCTCAAATATATCTTCTTTGGTTAGTAATTCCAATTTCATATTTATACCGCTATTTATTAATGCATTTGTGCTGCGTTACATTACTCAACCGGCACAATAATGAAGGGAGTTTAAATCTAATCATTACCTGTAATGAAAGTGGATCCTGTACGATAATCGGAAACGCTCATCGCAATGGCTGAACCCTGGCGAACCCGCCAAAGCCTGCACCAAGCGAAAATTGACTCAAAAAAGTTACTTGTGAGCGTTTGATGGACTAGTTTCGGTGTCGTTCACTACAGCTTCCTTAAATCTGGCCAGACGATTACGGCAGATGTCTATTGCCAGCAACTGCAAATCATGATGGAAAAGCTAGCTACTAAACAACCGAGGTTGGTCATTCGCTCTAGGCCACTGCTGCTTCAGGACAACGCTAAACCACACACTGCCACACCGACCGACCACAACAGACGGCTACCAAATTAAAGGAGCTTCAATTGGAATGTCTAAGACATCCACCGTACTCCCCGTACTCCTCGCTTCAACAGATTACCATTTTTTTCGAGATTTGGATAACTTTGAAAAATTCAACTCCGATGGAGCAGCCCAAAGCGCCTTCAAAGATTTTATTAATTCCTGCCCGAATGTTTTTTTTAGTAAAAGAATCAATGAACTACCTATGGGATGACAAAAGTGCATAGATAGCAATGGTTATATACTTTGATTAAATAAATATATTATGTTTAAAAAAATTAACTTTATGTTCCTCCTTTACAAAACGCCAATTCCATATGTATGTTAACTGGTCAATATAGAATAAAGTGTAGGTATATTAACAATCACCAAAACGTTTGATATCAAACGAATTATCAAAAACAATGCGGCGCGGGACATAATACGTCGTTTAACCAATCAGCACGTAAGGTGGGTTCCTTCACATGCCATTTTACAATAAGACGGATTCTTTTCGATATATTATAATCTAACGAGAAATTACGCGTACGATCGTAAGAAGTATGTTCGGGTTTACAATCTTCCGACAGTTTACAATCTTGCTTGCTATATTATAATCTTACGATATTGTCAATTTTACACTTCAATTCGTGACCGACTAGGAATACGACTTGGGATGTACTGAGAGAGGAAGCAGGTTCGATTCGTGAGAGAAGACTAACAATTTTCGACTTCGATGACATCGTTAGCCGTTTGGTTTATTTCATAGGCTTCCACTTTACCAACGATAACTATAATGATGAAAGGATCCTATTTAAACCTTGCTTATCACGCAATCATCGCGTATCTTCTGGCTGTAAAACAAAACCGCAATTTCGTTGAACAATACACGTTTACAATATTCCACAACAGACCACAATCATTATAAATTTCGGCACATACTATCATCCGATACTGTTGGACTATCAAAATTGTATTAGAGGGAGAGCCACGTTATCGCTGTGAGGACGCCATTAATTTCGTTCCCTTCGTAAACTCGGTTATGTCCTCCGCCTCGTTATGGGGAAAATTAATCCAAAACATACACTAACGATCCTATACCGTTACATACCTACAGGGGATGTGACATTGAAACTAATGATTACGGAAGTCGGAAATTTGGTCACTATAATCTATTTTTTTCAGCTAGCGATTTGTAACTGAATCGTTTTTATTATTTGTTGACGACTTTTTTTCTTAGATTCACGGCATTGTAAAATTTTGATTACCAAAAGGTCGATTCTGCTAATTGAATCCTGCAATAATAAACTTAAACTGCTAAAAAGGTATTCTCATAAACGTGAAATCAACTTCAAACCCGTTTTGATTGGTCCAAACTGCAAAAATCAGTTTTTGATATCAAGACCATTCATTTATAATTCAATAAAAGTAAAATGAAACTGTATATTAATACCGGGGTCTTTAGTCAAGATGCATTCGATAATTTCAACGGCTAAGTTCGAAAACAAGATGTATGGGATTTGACATAAGGCATCGCAAGTGACGTGTTAAGGTACGACTTTAGTATGGAGCGATTTCACGAGACTTGCGAAATTTTGTATACAAATCGCTGTACCTTTGAAAATATTCACTTTTGATCTACTGTTTCTTCTGAGAAGTTTCTCATATTTAAGAGTACTTACTGTTCATTTAGGCAATAAACAGAAACAGGCATCTAGCCTATAGTGGCTTTGCCCTATGCCTACAGAGGCAACGAGCGCTACTGTTTCATATTATGTTAAGAATATTTCCACCACTTTAGACATAGTTTTCAAGTAATTACCATAATATCCTTAACGTGCAGGAATGCCGATACGTTGCGATAATCCGGACCGTGCGTACCGTCTACACCACCGCAACCGGGAAACGAGGTCAGACTTAACGACTTGAGGTCAAACATTGTACGAGTTTCCTACTGGAAATTGCCACAACAATTACAAGTCTTTGCCCTATGGCAAAAACGGTTTACATACATTGAAGCTAGGAAACTGAGTTTTTAGTAGAATCAAATGCTAAGTTAAGGGCCTGTTTCACAATGTCAGATAACTTAACTGCATGTTTTGTCTCTGTCGCTCGATATAAAGTTAGCAGCGAGAAAATTGCCGGATAAGCTATTCGACCCTTAGTTTAAGATTGTGAAACAGGCCCTAGGACGGTTACCCAGTCCCTGCATCAAGATTCAATAGATTTAGTAATATGACACGTCTTTGATAGAAAAATATTTTTTTGACTACATCATTAACGTTAATGGATGTTGAAATAGAAAAAAAAATCGATTAATGAAAATTGAAAAAATCTCATAATTTCATTTCCAAACCTCATAAAGGTCGATCGGATGTCGGAGCTTATATCTTACGATTAATCATTAAAATAAATTTGCGAGTGGAACATTTTGCGACATTAATGATGTCTTTAATTGAGTCGCCAATCGCCATCAATCTTCCAAGTTTGTCGGAAACCCTCCCGAATTGAGGCATCAATAAAAATCGGACAGCGTATTATAGTACGTGAGGCGGCGAGAAACTCAACAACTATTCTATAGTTCTATACCGACTAAATGCAAGTTAAATAATGGAACATATATATGTTACATTATTTAACTTGCAGTTTGTTACTACAATGAAACACAAACTAACTTGTGTAGACCATAGATACATTGTATGTCACAATGACTTCATCAGCAGGCGACAGTCATCAAGTTAAGTTTTTACTTCTGCTAAATCCACCAACACTTCCTCTTTTATATATTTTATCAATACAGTTTACAAGTCAGGGATTCATTATGATTTACGCTTCAAAGGGCGTTAGGCGAAACTAGTACTGCTTTCCTTTCGTATTATTTCATCGCAACCATTTATCAAGTCACAGATTTATGACTGTGACTGTGACAGCTGGACCAAAGTCTTACGTGCGTGCGAACCATTAATAGAGAATCCATTGTTAAGCTAAAGCCAAGTAACTCACAAAACTTACGTAACTACCAGAAACAGTACACGCACTTAAAACTTCAGCCTGCACTCCTACTAAGATTTCATCACGACAATGGATAAAAATATCATGAGAAAATTTCTCATCTCGTTATAAAATTTTATGTTATGAGTTAAGGGGGTGGCATTCTTCAACGACTATCTACATCTTAAACTACTGTAATTATGTTTGGCAGCAGGCAGCAGCACATTCGAAATCAGAGTTTACCGCCTTCTTTAGCCCTTATTGTGGCAGTGCAGAAAAAATTAAGTGTCTGCCAGCACACTAACCACTAAAATAAGCCGCGTCATCGACAAAGGCGAGTTTTGTTTCGCAACTACCCCCCGACTTCGTCTACAATTTCTTTTGTACTGAAACTGTGCCACTCCGCTCCGTCTATGCAAATGGGTCACGGTATTGAAACTTTGAACGGTGCTTCATTTGATTTTATCCCAGAGCGGGGAATTCAATGACATTTTATTAAGTTTTTAACAACTTTTGTATATTGTGCACCGAAAGTATTGCAAAATAAAGATTTTTTATCATTGCTTTCATGTATATTCTGCTGCTTTTATTACTGTATCAACATCAGTATTACTCCTAGTAGGGGTAAATATTATAAATTAGACTTCATAGTTAACTGATGATAATGGGCACGTGCCGATAACGATGATGAATGTTAAACACGGCTGTTCCACGGCGTAATATGGAGATGATGGAAAGGGAAGCGAGAGATAATGCAGCTAAACAGGAAAATAATAAAAAACCAATTAGTTCCCGCATAAGCGTAACCACATTAGGAACCGCAAAATATTCTCTTGGGACTTGTTAAACGATCGGCAGCTTCTGTTTCACGTAAATAATTCTATTGTACTTTTGTTAAAGCCTAAACAATTTTCCATGATCTTATCAGTAGAAATAGTGATAAAAATTTGATTCTATTGATGAAGCGGTTTGCCTATGAAAATTATTTGCTTATGCCAGATGGAGGGTTGCATACATTGTTATGTATATTTTAATAATCTAACTAAAAATTTTTTTAACCGACGAAAAAACCGGAGGAGGTTCTCAAGTCGACGCGCATTTTTTTAATGTACGACCACGCATAATTATGTCTTATTAATTCTCCCTTATCCTCATCATTGAAACAAATAATGAAGAACAGTTCCCCCACTTACACTGTAATATTACCGAGTAGCGAAATGAAGAGACAAACAAAGTTCATAAGCGCTGAACTCCCGACTCCAACTGTAAAGGATTGCCGGACCAGATAAAGTTGCGACGAGTCTCGACGAAATAAAAACGAATCTTCCGCGCCTTCCAATTTACTTTTACGTTGTTCTAACCATTACAGATCGAATGAAACGAATGAAATCAAATGGGTTTGTATCGTTTATATGCAGACGTATCGAGATTACGTAAAGATTCAGAAAGATGTATTCATCATCATCGACCACAAACTTAACTATACCAAAGAATATACTAACATACCGAACCGTCATTCGATAGACTTACACGATTGACAGCTCGCAGCTATGTGTGCGTATGGCGTTATTGGCGCTGATGCGCGCAGCGAGCGAGGCGTAAGGTTTTTCCAGCCAGGACTTTCGTTGTCGGGGCTGGCCGCTGGTCTTTTCGTTTGAAACATTTTTATGAGTCTTGTTAAAACGCCCCATACAAAAGTTACTGCGATATGTATATGCGATGCGATATGCGATATATAATGTCACATGTTGCTACGAAATGAGCAAAAACATGTACAATTTTTTTAATTTTTCCGAAGTTTATGCGTTAAAGTTGCTGGGATCACCGGGAGCATTCACGTGTAATGTAACATTATAGATTCTACTTTGAGCATTTCATATCCTGGTCATCATACATCACATATTCATCAAATTTGATCAATATTGATATTTGTTTAAAAAAAATCCTACTAACTATACTTTTCCGACGACATGAAAATTTTCTATCCCATTTCCTCGATTAAAGATTCTGATGAACTTCAAGCTAACTTAATTCGTTTAGATCAGCACTGTGGTGATAATAATTACACCTCAACCCCAAAAAAATCGCACAATTTATTACCTTTAGTAAAAAAAACTAACATCTACCCGACTGACTACTATCTTAAGGGTCTTCAAATAAACAGAACAGACGTTGTGTGTAACTTGGGAGTTTACCGTGCCTCTAAGCTGAGCTGATGTTCGACACTCACGTTGATATTATTGCCAAGGTTTCAAGAGCATTGGGTTTTATTATGAGACTAAGCTAGCTCCCCTTTAAAAAATGCAAAAAACCTTAAAATATTGTACTGCACTTACGTAAGATGTCATTTAGAATACGCCTGTCAGGTCTGGAATCCATGCTATGATAAATATATTACACAGATTGAAAATATTCAAAAGCTATTTTTGCGATTTTTATGCTACCTATTATCTTTCACTGTGCAAGACATTCCACATTCCACCTTTGTTCAATCGCCGTTATATTTCCGATTTTATAATTATATTGAAACATTTATAAGCTGTTGGCTTTCTCATAATAATAAAATAAAAAATACATTACAATACTACCTCCCTGACTAACGTTGATTTTTTAATAAATGTTATTTGATTGTGAGGTTTGCGTTGATAATGTGTGTTTATTAAAAATTAAAAATAACAAGTTCTCACAATTGTCATTCATTGAAAAGATTCAAATTCTGTCTAAAGGTAGGTGTGTACCCGAGTTACAACAATTAAACCAGTAAAAAAATAATGTAACTCGAAAATTTCATGTTAAAAGTTATGAAACGTATAACTAACTGGCTGTGTGGTTGTGTACACACGATTAAATTATATTGTTTTCCTTGCATATTATTTAGTAATTCTAGTACAGTGTGGACTGATTCGGGATATTCAGATTTATATAATTTCTATTCCGCGGCCTCACTCATTTGGATAAGATATTTGAGGTGGCCGAAATCTTGCGTTTATTTACATCGGGATATAGTAATCTCAAGTAACCGAAACCTTGAATATGTGAAAATTGAAGCTCTGACTGATGAGTAGTTATAATATTTTAAAATATGCTTATTATTTTACTTATTAGAATTTCTTCCGCCGCGACGATCGATCGCTGTTTTGTCTGAAGATGTACATGAATATTAGTACATCTAAGACTTGCTCTGTTGGCATGGTTTCGACTTAGAGATCCGTCGCTTGGCTGTAGCTATGCTAAAAATCTATAAACGAAAAAGTTTTTGTGACCGAGTACTTCGCCCCATACCCAGTGTCATAATCCTGTGCACGCCACTGCTCGAATATGTAACGTTACATTACACGCGAATGCTCCCGGTGAGGGATATATATTTTTAGATCATTGTAGTTTCAAAGGTCTAAGAAGGCTTGTCTAGTTCCAAATATACGGATACAATCCAACAAAGATTAGAGCGCTACCTGCAATACAATGTAAGAATTCAGTTGCAAGCCCACAGATTGCAACTAAGCTCCTCAAAGCCTGCGGACAGGTTTCACATGTGCATTCCACTTCAAATATTTCCTTTTGCTATTTCCTGAAAATATCAACTTACAATACATTTATATCAATGGTTTATTAATTACTTAATTAATTTCTAGCTGACCGTGTGTGGTTTCGATATCTCTTCGAAAATTGACTATTTTTTTATTTTATTCTCATTCATTTAATTTAATTTTTGGTACATACGAGGGCTGCACTAAAAGTATCGGGAATGGAATATTTCCACTGTTCCTGTCATATTAAAATCTTTTTAATTTAAAACTCCTTGGTTTTAAAAATCGAATACCGTTTATTTATTTAAAAAAAGATTCTCGGTCTTGTCACAAGGTCTTGTCAAACTTGTTTAGTCGTTGAGAAAATGGAATTGACTCGAGAAAATTCTAGAGCGATGATTTATTATGACTTTCGAAGTGGTTTAACACAAAAACAGTGTGTTGACCGGATGATTTATGCATTTCGTGATGAAGCCCCATCCAAAACCACAATTTATCGCTGATTTGCTGAATTTCAACGTGGACGTGTCAAGCTCGGTGATGATCCCCGTCAAGGTCGTCCAAAAACTGCAGTCACCCAAGAAAACGTTGATGCTGTGCGTAAGCTGATGGAGGAAGATCGACATGTGACATACCGCGAAATTCAGGCAACTTTAGACATTGGCATGAGTCAAATACAAATAATCTTGCAGAACAATTAGGTGTAAAAAAGTTGTTTTCCCGATGGATACCGCATTTGCTCTGTGAAGAGCAAAAAGCGGCTCGCGTTACTTGGTGCGTCAGAACTCTCGAAAGATTCCACGCAGGATCCTCAAATGCTGTATACAACATCGTATCAGGTGACGAATCCTGGATATACACGCGTATAACCGAACGCGAACCCGAAACAAAAAACCAGTCACGAGTTTGGGTGTTCGAAAATGAGTTGAAGCCAACAAAAATTGTTCGTTCACGGAGTGTTGCAAAAAAAATGGTGGCCACGTTTGTCTCCAAAACCGGCCATGTTGCGACTATTCCTCTTGAGGGACAAAGAACGGTTAATGCAGAATGGTATGCTAACATTTGTTTGCCACAGGTCGTTTCTGAACTCCGTAAAGAGAACTGCAACCGCCGCATCATCCTCCATCACGACAATGCGAGTTCTCACACCGCGCACAGAACAAAAGAGTTTTTAGAGCAAGAAATCATAGAATTATTAGACCATCCGCCGTACAGCCCCGACCTAAGCCCTAATGATTTCTATACTTTCCCTAAAATCAAGAATAAATTGCGTGGTCAGAGATTTTCATCACCTGAAGAAGCTGTGGACCCCTACAATACGGCCATTTTGGAGACCCCAACTTCCGAATGGAATGGTTGCTTCAATGATTGGTTCCATCGTATGGAAAAATGTGTCACATTTCGCGGAGAATACTTCGAAAAGCAATAAATACATTTTTAAATAGTAATGTTGTGTCACTTCCTTGATTCCCGAAATTTTCAGTGCCGCCCTCGTATAATTTAATCGTAAAATCAGTCAAAAAACTTTTATTAGGCTCAATCGTTTCATGATAACGGCCACGGATAAGATAAATGAGGTTGGATTGGCAACCGTGACACTTTTACTTGAAAACCATCGTCGCCGCCTGTCTCCCACCAATGCACTCTACTACATAAGAAATAATAATACATATAACGCACACTAATTAACAAATCACACCTAGAACTGGGCTGCGATTTGGTACTCACACTACGTTGAGTCGGTAACGTTACGACACAACCATATGCTCAAAATTCACACGCACGCTAGGGCTTGCTATGGTCGATAGGAATTTTCGATAATGAAAATGGTCAAACTTGAATCTTGAAATCATCTTAGTTTCAGTTAGATTTACGATTTATGAGCCCTAACTTTTGAATGCGGCGGGGGGAGTAGCGGGGCAAGTATGGTTGCGTGTGTACAATATGTGCATCCCCACTATTTTTGCCGAGGGCTCATCGTAAATCGTAAACCGTCCTGTAGCTATTGGTAACTGAATGAAAAATTTTAATAGCGGGAGCACTAGTATTAATTGGTATTGGGAATGAAAAAAAATATCAACATGTACCTTATACCTTATACCTGTTACCTTTATTTGTAATCAAAAATAATTAGAAAATCAAAGCAAAAAAAGAAGTCGATGGCAGTGTAGCACTGCCATTTGCACAGTCGTAGTCTTTTAATTATTTTTTTTTATTGTAGACGAAATATTCATAATTTACATTTTCAGATACTCAAGCGTACATATTATTATGCATTGCATAATAATATATACGCTTTGACCAACAAGTAATAAACCAATACATTATCTTCTTCACTTCAGCATCAAATATTACATTCGTCAACAACCCCGCATCGCGGAAAGGTTTTAGGCATAGCCGGGCACCGTTAATCAAATAGTTAACTTCGTTAATCGTTAATCCGCTACAAAAAAAGTTAGCTTCGTTAAACGTTAAAGCGTTACATTTCGGAAGAATTAACGCAAGTTAACGTTAATCCGTTAATATGTGTAAAATTGCATATTTATATCGTTGCGTTAGTGAATTTATAAAATCTATTGGTTTAGGTTCTAATTCATTCATCAATTATCAACACGCAAATGATCACTGACAGTAATTTATAATAACAACAAACAAACAAACAAACAAAACACTCGTCACTCGCGTGCAAGAATCGACGTCTTTATAAATATTATGTAGCAAAAAAAAGACTAGCAAAATTTTACCACCGAGAACAGTAGTAACTCATTATGAAGAAAAATAATTTGTCGATAAATCATTGATCACTGACTGCACTATCCAGGCGACCGAGCGGACGTGACGCGAACGAGTCGAAAGGCGCGGTAATTTCGCTCGCTCGCAACTCATTGCGCGTCAGATGTGTCTTCTAGCGAAATATTTGCGTACTTCACCAGCAATGTATATTTTCTGTGATTCTTGGCTTAATTGTCGTTTCTACTTAGAATTTCATAATTCGAACTAGTTTTTTGGGAAAAAAACTAAGGTTTTTATGCTTACCGATGAAAATAAATTCCTCCTTGTTTCATATTTGATGTCTGACTCTTTAATTTGCACATAACAATCGCACAACACGGCATTTTCAAAGGATTTTAGCGCTGCTCCGTACTGCGAGGCAATCAACAAGCTACTAAAAAGTATGAATGCGTGGTTCGGTTGAAGTATGATTATCCAATCATACTTGTGGCGCGTCTGCCCCGCGCACATTGCCAATCCAACCTCATTTATCTTATCCGTGATAACGGCGTTAGCGGCAAGGACACGAAGTGGCAAAGTTGAGAAAGACCAAGAAAAGAGGACATCAAAATCTATAAAAATTACCAATTTTCTTAACTCCCACAAGACTTTCCAGGTAACCCCCTTTTTCTAGTCCACTAGAGCTTCGCCCGCGTGGAATAGTGTTCTTGGAGAAAAATCCTCTTCAGCGATGTTTTTAACCGACATCCAAAAAAAGGAGGCGGTAATACGTTCGTCTGTATATATATTTTTTTAGTTGTTTTTGTATGTTCAACGATTACTCCGCCGTCTGTGGACCGATTTTCAAATAGTTATTTTTGATGTGTAGGGTATAACCCCAAATTGGTCCTTTTGAAATCAAAGTGGTGACCTGAGGATGGGATCCATGAGGAATTGAGGGAACTCCTCGAAATTTATATGGACACATATAGTGATTTTGACCTTTTCTGAAATAACGCAAGCATATGCTACCAAAAAATAAGATTATGCACCAAGGTATACCCTGGATCCAAAATCACTGAACACAACTTCTCAGTCTTTAAAGATACGCGTTTGGAAATTTCGGCATTGTTTAAAGAACTACAAGCATATGCCAATAACGTCCGAATACTGAAACGCTAATCAAAATTAAGAGCCCTCATATTCACAGGCTGTCGCTGTCTCTATTAGCCGAAATGACAAGGACAGCATGTGATTTGAGCGACACCTAATTTAACTATATTTCCAGTATTCGGCCGTATGTAACTTACAGTAATCATCATCTTATTTACGATACCTAATGGAAGCTTGGCGCGTATTTAATTATACATTCGATAGTTTATTTTAAACGTTCTTAAAATGTATTAGTAATATTTTAACAAATATCACTAAAAAGGGAAAATTATTAATTTTAAACAAAAAAATAAACTGACTTCGAAAGCAAAATACACAAAAAGTATGAAATAAATCTTATTTTCTAAATAATTACCCTTTTAAATTCGGCTTCAAAACGACTTCAAAATTAAGAAGATTGTGAAGAGAAATAGATAAAATTCGAATTTAAAAGGGGAATTATTTAGAAAATAAGATTTATTTCATACTTTTTTGCGTATTTTTACTTTCTAAAGTCTGTTTAATTTTTTGTTTGAAAATAATAATTAGTATTTCGTACCCAATGGGTATAAACGGCACCACTATCACCACTATCACCTCGACACGATGTGTGAGACCGCTTCATACATATATATTTTTCGCGCTTGAACATAAATTTTACCATTACTTCTAAATATAAGATATTTTATAAGTTATAAGTTTAAAGGGCTACTTTAATGTGTATAAAATGCTTAAAGCGAGTAACGTAATTAATTTAATAAGGATCATACTGTATCCGTCTAAATAGCTTCTGAAAATACCATACATAACAATAAGTATGAACGAGGCACGGCCAGCTAGTTTTATTATATACCTATAGTTATTTTCCTCGCTAGAGAGATCCGATAAACGCGTGCGATCGCTACTAATCATATAAAGTGCTATAGGGCAAAGCGCGGCCTTCTTAGCAGTCGGTGTTGCTTCGACGCGTTATTTATAGGCCCACGCCACCGAACCCCCTGTTCTTGCTTATCTGTAATTTCTTCGAAAATATTCATTTAAATTACAAGCTGTAAAATGGTCATATTGATCTATATTAAATGCACAATGTATTTAAGGTACTTAATTGGATATGGATTAATGCTGTATTGCTTAAAATCGCTTCGTAAATAAGCCATTATTTGTCGTAAAAAGTAAAGGATAAAAATGGTTATTGTGGGTTATCCCTGAGAGATAGACATATTATACCTTCGTCTACTTTTTTGTAGACCTTTTTAAGGTGTACAATACTGTAGTACATTATTTTGATCTATCTCATAGGGTTCACCCAGCGTTTGCAATGTAAGCGCAAAAAAATCACATCAGAAACCTCTAAAATTATCAGTGTTTCTCTACTATATTAAGCATGTTATACATATAAAACTTTAATCACTCTATCTATTAAAAAAACCTGCATCAAAATCCATTGCGCATACATAGGGACAGACAGATAAAGTAACTTTGTTTTATACTATGTAGTGATTAAAATACCTAAAGCTATTAGTTCTGATATTTTATTAATTGGAAATTCATTGTTATATTGATCTAAATTAATGATGGGTAAGTTATACGGGCCTTATTTAAAACGTTAAATGCGCTCTCAAGTATCTACTTAATTAAAATATGTTGAAATTGATACAAATGAGCCTTGTTAAACATATTTAATTCCCTTGAATAAAAAATATATTGAATTACCATAGTATTAATTTAGGATTTTAATCACATTTTTATTCTTAGCCATTTTATGCAGGCAGATATCTTACAAATCGAATGTAGCAAATAAATGATTCTTCTGTATTCAAATACTCCATTTTAAAGCACATAACATCAATAGATTAGTAACCTACAAGTGACTTGATACGGAATTGTAAATACAGTGCAGTTAGATCTAATGCTAAGATTAACAATTTATATTCGAGTCAGCTACGCATAGACGTATATAATATAGACGAGGCATGTCGAGGCAAAAACTGTCCCCACTTAAATTACCACACCTTTGTGGTTGTTTGGGGCCATTTCGACATTTGAGGAATGCTGAATTCAAGCTGGCGTAACTTTGTCTTGTATGAAGATTTGTTCTGTCAAATGTACTATGAATCCCATCCCTAGTTTTGAAATCATTGCAGCTACCTCATACTTTACTAACAGCACCTAAATAAGGTCCCCTAGCCAAGGACACAGGCTGTATTGTGCGGCTAATTATGTACTCTTAGGGCTCTCACCTTGGACCAGCGAAACTCTAACAAAAGCTCAAACAAGTCACCCGTGACAGTCACACCTTTCATAGTTGCACCAAATAAAATGTATGCTATTTCGTTCTAAGTATTTTTGTCGGAGTTAACTTGCCAGATATTCGTAGCAAACAAACCATGCTGCCATTGAGTTTTAGCGAGACCATGCCATCTATATTACATTTTTATTTTATAAGAAGAAGGAGAAATAAACTTGATTTGACTAATGTCATATGATGTACCTGTTGAGTAAGGGTCAGCACTCAGTTCACACCGAAACAAGACGATACGTGACGTGGCGCTGCATTTTAAGATATAGATTCAAAATTGAATTTTATTTACAACACAAGAAGATATACATTTTAAAGCAAGAGTTCGAATGTCAAACTAGACCGTTCTGTATAGCGCGCCGCTCTTGCAATGAAGCGTGTATCTTCTTCTGTAGGTACTGAATAAAGTTCAAATTTGAATTACTATTTTAAAAATGCAGCGCCGCATCGCGTATCGTCTCCATTCGGTGTGAGCTGATCCTAACTAATAATGCTTACCCCATAGTTTCTGCCTTTAGTTATGAACCAGGGCCAGCGCAGACATTTAGAATTGGTCTCTTTCGCAGCTTTCCAAATAGAGTCAAGAAAATATTACTTTTTTTTTTTAACTTCGGGCCATATTTTGTGTTTTTGCCAAGCCGATAGAAATAAAACATATAGAAACAAAAAAAAAAGAAACAACAACGGTGCTAACGACGTGACGGCGGACAAAAATATAACAAATATTTTTGGCTCACTACCTATACCTATAAAAGATGGCACCAAAAACGTACAATTGGTTCACTATATTACTACGGTTTTTTATCGCAAATAAAACTTACAATCGATAGGTTACTTTATTCAACTATCTGAAGATCAGGTAACGATCAAAGAAATATTAGAATATATGACGTTTCCAATAAAATTATGATGTTAAGGATGAATAAAATATAAAGTCAGGTTTATGTTCATCATTAGAAAAATATAAAAAACTGGCAACATTTTACAGATCAAATTTTTTGCAAAGGAGTATGAATTCTGTCAATATTTAGGTATCTATATTAAATTCCATGTACCTATTAAAATTTGAAACATATAAAGCCACTCAGTGTCAAGAGATAGGGACGATTTAGTGATAATGGAAAAGGGACTTTTCTGGATGGAGACAAACAAGTCTCATGTCTCGAGATACGCATACTTAGTAATTTACTGTGGCTTCGTGTGTGTCTCATTAGATCGCGCGACGATACAGCCAGTACAAACGATAAGGTGTCTTATAAATTCCCAGCGTGCGACAACGATTAGCATATAAAACCTAGATAAACTCTTATCTAGGATACAACTTTTCGCACGTTTTGTACTCGACTCTACATTCGAGTTATTGCAGCGTCAATTTGAAAGAGAGAAAAAAGGGATACAAATTGATTGTGGTTTTATTTTTTCTTATCTTATATTTTATAAACCGGCAAAGTGCGAGTCGGCCTCGCGCACGAATGGTTCCGTACGGAACGGCAAAAAAAAAACACATTTGCTGCACGGGAGGCCCCACTCAAATATTTATTTTATTCTGTTTTTAGTATTCGCTGTTATAGAGGCAACAGAAATACATCATCTGTGAAAATTTCAACCAACTCTCAAGGTCAAGGAGATACAGCCTGGTGACAGACGGACGGACAGTAGAGTCTTAGCAATAGGGTCCCGTTGTCACCTTTTGGGTACGGAACCCCAAAAATTTATAATGATCGTACAATTTTACTTTAATTACATTTGATCACGTGCGATTGACGCGGAGTTTTTGAAAAAGAAATCACCTCGCAGCGTAAATTAATTGAAAACGAATGGAAAAGTTCGAAATAAATTAAAATAATCAATAATAAGGCCATTAGGCGTAATTATAAGACGTATAATTTATTAGCCAATTAAATTACCTTGATACCTTCACTAATACATAGACACAGACACATACATAATCTAGACACACAATGAAATTGCCCCATTAAACTTACATCGATATGACATAATTACTAAGTCCCTTTAAAGAAAAAGTTTGCGTACTTTTTGTTCTATGAAAAAAAAAGCGGCATTTGTACCAGTTTACACGGAAAATGAGCTGACATCGCGTGACGGTGGCCCGCCTCAACAATACAATTTACTACAACTATGTAGGATATTGTTGTCTTTTTTACATCCATCTGATTTACACGTTCCTGTTGATAATATCTTTATAGCGTAGTATGTGAAGTGATATAGGTAACACCTATACGTATAGTATATACGACAATTAAAAAAAAAATACTTTTAGTTGATATTTTAGATAGGTAATAGTTTGATGATGACTTTAAAACCAAGTTTTAAAGTCATCATCAAACTATTTTCTTCTGTTATTGGATGATTTATACAGTATTCTCCGAGCAAAGTAACCCCTCTTGAAATACTATAGTGCCTGGGACAGTTGGTTTTTAAGCCCAAGCCCAAGCACATACGGCATTCTCACAACACAGTCAGCCTAGTCCAGAGGAATGACTGGTCAATACGTCTGGGGCCAACCATGTACGGGTTTCCTCACGATGTTTTCCTTCAGCGTTAGAGCGTCCGTATAATGTACTCGAGATCTGAAAAAGTCTCATTGGTACACGCCACAACCTAGGAATCGAATCTGCACTCTCTCGAGTGCGAATCAAACGATCTACCCACTAGGCCACGGAGCTCTTTATATTATTAATATGACTTTATAGATGCAATAAATAAGAGTTAATAACGACTGATGGTTCAGATTTTAAAAGTCGGCTTGATCATAAATCATCCTACGACTATTATGAATGTGAAATTTTGCGAGGATGGATGGGTAGATGTATGGATGGATGAAAGTTTGTTACTCTTTCATGCAAAAACTACTTAACGGATTTCGATGAAATTTGGTTCCCAGGTATCTGTAGAGATGTAGATATCTGATACGCGGGCGAAGCCGCGGGAAAAGCTTGTAAATAACGCCGCAAAATCACAGTGAAAAGACCTAAAAATCATTTAATTTCAGTGAGACAGTTTTGGCATCTAGTGAAAAGAGTTGTATACATATCCGCGCGGCTTGGATCTGAATTGATGGGCTGGCGTTTGGCAATCGCAACCTCCGACAGCTGAGTTAATTCGATATCGATGCCAGCTGCACTAGCTGTGGTACTTGTTTAAGTTGTACTTATATCTGAAAGTAGACTTGGAGCTATTTAATTTGATGTAGGAACTAGGTATGGTAGGTACTAGTCAAAAAAAATCGTAAATCAAAATCACTACCGTAGCACGCTAGTGATACACCGAATCATTACCGAATAGTCAATATGTTGCAGGGATATTAAAAAAGCCGTGATATTGAAATTTCACTAGTGCCATTATAATTGCACTGATTTATTGCCAATCGTTTGCATTACTTACAATTTAACGGGCTAGTTTCAGTGACAGTATAATTTCACTAGACCGATACAGTGAAATTGTAAGGCAGTGATATATTGACAATAGCACTGGTTTGAGAAAGCCGTTAGATTATCAGACCGATCGCTGATTGGTCCGCTTTCGTTACCAACTGAGCTACAAATATTAAGCATAGAGTTAGGAAATAAAAGATGGTTTTGAAAATTATTTCTTTTTAAATTTTATTTGTAACTTTTTTATAGTTACTACTTAAACTGTAAAGTATAAGAATCAAAATATTATAAAAAGCACGCTCCAATGTTTACAACAATTATTTTGAAAATGGCGACTGATTAACTCTATAGACCAATCAGATCACGCGGGGCTCCCACCACAAACAAAACTCATAATAAACCTAGATTTATTATAATATCACTTTTGCGATCCATTGAAATTACAATATCACTGAAATAAGCCCGTGATATTATACGAATCTGTCGTTATTGACAATAATCAGTGTAATTAAAATTTCACTAGTGAAATTATAATATAACGTCTTTGACTAAATACCTGCGACAAATACATAAAACCAGTTAAAATTTTTTTATCATTATTTTGCATCGTTGCTATCATTAATGCATGTATTAAAGTTACAATAAATATCGAACATACGGGCGATATAAATATGTATCTGAAGATTAAACACATACTTTTAAAACTAGAACCGAAGATGAATGTCGATCAACACACAGTCATAAAATGAGAAATAAAAATTTTATGTGCTTATTTCATTGAGCGGAAAATTTAAGTAGTAAAAGCTTTTTAATACGTGGTTCTCGACCTCAGACACAATAAATTAAGTAAGCGAAGGCAACGCTGGCGGTAAACACTCTCTAATTAATATTAAACACGTAATACCTAATTTGTAAAATTACCCAAAGGAATATAAGTCCTTAGCAATGACCGTTACGTCTAACATCGAATAGACGAAAAAAAAGCTTTTGTTGTCTGTAAAGTCGGTTAACTGACGATAGTTATATGTGACAACGACAACAACAACAACAATAATAATAAAATAATAATGAGGTACCGGCAATGCGAGGTAACGCTGGTACTTGGTAACAGTAACACGTAACGGTACTTGGTAACAGTACTTGGTAACGCATGAGTCATGTTTTTTCGTGCGTGCAGCCGGCTCCTTTGAATTATAAAACGTCATCACGTCAAAAAATTTTTAGGTAACATGCCTATTGCAAGAGTTCGAATGTGGAACTAGACTGCTCTACCGCGGTGTCGCTCTTGCAATGAAACGTGTATATTCTTGTGTACTGAATAAAGTTAAATTTTGAATCGATATTTTAAAAAGCAACGCGTTTCGTTTCGCGTTGGTGTGAGCTGTCCCTTAGGTATCATGAACTAATAAAAATAAAAAACGAGAATGCATGTAATAATATGTAAACGGTAAACGGTGAAGTCGTTTCATTCAAATATTTGAAGCAATTAAACACTGAAAGTTATTAAAATAACGAATAAAACTTTTCATATTAGAAAATTCGGAGAAAGCGTCTTTACTTTGTTATCGCTACTAGACAATCAAAAGTGGAAATTCTTAAGTAGAATCATTAAGAACATATTGAAGTTACAAAATTGGAATGTTGAAAATAGAGGCAAAAGTTCCTTCAATAAATTTATCAGACGCCGAGGATCTTAAGTCTCATGACGAAGTATAATTGTTCTCCTCATTTCAGAGATTCCCTTCAATTTGTGTAATTTTGAACAATGAGAGCCGACTGCGTGTTAAGCCAAGTGGATATGAGTCTTAAAGGCATTATAACTTACTGCAGTAGAGCCAGCCTCGGAGCTAAAGCTTTATAGAGGAGACTCGGATCATGTTGCGAGAGAGAGTTAAATCTATATGGCTTATCAGAAACACTCTATCGAGCGACTTGTGCTCCTGTTCTAACTTTGACTCAAAGGTCTGCTTCGGCTAAATATATGTGTATGAGTAATCTTTTAAAAAAATAATATACCTATTTATAATTTAGAACGATCTTTCAAGAAAAGAAAATGGTCGATTTAATGCATTTTGTTCAAGAGTCATCAACTCGAGAATATGATAACCAAACTTCCCAGCAATCGCAACTTTCCGAGATGGAAATATTACTAAAACTTCAATTCGTCTTATTTAATCCCGGACCGAACTCGGATATTTATAATGAAAGTTCTTCGGAATAAAGTTCGTTCGGTTCAATGGTGCAAGTGAGATTTGAAATCTCAAACGATCTCATAGTTCACTTATAATTCCAACTTCCCGGGAACAGCCTACGGATACACTTCAAAAATAAACCTCAATAAACTGTTCAAAAGGATATAACATGAACGGAATAAGAATTCTTCGAACTTTTCATTTTATTTATCCCAAAATGTCCGCCACTGAATTCATTAAACCCGAGTTTAATAGCTAAATGGAGAAATTACTTAAAAACAGAATCCCTTAATTTTTTACATTCCTTATTTTCTACTTCTCGAGCAAGTATCACAAACATTGTTTGCGAAGAATTTTTTTCATTAAAATGAAATAGGGCTTTCGAGATCACAAAAACGCTGCTCTGTTACGCGGGATGAGCAGCGAGGGTCTTCGTAATGAGTCTAATACGTGTACTTTGATTGAAACATTTGTAACGGAGACGGAGCCCTGAGCCGTCAGACAATAGGAAAGATTCGCTCGGGGCGTGGTTCATTATTGCAGCGCCTTGGAATCCCTTTGTCAGTCCGTCACGCGCGCCACTTCAATCTATCGCTCTGTGCACGTGAGCACTCCTACTCCATACATATAAATCAGCCTTAAGCACCGTGCAGAGCTACGAATTATCCCAAATAGAACGACCATCCAATTAATCTGAAATGACTAATATTGTTCCATTCGGTTGGTCAAACACAATTTGGGGGCTGCAAACAAAGCTTGATTTATGGTAGACGAAATCTTCATTTGGATTACGAGATACGCAGAAGAAATATTACTTATGATGTGGCTTATTAAGAAATAATCTTCAAATATAATTAATGCCGGTGGCTATTGTGTATTTTTGTTCTACTAATGAAGCGATTCTATCAGCAATTTTAACGATTACATTAATAATCGATTTCGTGTTTGCTCTATAATATTTAGACATTTCAATGGTTGCTAGCGAAACCTTGCTCCATATTAGTAATAACCATACACGTATTACCTAAATACCTTTAGCTACACGATTTTATTATGAAGTAAGAAATTATTGAATCATCAGATTTTCCACTTTCATGTTGGTTTCTTGGGTAATAAATACCTAAACAGTGAATGAAACGAGATTTTTTATTTTCACACGAAGCTAACCGCGCTTATGGCACTTTAAAGTTCAAGGTCGAAATTCTTAACATTACATCAGCTACTTTATTAGTCCTTTTATAGTATCGATTTTTATATCTAGGTCAAACTAGCACTTGCGAGTGTATAGCAATTTAAACTGAAGAATACATAATCTAGTTGGTAAAGTGGAGCCCGGGCGAAACATCACGTTCTAAGCAAGTTTGCCATTGAGTGACTACAGAGCTCTTGACCACGATTAAAAATTTGATACATACTAGTGACCCGCCCGGATTCACACGGGTGCAATGTCATACATATAAACCTTTCTCTTGAATCACTCTATCTATTGCTGAAAGCTGCATTAAAATCCGTTGAGTAGTTTAAAATATCCAAGCGAACAGACAGCGGAAGCGACTCGATTTTACTATGTAAAGAAGATAATATTAGAATATAGTATAAATACCTATATTATAGTACTTTTTGTTTTTTTTTGCTATTAAATTAACTAATATACTGGATTAAATTATAATAATAATAATAATAATAATAATAATAATAAGCAGCAACATCCAGGAAACATTTAAGGCACAAATTATGAAGTTTGCAATGAAACTGTGGTAAATTACTTAAGAAGCAAGAAGAAGGAGTACTCTACAACTCCGATACGTGTAGGTACCGTTTTGCCGCTGCACTGGAGTTTCCTCAACAACGTTTAACAATATTTTCCATTTGAAATTAAGCACTTCAGTGAATTTGGAAGATGAATTCATTAAAGCTATTATAATACTTTTGTACTGTTTGCTAAGCGATTTTGTCTTTCATTTGAAAAACGTCATTACCAGCACCTATATCATCTTTTAGACAAATTATTATCAGCCTAAAAAAGAAATACATAGGGTTAGGTGAGACAGAAACATATTTGAATTCGATGCCGGATCATTTTGACAATTAAAATAAAATAATTCTTGTATATTGGAAGAAGTTATATTAAAAACCTTAAAATTGCATCACAGTGAACTAAACTTAACAAAATGAAAAAGAAACCTTACCAAATGGAATAAAACTGAAATAAAAGGAGGATTAAGAGGGTGAATATTTTTAAAGGGACACACACCGTTATAAATGCAAAGTTTTAAATAATAAAATAAGAAAATCTACATCCTCAATAATGCCTACGCAGGCATTATTAAGGATGTAGATTTTCTTATTTAAAATGAAAAAGTTAAATACTATTTGAAATAGAAAACATATAAGACTCCTTTTTGTTCTTTGAGCCGCCGTTACATTACAGTAACTACATAGTTGTAAATCGTTTACGGTCGAATAATCAAACGCTCCTTAAATTAAAAGGCTCTCAATTCATCTGCTGTTAGCAACAGAATCTGTGATTAAAGGGGTCACTAACTTTAAGTTGCATTTGAGAATTCGTCCGATAAAGCCACTGCAATGGCACGATTAAAATAAATTTCGAAATATAAATAAATAAAACAAATTTAGAATACTTTTAAACTGACTCTAGTTGGAATCTTACCATCTCTATACATATTTACGAGTATGTCTCAAAACGTCTGCTGTTCACTATCTTTCAACAGGGTGATTACGTAAGTCATTATCATCTTTATTTTTTAAAATGACTGTCAAATTACTAAAAGGACGTCGAGTTGTGTAATATGTAATAAACATCTCTGTAGTCACAGCGGTAAGCCCTTACTGGTAAAATACTGCTTACTTTATACGTCATCATGGATTTAAAAATAACTTATTAAATATTATGTTTTCACAGAAATAGTCCAAACAAGATGCGACGTTAAGCTATGATCTCAGTAAATTCTGGGATTCAAAAACACGCTGTTTCAATGATCTAATAGATAAAAGAATATAAAGTAAATTAAAAGCAAAAATACTTTTACATCAAGAGAAATTTAAACTTTAAACTAAATTTTCGAGTGAGAAAACCTATACATTTATCAAGGCCAAAAACTAGTAATAATTTAAAAGCAAATTCTAAATTTTTCGAAATTCGAAAATGGTCTAACAAGCTTTATTTAAAATTTTATTCATATAATGAAACAATTGTATGAAAAACAACCAGTTCCCGTCTGATTGTCGGAATAACAATGAACTGGAATACCAAAGCGAGAGCGAACACTTTATTTTGCAAGTTTAAATAAGCCTTTTTAAAAGTCTCAAGAAAACATCGAAAGGAAATTCTTTCGCCGTCACTCTAGCGAAATGAACTTTCGAGTTACGAGCCTTCTTTGAGGCGATATCTTATTTAGGATGTGCCGAATAAAAAATATTTACTTATAAAACTCGACCGAGCCCCGAAGGGGTTTATCGGGTCTTTTAACTTTTGCCAAAAGGATATAAAAGCGGCAGATGGTTAAATATTCAAAATGGATGAAATTACCGCACAAACACCCAAGTGGACTAAGATTTTCTAAATTTCTTTACTATAATGGAAAATCGCGACGACCGTTTGCATCAAAATCGATACAATCTACCTAAAAGCAATTCATATGCCCATACACACACACAGAGGCAAATGTGCACCAGCTAAGACTAGAGCACACAGCAGATTTCTTCCACCAGCAAGTGTGACCACCACAGAAATAAGTTTGTCGACGCTTGAATAGACAAAATGAACTAAAGATTTGACTGTCATTTTGTTTCTTCATGCTAAGCTTGGACATAATTATATGATCTTGCAGTCACTTTATTGTTTGTATTATAAGCTGTTGTATCCCCTAAAATATCCATATGAGTGTAATTCTTTTACCTCTAGTGTAATTTGTTCACTTTGCTCATTATTTGCCTACAAGCAGCTTAGTGTTGAAGTATTTATTCATTAGTCTCTAAACGTTGGCTTCCGAGTGCACACAATGCATAAAATATAGTAAGCGTTAATTACTCTAGAATTAATAACGTAGCTTCCCCGGGGCGTGAAAGAAAATGCTGTATGTTAGAAAAATAATGGGTATACTTTATTTTTATGAGGCGCATTTTATTCGTGCAAAATGCAAATGAGTTTGCATTTTATAACTTCATTATAGATATATTTTATGGACGCGTCGTGATATCATTATCACTTACAAAATATAAGGTATTGGCATGTAGGTCTCTTAAGGTTTGGACAGGTGTTAACCTAAGTTATAATTATATTGAGTTCAAGTAAAGCTTTCAAAAATTGTTAAGGCTTGTTCGGAAACAATTTTACACTAGTGTATTTGTGAATTATACATTCGATCAATGACCTTAGAGGTAGGTAAAATTAGTTTGTTTGGGGCATCGCGATTTACCTAGGTTTTAAAAAAGATCTATCTTGAAATAAATACGTCTGAACTCTGAAGTGAGCAAATTCTAAATATATCTAGTCTTGTCATATTCGATGTAAATACAACGAGCGACCGAGAACTTGTCTCGTGCACGATTAGACGACAAAAAAACAAAATAGACATATTATATGCAATACTTTGAATATATAACCAAATATATAACCAAAGGCATATTATATATATACTGTCAAAATTAAAGGACTATAGGTATAAAGTTTAAAAATATTGTAGACCTTTCGATCACAAGCATCCAGCGTCATACGCTGTTGTCTTCGATGATGATGATGATTGTATCAACTTCGCACGTTACACGTGTAGTATAATAACCGAGGATATTTGCATAAGTTTTAAATTCCTCGGTCCGTCCCTGGTCCCGGCTCCCACAGATTACGGGCGGACGCCGGAAGACACGGGCGTGACGTATGACTGCGCACGTGACGCGACTAATGCAACATTAAGACTTTTAACAGCGATCGTCTGTGTTATTGTCTTGAGAGAACTAAAGACAAGAACATTTGCTATTTCATCATGCTTGGTATTATTTATTGTCATAAGACACGGTATTCAATTACTGGTAAGTGCAACATCATCCTGAACGTGAACTTGTTATCGTTGGAAAATTCACTTTTCAACATAGTTTTCGTTGAAGTTCATAAGACTATATATGAAATATGAAACTCATTTAAACTCCCTATGCCGAAATACAGCCATTATGATGTCTGTCATGAACTAGCAACGAATTAATAACACACTGTTGATGACAATATGGCGTAGGAGTTAGGACTTATATTTCTAGATACTACTCGACCAAAAAGCCCTGTCGACAGACAAGCAGTTTACTTGAGGTGGATAGTAAAATTTAGTTAAAAAAAAAGCAATCAGACAGTGGCTCAAATCAGTACATTACCAATACATTAGTACCACGTTTAAATTAGCAGCTTCATAAATCAAGATAATAATCAAATTCTATCTTCAACCTGTCGTCCGCGCTTATGATATATTGACGCTTATAGTATAAAAAAATTTTGCTTAATAATAATTACAAACAGCGGTCTCATTAAAAGTTTTACTGTCGGCTTTAATTTATTTTGTAGGTTTCAACATTGGCTCTTGGCCTAACTTTGAGGAAGTCTATTTTGCCGTTTTTGGAGGTCTGCAGGCTCTTCAACTCTGCCAGACTAATGAGGACCTAACTTAATCTGAGCATTGCTGCAGTTTCTCAATTCAATGTTTGTATGAATGGTTGTAAAAAAGAAAAAAACTGCAAGGCGACGCGACGTCCGCGTCCTAACGAACGCCCTAGGGTTTCGTATTTTGTCATGAGTTTTCTCAGGAAATCGTTTGGTAAAGAAAATTAACATCTAAGACGAAATGTAACTAAAGTACTATTTTAATTAATTTTGAACTTTTCGTTACTGCAAGTTGCAACAGATTCATTTGCATTAATGCAATCTCTTAACGATTATTTTTATTGTAAGCGTGTATATACCCCATCTATTAGGTATTTACCTATGAAATTGCCGTTTTGTATGAAAAAATTTAAACGAATTTTTTCATGTATTTTTTATTTGTATTAATCGAAGTAATCACTAATGCAATCAATGCATATTTGCCAACGCAGTGGCAGTTTATGGATGCCCTTCTTAAAGAAATCAGCTGGACGGGAGGCAACAAATACTCCAAAGGTATTTTATTTTGCACTGCCTCTCGGGTATTGAATTTTTTTTCCCGCCAAGAAGTTATCCAGATTCTGGAAAAAGTAGTAGTCTGTAGGCGCAAGGTCTGGTGAGTCGGGCGGATGACGGAGAGCTTCCAACCCCAGTTCTTGCAACTTGGAGACCGTCTGCTGTGCAGTATGACGTCGCGCGTTGTCGTGCAAGAGCAGCGGAGACGAGCGATTGACCAATGCTGGTTGGAGATGTGCCAGCTTCTCCATCATTGTGTTCAGTTCTTTACAGTATACATCTGCAGTAATGCTCACTCCGTTTGGTAGGAAGCTGTGATGAATCACACCGGCGCTAGACCACCAAACAGTGACCATCACTTTTCTAGGGGTAAGTTTTCGTTTAGGGCATTGTTTAGGTGCTGAACCAGGATCCAACCAACTTTCTGAGCGCTTGCGGTTATCAAACAGAATCCATTTTTCATCGCAGGTAACAATGCGGTTCAAAATTCCTTCATTTGTGTGTCTGTTGAGCACTGCAAGGCACGTCTCGATGCGTACTTCGCGCTGGCGATTATTGAGTTCGTGGGGCACCCATATGTCAAGCTTTTTTACCTTGCCAATTTGACGGAAATGGACCAATATTGTTTTGACGCTAACGTCGAAAGCTGCTGCTAATTCAGCAGTAGATTGTGTATCATCAGCTTCCACAATCGCCTTTAATTCGTCATTGTCGACCAAAGTCTTCGGACGACCGCGAGGTTCATTTTTCAAGTCGAAATTTCCAGAACAGAAGCGAGCAAACCAATAACTGGTGGTGCGTAGGTTTGTAGTGTTAGCTCCGTAAATGTCGTTGATGTTGCGTGCCGCTTGTGCCGAGTTGCTGCCACGACGGTACTCATATTCCATAATTACTCGATTTTTTAACGTATCCAGGATGACGAAAAGGATTGAAATGCGATGAAAATGTAACACTAATCAATAAACAAATGACTACTTTTAAAAAAAGAATTCCATGTTTATAAAATAAAATTCAATTCTTCAATTCTTAGGCAAACAAAAATTATTTTGATTTGAAATGGCCAGTACTTTAGAACGGCAATTTCATAGGTAAAGACCTATTATTAACTATGTAAAGTTTGCATACAATATTTAGATTCAATGTATATTACACGACATTAGCATATTAAACACTACCCGTATTAGATATTAAACATTAATAATACTTGAACACTAGACTGGTCCCTCTTATTAATGAATATTTATGCTGTACTTGAATGCTTGTTCGGACATTTTTTACTGCACGATCGTAAAGAACCCTTGCAAAATAACTCGTCATTTATTATATTGTACAGCATATTTATATGGATATTCAAACATATTTCTAACTCTTGTTCGTTTTATAATAGGCTGTATTTACAAGCAGGTGCAATTATTTTAATTTTAATAGGACATGGGTCACATAGGCTTAGGGAAGACGGGTTTGTGACAGAATATTTAGTTTTTAATTCAATGCTAATATCGAACTCGTGGGGTAAAATTAACAATTTCATTTTGACTTCAAATATCCATCAAAACAAATATGTGGAAACATAGTAATTATATGCCCAATTACTTCAGTAATACCAAAAAAAACATTGAAAATTAACACTAAACCCATAATTATCTAATGAAGTATTCCGGAAGGGAGAAATGTAATTTAAATTAGAAAAGAAATTACTTTGAATTTGAAACGAAAATTAACAACTTTAGCTGACGATATAAAATTTATATTAATACTTCACAATTGTTTTAAATTTTCATTGAGGATACTGGGGGTAAAACGGGGCCCATAATTTATACCTGCTTTATAAGGGGAAGTTGTTTACATAAAGAAAACCAAAATTACAATCATCGGAGAATACAAACGACCCCCAAGCGAATATTATTACCGACGTCTCTTCATGAATATTAAAAAATCTTTTTTTTTTCGTCTCACAAACGCTCTCTTAAGTTATAAAAACCAATAAACACTTCAATTTATTTTATTTTTCGGGATTATATATTTCTAAGGAAACTCCGCGTACCTTGGAAACATCAATTAAAGCGACAAGGTGCTTTCTAGTATTTGAGCTAAAATATACACTACACCTTCTAACTTGAATAGAACAGTAGGGCGATAATACGAATTAAATGAGTTCAAAATCCAATTCTCACTTCAGGTCAGGTCATGCTGACGCACTTTCACAAGAACGATTTGAAGTGAGAATTAATTCCCAAACAACAAACGTGATTTTCTGCCGTTTTGTACGGAACCCTCCATGCGCGAGTCCGACTTGCACTTGGCCGGTTTTTTATTCGGGCCTTGTATTTCTGGAGATTAACGTGACTATAATATTTGGTTTAGTGAGTAAAACATGCATGCTATTGTGGCCTCTTATAAAGGTATGAGTTAAAAACTCGCAACACCCAACTGTTCAATTGGACAAATTAAGTTCTTTCATGAGGAGCAACAAAAAGAAAGACTGAGATCCACGTCTGTTTTTATCTCTAGCAGTTATTGTAGATGAAAATGACGCTAAAATTTATCAAGATATGTAAATTGTTAAGACTAATGAATAAGATAAAGGGGCAGATGTAGAAGATATTTTGATGAAGTTGTAACCGGTACTGGATATGCTGGAAGCCTCAGTACCAGGCTACCAGGTAATGCAAGTTTTTAGGCCGTGAGAAACAATGTGATATACGAGTGTATGTTGCCAATAATGCCATCAAGTATCTATACTATGGAACTCAATTTTAGCCGCGAACCGGTTGATGATGTAAACGGACTCTTAAACTCTTGTCGTGGTTAGTGATTACTTTCGCATCAATAAACAATATATTTGTATTGATTTTGGAGTAGTCTTCAAAAATCTTTAACTCCACGTTTTTGAATAACAGATAATTTTTAGTCAGGATTTAATATATAGATTATAAGAATATAAAGTACATATACAATATATGTAGTTGAAAAATATGAAACTCTAACAAAAAATTATCCGTTATTCAAAAACGTAGAGTGGAATGTAGAATTATTCAACAAATTATGAGAAATTTCATGAGGACGATTAAATTACAAAAAGACTTATTTTTTGTGAAACTAGGTACATTAGATTATTTAGTATAAAATAGCAAAGGTATAGAAATAGGACACATATTACCCAAAAGATATGAGTACAATAGATAGCGAAGAGTTATTGCTTAAGGGAAATAATACATAAAATAAATTTCAACCAATGTGGCTGCACACACGTAAGGGTAGGTCTGTTTACCTACACTTTTCCCTTGTTTGTAGAGGAGACCAATATAAATTGGCTATTGTTATTTTATTAGGAATGTCCCAAGGATATAAAAATATTCATTGTTATCATTTATTTAATGGAAAAACTTGGTAAAAATGTCAACTCTTATTCACCTTCAATTCATAACGATTAAATATAAATTATAAACAAGCCATGAAACACCAAAATTCTAGGTTAATAGACATATACAAAAGGCAAATTCCAAGTGTTAAATACGCAATGAATATATTTTAATGAAATCCACCTTGTCGACACAAAAATGCGTCGCGTGTGCAAGAAATCGTTTTCCGCATAACACACATTAACACTAGTGATGTAGTATAGAATATGGATTTAAATGTGTTTTAATTTTATTTAAATGGGTACTGTTGGTTTCATTTTAATTAGATAAGTTACAGTTGTAAAAACTTAGCATAAAGTGAAAACTAACAGAGTGCTAAGTGTGAGTTATCTTTTCGCATTCGATCGTGAGCGTGTTTGGCGTTTACTAGGAATTTGTATGTGATTTGACCTAGTTGTCGCGTTTACGACTAGGTGGCGCTGTACAAATCACATACAAATTCCTATTAAACGCCAAAGGCGCTCACGATCGAATGCGAAAAGAAAAACTCACACTTAGCACTCACTTCGATCACAACTTAAAAACAAATGGCCAGTGACCGCAATACATGTCAACATTTTCTTCAGCCGACACAGATTTAACTGCTGGACAGTTAAATGATTAGCCGGAAAACTTAGGTCAAGTTTTGTAATTTACTTCAAACTGAGTATGTACACATAATATTGTATAGATATGTATTTGTTAAATACTAATGCTATTAAAATATAAAATGCATATATACTAAGGCGGGTCAATAAGTCCGTGACTTTTTGAATTTCTAACCTCCTTACTGAAAAAGCAACACTACTCCTGTCAACAGGCATCTGTCAGTTGACTCCTATCAAAATTTGAACTTGCTGCGTCAGTTAGTTTGTGTTTTACAGCTATCTTTATCAGACTATCCAGTAACTTAAGGAAACAATGGAAAAAAGTGAATTTCGTGTGCTTATTAAGCATTATTTTTTGCGAAAAAAAATCATTACCGAGACCAAGGCTAAGCTTGATAAATACTATGGGCACTCTGCACCATCGATTTCAAAAAAGTGGTTTACTGAATTTCGTTGTGGCCTTACAAGCACTGAAGATGCCGAACGTCCTGGACGCCCAGTTGAGGTCTCTACACCCGAAACAATCGAAAAAATTCACGATATGGTGTTGGCCGACCGAAGATTGAAAGTGCAAGAGATTGTGGAAGCCATAGGCATCTCGTATGGCTCAGTGGTTTCAATTTTGAATGATCACTTGGGCATGAGAAAGCTTTCCGCAAGATGGGTGCCGCGTTTGCTCACAGTCGACCACAAACGCAATCGTGTAACAACTTCACAGGAAGGTTTGGCGTTGTTTAATCACAATATGGAGGAGTTTTTTAACCGTGGACGAAACATGGATCCATCACAATACACCAGAGACCAAACAACAGTCAAAACAGTGTGTTTCTAAGGGTGAATCGGCGCCAAAGAAGGCCAAGGTGGGTTTGTCAGCCAATAAAGTTATGGCGACTGTTTTTTGGGATGCACGTGGGATAATCCACATTGACTATCTTCAAAAGGGAAGGACAATTAATGGGGAATATTATGCCAACTTATTGGACCGCTTCAATGAGGATTTGAAAAAAAACCGACCTCATTTGGCCAAGAAAAAAGTTCTTTTTCACTAAGACAATGCAAGGGTGCACACATGTGCAGTTGCCATGGCAAAAATCCATGAATTGGGCTATGAATTGCTCCCACATCCACCCTATTCTCAAGATTTGCCTCCGAGTGACTACTTCTTGTTCCCAAACCTGAAAAAATGGCTCGGTGGAAAAAGATTTGACTCCAATGATGAAGTCATCTCGCAAACAAAGGCCTATTTTGAGGACCTCGACAAATCATATTTTTTGGAAGGGATAAAAAAATTGGAGAAGCGTTGGACAAAGTGTATAGAGCTCAAGGGGGACTACGTTAAAAAATAAAATGATTTATTTATCAAAAAATCTGTGTTTTATTCCAAAAGTCACGGACTTATTGACCCGCCCTCGTACAACATAAAATAGACCTAATTAAAATTTAAATCCGAAAGAAACACCAGAATATTACATGTTTTTTAACTCACATTCAGCACTCTGAAATCATAACATCACTATTAAATAGCTGGTGTCAACGAGCCGAGAACCATGTTGGAACTTCATTGGAGCGTTAAAACAAATCGATCTCGGAGCACTCATTCCCACAAATGTAGTTATCTCCAGTGTCTGAGGAATTAATCAAGTGGAACGCTCCCATTCATCTCAACTCTCAAGCAGGGGATCTCGAACTTGCCCTCTCCTCCTTACTGGCATTTGGCACCAATTCAACGATTGATATATGCTCCCCATTACGTTTCAAAGGTCCCGATAATGTTATTAGAACAAGAGGATCTGATTGGCCATTGATATTGAATTCAGATTCGAGTAATGGAAGAATCTGTATTCAGATTTCAATACACCAATGCTCAAACTTTACTTCTTCTAAAAAACATTAAGCAACTACATATTTATGGTGTGCAGTGTTACAATTATCTTATGGTAATTTTCCACTTCTAAAAGTAACAATAAAATATAACAGGCGATGCGTACTTTAATCAATAGCAGGTAGCACTTTAATGCTTATACTCGTAGCACGTGTCTAAGCAGTTACACAAGCACCCAGAAAATTATCTAAACAAGATAAATATGAAGCACGTGTCATGATATTCAGATTAAATAGTATACCAATCTACCAGACAATATTTGATACCCGATTACAGTGCGTTAGAAGATTTATCTCTTACATAGTATTTATTACATACGCGTTATAAATAACGCGCGCTACGGGTACATTCCAATTAATTTCTCTTTCCGGAGTTGTCATCGCGGCGATAAATGGTGATAGTTTGCACCCGTTACGAGTAAATTAATCTAATGTGTTGGAATCAAGGTTGTCGTGGACACTGGACATACGTCCCGCAGTCGTGCAAGATTCATAGCTCATGAGCCAAACGGGCAGGCCGTGTGGGAAATTAGTGAAGTTATTTATGACATAACAGTGCGTTAACTTTGAATTGTATTCGCTAAATCGGACGCCGTTGTAAATTTATCACTGACGGTGTGTTTATTTATAAAGATACGTCGGTCGAACAAATATCGAGATAATTATAGCTCTCTTAATCGGAAACATGAAGCTAAAAACGCTGCCCATAAACGATTACCGTGGACGGTTGAATGAACGCAAACTTTTCATCTGCCAAGAGTAAACGAAGTGATGAAAACGAATATGATTGACAGATAGTCATTAGTAACGTAAAGATTCTAAAACAAACTGTTCTAAATTAATGATGACCTTTAAAAACTTAACACTATAAACACACATTAAATATGAATAGGAATGAAACATCGAAATAAAATTTTCCATGAGAAATTATAAACGTAATTGTAAACGTCTACACTATACAGAGATGCCGAGATAGCGTTACTAATCAGTGCCGAACAAGTGCAGCGCCAGCATCTGGCACGAGCGAGGCGGTAACGTATAAAGCGTGATCTTCTAGAGTCTAGACTCTAGAGCGTGAAGTACTTACCTGCTTAAATATTCTCTTAAACGCTATATTATTAGTTATGCTCAAGTCAAATTAGATTTGCATACATATGTAATTTTGCAAACCACCAAACGAACTGCAAAAAACAATTTATTGGTAGGTATATAAATATTAAAATTATGTTCTTAATTGTGTAAAAAATTACATGAAAAAAATTTGGAATCAGCGCATTTAAGATCTTTGAAAATAAAACTTTTAATACAATATGGAGATATTAATAGCGATCTTCGTGATCTTATTATTATTATCTACAAAAATAATTTGCAAGAAAAATAATATATGTATTTACAATTTCTTAATAATCCTCTATCCCGTTCTTTTACTGGAAACTGGCAATATAAGATAATATTGCACTTATCAAATATGGTTACATATAGAGGTATAGATACCGATAAAATATTCTTACTTAATTATGAAGCAAACGTTTGAATAGGTTTAATATTAAACATATTCAAACGACATTAATATTGGTGTTGCCAAATATTTAACGGAACTAACGAAACCAATTGGCATGTTTTACAGACTTGTGTATTTTATCACCGAGCGACATTAAGTATGTTTGCTTCATAATTTAGTAAGAATATTTTATCGGAATCTATACCTCTATATGTAACCATATCTGATACACTCATCAAGATCCATTGTTAGTTTTATATAGAATTTTTGGAAGGTACGTAAGTAAATCATAAGAATGAGTCTATAAAAATCACACCGGTCGGGCCCAAACGACGCAACATTACGCAGGAGTGGAGGAGAGTTTGACACATTGCCATAATAATAAACCGATTGGTTTACATCGTTCGGGCGTAGCCGGAGACTAAAACGATGGTAACTGCGAAACGCTTTTAAGCTTGAAACAATTTGTGATAGCCATTCAAATTCAAACAAAGCATCCACAAACTGCTAGAAATGACGTTCAGAACGCAAATTTGGCAAATAATTCACGCCTTGCAGGAGAAATATGTTCGGGAATTGCTGCAACTGCATAACTCACGAAACGCAACATCAGCCAATTTGGACGAGCTAGTTTACCACATGTGCTATCTCAAGCACCAGGAACCCGGTTTGATTTAGGTATGCGATCATATTATTGAGGGATTAGCTGATTTTTCTATTTTGACCATCTTGCTCAATACTTTATGGTAATGGCGAACGAGCAGACGGATAGCCTGATGGAATGCGATTACCGTCGCTTATCCTTTAGAGACCCGCAACGCAATAAATTTTAGATACGTACGTTCCCGTCGTAATAACAAATACAGAAGTAATATCATCAATGGTTAAATTTTTATGCATGGTAACACGGACCTTAACTGTAATAGGGTTGGCAATTTATATAATCGCTGTTTTAAAAAAGCAAACGCCATTAAATTTTCCACCCCACTTCCCTTGGCACAAAGGAGGAAGGCACTAGTTTAAAGCACGCATTATTTGAAGCCCGGCGCCCGCTTAAGCCCCGGGGAGCTGCGAATTCTTCCCTTTGTTCCTCAACGTCATGCACTCAATGTTTCTTTTGATCTTTTTTTATCAATCACTAGCTGGCACTCGACGCGTTGCTAGTCGCTGCAAATTAACTTACCGTTTCAACTTTAGTGCCAGCCATATGTTGGTAATTATCACAGTCGCGAAAACCAATTAAGAGAAATCTAAAAAACTGTAAGGAAAAGCTATTAACCAAGCTTATAAGAACACTATAAGACAGTATAAGTCATTTTAACCTTTTATAGCTAAACAGTCGTCAACATTTATAATTATCTGGCTCTGACTCAATTCAAAACGATCCAGAACCTGGAAGATTAATGTTTATAATTTAATACTTGACAGAATGACAACTAGAGTAAAAGAAGTAATGTTTTAACTCAAACTTTAAGATGCGAAATGACAGACAATAGGGATGATGACTACATCTAAAATGTTTAGTTTTATTAATATACTCAGAAATATTGAGGCATTACTACTTGGTAAATGTAAAAAACAATAATATTTTATGTGTAGTTTAGTAATTATAATTATATGTACATCTAAAAATTATAAAAAAGTTTTTTTTTGCTAAATTAGTCAACAAAACCTACATCATTAGTTTACTAACATCATATACAAAAAAAGGATTGTGTGGTTTTATGAAACCACGGTAAAAGTGAAACTTAATAACAAAATAGCGTGGAGCACTGGCACAAATGAGTACTAGTCTATACACTACACAGTCAGCTGATGCGAACTATAGGCGCCGCCATATTGGCCTCGGCTGCTCTGACGAGCGCCTTTCACTTTATCCCTACTCTGCGGCCGACCGTCACGCGACATGCAACATAGACGAAAAAGTTTGAGACGATGTAATAAAAGTTTCACTTTAAAACATTAATTATGGTAAGTACGAATTAAAACGCACAAATATCGGAGATATTTACAAATATGTTCCTGCGGCCGTATGTATACTTTGTACACTTTAACCAATGCGTGACGTCACAGCTAGGCACGACTTTAGTATGGAGCGTTTTCACGAGACTTGCGAAATTTTGTATACAAATCGCTCTGTACCTTTGAAAATATTGACTTTTGATATACCGTTTCATCTGAGAAGTTACTCATATTTAAGAGTACTGTTCATTTATGCAATAAAAAGAAAGGCATCTAGCCTATTTAACACAAACATTTACATACGAATTAAATAACTTATCAAACCAAATAAATATAGGTAGTATATTGTGCACTGCAATTTTAAATTGAAAAAAAAAAGTTTTAAATTAAAAGAAAAAATATGCACCATACGTGTTGATGCTATGTCATTTTAGAACAAACTTTGTTGTGAATCAAATTAAAGATAAAATACACGGGTTACATGAATTCGCAGTTCTGGTCATAGCGTGGAATGTTTGTAGAATTGAAACAACTAACAAGTAATAGATTATCCTTTGACAGCAGAGTAAAAATTATACACAAATACTTTAATGGCTAGAATTAATGAATGTATGCACAGAGCAAACGCACGACATTTATTTACGGAAAAAAACCTGTTTCAAAATTACACTTTCACTGAATGATGCAAAAGTAAATCAAATATCCCATCCAAGTGAAGCCGGTGGAAAAACAAGCAATCACCAGCTTGCGCGTGCTTAAATCAACCAACGTTTCCTATGCCCTATAAAAATACACAATGAAAAACTTATAGGGCTGCCACAAGCGGGGTTTAATGCGCAGTGTCAGACATATCAGACTAAAGTCATGGCAGAGCAAAACTATGAAAACGGAGTATTATAATATTATGAAACCGGCTAGTTTAAATTATAAATTTATATTTAACCCCTTACTAATAAAAATATTTACACAGTTGATAAGCTATTCAATGTTTTGTCCTTGTCTTATACGTTGGAAAAGTCACTTGACAGATAAAGACGAAACATTATATAGCCTATAAACTGTATAAATATTTTTATTAGCAAGGGAGTAAGTTTATAACTAACAATGTAACTAATGATATTGAACTGTCAGATTGGCTGCATTAAAACTCTTAGTATTAATTTACGAAAGAAAGTTAAACGTAATTACATTCCAAATTAATTAATTGAATAATCCGACGATTAATAAAGTAAGTCGCTGAATTATGGTGCTGAATAATTCATAATGTAATAATAATATGAATAATGAATGAATAAATACTCAAGTCTGTTAATATAAAGTTAAACACGGTGATTGCGCAACACATAAATGATAAAACATAGCTGAATGTCTCACAGTACTGCAGGATGCAAAATAAAACATAAATTACAAACTAAATCCACTAAACAAGCACACATGATTTGTAAAAAAAAAAGTTTTACGTTTTAAGTTTTTTATACTTAAAACAAATGCTGGCAACCCTACGCAATTCGAGCTGTCGTCACCATATGCTTGACTTAAAATCCAAAACAAAACGGTTACGTCACTCCAATGTCCATAAAGTATGAACAGAAGCAGGATAACCATTTAAATATTTTTATTTTATACATTTTACAAGATAACTAAATACAAACATTCTAAACTACTTTTTTTGTTCTTTACGAAATTTGAGCCGAAGTAAGACCTTCGGACTATTTCCATTTATATTCTGTTCCAGTGAGCATCGCGTTTGAAGAAAAAAAACTCATCTAATATGATTAGTACGAGGCGCCTTGTCTTGTTACATACTAATCAATATTAGTTATATCAATGTCAGTCACACATCATACTTATGGCAACACTAGCTAAAGGGACATTTGTTTAAATTTCACACTAGTTGCTGTTATTGAATAAAAGACATAAGCGAAAGGTGATAGTCCCAAATTGACCCAGAGTCGACAGCAATGAAATGGTTGCCAACCTTAAATTGTATTCGATGTCACCAAAAGCCCGAAAAACGCCGAGTATAATATATGTCACCGTAAAATTGTAAAAACCGTTAGATTGTAATATAACTAGTGAAATTGTAAAATGTCGAAAGGCTGCGGACCCGAATATTCTGCTTATAATTTAAGACATTATTTTTCGTCAGATTATAAATATATAGCAAAGAATCTTTCGACATATTTTTACAATCTCGTTAGTTATATTACAATCTAAGTCTATGTCCAGAAAGCGCGTAATCATACGCACGTAAGGTAGGCTCGCGTGTCGAGGTACTAGGCACCAATACATTGCGTCCAGAAGCTACGCGCGTATTATTTTTTTTTAACGCGCATATCGTCTATCACAATATGTAGGCCGCTAGACATTTTGCCTTGAAGCTCAAAGCGCAAAATTCGCCTTTTCGGACACAGTCTCACGTTTTTACAATTTTACGGTGACATAATATATACCCGACGTATTTCAGGGTTGCCCCTTTGGTGACATCAAATATGATTCAAAGTGAATCCATCGGCAAACATTTCATTACTGTCGACTATGGGTTTTTTATTATTTATTATGTTTATAATATGGTAGAATCTACCTGATTCTACCATATTTTAAACATAATAAATAAATAATTTTTTAATAATGTATTGGGATTTGGATCAGATTGTTATTGGACATAATATGAACTAATTAGCTTTTGCCCACCCGCGTAAATACCGTATCCCACGGGAACACTTTTTCGGGATAAAAAGTAGTTCTAGTATGTTATGTTTCTTTTTTTGGCTACAGCTATAATAATATCATGTATTATTTACCTCAAGTTATAGACGTAATATATTATAGACGAGGCATGTTGAGACAAAAACTGTCTCCACTTAAATGGCCCCACTTTTGGAGTTTTTGGGGCCATTTTGACATTTGAAGTATGGTGATATCAAGATGGCTGACATTTGAAGTATGGTGAAATCAAGATGGCTGACATTTGAGGTATGTGAAAACCAAGATGGCGTAACTTTTTCTTGTATGATAATTTGTTCTGTCAAATGTTACGTCATAGCCTATCATTCGTTTTGAGATATTTGCCTCAAGTACAGATTACGACTCAGTAACAGACCAAACGACCGACAGCAATAATTGGTCAACAAATTGGCAATTGATTCAGCGATACGGGGGTCGGACCCATGGGATTGTGGACAGTAGAACAAACTGAATTGGATAACAAAATAATTTTGTGCTCCAAAACCAATATCAATTACATAATGATATTTTACAAAGATATTGTACAAATAATAAAAAAAGAGTAAGGAGAACCAAAATAAATAGTGAAATTAAACGACAAAATTATGTACAAATAAAGTACAAAATTATATTATTGTGTCATCAAAAAAGTTAATCAATCACAAACTCTTAGAGCTGAATGAGCATTAATAACGAAGCCGTAGACGTCGGCCTTAAAAAATATTCTAGTTCTAAAACAAACAATGACAATGCAGTTTTTAAAACGAGTGATGTAAATTATACATGCAAACTAATTAATTACATTTAAAATGCAACCGACGCGGTAAATAAAAAGGTTCTTGAACTCGCAATGAAAATAAATAATGGTTGCCTTAAATCTGAAAAATAAAACCTTAGTATTTTTTCTGAAACTTTAGGGGTTTTTGTACACTAGTGTAAGGATGTATCTGTATTAAATACACCCCACCCTATGACAGTTTCGTCTCTGACAATTAACATAACGCAAGAAAGAGACGAAACTTGTGAATAAGATGTAAAAATATTGAAAAATTAATAAACTCATTTTGGAATGATCCAGAAACTTGCGTCTGGCCTTAAAAGGATAAGCATCGAACCGCAATATATATCAGGTGGGTGGAGTTCACCGGCATCCATCTATCACAATTCACAACCCGCCATCAGCTATGCACGCCAAGCTTAATCACGTGCACGGTGCAATTAATGTCTGACTAATTAAATTCGTGCTTAAATAACTGACAAACTTAAGTAAAGCTAATACAAAAAAGTGTGTGTGCAGTTGACACGTGAATGAAGTGAAACTTTAATAAATGGTTATCCTTCATGCGGGGATTTTTTAAACATTAATTCCTACATACAATATTTACCCCACCTCATTTTCTCATGTGTTAAATCCTATACAATAAAACTAAAGTTAAGAGAGACCATACCAGAGAAACCATATAGTGTCTTAATTTGACAGTCACTATTTCGTTTCACCGAGTTAAGAGTTTAAAATCACAACGATGTTAAAGATCTTTTTAACCGTTGACTATTTGTCAAGAAATGCAAGAAAAAGGGTATCCAAAAGCGACCACTTTAGTTTCCAAGTTCACGTGTAGTATTGCAATGTTTTTTTTTAAATATGTGACACTAGAATAAGAAACAACATATGAATAAAATTGTTATGAATTAAATAAATAAATAAAATATAAAGAAGAGAAACAGCAAATGAATAAAATTATTATTAATTAAAAAAAATATATATAAAAAAGACACTTGCGAAACTACTTTACTATTTTATTATTTTACAAGACTTTTTTATCGAGAAAGAAGTATATAATTAGATTAATGGAATTTTCAAAAGCTTTTAAAATTCTCAAGATTGTTATCCGTGTCGCTGGTTTGGAATGTTCAGATGACACCGATTATTTAAAGATTTTTTTACCTTGATTTTTACCTTGATAATTAGGCAATACTTAAACCACAGATGGTAGACATCAATATAAAAGAAGAAAATAAATATGATTATATTCAAATTAATCATCTAGTTTCGTTTTAACTTTTAAATATGAAATAATAAAGAAACTTTCACAGAGTGATCTCTTTGTTAAAGGAGAATTCATTAAATGTGTGGTTTACACGACCCCGTGCCAGAAAGAATTACAAATAGCCGAACCCAAAGTGACAAATAGTTCCGCCTCACACCCGCGTGTGGGTGTATCGTTGGCCAATACGAAAGGCTCCTTATAGTTTGCAATTTATTTGAAACTCGACAAGCTTGTAGATTTATATCTGAGTTAGATCGGTGCCTCACACGACTTATACAGAAAGCAATTTCAGATTCGACTGCCCCACGAGCGCTTTGCGACTCCCTAAGCGATCTACACATTTATAAACTTCGTGCAAATTTTCCGTCCAATTTGCATATGCAATATGAATTAGAAGTCGAGTGAGCAGTTCCTATGGACGTGGCCCTAACAACGGTCATAATTAATGCTCGAATAGCGAAACTAGACAATGCGCCAGCGAGTGCGCCCATTAGCCCAGCAATTAGTGCAATTGTCGTTAATTCGTAGCATCGCGTCAACGGCGAGGTAAACACAGCAACTGAATCATTCATCGGTCGATGCGACTCGATCACCACCCATCCGATCCCAACAAATGGCCTAATTCTCTTATTTGTTTCACCATTGTTGGTTTTGTACTATCAGGTAATCCAATTCATAAAGCAAGTAGAGTGTTCTTAATTATTATTTGAATTATATTTTCTTATTTGAATTGAAATGGCGGCATGCAGTCACAATACAATTGTCAATGAAATGTCAGTTTGATACATATAATATCTTATAGGTACCTACATTAAACGAGACAATCTTGTTTAAATATAATCGGTTTCTCGAAAACGGCTTCAAGTATTACCTTGAAATTTAGTATGCAGATAGTTTTGAGGGAGAAGAATCGATCTAGCTAGTCATTTCCATTAAAAATGCGCAGTTTCCCAGGAAACTGCGCATTTGTAAGATACATGTTTTTTTTTTCCTCGTGCAACAGTACCTATATCAATAACTTCTACTCTGTTATGTCAGTTCGACTGGCAGTTCGGTACGCGTATGCCGTATGTATAATTTTTGCTTTGTTCGAAAATTCAGAATGTGGTGGGTTCAAATCCCGGTCGATATAATACGACCAAATCATGACAACGGTCAACCAGCTTAAAAACTAGATTCCCTGATGGTAAATTATACATTCTTTATTACACATTCAAGCTACGCATACACAACTTTTGTAATAATTTAGTAATAATTAACGACTATACAAGGAATTCGAATCGCTCGCTGGAAACAATGTGGATTGCGAAAATAATTTGTCACGAAGTTAGACAACATTATCCCAGACATTATAAATCCTCATTATAATACAACTAGGAGGGATGTAAGTCAATTGCCATTATTCTAAAATGTCTCCTTATTAAGTGTAGATTTTAATGAGACATACAACCAACAATTTATATGGAGACAAGTTACTGTAGACGTAATTTAAATATACAATAAAACACATTTAAATGACCAGCGCCACAGCGAGAAAAATGTTTAAGATAGAGCAAATGTCGTTTTTATCGCAGCTTCTAAAACACTTAAAGTGTTTTTATTTCATATTATGCATCACACTTGCATAATATGTAGCAATAAAATTAAACTTTTTAAAATGAATAAGATTATAATATATGTAATATGAACCTGATAGTGGCAATACGAATAATTGTAGACTTACAGACGTATCCCTCAAACTAATCATGGCCATTTATAAAAAAAAAATATAATTAAAATTAGAAAAAAAAAACTTATTCGATGTTTATAACGAACGGTTACAGACAGTTGACAAACGCGAATACCATTTTCTAAATCCACTGACTTGTACATTTAAATTGTTGTCATTATTTAAGTACCTGTTGATTAAAGATAAAACGAAGCACCTCTTGACTCTTGTTGAGATAAGATACATAAAGCAGAGTGATTAATTTTAAATGTCCGTACCATGGAACCGTGATAGTATTTTTATAAGAGTACAATCAAACAGTAAAATGATTTTAATTCAAAGAACAGAAATCAGTATTTTCGTCATCTTAGTTGACAGTTATCAGCACTTTTTAATCGGCAAATGTTAGTGAATCAATTTACAAAATATTATCATAGCAAGCAATTACCAGTGTAAATTATAAATAGCAGATTTTAGCTGCACTGAGCTATCCAAGGTAGGTAGATTACAAGTTAAAGTTATGCAATCTATAGTTCAGCACAATATTTCTAAAGTGGGCTCGACTTTTACAAAATACACTTGTATTTATTAAAGATTTAACAACTTTGTTACAGTGAGTGTTGTCATTGTAGTCAAGGATAAAGTATAAATGCAAATTAAAAAAATATGTTTAATTTTAATTTGATAAGATTATAAAATGATCCATCCATCAACTTAACATTGAACAATATTTAAAATGAAAACAAAACATAAAGATAATTGTACTCTATTCATGTTGTGTGAACAGGGCTTTTAGTCAAGATGCATTCGATAATTTCGACGGCGAAATTCGAAAACAAAATGTATGGGATTTGACATAAGACATCGCAAGCGACATGTCAGTTAGCGATGACTTATGTCAAATCCCATACATTTCTGATTTGGAACTTCGCCGTTGAAATTATCGAATGCATCTTGAAAAAAGGCCCAGGGCCTCTGAAAATAAAATTCTAATTGTGATTTTGCACTAGCCGTTTTTAATGTGATACAATCATACAACTAAAAACAAGTTATTTGTCGTCTTTGTCATGATTTGATACCAAGCAACCATTCATTTTCACGTTGATCCAAAGCTCTGAATTGTTTAAGTTCTTCAAGCTCTCTCCAGATTCTTCTGTTTCGACTATTTACATTCTAACTTTAATTCAAGTAGTTTTTGACCTGACTAACTTTAGGAACTTTCATATATCCTACTTCTTCAAAGGTTTTCACTACTGCTTTTGGTTCTATTTTTATATCAAATAATTTACTTACTAATTTCGGTGTTTACAGTGTCACTTCATTTCTTTAAAGTTTGTCACAAAATTTTCTGGTCCAATTTTCGAATCAAGTGTATTATTTTTTACTATTCTTATATTCCCCTGAACTACTTAACAACACCTTCGACATTGACTTTGATTGACTTGACATTCGAACTCTTGAATCTAAAAAACGCAGTGTCGTGTCGCGTCTCGTCGTGGTAGACGAGACGTCGTGCTAGTAGTGACATTGTGACAGGCAATATAGGCAGGCAACGATACTGTATTAACGTAATATTTAATTAGCAGAATCAACGTACAAGGTACACTAATTGGCAACTCGTCACTCCCTTTGCCTCGAGGTTGCCCACCCCCATGGGTTTACCCCGCGTTCTGTCGCGGGGTGTCTTCCCCTAAAACCAAAGACTCATGCGCCCAGTACTCGTACTGGGCGCGTCATTCCCACCCCAAGTAGAGGGGCTTTGCCCCTGGGTTTGGTTTCCGCCGTAAGGCCCTTTTCAGGGGCCCGGCGTCGAGCGAGAAGAGTCTCCTTCTCTAACATTTTTAAGGTACACTATACGAGATAAAATCGATAACAATTGAATACAAAGCAGATAATAATACGGAATGTAATGCGGGGAAGGTTATAATAAATCTTTAAGCCCTGCATTGACCACTGACCAGGGTTGTCAGACGTTCCTCCTGTGTTAAATAAATCTTTCTCTAACTTTTTTTAAATAAGAGCGGCAAATTAACAAACTGAACGCCCGATGGACAGCAATAATTGCTGCTGCTGCTGCTGCTAGACCGAGCAATACTAGAGGGAGTTATGCCACTAAAAAAATATTGTGGTTCTGCTTAATAGGTAATCAGTAAAAGTAATACTTACCTGTTAAGTGCAATCGTGTAAGTGTTGCTTAACATGTTTACTATAATTATTGTTAAGTTAAAAAGTTTAAAAAGATGTCATACGACGACGTCAACGAGCGCAATACCTGCCGACAAACTGTGACGTAAATTGGGGGGTTTAATACTGTATTATGATGTTTATTTGCCAATAAAGATATTTTTATTATTACTACAAACCTCCCACCTCACTAAAGTAGCTGTTTCGTCTGCGTTTATAATTTTTTTCCACCTGGCAAGTGACAACCCTAGCCCTATTAGGTTTCGATGTTAAAACTAAAAGTAGGTACTATTAGATGTTACGGCGGGTTATCGAAACGATCAATATGGGAACATGGAACGCTCGTTCGAAAAACAATTTACTTCAAATCGCATGGTTCTTTTTAACTGGTCTCCGTGATACCCGCGTTATTTATTACACAACAAATATCTGTTGCCCGCGGCCGCGACTTGTGGAGTGAAAATCCCGAAGTCCGAACATACTCACGCAACCGAAAGCCCCAACTCTCAAACGCCTCTTAAAGTATAGAGGCTATCAAGTCATGTCCTTGAAATTCTTCCAAGCAGAGACAGTGGCTGCCTGTTGTTTGAATTTGAGGAGCTCTCATTGAGAAGCGTTTGTGAATTCGGCTGATCGCGATAGTCAGCTGGTTAGCCAGCTGGCTACCACATGGCTGGTTTTAACATTTCGTTAAAACCAGCCATGTGGATTCGAAAACCTTCGAACGCGTCATTCCTTGAATGTACCTTAATATGTTTATGAAATAAAATCCGTTAGTAACAACAACAGAAAACATTACTTATTCCAACCACGTACAAAATATATTAAAACGGTAGTAAGTATTCCGAGGTCCAAATTGATACTTTAAATTCTCGTCAAATTCGATTGTAGTGTAAATATTTGTCGGGAACGGGAAGTGGCTCGTTCCGGCGCACACGCGGACATACAAACAATCTTTAATTGTATATTGTCATTCGATGCAGGCTTCCTCTATATATTATATACTTACTGGGCAACAGATAGGATTTGTTGATTAAGGGTTAACCATACCTGAAATCAGTTACAAAAGTAAAAAAGAGAAATCGAAGTCACCTAGTATGCCAATAGCCTGTACCAGGTAACAACGCTCTTCCCTATCCAAACAAGCATTCAGTAAATAATTAAGTAATATAAATAACTTAAAACTAATGATTACATACTGAATAAATTATTTTAAAGACTAAAGATCATTATTAAGTGCAATAAAAATGTTTTATCTTAGGTTTCTACTTGTATTTAAAATATTCAAAATAACTTTTTATATTACTTATAATAATATTTAATTTTGATTCGTGTGCATTGTATATGTGAATGTATGTGTGTGTTTTATTAATTATCCCCCTTACTTATAATAGCTTTACACAATGGATAGCTTAAACAACGTTGCTGTCTTTGTCTGTCAAGTTACTTTTCCAACGCATCAGTATCTTCTTATTAGTAGGGAGGCATTATTTTTACTTTTAAATATTCTATTAGTTGTTCAGTTTCTTCATAACATAAAGGCTTCAGATATTCTATTAACAATTTCTTTGTCTCACTGCTAGTTTTATCTTTAATATTTACAGCATTATTTATTATAAACGATGATAGATATATTAGTATACCTACTGTCTCATCGCAAAGTCAGTTTTCACTTTGGGGAGTTCAATTTTATTTATTTTTCTACGACCGGGCTTAAGACAGCTATGTAGGTACATGTAATATATTATTTTTATGTATTTAGAAATATTGAGGTATTAGTACTTAATAAGTAAAAAAATATACATTTTTATATGTAGTTCAGTAGACCTACTCTTACATTCTTAATAGTTTACTCACATCATACTCACAAAACATTCACTACAGTAAGTTTGAACTGAAACGTACCAATCGGAGATTGTTACAAATAATATGTTTCTGCGGCCCTGTATTTCATACACTTACCTAGGCGTGACGTCACAGTTAATGCTACTTTTGTAATGGAGCGTTTTCACTAGACTCACGAAAGTACACAAATCGTTGTACCATTGTAAATACAGATTTTTATTATAGTTCTGAGAACTTACTCATATTTTATAGTACCTACTATTCATTTGAGCAATAACAAAATCTGTCGTTCAGCGGCTATCCTACTGTTAAGTTATTAGATATTATATCGAATTGATTCCCTCTGGTATCTGCACAAAAGTTCATCGCACGGTTTAGTGCTCGTCCACTGTCACCGTATTATCACCGTTTACAACTAATAAAGATATTAATTTGTGTCCCGCGCGATGATGCAACACATTAGCGATGGTCTTGGTGTTCTACATAATTCAACAACTTAAGCGTTATTGTCTGATATAATATTATGTATGGGTCACACACCGTGACGATACGCGGCGGAGCATTTTGAACTTTATTTATTACTTTGCACATGCACATTTTGCACATGCGCTGTGCAGCGCGGTGCAACATTACTTTCGAACTCTTACAATGAAAATCGATTTGGCTAGTTCTCCCTGAACTTCCACATTTATTTCAAGACCAGATTTGCCAAATCGGTCCAGAGTCCCGACTCCAGACGTTCTCGAGTTTTAGCGAGATACAGAAACTGCAGTTCATCTTTATCTATAAGAGAAGAAGAAGATTCACGTCTATTCATATCTATATTTTTCCCGCGGCTCCGTGTAAATATAGTATCAGCGTAAATGCCTATGTTTTAAATCCAGAGCCTAAACTTACTACCTACCATACCAAATTTCATCTAAATCCGTTCAGCAGTTTTTGCGTGAAAGAGTAACAAACATCCATCCTCACAAACTTTCACATTTATAATAGTAGGATATGAATCGTACAAAAAAATTTATAGTCATTGCAAAAAATATTCCCATGTGAAACGAAAGTTCAATTTTAAATCCAATACACTTTCATTTCGTACAAACGTTTTACACGTAACATATTGATTCACGTGCACTTATAGTTATATTGTGTTGGGAATTATGTTAACGTGCGTTTTAATGGAATCGAAAGCGGGAGTCGAAAATGACAACATTTTTTGTGGTAAATTTATCCCGGCTTTTATAAAAATGTCTCTTCGCTCCGTTTTCACGGAAGCTTTTAACTTTTTCGAACCTTGTTGTGGGTTTTTGCGATTATCTTATCGGGATCAATTAATTTAGAGACCGTCGCCGCTGATAAAGGATAATGAAGCCCTACGGATTGTTTGACATAGAAGTATAGCTATATGACATAGAAGTATAGACATAGCTTTTAATAATTTTAAACGAAGTCCTGAAAAACTTCCACTCGTTACGTTAAAAACGATTACGCGACTACGCAAATTTTTTATTATAAAAATTTTCCCCGGGCCGTTATTTTGACAACTCATTTTATATAATCAAAAGTTAAAAACTATAACCCTGCAACGAAAAATATATGACCTATGTTACCCGTGCTATTATTGAACAAACATGTGTGTGTATGTAACACACATACATTAGACTGCCAAAATCATTATTCATTTTACCTTTTCTTTTGGCTTCGCCGTAGTCGGGTAAAAATCGGATCAGTAGTTTAGGCGTTACGATGGAACGATTTTAAAATAAAACAAAGGACAGACAGACGGACGGAGGGAAACTAAGGGCTCCGTGTACGGAAACCTAAAAAAGGTAATAAAAGTAGAATCTGAAATTATGATGACAGAAGCAGAGTAATTAATTCCCCGGGGATTTCAATGCAAATTAGTTATTTTCAGATTCACTCGTGACAAACGATCGCTCTGATTACATTTGCTGCGACAAGTTATATTGTTTTGCCGTGGAACAGCGACACGAGTTCGTGTTTCATTTTATTATATACTAAATTGCTAGCCGGACGGAGCAGCTTAAGCAGCTTAGCAGAAATGCAAGCTGCTCCGTCTGGGTAAAATTTTTTTGGACCCCAAGCGCTCTGTTAAAAAATATTTTCTTAGCTAAATGCACCCTACTCCAACTCTATGAGAATACTTATAATTCTGTATTTTTAACGTGAATCTTACCGATATTTTAATACTTAGGCTGAGACTATATTATGCTCCGGAATCCGGCGATCCCGAGAAAATTCAGAGCATTGAAAATAGAACTCTGTGCTAATGCTGCGCTAATATTCTCAGTGCTCTGAATTTTCTCCGGTTTTCCGGATTCCAGGGGGTCTAAAAAGGCCACTTTAGGTGTTTTCGTATTTTTTTTCAACTCATATTATGTGCGCCATTTTAAGCATTTCTGTTAAAAACTGTGAAAATTTATGTTTTCTAATATGATGAAATCGAATGAATCTTGTAGCCAAATTTACTAGTTCAGATTTTTGTATAGAAAAAAATGTATGAAACGTAATATTAAACACCTAAGTGGCCTTTTTAGACCCCCTATTCGGAGAGGACACGTATCCCGTTTGCACCGGAAAATTGATTGCTAGCTGGCTAAACTGCTTGCCCAGTACAGCAGCATTAAGTATTTTAAAATATTAACCAGTACCAAAGAATAGATATATAACTAACGTAAAGAATTATCATTCGGCCGATTTACACGAATGACAGCTCGCGGCTGTGTGCGCGTGGCTGGGCGAATGCGGAGGCGGGCGGGGAGGAACTTTTTCCCAGCCTCAGGGCTATGGCTCAGGGGGCTGGCCGCTGATCGTTTCGTGCTTTGACATAATTGACAATATGATTTCATAATATTTATGATAGATTTGTCTGACGCGACGTTTAATATTATCGTCGGCGTCAACCTTAGGCTTACGTCAACATGGCTGACATTTGCCGGTGCTCGAGCTTTCATTTGTAGAGTGTTGCCCCTGTGCCGGTACCTATACACCGTTCAGATACAATTTCATCTAAACGTAAACAAAGAGACAATTTCGTACATTACTTATCGCTTCTTGTCTCTTTCACTCGCGCTATATGTAAGATACAAAAGCGATAAGTTAGTTAATATACAAAAAAAGTACGTGCTCCTCTACCGCACTCTAGCTTTATAGAGCGCTATTGTCTCCATGTTTACGTTAAGATTAAATTGGATCTGAACGGTGTATAACGGGAAGACAAGTAGCGATGAGTCAATGTACGAAATTCTACGTGCTCCGCCACCGCACTTTACCAATTTTAATGTGACTCACTAATGGTGCAGTAAATAAAAACAATGGCACATTAATATGGTGGATTTTAATAAAAAAAATTTTAACGTTTAGATTGCATTAGATCTGTCCTAGCAGAAACATCGGACAGCGGCGTATACGTAACGTTGTCCGAATAAGAATTGTATGAAAATTTATCGATATCATATCAGCGCCCTTACAAATTTCATTAGATAACGTTACGTTTACGCTGCTATCAAATGTTTCTGCTAGGCCCCCTGAACAGAGTATACAGGCGAATTTCTTAAGTATATGATCCGGAATCCGGAAGGCCGAGGAAAATTCGGTGCATTAAAAATAGAACTGCGCTATTACAATAGAGCTGAAAATCAAACACACAAGTGTCTAGTCAAATTTCAATGTCATACATGACAGCTCGACACTCGACACTTCGATTTTCAACTCAATTGTATAACGTAGAGTTCTACTTTCCGGATAAAATAGTGCCAGCCTTAGATCGAATTCAGAATAAAGGTCCATAAAGCTAAACCACCGGTGGTAACACGAGTCACAATTAGATAGTAGTCTGTAAAGGTAATATCTGTCACCCGACAATGTGCGGATGAAATCGGATCCAACAGCGTGCCTCGGATTCTTATCATTTCACCTAAATTAGTTTAATGGCGATCCCCTTTAACGTTTCGAGCTTGGCGACTATCGAGGCACGTTCTACAGTCTTAAATGAGATTACAGTCAAAGTCACAATCGATCTTAACTTTTTAATGACTGAAAATTAAATCTTCAAGATAATTACTTTCAAAGTCGCAACAAAATCACGCCAAGTTACCGTTGTATAGGAAAATTACGAAACAACCCTACATTTTGAAGAATTGCATTAGAAAAAAAAAACAAACAAAAATCCATTAGTTAAAAAAATATTAATACGTGAAGCAAAAACTTTCGGTGCAGTCTTACGAGAAATGTGCAGCCGGAGGAGTGTGAAATTTGGCCGGTGAATTAAAGTTTATGAGGAGGAAGCTGTGAAGAAAGCGAATATTATTTAAATATCTAATGCTTAGAAATACATAAAATTAATAAAAAAAATAACAACACACTACCTCAGATTTTATTCACACAACGTGCGTTAGTTGAATACACGTTGACATTTGTCAATCTGTCACAACATTTACTTTTTTTTTTATATCTAAGAGGCATAAGAATCCTTATAAAGTCCAAATTTAAAAATGATATGAATTATTATGAGCAAATTTCGACCACAGTGCGACCTCTAGTAATATATAAATCCCTTATTTATTTCCATTCCAAAGTCAATAGAAATCTCATTACACCGGTTGAATAAGCATAAAGTACGTAATAACCTAGCACCGTAGAAATGGAAATCTCATAATCTTCTATATCAATCCCATTTCGAAGGGAATCCGTTTTTGAAATAAAAGTAATAACTTTGAAGGGAATCGGTTCGAATTTCACGTTGGGGACCTCCGAGTTACCATCGCCAATCAATAAAAACAATATTTCTTATCCCGTAGATAAATATCAAATGCACCCAGATGTTCAGATTACCGGAGTAAGCAAAAGTTTTTAAAACTAAGTATGGGCTATGACGAACATTTGACAGAACAAATCTTCATACAAGAAAAAGTTACGCCATCTTGATTTTAGAATACCTCAAATGTCAAAATGGCTACAAACAACTCCAAAAGTGGGGCCATTTAAGTGGGGACAGTTTTTTCGTCGACATCTCTCGTCTATAATATGGGTGTTAAACTCAAACGCTACATAATTTAAGAGGCTATCAATTCAAATGTCATTCAGTCTGCCAAAAATAAAAAAACTAGTTTGCTCTATAACACACGACTGAAGTAAAACCCCTGACTGAGATATATATAAGGTTCGGTAAAATCAATTGCGGATATTTTGGGCATATAATCTACTGCTTATGTATAGGCGTTTAGGCAGAAAAATTATTGTTGTACTCGAAAAAAAATCTTCCATTATATGGGCCAGTTTGCATTGAGCGCAGCTTCACCCACACATGTAATGATTTTTTTACTTTGAGTATGACAATATTTTTTGCCTAAATGTATAGATCATATACCCAAAATATCCTTAGTTTTTTTTTTTTTGAAGGAGACCTCTCTCGACGCCGGGCCCCTGATAAGGGCCTTACGGCGGAAACCAAACCCAGGGGCATTGCCCCTCTACTTGGGGTGAGATGACGCGCCCAGTACGAATACTGAGCGCATGAGTCTATCCTTAGTTGATTTTATCAATTCTTATATATATTTCATGCACTGGTTATGAGAGAAAGAGAGAAATAATATGTGCGCGCGCACTGTTCTCTCTTGCTCCTAAAGTAATGTGCGAAACGTAACTCTCTCTCTTTTCATCTTCACTAACTTATATCTCCCTCTCAACTTCCGTTCGCCTCGCCCGATCACATTTTTCGTAACGCTCTCGTCACGCATTCACTAGCTTACTCCCCACGTCAAGCGTGCGTAGAGTTTTACTTAAAACAGTACAGTCTGTATTTGAGAGGCTCCTAACTTTAAGTAACGTTTAAGAATTCGGCATTATAATGATTTCATTCAAGAACTACTGTCACTATAAGCAAAATTACTTTTTATAGTATAATACTTCATTTTCCTACAATATTTTTAAAATAATATTCGTGCGTTTCAGCACATTTAAAACTGGCACATAAATCTGCTGTATGTAAATGTAAGTACGTTTTACTGCAGCACACTTGATGAATTGACCAATATGCCGGCGATACTTCACAGAGTACGCCATTTTAAAGGACGCCTGACCACAAAATGGCTGCCATCGCGATGGATTGTGTCATCGCTGCGTCAGTGAAATTAACATTTCGTGACAAGTGACCAAAAATGTAATGGTCTTTTTTTACTTTTTGGGATATTCTATTTCGTTGCTACAACAAGCGGCTTTTTCGAAGCTTAAGCCGAAATCTATTTTCATACTTTCTATTACAGCACTGTCCACCTGTAATATAATATACGGACGCTTCACACCACGTCAATCTGGCCCCGTACTATATTTAATAGGGAAGTAAATAGCACGCACCGTTTCGACCGTTGCTACGAAACGAACACGTGGATGCGCAGGGACGATCTGGCATGTCGGAGCGAGCGTATTTTCCAGTTTTATCCACGCACTCCTGAAAAATATGTAAAACACCGGCAGTCCAAACCGTGGACGCAACAATAATATAGTTTTTGACATGATAACGTCTTATAATTCGATGGAGCCGGCTGCACGCACGAAAAAACATGACTCTAGCGTTACCAAGTACTGTTACCAAGTACCGTTACCTGTTACTATTACTATACTACTGATAAGTACCAGCGTTACCTCGCATTGCCGGTACCTCATTATTATTTTATTATTATTATTATTATTATTATTATTATTATTGTTGTTGTTGTTGTTGTTGTTGTTGTTGTTGACGTTGTCACGTTCAACTATCGTCAGTAAACCGACTTTAGAGACAACAACAGCTTTTTTTAATACATTCAGAATTAATGAGGTATTACAAACTGATTAAAGAAAGTAAAAAATTTTAGAGGACTTTTCTAAACACTATCCGCGCGCGAGTTAAATGTTATCGGGACCTGAGGTTTTGTATATGTGTCCTTGATAGCTATTGCATTCGTTAGCTCTGCATTCAACACGCGCGCGGACTGTAGATGCATTTTAAAGTTACAAGAAAATCTTCGTCTGTCCGCGGTTTGGAGCACAGTTCGATGCGCGGTCCGAACTTTACACAGTGGACCAAGAAGGAACATTTGACAGTGGCGTAAACGAAACGTTATTAAATGAGAATTATATGAAAATCTTTCGAAATCCATACTAATTTCATTTGTTAACGGCTAGACTCCCAGGACGCTAATATTGCTGATACAATATTTTGAGGTTCTATTCTTGGCTTAGATGTTAAATCTTGAAAGGGGCTTTGTATTAGGATCGGCTCCCGATCCGCCACAAGACATCGTGACGCCGCGACTGGTAATTCCAGTTAAGTTATGATGAAGCGATAATCGCGTAAATAGGGCTGTCGCAAGATTAAGTTTGAATATTTTTTTTAATAGCATAGCAAATTATTAGAAAAATTGTTGTTGATTTAACAATACCAAAGAATATGTATACTATATGTATATTATATGTATACTACTAAGTACTAACGTAAAGAATCGTCATTCTTGGATTGACACGAATGGCAGCTCGCGAGTGCCGGGGCCGCGAGACGTGGATTTTTTTAAGCCAGGACTAAGCATTCACAAGCTCATTTCGTGCTTTGACATAATAGACAACGTAATTTCGTAATATTGATGAGAGACTTGTCTGACGCGTCGTTTGAAATTATTTCGGTGTCAACCTTAGGCTTACGTCAACATGGCTGGTGCAAGGAGCATGGCATTCGCTGGTGCTCGAGCTGTCATTTGTCAGAGAGTGACACCGACCGCCCCTGTGACAATACTGAACAGAAATATAATATTGTTCTCCAGACTTTTCCCGGTTATATATGCAAATTACATATGCAATGGAACTTATTGTGATCCTCCCAATATAGTATTTTACCTCGAGCATTTCGTAATTTGCCGTTGAACGTTTACAAATAGACTCCGATTTGGTACGAGAACCAGATCGATATAAGTTGTTTATCGTTAAATACGATTTACTACAGCACACTCTACAATGAACGGCGTGGCGGCGTGTTATATTATGTATTGTTTACCACGTAAAACATTCCTTTATACGCATAATTCAAATACCAAACCTATTTTCTAGCTGCACAAAAAAAAAACAATTACATATATCTTGTATTGCAAAAGCTTTATAATAGCTTCAAAATTCAACTGGACACCAATCTACTGACATAATAACAATTCACATTATTTCGTCGTAGCTGCCTCCTGCCGTCCCATCCTGGATGCGAACCTTGTGAATCAATTCAATATATGGTCGCCTTTAAATCACTATTAAAACTGACGACCTCTCTATCTCAGTGATTGAGCACGTTGGTGCTCAAGCCGGGGGTCGATTCAAATCCCACATCTATGACCCAGATACACACACAAAAAGCTTTTCTGTGTTTCTGGGTTATAAATAGATGTGTATTAAATATGTGTATGATATAATAAAAATCTTAAATGCACGAATAAAATAATAGTGTTAAATAAATATTGTGGCGGACCAATTAGCGCCACAATCCTGAATCGCGCTATCGAAGTTTTCTAAGATCGGCACTATATATACGACATCTGAAATTCATACAAGTGGGCTTCGGCCTGACCAAGCATACCATCTCTCTCGGTCGGAGATCTCCCTTTGGGGCTTGCCACCATACTCCCACATTGGTGACCCTCGACAGAACACGCGCCTCCTTCTGGAAATCATCATCATCACCCCTATCCCTCCGCACCACGCCAGCCAGTCTCAGCCTCATCGGGTACCTCCACACCAGCCTCACCGTGGCCTGGTCGAATCCTCATCGGCTTCAACGGACACTACACGGACCGGTCAGCAAGCAGAGCACGAAGCATCTCTCCTGGTCAGCACACGCAGCTACAGCGATCGGTTCGCAAGCAGAGCACGAAGCACCTCTCCTGATTAGCACACGTTAGCTACAACGATCGGTTAGCAAGCAGAGCACGAAGCACCTTTCCTGGTTAGCACGTAGCATCAGCCCAGCACGGCAGCACAGTTCCGACTCACTGGGACTCTCCACTGGCACCTGGCGACACAAGCGTTTCAAGATTTCGACATCTGGTCTTCGGGGGGGTGATGTGGCGGACCAATAAGCGCCACAATCCTGAATCGCGCTATCGAAGTTTTCTAAGATCGGCACTATATGAAATTCATACAAGTGGGCTTCGGCCTGACCAAGCATACCATCTCGCTCGGTCGGAGATCTCCATTTGGGGCTTGCCACCATACTCCCACAATATACTTTCCGTTTTCTGGTCCCCGTAATACAAGTTCTTCGAGTACTTAGCACGGGGCGTGAAGCGTCCATAGATAATTATTTCTGCACGATAAAGCATATTTTTTAAATAACTAGAAGCTGGCAGCCCTGTTATGATAGATAGTCAGCACCGAACTCGTTAACTGAGCCCGCCAATCGGCCGGCGCTGTGACCAACTTAAATTAGTATTTCTGACGGTAAAACTATTCCCCAACTAAATATATTTGTACCGCCGATGTAACTGGCAAACTTTAAGTGCCCACTCAGACTGTTGATTGAATTATAGCAATTAATACACACCCTATATACATACATACCGTTTATAATAAACAAACACGGCTAAATAAAACCGCATAAAATTGAGCTTTTTAGGGTTCCGTAGTTCATATCTCGGAATCCTTTATGGTTTTGTCATATCAGTCCGTCCGTCTTCGGCTTACCTTTCAAACGGTTAGTTCTAGAAAAATTATACTATGCATGGATATATTTATTATATTTACTACGTCAAGAAAGTGCTTAAATCATGATTTATTTTTTGGGTAAACGTAAAGTGGGGATATTTTTTTTTCTCGCGTCTACCCCATAGTGTGGAGTATCATTTGATAGGTCTTTTAATAACATTGAGAGGTCACTAAGATGATTTTTTGATTTAGGTATCCGTTAGCGAGATATTCAACGTTAAAGCGCATTTTTTTTTTGTTAAAATAGTGCGGCCACCCACTCTAAAAGGTAAACGGCTGGCTCGAAAAATCTGAAAAAATTCATGATGGTAGTTCATGTGATGAACATTAAAGTAAAACTATAACGGCTTCTGTAACTTAGTTAGTTCAGGAGTTATAGATACTTACCCTGTAAAATGCGCTTACTTGGAAAACTTCGCACAAAAATCACGAAATATTAAGTAATTGAAATCACGAAATAATAAGAAAATTTAAGTAAACATGTAAAATATTGGTATAATTGTACGGAAGCCTACGTGCGCGAGTCCGACTCGCACTTGGCCGGTTTTTTGTCTGTGTCTTCGCCTGCGCATCGAAACTACGGGATGCCAAAACGTCTAGGTACTGTGTTTTTAATTCTATGTGTATTCTGTGTATTGTATATTCTGGGGCCTTACCCAAAGTTTACACAGTATTACAAAATCTGTTTACCCGAAATATTAGGTGAACCCATAACAATGGGTCTTTTCTTGCGCTACAATACTGAGCCGTGCAAGCTATTATAACATTAATGGCTCGGGCCTTAGAAGCGATTGCCGTTGGACAAGATCGGTTGATTAATTTCGAGGATTTATTCGTCAAACGGGCGACTACTCGCTGGGAGGTCCGCGTAGAGTCAGTCAGTCAGTGAATTAATAGCCAACAAGCCAGCTGACGACCCGAACACATTTATCCCCTAAGCTTTAAACGGGATTGAGACATGTGTTTTCTTTTGACGTTTCATGTACGTAAAACTAATATATTATAGAACCAAGAAAAAGAATGAGATACTTAAATTACTTGTACTATCGAACAAGATCCTGCTTCAAAAAGAAATCGCTATCGCTTTAACAGTGCCGTTGAATCGTGTGCTCGCACAATACTCACGTGTAAATACGTAGTTTAACCACGTGTGCAGTCGTTGCGGTCACTTCCTTAATGTTTAAATATTTTGAGGCGTCTCAGTGGACGGGGAAATTGTCGGAACCACAAGAGTTATTCAGTTAAGCATCACTGAAATTCATTCAATAAACAAGTGAAAAAATAAAAAGGATATTTTTGTGTCTAAATGCAAATAAAGGATTTCTTACTACGAGAAAAAAATTAAAATTCTGACACTTATTTCATTTTAGTCAAGTTAGCAAAAAAGACTTATCCTTCAACTATTACTACTAATTACTTACTACTACTAGGTACTTATTAAATTGAATTCAGGTCGCAAGTCTGTAGGAAGCCTTAGCGGTCTATAATCCTATTACAGAAGTCGTCGCACTGTCATAAGCTTCTTCAATCACTCATAATATATTCTGAATGATACAGTTAAGCGGTGATATTTAGAATAATATCGATCATATCGGAGATAATAAATAATTAATTTTAATGAACATTTAACGAAGTTTATGGGACTGATTATAACACACAAACAGCTATCCAAATATCCATCCATATGTCAATAAGAGAGAAGAAAAGAAATGCATGCTATTTTCAAGAGGTGCATCTTTATAAAGAAAAAAATGTTAAATAAATTCTCATATCTTGCAGGTCTCAATATATAAGAATAAGTAAAGTATAAGTATAATATCAGTATAAGCCAAATTTGACATGTTTATGAGAAATGGTTCATGTAATATTACACACGGTGCTGCTCGTCAGTTCTGTACTAGCTTGAACTAGGCTTGACACGCTATTACTAATTGACGATTGTTCTAGTAAAGAAATTTTCAAATTACATATATTCCAATCTGAATTTGTTTTATAAGAAAAACTCAATATGTCGTATGGAAAGATAAAGCGATTCCGATGCTGAGCTCCAAGTTGGCCGTCTATTCAGATACTCGCTCTCTCACGTCGAGACTATCTGAACGATCTGAATGACGAGTCTTTGTACATCGGTGGCAGTTATATTGAAGGAATGGTTTACGCGGGAAATACCGAATACGAAGACTACAGACCCAAACTGACAAAAGAGCGCTTTGATAATATAAACGCACGTTGTTCAAGTGTTTTTTAAACAAGCAAACAATATGGGGATTTTGTTTAGATTGTGAGATAGTAAAATATGAGACAAAAACTTTTAACATTGGATTTCTATTTTATGGATCATAATTCATTTTGAATGAGTTATGAGAATGAGAGAGAGAGTCCTTCAGGACGTACAATAAATAATGTTTCTTGATTCATATGAATATTCCCTTCATTTGGAAACAGCGAAGCATTGATCTCGTCTTCTTAGTCTACAGTAAGCAGTTAGGTTGGGACTATATTATCCGGAATCCGAAAGGCCGGAGAAAATTTAAAATCTGGACTAATTCAATAGAGTTGCAAATCGACTACGTGAGTGTCGAATTTTCAGATTTGACATTAACATTTGACTCGACACTCGCGTGTTCGATTTTCACATCTACTGTAATAGCGCAGAGGTCTATTTATAGTGCTTTGAAATTTCTCCCTCCTTACGGATTCCGGACAATATAGTCCCGGCCTTAGTAGATATTCTCCCTTTAGGTATATTAATCGAAACATCTAGAAACATTCGTAAGTCACGAACGGTGTCACAAACTTCCGCAACCCGTTTGTTGGTTATAATGTATGCGGCGCCACATCCACTAGTACTCAGTAGTTTAATATACATTTGATCACTTGGCGCGTACTACGGTCCACGGACCACCGACAAACTACCTATACTATGTGCTGTTTGAACACTGTACTAATCCCGCATAGTAATGAGCCAACCGTCAAAACAATACCAATATTAATTTGAATAACTGTTCATTAGAGGTCCGGCTCTTCCGCATTCAAAATTTCAGGGCCTCTGTTTTAATTTTAAATAATTTGATTTATATTAAATGTACATATATTACCTACTAATAACAAACAAATACATATTTACCGTGTAAGATGATACGCGATCCACACTAGGACTAGGGCTGGGAGTTGCGACTATATTGTCCGGAATCAGTACGGCCGAAGCCGGGAAAAATTCAGAGCGCTGAAAATTATAGAACACACGTTCAAGTCAAATATCAATGGTGAATCTGACAACTCGACACTCATCTGTTCGTTTTTCCACTCTATTGTATTGTAGTCAAGATTTCTATTTTTAATATTCGCAATTTTCTCCGGACCTCCGGGTTCCGCACAATATAGTCCCAGCTTCAAGTTTAGAATATAGGGTACAGCTGGTCTCCTACACAAAATGATTAGCAGCAAAAAATTGAAGATTTGTTTCATCCTAGTCCATTATTATTACAGTATATATACATTATTTTTAACAGAATAACTTGAAGTATTCTTCTATGTTATTGACGCTCCATTGATAGCTTTTTGTGGACAACCCTCACATCAAGCCGTATAACATTTATAATATGCGAAGAAAAACGACAATTCCGTTGATCAATCCGAACCGATAGATTAATGCTGGCCACGTCCATGACAATAGTAGACACAGTCAAGGACGATGGACAATAGCTTGGAGAGGTGATTTGAATTATTGTAGTAGGTACCAAACGTATTTGGCACAAATGCATTCCCAATCGAACATGGCCGAAGACGCGCCTGATGTAATCATTGGTCGCGATCGTAATTTGAATACAATTATTGTTGCCATGACACTCGTATTGATCTTAAATATGGTAACCGAATACGCCGAGCCTCGTGACTTTAGAATTTATTTAGCACGTGCGTAGGGTTGCCGCCAATGAAATTTTGTTCAAGTGAATAATTTGCATATTCAAGCAATTTGCTCCGAAACGATCTGAGGTAATGACGTGAATACGGTTTAAATGACGATTAATGCATAGTCTCTACAATAAACGTTGAGTCGTGTTAAAACACTTTTATCTATCTACTGATATGAGTTTAATAACGACAGGAGAAACGGCGCACTGAATAATTTTACACAAACAATTTTCACAAAAACTATTTTAGAAAATACACGCATCGAAAAGATAAATGGTACTCACTTCCAGCCAGTAGAGTATCTCGAAAATAGCCATATTTCGTTGCTGTGGGGGCGAAAACAATGGCACCGCTTTCGCGCGCGTTGACAGTTGCAGGGCCGCTGCAAAAGAAAAATGCAATGAATTTTTAAAAAATTCTATTTCGCGCCGCACCACGCTGCGAAGCCGTGTATAAAATCAGAACACTTTTAAAAAAAATAGAAAAGCCAATAACATAGACGCGTTTTAAAATGCAAAGCTTTTTAGTTTTCACATAGTTACGAGATCTTTACACGTAGTACGGAAATTACCCCTCAATTCTCCCGAGCGCGAAGAAAATCCACGGACCGAGATACTTGATTGTGTCGCAATGACACAATACATTTTTTTCTTGTCAGAGATAAAATTCTTTCCTTTGTAATATTTTTAATGGGGGTAAATAAAATAAAGCATGTTTATGTTCAATATAAACACACATAAAATAACGAAATCAGACAATTGTTAAAGCGTCGTATATTACAAACTAGATGTTGCCCGCGACTTCGTGCACGCAATGTCCTTTTCCGTGGTCTACTCTATATATGTGTATCTCCATCTCCATCTCCATCTCCATACTCTATATCCAAATTTCATCAAAATCGGTCCAATAGTTTCGGAGACTTTTCAATGCAAACAAACATACAAACGCATCAGACAAGGACAAAAAATTATATAGCTTATACATATACATTGTGTAAATATTTTTATTAGTAAGGGGGTAAATATATAATAAAGATAGATTTTCTAGTATAATAAAGACAGATCTTTACTAATATTATAAAGCTGAAGAGTTTGTTTGTTTGAACGCGCTAATCTCAGGAACTACTGGTTCGAATTGAAAAATTATTTTTGTGTTGGATAGTACATTTATCGAGTAAGGCTTTAGGCTATAAAACATCACGCTGCGACCAATAGAAGCGAAGAATCAGCGAAAAATGTGGAAAAAACGGGGAAAATTATTCATCTTTGAGGGCTTCCGTTGTTTGTTTGAACACGCTGATCTCAGGAACTGCTAGATCGAATTGAAAAATTATTTTTGTGTTGGATAGTCCATCTGTCGGAAGGAAGGAAGGCTTTAAGCTATATAACATTACGCTGCGACCAATAGTAGCGAAGCATCAGTGAAAAATGTTTGCAAAAACGGGGAAAATTATTCATATTGGACAAATTTGTATGAATTTTTTTGTGTGTTCAATTGGATTCGAGAATGGTTTAGATTTGCTATTAGACCCGGTAGGTGGCGCTGCTTTCAGTACGTCAACAAATTTAATTTTAAGGCGGTACGAAGTTCGCCGGGACAGCTTGTAGATTAATAAGGCAATTGGCTGGGTTTAAAAAATGATAAATAGTTTAAGATAATAGGTACCTACTTTCACGTTTTTAAACACGTAGACTACGTAGAACTAAACAATTTTCGTATAGCTAGAAGTAGTTTCATATTTCTAGAGGTAGCTCACTCGCAACACGATATATCGTAGGATGGCAACATCGACGTCAATTAAAATGAAATTGCTAAAGCCTTTGACTTAGAAATACATAATATTTCAAGAGATAAACCTAACGTCGACGTACCACTTCATAGCGCTAAAATTAAATCTACTGAAAAGGGTGTCACGCTGACCCACTTATTGTATCAGACTTGAAACTAAAGCCTCTGCTTGAAGATATTAATTCGAGGTCGCACAAATCAGTGCAGACTGCAGTCATAGATCAATACTGTGGACTGTGGAGTCTGTGCACTTAAATACCTCTTGAGTTTTTTTTTTTTTATATTTGAGCAACAATCTTTGCAAATTGTTCACCAGACTTATTGTATCATTACAAATATGTAGCTTTAAATCCATATAAAAACAGATTTATCAAGCTAATTATTAATACCATGTGACAAATGCAGATTAATGTTATGCACGCCTCGTGCTTCCAGTGTCAAAGTATTTGATTTATTCATTGCAAACATTGAATATGCCAATAGAAAAACGTTTAGCTACAGGGAGCAATCTGTTAGCTGCAATAAAAGTTGGAGCTAGGCTTAGTTGGCTTGCATTAATATCGCAGGCAATAACCATCAGCATCGCCTCGTTACTTCTGTAGCGTGCCTGTTTCACGTCGTTCCATTTTCAACAAAGGATAAATGTGTTTTGGTCCTCGCTTAATATCCTTTACGGATGCATACGTAGTAACCAGAATGTACTTAGCACTTGTTTGACTATTGTTGAAAAATTGTTGGAATGCGTTACACTTATTCCACCCCTTTCCCCTACTTAACAATGTCGTGTTTATGATATTTAGTTAGGTAATATCTACCCTACCAGTCCATTATAAACAGCGAAAATAAGGTTTTCATGTTGACACTAACATTGAATATTGTAAAGTATTTCCATTAAAGTATATTGATTTAACAAATAAAATCACTACTATATCTAGAGCTATGTAAAACTTTTATTAAAAAAACTTCAAGGTTTAATGAGTGATTCGTATGTATGGTGGTTTGATAATCTTTCTACTACAATGGACACTCGATAGCAATTTGATTCTTTCATTTAAATTCATTTGATCCAGAAATTATCGTTTCGCATCTTCCATTTCTAACTTACTTAAACTTGAGTCACTTATTGCATACAGATGTACAAATTTTAGTTATGTCTATCACATTTTCTTTTACTATGAATAGAACAGTCATCTACATTTTCTTTTACTAGGAACAGACATACTGCAGATATAGCTTCATTGAAATTCAAAAGATGCATACGATTAAATCTCCCTACGCTGTCAACTTCGAGCCAAAAAACTACATCGAACGACACTAAAAAAGACCATTGTCTGTTTTTTTCTCAGCATATGCCTTATACGTGTTCGGATCTCAAATAGGAGCTATTAATATTCGAATCTTCATTTTTCCTAAGAACTGAAGCAGATCCGAGCGTACGCCGTATCCGACTTATTTGCATAGAACACGTTACACGTACAATAGTAGCCGACGCCACAAAAATATTTACGCTTTTTGAATTGTGTATTCTCGTGATTCTTAAATCTTTTATAAAATCGTTGTACAAAAGAATCATTTAATATGTGGAAGACATCCACATCCAACGCAATAAAAAGTAACCCAATTGTATAATCATTTTAAAACATTGGAAGGAATTTCAAGAAATCTACCGAAATTCCACAACGCCATACTTTTTTCGTAAAAGATTTTTTCGTAAGTACCTATTGCGAGGTTAATTTGCGTATAAAAACACCGCTGTTTTGACGTTCGTTTCATAATTTTGGAACTTGGAGCTCGGAATGGCCCAAACTAGAGTTTGAATATTTACGTTGAGGTTGAGAACACATGCCCCAGTCGCGAATACTCCAATACCTAAACTATATTTGCGTTTCATTTTAACGAGATATTTTTACTGGATCGTAAAGCTTTTAACTGAAATGAAAACAAACCCTTTTGAATACGTATCAAAAGGAAAGTAGTTCGATAGTAATATGATAAGTAAGACCTCTATTCACATTTGTTAAAACCTAAAAAGAATTTATGATTGTCATTCAATCTCCTGTCTTGCTAATCACAGAGTAGAAAATATATACATGATATACTTACGTACAGAGAAACAACTTTCATAGAACTATCGAAATCAATCCAAATTTGAAAACTTTGACATTTGAAAATTCTGAAAACCTCCTTCCTTCAATGACTTTAATTTTTCAACACAATCACACACCGAATGCTTGTAGTAGTGCAATCAAATCGAAAGCTAACTATGTTATTATAGCTATCTGTTCCGTTTCTGTAGTCTGTGTTGCTAACTATATTTTATCCTACGGAACTATCAATCCACCACCCATCTCATACTTGGCAAGTTTTATCAATTAACACATAAGTTAAAGTGACCTCGCGCTGAGTAATTTGATAAGCGTATTTACTGCCGACCCTCGACCTGCAACTCTTTTCTCTGATAAATTTCGATGTCAATTACAAAACTTTCTTTTTTAAATCGTTTTAGTCCGTTTGGCAAATGATTAAAACTTTACACGGGCCGAATAAGATAGATGGGCCACCAGATTGAGAGGGATTAAAAAAGTTTCTCGGATAGCTCTCCAATAAAAGCACTCAACTGTCACGGCCAACGAGATAGATGTGTTCTAATTTTGCAAAATAGAATCAAATGGAAGATAGTTTACTTAATATTTGAATACCTAATAAAATAATAATTAGCCCTTAATAAAAAGGGCAAATAAAAAGTATAGTCAAGGACAAATGTGTAATTTCGTGATTAGGCCAAGAAGTTACTTAGTTCAATATTATTAAAAGTCACCAAGAAAAATGGTCACGTAAGGCGAAGTTTGCCGGTGAAAAAATAATCCTCCATTTTTATTCTAGCTGCGTCATGACGCGCTGTAATAACATGCTAAGCCCCTGGATCTTCTCATATCCGTTTCCCCTTTGAATTTCTTCAAAGAACTCACTATTTCCAATTGACGCCACTGTGCAGTATATTCCCTGAAGTAAAGAAATTTAAGTATAAATTAGGTTACCTTTTTAAGGGTTCCTACTTCCTACCTACGTACCTACCCAAAGGATAATAAAAACGATCCTGTTTTTATTATCCTTTGGGTTAATTCCTATTACTGAGACTTCGCTGTCTGTCTGTCCGCATCTCCTTAGCCGTGATAGCTTGTCAGTAGAAAATTTTGTTAAAAAAATGTATTTTTGCTGGCGCTATAATAACATATATATATACTAAGACAGAATAATACAAATATTTAAGGGGGGGCACCCTATGCAGCAAACGTACTTTAGCCGGGAGTTGGCCGGTTTATTTTTGTTATACGAGGGCTTCACTAAAAGTATCGGGAATGGAATATTTCCACTGTTCCTGTCATATTAAAATCTTTTTAATTTAAAACTCCTTGGTTTTAAAGATCGAATACCGTTTATTTATATAAAAAAAGATTCTCGGTCTTGTCACAAGGTCTTGTCAAACTTGTTTAGTCGTTGAGAAAATGGAATTGACTCGAGAAAATTCTAGAGCGATGATTTATTATGACTTTCGAAGTGGTTTAACACAAAAACAGTGTGTTGACCGGATGATTTCTGCATTTGGTGATGAAGCCCCATCCAAAACCACAATTTATCGCTGGTTTGCTGAATTTCAACGTGGACGTGTCAAGCTCAGTGATGATCTCCGTCAAGGTCGTCCAAAAACTGCAGTCACCCAAGAAAACGTTGATGCTGTGCGTAAGCTGATTGAGGAAGATCGACATACCGCGAAATTCAGGCAACTTTAGACATTGGCATGAGTCAAATACAAATAATCTTGCATGAACAATTAGGTGTAAAAAAGTTGTTTTCCCGATGGATACCGCATTTGCTCTGTGAAGAGCAAAAAGCGGCTCGCGTTACTTGGTGCGTCAGAACTCTCGAAAGATTTCACGCAGGATCCTCAAATGCTGTATACAACATCGTATCAGGTGACGAATCCTGGATATAAGCGTACGAACCCGAAACAAAAAACCAGTCACGAGTTTGGGTGTTCGAAAATGAGTTAAAGCCAACAAAAATTGTTCGTTCACGGAGTGCTGCAAAAAAAATGGTGGCCACGTTTGTCTCCAAAACCGGCCATGTTGCGACTATTCCTCTTGAGGGACCAAGAACGGTTAATGCAGAATGGTTTGCTAACATTTGTTTGCCACAGGTCGTTTCTGAACTCCGTAAAGAGAACTGCAACCGCCGCATCATCCTCCATCACGACAATGCGAGTTCTCACACCGCGCACAGAACAAAAGAGTTTTTAGAGCAAGAAATCATAGAATTATTAGACGATCCGCCGTACAGCCCCGACCTAAGCCCTAATGATTTCCATACTTTCCCTAAAATAAAGAATAAATTGCGTGGTCAGAGATTTTCATCACCTTAAGAAGCTGTGGACGCCTACAAAACGGCCATTTTGGATACCCCAACTTCCGAATGGAATGGTTGCTTCAATGATTGGTTCCAGCGTATGGAAAAATGTGTCAAATTTCGCGGAGAATACTTCGAAAAGCAATAAATACATTTTTAAATAGTAATGTTGTGTCACTTCCTTGATTCCCGAAATTTTCAGTGCCGCCCTCGTATAAAAGAACAGGACAGGACGACTGCTTTCGCTAACACATTTAAAACATTTACGTTATTTACTATCTACAAGCACATTCAACAGATATTCATAACAAAATCATTACCCTTCCTTTTGGCTTTGCCGTAGTCGGGTAAAAACCCTATTCATCAAGATAAATTCATATTCACGTCGCCTGAATGCGGACTTAACGTAAACAAAACCCACACATCCCCATTAAAGCTCATCATGAATAATAATTATGAAATGTCATAACGCGTGAGGTTTTCACACGTTACGTGAACCGTGAACGTGACTCCGCGACTGGCTGACAAATTGGGCGTCACTCGTTAGCACACTGACACGGTTCACACGGGACATCTATACATATGGTGCTCGAGTAGAAAAACATAAAGCTGAACAATGAACATGTGACGGTGCCTTTATAGTGTTGTCGCAATAGGCATATATGTGGTCCGATAGCTCGAAATGTTATCATAACTAGCATAAGTCCTCGGTCCTATTACAATCTATAAATGTATTCCTACACGGTTCCATTTCTATGATCTCGTAATAAAACTTTTTGACGTGATAACGTCTTATAATTCGATGGAGACGGCTGCAGGCACGAAAAAACATGACTCATGCGTTACCAAGTACTGTTACCAAGTACCGGTACCCTGTTACCGTTACCAAGTACCAGCGTTACCTCGCATTTTATTATTATTATTGTTGTTGTTGTTGTTGTTATCGTTGTTGACGTTGTCACGTTCAACTATCGTCAGTAAACCGATTTAACAGACAACCGATATTTTTTTTCATAAATAAAAATTGTAATTGAGCTACTTCGCATTTCGGGGTTTAACATCTTTCAGATATCAAAGATTTTGTATACTTTTTGAGTGACCGTGACCACACTTAAAATATGTATAGTCTTTAGAAATTTGCGATTTAGCATAACTCTGGCTGGAACTCTATAGATTACCTTTTAAAAATAAAACTCGTCTAGAAAAATCTAGTGAGTACTAAGGCCATTTATGACACCGTATTCTTGCAGAACATCATATTTTGTAATTGACACATTAGATACGCATATACCTAGGACACATTTTGCTCATTAGCCTTTTATCACAAAAGCACCGACAAATAGCCCATCTCCTCAATTATTCACTTGTCCATAACAAGCCCATATTGTTTACTTATCTGGCGGTAAGGTCAATCACCTCTTCGATGATACACAAAATCGACAACTTATTTCATAAAGGAAAAGAAATGATAAGGTCGCCTATTGTGAAAGAACTATTTGTTGCTGATAAGGACAAAAGTGCTTCCATGTTACGAGTTTACGACTCACATGGTGACATTCACTCACACCGATACGCTGTATATATATGGTGTACTCCTAAACATCGACCTCAGGTCTAATGGACATACTTATGAGCGTATGTAAATGTATATATTGTATGTATCTATTAAATAGAAGAGACGAGTACTGAGGGCTGGCAATCACAACCCAAAAGGCACAAACAAAAAAGGGTGTGCTGTGTGTGCTTGAGAGGTGTCAAGGGACACCCGGATGGAACAAAGTTATAATATATATATATATATATATATATATATATATATATATATATATATATATATATATATATATATATATATATTATAATATAAATATATAGTTGATAATGTAGAATTGAAGCCTATTTTGGAAGAAATATATATATAAAGAGATTATCCGGAACAAACACACAGACTGACAGACGGACAGAAAAATGTTAACAATTTATATTTTATTGTAAGTACCGATCATACTTTTAAATGCATTAAGTGAAAATAGAAGCTGTTAATTTGAAATTACAAACACTTCAATTTTGTTTATCTGTATAGATATAAAATATTATATTACACAAAACAAATAGTTGAACTAAGTATATATAGTGCGCGCGGAACTAGTTGGCCGCGCCTTAGGTAGGGACAGGGGTGAGGGGGCGGGTTGCTTGCTGCTCGCAGTGTTGCCGCCGCGAAGTCCGGCTCCGTACTGAGTAATAACATCAAGCGCTCCTCCGTCCCACCGCTCGCCTACCTAAGGCCCGGCTAGCTAGTCACAATATGTAACAGTCATAACAGTCACAATGTGTAATTGCAAAATTCTACATTATTGTCCAGGTGATAAGGTCGTTTTTTGTATCATTCTTAATAGTCGTTATTACATTGTGATTTCGAGTGGCAAAAAGTGTCGTGTCTAATAATCCGTCCAGCCCCAACACAATTCGCAACGAACTTCGTTCCAATATCTATTGAAACTATCTATAACTATCTATTAAAAAAAATATTGGTAATTACATAAATGAAATGTAAGTTGTGAGTAGTGACACACTATCAAAAATGTGCAGATACGACATGGCCTTACTTAGAAGTTTCTTATAATTATGATAACGTAGTTCAAACTGACCTTCAAATCGAGATCCATTACTAGGTGTCTTCCGAAAGAAGTCCCTCCAGTTTTCTGGATGTGTAGGAACACCATGACGTCGTGTGCGTCCAGATCAAATCGAAAATCATCGTGGAGCACCTCGTCATACGATAGGCCTGGCTGAGCGATCACGTCGGGTAGAGGACGCCCTAGAGCCTCCGCGTACGTGAGGGCTAAGGATTCTGATACCCGCTCCCTAGAGGGCATGGCGCAGACCTGCAATAGGAACATTAGTGTTATATCGTGATTCTTGAAAGTTAATACACTCACTCATTCATATAAAACACGTTTATTGAGACCAACAACCAATATGAGCCATATCTATGGATTGCAAAATCCGGTTTTTTTTTTTTTTCAAATCCGAAAACAAATTCTAATTTTAAACTGTAAGTATATCTGAGTAAATAAAAACACAATTATATCAATTTTATGATTCAATGATTATATCAAAATTATATTTATATTTTCACTTTTAGAAATATTTTTAATTACTTTAAAAATATTTTTTACACTTTTAGTTAGTATTTTATTTCGAACAAGGTACACACTCGTATCTATTAAAAATATTCATTTAATGTGCGTATCTGTTAGCATAATAAAATATAATAAAGTGCGTAAAAACAATTAACTATGTACTCAGTTATTATTATTATGCCTATTTAAAATAAAAAAAATCAACATTATTGGAAATAAGGTACTGGAAATAATGTACTAGCTTATTATTGTTTAAAAATCGTGATATTGAAAAATATAAAATAGTCAAGTCTTTGTTCCCTAAGGTAAGATCTTGTTAGATACTAAATGTTCCAGCAGTAAAGAAATATAAAAAGTGGAATAGCCTGTGATATTTCGAAAGTTTATTTTTAATCTCTACTACCACCACCACCGTTACCGTCACCGGTAAGTGACATTTCTATGTGAAACTAGCGTTGGCAAATTAATACAGTTTAGTAAAATGTAGGAAACTGAAAATCATTTCAATTGAGATCCGGGGAGTGAAGACAAATCATTTGAAGCCCCATATGTATGTTCGAAATTTGACCACTTTTGAGTTATCAAAAGAAAAAACCCAGATGGTGTTTGGGTTGGATAATAAAACACCGTAATGGTGCTTTTAATTCTCTTGTTAATAACCAGAAGTACAATTAACAAATCTAAGGACAACTAAAATTGATAACTGTTTAAAGATCTTTATTTTAACATTTTACTTACAAATCAACAGTTACATCTTCCTCGTCATCGCACTTTGAAGTTTCCACGACCATAGAATTAAAACTACATAACAAAAAAATTAACACTTGTTTACACAAATCGTTAGTGCTATTTTTGACACCTACATTTTATCTCTATTATATCTAAGAAATAATAACTTCTACGCAAAAATAGGAGCGTTGATTTGCATTCGGTTTTTCTACTGGCCCTGGTTAGGTTAGGTTAGGTTAGGTTAGATTAAATCAAATTAATTTTATATATAAAAAAAAAATTGTTATTACTTCTATTCATTCGGCAATACTGTCACTAACCAGCCAGACAGTAATAATTATCGACTCCAAAACTACTTCGCAATTTTTTTAAGGATTTATTCTGATATCATAAGAGATAATCTTCAGGTAATAGGGCTTAGGTAATATACATTATTTAGAATATAATTAAATGTAGTTAAACCACCACATTTATTTTTAAGTTGTCATATTAATTTGGAATTCTATGATTGTAGAAACTTAAAAGTGCATTAGTATGTTTCGTAAGTAAGAATTCAATAAATTACTAATTACTAATTAAATTAAATTAATACAGGTTTAAATTGTGTTTAGATTTGCTTATATTACTTCTTAGTACTTCAGCAATTGAAATCATATTTAGTGTTTTTATAAAGTGGGTCACCTACTAATACAGAAAAAATTTAAAACGGTGAATATCTTAGAAACAGTCATATAGTAAGTAGTTCTTCATCCCTCGCGTACCCCCATTTAACAGATCGACTACGTTCTACCAAATAACCTGTATAACTTGGAAAATTTTTGTCAATAAATTTAGCAGTACAACAAATAATGTCGAATTATTCAAATATTGTACGTCTATAGTACCTAATTATATTTAAAATATGTAATTTTTCATAATAGTAACCAAGATTCGAAAAAAATTCGCAAAATCCGAAAAATTTTATTTAACGACGAAAAATTTGGATTTTTCGAACTTCGAAGTATCCGGATTGCAACCCGGCTCAAAATATACATAGCTTATATCTAAAAATGTAACCATAGATTGCACAACTAAGCACTAAGCACATAATATAAAGTGTGACTCTCTGAATTTATATTATGTACAACAACTAGCTTTTGCCCGCGGCCTCGCCCGCGTGAAATTGGGTTTTAATAATAAATAGCGACCCGCCGAAAATAGAATTGAAAAATTATGGTTTAAATCTAATCTTATCTAACCTAATGTGCTTACTATAAGTGCAGTTTATAAAGATTAATCTTGATACATGCCGACGTTTTTATTTAGTATTATAAAGCTCTACAACTTTTCTCTAAGGTTTAATCATATATCTCCCATCGGTAAAGCAGCGTTTGTAAGAAACATTTTCGTTCGAACGTTTTTTCTCCGACTTACTTTGCAAATCCGGCTACCACGAAAAAATTTATTGGCTCTTACCAATAAACTTTTTTAAAATCGGTTCAGTAGATCCAGAGATAGAGGTAATCCCTCTACAACCTCACAAACTTTACCTCTTTATAATATTAGTATATATTACCATCAGAAAAGTTATCTTAGAAAAGATGATGGTTTCGATGAACGCTTAAATGGATTTACGGGTCTGGGTAAAACTGTTCAGGTAGTAGGTACTGATTACGAGGATAGCACAAAGAACAGTTAGACTTTAGTTCCACTAACCGAGAGCAAAGTAACAAGCAAGACTAACTCAAACAATGAAAATTGTAGCACTGCATTCTATATTAAGATTGGACAGGACATGCTTGTCGCATGCCAAATATTATTTGGTCAGTAGAATTTACAAATTGGATCCCACTAAAAAGGTCAGATGTCGTCTTAAAATACTAGTTCAATAATTACATCTACCGGTGTAGAAAAGTCAGAGCTAAAACTCAATGCAGTAAGTACTATGTTAGTAAATTAGAATGGTGTAGTTAACAACAAGTGGTGTTGTAGTAAACAAAGGTACAGGTAAAGGTACATAACATTTCAGGGGTTCCGTGTAGCACCCTACAAGGAACCCTTAGAGTTTAGCTCTGTCCGTCCATCTGTCTGTCCGCCCTTATAACTTCTGTAATCTTAATCTATAATATTTATAAACAAAAAATTAAACCGACTCCAAAAGTAAAAATACACAAAAAAAATTAAATACTTAAATCTTTTCCAAATAATTTTAAAGGCCCTTTTAAAGGCGGCTAAAATTTTTAATTATTTCTCTACACAATCTTCATATTTTGAAATCTTTACCAGCCCAAACAATATCCTGATAAATCTTTTTATAGAGCGAGATCGATTTATAGAGCTCACGTTTAAGTTGGCTGGTACCGACTTCAAAATTATGAAGATTGTGTAGAGAAATAGTTAAAATTTTAGCCGCATTTAAAAGGGGAATTATTTAGAACAGTGTTTCCCAAACATTGTTTTGCCATGGCCCGGTAATTTTCACAATCTACCTTCGTGACCTACTTATTACTATAAACCCAAGCTGGTTCCATTATGTAAAATAATACACATTTATGATCTATAGTAAAAATGTTTTATTAATAATATTTTGGTAACTGAATATCGTAAGATGTACTGAATATGTGAGTCGATCGATAGTAGTAGGTATTTTTTTTTAAACAAGACGGGTATATTATTTTAATAACCCGGTACCGGGTCGCGAACGGGCAAATGGGAACCGCTGAAAACCGCTTTGTTTAAAATTTTTAAATTTAAGCTTAGGGTACCTACTTCAGAAAAAGTCAAAATCATCATATGTGTATGGACACATATGATGATTTTGACTTTTTCTGAAGTTTACGTAGTATTTAGTTTAAGGAACAATGTACTTTTTCGGGATAAAAAGTAGCCTATGTGTTAATCCAGAGCTTAAACTACTACCATACCAAATTTCATCAAAATCTGTATAGTTTTTTCGTGAAAGAGTAACAAACATCCATCCATCCATACATACATACATACGTATACGTATACATACATCCATCATCATCCTCACAAACTTTTACATTTATAATAGTAGTAAGATAAGAAAACCCAACAAACAAAAACGTCATATAAGTGAAGGCTTGTACGACTTTCAGTTGTATTGCAGTTTTATAGTAGTAATGAGGTGACTAATAGGTTCTTTAAACGTCTTTAGTTTAACTTTTTAGACGTGCGACCAATAATGTCATAATAAACAGGTCATAGCGACGTCGGCAAGACTAAACTACACGACGTTATATTATGTTTGTACGATAACGCAATAGTCATACTAACGTCGCAGTCTAATAAATGATTTCAACTGACCAGATTGGGTGATTGTAAAACCTATATATGACGTTTATATAATGAAGCAGTTGTATACACGTTTTCATAATGACGTTTGTAAAACGAGCCCCATCTTGTTTTACAGCAGTCAATTTGAGGCACTCGAGTGACTTGGTTGTTAATTTGCGACTTAAATATAACTTTTATATTACATGTTGTCGATTAAAGTCATGCCCTGACTTTAACCTTGTTGTCGCATTTGAGTCAAATTTTTACTTTTAAATGCCATATTAATGGAAAGTTTGATATCATTTAATTGTAATAATAATATATTCTTGAATATATTAAAATGTTGTATAATCTGCACTGCCCTTTTACTACGATCAGTTATTGCTTGAAATAAATTAAAATATAATTGATATTGTGTGAATATTGACAAATGAATAAGGATTATTAGTTTTTTGAGAAACCCTAATACTAATGGCGGATGGCGTATTGCATGGTCTTGAAATAACCTTAAAACAACTTACTGTCTTTATAGCGTCATAAAGAGGTAAGTATGCGACCAAAGCAACATGTCTTCCATTTTTAACATATGTTTATTAAAATATTATAATGTTTCGGCAAACACAAAACTACGTAGGGGCGTGTGAATTTAAATAGTATTTACATAGGTATATTATCATAAAACTCGAACTAAATTGTATTAGTTACATATAGCAAGATATGAAAATTAAATAACATGATAACACTCATTTTTTTTAAAATACTTATTTTGCACTCAAATCTAATATATATGACAAAACGAGTCGCTGTAAAGTTATGATTAAAAAACTGTACGATGAAAATGGTAATTGCTTAACGTTCACACGACTTTTGAACGACTTCAACGAACACTCTTGTTTGTGACTTTTGTATGACGGTTATACAACAACGTCGGTCGTATAAATGCGTTTTGCGTTTAATAAACGTTATGAAAACGTTAGTGTGACTTAGCTGTGGTAATATAATAACGTTTACTATAAACTATTGTACGACGATAATTTGTTACTTGGGAAGTGTGCACTCGTATATTATAGCAATATCATTTTTTTATCAATAAATCTTTATACTTAGCCATCAGGCATCAGTTTATACGCCTAGTCCGATTTCCTACGATATATTTTATAGCTAACAAGTTATTATTCATTAGCTCTAATCTAAAATAATGTTAACATATTAGGTTTTTACCTAACCTAACCAAGAGCATGTCAGTACATGTTTAAGGAGGGTTTCGTGGCTATCAACGCGCAATAGGTTTTCTATAAATTACTTCAAAAGTTATAGTCCGATTTCGCTCAAAATAATTTTCCTAAAGAGTTTTTAGCATGATCTATTAGCATGGAAGCTTACAAGTTTCAATATCTTTTAGTTACAAAATGCATGGGAAGGAACCCTAAAATTGGATAGATTAATAAAAAAACATTAACTCAAATAATTTTAACACAACAACACAGCAAAAACCAATCACATTTCTAACCTATTCGCATCTGTGCAGCCTGATAATATTAATGAAGTTAAAGAGAAAAATTCGAAGTCAATCATGTGGAAGTCTATTCATACGAAGGCCAAGAGGGTGACTGGATAAAGAGCGCCCCACTTGTTTGTTCGGCCTAATGAAGTGCCACCCTCGACTATTAATACAGTCACAATCAGCACTCCGCAGTGAGTTTCGTCTTGGGAAACATTGCCCACATTACGTGAGCTGTATAGGAGGGGGGAGTGGGTCTTCAAAATACTACGCTTGGTCACCGGGTGGGGAGAGGGGGAGAGGGGGATTTAGGTTTTTATCACGTATTCAACATCTAGGAAAATCTCGCGCGACGGCCTTTAGTACTATGTGAAAAGGAGGAGGGTCTCGGCAAATACTACGGATGGTCCGTGACCGTAAACCGTGTTTGAACTGGTAATAGTGGTCACGTGGAAATGGAACGGAAATAAAGGGATGAGTTAAGTTTCAATATGTGTGGTGCCTATTATGATTACATTTTTCATGTTATTTGTAATCAGTACCTAAAGTCTACCATAAAAATTATTGACTGCACGTTGGAACATTTTTTTATAATATTGTTGAAAACAATATTTTTAAACATAATTAAAGAAAGTGAAACTAGATAAACCTTTCGAGGACAATAATCAATTAGGAATAAAAAAAATCCCTTTATTCCTAAGCTTATAATTAAAAATACAGAAAAATTTTCTCGTGCGCTAACCCTAACCATGGCTTAAATTTCATTAATTGTTTTTTGTTTAGCAGAAATTAATTGGAACTTGTATGCCCTTAGGACGAATCGGTGTCGGGTTTATGTTTTGCTGTCGTAATAAAGCAATTTGTTATTTTCCCGACATCAAAAATGTTCCTATTAAATCGTTAGCAGGAACTTCGTTTTAAAATGTTAATGTTTTTGTCAATCGATATTTTCGTCATGAAATGAAAATTAAAGTTATATTACGTGTAAATTTAATTTAATGTGTACACCCATCCAGATAGTTTGGTGTTTTTATTGTTTTAAAAGAATTTCTTAGATTATTGTCAGCTCATATATGGTGACTTATTATTATGCGAGTATTTTTGAAGCAACCAGAGTGCGAAGTGCGAGTTTTTGTCAGTACTCACCTTGAAGCAGTTAACTACAATTTGCATGGCATCGAAACAGCGCTCCTAGTGGCGAACAATAGTAACTAATTCGATGCCATACAAATTGTGTTTAACTTCTATATACGGTGAGTATAGAAGTTAAACACAATCTCACCACACAGAGCATTAGCAAGACAATATCGCCACGAAATATTTATCCGTAATATATTTTATCCCATGGTTGTGCCGAAACCTACCTACCTAAACTAAATTGTAATGTATTTAAATTCAGAGTGATGGGGAGTCCTAGGGGGTTTCAGACCGGAGACAGTTGCCAGACACCCGACCCTCCTGGGGTTAGGCGGTAGCCCACAAATTGTTTTATAGGGTCGAATGGAAATAAGTTTTGGGGTCGGGGTATTCTTATTCCGTCAGCGACCTGCAGTTTAGCAAAGGGATAAAATATCTACGTCCATTCTAGCATTGAAATAGGCGAAAAGAAGATACATGTTTATACTATAAATGATAGTGCGGATAACTTCCCGAACTTCACGCATACAATGGCCATAAACCTCATACTTTTATTCTTATTTCGTGCGGCTCTTTATGTGTCGTTATGGATTTTACAGTAAAACAATTCCCGACAGCGAACGGTGACCGCGAACTGATACGTTGAGTGTTGACGATCCGTTGTGTTCCTGCAAAAGTATCGTATTTCTACGTTCACCACAACACTGTACGAGTGAGTATAAATCAGACGTCTAAATAATTTACAATGCTGACAACTTACAAATAAGACTGTGTCCAACCTGAATAAAATGATAATAACTCAGTCATTTGGTTAAGCCTCGACCAAAGGAGATAGATAGCATCAAAAACCAGTGTAAGCTAAATTATTTTTTTTCTAAACGGCAGAGCTAGCGGCAAAGATGAAATTCAAAAAGAGGACATAAAAATGTATAGGGAATATTACCAATTTTTAAAACTCCCGGAAAACTTTTCAAGTAAAACTATCCAATTACTGGGCTATAACTGATAACAACATACTTTAAAAAGGTGTTTGGTTCTGATTTGCAATATATATTGAAATAAAAAAAATACATAAATGACTAGTGCTCCGAAAAAAAAGACAACAGTTTACAAAAGGAATAGTATACTAAAAATATTATCAAATATATCCACTGCGGATTGTTTGTTTCACAATACAAAAGTCTTACAAGCAGGTGACGTCACATGCTACTAATGCTGCTACGAAATGTATGGCCATATGTACAAAACTTCTGATATCTCCGAAGTTGGCGCGTTTATGTTGATGCGTACTTTAGTAAATATTTTTGTATTTGATGTAAGTAAACTAATTATGTAGGTTTTTTACACTAATGTCGTAAAAAAATATTCCAACTTTTTGTAACATCGAAATGCATATAATTACAAAACTGCACATAAAATCTTAATTATTTGTACTTTTATCAAGTTATAAAAGTATAGGTGTTTCTTAATGTTTAAAAAAAAAAAAAAAAATTTTACATCGCGGAAATTACCCAATTACAGATGTCCTCAATGATATCCTTCTTGTGTCTATTTGTAATAGTTAAACAACCTAATATGAGCTTAATTTCGCACGGCAATAGTTATATGTTTATAGGCAATATAAGACTATCGCGTACGTCATACAAAATTCGACACCTATTATGTGTACTCCTGCCTACACAAAATTATTGCATATAATATTCTGTTCAACATAATACATAATATGATACGTTGCCTCTAGTTAGTGTATTTTAGTGCTATCAGAACATAACTGTCGCTTGCTAAGGTATCGTTACTAGAAATAGAATGCCCCCAACAAGTATAATGCGAACCAAATCAATTAACTTCATGTCGGTCGATGCTGACCGTCAACACTAACGCGAATACCATTTAACCATTCTTTGTTCACTGTAATATATACGGCAAAAGAAAATACTAAGAAACCTATTTTAAAAAAATATTGCATACTTTCATATAAAACTTCCCGTTTTTCAGTTCTAATTGGAGAAATTTTATTTAACAGGATTTCAGATATTGTAAAATTATCTGTTATTTTACTCAAGTTGGAAACAAAAGTTCTTATTCTTAAAATGCTTAACTTGTTGCTCATGATGTGAGCATTTCCCGGCTTTTTCTATATTGGCTTTCAACCCACACCTATTTATCTATTTGATTCGTAATCCCGAAGACATTGACAAATGTCAACCATACGCAGACGCTAGCATCATTTTAAGTTCCGTGGGAAAAATATATCCGCAATTCTATAAATAGCGTCGATGGTCATTCAATGATTAATAATTATCTAAGCAAATAATCTCCTAAGTCTTTCGTTTATCTAAGTTTGTATAATCTGTAAATCCTTCAAAATACATCAGCCACATGAAACTTATTTACCAATTTACCGCAAATATAATTTAATCAGTGGTTTTCTAAAGTTTGCTTTAACTTCACAATCCTAACAACGCTCACAGAACCCATTTGTGTATTCATTCTTTTGTTGTGTTTTGTTTTGACAAACATTTGTATGAGGAACAAATCGCCGCGCCGCGTCTACTATATTCCTTATTTTGTGCTTTTATTCAACGGTAAAGAAGTGTTTCATAATTTTTTGGCTGTCTAACGTCGTTTAAATAAATTGGACATTAATTAGCATTTTTTCACAAGAAGGTGATTTATAAACGGCCACATGGCCCACCTCACATTCCCACTACTGCACCTCTCACCTCTGTACAGCCAGTATCGATAGCGGTAAACAACCACAAAAACCCACAAAAAAAATAAGAAGGTGATTTAAAACAAGTTTTTCCTGGAACTGTTTTGCTGATATTTGACGCAAGATAATCATGATCGGAGGATGCAAAATTGGAAAATTTCAGTAATCTCCGAATTATCAAGCAGTGAGCGAGCTGATGATGATGGATTTGCTTTCGATCGTGTCAGCTTTCAAACAAAACAAAAAACTAGATCAAAATCGTTTCATCCATATGGGAGCCGACACGTCAAACTTATACCACCCTGTTTTCGTCGGGGTTCAAAACCCTGGCTATCACACCGCGCCGCGCCGGCTCTTCTTTTGTTGCGTCAACTTTTTTGGATACAAAATATTATTCCGCCTTTAGCTGGCCTATTTTAAACTGTACTTACGACTCTATATCCATAATAATATGCGTATTAAATTATAAGGGGCCATGTAAACATACAAATAGCCTAGGTACTTAATTTCAAACATATGCTAATGCGGCGCCAGATTGTGTTTCTTCAGATGTTGTACACAATTGTTGTAACATGAGCCGCCCACACGACTGGAATGTTTGCGAAAACACATACCTACTTCTGCTATTTACAAGTGTAAACATGGCCTATCCATTTCGGCCGATACTCCTCGGAACTTTCTAGTGTCTTCCATTATTATGGAAGATGTAAGAGTTTTTGTAAGAGAGATTCAAAGAGTTTTTATCAGAGAGATTAGGTACGGAGCTCCGTAACCGTGATCGAAACTATCGGATATCCGAAATAACAAACTGCCCGTAATCGAATCCGATATAAAGCTTCGGAAAATTTCGGATATAGACGGAGTATTGTAATATGACAAGTTTGTTTAATTTGCCAGCCGCGTCGACTCACTAGTTTTTGAACCAAATGATTACCCAAACTTTACTAATATCCGTCACCGAAATTATCCGACACTAACGGTTCATTCGAAATAATTTATTATCCGTAACAGTAACCGAAACCGATATCGACAATGAAGTGTAAGGACCTCCTAACTACAATTTTTCAATATCTGTGATCCTTACGGATATAGACTTAAAACTCGGTTTTAAGCACCACCTAATCGCTTTTCGTACATTTTAATGAATTCAAAAAAATGTAAATAGCTCTTAAGCTCATTCGCGGAAATATTGCTGTCAATATCGCCTATCTACCGTCGCACGCGTGTTTATTCTAGCGCTGTTCACGGCGTTCTGAGGGAAGCGAGGGGACGCGGGTTGTTTTACCATTTTTGCATTTACACCTTACAAAACGGACATGGACATAAATGAAATGATGACGGAAAATGGACATTAGCCTGAGGCTCGTGGGTGGCAGCAGATTGTTCATTTGTTTAAGATTCGTGCTATTGGCAAGTTCCATCGTGAATTTTTTTTTGTTTTTATTGGATTTGGGGTTGAATTGATGTGAATTAGATCAGATAAGGTAAGTAGGTACATGTTATTAATAGTATCTGTACTATGAAAGTGATCAGAATATTTGCGTATTTTAGTCAAAAACTGAAAACCTCAATTCAAATATGTCAAAAAATAATGTAGAAATCACAATACGAAATAATGTAAAAGAAAGAAACGTGGAAGAAGTGTGTATATTTTTTCAGGTATTTAGATAGGATATAAACGTCTGTAGGACCTATCGGCCGACACTAACCAGTCTGGCAAGACGTGTACCCTGACGATGCCGTGTGTCTTCAGGCCGTATTCGAGATTCGGATAGCGCAATCGAGCGCAAATTAAAAAATCGAGAGATTCACTTACCCAGAGAATATGTTAACTTGACCAAACGAGACCGTAGCCACAAGCCGCACGAAACAGTTCATTTAGATAACACTTTCGTCAAAGGCTACACCAGGTTTGTCAATTTGCGTTATACTAAAATTCGGCCGGGACGCAAAGCAGGCGAAAACTGCCGACTAGGAAAACTAAGTATGACCTTCAACATTCTTTTTTTACCTATCGACTGTCACGCTCACTATGATGCGTTACCTTTTGTTTGAAAGTTAGGTGGCCATCAAAATACTTATTTTAATTATTTAATTATTAGGTATAACCTAACCTAACCTACTACCTCATGTAATTTATAATATAATTTTACTAACGTAAAACTTTATTTTGCTACAATACTGTCTAAAAATGTTATATACTACTAATAAAAACCATTCTTTCTTATCAATTCTGTTTGTTTGAATTTGCAATAGCTCCTAACTGAAAATTGTCCATAACTTCAAAACAATACCTCCTAACTACATTTAATTCAGTTTAGCAAAAGATTTCCATAAATTCACTAATGTAATAAATTAAGAGTTCCTATGACAATATTATATTCAAAATATAAAAATGTTGATTTGTAAGTGTCATAAAAAAATAAACGTTTTTTTCTTCTCCTGTAAAATCATATTTTTTTAGATAGGAGGTCCTTCATTTAATTTCACACTTCATCGTCGATATAATTTTCTGCCTATATCCGTATTCCGTTTCCGAATCCAGATCCGAAATGTCATTATATCCTTAATATCTCTGGTACAAGGTTCTCCATACGCACGATCTGGCGTCAATCCGGTACGGCTGATAGAGACACCAAATCAGAGATCTCCAAACACACTATTGTTGTTCACGGCCTGAGTCTCCAACCCGAGCAGATGTTTCCATTTATAGAAAATTCAGCTTTATCGACTTGGCCACAACGTACAACCCAATGGCAATCACCCAACGGCAGCGGTTAGGTGATTTATAAGAATCTGTACTTTGTGGCCTAGTCGATAAAGCTCAATTTGCGGCGGGCGCCTTGTGATTCTTGTGGTCATATGAACGCGCCCTTAGTTCGAAGAAATACATTATAACAATATACCTTTACCTAAGCAATACATAGATCAAAATTTAATCAGTACGAGCAACGATGTTACATTATATTTAGCCTTACCTCGGAACATTGCATCGCATCCGACTGTTATTCATTAAGGCAACTAATGAAGATTTTATCTAGAAAGTGTAATCGAATACTTTAATAGATTAATTTTAATATCCGCTCTAAGACGGATCAAAATACACGCTATCTTTTCATCTCGCAGTGTGTTTATGAGAAAATTCTTACTACACTACAAAATAATTCCAAACTTTTATTATCGCAGCTCACGAATGGCCTCATGAGAAAATTTAAATAGTTATGAATACCGACTACTTTAAACTATTGAGGTGTGTCCTGTTATTATATTAACTTGACACTTACTTGATAAAAAAGAAGTCACTGAATTATCAGTCTGGTGGTAAGATTTAAAGTATTGACACATGTACGGATTTGGTCCGGAGCAGACCACGGATTTGGTTGCCCACTTAGTGGTTTCTTCCTAAAATTAAGGAAAAAAAATCCTCTAGTGGAGAGAATTTTTTAAGGTTCGTATTTTCTTGTTTTCAATTAAATTAAGCTATTGATCGATATAACATCGACAAGCGATTTGAAAAGTCAACCTGTAGGTATAAAATAAACTTTTGATAGTAGGTTTTTAATGTGAAAAGGGCAGAATAATATTACAGAACAATTTTTTTTTTATCAGTTTATTTAAGTTTGGGGAGAAATATTTTGGAGTGTTGAAACACTGCACAAAAATCGGAATGCACTGTAAATAGTACTCTGTTCTAATACAATAGAGCTGAAGATCTAACGAGACAGTCACGAGAACACGAGAGTCGTGCTGTCATAAATGTCCGCTTCAGACCAAATCGGTACGTGTGTAAGCTACATTAAAAATATGAAGCGTCAAAACATTTAAAGATCTTATAAAACTGTTTTGGAAATAAAAAAATTAACAAATAGATTACAGAAGCCTAATTCTCAATGAGGGTTTTTAAATTCTGACAGCTTTTTGACACGACATCCTTGTCGTGTCAAAAAGCGTCGGGCTACCAAGCGACGCCTGGTGATAGAAAAAGAATCGAAAATTCTTATTGACCGTCTTTGATACTACTTACGCCATATACGCTTTGTGTGCATTGTGTGAAGAAAAAATAACAAAAACCCTCATTTTGGTAGAGTTGACATGCTGTCGCTTCCGCACACGCACGATTTGGCGCCAATACAATTATTTGATCGAATACGACATCATGCCAAAACAAACGAGACTTAACAATAAGAATTACACGTTAATTGCGAGAAATCGGATTGTATTAAATTACTATTATTAGCGTTATGGCCTAAGATCTTTAATATCGCAATAGGCGTATTAAAACAAAATATTGTATCCTTATTTATCCACATTTCGATCTGAAACCAATCAGCAGTCACAACTCACAGCAGTTTACGCAACCCTATTAATAAATCGTAACTTAATTTGCAGTGGGCAGTTGAGCACGTAGGGCTGTTTCTCTGTGTTACTCTTGTTTTGATAATTTCTTTTTTCCAACATTTCATTCTCTTTTTAAGGTTTCACAGGGATTCATAAATCAGTTGGAAATGTTTGATATATTAGTACAAATATTTTGCCATAATGTTTACATCCAGGACATGGCTAAAATATGGGCAGTAAGTAGTAATGTTTTGACCCCATATTTTACTTAAAATTTATATGCCGTTATATTGTTTTGTGGTAGGCGGTAGCTGAGCTTTTACGACTGTGTCTACGGCCACTAATAACAACATACATAGTAATAAGGCTACGCGTAACCCTACGGCATGAGACATAGTATAAAGATACTATGCGACAATTTCCTTGTGAATGTTAAATGTCCACTAAACCTTGTTTTTAATTTTTATGCTAAGTCCAATGTGCCAAATATTATGTAAAATGGATATAATAAGATACTATATAATAAAAAGGTGTACAAAGTTTTAGCTTCCCGTTTAATAATTTAATATACGTATTATTATTTTATTTTTTATCGGTGGCAACAGCCAACCCTAGTAATAAAACAAATGTGTAGGTCGCGTGAGCAGGGATCATTCATATTGTTGGTATTGCAATATTTACTCCGGGCAACACGACGGATAATATTATATTGCATTAACTTTAACAGCATGCCAAACCGTGAGATTATCCTGAAGCGTTAAGCGTGAGATTTTTTAAATCGGAAGCATAGTTCACTGCGAAAATTATCGGCATTTTCCTGATGTGAAACTATTAGCAATAATGTCTTACAAAGTAGAAAACTCTTATTATATAATCATATACCTTTAGACGAGCAATTCTTGTATATTTATTTATATATATGTTTCTGTGATCTCGGAAACGGCTCTAACGGTTTCGCTGAAATTTGGTATATATGGGGGTTTTCGGGGGTAAACAATCGATCTAGATTAGTCTTATGTTTGGGAAAATGCGAGTTTTCATGCGTTTTTCTGTCAACGCAGAATATGGTCGCTAATTTCGGCTTTTTGGCCACTGTCCGTCTGGTCCAGCGGGTTAAGACGTGGACAGCAAGAAATGAGTATTACGGGTTCGAATCCCGCTCGGTGACTTACTGTTTTTATTTTTTATATATTCAAGTTTATATATAATGGCTTAATTTTTATGGTTTTTAGACAAGTTTAAAAAATTTAGTTAATGTTTGAGATAACAATATATATTTCTCATAAATATGTCTAACATTTACCTATACTGATTACGTGAATTAGATTTATGCTTTCGAGTTTCATCATATTACAATAATTAGTAATAACCGAGCAAAGCTCAGTCGCCCAGGTACTATTATGTTTAGTCAAAATACTTTTTTTTTCTATTCTCAATGGTCAAACTAAGCTATCTATAATATTATCATCCCTAAAGGATAAAGTCAACATCTTACTGTTTTAATTCAGTAAATTAAGATAATCTTCTTAATCTCACAGGCTTTACGGATTTACATTCTGGAAGTTTCCAAGAAACAACGGTAGCATTAAAGCTTATAAATCATCAACTTTTAAAGTCAGCTGTTTATCACGTAGTGTAAGTATCAAATACAGCCTAAAGGCCTAAAGTTTAAATTAAATCTAAGGACACTCTTATTTTTAGTCATGTTAGTTATCATTAAAATATAATTAGCTGTTGCCCGCAACTCCGCCTGCGTAAATATAGTATCCCACTAACAGTGGAACACTGCACTTTTTCGGGATAAAAAGTAGCGTATGTTTTAACCCAGAGCCTAAACTACTACTATACCAAATTTCATTGAAATCCGTTCAAGGTTTTTGCGTGAAAGAGTAACAAACATCCATCCATTCATTCATCCTCATAAACTTTCACATTTATAACATTAGTAGGATATCTTCACACCAGATGCCGTCAAAAAAAATGACTCCCAAAAATCGTTCTCTCTACTAACTGACGAAAAGGGAAAGAGGCGAATTGCATAGAAATGTGTTTGTACTGAGATTAATACGTCGGCATCGAAGACATCAACAAGAGTACATATTCATAACAGGTTACATAAAGCTCGTTTCTAAAATAATACACAGTGTACATATTAAATTTTATATTGTTAATAGCACCGTTTAGTTTTATCCACCATTATCACTCAATAAACGAATGTAACATTAGAATGAGTAAATTACGTCCGCCCCTCGACAACACAACCACCGAACCCAGTCAAAATGTCGGCCCCTTCTCTATACTTCAGGAGTTGGCGTCATAAACAAGGTATACTTTCAATCGATCAATAAAATCAAATATTTTATTTGCCAGAATATGGTGCAAATAGTATTACATTATTATTATTATACTAGATGTTCCCCGCGACTTCGTGCGCGCATAAAGAAATCCCGCCGGAATTGTACTTTTTGCCGCGATAAAAAGTAGCCTATGTCCTTCCCCGTGGGCTACTCTATATCTGTGCCAAATTTCATCAAATTCGGTCCAGTAATTTCGGAGCCAATTCAATGCAAACAAACAAACTTTTCCTCTTTATAATATAAGTACAGAATAAACTATTATGTTATTACAGGACAAACACATTCTGCCACATTGGCATATGGCGTGACAAAAACTGACTTCTGATAAAAACCATAACAACAATGGCTTCATTTATAAGTCTTAAAGAATAAATAAATTATAAAGATTATATAATGATACAGTAACAGAGGTGTTTGTTTTGACAGCATTATCAAGTAATTTAAGTGAGGATCTATAATAATATTATATCCCAAATCCGTAACCAAAAAAAAAGAAAGATCATTACCATAATATGAAGACCAGAAAGATACTCTGTAATTTAGGCATACTTTAAATACACGAATAGAAAGTAAGGACGACCATGCCTTGGAAGCACGCACTTGTATAACGTGGAAAAGGTGTGTCAAAACTCAAATACCACTTCAATTCGCTCGGCTCGCTCTTGAAGACATAAAACTTTAACTCAACAATTTTAGCAATCCAAAAAGCTGACGCTGGCTTCCACACTATAATAGCTTTATTTATACTCGCCTCTGACATTTGTCCACCGTCCCCAGACCGTCACAAGTGAAATGATCCGTCGTGAACATCAGTCTGACTCTTCCCATTTTTAATGTAGTTTATATTGTTTTAAATATAAGCGAGTGAGTAATTGAATTGTTATTTTAATTATAACTTACTATTATTTACTATATATTTACTATTACATCCAGCAGCTGCGTTACTTTTAGAGTTTTCAATAAAACTTTGGAATGAACTGCAGAAACAGCATACAACACAAGCGTACTTAGAAAATCTTGAGTGCCTTCGTAAGCATTGAGTGAGTGAGTACAATTCCGGGAATCTCAATATAGTCCTCACCAGGAAGGCGTAGGATAAAGCAGACGGTGTTAAATATAGACGTACTCGACCATCCCGGCTACTCATATCCAGCGCGTTTCTTCAGTCATCAGTGTGCAGACCGCTTTCCAGTTACGCATTGTTGTTAGTTATAGAATAAGTCTGGCAAACCCTATATTTTCTAACTTTGAAAAAAAGGCGAAACGAAGGATTATAAATTATATAAATGCCTCGATCAGCATACTTTTTGTAAAGGTCCTAACCTCCTAAAGGACGAAGGCCGAATTCGGATCTTTAAAATTATTTCAAAACATAAAACCTATATTTAGGGCCTGTTTCACGATCGCCTAATAGAGGTGTCGAATAGCTTAAGTAAGTAAGTTTTGTCGCTGCTTACTTTATACTGAGCGATCAAATAAGCTATCCGATTAGAAGATTTGTGATTGTGAAAAAGTCCCATAAAACATTTATTTAGGTATGTACGTACACAATTTAGACAAATAACAAGCACCATATGTATGAACGAAAAGATTCTGTCTAAACTCTGAAGTCTGAACAATGTTACGCCAACAATTTTATTACACTGAGGCGTATTTCCCAGGTGTAGTCTGTACATTTAACTTTAATAAAACGCTTTTGAGGAAATGTACAATACATTTGGGAGCCGCATTAGAATGCAGTCCACTCTTTCAAGGCGTCAGTCTCGTAACCGGAACGGAAACTTGGGAGTTCATGTTGCAAGTCTCTAGCGAATGGTATGCTCCTGGTGTCAATATTTAAGCAATTTCGAGGCGAACTTCACCGCCCAGCAGTAAAAATTTTATTTTCTGTACAACTATACAACTTTTCATGCCATTTCTACTGGGTTATTTACATTTGCTGGATCAAACATTTAATTTTTAGATTTAAACTAAAAGATTTATTTAATTTAGATTTAAATTAAATAATTTTTAAACTAAATATTTTACAGTCATCTACCATTATATAATATTTAATAAGTCATTTACTGCATAAAAAAAAGGTTTTTAGTTACCTTCTTCTCATCATACTCTTTTACCGACCCATAACCGATATATTACTCAGAAAGTTATATCGTTGAGGGTTGCTTTAGCTTTTTTCTCGGGCGCCCCTAAATCAAACCAAATGACATATTGGTTGTTCCCGCTGCCAAAGAATATGTTATATTACTAACGTAAAAAGAACCGACATTCAATACTTACACGAATGACAGCTCGCAGCTAGACGTATGCGGGGGATGCGCGCGGCGTGAATGGGACGTAAGTTTTTTCAAGCCAGGACTTTCGTTGACGGGGCTGGCCGCTGGTGGTTTCGTGCTTTGACATAATTAACAATATAACTTCTTATTATTTAAGATAGACTTGTCTGATGCGACGTTTCAAATTATTTCAGTGTTACCTTAGGCTTACGTCAACATGGCTGACATTCGCTGGTGCTCGAGCTGTCATTTGTAGAGTGTCGCACCTGTGCCGCAACTCTTTCTACAGGAGTTGCAGCAGTAGAAGGAATGTAGAAAAAGTATGCCAATGCCAGGTCGATAGTGTGTAGTGTCCCCCAAGTCCCGAATGATGAACGACCGCAATTTTTACTAACCATCAGCTTGATTCCTATCTAGCGTCAATTTAGCATTACAAAAACGCCTTATCTGTATATATTCTGAAGTCATCGCTTTCATTAGACAAATTACGATGTAGCGATAGACGGGCAAGCGCAGCTTTGAACAATGCCATATAAAAATAACAATAAGAACTTTTTGTAACAAAAATACCGGTCATCGGTACGCTGTTGAATTTAAACGCGTCGGGTAGAGGCGTGAGGTCTGTCGCTAATGGTCTGGTCTTGTTCAACGATCCCGTATGGAAGTGGTATAGCTGCTGGTGTCCATATACGGAGGATCCTATCAACCATTCGACGACGAAGATATAGGAATAAAAACCGAATTACGTGGCATGCGTGGTCGGCTTATAAATACTAATTAAACTGCATTTACATAGAGTGCTGTTGTGGGTAAATGGAATTTTATGCAACTCCTTACAAGACAGTGTCAATGCTCCGACTACGTAATTACTTCAAAGTGTTTGATAGCTGAACAATCCCACAGATTAAAGAGGAACAGATTAACAGCTTCAAAGTACGCTCTCAATTTGATTGCACTACTACAAGCATACGGTGAATGCATGCGTGACCACCAAATATCCTATTGCGTACGCGGCAATAGTGGAAAAATCCGGTAAAGGTTGCGGACCGTCGAAGGCACGTAAAAATTTTCAAATATTATGTTTTAGTTTTTATGTTATATGAGAATGAACATTTTGATGTGTGCTACTCATTTTACCTATATCTCTTAATTTACCTATAGTAAGGATAATGTTAGGTTAGTAAATATTTATTTTCTTGTAGGTTTATTATATGAGCGTCTATGACCTAGTGAGAAGACCTCTTTAGTCACACACGTCGTGACGGTGCCGGTTCGATGTCGGGTTATGGTGACTAATTAGACTTTCTCAATCGTTCATTGAAACATACGGAATGACGCTAGACATGTTTAATTTACCTACCTCCATCTGTGACAACCCTGACAATATTTGGATTGTTTTATGAAAACCATTAAAATGAATGTTTATTGTGTGGCAAAACCTTTCAAAGTTTACTATGGTTAGACAGCTGTATAATATTTTTTTCCATACTTATTACTCTAAGGACCGATTCGACCAAACTTGAAGTTACACGAGTGTAACTATAATGAGAATAATTTTACTCCTTCAATTTACTCTAGGATATCTTCGTTTGCGTTTTACCAAGTTACTCGAAGAGTATACTACGCTCGGTATTATTATTCAATGAATAATGAACGAATGTATAAACCGACAAAAAAATCATGTACTATTGTTTGTATTAGAATGACTTGTACTCCATAATAATTTAATTTCGTTGAGTAATTCAGTAAAATGTCAATATCAAATTATAACACTTCACAATGACATTGATCGTGACAATTGCCAGCCAGCTGTGCGACTATCCACTATTCTCACTTTAATACTTTACTCCGTCAAAATCGCCCGTGTAAATATTTACTCCCGTGTAATTACCTTATTCTTGGATTAGAAGTTGGAAAAACGCAAAACCAGCTTACTCTTAGATTAGGAAACATTTACACTCGAGTAAAATTTTACTCCAGTTTGGTCGAATCCGCCCTAAAAATAGGTTACAGTTATGTAAGAAACTTATGTCCACAATAACGTAATAGTCATTACAGGCAAATGATTTTTACATTCATTAAAATGTCCTTAAGCATTTTTAAATAGACAAAAGTTTAATGAGGCAAGGCCTTTGCAGTACGGAACATAAGCCGCTTAAAGGGGGTTCGCGGCGACCTTTTTTGCTGGGCCCCGTTGCGCGTTGGTTGTGAACACAAAAACAAAACCCACTTGCATGGCTGCCACCCTCTTTAATTAATTAGTGAAGTCGACGAAGAGCAACGCTTTTAAAATAAGCCAGCGTGTGAGCCTTTATGCTGGAAATTCGAAATTGCCATTTTACTTAAAATTGCCTTTTAGTTTTTCGCTTGCTTCATTATTTTTCAATACTCTATATAAATATTATTCCTTAGTCGTCCTATCTAGTATGTGAAAAATATTAATACTAAAACTTTTTTTTTAAACCGGCTCAAATATCCTCTATTATTCTTATAAGCCATCCATTATTTTATCATCACTACTGAACTTAATTTGTCTTTTACCTACGGACATTCTTTCATTCAAAAGTCTTTGCATATTAATTATTAACATTTCAAATAATCTATGCAAATATAAAATATGTACCTACTACCTACCTACATAAATTATGTGTGAACTTTGAAGGTCTCATTCAGTCATTCATTAAATTTGGGCCACAACAGATAGTCCATGTCAGAGTGTAAAGATTGCGACGCGAGATTATACACATTTTTAAAGGATGCTTACGGATGCAAAAAGAACGTAACATTTCATATAGTGGTATTGTATGTCATGTACCAGCAACAGACATTGTAATACTTTTTAGGGTCAATTTATAATAGCGTGCTATTTTGTGTTCTCTTTAAAACTCCTTAGGATGTTTCAGTAAAGCGTCTGGGTGATTCTCAGCTGTTTGGAAACTCGCCCATAAGACTGTCCTAAGCAAATTTTATTAAATGTTGAAAATGATTGTTAATAAAGTGAAGGACAAAATTAAATTAAATATATATACTCGTTAAAAAGCCCGCTGATTTTCATTCTGGTTTTTGAGTTAAAGACGATTTTATCTAAAATTATGACGGGGGACTGTTGTAAACGCACAGGGGAATGTTTTTATGAACAAAAACAAGTATGAAAGTAATCAAGTTTTATTTGTAATTCTTACATATTACTTATATAAATAATTATTTTTTAAATAGATCAAGAATATTAATAATATGTCTTTACCTATGAAATTGCCGTTCTGCAGTACTGGCCATTTCAAATCAAAATAATTTTTGTTTGGCTAAGAATTCTAATTTCAAATTAATTTTATTTTAAAAACATGGAATTCTTTTTCCAAAAGTAGTCATTTGTTTATTGATTAGTGTAACATTTTCATCGCATTTCAATCTTTTTCGTCATAATGGATACGTTAAAAATTTGAGTAATTATGGAGTATGAGTACCGTCGTGGCAGCAACGCGGCACAAGCGGCACGCAACATCAACGACGTTTACGGAGCTGACGCTACAAACCAACGCACCACCTGTTTTATTGGTTTGCTCGCTTCCGTTCTGGAAATTTCGACCTGAAAAATGAACCTCGCGGTCGTCCGAAGACTGGTCGACAATGACGAATTAAAGGCGATTGTGGAAGCTGATGATACACAATCTACGGCTGAATTAGCAGCAGCTTTCGACGTTAGCGTCAAAACAATATTGATCCATTTCTTCAAATTGGCAAGGTAAAAATGCTTGACAAATGGGTGCCCCACGAACTCAATAATCGCCAGCGCGAAGAACGCGTCGAGACGTGCCTTGCACTGCTCAACAGACACACAAATGAAGGAATTTTCAACCATTGTTACCTGCGATGAAAAATGGATTCTGTTTGAGAACCGCAAGCGCTCAGCAAGTTGGTTGCATCCTGGTTCAGCAACTAAACAATGCCCTAAACGGAAACCCCTAGAAAAGTGATGGAAAAGTGATAGAAAAGTTTGGTGGTCTAGCGCCGCGCCGGTGTGATTCATCACAGCTTCTTAGCAAACGGGGTGAGCATTACTGCAGATGTGTACTGTGAAGAACTGAACACAATGATGGAGAAGCTGGCACATCTCCAACCAGCATTGGTCAATCGCTCGTCTCCGCTGCTCCTGCACGATAACGCGCGACCTCATACTGCACAGCAGACGTCTCCAAGTTACAATAACTGGGGTGCAATAATAAGCTCTCCGTCATCCGTCCTACTCACCAGACCTTGCACCTACAGACTACTTCTTTTTCCAGAATTTGGATAACTTCTTGGCGGGAAAAAAATTCAATACCCGAGAGGCAGTACAAAATGCCTTTGAAGAATTTGTTGCCTCCCGTCCACGGTCCAGCTGATTTCTTTAAGAAGGGCATCAATAAACTGCCACTGCGTTGGCAAAGATGCATTGATTGCATGGGTGTTTACTTCGATTAATACAAATAAAAAATACATAAAAAAATACGTTTAAATTTTTTCATACAAAACGGCAATTTCATAGGAAAGGCCTAATATATGGAACCTCTGCTAAATAATTATCACAATCATCATTCTAAGTAGGTAGTCAAAAAATATTCTGAAACCTTTTATTTTTAAAGTAGTTCGGGTAGTTAGCATTCATGTCACAATTCTTACAGAAAAGAATGCTTAACAATTGCAGTTTAGAAAAAAAATCTTACATTTAATTTATTTATCAAAAACGGATTTGAAAATAAAGTAATCTTATCCGTTCTAGAGTACTCTCTGATCTGGCTGCGGTAACTTCTCCAGTATTCAGACAAAACTGACATCAAAAATCATCGGCCAGGGACTGTAATTTTTACATATGAATTTATTTAAAAAAATCATCTAACTTATCACATTAACGAAACAAATGTGGCTACATACTTAATAATTAATTATTTTAATCAAATTTTTGTATTTATAACAAATAATATGTAAAAAAGGTATGTAAAAGGTAAAAAGATGGCTTACCCAGGAGGGAGGGGGGACTTTTTAGCTTACAACCGAGACAAGTGGTTCACTAGCAGACTAGGCAGTGGCACTAAAAAAAAAAGTGCCCGCTAACTTTGCACCCGAACGAACTTCACACTGATTGCATTTCGTTTCACGATGATAACGTTTCGTACCAATAAAAAATTACTTAAACGCGGTTTTCAAATTTTATCAGAGGACTGTTTAAAAACTTTGAGGACAGCGCACATAGATTTATTGATTAAATTTTTATAGTAAATATTTAATTGTGATTCATAAAGATACTTACTGTTCTTTTTAGCGCTTTAATATTTTTTTATATTATATACGGCAAAAAAAAAATTGTTTACAAGACTTGTAATTTAGAAAAAGGGACCAGTGGACTGTGTTTTAAGGTGTTTGAGGTTGATTTTATTAAATATTACATTATTAAATGACTAAATAAGCTGTGGCGTGGCAAGAATACCTAATTGTATGTCGTTATTCATACAAAAAGCCGGGAAATATTAACATTTATTATATAAAATTTGCTTAGGGCAACGATTTTCCATTTTGTAGAGAAATGCCCGTCTACCACTTTACTGAATCGACTGACTTGACTCATTGACTGCACTGACGATTTGTTTGGACATTGACTAGTCCAAAGTGGACACGACATGTCTAAGGAGGGTTCCGTAACCTATTGCGCGTTATCAACGCTTTTTGCGTTTTTTACGCTTTTTGCGTATTAAAAACTTTCCCCCGCCTTTTTAACTTGACACTGGCAATGGTGGCAAGCCGTATCGCTATTTACTTAAAAAATACTCGTAGATTTGCGATGAGAGGTGGTGAGGTGCGAATTCATAAGGAATATAGATGTTTATTACTATTGTGTATATTAGGTACCTACTAACCTAAAGATATTATAATTTTATGACGTCTAATGGCCCGTTTCAATAACCCATCTACCATTGATATAAGAAAGGTTGCTATCTACCAATAACTATTTGTTAAAAACGTCAAATTTGTATCCCAAAAAAACCGGTAAATGATTGAATGACGATGATGGTAATAAATAGTTATTGGTAGATAGATTATTGAAACGGGCCGTATGACGATTGACGCATTAACAGCTAAAACGACCATATTATGGAACTATTTGGCAATTGGCATCAATAATTACACCGGCACACGAAAAAAAATTGTCTGTACACCGGGCGCCACTATCTACGGGCATGTTTTTCGACCCGCTGAATACGAATTTCAAGTCAGTTTAGGCCGTCCAGCCATCAATTTCGAGTAAATTGCAAGAAACCCCAAAAAATAGCGAAAATTTGATTTGGCAAGAAAAAAATTTTGAAATCTAAGGCAAGCATAATTTTCATGTATTTTGATCTGTTAAATACTAATTTCGATCGTACTAATCATAAACCGTTTTAAATCTAAAAAAAAAAAAAAATTGCAAAAAATTATCTTATTTTTTATAAAAGATTATCTTGGTATAAAAAATTGAAGGCTGGACGGCCTAAACTAACTTGAAATTCGTATTCAGCGGGTCGAAAAACATGCCCGTAGATAGGTGGCGCCCGGTGTACAGACAATTTTTTTTTTGTGTGCGGGGTGTAATTATTACGGTTTGCAATTTTTCGAAGAATTGAGATTATTCGAGAATATCACAATATAAAAAATATTAATTTGTTTTTGAAATTGAAATAGCTGTATATATTTTTTTTATTGTTTTTCCTTATCGTTACCAACGCTCGGAAATTAATAATTAATTTGTAATGTGATAAAGTCTAATAAAGAACAACAGCAATATTTCATGTTTGAGAATTTTTTTGAGTGGCTGAATGTTTAATTTGTAGGGTTAGATTATTTTCCATGCCAAGAGACAACTGTTTCGAGACAAGTCATGCGCTAAACTCTAATGTTAGAAGAAACCAAAACATGTATAATATGAAAAAATACGCGCATGCAACGCGTGCGCGTCCGTCGCGTGCGCGCAGCAGTAGAAATATTGAATAACTTTTATGTTACAGCTAAGTGATGCTTGTTACTTTTTTTTCATCTTACATTAATATTTTTTCATTGATAAATACACTATTTTCACTTACTAATACTATTTAGTGGATATTCCATTTAAGTCTAACAGCCGCGATATTTAAAGTCTATACTAAGCAGCTACTTAAGTAAGCATTAAATGTCTGTGTGGCCGTTAGCTCTTTAGGCAAAAGTTAACTTTAAAAGTTAACACTTTGAATATTACAATTTGTTCATTAATAGCTTAAAACAGGTTGAGTATTAAATGTGTGAATAGATAAAGGAATGTGTGAATTTTGTAATGATGAAGGAAAATATTAAATTATGATTAAATTTATAAACAAAATTATAAATCTGCAATACAAAGAAACACAAAAAAAAATAGTGAATCTTTTTATCATCAATTACAACTATAGAAATTGTTATGATTATATTGAATACTAGCTGTTGCGTGCAACTTCATTTGCATGGAACTATTAATGGAAATGGTGCCCTATTTTTTTGGAACCCTGAGATAAAAGTAGCCTAAGTTATTCCCTATAAAATCGGCTATCTGCCAGTTAAAGTCGAGTCAAAATCCATCTGGCCATTTTAGGCATTATCCAGAACAAACAGACAGACTAACAAAAATGTTAAAAATTGATTTTTTGGTGTAGGTACTGTAAAATAACACAAAACAGTTAATTTGAGATTACAAACAGACACTTCAATTTCATTTATTTGTATATTTACAGTATAGATCTAGGTATTTTTAAATCAAAAGGTAAATTCAGTTTGACTTTTTTTGAACAGTAAATTATAGAATTGACTGAAATGATGCCAATATTGACTTTAAATAATTACTTTTTTCTTTGTACACATTTGATTTATTATTTTAAAATACTATTATACATAATTGCTACTATTGTATAACAATAATTGTCAACTTAATTTTTATTAAAATAAATAAAATACTAATAAAAACCCACTATATTATTAATATATATAAGGCATCTGTAATTTTTCATAAATTTTCATTGGCTATTTCATTTTTTTTTCTATGAACCAACTTTAGCATTAGGACATAATGTATAGTGTAGTATATATATAGTATATGTAGTCTGAAAAAATATTACAGTACTAACTAATTAAATCTTTTAATACTGATTTATTTTTTTAAGTAATGTTTTCAAAAACTTATGGGTTTACACATTTATTATATGCACTTATAAGTTCTAAGTTACAAGTTTAACAAACAGTATCTACAAATGAGAAATAATTAATCAATTATAAAATAATAAGTACTAACCTGTTCTGGGCAAAAATATCCGAATGCAACCATTCCAAAAAGTGAAAGCAGCAGACAAAACAAAATCACTTTACGAAGCCTGGATCTTGGCTCCATTTTTTTAATTTCATATACACCACTAGGCAGAAAAAGGGCAAAATCACTACCTACTTGCACTGATACACTTTTTTGCATTTCGTAAGGTTGCATCTCTCATTTTTACAATTATGTCCTAAACAAATAAACTTCAACAAATTTGAGTCCTTTTTCATCAATCCATGAAATAGATCAAAGCTAAAGTTCGATCTTGTTTTGTTATCATGTTTTAATAGTACGATAGATACGACTTCGATAGCATTGTTTTGCTGATATCACAAGATAGGCGTTATGTCGGTAGCGAGACTACAACTAAAATGTGAACAAATGCTTCCGAGTGCACGACTGACAGAGGTATGGGAGCTAAACATTGCCGACATTATCAATAGAACACAACAGTTTGAACGAAGTTTTAAGGCTACAACAATGTAGAAAATTATAAAGCTGCCATTTATTTATAACACAATTTTTAACACAGATCATGTTTATTACTACATTTTTACACTCCGCGTAAATAGAAAACAATCGCGAGTTCTGACATTGACATATAATGACATTTGACAGATTGGACATTTCTTTTTTTTAATAATTTTGCAGTCCATAGATTAAGCTTAATTTATGCTTTTATAAAACTGCCCTGGGGCGGGGCAGCAGTCTTTACTTTCTTTATTTGCTCTGAGGTTAATAAATTAAATGTTGTTTAGTAGGAATCTTAAGTGCGTAATAATTATATTACATTGGACTATATCTATAGATTACTGGTAGATCTAAATTCCAACAAGACTAGATTGAGGTGAGGTAGTTGGCAAATAATTTCATATTAAGTAGATAGAAAAAAAATTGTATCTATTTTACCCCACTACGGCGAAGCCAAAAGGTAGGGTAATGATTTTGGCAGTCTTTGTATGTATATGTACCTGTTTGTTCATCATAGAGTCTAAACTACTGATACGACTTTAATGAATGAGGACGTGTCAATAGATTTGTAATAACATAGGCTATTTAGTTCGCGTCTCAGAGCATTAACCCAACGTTCGCGTAGTCGGGTTAAAGTTTTTAACTTTTCATTCATTATTATATTTTAATAAACCAGTGAGAAAGGATAATATTGTTCGTATAAAAAATTACACTAGGTGCCACCAACTTCATTCTCATTTTAGCTCGGGAATCGTACATCATGCAGCGATAAAGTGTAGCCTATACCCTGGTCTAGTTGATGGGGTAGGCCTGTAGGGGCCCGTGTACCACTATATAGTACTGTATGGCTTGTAAGTCTAATTTGACTTCTTATGGGTAGGTTGAGTAGATAAATAAATTAGTTCTGTTGCAAAAATAATTAATCATCAACAATATCTATGAGCTTTAATTCAATACCAATGGAACTTAATACAAGTTCACTTGTAAAACAAACAGTGTAGGTACTATTAAAGAAAATAAAAATAGCTCTCCCAATGAGTAGCCAATACAAGCATGTAAAGCTATTACTGAAATAATTTTTTTACAGTATACATAGTTAAAATGTAGGTATAATAATAATAGTTGACTAAAATAAGACAAAATGATGACATTTTTCTGAAAATCTCTATACTTACTGACAAAGGAAACATAAAACAAATTACACATATAAATGATAAATTCAAATAAAAATATTTAAGAATTTGATTGTATTTCTACACTATTCTGGTACAAAACTAACAAAAAGGCACTTTAAAATTATTAGGGTCGGTAAATATTCCAAATAAAATTTCCGATTCATAATATCGAATTTCTCTCGTTACACTGTTACTTCAAATAATTAACATTTTGTTTTCTTTAATAAAATATAATATATTATGTACATAATATGTTAAAAATATGAAGAAAAATACATATCTATCTCACTTTAACATATCAAAAATAAATAACTCAACTGACAGTAGACATACTGCATGATAAAACACTGACAATAATATGTTATTGTATACATAATATAGTTGAGTACAGATTAATAATGCCACGAGAGAATTCTTGTAATGTTTGTAAAATTGTATACAAAAACTTCCACACACGGTGACGAGTCTTTCAATATAAAAGTCTTTTCATATATCTGGCATCGAATCAAACACCAATTATGGGGTATCATATTATAAAACTACCCTCAAACTAGTATATTAGAGGATGATATTTTTTTACAAACTTCATTAGTCCCTAATAACACAAGATGATCTTCTCACCACAGAATTTCCTAGATAAAATTACGTTATATTGATTCAGTCCACAAATTTGAAATAAAGTCCACAATTCCACACAACTCATGCGATGAAAACCAACACATGACAATTTATGACAATTAATGTTCTGTTCACTAGTCATTTCGTTAATAATGTTCTTCAGTACAAAATATTTTAGCACATTTAATTTGTTGAATGTTTTTATTAGTGAAGCACTGTTTAAAACAACGATAACTATTTTTTCATAATTGTTCAAGTTGAAAAGCAACTATGCCGAGTCACATAGTTTATGTTCTTCATTCGTGTTCAATGCATGACTCTCATACACCTGCTATGTGGTACCAATCATTGCTTGAGTACTAGTTGTCTATGGAGAGAAGCCAGTTCTCAATGACCTGAATGAAGCCAGGGCACATGATTAGTTCCGGGGACGCCCGCGGCCGCGGGAACCATCGCGATCCTGAAACGGTTAAAATACCACTTTATTTAGTCATATTATTTACTCATATTATTGTTGTTGTATTTCATAATACATTCATCACTACTTTCATGCATATTATTTTGTAACATTATTTTTAGTTTTTTAAAGCTATTTAAAGCCATAAATGGATCGTCAATGCGTCCAGCATGTTGCAAATTTTAAAATACATACTTTCTCACTTGACTCCTCAGTATAGTATTTGTCTACCTCTGAGTATATTATAGCTGCTCATACCTTTTACTGCTAAAAATAAATATGTATTTAAGCGTTACAATGATAATAATAATTAAAATACTAATTACTAACCTTATGGTGTGATCTGAAGTTTGAGTCTCGATCACGGTATCCGTGGTCTCTGTTGTCGCGGTCGTCGCGATGATCGCGGGGCTCCCGGGAGTCGCGATTGTCACGGGGATCGCGGTGGTCGCGGGGGTCGCGGTGGTCGCGGTGGTCGCGGGGGTCGCGACCGTCGCGTGGCTCCCTGTTGTCCCGGTGGTCGCGCCCGTCCCGGTGGTCCCTGTCACTCCTGTCACGCCCTTCCCGACCGTCGCGTCCATCGCGGCCTTCACGCCCGTCTCGCCCGTCACGGTGATCACGATAGTCCCTGTAGTTGCGATATCCCCGACCACCCTCGTGGTCTTCGCGAGGTTCCGGAGCGTGCTGGGGCACCTTGCGCGAATCCTCCTCCTCCTGTCTTTTCTCGTAATGTATAAAGTCATCAAAGATCGATGTGGAGTGACAGTAGCTGTGCATGATGCGCAACACTTGCAGACCTTTCGCGTGCGGAACCTCCTGGGTGTCTCGAGAATTAGTTACCGGCTTGTTCTCATTATTTTCTAACTTGATATGACGTAGTTGCATATTAGGAACATCTTTAACATAAATCCACCTAACGCGGAACTGTCCCTTCCACTTGTCCTGCGACCACACACTAGAGTTGGAATTGTAATCGACGGCGCTTGTCATTCGCGCCATGCCGCAAAAGTGACCACTTCCATTTACAGAGAAAAATAGATACACCATGCCGCCCTCTCTCTCCCTGTCACGAAAAGCGGAATCGAGTCTCTTATTACCGTGTTCCGTGCTGCACCATATTTCGTATTTGATACTGCGATGTATATCATCTTCAGAGTAGGACTTGATGACAAAGAATCTCGCTAAGGGGGCACTTAGATCAAATTCTTTAGGATTGTAATCATTTTTAACTTTTAGTTCGTCCAGAATGGGGTGTGGCGTAAGTGCCGGTGTGTTGGCCACGGGCATCACCGGGGATGGCACCGGCTGCGACGGTCTGGGCTGGTGCGGTGGTGGAGCTCTAGGAGCGTGAGCCCAAGCAAGTGGCGGTTGATGCTGTGGTGGGGGTCCGCGATGCATTTGCGGTGGAGTTTGTTGCGGCATCGGTTGAGGCATCGGCAGAGGGGCGGGAACCGGCGGTGGCTGCAAGTTCGACAGTGGGGGTGCAGTCGCAACGGTAGCAGTTTTACCCACATCCCACGTATTAATGTCCATGTTATGTTTCCCTGGTATGATCGGTGGCGGAGGCATCCCTGGGCCCTTTTTCTTCAAGACCCCGAACTGAGATGCCGGCGCCGGCTTGGCCGGCTGGCTCGCTATCGACGCCCATGTCATCTTTTTCGGTTGTGCACTTGAAATGTCCTTAATGTCGGGACCACGCTCCTTATCCAGCTTATGCTCTCCGAGAGAGAGGGATTGCACACCTGTCTCCACTGCTTTGACTCCATCTGGTACGTACAGACCATCTTGTCTGTAGTAATCTTCTGCATATTGCTTTGCGCGCCCCAACTGTCCCCAAGTCGAATAATCTCCATTGCCAGGAAAATAATTAAACGTAGATGCCGGCTGTCCAAATGCTGCAGTTGAAAATGGTGTTGTTGATGGTCCAAACACACCTGCAACAATTGAATTTCAACAATATTATTTTGTATTTTGTCTCGTCAATAAAAAGGATTTGATTTGTATCCAACAGCATTCATAAAATGTTTTATTATTTCTTTATGAACAGAAACCTATTTTTTTAGCATGTATTATAATAACCTACTTCTTGGGAACATGGTATAAAGCAAGAGGACATAAAACAATGTCAATTTATTACAGAATATGGACTATGTTTAGCACATTTTTATTTTATATTTGCAACCAAACATGAAGAGTCCTGGTTTTATTTGGAATAAATACTAGCTACCATCCATTCCATAAGAATCGTGAGGATTGTATCCTCCAAGAAAAGTCATTGGGTCTGTTCCATTGCTGGACCATGTTCCATCCCCAACTCCAAAGGCTTGATAAGGAAGTGCTGTTGTACCATAATAACCTGAAACAATAATAGACTATTTTGTAAATCAATAGGACTATTATTTATTACAAAGATTAAGTTATATTAAGTTACTACCAAAAACGACGAATTCTATAACAAGATATTATTTCACCTATCTTATGTGTAAAACTGATATAGGTAGATTGTAATACTACAATAGAATACAATATTATGTACAACATAGTATATATATGTACCTATATGGATTTACTTAAGTTTAACTACTAATTTAAGTTTGAGTTTGACTTGGACGGTATGAAGTATAAACCTTTTATAGATTTCAATATAGAAGCATAGCTTATTAATAATAATAATTAAAAATGTATTGTTTGTATAATGGTGAATGTTACTAGGTATGTAGAATCACTTGAAACTTTTGTTACAGTAAAGCTATATTTTACAGAGATACACTATTTTTTGTTTTATTCAAGAATATATAGTAGTTCTGATTTTACACATGTTCAAATGTTTCGAATCTAGCTAACTGCGGCGTGAAGCCACAACTCAGCGTTCTAGGCTACTTTGTACCACAGCCATGATTTATAATAAATATATATTTATAAAATTTGGTCCAGATATACTACCTTATAGATTGTATTTTTGGCATTATAAAATGACAATAATTTTATATTTTAGGGGTGGCTCCCCATACATGGGAAGTGGGGATGAAAACTTTTTTTTCATTCTATTTTTTCATTTCATATTCATTTTCATTTCATCAAGTGGTACTGATTATATTAAAATAATTATCATCAAGAGTAGGTATTTAACATAAGCCATAAAAACTTAATATGAGTTTCTGACTCTTATAATTTCAAATAAACGTAGATCCTATAAATCTTTTGAAAGCTGATTTCTCAAATGTGGTTCACTTCATTAATAAAAATTGTATGAAACCTTGACTTCATTTAAAAACACTTATAGAAATAATTATTTCACGAGTATTCTTTATTTTCGAGAATACAGAAAGCTCACATTTAAAATAAGTGTACATTCTTCATTATATTGTAAAAATGCACACTATTGTTGATAAAATATAACAATCTCATTGAAAGTCCAACATTCAAATCTGATAAATCACTCAACTGTATGTATAGTTGAATGAAAGAAACCTAACAGTCTACAATAAACATTAAACAATAAATCCTTATAAACAAACTGCATAAAAGACATTATTTTCTATTTATTATACTATGTATAATGTATATTACTGTTATTCATACCTAGCTATAACATACCACATAACATACATTCTTTAATATAAAAAACAGCCATACCAATACCAAGCTAATTATTATACTAATACATAAATCAAAAACTTTCAGTACACATTTAGGATAATTGTGCCAGCGGAGGTGTATGAAACTTGGCCCATAAATTAAAGTTTATGTGAAGGAAGGTGCACAGAAAGCTAATATTCTTTTTCAATAATGCCATATGCCAATTTTCAATAATGCAATAATGCCATAATATATTTATAATTAAAAATAACACACACTAACTTTTTGATACCCATTTGATAGACACAATTTTGTTACACATTTACATATTTTTTTTCTAACCATTATAAAGTTCAAACTTAAAAATTATATTGATTTAAGAATGTTTATGCTAATATTATTCATTGTATTAAACAGGAGATTGCCGAAGGACTGTCCTCCCGTGACAGCGGCTGCTGGAAAGTAGCCGAAATGTCGGAAAAAGAAAAGTGCACCATGGCACAATCCGTAAGTGTAAAACTTAAAAATTATATGAATTATTATGGGCCAATTTCGACCACAGGGCAACCTCTAGTTTACTTAAGTGGTGAGCAACCAACTCTCTTATAATAATAATTGAGACATAAGCACAACAGTAACTTTGCATGGCTAGAAATAAGTATTCAAAACACTTGTTTTATTAATATTATGTATATTTTTGTTTTATTCCCTTTAATTATTGAGCATTGAGATATTGGCTTCTTGCATTCTGGATTTCATTGTGCCATAAGTGCATCAGCTTGTTTACCTAATCTTGTTAACAAAGATCTTTTTTTTTTTTTTTCTTTCTTTAAGGTCGCTTGGAACTACATAGGTTATCAGCGACCACTATTATATTATTTAAATTAAACCATATAAATTACAATATTTGAGGAATTTTAGAACATTATCACACATATCAGGATCAGTTAATAATACATATCAGTCATTGGTAAAGCCAAACAATTGTCTTTCGGAATCATAACTATTACAAATTTGTTAAGGAAACGACTGACACTATAGTCTATCGCAAACTTTATTTTGATCTAGTTGAAAGTTATCAATTACGATAACTTTCAATCAAAATAAACTAATTTGGTTATGTTACTGATAAGGGAACCGGTCGCTCCATCATTTTTGATTCGGATCCTACTGTAATAAGTTTACCCATCCAATATTTATTTATTTATTATTTTTATATTTATTTATTTTTCTATATTTCTATGTGAAGCTTATGCAATCTATCGTTCTGTCAAAATGGTTCTAACAAACCCATAAATTTTATGCTATTTTAACCTAAATAGCATAAAATCTTCTCTTTTTATTCAAAATAGATTTTCTGAAAATCCTCTTACACAATTAATACACTGTGTAGTTTTTGAATTAAAAGAACTATCAGTTGATGTAATATTTATATGGATACTATCTCACCAAGGAATAGATGGTAACTAACAAGCTGACCAGATGGCTAGGGAGCTAGTTCAATGTCATATACTACTAACGACATTCCTATTATTCTTTCCAATGCTAAACGAGAATTATCTAACACAATTAATCATATGTGGAATCATATTTGGATTACTGACTCTTCCAAATTACATATTTTCAGGAGAGACGTTCTAAAGGGTGAAACTAAATTTTTTAAACTTAATAGAAAAGACTAATGTATAATAACACGGCTGAGAATAGGCCATACCAACGCATCTCACTCGCATTTGTTGGCATAAAGCACTCCTCGGACTTGTCTTAGATGTAGCTCACCGTTCACTGTTAGTCATGTTTTAATAGATTGTAATAGTTATGATCATATTATTGTTGTGTTTTTTATTACATTATTATTATTTTTTTAAAAGTTGCTTATAATATGTGAAAGGAGATTACTGCAATATCCTTTCACAATATTGTAGTCATTTTGATATTCTAATATTGTTAAGTATACTTAAAAGGTTTTTTTAACTGTTGTTAACTTTTATATTACAACTAGCTGGTACATAACGGAATCCTAAGATAAAGTAGCTAAACCATATAACATCAGCTATCTGCCAGTGAAAATCGGTCCAGTCGTTTCAGAGATTAGCCGGACAGACAAAATTTTGAAAATAGTTTTTTTATTGTAAGTACTGTATATACTTTTATATGCAATAAGTGAAAACTGTTAATTTAAAAATACAAACAGACACATAAATTTATTTATTTGTATGTATAGATTAGGTGTAAAATGTGTTATGCCAACCTGCTGCACTGTAGGGATCGGCGGCAGACGAGATGGGTGGTGCATAAGAGGGTTGCTGCTGATGACGCCATGACACCTCAGCCAACTCGTCTCCTCCACTCTCTAGCTGCTCCTTAGGTACATTTGTCACTGTAAGCATAATCTATTTATAAATGTACGAATTTACTCTGTCCTTATTTTAAATAAACTTTTTTTATTATAAGACTATTGGCCATAATGATTTCGATGCTTAAAAACTTCCTACACTGTACATAATGTTATACTTAGCTATTTTAATATTTGAATGTTAGAGAGAGTATGGGTGTAATTTATTGAATATTGTGTGGGAGGAATCAAGTCTGAATCAACTAAATGGTTTTACAATAATGTTATTAAATAAATACGACTAACAATTTACTGGTAAATTCATCGATAATTTCTTTAATTATTACAAAATACAATAATATCACTATCTTTAGCACTAATACTACAGCTTCTAATAATTTTCATTTACAATTTTTTGCCTACTATAATAAATGTGAGTGGGTTGATAGCGTTGTATTAGCGAAAGATAAGACGCAAGCCGACCGGTAAAAAGTTCTAGCTATCTCAAAACACCTGCAACGTCATAAAGACCACAACTATACCTTGATTCCCTTGTCCTTTCATCCGCTATTTACCCCAATTACATGAAAAAAGAAAAGTCGAGTTTAATTTTATCACAATCATGTTTATAAATCACATAATATTGAATGAATTAATGCGTAAAGGCAAAGTACCTGATCTGACACGCCTGCTGACATTGGCCGCGATTTTCGTTTATTGAATCTTTATAAAGTCTTTATTGCACGACAATATTATTATAAATCACATGTGTTTCACTAATAAGTGTCTGTGTAGTCCGATTATCACTCAAAATAACTTTGAAAGTCAATATTGTACAAAGAAACGCAGAACTTCCGAAAAGGAAAAGGAACGATCACGGATTTGTACGTAGCAATGGCGACATCGATGTTGCCACTTTTTGTTTGTATGATTTTATATTTGGACGTTTTATACTCTATCGATTTCGTTTAATTGTTTACTATAAAGCCTGTCTAACCATGTCTATTTTCTAAAACGTTTATTCAGTCATTGGGCATTAATGCTTGACCATTTCTTTATAAATTTATTGCCATCTCAAATTATTAATATTACACAAACCGATGTGTCCGTTTGTGCATCTTTTTTTCATTTACTATTAAATTATATTAAATTTTATTTAAATAAAATTAAAAAAACTTTTGTCAGGAAATTTATAATACTTTTTTTATTATTATTCAAGGCATCGGCTTATAACCATTTGCCAGTGTCAAGTTATAAATGCGGGTAATAGAAATTTCGTTTCAATTTTCAACACCGTATTCCAATATCGTCAAGTCTAAAGTCTAGTCAAAGTCCAAATATATAGTCAGTACAGTCCATGAGTCATGTCAGTCGATTCAGTAAAATAGTAGAAGCTTTACTGAATGTTCCTAAGGAGTTTTGGCGGGAAACCACAAAACAGCACGTTTTTAGAAGTTGTACCATTTGCCCACACTTGTGCACGTTAACGAATATTGTTAATATTCTACCAATATTATTGATAGTTTAACTCGAATGTGCGCCCGCGCGCATGCTATGCTATGTGTGCGTGCGCTTGAAATTATGCAGGTAGAATGTGTGTGTCATTGACGTGGCTACCCGTACGCGTAGTGTTATACGTTACCCACACACAGTGCCGCGCGCACTAATGAGTTGAACTATCTATACACATTAAGAACCGAAATAACACAAATTTATGAGGAAAACGAATTCCAAAACGTCACCCATTGAAATCGCCGGCAAAACTCCATGAAAATACTTAATAAGTAGGTATCCAAAAAAAAAATACTACTAGGTATTCTCTGTATACGTTTTACCAGCTAAAAGAAGAAGAAGGAGTTTTGCCGGGAAATTCAATTGGTAACGTTGTGCTTTTTGTATTTTATCATAAATTTGTGATAATTTGGTTATTAATGTTTAATATTGGTAGAATATTAACTATTAAATATTCGTCAACGCATACAAGTGTGAGCAAGTGGTACTACTTCTAAAAACGTGCTATTTTGTGTTTTCTCAAAACTGCCTAGGAACTTTCAATAAAGCTTCTACCACTTAACTGAATCGTCTGACTTGACTCATTGACTGCACTGACTAGGTATTTATTTGGACTTTAGACTTGACGATTAAGGAATATGGTGTTGAAAATCGAAACGAAAATTCTATTTCCCGCCTTTTTAACTTGACACTGGCAAATGGCTATAAGCCGACGCCATATATTTAAATAAAAAAATTATTAAAAAAAAATGTTGAAGATCTAGAGTTTTTGGTTTAAAATTATAAATAGAAATGTGTTTTACTAAAAAATACTACTATTTATTAGAATAAGCATTTTATTGATTTTTTGTTAATGTATATTTTGTTAAAAATTCCAGTACGATTAAACCATACGTTAAGCTAAAAAGACGTGTTAAAAATTTAAACTTTAAGTATAAACTGCCAGCGTATTATCGTGTTTTAAAGAGTAAAAACTAAGCTAACATTAATAAGCATCATGTCCACACGATCTCAAAAGAAGATTGAACAAAAATCACAAGCAGAATCACATTTAAACAAACATATTACAAGTTCATGGGTGATAATGGTCAAGGGTAGGTGTCTATATCTCGTATTGTACAGTTGACTTTCGTAAATTCAAACCTGCGTTAATTCGAACCTCTCTGTAATTCAAAGTTATCACGATTTCCCGAGAAAATCTCTTGTATAGGTATTTCTAAAGTAATCAATAAATTTTTAAGATCATTTAGCGTAACAAAACGACGCGTTAATTCGAACTCATCGTCAAACGCTCGACAATTCAAAGTTCTTCAGAGAAAGATTACAGAACTGGCAGAGGTATATAAATAAGTACATGTTGAGACAAGTCCAAATTCATATAATCATGCACAAGCCTTTGTTTTTGTAATGACTTGACACACTTTCGCACGCATTGGTGACCTTTGTGGCTCAGTGGTTCAGCGCGTTGATGCTAAAGCCGGGGGTCGCGGGTTTGAATCCCGCCGAAGGAACAAAAAGGTTTTCTGTGTTCCTGGGTCATGGATGTGTATTAAATATGTGTATAATATAATAAAAATCTTAAATATATGTATAGTTTATAAGTATTAAATATACTTCCTGTTTTCTGGTACCTGTAACACAAGTTCTTCGGATACTTAGCACAGGGCCAGATTGACGTGGTGTGATGCATCCATAGATATTTATTTATTGGTTTGTTTAAGTTTCAGTTAGTGTTACTCTTTTGTGGGTTGTATACAGATTAAAAGTTTGTGTTAGTTATGTCTGAGCAATGTTCTATGAAGCAAACCAATATACTGTTATATATTATATTCTTTCAAAAGATTAATATAATTCCCATTATGAATATATACACTTATGTGCCTCTAAACTTTTGTCATTGTTAACAAAATAGCAGTTCATAAATTATACATAATTGATTATGAACACTCAATAATTCAAAGTTTTATTTATTTTCTCTCAAAAATTTCAAATCTTGATATTTCAAACACTCAATAATTCGTAATATTCTAAGAGTCCTCTGAGTTTCAAATTATCGAGAGTCGGCTGTATCATTGATTTTCAATCTATTTAATAATTTTTTCACTCTCGTGTTTGTTACAGAAGAATTATGTAAGAATGAAAACTTTAACATTATTACTCTTCCACATCCGTCTCACAGAGGACCGAGCAAGTTCTGCTTAGACACATTTAATAAAAAAATATATGAAGTAGTTACTTACAATGAACCATACCGGTCCTGGTTTATTGGAGAATCAGTGAAGTCTAATGGAAACCTTCTGATGGTCACACCTTTTAATCCAGTTTTTCTTGGTATGACATTGTTTTCATAGGATATCATTTTCTATTTAATATTAATCTATAGATACTGACAAACATCCTTTTAGTGCTAACAAGGCTGAGAGAACTGTGCAAAAGCAGAGCTATACCTCAAGAGGATTTACTGTCTGAAAAGGGATTTGACAAAATCCAAGATTTAATCAATTTGAATGAGGTAGCTGATGTTAAGGTATTATTTTAGCTTTGTATAAACAGAAATTTGTAGGTTTTTTTTTCCACTTTACTTATTTATATCTAATTTTCTCCAAGGAAGTTGGAGATATAAAGGCATTCAAATATAATGAAGATAAAACCATTCAGTGGTTAGTGGGAAGGGTGAGAAGATTGGCTGATGTGTTAAAAGACAAAAATATCCATGTCACATCTGGAGTTGCTTCTGCTACATTTGTATCCAGCAGTATAAGTAATATTATAGACCCTGGTAAATTCTTTTAACATTATGTATTTTAAAAACATTGGTTTCACTTTCAGATTAAGAATTAATGCATAATCAAAGTTTAAATATGCAAATTATATTATAGCCTAGGTTACTTAGGCCATTACTACAAATCTTTTGATTATTTTTGATTAATTAAAATCGCATGAGTAGCTTAGACACACTCAATGGAACAAACATACTTAGACTGCCAAAATCCCTTTCTATTAGCTTTGCCACAGTCAGGAATAAACAGATGCTTGTACCTTTTTTTAAATAGGTTTTAAAGTATATCTTTGTTTCAGAGATTTATCTAAAATATGCATTTGGAATTATATCAGAATACATAGATGAATATTTCCGTGAACAACTAGAGAAATATTTTAAATTTCCAACAGAGACAATTGAATGTGTTGGCAATAAGAGAAAAACTGAAGAAAATGATAATGCTGTTACTAAAAAATTAAAATATGAATGTAATGAACAAGAAAACATAGATTTCCTAAACACAAAGTCACCAGAAACAAAAGCACAAAAGCCATTATCAGCAAAAGAGAAAGCTAGACAAAAAGCTGCAAGTGGCTCTAAAACTATCTCATCATTCTTTACCAAAAAATGATATTTACTTAAAAAGTTTAATAAACTTTTAAAATTCTTATCTTATTTTTATTTAAAACACAAGTAGTTACAAAATACATGTAATAATAATATAACAGGTGCGTCTATTAACATAACGTCAGTTGTTTTAAGAAGAAAGTATAATAAAAATATAAGTACTCTCTTATATGCCATTATAATTAAATACTTAATCTCAGCACACAAAAGTCACTAGATGCATATTATGCAAAACAATAATAATACATATTAATAAAAAATGGCACCAATATACATGTAACATAGTAAAGCAAAGTAGGGTGACAAAAACATCCAAGGGTCGAAATATAACCTCCTTTTTGGAAGCAGGTTAAAAAAAACAAGAAATGTTGTTAGCAGAAAACTAAGAAGAAAATCTATAAGAATATATTTTTATTATAATCTTAGGAAAGATGAGAACGAGTAGACAAATAAAATTGCCTTACTAAAATATTATCTGCAGTATTTATTCACAAAGACACAAAAGTGGAATTATAAATGCAAATTATTAGGTACACACAAAAATTAAAGCTAAGTAACATAAAATGTTCCTCCACAGTTTCTGTGAATAGGATAAAACTAAAATACATGATCGAATTTTATAATAACTCTCATGTTCACTCTAAAATTGTATACTGTAATTGTAAATATTTACTCTAAAACGTGTGTGTTTCAGCTCCGACGCACGACTGGAGTTTACTCTAAAAAGTGTTTGTGTCAGCTCCGCCGCACGACTGGAGTCTATTCTAAAAAGTGTGTGTGGCCACATAATATTTTTTTTCTTACATGTAAATTAGATAGTTCAAGCAGGAAGACTAACTTGAGATAAGAAAAAATACAGTCGAAAGTCTTAAACATTAGAAAGTCAAAACAATCGTTGCTTGTTTTGTAATGTAAAACTTCGTGTAAAGATACTGCGCTCACAGCTTGAATTTAAGCTATCGTTGAGAAAAGATTTCTGTTTTCGTGTTCTGATTGTACCAATAATCTTATTTTCTTGTAAAACCTTTGAGCTGTTTTTTGATTGTCTTTTTGATTCATTCTTTTTTAGTTTAGTGTCACCTTTTTTCGTTACATTTTTAACTTTTGGTGTCCTCGGTGAAGTTCGTTTTTTATTCACAATCGTTAATTTTTCAGTTACCGGCATCTGGACATCTTTACTCATGTTTCTTTTTCCATTTTCTTTATTTTCTTTTTTGGGGGATGATCCCTTTTTAACAGATTCGCCTTTCTTCTCTGACAACTTTGTCACTTTATTTTCTTTATTAACTTTTTTGACATTATTCACTTCTCTCGTCTCTACATGTTTGTCTTTTTTGGGAGACAATCTCTTTCTTAATGATTCACCTTTCTTCTCTGACAATTTAGTCACTTTATTCTCTTTATTATCTTTTTTGGCATTATTATCTTCTTTCATCTCTACACTTTTGTCTTTCTTAGGGCATAATTCCTTTTTAATAGATTCGCCTTTCTCTGCTGACAACTTTGTAACTTTATTATCGCTAATTTTTTGTCGTAAAACCATAACTTTATAATCAGTTATTGAACTTTCCGTATTTTGTAGATTACTGGGCTTTAAATGAGCCAGATTATTTTTTTGTATGTTTTCTTTATACCTGGCTTCTGTTTCTCTAACTTGACCTGAAACATTATAAAATTTTGCATATATTTTTAAAGCATTAAAATCATACACAAAAATTGATTGAAAATATATTATAAGTATGAGATAAATGATAGGACAGAACATTTTACAAATTCTTATAAATTTTATATGGTCTTACCAATATTTTTTGCTGGAGATCTCATTGGTAAACACATGCTATCTTCTAAGTCAGTTTCAAAATCTGTATCCCAGTATGCGTTGACACATCTTGCAACTATTCTCTTAGTAGTTCCTAGAAAGTATTAAAAAATTAAATTACTGAATTTAATAGTTTTTACCAATTACCTAGCAGCAATCATTGCTATTACTTACGATTTGTGGTTATATCATTTGTTGTGTAGTCAATTTCTTTGACATTCTGTATATTATTCTTTTGTACATTAACTTTTTCTATTTTTTGCTTTTCATTAATTTTCTTAAATGTTTGGGTTTTATTGTTATTTTTTATATTATTATTTACTTGGAATATATCTTCATCTGTGAATGTGTCACTTTCATTGGTCTTATTACACATTGATATAACTGAGGTCACATCCCATCTGTCATCACTTTCTTGACTATTTCTTGCCTTTTGATTAGTTGCAGAGGTCATATTCATCTGATTCGCTGGTACAATTTTATGAATCAAATCCAATATATTTTCCCCTCCAGCAATATCGCGACTGAGACAGGATTGTGATGTAGCCAATTTACGAACTTTATTCTTCTCTCGTAATTTGTAGGTTGTAGGATGCGGACTGTTAGCTACTAAACTATCTACACTAGCATTTTTATCTTCAGCTATATCTAGTTTTTGAGTAAATAATTTTCTTTTTATAAAACTAGGTTTCATAGAAATCTCACTGGATGATAATGGATTATCTGAAATGTTTTCACTCCCTTTATCAGTGTTAATTTGTTTTGTCGATTGACTGTTATTACTTGTAACAGCATTTATTACTTCTACATTGCCAGTTAGAGGTTGTTTTGATTGAGAAATTAATATTTCTTCTGTAGCATTCTCTATAGATGCTGCTTTCACTGTTTTTGCTTGGGGACTTTTATCAGGTATATTCTTTTGGCATTTCTTTTTGTTACCATTTGACGTTCTATCTCTTTTGCCTTTATTTTGAGGTGATATTTTATTGTCATTTTTATCTTTTTCTACAGGTTTCTGTAATTTATGAGTATTTGTCAAGGTATTAGGTGTAAAAATGTTATCACTATCACTATCTATTGGTTTCTGATTAGTATCTATAAATTTTTTAATAAGATCACTCTCAGTTATAGATTCATTAGGCTTTTTAGTCGAATTTAACATATTATCTCTATCTTTAGTCATAGAGCGTGATAAGAAACCCAATAATGGATATTTAGATTTAGGTGCAATAGGTCCAGAAAGAAAATTAGGTTTAGATTTGATTGGTCTTCTTAGTGGCACTAGGGGCTTTTTAAAAGTAATGTCAGCTGGATTCATAGTAGGTTTATCACAAGATAATTTATTTCTTTTTTCATTTGTCAATATTGTAGTATCATGATTTTCAAGACATCTTTTTCGGCTTACTTTGTTATTTACACTTAGTACAGTTTGGTTTGGAAAAATATCTTCATTTTCACTATCCGACATATCACTTCTTGGATTTTTGTGTAAATTTTGAGGCAATATGCTTCTGTTTGTTGTGGGTTTCACAACTGATCTGTTAAACCTTTCTGATGACAATACATAACCTTTTGTAAATCTATCTCTTTGTATTCCTACATTGCTTTTATAATGATTATCTTTTTCTGATATGGCATTCATTGCACTGCAATTTTTTACTGTGTCTCTTAAATGATTTGTTAAGTGGAGTGTAGGCTTCACATAATTGTCATTAAATATATTTTTAAGTGAACTATTTCTTATATTTTCTGTACAGTCTGTATACATGTCACTTTTTTTCATTGTTTCTCTGAAATTTAATATTTCAGCTCTATTTGACCTATTACTGGGTCTGAGTATACTTTCTTTTGGTATAGCAGACCTTACTGATCTATTATCATCACTGCTCATTGAGGAGTTACTTCCTTCATCGCCCGAGTCATCTGACTTGCGTCTGTTATGTTTTATAAACAATTTTAGTTTCCTCCTTTTACCTACTCTTCTTCTCTCTCTGTTTCTGAAGTACTTATTATATGCTTCGTGAATTATTCTCTTATCATATTTATTGAACTTCATGTTTTTAAATATTTGTGCAACGTAAACAGCGCTTGTAGTTGAATCTAGAATAAATTTAGAATATTAAAAAAAGTCATAGTAAATTATTTTTAAGTTTTATATTTTATACAATATTATATTGTTGCTAATTTTAATGTTAATATTAACTATTAAGTAGTCTTTACATAAGAGCCAACAATATCATTAATATCTATGATACTTTGCAATAGTTAAAAAACAATGACAACTGGTATGGCATATAATGGATTAAACAACTTATGAAACACTAATGACTTATATGTTTTTAATATATTATATTAACTTACCCATACTTCCCATAGATCCAGGAGATTGACTCCTCCCATTGATTACCGATTCACAAGCTCTACCCTGTGAGTAATAGGAGTTCTCATAATTACGTCCAAAGTCGGGAACACTTCTCAAAGACATTGGTGATGTTTCTCTTCTGTTTATAGGTAGCATGCTTCTATGATTGAAACCATAGCCACTGTTAAAATTTTGTAACATTGAAGTATGTGTTGATGATGCCAAGTTTTTAAACCTCTGATTGAAAAAAGAGCCTTGTCCTCGTAATAGCTGAAATAAAAGTACATAGATTATGTATAAAACTTATAAAACAGTACCTAATATAATTGATAATTTGATGACTTTGATCTAAAATATCTGTTTACAAAAATTGTATGTAAATAAAGTTTTTAATTGATAGAAATACAAAAATGTATGATCAAAAAATATTAAATACAGTAATTATATATTAAAAACATCAAGTTATGAGTAATTTGAGTTAAATCAAGTAAGATACCTATTACTGAAACTTACAGTATTTTCGTTTTCGAACATTTTATGCTGAGTTAAATTGTCATCACTGTCAGACATTTTGTTAGAAATTTTTAACAGTTTGCACTAATTGTTTTAAATATAAATACACTTTCTTCATAAGTATTTTAGTTTTAATAAACTTTATACACGATTTGAATGCAATAAATACGCGAAAATACACAAGCGTCGGTTTTCATGTTTTATATTTTGACAACTTTTAACTGTCAACAGTCCAAACTCAAAATATTTCGAACTGTAACGGACGTTTTGCGTTTAAAAATCGACTTCATAAAAGCAGTCAGGACTTCATATGGGACACCTTAGACGGTCATTAAAATGTTAAATGTGTAAATCGTTGAATGACGTTTACATGCATCGTTTATTTAAATTAAAAAAAAAAAAACAGATATTAACGTACGCATAAAATAAAAACTGAATATTTTCCAAAACAAACTTTCAAAAGTTTGATCAATTCGTTGTATGTACACTGAGACGATTTAACAAAACTTTTTTTACCAAGATTATTAATTATTAACAAGATGTAAAAAAAACAACCTTGGCTGTGTACGGGGAGTCTTAAGGACTAAAAAAAAATTTATGACACTCATATCTTTTTCTCCCCCGTACATAGCCAAGGTTGTTTTTATTAAATCTTGTTAATAATTAATAATCTTGGTATATATATATATATATATATATATGGCGTCGGCTTATCCTCAAACCATTAAGAATAGAGGTAAGGAGGACCACCTCTCTAAGGCAGAGAAGCTAAAAAGTGTCCGACAAAAGTAATTAAATAATAGTTCCAAAACTGGCCATAATGGCGCTAGAGTGGCAAGGGTGTGTGATCTGAGGTTAGAAATAAGAGATGGAGTGAAGTTAGTGGATTTTAGTCATTTATTTTTAGATGACTATGAGTAGTTTTTTGGTAGTTAATTCAGTCAGTTAATATTTTATATAAAAAATCGAAGAAGATCCTAAATTTAATTATCCGTTTAAATTTTGCCGCTTTACACCCTTGCGTCTATAGCGCCTCCTATTTAACCCTATTTTACGGACACTTTTCATGTATGGAGATGGTACTCCTTACTCTATTCTCCATGCTTAAACCATTTGCCAGTGTCAAGTAAAAAAGGCGGGAAATAGAAATGTCGTTTCAATTTTCAACACTGTATTCCTATATCCTCAAGTCTAAAGTCTAGTCAAAGTCCAAATAAATAGTGAGTACAGTCCATGAGTCATGTCAGTCGATTCAGTAAAGTGGTAGAAGCTTTACTGAAAGTTCCTAGGGAGTTTTGGCGGGAACACCAAATAGCACGTTTTTAGAAGTTGTTTCAGAAGTTGTTTGTGTTGTTTGTGTTGTGAATTAAATGGTTAATATTCTACCAATATTACACATTAAGAACCGAAATAACACAAATTTATGAGGAAATACAAAATCCCACAACGTCACTCATTGAACTCCCGGCAATTCTCCCTCATTCTGAAATTTGACATTTGGAGTTTTGCTGAGGTGTGCAATGTGTGTGACATTGTTGCTTTTGTATTTGTTGTTTCATAAATTTGTGTTATTTCGGTTCCTAATGTAATGTGTAATATTGGGTGAATATTATCCATCAAATATTCGCTGTCGTGCACAAGTGAGGGCAAGTGCTATTTTGTGTTTCTTTTCAAAACTCCCTAGGGACTTTCAGTAAAGCTCATTTCAGTAAGACTCATTGACTGCACTGACTATTTATTTGAACTTTGACTAGACTTTAGACTTGACGATTTAGACATACGGTGTTGAAAACTTAAACGAGAATTTTATTCACCACCTTTTTAATGACACTGGCAAATACATGGAAAATGGTTTTAAGCCGTAACGCCATTATTAAATTAAAAAAAAACACATAACGTAGTATCCCCTTATTAGTCTGTGGTGTTTAAAGTAAGTCATTGGTTTAATAAGAGTTGCTTAGAGGTTGTAAACACCGGGTCATAAAATCCCAAAAAAAAAAAACATTGGTTTGGCGCGTGTTTGGCCAGTTTTCACATTTGAAAACAAAAATACTGTAGTTTTTTATATTGCTTATTTATAATGCAAGCGTTTCTCAAGACTGGTAAAATATCTAGCACCGATAAACCCTCAACATCTGGTGTAAAAGCTTTGAAAAAGAAACCTCCAGCACCATGGGTCGAAAAATAGTATGTTGTTTTGATAGTTGGTTGAAACTCTAGATCTTTAGTAAAACAAGTAAATATTTATTACTGCAAATAAACTATTTTTACTCATTGCAGCCGACCGAAAACCATAGATGATATTGTAGATCAAGGAGAAGTAGTGCAGGTGTTAAGAGAGTGTCTGGCTGGCAGTGACTTACCGCATTTGCTGTTTTATGGACCTCCAGGTACCGGTAAGACTAGTGCCATCCTGGCAGCAGCGAGACAACTGTTCGGCGACATAACACGAGATCGCGTTTTGGAACTTAACGCATCAGATGAAAGAGGCATCCAAGTTATAAGAGACAAAGTAAAGACTTTTGCACAATTAACTGTTAGCAGTAAGAGGCCAGAGTAAGTACATTCTTATTGAGTTCACTCACATTTGTCCTTAACAGCAACACAGCAAAATAAGAATCAATGGACTTTTTATAAGTTCATTTATGCCACTAATAATATTCTGGTATACATTTCCAGCTTTATTTCTTTATTGGCTTACTAAAGTATTTTTGGCTGCATTTTTCTTAATCGCACAAAATATTTGTTTCTTATGTATTTATACTAATTCATTGTAGTGGCAGACCGTATCCCCCATACAAACTTGTGATAATGGATGAAGCAGATTCAATGACATCAGCAGCCCAGTCAGCTCTGCGTAGAACTATTGAAAGAGAAACTCGCACCACAAGATTCTGTCTTATTTGCAATTACGTATCCAGAATCATACCACCTATTACAAGTAGATGTTCTAAATTCAGATTCAAACCATTAGCCAGGGAAAATGTTATTAAGCGGTAAGTTTTGTTAAAGTATTACTAAATATATTTTGGCTTATTCAAACATTTTATTACATACAATAATGCTGTTTTAGCTCAAGCCAGAGGTTGTGGGTTCGAATCCCGCAAGAGGAACAATAAGTTTTCTGTGTTCCTGGGTCATAGATGTGTATTAAATATGTGTATAATATAATAAAATCCCATAATATACATATTATGTACTTTCTATTTGTTCACATCTATAAAACTGTTAAAAAATTATTTCAGTCTTCAAGATATCTGTGAAGCCGAAGGTGTAGATGTTGGGGATGGTTCGGTGTTGCATCAAGCTGTTGACACCTGTGAGGGTGATTTGCGCAGAGCACTCACAGCTATGCAGTGTTGCCAGCGTTTACTTGGGAAAATCACTGCTGAGGGTCTCATAGAGGTAGGTGGTTATTTTTGTATAATTTATGGAGAGAGAGATAGTACTATTTTTTTTTCTACTTTCTAAAAATAATGTAAGTTTTTACTTGGAGACAAAGCTAGTTTTATTTCATTTTAGTTGGTTAGTGTTGGCAGAATTATTTAAGAAAAATGTTGTTATTAGTATTACTAGAGAGTAGAGACCCTCCCCAGATTCCTCTTAAATCATTTATTCTAATGCTGAAAACTGCATTAAAATTCGTAGAGCAGTTTAAAATATATAAGTGAAAAGGAAAAGAAGCGACTTCATTTTATACTATGTAAAGATATAAAAGACACATTTATAGTTTGGTAAAAATTCTTTCATTTCAGGTAACGGGAGTTGTTCCTGACAAGTTAGTCAATGAATACCTCAGCATTAAGAATTATAGTGAGCTTGAGAAATTTGTAGAAAAGTGAGTCCCTTAATATATATTAGTTGAATAAAACATAGAATAAATGATAAAATTCCGTACATCCAGTACAATATAATATTATAATAACTAAATATATGAATGCAGGAGGAGAGGACACATGATCCATAAGGGAGACTTGGTACATTGAATTTAAGAGCCTGTATCGGCGATATCTAGTTTTAACGTTTTAAAACTAGATATAACATCATTTGCAACAATTGCAACATCTGTCAGATCTTGCAGTCATTTTTCAAATGGTGGACAATAAATGATTTCCACTGCAAACATGATTATTTTCTAAGTTTTTACTCCAATATGACTGTTCTTTTGAAACTACATTTAAGGTGTGTATAAATATAAAACGAGTCCCTATATAGATAGATAATAATATACATACATATATATATATATAAGATATATAGGTATCTTTCGTTTAATTATAAATTAAGTGTAAATCTCAACCGAATTTTACAAATAATTTGCTAATATGTAGCATGTAACTACTCCCGGGTACACCATGGTACAATTTATTCGGGATCAAGTGAATGTGATGAATGAATGAAGTGTCCCTTAATATAATTTTAATTCTAAATTGTTTAATTATTGTAAATTTCCATAGACCTATGTAAATATATATTTAAAAACATGAGAAGATACACAAAAAAATGGTGCTATTAATGTTCAAACACAGCAAGCAAATAAATTAAAGTAATTTAAGCCTTCACTGGTCTACTAAGAAAAAATGAATGTTATATCAGTGTTTTAAAACTTTTTATAGTTGCATTGTAAATGTAGGGCCTTGGGGGATCAAATCTCCCGCATAAGGGGACATTTTGTACATTTTTTTTTTAAACTAAAGGACATAGACATTCTATTGGTTTATTATATTGGTATTAACAATAAAAAATCAAATTTCTGTCTGTCTGTCCGTATGTCTGTCTGTTTGTTCCGGCTCTCAAGCTCTGGAACGGATAAACCGATTTTCACGGGACTTTACTGGCAGATAGCTGATGTAACTGTGAGGCGTAACTTAGGATACTTTTTATCCTCATCATCGTCATCAAAAAATGTTTAACGCCCAACGAAGTGGGCACGGGGTCAGCTATAATATAATAAAATATTATTTTTATTATATTATATATTATAAATATTAATATTACAGTGGTCAGAAAAAAAAAGTATTTTGCCTATCATCTCTAAAGCTTAGAGAAGGTATAAAAAATTTTTCCTCCAAGGCAGCTTGATATTTCAATTCTCCACAATGCTCAATGAATTTCTATTTTCCGGTTCAAATATCACTTAAAAATACATTTTATTTTTTTATCGGTTTTGTACGAAAAAAAAAATCTGAATTTTTCATAAATTATTCTCTTAGGAAATTTGATTCTCTACACTACCACTATTTTACTACCCGAACTTTTTAGTTCTGAAATAGTTTTTTCGTAATCCTAACGGGTAAAAAGTTATTGCGCTTTTAATACTCGCAACAAAAGAAAATTTGAAGAAAGATAGTTTCAAAGCAACTTTTTGAAAGAATATTCAATTGGGAATTTGAAATAAAATTTTTTTTTTAATGTATTTTAAAACTATTAGAATATTGATATTTAATGCGAAAAACTTGAAAAAATGTTTTTTCAATTAATTATAAACAATAAAAAAATTATTTAAAAAAAATATCACGTGACTAAGAACGCGCCACGATTGGTCACCATAGTTGTGACGTCGTAATGTTAAAACTACTTAATAACAAGCTACTTAATACTAATCTGTTTTTAATATCAAATATTATCATCCATGGTTTAGTAACAGTACGGCGTTTACGGGTATTACACGTGTTTTGTCATTAATATTGAAAATTTACTGCCAAAAAGGTTTGTTACTTAATTCCGATTAGCTATGTGTGATAAAAGATTTATGAAGGGCCTTTATGTGATTCAACATCAGGTTTTATATAATACAATATTCCTGATTTTGATATATTTATGATAGCCAATTTTTAAAAAATGACGTTCGGCTAAATTTTTCTGAAATTCAAGGTGCCAAGGCATCAAGGTGAGTCTGTTAAAAAATAATATTTTAGTATTTATTCTCCATTATATTAAATATTTTTGCTGCTATTAGAAATATGATTGCACAGGAGATAATTTCGTTTTTAAAAATTTCATTTACTATATCCATTATTTTATTTGTGTTTTAGTTGCCAAGAACAACATATCTCTGTCGCATTTGTTGGAGAAAGACTGACAGCAGTATCCCGATCTACTGTCGTACGGGACCCAGTAGCAGCAAGCAGTCCTCGGGAGGTATCAACCTCAAGGAGAAGGTAGCTCGGATATAATATCTGGTAGTAACGATATATTTTTGCCAAACTATATACCAAGCACACAACGCCAGTATTTTTCCCTAGGTGCAATGGAACTGAAAGATTACCGTCATGGCGACGTGTCAATTTACTTTGCGACTACAATTATTATTATGTGCCTTCAGATTGTAGGATCTGTTCCTATCACTTGAGCAGTAACTCATGGGAATTACTTAGAATCTATATATTAGGTCCTTACATATGAAATTGGCGTTTTCTCGTACTGGCCACTTTGATCTCAAATATATTCTTTGGTTAGGAATTCCAATCTCAAATTTATACCGCTATTTACTCATGCATTTGTTTTTCGAAAACCGTAATTCATTTGTTTTTTCCTCTTTTGGTTCTTTCTTTGCGTCACTCTGTTTACAAAATGGAAAACTAGAAACGGCTCGAAGGATTAATTATGTATATAGCGGCGGTGTCGCAAAAGAAAACACAGTGCGTTTTTGGTTCCAACGTTTTCGTTCTGGAAATTTCGACCTGCAGAACAAGCCCCGCGGACGGCCGGAGACCAAAGTTGATAATAAAGAATTGAAGGCTATTGTGGAAGCGGATCCATCGCAAACCACGTGCGAGTTAGCTGCAGGCTGCGGTGTAGGTGATAAAACTGTTTTAATCCACTTGAAGCAAATTGGGAAGGAGAAAAAGCTTGAAAGGTGAATTGAATTGATGAATTGAGTGCAGCAAACCAACAAACGCGCGTCGACTGTTGCGTTACATTACTCAACCGGCACAATAATGAAAGGATTTTAAATCGAATCATTACCTGTGACAAAGCGGATCCTATACGATAATCGGAAATGCTCATCGCAATGGCTGAACCAGCCAAAGCTTGCCCCAAGCGAAAATTGACTCATAAAAAGTTACTTGTGTGCATTTGGTGGACTAGTGCCGGTGTCGTTCACTACAGCTTTCTTAAATCTGGCCAGACGATTACGGCAGATGTCTCGTACTCTCGTACTCCCCGGACCTTGCTCCAACAGATTACTATTCTTTCGAAATTTGGATAACTTCTTGCAAGGGAATAAATTCAGCTTCGATGCGGCAGTCCAAAGCGCCTTCAAATATTTTATTGATTCCTGTCCGAATGGTTTTTTTAGTAAAGGAATTAATGAACCACCTATGAGATGGCAAAAGTGCATAGATATCAATGGTATATACTTTGATTAAATAAATATATTATGTTTAAAAAAAAACGACTATGTTCCTCCTTTACAAAACGCCAATTTCATATGTAATGACCTAATCTAATCCTATTAAAACATTTAGCTCAGAACAAATGGAAGGAGTACTTTCTCTATTGAAAGAATATATGCTTATGCATTTGGATTTTGAAAACATACATATCGTGCCAGATCATATTGTTTACTATTATCTAGGTTTTTCAAAGCAGTAATTTCAAGAAATTCTTTTAGAAGTCTCAAAATTGTCAGGAAAACACAGAGGAGCATTTGCACTTGCAGCCTAGCCCTTTTGCTAGTCGGCACGTTAGTCGCAAAGTATACTTTGTGTATATTTTATAAAGTACAATTTTATTAATACAGGCCGCGAAGCAATAAAACAGTATTGCAGTAATTGTATTGGCCATCGAAAGGTAGGTATGAATTGCTGTGCCCACGTCATGACTGTGTTGTGGTATTTAGCCCCATCCTAATGGCATCAAATAGTATATAATGATGATGAATAAATGTGTAAAACTGAAATATAATGTTGTTTTATTTCATTGCATTCCCAAATAAAATAAAATGATAATTTCTAAAATGGCATTGCACATATTTCATATAACTTGTATAATATATAACATACAAAAAGAATTGATAACTTAAAAATGCCAAGTTTTTTATAAACCACTTCTTTTAGGAATGAGTTGGTGCCATTGCCTAGTATAATAATTGTCAGTAGTCTACATAGGTCATAGGTGTGCACTGTGGGCTAAAATTACTATTGAGACTTGGCATGCCTGTTTGAGTATTTAACAATGACAACGGAAATAAATAGATCAAACACTGCTTAGTATTTCTGTATAAACTGCAATGAGTGACAATTAACAATATGACGTCACGCGCTCTCGAGCTTGTTCGGGAGCTGTCGGCGTGTCTTCGGTACTGGATTCAAAAATAAATTTTTATTTTGATGTTTTAAAATTATTGCGAAAAATAGAAAATAAAAATGTTTTGTTATAAAACTATATATTATGATCTTTCCATTTATCACAAAAAAAGAAGTTCATTCAAATTCCCAATTTTACTAGATAATTTATTCAATTTTTATGGATTTCAAATAATTTTCATGTTTTGAAAACTTTTTTAGTGACTTTATTTCAAAATTTATCAAATTCTAGACTTTATAATATCATTTACACGTGTCTTTTGGTGAAGTATTAACTGCGAATTATGAATATTTTTTCTTATTACAATTTGGAAAAAAAATCCTATGAGCAGCAACTACTTGTAACAGATATTGGTTCTGTTCTTCATCTTTGGTCTCAAATTGGTTATATTTTTCAAGTAAAGCAATCGCGCGCTCTGCCACATCGTTGACTTAGGTGTAGAGTTTGTGATGTTAGGCTTGTAGGCTCGAGAGGATAATCAAATACTTTTTAACAGGAAATGTGATACAACGTGGGTTCTAAAATCATATCTGATTAAATTTTCTTTCATTGCGAGTATTTAAAGCTCAATGACTTTTTACCCGTTAGGATTACGAAAAAACTACTTCAGTACTTTTTTTGTAGAGAATTGAATTCCCTACAAGAATAATTGATAGAAAAATCAGACTTTTTTTTCTTTGTTTTACCGGATGAAAACTTAAAAATATTTTTTTTACGTGTTAATCAAATGGGAAAATAGAAATTCACTGAGCTTCATGAATAATTAAGATATTAAGCTGCGCTTTGGAGGGATTTTTTTATACCTAAGAGAAGCTATTGAGACAATAGCCACATGAAAAAAAGAAAAAAAAATTGACCACTAATATGTATAGTATAAACGAATTAAATATATACGTTGTCTGGCACCCGTAACACAATTTCTTCGAGGACTTACCACGGGACCAGATTGGTGTGATGTGAAAACGTTCAATATATGTGTATATATATATATATATATATATATATATATATATATATATATATATATATATATATATCGTAATGATAATGCCGCGGGTAACATAGACTATATATTTTTTTCAGATTCCTAATGGAGGCGTACTCTGCAGCACAACTGTTGGAACAGCTCAGTGCTACAGTGATCACAAGTGGCCATCTAACTAACAAGCAGAAGTGTGCCATAAGCGAGAAGACAGCGGTCAGCTCTCACAGACTACTGGACGGTGGTGCGGAGGTCATGCAACTGACAGACCTTGGCTGTACTATCATTATGGCCAACAATAATCCGTAGACATTGGTAAAAGGAGATGAAGGAATAAAAACCTATTTTTTAATTGTTAACTTTGGCTTTTTATTTGTTTAAACCATTTCAACTACACAAGGGTAGTAGTAACCTATGTACAATAATAAGAATTAATTATTATGTAAAGTCTATTCTCAAGAGAAGACATTTTTAAAATGAAGTCTAACTTAAGGGTTCAAACGATTTACTAATTCAAACATATTGTGCAATATTATAAAAATCTAACGCTAAGAGGCAGGGTTTTTATAATGGCAGATAGAAAAGTCGCGCGCTTATTGGCTACACCTGTAAAATTTAAGTATTAGTAAAATCCGGCCAGGTGCAAGTCGGGACTCGCGAACGAAAGGTACCGTATAAAACGGCAAAAAATCACGTTTGTTGTATCGGAGTCCAAAAATTTAAATCTACTATGGTTTTCTCATGGATGCCATTGTCAGAACTGGACCAAATTAAAGTGGGATTACGGAACGGGAAGCTCCAGCTTTCAAATAAAAAAAGAATCATCAAAATCGGTTCGCCGAGTCGAAGAAGTTCTGAGGTAAAAAAAAATACAGTCGAATTGAGAACATCCACCTTTTATGAAGTCGGGTATCATATAATAAGATCGGTAAACGAGAAGATGTAACACCTATAACCGCCGCCCATGGACACGTGCATTCGCGCACTCGGCAAATGCAACGCATGCGCTACACTGCCGGCCCAATCGTGCCGAAGCATGCCTCTCCACGGGCCACTGCTTAAACTTAGCTAAGTAAGTACCTAACTCAAATTGTGTCGTAATAAATGACTAATGATACAATCATAACAGCATTCACGTGGTGTCAGCAAAGTAAGGATACGGAGAATATGCATATTGTGTTTCTTACTGAGAATCTTGTTTCGAGTTTTTAGTCTTGTGTCAGCTTGTGTACTATTTTATGAGATTTGATGCTTACTCAGTCCACATGGTACTTTTGTAATAATTCGCGGTGCCCATCGACATCAGATTTACCAGAGGAGTTGCGAATGCGTCGTCTGACTTTTAAACAATCCCACTAATATTATAAATGTGAAAGTTTATGAGGATGGATGTTTGTAACCCTTTCACGCAAAAACTACTGAACGGATTTCGATGAAATTTGGAATGGTACCCTAGGTAAACTAACTACCTACTAGTAGTTTAGGCTCTGGATTAAAATGAAGGCTACTTTTTATCCCGATAAAGTATGGTGTTCCTTTGGGATACTGTTATTACGCGGGCGGAACCACGGGCAACAGCTAGTTATAAAATAAAATATTAGGTATCATGCGGCTGCAGCTGACAGCAGGAACTGAAAACATTTTCGACTGTATCATTTATCCTTATTAGATTGGGATGACATATTTAATTTAAATATAAGTATTATTATTTATCAAATAAATATATAATAATTTTTAACCGACTTCCAAAAAAAGGAGGCGCTTATATGTTTGGCTGTATATATATAGAAGTAAGATTCTGCACCGTGGTATACCCTGGATCCAAAAGCACTGAACAGAACTCCTTAGTCTTTAAAGATACGCGTTTGGAAATTTTGACATTGAAAAAAAAGAACTGCAGGCATATGCCAATATGTAACTTACAGTCATCTTATTTACAATACCAAATGGAAGCTTGGCGCGTATTCAATTATACATTCGATCGTTTATTTTAAACGTTCTTAAAATCTATTAATAATAATTTAACAAATATCACTAAGAAGGGAAAAATTATTATTATTATTAAACAAAAAAAAAACCGACTTCCAAAGTAAGAATGCACAACAAGTATGAAATAAAACTTATTTTTTATATAATTCCCCTTTTAAATTCGGCTAAAATGTTAACTATTTCTGTACCTACTCATTACTCAACCTTCAAAATGTTGAAGTCGGTACCGGCCAACTTGAACGTGAGTTCTATTTTAAATATTGTTCTATCAGGATGTGTATCGGTCACTACTTAATAATATAATAAATTATAAAAATAAAATTTTCCACACACGGTTACAATTTTTTTATGAGTAACTAATTAAATGAACTATCTTGAATTTCACTTGGTCTCTACGACATCTCATAACTTTTTGCAAAGGAAATACTTGTATTTTTTCATTTAGGTAATGCTTTGTGGGATCTTATTTCTTTTTGTAGGTTACCCGAAGACCAAGGAATTTGGGGTTTTTAAAAGTTCTCAGGTATTGCGAATGTCTTAATGCGGGAATAATTGCGGTCCATTTGTTTGTTTCTAGATCTTTTCTATAAATAAAATTATTTCTCGCCGTGGACACCCGCAACATAAGAGAATCGGGGAACCACAAGTGCGTTCTCGAATCAATTACTCAGGCCTACAATTTATTTGTCCAGGGTGGGGTTTGGAGATTTAAAAAAATCTGAACGCACTTATAACTCCTCTGGTGTTGCAGATGTCTAAGTGTGCAAACGGATCACCTCATGGTAATAAATTACTACAACTTCATACCATCAGGCCAATCCGTTTGCTCGTTTCTAGATCTACTCCATAATCAAAGCGATTACCGCCCATTATAGACATCTGCAACATCAGAAGAGTTACAACTGAGTTCCCAATCTTTAAAGTCGCCTCTGATGGTAAGAAATTATAACAATTCCTAACCACCAGGCGATCGGTTTGCTGGTTTTGAAATTAATTAGTAAGAACTTATTACAATTTCACACTAACGGGCGATCCGATTGCTCGTGTCCAGATCTATTCCATAGTTAAAACGTTTACTGCCGCTCTGTTGTTTATTCTCCCTATCTCCATCTATCCATATCTTTCAAAATCGTTTTTTGCCGCTTAATATCTCCTAAACCGTGCACTCGATTTTATGAAATTTAAAACATTAGCTTGTGCCGCTAACGACTTCTCTGCGACAAAAATTTTGACCTCTAGCTTTGTTACAAACGAAGTTATGAGGGCACGCATAACCGCCAAATGCTTCGAGAAAAGATAGTTACGGCCGCTTAATACTTGGCGATAGAGCTGCCGCGCTATCAGATACCTAAGTACCTAGGGTATACCCGTTCCGTGTGACATATTATTACTATATAAATATTATATGTCACGAGACCTATAGCAATTACTAATGAGTAACGATAATTTTAAAATAAAAAAATACATTATTTTAAAGCTAAATGATAAAAGAAATTAAATGCATAGATACGATACCATCTTATGGTTACATATACTTAAATAAAAAATACTTAACGCATAAAAGTTACATATTCATATTAAACTCGATTATACCAATGTAATATTGCAATAATAATAAAAAGCGAGGGGATAGTCTAATGCCCCTTGCGATCGTTTCATGACCGTGGCTAAGGTAAATTGAGGTACAGGTTTAATGTTACAACAGGATCGACAAGCTATTCTTGATAGTTTTATTGCGTGTACCAATAGTTTTTGCCTACTCTGTGCTAATAGGTGACAAAATGATTTGTAGCTCATGCCGGGAATAAATTTCGAGCCTATCTACCGATACTTGTCAATTAGCTAGAAATTCGTTACGTCCGTAGGCAGATGTACAGCAGCGGCCGGTGCTAGCTTTACTCCTACTGTTTACGCGCACGTATATTTCACTTCCGCTGACGGTTGAACGGTCGAGGGAGCGAGTAGGAAAGAAAATATTCTTGAAAGATCAAATCGAGGAGCGCGGGCTGCGGAGCGGTTGTAGGCCCCCACTCCCCCCACGTCACGGATTGCGCGCGCTTCGCCGCCATTGGCTGCCGCCGCGCGCCGCGTCCCCCGACCCGGCGCACGCGCAGCGTCAAGCTTCCCAGATTTCAAATCTCGACCGTTTATTTCGTTGCGGCCGGTCGTTGCGTGCGGTCGTGTCGTATCGCTGATTGCGCGCGTTACTACATTCTTTTATTGTTAAAGAAAACACGGCAACGTGCTCGTTAACGTTCGGTTTGGTGCAACGTGACATCGCGAACAATCAGTGCGTTCAGTGCATCGTTCCTCGGATATTACTTCGAGCGCAAAGGTCAATTTCTTTCGATGAGTGGAGGTTTAGTGCATGTTATACATCATGACTAGATCCACACTCATCCATGGAAGTTGCAATGCTCTTCGTGCGGCGAGGACACGGGGCGGGCCGGCGACTGCGGCGGTATCATTATATCTGTGCCGGTACTAATGATACGTTGGAGCGGTACGCGCTCTCGTACAGGTAAATTAGCGTCTACCTGGCCGATGCGCGGCGAGCCGGCAATATCATTATTCGTTTCCACCTAACCATTTTATTCAAAGTGAGTTTTTGTAGTCGTTTTTATGGATTGCGTCATTTGGAGTTTTGCAATAATGTAATGAGCTGTTTTGTCATTGAAATGTTTTGTGAATATTTTCGGAGGAGATGTGGTGTCTCGATAGGGGGCTGCAGTTCGAGGCGCGGCGAGGGGCGCGGTAAATAGCGGCGCAGGCGCATCTGCTCCTTCTGAGAAAGGCCATTGTGTCGGCTCTCGGAGTGGTCAGTGCGGTGACGTCACGGGGGCCGACAACCTGACGCTGACAATATTCCTTTCATAATTCTTATCCTTTTGAAGCTTTTATGACTGTTATTCATTGTACGCTTTTCTTTCCTTGAGTTATTTCATTTCAGCCAGCAATTCGTAAACGATTATGTGTATTGTATGTATTTTTATGGTATTATTTTTCCTGCTTCTAATTGCATCAATGTTCTAGGAATTCAAACAGTAACTTGATCTTTCTTTGATTTCTTGGTACAGCTATATTAGACAATAGAACAAAAAACTAAGCACCTGGTAAATCGTATTTAGTGCCTATAATAAAATAAAAATGGCGCGTACTATTGCCAGCATATTATTCAGTACAAAAAATTGTATAGAAAAGGTCTTTGGCCTGACATTGAATAAAATTTAAATATCGCAAGACAAGATACCGATATAGACAGCTATTAGGTATGCCGGCTTTGGTAAAACTAATTTAAATGCCACCTCGAAAAGGATTTCGTTAACATTCTAGATATTAAATTAAATATAAAATATTAGCTAGAATGTTTCTGTGTGGCACTTGTTCGAAATAAAAGTATGTAAATGTATTAATTATATTTTTTAAACTACAGAAGTGGATTGCAGCGATGCATGAAGAATCTTTTTAAAATCGAAATATCCGAAATTAAACTTAAGAAAGTATTATTCCCCATTGATACATAACTAAAATAGTTTATCATTAAAAGTAGAAAAGAAAGGGGAAAAGGAAATAATGTAAAAGTAAAGTCAAAATGTACCTAGGTCATAATGACCTATTGTTAAGAAAGTAAAATCATTACCGACTTAAATAAGTAGTAAGTAGTAGTAGTGGTAAAACAAAACTACGGCACAGAGTTATGAACAATAAACAGTTAACAATAGTCTTTGAAAAATTATTTCAAAAGGAGATATCCCAGAAATTGAAATGCCATTTCTAAGATAAACTAGCATAATAACTTAAAACAATTGATGGTTTATGTTCTAAGGAACATTAACACCTGTGTGCTATTTCAAACAAACCTTGGGTGCTATTTCTTTATTGATTCTAAACTACTACAGAGTAGTGTAGGCGCTTCTATCAATTCATTGTAATTGGCTCCTATTACTCTCAATATTTCGTTAACATAACACTTTTAACCATAAAAAACAGCTCGCACTGCCTTGCAAGGACTCACACCTAGCGAAGGTTCAATTTTTGAGGAATCCATATATTTGAAGATAGAAGATACTAAAAGCATAAAAACGGCCGTTGAAAAAAAAATTCAAAGGCAAATGGCCGACTAAAATGAAGTTAAATAAATTTTATCACGTGTTAAATACGTGAGTGACGCATCCAAGTTACAAGTGTAGGTAGGTACGACTACAAACAATTGCCGTGTCAAACTTGTTCAGGTTGCCTTATCTTAGATTAAGAGCAAAGTGTTAGTTCAATTGAAAGAATAGTTACCAAGTACGACTGGGTATTGGCTACAATTTTGACTGCAAATGAAAAGTAAATAATGTGATTTTGTATTACCACTTGCAGAATCTTATGTAGATTTCATTGCTACTAAAAAATTTTACTACTTAAAAAAAAATTGAAGATCTGAATGTGTACAATTTAGAACATTGAATTGTAAAAATGTTACGCGTAAAAGGGAAGTTGAACTATTGGTATGGTATATTTTCTTTTATGTTAACTAGGTGATTAGATTCGTTCATTTTTAAATTAGTTATGTCTCATATTTTACTCAGTTGTATAGATTAATAAAAAAAATCAACATTCCTTTATTATTTTATGCAACTCGTTTATTTCTCGAGACCTGAAAGATATCTTATATCGTCTAACCCCGTATCTTGGACAAGTCAGTCAGGCATTTTAAATTTTAATTTTCTTATCGCCTTAATCCTTTTAGAGGTAACTTAAAGATCACTTTTAATTTGTTCCAAATGCCTCATTTGACCTTTACGGAATTCTTGATGCTCGTGTACATTGAGCATTAAAGTAGGTTTCTTTTCCCATACCTCCTTTGTTATATTATCTTGATTCTAGATCAAAATTTCTTACTGGCAATCCACGCTACAGTATAGCTCACTGAAACAGATCGCTTTCGGTCTGACCAAGTCGTAACTTCGTAACAATGTTATTAATACATGCTTCACGGTCCCTCCACTGCTGCTATGCAGAAAATCTTATATGAGAGTATAATTACTTATATTTTGAATTACTGCATTATAAAACTTTCCATTCTCAAGTCAACCCGCAATGTGAATTTGTGGCATAAACATTTTTTTTGCCGTAGTTATAGTGATTTATCTTTATGACGTTTTCTAGACACTAGTTTGGATTCCGAAACCAGTTTAAGATAATCGCATCAATTTTCTGTGGCAGCCTGGCAGGGCAAACAGAATCCGAATATCATTGAAGCAGAGAAAATTGCATCAATTTGTCTAAGCGTCCATTTTAAAACCATTTACATTCTGGCTAGGAATTTAGAATAGCTTTACGGGTTACGCTTTGTGGAAACGTAATGGTGTTCCGGGTATTCAGGTAAGCAGGTACGAGCCAGGTATAAAACCTTTTTTGTGCGAAACTAGTTTTAATAGAAATTCAAACAAATCATCCTTCAGGACTGCATATTTTGCTTCCATTTTAATAGGATATAATAACGCCTAGACGTAATTTTCTAAGTTACTCCCATTATAAACTTGGAAAACATTAATGTTTTTCTTTAACAAACGGTATTATTTAACAATTAGTTTATATTAGTTAACAATTACGATAGAATAGCTTTACTTGACCACGAAACACTTAATAAAATTGAATTTCTCCGAAGAGAAATTTTCTCGACCGTCTAATTGGCGAGGTGAGTTATAACTTGTGTAATTTATTTTTATCTACGTTGATACCAGTTCTTATAGAATTAGATGGTTAGTACGCAATTACTTTAATACTAGACTTCCGATCTGCTGTGGTCACATTTATCGTATTAATTTGTCTTTTTTTTTTTATGGGCAATTGGCCCACCACACTTACCCACCACTGCAACTCCTGTGTAGCCAGGATCGACAGTGGTAACCAACCGCAAAAAACCCTTTGATATGATCTCAGGGGTGCCTGGGGGACATGCTAAATCTGTCTTGGAACCCGCAACGAAATTAATCAGAAGATTGTAGGAGGAGTAGGAAGTATTCCAGTTTCCCTCCCCAAGCAAAGCGGGAGACAGCAAAAATTGTGATCACAAAAAGTCAGAATTAAAGGGGAAGCACCACAACAATAACATGTTTTTTTTTATTTCCTTTTTTTTTATGACTTTGTCTTTAATTTATTAATTTAATGATTAATTTGTCTTTCTACAGTCCGTTCAGAGTTATACTATTTCTGACAGGAACCCTTATGCCGACGATTTAAGGATCACTCTCATATCACAGAGACTCCGAGATAAAATAACTCTAAACGGTCTGTAGACTGTAAGTATTTTAATTTATCCCTGAGCTTGTAGCTAGAAAGCATTAATTTGTATGTTGTGTAGAGTAGTAATAATAATATTCTTTCCATATTTCTTTTGGTTGTGAGCATAGGGGGATTTCATCAAATTTAAAATGAGACTGAGTTAGCATTTAGAATGATGCCCTTAGGCCAATCGTGTTCTTTAAACTATTTGGTCTTTAAATATGCAGCGCTCGCATTTGTAACGCTTAGTTCCTTAACTATTGAGGATATCTCTTACAAGTAGGTTTCTTTTTTATTGTGTAGGTAGGTGTAAAATGCCCACATTAATGAGATTTTAGTTTAGAAAATTAAGTTGTAGGTATAGAAGGTGTAAACTTCGCTATAAGTCTAATGCTAACATTTTTGCAAATTAAAACTATAAACCAACATTCCACTCATATCTATCGTACCAATTTAATATCAGCAAGCCGGTGTAAATTACATCAGTTATGAGAAGTATAGATATATATAATTTTTGAACGTAGACGGGAGTTTCTAAGGTAATAACACACTTCTGAACCGAGTTCGCTAGCCGCAATTTCGTTCATTAAAGATAAAATTTTTATAGCGCAATAATTGTGACCATAAGTATATCAGTAGATTGAAACCAGTTTTTAAAGATAAATTGTAAAATAAACGCGGATGTTCATGTTACGCAACGAATACATTTATCCGTTTCACACCTAGGGGCGTTAAAATGATAATAAAATACAGTAATAAGTATGCTTGAATGACTTTAATTTTGTGAAGAATTTGACGAAATTCCTTGCAGCGTGCATCACTAAGAATGGTATAATCACAGATTAATAAATAGTACCTATAATTAAGTTTTTCGACACATTCTGTGGTAAGGTAAAAGTATTAACGGACGTATGGATTTTGGTCTGGAGCAGACCACGGATTTGGTTGCTAACTTAGGGGTTTCTCCCTAAAATTAGGGAAAAAATCCTTCAGGCGAGGATTTTTCAAGGTTATTTTGAGAGGTTTGTATTTCCTTTTTTTAATAAAATTAAGCTATTGATCGATATAACATCGACAAGAGTTTTGAAAAGTCAACCTGTGGAAAATAAACTTTTGTAATTATATTTTAATGTAAAAAGGACAATAATATTACAGAACGTTTTTTTTTTTTTATTATTTATTATCAGTTTATTGATGTTTGGGTAGAAATGTTTTTGAGAATTGGTACATTGCCAAAAATCGGAAAGCACTGCAAATAGTATCTACTCTGTGCTAATAAAATGGAGCTAAAAAACCAAACACACGAGTGTCGTGATGTCATAATAGTCCGCTCCAAATCAAATCTAGTGTGTAAGCATCGTTATACCTACCTATACATTGCCGTAGGTACCTACATTGTACAACTAAAGCCAGGTTTCTGAGTTGAATTTGACATTACAACCAATCGAAAGAGTGATTGAATAACTGATGTCAAATTAACCTCAGAAAGCGGACATAAGTTGTGTAAATTGGAGGTTCCCGTGATTATTGCGATTAGGGACGCATGAAGTTGGTAAGTCTATCTAATCTATTATTCTAAGATCTAACTTTCCGACGTGACCTTAGGGCTGAGTGTTAGGGAATAAACGCATGGTTATTAGAGACAACAAAATCTCCTATTACTGCGCTTTTAATAGCTTTTATCTTTTATAATAGAATCAGGCGTTATATTGCGGATATTGCATTTAAAGTGTGGGAAGGGAAGGTGCTTTACGCATGTATAAGCATTTGCTTGTAGGTTGTGGGTACTTTTTCGCGGTAGCTTAGGTATAATCCTTACTAATAATAATATAAACGAGAAGTTGGTATGTATGGATATATTGTTACTCTGTCCCAGAAAAACTACTGAACAAATTTTGATGAAATTTGGCCTGGTAGTAGCTTGGACTCGGGATTAACACATCATCGCAGCAAATTGTTCGGTTCCCACGGGATTTCTTATAGCGTTTACGAAGTCTTAAATTGTACCTTTGTGTTTAAAAGAGTAGAATAACCTTTTTTTACTCTTGGTCACTAAAAGGCTCTTCTCTCTATCCCAACATACCTTTAACCTTTGGGCAAAAACCCATTATTGCAATTAAATCACAACGCGGAAATCTATTGTCACTATATAAGGAAGCGTATGTCAAACAAAAAGCGCAGTAGAAAGGTCACGTGTGTTCCCATAACTCATGTGCGGAGTGCGGTGCGTGACCCCAGTGGGAACTTGGACCGCTATGTTCCACAAAGCGTTGCGAACTGCTCATGCGCAATGAAAGTGTTTATGGGAATTTTACTGCGTGTGCAACTAAATTAGGGGAGGTATGTATGATGTGAGTTTTTTTTTTTAACTTATAAATGACCTAACCAAGAGCATGTCGGGACATGTCTAACGAGTGTTTCGTAACAATCGACGTGTAATAGGTTTTTTTAAAATTACTTTAAATGTTAGAGGTCGATTTCGTTGAAACTCATTTTCCTAAAGAATTTTTAGCATGGTCTATCAGCATAGAAACTTACAAGTTTCTTTCTCCTATAGTTTCGAAATGCTAGGGCGGACCAACTTACAAACCACTTTAAAGGCCGATTACTCGAAAATGGTCGATTTTATAAAAAAGTCATGTATGAAACCTGACCATTATTTTAAAAGACCTACTCAACGATATCCCATACGATGGGGTAAAATGAAAACAAAAAATTCATTCCACTATAAACAACTTTAGAGGCCGATTTTTTTTAAAATGGTTGACTTTGTAAAAATACATATTCGCCGATACCCCACACGATGGGGCAAAATGAAAATATATTTTCATCCCTACTTCACATGTATATAGAGCTACCCCTAAAGTACAAAATTATTAATATACACAATCTATAGCATATAGTATATAGCATATAGCATATACACCCAGCATGTTGCTAGTGTCCGATCGTGTCGTAATGACAACTACCCTCACGTAGATTAATATTTCTCTTTCTTTGTGAAATATTTAAACTAATATAAACTTATCCGTGTACCGTGTACCTACTTAGCGCGCTCGATAAATAATTTAGTAACTATATCTTGTTAAATCCTAACACCTTACTTTTATGTAAGTATCATCATCATGTAAGTGAATTTATGTAAATTCTTATGAGAATAAATGTCTTAAGCCTTAAAACTTTATAAATATACCAAATTTTATCAATTTATCATAATTACAGAAGCTAGAAGCGCGGACAGTCAGACGCACGGACAGAGTGAAAATAAGGGGTCCTTGTATATTACGGAACCCTAAAAAGTAATATGTAAATGTAGTAAGTGAATACGGTCGCCCATGGCCTATCGATAGTGGACACCCACAACTCGCAAGCAACATCGTGGAGAAACTAGTAGGCTTTTTAATCGTCGTCGTTGGTAAACCCTAGACCCCTTCCCCCCCCCCCCCCCTTGTGTTTTATTTTACGCCCCCCTTTTGTTTTATTTTACGTTGGTTTTCTATGGGGCTGTAGTTTCCATCACGTTATTACTACCTATAAAAGCCGAAGCTTGGTTCTCTCAAAAGGCAAAATCCACAACGTCACCCATTGAATTCCCCGGCAATACTCGATTTACTTTTTATTGAAGTATAAGTTATTTTTTTTATAGTTCAACAGTTTAGTACTAGTTTTATGAAAAAATAATTATTGTTACTTGGGATTTCACATCCCTCTATAGTCTATACTATTTATATTTACACCAATAAAAATAATTATTATACATATTTTTGGTTTTCGTAACTATTAGCATATGGCGTTTCCAAACACACTAGTTATTAATTTAATTACCTAATTGACATCACCACTAATAGGTGTCGCTTTTCTGCAATTTATTGAACAATAGGTTAGGTTATATTTAATCATTTATATTTTATGCCCCGAGTTTGAAGTATAATATTATTGTTCCTATATTCATAAAGTACAACTTACCATAAATACATTTTTTTGTAGCCACGTATTTTAATTACCAGGCAGTAAATGTATGGCGACTTGCCTGGTCTCCTTTGGTATACAGGAAGTTTTGGGGGAGAATAATCGATCTAGCTAGGTCTCATCTCAGTCTAATATGTTCTTTCTTTCTTCGTGCAACAATATATCAATAATTTCGACTCTATTAAGTCAGCCCGATTAGCAGTTTGGTATGAGTTTGTATAATTTTTGCTTTGGTCGAAAATTCGGAATGTGGTGGGTTCAAATCTCGGTTAGATAAATATTATTGTAATGTATGTATTGTGATTCTTTTAATGTTTTTTTTAATTAATCAGAACTCCGAGAAAATCTTCCAGGTATTATGTACCTATAGTTTTAAACCTACTGGCTACTGTTCACATGCTTAATAATTAATATTTACCTAACTACCTTAGTTCAAATTGCTAGTGCAAAACTGCAAATCTAGCACTCACCGAGTCATAGCAAGACCTTGAATACCTACTATTTTCACAAAGATAGGTAAACCTAAAGATAACTTGCATAAGTTTAAGCTATTTCCGCATACAGATTGAAACTAATAAAGGCGAGGCCTGTGGGGCTGCTATGTCATAGTGACAGGGAAATAGAGCCCCAAGGCGTTATCCACGACTGGTGGTCACGAGTTTTGCGATCACATTACACTGTTACAGCCATTGATTCCACGCCGATATTACCTATATAAAGTACTATCAGTTATCACTGTGATGAGTATAATATATAATATAATACTACATCAAGTAGGTCAAATGTTACGAAGCCTTCAAAATGTGCTGAGGCAATATTTGCGCATCAAAAATAAAGCAGTCATTAGTCTTTAAATAAAATTAAAATCGATGACAAGTCCAGGGGTCAATTCTTGTAATTAGTATCGGCTCAATCTCGTTTGGATATTCAAGCTGTCCCGCTCACGCGCGCACGATATGACGCGTAGGTAACTATGCGAATGAGTCAGCGGCCAGCGCGTTGAGGGAACCGAGATTATATCTAAAATTGTTTTGAGAATTGGGCTTCAGAATATTTGCAGTGACATTGGCTTACCGGAAGCGGCTCGGTTCTGGCAACTTCCCGGCTACAAATAGTAGGTATCACCCTTAACAATTTGAAGAAAGTCGGTTGGTATTTTACACACCTTTAGTACCGTGTACCTGCCAAAGCCACTATCATGGAAACTTTATGATTGGCCATCTTTCTTATCTGTGTTGGGCATGCACTTACAAACTTTCAGCCTTAACAAAATGCCGAAGGTCTGGGGTCACTGGTTCTCGCTCTAAAAGAAATCCCTATAAATAAGTATAGACTTAAGGCTCTCATACTCGTAAGTGGAAGAATTACCAACCAATAGTAATGATCATAATAAATATTATGTTGTAATAAATTCTATACCTTCTCGTTATATTACATCCCAGCATTCTCCGTATTATTTCGCCAGAGTTAGTCAATAATTTTATATGAATTACCTACTTATCTTGCAAAATCAATTCTGAGTACATATTTTAATTACTTTTGTTCTGTTATAAGAACGTGTGCTTGATACTCATCTTTCCAAAAGACACAGATTTAAAAATGTAATAAAATTAAAAACAGTATTAACCGACTATAGGCTAATTGTGCACACATTATTCCTATAGTATGTGCACACATTATGTCTATAGGCTTTAACACTAATAACACTATTTTGATCCGGATATAATGTAGGTTTAGGTAGGTACAATTTCTGCGGGAGAAACTGTTTTTAGATAGGTAAGGTTATTAATTAGTCCACGCATAGACTATATGAAAATTGATCTTCAATTCGTATGTAAAAGGATAACTTATTCTGTCCGTGCGAAGCTGCAAGTCTGCAACTTGAAACCAATATCTGCTGTAAATTAACGTTTTACACCACGAGTAAAATTGCATTCCTATAGTCGCGAGCATCTAATTTAGGTACTTACCTACCTAAGTTAGGTACACATTGATTTTATGTAGCCTAACCTAACTTAGGGAGACCTAAGTAAGGATAGGCTAATATGTAGGTACCTTCTTTTTTTAAATCTATTATTTTATAAGAAGGGTTTTCGTCTATAAGACATGACAACCAGTCCCTATCGTATACACAGTAAATAGCATCGTGTACACAGATATTCATTCATAAACTTCAATCACCAATTTGTACACAGTCAACGCTTGCAACCTGTGTAGGAAAACTAATGTTAAGAGATATTATATCTATAGTCTATACATAATATAATAAATTTGTATCTGGTCGCTGTCTGTACATGGAAGATAAATATAACTAATTTAGGGGGGCTTTATGAACGGTATAGAACCCAAAACAATGATTTTTAGAATTTTTGTCTGTTTGTCTTTACGTTTGTACGCGCTAATCTCAGAATCTACTGGACGGATTTTGATGAAATTTGGTATGATAGTATTTTGTTGTGACTCTGGATTAACACATAGGCTTCTTTTTATTGCGGAAAAATGTGCAGTTCTCCCAAGATTTCTTTTTCGCGTACGAAGTCGCGGCTAACATCTGAACTATACTAATATTATAAAGAGGTAAAGTTTGTTTCTTTGTGAGTTTGTGACTTACCGAGATTGTAAGGGGTAAACTCGGGGTCACTTGAACCTATTTTTAAAATTTTTTTACCAATAGAAAGCCACATTATTTGTGAGTGTCATAGGCTATATTTTAACCCGAAAAATTATAAATATTTTCCGTGGTAGTCGGATTTGCAAAATAAATCGAAAAAAACGAGCAAACGAAATCGTTTTTGAGAAACGATGTGAGATGAGAGATGAACTCAATAGAGTTCTAGAGATAAGTTTTAGAGTTTGATAGTGCCTGCAAAAAATATAAATAACATTTGCCCGTAGCTACGCCCGCGTGAAATTGGGTTTTAAAAGATATCTTTATAATAATTTATAACTTTTATCCATTATTTCAACACCTTGGAGGGTTGAATTTTGAAAACTCCTTCCTTAGTGGATGCTTTTGTCAAATGAGATATATTCACACTTCTTTGAAAGGTTAAAGAGATAAGGCTGGGACTATATGATCCGGAATCCGGAAGGCCGGAGAAAATTCAGAACGCTTAAAATAGAACTCTGCGTTAATACAATAGAGCTGGAAATCGAACACACACGTGTCGAGTCAAATATTTCGCGGCATACAATATAGGACAATATAGTCCCAGCATGAGGTCGTGTTAACTAACGTGGGCATCATCATCGCACACTTTCCATTTTTCTCTAAAATTTATTAAACATTTAATTCCCCCGCTGAGTCGTCTTTTTTTATGTTCCGAGTCACCGACAGAGTGGTTCCTTAGGAAGGTTAGGTCGATAATTATTAGTTAAGGTTTTGTGGAAATTGTTTGATTTATGATGATAATAATGCTTAATTGTTGAAGGTGTCGAAAAAAAATCAAGCCGTCTGGGAGCTTTTCAACGAAAACGCCGCCTAATCTGACCCGTTGGAGATAATTATTTTAAAAATAACCGCCTCCTTTTTTTTGAAGTCGGTTGAAAAAACAATGTATGTTTCTCTTCTAAAGGTCTACAAAAAATTTCGCGACGGCATATAATATTATGTCTATCTTTTAAGGATAGGTTACTATAACCATTCTAAGTTTAAAAAAAACTTGAGAGGTGTCAAGGGACACCCGGATGGAACGAAGTTATAATATATAATATATTATAATATAAATATATAAATGATAATGAAGATTTGAAGCCTATTTTGGAATATATACACAGACTGACAGACGGACAGAAAAATGTTAACAATTTTATTGTAAGTACCGATCATACTTTTAAATGCATTAAGTGAAAATAAAAGCTGTTAATTTGAAATTACAAACAGACACTTCAATTTTGTCTATGTGTATAGATATAATATATCATATTATACAAAACAAATAGTTGAACTAAGTATATATAGTGCGCGCGGAACTAGTTGGCCGCGCCTTTGGTAGGGACAGGGGTGAGGGGGCGGGTTGCTTGCCCCTTCCGTCCTACCGCTCGCATACCTAAGGCCCGGCTAGCTAGTCACAATATGTAACAGTTATAACAGTCACAATGTGTAATTGCAAAATTCTACATTATTGTCAAGGTGATAAGGTCGTTTTTTATATCATTCTTAATAGTCGTTATTACATTGTGATTTCGAGTGGCAAAAAGTGTCGTGCCTATTAATCCGTCTAACCCCAATACAATTCGCAACGCGCCATAAGGAACTTCGTTCCAAAAATCACAAATAATGTGGTATTTTCATAAGCTTTTTAGACGGATACAATATTAATCCTTATCTAGGAGATTATATATTTTACTCTGTGCTATTACTATATTGCAGGTATATATGCTGTAGAAGTTACAAGAACACTTACCCACACGGGCGAAGCTGCGGGCAAGAGCTACTAATATAAATATGATATAATAAATGTATTTGTATAGGTAAAAATACCTACCCCTTTTTTATAACTTCCCCTTTTTTATGCACTTAACAACATTTTTGTCAAACACGTCTTGTTCCTTGTTTAGGTTCCTACGGTCTCGTTCCCACGAGCAGTTTTTTTCCGTCGGCGTTAGTAAAAAGAGAACTCTGCGGTAATAAAATTTAGTTGAAAATCGAACATACAGTAGCAATTTGCCAACTTGGCACTCGTGTCTTCGCTTTTCAGTTCTATTGCATTAGCGCAGAGTTCTATTTACAGTGCTCTTTTTACTAACGCGGACGGAATAAAACCGCTCGTGGGAACGTAGGCTAAGACATATAAAAATCTCAACGCGCGCTATTCAAAAATAACCACGCATAATAATAATCGATCAAATAAAAGCTTGTAAAATCGATGTAAGCGATGTTGCCAGTTGCATCCCTATGATGAACATAAAAAGCACTCTGAAAGGTGCGATAACCTACTCGCCCTGTTTACACGTCGAATCTAATTTTCTCTGAAGGCGGTCTGCAATCTACGATCATTATTTTTGCAAAGACAAATCCATTTCTGCCCGAGGTACGTGACGGCGGAGTAATGAGGGGTAATGGCAGTCTGCGATTACTTGCGCCTGTTGCGGTGTACGTCAGGCATCGACGCCATGATGGATTAGGGAGGAGGTTTTATCGATAATCAACTTTTTTCAACATTAATTTCCTGAGTATAAATAAATAGTGAAACGTCATCATAATTGCTTAATAAAAGTACATAAAACGATTTTAATCTATGAAATTGATTAAATCTTAATCGTCTTCCGTAAAGCCTGTTTAATTGACAAGTTGTCAATACTGTAATATAAACGTCAGTAATATAATAATACTACTAATATTAATTAAAATTCCTTCTACGCTTTTACGTGTAATATTTTATAACAATGATAAATTCTCATAAGGAATATTTATCGTTTATGTAGTATATTTGAACTTTGTCTAACGAGTAATTCTATACCGGACGCAATTTTCAAGGCTGCTGAGTGCTGACAAGTCCACACAACCGTAAATTATACCAACATAGTCACATCTAGCCGAGTTTTTATAAAATATTTTTATACAAAAAAATTAAAACCGACTTCCAAAGTAAAAATACACAAGAAAGTATGGAATAAAACTCATTTTCTAAATAATTCTCGTTTCAAATTCGGCTAAAATGTTAACTATTTCTCTACTCAATCTTCATAATTTTGAAGTCCGCACCAGCCCGAACAACATTCTGATAAAACAATATTTAAAATAAAATTCACGTTCTCGTTGGCTGGTACTGACTTCAAAATTATGAAGATTGAGTAGAGATATTTAGTTACAATTTTAGCCAAATTAATCATACTTTTTTGTGCATTTTACTTTGGAAGTCGGTTTAATTTTTTGCTTAAAAATAATAATTTTTCCCTTTTTAGTGATATTTATGAATTATTATTAATACGTTTTAAGAACGTTTAAAAAGAACGATCGAAAATATAATTGAATACGCTCCAAGCTTCCATTAGGTATTGTAAATAAGATGATGATGATTAATGTAAATTACATAGTGGTATATGCTTGCAGTGTTTTCAGCAATGCCGAGATTTCCAAACGCCTATCTTTAAAGACGGGGGAGATCTGTTCATTGCTTTTGGATCCAGGGTATACCCTGGTACAAAAAATTTTTTTTTGCCGTCTCATTTTTTTGGAAGTCGGTTAAAAACGGATGTAATCAGTTCAGATCATGGCACCTTTAAAAAAAATCGATAAATAAAGTTGTCACAGTGATTTGCATGTAAATAGATTACGTAACTACACTTATTACGGCCGGTAACCTATCTATCTATAACTATTTGTTAAAAACGTCGTCATTCAATAATTTGACGGATTTTTGCGATACACATTTGACGTTTTTAACAGATAGTTATTGGTAAATAGGTTATTGAAACGGGCCGTTTATGAATTTTTGGCATGTTATCTGTATTCACGAATAAGAATATGAAATATCAGATGTAAATTAACAGCTGGGATTCGGAAATTACGGATATCTTTTGTTCAGTGGACCACACGCAATGCATGATACCATATATGCCTTGATAACTTGTAAAGCCAACACTACCGTTTTCCTTTTGAGTTAGCCGTGGGTTTAGTTTGGAATTCGGGTGCTTAATTTTGCTGTTAAATATGCAAATACCAACGAATACCTAGTTTTAAAAGAGTTAGGTAAGGATTAATTTAAAATCATTAAGCAAAACCCTTGAACCTATTATTTGGATCTACCATTTTCGGACCTTATTTCCATAGCAATAAGATCAAAATGAGGTACAACGGTTGGTGAAACGGCAATTCATTAAGTTCGCTTTAAAAAATTTAATAGCTTTTCCATTTTTCTTATCTTATGCATAAATTTAAGAATTAATGCATAAGATAATTTATGTAGAGCTAAGGCTCTACAAATATAAAAAGTTAAGAAATGCTAAGAATGCATAATTTAAAAGTTCTAGGACTGTAGTTCTCAAATGACAATATTGATGCCCGGTTATGAGGTGAATTTGTCGGTAGTTTTGTCTATTCATTAGCGCTATTGGTTCGTTAACGGGTTTCTGAACAATAACTGACATTGTATAACCTAAGTTTAACTTAACTTACCAAAGAAGTATGCTATATCCACCTCAGAAAGCGGGCATTAGTTTGTCTAAAGTTTATGTAAAATCTTCAGAAACTAAATTGTGCTATATATTGAATAAGTTGCTACTTGCTCTCTTAATTGACAATAATTATGCAATATGCACTTTAGATTATGTGCGCCATTTTACGCATTTCTATTGAAAACTGACTAAATTGTTGATTTGCTGAGATAATTCTATTTATGATGATTCATCTGACGCCATATACTTACTCGTAGTAGCCATTTTCTGATATCTGAAACGAAACAAAACGAACTCTTCGGCCTTTTTAGACCTGCTGGTGTTGGTATTGTTTGCGAATTGCGAGTGAATCAATTAATCATTTTAACCTAATATTATGCTAGACTAGCTTTTGCCCGCGGCTCCGCTCGCGTAAATAAAGTATCCCACGGGAACATTGTACTTTTTGAGGATAAAATCAGCCTGTTCTAATCCAGAGCCTAAACTACTACCCTACCAAATTTCATCAAAATCTGTTGAGTACTTGTTGCGTGAAAGAGTAACAAACATCCAGTCATCCATCTCATAAACTTTCACATTTATATTAATTCATATTAGTAGGATTTACACGCTAGGCTAATCAGAAAATTCTTCGTTCTCCGGTTCCCGCCCAAGCCTCTCCGCATTATTGTTTGCCAAGAATCATGTTGCTTGCCTAGCGTGTACGAAAACTATAAATTAGCACAATATTATTTACCTGAAAAATATGTCACGACAGCCGTTGCAACCGCAGCATTTGCAATTGGAAACTAAATATTTGTCAATTATGTCAGTAACACTATGAAATTTTCAGAGAAATATAGAACCTATTATTAGTATATAGAAGTTAGAACCTATTATTATGTCAGTAGGTACTGTGTTTGACATTTTGTAGGTCCTGTTATCGCTAATAGGCAAGCTGACTACAAAAAAAAATTTTGTCTATTCGATGTCAGACATTATGTTAATAAATAATCTAGAACCCATTTTCGTATATCTTAAAAAATAACGAAGATACAAACAATTTAAATTTACAATATGAAACAGCGATATATCGGCCTGTGACGTCACGAGTTGCGCCCGCCATACATTTGTCATTACAAAATGTATGGCGATAGCAACTTGTGACGTAACAAATCATTTTGCGAGAAAGAGATGGACATCCCTATTTGCCAACACGATTTATTTGCTTGAGTCGTAAGTTTTATATTTCAGGTTATTTAGGTTAATAGGAATTAATTGATATATCAGATTGGTCATTCAAATTTAGTATAAGGAAAATCAATTGCTCTATATTACATTAATTTTTCCTACTGTACATACAACTTTTCCCTTGTATAAATCCAATCCATTTCCAAATTTTATATAATATGTTTCGACTTTCGTTTGCTCTTTTATCCAAAAATTGCTGTCCAGCAGCGTGCATAGTCATTTAGAATTTGAAACCCAATTGAGATTCAGATTCTAAATTGAGTAAATTGTGTTAAGTTGGCTGCGAATATTTTTAATTATCTTAATAAATGTGGTTTAAATAATGTATCTATACGTTGCACAGTCATCATACGATGGAGCGAGTGTTATGTCCGGAAAACACAATGGTCTGCAAGCAATAATCAAGGAAATGTATTTCATGCTATTTACTTGCATTGATTGAAACATAAGTCCTACTACTATTATAAATATGAAACTTTGTGAGGATGGATGGATGTTTGTCACTCTTACAGGGAAAAACTACTGAACGGATTTCGATGAAATTAAGTATGGTAGTAGTTTGGGCTCTGGATTAAAACATATGCTACTTTTTATTTCGAAAAAGTACAGTATTCCCGTGGGATACCCGATACTAAACATACGCGGGCGGAGCCGCGGAAAAAGCTAGTAAGTTAAAAAATCGGTTGTCTGTAAAGTCGGTTTACTGACGATAGTTGAACGTGACAACGTCATGTTTATAGTGCGCGCGGAACTAATTGGCCGCGCCTTAGGTTAGTGTTGCCGCCGCGAAGTCCGGCGCCGAACTGAGTAATAACATCAAGCGCCCCGCCTCTCCGTCCCACCGCTCACATATCTAAGGCGCGGCTAGCTGAGGTAACGGCAATGCGTCATATTTAGCGAGGTAACGCTGGTAACAGGTAACGCATGAGTCATGTTTTTTCGTGCGTGCAGCCGGCTCCATCAAATTATAAGACGTTATCACGTCAAAACTTAGGAATGTTAAAAGCGAGCGAGGCGAGCAAATTTTTTTAAAAATAGTTTGCGGCGCAGCGAGCGAGCGAGAAAGTTTTTTGAACATATTCATCGGTAAAAAAGTAAATGTACATAATATAAAGTTAATTTTCAGTTCCATTTTCAGTGCTGTTTTACAAATATTTTACGCTCTCATCTAAATTGATATTATCTTTTTACGGTCAGCCAGGCGTTGGCAAGCGGGCCCCTCCCAAAAATGTGCTTTTGAATCAGCACACATTAAAGCCAAATACCTTAATTTATATGTAGCATATAAATTACCTACCTACTTATACACGTTCGCACGTAGTCGCAAAATCTAGATATTCTGCTGCACCGAGCTCCAGTAAATCGTACTAACACAATAATTACCCGTTATTAATATATCGTGGGACTAGTCGCTTGTCTGAAGGACGATAGTAATTAATGCCGAGTGGGCTGAGAAGCCTGAGATCCACTGATTGTATTAGATAATTCGAGTGCGGTAAAATATCGAAACTAGCTCGTTGTGCACCATCTTTATTATCTGTGGTTGATTTGAGGTACCTACCTAAAAACACAAGGTAAATTACACATATATACAGCAAAACCAATATCTCACGGCAATAATCGACGTCGACTCGTTCTATGAAAATTACAGACGCATGATAAATCGACGATTCCCGAAAGATATAAAGAATGTGGTTTTAATTGAAGAAATCGAACGTGTAGGAGATAAAGTATAAAAACGTGGCTTAGGCTGGGACTATAGGAGCTATATGCCCCGGGATCCGGAAGGGAGTAGACAATTTTGAGCAATGAAAATAGAACTCTGGGCTAATACAATAGAGTTGAAATCTAACACATGAGTGTCGAGTCAAATCTCAATGTCATATATGACAGCTCGTTACTCGAAACTATCATTTTAAACTCTATTGTATTAGTGCAGAGTTCTATTTTCAGTGCTCTGAACTTTCACCGGCGTTTCGGATTCCGGAGCATAATATGGTCCCAGCTTTAATCCTGAGTTTCGGCTTAAGATCTGTCTGTCCCGTTCTAAAATTGAATGAGAGAGAGAGAGAGATCAAATCCGAGTTTAGCGTAAGCGCGTTTAATTTTGGTGAGATCGGGGCTTACATGATTGTTAATATGACGACAACGCTACAGCCTACACCATTGTACGCGCTGGATTTCCGAGGGCCGGGCGGGGGAAGACTACATACTATGTAGGGCGATCATGACTTTTCCTCATTTCTTTTGCCTCATCCACATTGCACACGTAAAATAAATAAATTATATGAAGGATTAAAACGTAGTTTCAATGACCCAAGCACTAAACAGTTCCTTCCAGTTTCAGAATACCGGTAGCAGTATAATATTATAACCATAACATAACTATCGAAAAACTTAATAATATCATTGATATATCGAAGGTGAATAATGTCGAGTGGGCCGCACTGGGCCTCAATACAACATTTTATTTGGAGGTCACTTTTTATGTCGAAATAATTTATCTACTTAGGGCCTTTAGTCAAGATGCATTCGATACTTGACTTATGTCAAATCCCATACATTTTTGATTTCGGACTTCGCCGTGAAATTATCGGATGCACCTTGGCTAAAGGGTAGTTATTGTAGTTTTAAAGTTTCGTCCTTATATCTATACCTAAATAATCCAAAAAGTCTCGAGCTTACAATATACAGAGTGATGGGCCAAACTTTCAAGAGTGAATATACTCTTGAATTTATTCAACTTTTACTATGGAATCAACAACAACAAAAAAACCAGTGGTTTCCTACAAGTGCTATCCATGCCATAGCACTTTCGTAGGAAACAGCTGGTTTTTTTTGGCCACTGACTGAAAAACACCCGGTATAGGCGGAGAATTACGAGAGATAAAATATTTAAATAACTAGCTTTTGCCTGCGGCGTCGTCCGCGTAACAGTATCCTATATGGGAACACTTTACTTTGTCGGATGAACAACTACCAACTATAGTAACGTAGAGCCTAAGCTACTTTCAGGCTAGGGCTCCCCTATGAAGCAGAACCAGCCTTCCCCACCGGTGCCGCTAAACGCCGAATAGATATTCAATTGGTCGTAATTAAATGGTAATTGGTGAGTGGTCGGTCCTCGTGCCCTCTTTACTGACAGCTGCAATCGCTTACGGACTTGTTGAATGTATAGTTTATCCTTACTAATCCTACTAATATCCTACTAATATTATAAATGTGAAAGTTTGTGAGGATGGATTGATGGATGTATGGATGTTGTTTTTCACGCAAAAACTACTGAACGGATTTTGATGAAATTTGGCACGGTAGTAGTTTAGACTCTGGATTGCACGTTGCGATTGTTTGCGCGTACGAACATCGCGGGGAACATCTAGCACTTTATATTCGAGTATTCGATTTATATGCAAAACTTTATAACATAAGAATATGTTTGAAAGATCAAATTAACAACACGTTTTATACACCGGCACCCCTGAGATCATATAAAAGGGTTTTTGCGGTTGGTTACCACTGTCGATCCTGGCTACACAGGAGTTGCAGTGGTGGGTAAGTGTGGTGGGCCAATTGCCCGTTTAAAAAAACACGTTTTAATTAAAATCGTGGTTATTGTGTCTCTGTCTGTCTCTGACTGTCTGTCTCTGACTAATGTTTCTTGTTATTTTAGCAGGACTCTTATTACGTGGAGGCATAGAGTGAAAATACACAGTTTCCTCTGTGACCTGTGATGGAGGGGTCTCGGACTACGGCCCGTTCCCTCCTCGTATTAATAATATTCTTAGCATTCACCACAGGCTACCAACGTACCTATATTTTCGGAAGTCAGTCCAGCTCCCTTCGTTCTAACTTCACCTGCGTGAACAGGTGTCGACAACTTGACAGAAGTCCGAAACTGCTCGACTCAGAAACTCTATTAATTGCTAGGGCAATGCCGACGCTTGTAAATATTAAACTTTCGTTCTATTACATCTGGATAATATGTAATGTCCTATCATAATCTAGGTAATACCTGTGAGCTAAATAACACAGTGCGCAGGATGTCAGGGCCGGTTGGCGGAAATCCTGCATCAGATTAGGTTTGTAATCTACACGTGCATAATTATTGCAAGGAAACTCACTCGTATTGCTTTAAATAGTCAACCTGTCGACAGTGTACAATATGCATTAGGTATTAATGGTTGGACTGGTGTAAAAACGTCATGATCACTTGTTAACCATCTCATTTCCTTCTGACACTGTTGTAGGAGTATGTATAGGTATAGACAAACTGAAAAGCAACACATGGAATATCTACCTCGGAACAACAATAGCTAGGACAAAGGCTAGTTAGACTAGGCTAGTTTACCGTCGGTCGGCCTTGGACACTACAGAAGACACAAGCGCCTACCAATCTTTGAAATACTGCAGTTTTAAGTCAAAACACAGTGGCAATCATAAAGCGTGCTGGTGACAATCATTGCGTAACAATTTAACGGGGGCAAGTGAGGGGCAGGGGGGGGGTTAAAGAGGGCCAGGGGGATTGAGAGAGACGCGCGGGGGAGGGGGAGGGGAACAAATTGCGGATCACGGTCCGTATCGCCGCTCCGTCGGCGTGTCAAAGCGGTTCCATTGACTCCGGTTAGGGCTGACTATTTAGCTACTGTGTGATTCTTATCTAGTCGTCTCAATTACTTATAGGGTTATCGACTTTGATAAAATTTATTTTTGAAATCATTATGATGAATGAAAACTAATGCTACTCTCTCTTCATCTATTAAGTTAATATGTTCACTGTTGTATCTACACTATTTAATAATTCAATAACAGTCTTCGTAACTATAAACGCGCAATTGGTTTTGTTTAACAAATTTCTTTAAAAATTACTGTCCGATTTCATTTAAAATAATTTTCCTAAAGAGTATTTAGCATGATCTATCAGCATAGAAATTTGTAAGTTTCTAACTTTCATGGTTTAGAAACGCCAGGCATGCCACCAACTTGTAAACCACTTTGGAGGCAGATTACTCGAATATGATTCACTTTATAGTAAAATAGTGTATGAAACCTCATCTATATTAATTAAAAGACTTATTCGACCATACCCCACAGGATGGGGTAGAATTATGAAAAAAGATCATCCCCATTTCACGAGTATGGAAAGCCTAAAATATAAAATTATTATTTTATGATGCCAATAAAGTGTTATTTTTAAACAAAAAATTAAATCGACTTTCAAAGTAAAAATACACAAAAAAGTAAAAATGCACATAAAAGTATGTCATCGTATGAAGTCGGTACCATGGTGTCTACAAAAAAGTTCGTGATGGCATAGATATTCTATCTTTTAAGGATAGGTTACTATACCCATTCTAAGTTTTAAAATACGATCACTAATAATATGATATTTTCAGAAGCGTTTTAGACGGATACAATATTACCTAATCCTTATCTAGGAGATATATTAAAATTAAAAAGTACGTGTGAAAATTTGTTTTAAGTATATATTTTTACTCTGTGCTATTGCTATATTGCAGTACCGCGGGCGAAGCTGCGGGAAAAATCTAATTATTAATACAATTTTTAAGAACGTTCAAAATAAACGAACGATAATTCGCGCCAAGCTTTCATTAGGTATTGTTAATAAGATGATGATGATGATTACTGTAGGTTACATAGTGGCATATACTTGCAGTTCTTTAAACAATGTCGAAATTTCCAAACGCGTATCTTTAAAGACTGAGGAGTTCCGTTCAGTGCTTTTTGATCCAGAGTATACCTTGGTGCAGAATCTTTTTTTTTGGTAGCATATGCTTGTGCACATTAAAAAACATCAAATCGCTATATTATGTGTCCATATAAATTTAGAAGAGTTCCCTCGATTCCCATTGGATCCCATCATCAGGATTCCACTTTAGTGACTAAGACACTACTATTCTACATTAGTAACAAAAGAATTTTGCAAATAGGTCCATAAACGGCAGAGTAATGTTCAAAGATATTCGTGTCGGTCTAAAATACTATGAGAAGTACCTTTTATGTCATCATAATGTGACGATGTATGGTATGATGATGGTGTTGATGGCGATGATTACTCTAATTGACATAGTGGCATATGCAGTTCTTTAAACAACGCCGAAATCCCCAAACATGTATCTCTAAGGAGTCAGGAGTTCTGTTCAGTACTTTTGGATCCAGGGTATACCTTGATGCTAAATCGTACTTTTTGGTAGCATATGCTCGGGTTACTTCAGAAAAAGTAAAAATCACTATATGTGTCCATATAAATTTAGAGGAGTTCCCTCGACTGAGGAGTCGAGGAAACTCCATCGAGGGAATCCATGAGGATGGATTCCATCATGATGTCACCACTTTGGTGACAACGGGACTAACCTGGGATTATACCCTTTACATCAAAAATTTTTTTTTGAAAATCGTTCAATAGACAGCGAAATTATCGTTGAACATACAAAAATAAATATACAGCTGAACGTATAACCTTTTTTTGGAAGTCGGTTAAAAATCTATGATCTTTAACTATACAAAATTTTTCAATTTATAATTATAATAACTGAAGTTAGGGCGGACAAAAAGGCGGACTGAGAGACAGACAGACGACGGGCGGACACAGCGAAACTATAAGAGTTCCTCGTAGTACCTACACGGAACACTGAAATCTATATATTTGGTAGTCAATTTGGTAATCTTTTTGCCTATGTAGGTATGTATATTGTATTTATTTAAATTCGAAACGGAAACTAAAATATTTTACACGCATATAGAATGTGTTTTTTGTTGAAATCGCCATCTTTAGATTTGCGGAAAATATTTTTGTAGGTCAAGGGAATTTTTTATATTAGTAAAATTAACAATAAATAATACTATAATATAAGTATAATATAAGTATAAAATAATAATAATAAGATATCTAAAACAATAGTGCATTGAAAAATTAATTTCAAGATTTTATTATTTCCTCCTTTAAAAAAAAAACAGTTTTTCCTAAGCGAGCTCACCTATTTAGAAAATAATAAAAACTCAAAGTTTTAAAAATTAAAGCCTCTATTTATCTTTCTCTTACATCTCCCTGACACAATTGCCGAAGACGTGAGCTATGTACAAATATATCGTTGTGAGATAGCTTTGTCGGGTGCAAGTGGCGACCTGCGTCATTTTATCACGCGTCGCGTCGCGTAATCTTCTGCTCACTCCTAAAAAATTCACGTTTATTACAGGGGGACCCTTCAATATTGATTTTATTCTGTTTATAGTATTTGTTGTTATAGCGGCAATGGTTAATAATACACCTTCTGTGGAAATTTCAACTCTCCAACTATGTCAGTTCATGAGAAACAGCCTGGTGACAGATGGACGGACGGACAGCGAAGTCTTAACAATAGGGTCCCGTTTTTACCCTTTGGGTACGGAACCCAAAAAACAATGAAATTCATTGTGAGCCCTGCGCATGCGTCACGCGGGGTGCGCGTTGCACGACGCGACGCTTTAACCAGCGCGGCGTCGCTAATTATGCTCCAGGAACCACTTCACCATGCCATGTCATTCCTGGTGGAGTAACCAGTCTGTCTCAGTCATTAGCTGAAGTGAGTATTAAGCTAAAAGTTGACAAAATCAAGAATAGCGGTCTCAGGTGTGTGTGATGAGTGCAGATGACTGATATGTAAATTAAAATTTTGAAATCCTACTACTATCATAAAAGTTTGTGAGGATGGATGGATGTAAGGATGGATGGATGGATGTTTGTTACTCTTTCACACAAAAACTACTGAACGGATTTTGGTTAATTGGCGGGAACACTAGCGCCATGTTGATGGCGCTGATGGAGTCCGGTCTGACCAGTTTACGAGGTCGGTTTGGCGATCACATTTTCCATTTAAGAAACGATCACAGAACTCTAAACCAAAGAGAATGTAAACTAAGTCTTAAGAGGAGGCACTCCGAATAAAAAAAACAACTATAAATCGATAATTTTTATTGCAAAAAAAAATTTACAAAAGTAAGGCTACAAGCATTTTATGTGGTGGCGAGAGAAAAAACTGCACTATAAATAGAACTCTGTGCTTATACAACACAGCTGAAAATCGTGTACAGCTGTCAAATCTGACATTTTACACTTGACACACATTTTTTAACTCTATTGCAATGGAAATTAGAATCCAATACCTGCAAATTATGAAATTATATTACATTATACTTATTCGCAATACTAACAAAGGTTAAACTAAATGTAAAATTAGATTAATAAGTATATGGTAAAACTGTACAATAGTATTAATTATTATTTTTAACCGTCTTCCAAAAAAGGAGGCGGTTATTAGGCTGTATGTTTTTTTTTTGTATGATCAACGATAACTCCGCCGTCTGTTGACCGATTTTCAAAACTATTTTTTTGATGTAAAGGGTATTTATTATACTTCGAAGTTAGTCCCGTTTTAACAAAAGTGGTGACCTGATGATGGGATCCATGAGGAATCGAGGGAACTCCTCTGAACGAAGGCTGGTACCGACTTCAAAATTTTGAAGATTGCATAGAGAAATAGTTAAAATTTTAGCCTAAATACCCAAACATGTGTCTATAAGGAGTCAGGAGTTCTGTTCAGTACTTTTGGATCCAGGGTTATATATATAGGGTTATAATCTTGGGTTGCTTCAGAAAAAGTCGAAATCACTATATTGTGTATGTATATTTTGAGCTATACTCTCTTCGTTATATTATAGGTACTCTGACTAACTGAGGTCAGAAATCAGATGTAATTTAATCTTAACGTAAACAAAAATATTTAATTAAAATAAATTATTGTGTCAAAGTATTGCCAAAACAATTCAAATTCCATAATACTGTTGTGAACTACGACGTCTTGGTTTTTACAGATCCTTCTTACACTTGAGTGGAAATAATATTAATACAGCAACAATTGTTATATTCTCCTTTATTGGTAAGGTACATATGAGAGAGATGCTTAACACAGATACGTATTACATATGAGAGATGCTTAACACAGATACGTCTACACTATATATAGCCTTTTGGCTCACTAAAATAAAGTAGATAGGCTGTGCTTGTGACATCTGTCAATATGACATTGATAGTTCTACTTCATAATACTGTATTATGCAACAAATACCTAAATATAGATTTAACTAGGATTTAGGGAATCTAATCATTAAACAGATTTACCATTCTCCTACTTTGTTCGTTTTATAATGAGTACCTGGGTACCCGAGCTCAGCTCACAGTTCTAGTAGATTTAAAAAAATAATCAAAAAAATATTTATCTGACCGGGATTTGAACCCTCCACATTAAGAATATCCGAAAGACACCAAAATTATACAACGGCAATCGGCATAACAAACTTCCAATCGGACTGACATATAAGAGTGTCAAAAAAATGTTTATATTAAGCATATTATATTGTTGCTTGTCGAAAGAAAAAACATATATAACCTAAAAATGCGCAGTTTCCCAGGAATAATACCTAGCTAGATCGATTTTTCTCCTCCAAAACTATCTGCATACTAAATTTCATTGTAATACTTGCAGCCGTTTCCGAGATTCCGATTATGTATATACAAGATTTGCTCGTTTAAAGTATAATTATATCATATTAAACTTTGGCATGTAATTGACATTTGTATTGTGACGGTAGGTGATCCATCAAATCCATCCATCATACGTGCAAATTATAAGAGCGATCAACCTGCATAAGAATAAGATTCTAATAGTACATAGAGTAATAATTATCACATGTCTAGCTTCCTCATACCGCAAGATTTCTATGAAGATGAAATAAACAACACATTAGCACATAAAGATGTTATGTTGTCAGTGAAACTATGAACAAAACCGACTTATCCTACAAAAGCGTAACAGAATTTGCTACGAAATTATTACGTATGCCTTATAAAGATACCTACCTACTGGAGTGTGTTAGGTGTTTAATAGAGTAGAGGAGAATGTTACTAGGTATATTCAATCACTTGAAACTTATTATGTATACAGAATACAGATACTCTAGTTTTTGTTTTCTTCTTATAAAATGTCAGTGTACATCTAACGATATATTATACCTAAACCTATACATACATCTCAGAAGGAATGTTATTGAAAAAAAAAAACATACCGGTTGTCTGTAAAGTCGGTTTACTGACGACAGTTGAACGTGACAACGTCAACAACAACAACAACAGCAACAACAACAACAACAACAACAACAACAACAACAACAACAACAACAACAACAACAACAATAATAATAATAATGAGGTAAAGGCAATGCGAGCTAACGCTGGTACTTGGTTACGATAACGGGTAACAGGTAACGCATGAGTCATGTTTTTTCGTGCGTGCAGCCGGCTCCATCGATTTATAAGACGTTATCATGTCAAAAAGATTATTTGTTTCGACAAAAGGCAATGCCAACAAAAACTATCTACATACCTACGCTTTTACAATTATACCTACGATTAAGTAAACAATGAAATTTGAAAACTTATCTTACAAATCTTACAATCTATTTTATAATGGATCCCAAATCCCAATCGCGCGCAGGAAGACATGCTCTGTTGGTTATTTTAACCACAAGATTCTATGGGAAGACATCTACAAGGCAAGGGCATTGACCAGTGGGCAGTGACACAGCATTTACTGGACAATAACTGTAATTTCTAAAAAATAACTACTTTTTTATAGTTGTCCAGCTTCAGTAAAATTTTGAAACTTTTTAGTGAGGCACATCTCTAGTTTGACTAGTCATTCAAAGCACAAAATCAATTAGTTTAAGAATGTTTTCCCCACCGCACCGCATTAACATTTGAGTTCTATTTGAGCACTGAGCAGTTTTATATTTATTTGTTTTATTTGAGCAGTAAAGACTTAAGAAGGACTAGCGCACGAAGGGTTCCCTACAAAACACGCGTTTGTTGTATGGGAGCCACACTTAAATTACCATTTTATTCTGTTTCTATTATTAGTTATTATAGCAGCACCAGAAATACATAACTGGTGAAAATTTCAACTGTGTAACCATCACCGTTCAAGAGATACAGCCTGGTGGCGGTCGGACAGACAGGCGGACAGACAGCGGAGTCTTAGTAATGGGTCCCGTTTTACCCTTTGGGTACGGAATACTAAAAATGCATTGTTAACTCACCGTGACTGGAAGCTACTGGCTGAAAAGAATTAAAAAGTTATCGAGTTCTAAATTCAAAGTTAATTTAAATATTACTTTAAAATGCTTAATGCTTTTTCAACAAAACATAAGATTATATTATATTTTTAAAAGTCACGTCATGATAGTAAAGTATTCCATCGTAGCCAAAATTTAAGCTTAATTAATATTTGTTTAAATTGAGTGAACATGGATATAATTTGAGCCCCAGCTCCGGCGGTCTTGTCAAAACAGGTGATCGCACACGGGTTTTCTCGGAACTGAAGGTCGGACGAACTAACTCTGTTGCCAAGGTAACCAAGGACTTACGTTGAGTAATCACTAATCAAGCAATCATTCGGTGTTTATGTTGCTCTTAAAAAGCGGACAGCATTGTAGAACATTTACCTACATTCGGGAAGTTTTAGAATACAAATAAAAATACACTTATTAATATCGATGTACCTGAGGCACGATAAAAAGTACCCTATGTCCTTGATCCTTCCCCATTGTCTAATCAATATATGTGCCAAATTTCATCAAAATCGGTCCTGCAGTTTCGGCGCTAATTTTATGCAAATAAACAATCAAATCTTTCCTCTTTATCACTCATTAGGTACATATTGTTTTATCGGCCAAATGAGCTACGGCTATACGGCTCTTGAAAGTCTGTTTATAATACAGACTAAGCAGTGTTTGTAATTTTTTAATTGCTACCCCTATGCCTATTGTTTTTTAAATCAGTGGGCTACCCTCCTGAGGTAGCCATTAAAAACTACTGGTGCCAGTTGCTGCTTTGAAATATATCTTAATTATTTTAAATGTGAGGGGGGGGGGGTCCTCCCATACAACAACTGTGATTTTTTTGCCGTTTTGTACGGAACCCTTCGTGCGCGAATCCGAAGTTACAGTTGCAACTCGCAGGTACCACACCTCAATTCTCATTGATGATGTTGCTGACTGTACATTGTGGAGCGTGATGATGAGGCAATGATGCAAAACCGCTCCGTTATGTAATCGAAAGTTGCGAAATATGTATCCAAATTGTAAAAAGCAGGAAAAAATACATATTATAATTTATAACATATTTTTAATTGGTCCACCTGTGATTCACAGTACCTACTAGCGTATCCACTATCCGGAAGTTATCTCGCTGCTTACTTTATACTGAGCGACAGAGACAAAACTTCCGGATAAGCTATTTGTCGATTATTAGGCGATTGTGAAAGAGACCCTTAGTCTACAATCAACAGTATTTTCGCTCACTGTGTATTAGAAACGTTTTGATTTGAATAAATAATTAACAAATTCTTCGGTGAAACAGATAGCCATTAGCAATGTCTGAACTCTGACGTGGAATGATGATTGCTTCTTTGAAACGAAACATTAGGACTCTCACTAACAGATTTGGACTTATTTTGCAGAATTTATGCAAAGGCGAAATGCAGACCAATTTAGTTTCTGTTTATAGGCCGCGCTGATTTCTTCATAATTTCCAATACTTTTTTCCGATAGGAAATGCGATATTTTTTAACCGTGTAGATTTTTAAACATCCGATTCGAATTTCCGAAGCCTTCTGAGTCTGCTCGCTCCGGTACAGCTCTCATATTGTGCTCAGTGCAAAAGGCCCCTATAGACGAGAGGCCGATCGATTCAGTTAGAACTGACGTCAGTTCGGCCGGAACGGATTCGAGCACATACACGGAAAAAATCGCATCCGACCGAACTGACGTCAGTTCGGCCCTTAGATTAAAAACGCATCGTACAAAGTGAAGCAAGCTAAGATAGATGAAGGCGTAAGCATTACATACTGACACGACAATTTCCACGGAAAATGTTGCTCTTAAAATTTGAATTATTTTATTTGTTTTTCATAATATCGTGAGATGTAAAATATAACATAAATACATTAATTTTAAACCATCTACACACGATATCTAAACATTATTTTTATTAAACTGGTACTAAGGAATATATTAAGGATTATCTTAATATTGAAAATACTTACTTTAAATTGATAGTTAAAAAAATCAGAAAAAATTAAAAAACTTTGTCTTAGTTGCAACTATTAGTTAGCCATGAAAATTTTGAAATAAATTTCTTATTACTAGTAACATTTTCACAATTTATAATAGGGCAGCAAGATGGCGACAAACTGTGATTTTATTTTAAAATGTTTTAAAATGTCTTTACCTATGAAATTGGCGTGTTGTATGAAACAAAATTAAAGTAATTTTTTTTAATGTATTTTTTATTTGTATTAATCGAAGTGCAAAACTCATGCAATCAATGCATCTTTGCCAACGCAGTGGCAGTTTATTGATGCCTTTCTTAAAGAAATCAGCTGGACGGGCGGCAACAAATTCTTCAAAGGCATTTTGTACTGCCTCTCGGGTATTGAATTTTTTTCCCGCCGAGAAGTTATCCAAATTCTGGAAAAAGTAGTAGTCTGTAGGCGCAAGGTCTGGTGAGTAGGGCGGATGACGGAGAGCTTCCAACCCCAGTTCTTGCAACTTGGAGACCGTCTGCTGTGCAGTATGAGGTCGCGCGTTGCCGTGCAGGAGCAGCGGATACGAGCGATTGACCAATGCTGGTTGGAGATGTGCCAGCTTCTCTATCATTGTGTTCAGTTCTTCACAGTACACATCTGCGGTAATGCTCACCCTGTTTGGTAAGAAGCTGTGATGTATCACACCGGCGCTAGACCACCAAACAGTGACCATCACTTTTCTAGGGGTATGTTTTCGTTTAGGGAATTATTTAGGTGCTGAACCAGGACCCAACCAACTTGCTGAACGCTTGCGGTTATCAAACAGAATCCATTTTTCATCGCAGGTAACAATGCGGTTCAAAATTCCTTCATTTGTGTGTCTGTTGAGCAGTTCAAGGCACGTCTCGACGCGTACTTCGCGCTGGCGATCATTGAGTTCGTGGGGCACCCATTTTTCAAGCTTTTTTACCTTGCCAATTTGACGCAAATGGACCAATATTGTTTTGACGCTAACGTCGAAAGCTGCTGCTAATTCAGCCGTAGATTGTGCATCATCAGCTTCCACAATCGCCTTTAATTCGTCATTGTCGACCAAAGTCTTCGGACGACCACGAGGTTCATTTTTCAGGTCGAAATTTCCAGAACGGAAGCGACCAAACCAATAACAGGTGGTGCGTGGGTTTGTAGTGTTAGCTCCGTAAACGTCGTTGATGTTGCGTGCCGCTTGTGCCGCGTTGCTGCCACGACGGTACTCATATTCCATAATTACTCGAATTTTTAACGTATCCATGATGACAAAAAAGATTGAAATGCGATGAAAATGTAACACTAATCAATAAACAAATGACTACTTTTGGAAAAAGAATTCCATGTTTTTAAAATAAAATTAATTTATTATAATTCTTAGCCAAACAAAAATTATTTTGATTTGAAATGGCCAGTACTGCAGAACGGCAATTTCATAGGTAAATACCTATTATTTGGCTTAATACAAGTCAAGTTGTAGTACTTACATATGAAATGTTATGTCCGAAGCTTTATTAATGCTTTTCCGATGCATTGTGACACCCTAACGATACAAACCGTCATAATGTTTTTAATAGTCGGAGATGTGCGTTTGCGCTTGATAACTGACGGATTGTTCGAACAAACTGAGCCGACATGGCTCAGTATGATTTACTTCACTTTTCATGCGCGTACCCGGTTTCTAGGCGTTTTAATCTAAGGTTCGGCCTGAACGGATTCGAGCACATACATGGAAAATCGTAAATGGTCTGTCGAGAGCTTCGGTCGTCTTTTTAGGGTTCCGTAATACGTAAGGAACCCTTATAGTTTCGCTCTGTCCGTCCATCTTTCTGTCTGTCTGTCCTAGCTTCTGTAATAACTTTATGACAAAAACTTTAGGGAAACCTCCTTAGAAATGTCGTGACATGCAAGAGCATGAGCCAAACCAAGAGGTTAGGCTATTATTTTATTTATTAATTGTATTTTGCTGCAGCCTGCAACTGTAGTCACGCTATCGACAAAACCGAATTATTGTGCCATACATTTTTCCAGTAATAATTGTTATAGAAATATGTTATAGAAATCATTTCTCTTTGATTTATAGTAATAGTCTTTAGATTTTATCAACCATAGTAGCTCTAAAGTTTCAAATAATTTAATGTACTAGAGTACATAATAAATATTCTTTAGACCACGTTGCCATTTTTAGGGTTCCGTACCCGAAGGGTAAACGGGACACTATTACTGAGACTTTGCTGCCCGTCCGTCTGTTACCAGGTCATGTCACGTCTGTCATCTTAACCTTCTTATACCGTAATAGCTCGACAGTTGAAATTTTCACAAATGATGTTGGTATTTCTATTGGCGTTATAACAACAAATACTAAAAACAGAATAAAATAAAACTTTGAGGCTCCCATACAACAAATGTGATATTTCCGTTTTGTACGAACCCCACTTACCGACTCGCACTTGCACCGGTTTTATTTTACACTCGAATTATTTTCAGTCACCGTTCAGTCCATCCGTTCAGGTCAGAATTAATGTTGCCAACTTAGCTGTTTTACAAAGTTTTACTACTAAATTTAGTATTTTAGTAGGAATTTAGATGTTAATAGTGGTTTTGTAGAAAATATCCAGACAGTAAGCAGACAGTGCTAAATGTGCCATTATGACACCTTATTTTATTTATTTATTTAACAATTTATTGTACACAAGAAACATTTAAAACATTACACTTTACATGGAAAAATGACACAAAGGTTCTGCTTATTTCTAAAAAGAAATTTCTTCCAGCAGCCCTACGGAGAGAAAAAGGATAAAAGAAATCAGATAGAACGTGCACAATTACAAATACATTTACATATTATGTCTATACTAAAACATAAATAAAATATTATAATATGTAATAATATATACACTATCAAAATAATTAATATAAAATACAATACCTAAATACTATAAGTAATATAATAATATGCCTATAATATATAAATACTATATGTATATATAATAACAGTATTTATATGGATAGAGATTCGAGGGAGTGCTCTTTCAAACGTCTTTTAAAAATAGTAACGGTGGGACTGTCTCGTACGGTGTGGGGGAGCGAGTTCCACAATCTGACTGCGTGAACGGTGAAGGAGTAGGAGTAGAAGTTGGAGCGATAGGATGGAAGGGAAAGATTAGTTTTAACATTGGACCTACAACGGGTATCGAGGGGTCGAGAGAAGTCAAATCGTTCGAGAAGATAGGAAGGAGACAGTGGATTATACGAGATATTATATAATAAACAAAGGATATGGGAGTTGCGACGGAAACGAATAGGGAGCCATTTGAGTTTTAATCGAAAAGCTGATATGTGGTTGAACTTTCTTAAACCAAAAACAAAACGGATACAGAGATTCTGCAAGCGTTCTAGTTTTGTTAACAGCTCTTCGGTAACATCTAAGTAGCAGGAGTCAGCATAGTCGAAGATAGGGAAAATGAGTGTTTGGACAAGGAAAATTTTGGTGTGCAAAGGCAAAAAGTTTTGGAGCCTCTTCAACATGTGCAACGAATGGTGTATCTTTTTGCTCACTTCATTAACCTGAGGATTCTAATAAAGATTACTATCTAAAATTAATCCTAAATTTTTAGCCGATTCTGAGTAATCAATAATGGTACCATCATATATAATCTTAGGCACATTATATAGACGTTGGGTCATATATTTACTGCCTATGATCAAGGCCTGTGATTTTTACACTATATCATAATAGCAATTACGAACGATAGTGAATAGAACGCGTCCGTAAGTCGTTAAAAACTACCGATTTAATTTCTATATTAAGTACGTAATATCCTACGATATTTTTTTTGTTTTTCGGGAAAATTATCATATTTTCAAAATATTCAGACTAAAAACGCAGTGTTTTTTGTTATTTTTTAGGGATTCCTAGTAGTATTTTTTAGGGAGTACTAGTTTAGTAGCTTTTTTATAGTTATCGGTACTCTTTTAGTAATTTTAGTAGAAATCGACGCGAGTTCGCAGTTTCGCAAAAACAGAGTTGGCAACACTGGAGCGAATCACTTCAGTCCATCCGGCCGACTGATGCGATCTCGAAATTGCACACAGACGATACGATTTTGCATCCGTTCTGGCCGAACTAAAGGTAAACCGGACCGTGTATGGGACCCCTAAAGGTAGCCTTCCAATGTATGAGACGCGCGACGCGAGATAGAAATAGGGTCGCGGAGCTGGAACCACTGCTTAATACGAATTTACATGAAGCACTAAACAATCCCCGTGACCCGCGAAAGCGACCAGCTAACCAGCCAATCAGGTTGTCTGGTCATACTATCTGGTCAGGATACCTTAAGGTAGCATTCCGATCTTAGCGACCGTGACTGTTTCGCGCGACCAGTGGGTGGACTTGCTACGAATTTATATGGATTACTTAACAAGTCCCGCGGTCGCGACGCGCGACCGGTAGGCGTGGCCAGAGAATCTGTATGTGGAGTGCAAGTTTTTGTCACTACTCGCCGTGAAGAAGTTAACTACAATAGGCATGATGACATTTTTTTATTGCATAAATGAAGGGTACAGGGGAAGAAGGATCATTGTCAACTTTTCGATAAAAACAAACTAATAATGCCATCTAGTGCAAAATGAAAAACCTTTCTGTCCATATTAACGAAAAACGCTTAAAACGATCATCGTGCACAAGGGACTCAAAAAAAGATTGTATGGCTGTATCATAGAAAGATCAATGTCACCCTAGTTGCAGAAAGAAAGATCATTGTCTATGGACATTGATCTTTTTTAGTTTCACAGCTGGCTGTCAGTGGCTGTCTGTTATTTCGTACATGTGGTTTTCGCGGTATTTAATTAGAGTTATGCAATTAGAGGGTCAGAGTACTAGTACTACTATATTTACTAACTGTTATAGGGTGTGGAAGGCGAAAACACTTAGAAAAATTTCGACGAAAAATATTTAAAGAAAAGTATGACAACTTGCAATGTTTAAAAAAGTTTTGCAAACCTGAAGCACAACTTTTTTATGCCCAGTTAGCTAAAAAATAACATTACTTTTATCAGTCATTTTGGAGCATGACGTATGTGTACATGTTATAAGGATCAAAGTTATTGACTATGATCTTTTTTACGTGTTTATTTCTTAAGCTAATTTAAATATTATCTTCTAAATTGTCAGTAATTATAATATTTTTTTACAAATAGCTAGAATATTTTGATTAAATTGTGCTACAATTAAAATAAATAAATACTAAACTTGGAAAGAAAGATCAATGTCAGTTGACTATGATCTTTGTTACAAGTAATATTTTCTAAATTTTCTTTATCCTTAAGTTAATTACAAGTAAATAAATAATAAAGAATTCAAAACTAAATTATAATATATACTATAATAAAAAGTTTTAATTGCTGCTGTAGTAAATTGTTTAATAAATAATGATGCAAAGTTAATAAAGTTTTTTCCATTTTCTCACAATGATTCACTTTTGACAATGATCCTTTTTCCCCTGTACCCTTCAAATGAATAGTACTCTTAAATATGAGTAGCTTTGAAGAAACAGTATATGAAAAGTCAATATTTTCAAAGGTACAGCGATTTGTAAACAAAATTTCGCAAGTCTCGTGAAAACGCTCGATACTAAAGCCGTGCCTAGCTGTGACGTCACGCCTAGGTTAAAGTGTATGAAGTATACGGCCGCAGGAACATATTTGTAAATATCTCCGATATTTGTGCGTTTAAGTTCATACTTACCATAATTAATGTTTTTGTATATGATGTAAGTAAACTAATGATGTAGGTTTTGTTTACTAATTTAGCAAAAAAAAAATATTTTTTAATACTTTTTAGATGTAAGTATCTAATTACTAAACTACACATAAAATATTATTGTCTTTTACATTTACCAAGTAGTAATGCCTCAATATATCTGCGTATATTAATGAAACTAAATATTTCAGATGTAGTTATCATCCCTGTTACCATTGTTTGCCAATACCCCGTTGTTTTAATGCCATACAAATTGTACTTACTTAATACTTCTTCACGGCGAGTAGTGACAAAAACTCACACTCATTACTCAGCATACTGATTCGCTGGTTTGCTGGTCACGGTCGCGATTCTTGGGCGCTAAGATCGGACCCAAGTAGCACAAAAGTGCTGTATATCAGCTGTATTACTGTCCACAATGGAATAAACAGGGGCACTAGCTAGCTTAATAAGAGCTGTAGAGGTGCTGTAACAGCTCATATAACTTTGACTTTAGGAACAAATTAAACAGCTGTTAGCTAAATAACTGTGACATTTGATGTATATCAGCATTATATCAGCAATATTAAAGGAAATACTTGTCCCAAGAGCTGAAACCAAGAGATTTGATTATTAGAGTATGTGCTACCTTTTATACACCACAAAGTATACGGTCGGGTTGTTTTAAAATTTTTATGGAGCTCAATGTTCACAAGTGCCAAAATTGTGAACAATTTTTATCATTGGTCCCTTAAATTTTATTTTGATTTGTTGTATTGTGTTCACTATTGTGCGACTTATGACGTAATGTAAGTGGAAGAGTGGAATGGGGTAGGTGAATAATATATTGATGGCAAATATTGTTTTCGGGTAAAATCTCGCTAATACTGCAAATTCTCATTGTAAAATACTATATGAATACATAAGAAAATTTTAACGCGCTCTCAAAATAACACTATTTACTTGAAAATTATAGTGTAAAATATTATGTTGATCATAAAATATGCATAACAAAAGGTTTTATTATTTTGCATTTATAATTTGTTCTTATGCTGTTTGCGTATCAAATCAGTACATTTTCTATTTAAATCAATCAAACTTTCGGTAAAAAACAAAGATATTTTTTTCATTCAATGAGTTACATGGAATTATAACCTGAAAATGGCGGACAAGCAATGTGATCACAATTCCCACTATGGGCTAAAACAAGTCAGCCACAGTGTTCGCAGTTTTTTTTTCAGCGTGTTTCGCCAGTTTTTCGTTTATCTTTCCACATTATGAACAATACAATTCCAAATATATATCACAATATCCGTGATATATATGCTAATTATGACGGACGAATTAACTGGATAAATACCTACACGGCGCTGAATAAATAAGTCATGATTTCAGCTGTAATGGGAATAAAGAGTAACATATAAGCTAATTTATAGCTGTGTGCTGGGAGTGCTGTAATTTAGCATCATAAGAGTACACCCATAGTGGTCATGTGGGCTATTTAAGCGCTGTTATACGATTGCGTGTAGCAAGCTGATGAACACTGCTAAAGTTCTACTTTATGCAGCAAGACGCATTAATTAAAGTCACATGAGAACTGAATACATTATAGTAGCTCACATGTTCTTTCTTAAAATGCGTGACCACACGCATTTTAAGAAAGTGGTGTAAAAGTGTACCCCCGTACACTTGTGGCCTTCAATTCAGAATTTAGCTGAGTTAAAGTCCACGAAAATGCTTTATTGCAGCTTACAGTTCTATTTACTGCTAATAGCTCTACGCTGCGCTTGCAGCTTTACAGTGGTATCTGTGACGCGTAATAGCGTTATCATACTGGCGAAAAAGTAATTATCAGCTATTGCAGTTATAGTGTACTGTTATACCTCTTTATAAACGCTTAAGTTACCGATGTTACCCTTTGTGTCATCTTATACAGCAGTTTTGTGCTACTTGGGGAAGGCTACCTACCTTTAGAAGTACTAAAAGGAATTCTGTCCCTTATTGACATGTGAACTACGAACAACGCTCTTCTCTCACGTCTCAATATGAGGGCAAGGAACAGAACAGTTACGACACCGCAATTAAATAACACGACTCAGTTAATACTGATATCTAGTTGAATGTGGCTTTATAGCGGTGAATTTTCAAAGACATGGACAACATAAAACTTCGGCTTCATACCTTAGCTTAATCAGCGTTTGAGTCGAGAGTTTTTTGAGTTTGAGAGAGGTGATTCGGCCGTTACCACAGATTACTAAATAGTTACTGCGTCCGTTACTTAAAAAAAAAACCGGATATGTGCGAGTCTGTCTCGCGCACGACAGGTAACGGTTACACGACGTACGGCAGAAAAAACCTTGTATTTTCTATTGTATTAGCGCAAAGTTCTATTTTCAGTGCTCTGAATTTTCCCAGGCCCGCCGGATTCCGGATCATATACCAGCCTAAGTGAACGCGTTATACTAGACATTAACATTAAAGATAGAGATGCGGTTGGATGGAATGCGGTGCGGTGCCACCCTCATCCCATTACACGTCTCCTAGTAGGCAGAACTTTCTAGAACTGCTTCTAATTGTACGTCTGATATAATTCTGCGCTGCATCTTTTTCGTTATTCCTGTACTTAATTGTAAGTATTGAAAACAAAAGCTTTATGATCTATCTCTGTTTTCTATATTATTTTTTAGGGTTCTGCATCCAATTAGGAAAAAATACTGAGATGCAATTCAATTACTGAGACTCAGCTGTCCGTCTGTCTGTCTGTTTGTCACCAGGATTTAATCTCATGAACCATGATAAATAGACAGTTGACATTTTCAAAGTTAGTGTAATTCCATTGCCACTTCAACAACAAATAAAATAAATATTTAAATGTGGCTCCCATTCAACAAAAGTGGTTTTTGCCGTTTTGTACGGAACCCTTCGTGCGTGAGTCCGACTCGTATGAATGATAATTCATAAGATGCACCGCGCTGCACAGCGCATGTGTATGACTGATGTCTTATGAAAAGTGTATCTTTTTGTGAAGAAAATAAATTTCAATTTTGAATAATGATTAGCTATCTTAAAAAAAAGCGTTACGTCAGCCGTCGCAACCCTCAAGTAATACAATTACGGATCGAAACTTTAATTCCTTAATATTATAAGTTTACATTTCCTTTACAAGGGAAATAAACTGGGCTGCAAATGAATGTAGTGTGCATCTTGAGGCATTTGAAACACAGCAATTTACTGTTTCAACGAATAGGCAATTGTCGCCTTCCACGTACAATATTTCATTAATGTCTTCTAGATTTCGCTCCGCGACTTCGTACGCGCAAAAAGAAATCCCACCGGAACCGTATATTTTACTGAGATATAATGTAGCCTATGTGATAATGAAGACAATTCCGCCGTCTGTAGACCGATTTTCGAAATATTTTTTTTAATGTAAAGGGTATAATCCCAAATTGGTCCCGTTTTCACTAAAGTGGTGGTGGGTAAAGCTGAAGATGGGATGAGGAATGAGGATGCCATGAGGAATCCTCGAAATATTATGGTGATTTCGATAATTTTTTCTGAAGTAGTCCAAGCATATGCTACCAATAACCTAACCACGAGCATGTCAGGACATGTCTAAGGAGTGTTCCGTAACTATCAACGCGTAATAGGGTTTTTCAAATTACTTCAGAAAATACTGTCTAATTTCGTTCAAAATAATTTTCCTAAAGGTTTTTAGCATGATCTATCAGCATAGAAACAGGTTTACAAATGTTAGGGGGGGGCGACCAACTTACAAACCACTACGGAGGCCGATTTCTCGAAAATGGTTGACTTTGTAAAAAAGTTATGTATGAAACCATATCATTATTTTAAAAGACCTATTAAACAATACCCCACACGTTGGGGTAGAATGAAAAACATTTTTCATCCCCACTTCACATGTATGGAGAGCCACCCCTAAAATATAAAATTATTATTACTTTATGATGCCAAAACTGAGATCTATACACAGTACATAACTATACCAAATTTCGTCAATTTATATTCATAATTACAGAAGCTAGAAGCGCGGACAGACAGACAGACATAAAGACAGACGGACGGACAGAGCGAAACTATAAGGGTTCCATGTGTATTACGGCACCCTAAAAAGTAAGATTTTGGTCCAAGGTATACCCTGGATCCATAAGTACTGAACATAACACCTGACTCCTTATAGATACATGTTTGGGGATTCCGGCGTTGTTTAAAGAACTGCAAGCATTTGCAGTGGCAAATGCTTGCAGTTCTTAATTCAAATTCAGTTCTTAATTCAAAATGACATAGTGATGTCAATAACGGTAATTATCATCATCAACACCATCATCACACCATACATCATCACATTATCAAAAATCAAAATATTTATTCAAACAAACAACTTATGCATTACAATGGAATATTTAAAATAACTAAATAGGTACTATCTTATGGACTAACAAGACATAATATGATGTATCTGCCTGAACTAGGTTGACCTGTTTTTCAGGCGATAGGAGCTAATAAAGGTTAACATAATCACTGATTAGACTAAAGCTATATTACATTATTATTAAATTGAACTACTTGAAATAAATAGTATTATCTAAGGAAGAGAGAGCAATTAATTGACAAATACCTAGCAGAAATAACAGATATTGAAAAAAATATTTAAACACAGTTCAAATAATACTTAACACTAACTAATTTCTTGATGTATAAACTAATAATAACTTCTCACTATCATCATAAGACATACATTGTAAAGTGTATGTTAGAGTCTTTTTGCAATTGCTATTTTTTTGGGAGTAAGCCGTTTTGTAGTACTGTATCACAAATATCGTTAATGTATATTATAAATAGCGTTGGTCTTAGGACACTTCCTTGGGAAACACGGTAACTAGTATTTTTTAGGCCAATACTGATTAAATCATCTATTTTAACACACTGTGTCCGTTCTTCTAAGTAACTTTTGAAGAGTTTGTACTGAGTGCCTAAATTAGCGTCTAATATTTTATAATTTATAATGTAATTATTATAATATTAATATTATAATAATTACATACTGTGTCAATAGGTTTAGAGAGGTTTAGAATAATTCCGATAGTGTGTTTCACTTTATTGATGATTCTTGCGCCAGATAATCTGTTAGAACTTAGAGTATGAACCTCATCCGCTCCGCAGTGGAATCTCTGGGTCGAAAATCAAATTGTGTCTTGGACGAAATTAATGTATCCTTTAGGTATTTGACTAGTCTAATTAATGCCTTTTTCTAAAAATTTAGAAATGAAAGGAGGTAGTGAAATTGGTCTATATTTAATTTCCATCTTATTACCTGACTTATGCACAGGGATAACGACAGCTTTTTTTAGACATTTTGGAAAGTACCCGTTAGTTAAACATTTTCTAATTATAAAAGTAAGCGGTGAAATTAATATACGCCTAAAAAGCTTAAGTATTCTATTTGAGATGTTATCCCATCCTACAGTCGTCTTTTAGACTCATAATAATATTTTCTATCTCGTCGGTGTCCCTAAAGAATATGTTAGATCCACTAGAATTTTTCGCTAGAAATTTCCCTACATTTACGAAAAAGTTGAGTATACTGTTAGCGGCATTTAAATATTATGATGACTGGCTTTGGAGTAATGCCGATGATTCATGTTGTTTTGACTGATAATTTGTAAAATCTTAGATGCGCTTCCAAATCTGTTTACTGTTTTTTCCCGCTTCTTCAATACATATATATAATTATGATGATATAAATAATAGGTAGATACTTCACATAGTATTTTACATCAACACGGATGTCTTTGAACATTAGTCATTACTTTGCCGTATGTGAACCTATTAGCAAAATTGTTTTGTTGTTGTAAGGGCTATAATTCGAAATTTGATCCTTAGTCGCCAAAGTGGAGACCTTAATGGGGAGCCATGATAAATTTGCTACCAAAAAGTAAGCTTTAGTAACAAGGCATACCATGGGTCCAAAAGTACTGAACAGAACTGAGTCTTTATAGACACATATTTGGGGATTCCGGCGTTGTTTAAAGAACTGCAAGCATATGCCATCACACCAGTTACAGTAATCATCATCATAGCCACCATCTTCACAAGAAACACCAACATAATATTATTATGACATAGGTTCTCACTACTCATCAGAGTTTTGTGCACCGATATCAAAGTCTTAGAAATTTTGCGATAGCTAAATTTATATTCGTGATGATCATCATCACTATAATATATTTATTTAATGCTTACATTTTTTCCGTCGACTAATAAAATAGATAACAATTATTTAATAATATAGTAAGTATCTAATCAATATCATCACTGGTGATTGTTTAGTAGGTCCACAGATCGGTAATGCTTATTTGGGGAAACACCACGGCCTCTCAGAAAACTGGCATAAAATAACGCTTGAGTTTGATTTGCCGAGAGAGTGAGAATAGCGGAGACTTGTTTGTATTTATATTTTTCTTAAAAAGTGTTAATAATATTAGGACATTACATATGAAATTGGCATTTTGTAAAGAATTAAGTCGATTTTTTTTTTCATTTTATTTTTTTCGAATATTCGAATATCGAACATTTATTTTTCAAATTTTTTTAAAACTATTTATTTAATCAAAGTATATACCATTGCTATCTATGCACTTTTGCCATCTCATAGATAGTTCATTGATTCCTTTACTAAAAAAACCATTCGGACAGGAATCAATAAAATCTTTGAAGGCGCTTTGACAATCTGTTGGAGCACGGTCCGGGGAGTACGGTGGAAGTATTAGACATTCCAATAATTGAAACTCCTCTAATTTGGTAGCCGTCTGTTGTGCAGTGTGTGGTCTAGCGTTGTCCTGAAGCAGCAGTGGCCTAGAGCGAATGACCAACCTCGGTTGTTTAGCAGCTAGCTTTTCCATCATGATTTGTAGTTGCTGGCAATAGACATCTGCTGTAATCGTCTAGCCAGATTTAAGAAAGCTGTAGTGAACGACACCGGCACTAGTCCACCAAACGCTCACAAGTAACTTTTTTTAAGTTAATTTTCCCTTGGGGCAGGCTTTGGCTGGTTCGTCAGGGTTCAGCATTGCGATAAGCGTTTCGGATTATCGTACAGGATCCACTTTTTATCACAGGTAATGATTCGATTTAAAATCCCTTCATTATTGTGCCGGTTGAGTAATGTAAGTGTAAAACAAAGTAAGTGGATTAAAACAGTTTTATCACTAACACCGCAGCCTGCAGCTAACTCGGACGTGGTTTGCGATGGATCCGCTACCACAATAGCCTTCAATTCTTCATTATCAACTTTGATCTCCGGCCGTCCACGGGGATTGTTCTGCAGCTCGAAATGTCCGGAACGAAAACGTTGGAACCAAAAACGCACTGTGTTTTCTTTTACGACACCGCCGCCACACACATCATTAATCCTTCGAGCAATTTTCCATTTTGTAAACAGAGTGACGCAAAGAAAAACCAAGAGGAAAAAACGGTTTTCGAAACACGCATGAGTAAATATAGTAGCGGTATAAATTTGAAATTGGAATTCCTAACCAAAGAAGATATATTTGAGATCAAAGTGGCCAGTACGACAAAATGCCAATTTCATATGAAAAGACCTAATAATATACTTTACTAGACCCGCGCTGGGTCTACACAGCGTAGGGGGGCGTCCCCCGGGTGGCGGATGGGGGGAGGTCGGTAGCACAGCCTAGCTAGCTACCCGACTAAGTCATATGGACTCGCCGACCAACGTAGGATGCGGTCCTCCAGCATTATGGGGGTTGTGCGGCGGGTTAACACGGGCCCACGGAAAAATAACAAGTTCAGAAACCGACTAAGAGAAATAAACGATCTGATCCAAATACCAATGACCCATGGCGAAGAAATACGGACTTTCGATTGGCCTCATGGAATGTACGTTTTCTGTTTAGACCCGGTGCTATCTATCAAGTAAATAAAGAGTTAAATAGATATGGCGTAGGTATAGCAGCCCTTCAAGAAGTAAGATGGCCTGGTAAAGGTGAATGTAACATAGATAACACCTCAACTTTGTTTTACGGCGGCAGTGAATCAAGACGTCACACACGCGGCACGGGCTTTATAGTTGCAAATAGGCTATTAGGGAACGTGATTCGTTTTGAAGTAATATCTGACAGAATCTCAACTCTTCGTATTGGAAGCAAATTCTTTAACATCTCTTTAATCAACGTGTATGCCCCTACCGAAGTAGCTGACGAGAACGAAAAGGATGAATTTTATGAACTCCTCGACTTAGTTTACGATCAGCTACCAAGGTATGATACAAAAATTATGATGGGCTTATTATTGGGATGGGAAGGGATTAACGCTAAGATTGGACGCGAGGACATTTTTGCACCGATTGGGATGCATAGCAAACACGAACAATCTAACGACAATGGCCTACAACTCATAATTTTTGCAACATCCAAAAATATTGTAATAAAGAGCACTATGTTCATAAAGATATATATAAGGGCACTTGGAAATCACCAGATGGAAAAACCGTCAACCAAATCGATCACGTTCTTATAGAAGGAAGACGCAAAAATACGATCCAAGATGTAAGATCCTACTGTGGTGCCGACTGTGATAGCGACCATTACATGCTGGGTATTAAAATTAAAGCTAATATTACGACATATAAAAATAAAAAATCACACAACAACTTAGGAATAAACACAGACAGTCTTAAGAATGATGCCACAAGAGAAACATTTCAAATTGAATTAAAAAATACATTTAACGATTTAGCTGTAGAGGATATTGATGAGGACACAAATATAGATAATATTTGGACAACAACAAGAGATACCATCAAAGAAGTTGCACTAAAAACGCTTGGACGTAAGACCAGGAAAAAAAGGAAAGCTTGGTGGAACGAAGATTGCGAAAGAATTATTGAAGAAAAAAGGAAATATAAAATTTTAGCAGAACAGAATAGTAAATGTTTAGACAATTTTAAAGAATTAAAATCAGAATCAAGAAGAATAATAAGAAGATCAAAAAGAAATCACCTAGATAGTAGATAAGTTAGAAATATAAATACTCTTTGGCGAGCAAACGAATCACGGAAATTTTACCAGGAGCTGAGATCCTTTAAGAGGGGCTACCAACCTAGCTCTCAAATGGTCTTAGATGACAGTGGCAATCTTATAACAGATAACACGGACATCAAAAATGCTTGGAGCAACTATTTTAAACATCTGCTGAATTGTCCTTCACCTCATATTGTATTACCACGCACAACCAGTGACAACCACGCCGAATTGGAGCCTTTATCTTTTAGGGAAGTCCGACAAGCAATTATGAAGCTCAAAAATAACAAGGCTCCCGGGATAGAGGGCATAGCATCCGAAATATGGAAGTATGGGGGAGAGACCATACAACTAAGATTATTTCACATCTTATGTAAGATCTGGCAAGATGGAAAACAACCAGAAGAGTGGAACACAGGCGTTATATGTCCGATCCATAAAAAGGGATGTAAGAAGAGGTGCACAAATTATCGCGGAATAGCGCTTTTACCAACGGCGTACAAGGTCTTATCATATGTGATGCTTAAAAGGCTAGAACCTCATGCGGAACGAATCATTAGCGATTATCAGTGTGGATTTCGGCAAAACCGCAGCACAATCGATCAGATCTTCCTTCTGAAACAACTAATGGAAAAACGTTGGGAATACGCCCAAAGCATACACGCGTTATTTGTCGATTTTAAAAAAGCCTATGACAGCATTGACCGTAATTCATAATACACGATCTTAAGGAACTTCAACATCCCTAAAAAACTAGTTGATATGAAAATGGTTGCCACTAAGGAAAGCAAAATGAGAGTGAGGGTTGCTAAAGAGCTTACGGACGAGTTCGCAGTGGTCACTAGACTTAAACAAGGAGATGTTCTGTCACCTGTGCTTTTCAATTTAGTTCTGAATATGTCCTCAAAGAAGTGATTGCACTAGACGTAAGGCTACAACTGAATGGGAAGCATAGGTTGATAGGGTATGCCGACGACCTGGCATTACTAGGTGAAACTCCAGAAGAAGTGGCCATCGCTGCCGAAGTCTTAGAGAATGAAGCGCTTAAGGTAGGCCTAAGTATAAACTGCGAGAAAACAGAATACCTCCACATTAAACGCTATAAAAACACGCGCACAAAACGAGAAGACCTGAATGTGAGAGGGACTTCTTATAAAGGGACGGACAAATTTAAATACTTAGGCTGCACCATTACCGACACCAACACGAGACAGGAGGAAATAATAACATCCGCATCCAAAACACCTTACGATGCAGCGCGGCACTTCATGGAGTGTTAGCGTCCAATCTCCTAAGTAGAAAAAGTAAGATCGCCATTTACAAGTCTGTGATAAGGCCAATACTAATGTACGGATGCGAGACCTGGACGCTTACACTCGACGAAGAGAATAAACTACTGGTGGCCGAAAGAAAAATCCTCCGCAAGATCTTGGGGCCCGGTGAAGACAGGAGACGGAGGAACTAGAATCCGAACCAACGCCGAAGTTGAAGACCTCATGGCTGAGCCCAATATAATTGGCGTAACAAAAGCCCAGCGACTCCGATGGCTCGGTCATGTTGCAAGAATGGGAGAGGATCGTGCCACTAAAAAGGCGTTCCTTGGACGTCCGAGGACGTACGGGCGACGTAGTAAGTACTAGACAAAATATTATTATTAAACAAAAAATTAAAACTGTAAGTCGTCCACGGTAAAAATGAACAAAAGAGTATGAAATAAAACTTGTTTTCTAAATAATTCCCCTTTTAAATTGGTCTCAAATTTTAACTTGCATCATAATTTTGAAGTCGGTACCAGCCAACATGAACGTGAGTTTGAAGAGTGAACACTTTTTTACAAGTTTTTTTTTTTACAAAATCTAGGAAACTATGAACCAGATCAACTTTTTAATAAGGCAACCTAATACAGTTAAGTTAAATTAAGGTATATAAATAACAGTAAATGAGAGACCGAGCTTTTCTCGGTGATTAAGTATAACGATAAGATATTTAAAAATAAAGAAATAAAAGAAATAGAAATAATAAGAATCACAAAAATATTTATCTTACCGGAACTCGACCCACCACGTTCCGAATTGCCAAACAATGCAAACATTATACGTAGAGACCAAGCTGAAATACGCAGTTTCTGAGGGATAAGATAGGTCTTATCTAGTTCTTAGCTACATCGATTTTTCTCCAAAACTCCCTGTATACTAAATTTCATGGTAATACTTGTAGCCGTTGTCAAGATACCGATTATATATATATATAAGATCGTCTCGTTTAGAGTATAAGATATTGTACTCACCTGTTTATACCTGGGAACCCCATGTAAGTTCCACTAGCTAGCATAATTAAAATTGAATGATTAAAGTTAAGTAAATTGATAAATCATTGTTAATAATTTATTATTAATAAGTTTTATCATCACTACATAGTATAAAACAAAGTCGCTTTCTCTGTCCCTATATCTCTATGTATGCTTTAATCTTTAAAACTACGCAACGGATTTTGATGCGGTTTTTTTTTTAATAAATAGAGTGATTGAAGAGGAAGGTTTATATGTATAATAACATTCATTTAATAGTGGAGAAATACTGTTATTTTTGAGGTTTCTAATGTGATGTCGTAAATAATTACATTTTTTCCGCTTACATTGCAAACGGTGGCAACCCTACGAGATAGATCAAAATAATGTACTACAGTTTTGTTCATCATAAAAAAGCCTACAAAAAAGTCCGCGATAGCATATATCTATCTCTTAGGGATAACCTACAATAACAATTTTTTTATCCTTTACTTTGATTTAAATTTAATAGCTTATTTACGAAGCGATTTTAAGCAATACAGATTTAATCCTTATCCAATTTAGTACCTTAAATACATTTTGTATAGATGCATTTAATATAGATCAATATGGCCCTCTATAGCATGTTATTTAAATGAATATTTTCGAAGATATTACAGATTTAAAATGCAGGGACATGTCTCGGCGGCACTCGCGAGTCGCGACTCGGTGCTCGCTCTACGAATATTCTGTACTGCAGTCCTGGAATATCCATAAGGTAGTTGGCCAGTTTTGTTGGAATGTCAAATTATATTTCAATGGCAAATTAAATGATTATTCACTACGTAGTATAAAACAAGTCGCTTTATCTGCCTGTCCCTATGTACCTATATTGTATGCTTAGATCTTTAAATCTACGCAACGGATTTTGATGCGGTTTTTTTAAATAGGCTTTTTATACTCCAGCGCTATAGATATAATAATATAATGTATATCAAGCGGTCGCGCATGTCGCGTAAAGGTGATAGGGTCCCATTTTTAACCATTTGCATTGAGTAAACCTATAAACATTTTCAATATTGTATCAGAAGTAGGTATATTTCTGTAAATAGAGAGTTATTCTCCGAAGTAGTTTTTTCTCCAAGAACACTATACTACGCGGGCGAAGCCGCGGGCAAAAGCTAGTAATTGATAAAACTTATTAAGAATATAATTTATAACACTGTATTTACAATATTGCTTTAACGGAAGTTTAATTTTCCTATAACATAAGATGTCGTTATCTAATTTAACAACTTATTAAGAAAGTATGTATTGTATTATAATTTGATTAGTCTTTACATTAACGACGAAATTAGTTTCATGAATAATTAAAACAATTGTATTATTTTATAATTTAAACTTTGTGAGAAAATAGTTGTTATGTTAAATTTTAGTCAGAGTATAAAAGCCCAGACATTCTTGTAAGGGATTATTCTCCTGCTTTAAGCGAAGAGACTGAACTTCTGTACAATACGATTCAAATGAGAATAGGATCGACTTAGCGCCATATTGTTACGAATTATGAATATTATGATAATTAAATTTATGTTTAAATAATTTACTACTATTCAACGTTTTTATTTAAATAAGATGCAAAACTATTATTAATATTGATATGCAAATTGCTTTTTTTGCAAACTGCAATTTTCAAGTGATATTTGACAGCAAAAGGTTATTGACAATCGGACTATTCTTATTTGAAACGCATTGTACCATATAACAAGTGTAATTTAATCTTAAAGAAGTTAAATACAAGAATAAAAGTACTACAACTGTGTGGAGTGGTTTTATTTTGCAACCTATTTGCAATGTGTCAATGTGAACAGACTCATGCTTGAACATTTTACTATGTTGTATATTATTGGAATAAGCTCTTCGAGCTCTTTGTTTTGATACCAAACACCTTTCGCATTCGGATAATAAAATACCCTAGGTATGACACTCTCACAACTGAGACGAATCTAATGATATCATAATCATATTATGTTGAAATCCGTAAATCGGTTTAAGCTGCAGAGCGTGTCAAAGAAATATACACACATAGAACGTATTAAATTATGTCAGTAGGATAATTTTAATTATAATAATACATAGATAATTAGATACATTTTTGACCTTTACTAGCAGCAGAATAGTGGCTATAGTGGTTTATTATAGCGCAATCCATTCATACATATATACTTAGATACATACAAAATCACTATCCATATACATTTCGTAGAGTTCCCTCGATTCCTCATGGCTCCCATCATCCCACCACCTTGGTTTAAAAAAGACCAAAGTAGGATTATGCCCTATACAGCAAAAAAAATATTTTGAAAATCGGTCCACAGACGGCGGAGTAATCGTTGAACATACAAAAAAAGTATATATATTATATACAGCCGTCCGTCTTCTTTTTTGGAAGTCGGTTAAAAAATCTAGTACAAAATAGATTCATTTGAAGATACAAAAGCAGCGCATGATGGACGCGGCGGACAAGTATTCGGCTTGAAGCATCGTAAGGGCAAGGCCACGGGGTCAACGGCCGCCAGGACTGATGTCGAGTGCTGACTTATCACCGATTACGATATACGCCTGTTACTTTTGTGTTGTTTTGGTTAGTATTATAGACTGGCACTAGCTTTGTCATGTTACAATCTTAAAAATTTAAAAAGTAACGTGTAATTAAATTTAAACCGACCACCAAAGTCAAAATGCACAAAAAAGTATGAAATAAAACTTATTTACTAAATAAACCAAATACCGTCCTGATAAGACAATATTTTATAGAACTCACGTTCAAGTTGGCTGGTACCGACTTCAAATTATGAAGATTGAATAGAGAAATGGTTAAAATTTTAGCCGAATTTCAAAGGGAATTCCGCTTTAGGAATAGTTAGTACCTATGTCATCATAATAATATGTAATCCTATGTTATCACTGAGTCACAGGTTGAGCGTGTTGGTGCTCAAGCCGGAGGTCGCGGGTTCGAATCCCGCCGAAGGAACCAAAAGTTTTTCTGTGTTCCTGGGTCATGGATGTGTATTAAGTATGTGTATAATATAGTAAAAATCTTAAATATATGTATAGTATGAAAAGTATTAAATATATTTCGGTTGTCTGGTACCCGTAACAAAAGTTCTTAGAGAACTTACCACGGGACTAGATTGACGTGGTGTGAAGCATCCATAGATATTGTTATTATAATATGTTGGTGTTTAGTCCCCTAAACCTACCTGTGATAAGGGTTAAAGGATATATGTGGGAGTGAAGGGTTTGGTGATGATGATGATGATGATGATTACTGTAAGTGTTATGATGGCATATGCTTGCAGTTCTTTAAACAACGCCGGAATCCCCAAATATGTATCTATAAGGACTCAGGAGTTCTGTCCAGTACTTTTAGATCCAGGGTATACCTTGGTGCAAAATCTTACTTTTGGTAGTATATGCTTAAACTACTTCAGACAAAGTCGAAATCACTATATGTGTCCATATAAATTTCGAAGAGTTACCACGATTTATCATGGATCTCATCATCAGGTCACCACTTTGGTGACCAAAGGACAAATTTCGAATTATAGCCTTTACAACAACAAAGGAATTATGCAAATATTTTCACAAACGGCAGTGTTAATGTTCAAAGATATCCGTGTCGGTGTAAAATACTATGAGAAGTACCTATTATATCATCATAATGTGATGATGGTGTTGATGATGATGATTACTGTAATTGATATAGTGGAATATGCTTCTTCCCCAAACATAATAATCCCCAAACATGTATCTATAAGGAGTCAGGATGTTCTGTTCAGTACTTTTGGAACCTTGGTATAACCTTGGTGCAAAATCTTACTTTTTGGTAGCATATGCTTGAAGTTCTTCAGAAAAAGTCAAAATCACCATATGTGTCCATGTAAATTTCCGTCCATGAAAATTACGGCGAAGTAATCGTTGAACATACAATATATATATATATATATATATATATATATATATATATATATATATATATATATATATATATATATATATATATATATATATATATATATATATATATATACATATATATATATATATATATATATATATATATATATATATATATATATAGATATATATATATATATATATATATATATATATATAATATATAGATATATATGTGTGGAATCCCGATGATGGTATCTATGAGGTATCGAGGGAACTCCTCGAAATTTATATGCAGACATATAGTGATTTTGTCTTTTTCTGAAGTAAAACGAGCATATGCTACCAAAAAATAAGATTTTGCACCAAGGTATACACTGGATCCAAGCAATGAACAGAGCTCCTCAGTCTTTAAAGATTCGCGTTTGGAAATTTCGGCATTGTTTAAAAAACTGCAAGAATATGCCACTATGTAATTTACAGTAATCATCATCTTATTTACAAATCCTAAGGGAAGCTTGGCGCGTATTCAATTATACATTCGATCGTTTATTTTAAACGTTCTTAAAATGTATTAATTAATAAATTAACAAATATCACTAAATAGGGAAAAATTATTATTTTTAAACAAAAAATTAAACCGACTTCCCAAGTAAAAATACACAAAATACACAAAATGTATGAAATAAATCTTACGAATATTTTCTAAATAATTCCTCTTTTAAATTGGGCTAAAATTTTAACAATTTCTCCACTCAATCTTCTTAATTTTCAAGTCAGCGCCAACAAATTTGAACGTGAGTTCTATAAAATATTGTAGGATATTGTTGGGGCTGGTTACATATTTACCTAATATTAGGTCTTTACCTATGAATTTGCCGTTTTGTATAAAAAAATTTAAACGAATTTTCTTCATGTATTTTTTTATTTGTATTAATCAAAGTAATCACCCATGCAATCAATGCATCTTTTCCAACGCAGTGGCAATTTATTGATGCCCTTCTTAAAGAAATCAGCTGGACGGGATATATATATATATATCTCCCGCTATACGCTAATGCAGGAGGCATTAGCGTTTAGCATTCAAGGAACTTGTCGAACGTGTGGACATTAGCACTTGCCCTAATATAGGTTACCTTTTTGCCGACGCTCGCATTGGCCTACACTGGGCCAAAAAGAAAAGCCAACTTAGATACAGCTTCATTAAAATGGCAATTCACTTTTGCTAATACCTGGTTCTATCATCTAAATGTAAGTATTTATATTTATATTCACTGAAAGTACCTAATATCTAGTGTACGATCCACTGCCTGCACCTACTCTGAGAGAAAGTTAAAAATTTAAAATCTTACTAAGTGTTATGGGGTAATGGAAAGAAATAATTTCTGTAGATATTGTGTTATCTCTATTGTAGTTTGGTTTGATGTAATTTAAAGTGTTCTATTGTTAACTTGTATCGGACTGGTAATGACTGTCGAGAGGGGTTCATGTCATTCATAAAAGCACAATGTAATCAGGGGAGGTCAATAACCTCAAATGTATAAAATTCTAGAAACGCATAGAACTGAGTCCATTAGACCGGGCTACGATTTTAAATATATAGTAGACTAAGTAAAAACCTATTTTAATAATAAAAATAAAGGTCCCTCCGTAACAGTATTGACGATTTTTAACCGACTTCCAAAAAAGGACGCGGTTATACGTTCGGCTGTACCTATATTTTTATTTGTATGTTCAACGATTACTCCGCCATCTGTGGACCGATTTTCTAAATTATTTTTTTAATGTATAGGGTAGAATCCCAAATTAATCCTTTTGCCATCAAAGTGGTAACCTGATGATGGGATCCATGAGGAATCGAGGGAACTTCTCGAAATTTATATGGACATATAAGGTAATTTCGACTTTTTCTGAAGTAGTCCAAGCATATGCTACTAAAAAGTAAGATTTTGCTTCAAGGTAATCTGGATTCAAAAGTACTGAACAGAACTCCTGACTCCTTATAGATACATGTTTGGGGATTTCGGCGTTGTTAAAGAACTACGAGCATATGCCACTATGTCAATCAGAGTAATCATCATCATCATCACATTATGATGATATAAAAGGTACTTCTCATAGTATTTTACACCGACATGAATATCTTTGAACATTACTCTGCCGTTTATGGACATATTTTCAAAATTATTCTGTTGTTGTTAAGGTTAAAATTCGAAATTGGTCCTTTAGTCACTAAAGTGGAATCCCGATGATGGTATCCATGAGGTATCGAGGGAACTCCTCGAAATTTATATGCAGACATATAGTGATTTTGTCTTTTTCTAAAGTAAAACGAGCATATGCTACCAAAAAATAAGATTTTGCACCAAGGTATACCCTGGATCCAAAAGCAATGAACAGAACTCCTCAGTCTCTAAAGATTCGAGTTTGGAAATTTCGGCATTGTTTAAAAAACTGCAAGAATATGCCACTATGTAATTTACAGTAATCATCATCTTATTTACAAATCCTAATGGAAGCTTGGCGCGTATTCAATTATACATTCGATCGTTTATTTTAAACGTTCTTAAAATGTATTAATTAATAAATTAACAAATATCACTAAATAGGGAAAAATTATTATTTTTAAACAAAAAATTAAACCGACTTCCAAAGTAAAAATACACAAAATGAACAAAAAGTATGAAATAAATCTTATTTTCTAAATAATCCCCCTTTTAAATTGGGCAAAAATTTTAACAATTTCTCTACTCAATCTTCTTAATTTTCAAGTCAGCGCCAACAAATTTGAACGTGAGTTCTATAAAATATTGTAGGATATTGTTGGGGCTGGTTACATATTTACCTAATATTAGGTCTTTACCTATGAATTTGCCGTTTTGTATAAAAAAATTTAAACGAATTTTTTTCATGTATTTTTTATTTGTATTAATCGAAGTAATCACCCATGCAATCAATGCATCTTTTCCAAAGCAGTGGTAATTTATTGATGCCCTTCTTAAAGAAATCAGCTGGACGGGAGGCAACAAATTCTTCATAGGCATTTTGTACTGCCTCTCGGGTATTGAATTTTTTCCCGCCAAGAAGTTATCCAAATTCTGGAAAAATTAGTAGTCTGTAGGCGCAAGGTCTGGTGAGTAGGGCGGATGGCGGAGAGCTTCCAACCCCAGTTCTTGCAACTTGGAGACTGTCTGCTGTGCAGTATGAGGTCCCCCGTTGTCGTGCAGGAGCAGCGGAGACGAGCGATTGACCAATGCTGGTTGGAGATGTGCCAGCTTCTCCATCATTGTGTTCAGTTCTTCACAGTACACATCTGCAGTAATGCTCATCCCATTTGGTAAGAAGCTGTGACGAATCACACCGGCGCTAGACCACCAAACAGTTACCATCACTTTACTAGGGGTAAGTTTTCTTTTAGGGCATTGTTTAGGTGCTGAACCAGGATCCAACCAACTTGCTGAGCGCTTGCGGTTATCAAACAGAATCCATTTTTTATCGCAGGTAACAATGCGGTTCAAAATTCCTTCATTCGTGTGTCTGTTGAGCAGTGCAAGGCACGTCTCGACGCGTACTTCGCGCTGGCGATCATTGAGTTCGTGGGGCACCCATTTGTCAAGCTTTTTTACCTTGCCAATTTGACACAAATGGACCAATATTGTTTTGACGCTAACATTTTCGACGTTGCTGCTGCTAATTCAGCCGTAGATTGTGTATCATCAGCTTCCACAATCGCCTTTAATTCGTCATTGTCGACCAAAGTCTTCGGACGTCCGCGAAGTTCATTTTTCAGGTCGAAATTTCCAGAACGGAAACGAGCAAACCAATAACAAGTGGTGCGTTGGTTTGTAGTGTTAGCTTCGTAAACTTCGTTGATGTTGCGTACCTCTTGTGCCGCGTTGCTGCCACGACGGTACTCATATTCCATAATTACTCGAATTTTTAACGTATCCATGATGACGAAAAGGATTGAAATGCGATGAAAATGTAACACTTATCAACAAACAAAAGACTTCTTTTGGAAAAAGAATTCCATGTTTTTAAAATAAAAATAATTTGAAATTAGAATTCTTAGCCAAACAAAAATTATTTTGATTTGAAATGGCCAATACTGCAGAACGGCAATTTCATAGGTAAAGACCTATTATTATGTAAAAATCATAAGTCACATGTGTGCTAGCAAAATTTTTGAATAGGGTGGCAATAATTTGTAAAGATCGCCATTCGCAACCCTTATTCCGACAGCTCATGGTGTGCGTAGCCCTATGAAATTACATAGAAAGTACATCACTTGCGACACCGCGGAAGCGTTCCCATGCGTGTTATTACAAGTTCAAGGAAACCGGTGGGAAGATGCCAATTATTGACACCATATTACTTTTGTCTGTGCATTGCGGTAAATACTGCGTAATGTGTCGATAGCGAAGCCAGCACCCATGGTGGTCGATTAAAGAACTATTTAATGACAATTTTGTTATAACTTTTTATATTTAGCAGTCGCTAATGAGTGTAAAAGTCTCTACAGAGATTAGTCCACGTTGTACAAACTTTTGCAAGAAAATTTGCTGCAACAATCTAGAACAAAATAGAAACAAAGAAACAATAGCTTTTATGGCTTCTGCTAGTAGCTAAATGTAGATATGGTAGAAGTGTAAGGAAAGGGGATTGTATAATTACGTAGATTGCATCAAACTTACAATCAAATGTAGCTTACGTTATTCAAACAGAGTTCTCTACAATTACTGCTAGCTTTCCAAAAATTTAGTTTCTTTTTCTGTGTATAAAGCATAATTATTTATTTAGGGTACTTACATCATTATACTGTGACCATGAAATATGAATTTACAATTGGTGAACCAAAACAAATAATATTATATTATGCACAATATTCTTTGACTTGAATATGAGAATTACTGATTATTTGTATAAATTATTCTGAATTTTAATAATACAGTTGTCAAGGTTTTATCAATAAGCGGGTCATTATTATAATATTAAAATCGTTGAGTAAGCAATTGGTTATAAAATCATATAAAATAAAATCATAATAAACACAAACTGTTAAGTGTTAATTTAGATTTAGAAGGTATGGAAATTGGAGCACGTAGTAAAAAGTAAACAGAATTTAGTATACAGTTATTAAGTATACAGTCAAATATCTTCTGTACCTACACATAGCATATTATGAGATTTAATAAAGCCCAAAAATTTATCTATATATTATAAAGGTGCATTACACTATATATTTATGTTTTATGATAAACACACGTTTGTAAGTTCTAACATTCCTTTTACGATTTTTCCTAGAAATGCACCAATATTTCTTGCGTCCGTTAAGAAATCCTAACAATACACCTGTAATGATTTCATTAAATAAACAAATCACAGAGCAATTTAAGAAAAATATTTTTCCGTAAAGTATAAAAAAATTTGTCACCCTCTTCGGTGACACGTCATTTGATGACTATCAAAATAGTTTTTTTTGTTATATATTCATAATCGCTATAGCTGTATTCAGCTCGCGGCTACATAGCCGCAAACCTACGTCTAGCCACGCACATATGTGAGTGACTAGATGTATAGGGGTCACGAGGCGCACGCGGGACCCGGGTTTACATAGTCGTCGACTTGGTTTCACGGGGCTGGTCGTTTATTTCTTTGACATAATTGACAATATAATCTCGAAATTATTTCGATGTCAACCTTAGGCTTACGTTAACATGGCTGACATTCGCTGGTGCTCGAGCTGTCATTTGTAGAGAGTGTCCCTGGGATTTGGTGCAGATTCGGTCCGAGATAATACGTGTAAGCAGTGTTCGTCCTCTATGCATGCTAAATGCAAATAAAATCTGAGTAATGTGAGTATGTCGGTATCAAGTCATTTTAATTATGAAAAATTTTTTTTTTTTATGAATGGACCAGAAGATGTGTATCGCCGCCTATGGACGCTCGCAACACCAGAAGAGTTTCACTTGTAACTCATTTGCGGTCCTGGGGGTCTAGAAAAGCCACTTTAGGTGTTTCATATTATGTTATATTTTTTTTCAACTCATTATGTGCGCCATTTTACGCATTTCTATTCATGAAAACTGTCAAAATTGATGATTTCTAATACGATGAAAACAGATGAATAATGTAGCCATTTTACCATTTCACGATTTTTGTATGGAAAAAATATATGAAACATAATATGAAATAGGTACCTAAAGTGGCCATTTTAGACCCCCAGGTCCTCGATACTTTATTCACTACACAAGAAGATAGCAGATACCTACACGTGAGCCTACCCGTTTCATTGCAAGAGTTCGAATGTCAAGTCAATCAAAGTTAATGTCGAAGTCGCCGCTGTTGCAATGAAACGTGTATCTTACCTATTGTGTAGTAAATGAAGTACAATTTTGAATAGCTTTGTCGTGGTGTGAACTAAGCCTAGGCTTGATGAGTCAGATATGATACGGTAGGTATAGGGGCTTAGGCTTAGGCATTATCATAGGCTCAAGGTACGCAGACGCTCTAACCCCCAACTAACTCGTCAAACTACGGCACTAGATGGCGCCAGCAGAGTGCAATAAAGACGCGATGTAAAACAATTTTCATTTAACTATAGGTTATTGCTTCCTCCACCGTAAGTGCTATTACACACGTACAGGTTGCCGGGTAGTCGGTGCCGACTCTCCGGTATCGGTCCGGGAGACATACAGCTTTCACACGGCCCGGTTTTGTTTCCAGTAGCGTTCGCAGTCGACGTACTGGACGACTGACCGCCCGGCCGGTGCGTATGAAAGCGTCCTACGTGTTCCGTACACCACTGTGAGTCCGATCGCCGGCGAACCGATACCCGGTACTATCGGACGCACATCGGTGGACCCGGCGGCTACCCGGCGAGCACCCGGCGCCGGACCGGTCGAATAATTATGCTGGTACGTGTGAAAGATATCGTACATGGCCATACACTTCGCGACCGACTACCCGGCACCGGCTACCCGGCAACATGGCGTGTGCAACAGCACTAAATCGATACAGATTTACACGTTGCCAACTTGCCGCTAATAACGCTGTTAGGCTGGGACCATATTGTCCGGAATCCGTAATTCCTAGAAAAATTCAGAGCACTGAAATAGAACTCGCTCTGCGTTTATATAAAAAAAAACTTAGGCCTTTTCATCCGTTATTGGATGGTTTATACAGTATTCTTCGAGCGAAGTAACCACTCTTAAAATACTGTAGTGCCTGGGACAGTCGATTTTTTTAAAATGTAGTATGGTTGCCCAAGCACAGCGGCATTCTCACAACACAGTCAGCCTAGTCCAGAGGAATGACTGGTTAAATACGTCTGGGGCCAACCATGTGCGGGTTTCCTCACGATGTTTTCCTTCACCGTTAGAGCGCTAGTATAATGTACTTGACATCTGAAAATGTCTCATTGGTACACGCCACACCTGGGAATCGAACCTATACTCTCTCTAGTGCGAATCAAACGGTCTACCCACTAGGCCTCGGAGCTCTTATACAACAGAGCTGAAAATCAAGCACACGAGTGTCAAGTAAATTCATAGCCGGGCACCGTTAATCAAATAGTTAACTTCGTTAATCGTTAATCCGCTACAAAAAAGTTAGCTTCGTGAAACGTTAAAGCGTTACATTTCGGAAGAATTAACGCAAGTTAACGTTAATCGTTAATCCGTTAATATGTGTAAAATTGCATCTTTATATCGTTGCGTTAGTGAACTTATAAAACTTGTTGGTTTAGGTTCTAATTCATTCATCAATTATCAACACGCAAATGATCACTGACAGTAATTTATACTAACAACAAACAAACAAATAAAACACCGTCACTCTAACTGGCCCCATACACGGTCCGGTTTTCCTTCAGTTCGGCCTGAACGGATGCAAAATCGTATCGTCTGTGTGCAATTTCGAGATCGCATCAGGCGGCCGTATGGACTGAAGCGATTCGTTCCAGTGTTGCCAACTCTGTTTTTGCAAAACTACTAAACTCGCGTTGTTTTCTACAAAAAACTACTAAAAGAGTACCGATAACTATAAAAAAGCTACTAAACTTAGGAATCCATAAAAATCTTTTTTGGGGTTTTTTGTGTACAAACATACATACATTTTCAGGTTTAATATTTAATCGTTAAATTAAAAAAATATAGTAGGAAATATTACATACATAGAAATTAAATCGATAGTTTGAAGCGACTTACGGATGCGTGCTAATATGTGCTATTATTATAAGGTCATAATAGCACATAGAAGCAAGCTATTTTGCATATTATGATTACTGTCTAACTATTTTCTACAAAACCACTACTCACAACTAAATTCCTACTAAGGAGGGAAATAAAATACAAAATTTAGTAGTAAATAAACTAAGTTGGCAACATTAATTCTGACCTGCACGGATGGACTGAACGGCAATAAAATTGGACTGAACGGTAATAAAATTCGAGTGTAAAATAAAACCGGTCAAGTGCGAATTGGCAAGATGAGTTCCGTACAAAACGGTAAAAAAATACGTTTGTTGTATGTGAGCCTCAAATTTTTATTTTATTCAGTTTTTAGTATTTGTTTTTATAACGGCAATAAAAATACCTACATCATACATTTGTAAAAATTTTTACTGTCGATCTATCACGGTATAAGAAAGTTAAGATACAGCCTGGCGACAGACGGACGAACAGCAAAGTTAACAAAGTTAAGTTAAAAAAGTCATAAAAAAACAGTAATAGGGTCCCGCTTTTACTCTTTGGGTACGGAACCCTAAAAATGGCACGTGGTCAATAGGTTTTCATTGAATTACTACAAAAGTTATTGTCATAAATTTATTACAGAAGCTAGGAGAGCGGCGGACAGACAGACAGACGGATGGGCAGAGTGAAATTATAAGGGTTCCTTAAGTATAACGGAACCCTGACAACACGACCGAAGCTCGCGGCAATTTTCCGTGTATGTGCTAGAATCCGTTCAGGCCGAACCTTTGATTAAAACGCCTAGAAACCGGGTACGCGCATGAAAAGTGAAGTATATCATACTCAGCCATATCGGCTCAGTTTGTTCAAACGACGTCAGTTGGCAAGGTCAAGCGCTAGTGCATGACATCTCCGACTATTAAAAACATTATGACGGTTTGTGTCGTTATTGGGTGTCACAATGCATCGGAAAAAAATTAAAAAAGCTTCGGACATAACATTTCATATGTAAGTATGAAATGTTATGTCCGAACAATTTGACATGTATTAAGTCAAATATGTAAAACATTTTAAAATTAAATCATATTATATCGCCATCTTGCTGCCCTATTGTGAATTGTGAAAATATTACTAGTAATAATAAATTTATTTAAAAATTTTCATGGCTAACTAATAGTTGCAACTATGTTTTATAATATTTTCAGATTTTTTTTAATTATGAATTTAAAGTATTGCCCGTATTAACATAATCCTTAATACATTCCTTAATACCCGTTTAATATAAATAATGTTCACAAATTGTGTTTAGATGGTTTAAAATGAATATAAGTTATATTTTTACATCTCACGATATTAAGAAAAGCAAATACAATAATCCCAATTTTAAGAGTACACACTACACAACTTTCAAGTTTTGTTTGTGTGCGTGTCGGTATGTAATGCCTACATCTATCTGTTGCTTGTTTCACTTTGTACAATGCGTTTGTTTGAAGACTATCTAGGCGTTATTAATCTAAGGGCCGAACTGACGTCAGTTCGGTCGGATACGATTTTCTCCGTGTATGTGCTCGAATCCGTTCAGGCCGAACTGACGTCAGTTCTAACTGAAACGATCGGCCTCTCGTCTGTGGAGGCCTAGCACCGGCGCTAAGTAATGAAATGATCAAACGAAACAAATCTCTTCGCAGTTTTCTTTCTCACTCGCACGCGCCGGCAAAATATATCTAGTTTTGTTTTTGTTTCACTCGCTGCCACGCGCCGCCCGGCACTTGTCGGTGCCGTGCGGTAACTATTAGGCATTGGATTAACGATTAACGGACTTCTGCATATTAACGGAAGTTAACGTGTCCGTTAACATTTTTAAAAGTTAACTTAAAAGTTAATCCGTTAATCAAAATGTTAACTTCGTTAATTAACGATTAACGGATTAACGAGTTAATGCCCAGCTATGAGTAAATGTCAATGTCAATGTCAAGTCTCTCGACACTCGAGTGTTCGATTTACAACTCTCTTGTAATTAGTCCATAGTTCTATTTTCTATGCTCTGAATTAACTCCGATCTTCCGTATTCCGGTCAATATATTATATAATCCGAGCCTTAGTGAGTTGTACCTAAGTAGTAACTTATGAAGTTCGAAAAGGTATTTCTCCGGTAGATGGTAAATTTGCCTCCGGCAAATTAATCTGCAAAAATATTTCAATGCCAATTCTAAATTTTAATCAACCTTTACCTTCAGTTATTCTAATTTCTAGTTAGTACTTAGTAGAATGTGACTACAAAACTTCACAAGAAACAATTTGTTGATAGCGAGAACTATCATTTTCCAGCTGGTAATAACCGCTGGGATAAACCACATAAAACGATCCCAGTTCATTATCCTATGGGATGAGGAATGCGGTTGTCTGAAAGTACGCGGTAAAATTAAATTTAGAATTTAAAAATAAAATCCACACCCGAACACAATATTACCTTTTTTTGGAAGTTGATAAAAATTCTACAAATAAAATATATATATAATAATAATAATAATAATAATATCTATGGACATATATATATATATATAATAATATATATATGTCTCCATTCCAATGTCATTATTTACGAATGACAAGCGCGTTCACCAATTGAAATAGGTAAGCCATTTTGACATTTGCACTCATGACTCACTGCAAACTTAACGCGAATGGACTTTAGGTAAGTATATTATTTGCTTTGTTGTAAAATTTTAGTAATAATTTGGATATCCCCAGCCTTAATTAGTATTGAGTATACTATTTAATTCAACTTCTGTATGTAACGTGTATACGTAAGTATATATCATAGACGAGGCATGTTGAGGCAAAACCTCTCTCCACTTGAATGGCCCCATTTTTTGAGTTTTGGGGCCATTTTGACATTTGAAGTATGGTGAAATCAAGATGCCTGACATTTGAGATTTTGAGGTATGGTGAAAACCAAGATGGCGTAACTTTTTCTTGTACGAAGACTTGCTCTGTCAAATGTAGGTACGTTATAGCCTATCTTTAGTTTTGAAATCTTTGATGTATATGACGTTTAGTTATTATACAAATAAATACCTACTTTAGTTTTTACATAACATTATAACGGAACCAGTACCTCAATTATGTACCTCACTGTTTTCTGTGCTAATTTTATTTGTGTTAATTATATTTTATTAAATTTAATTGCTTATTTTATTAAAATAATATTATATTTCTATTTCTTGAATTTATTTTAACTTGGTTTGTTGGTTTTGGATTGTTAAACATCTAGAAGGTAAACATACCTTCTAGATGTTTAACAATCCTAAGTTTACGCAGTAATTATTATCTGTATTTTGTGTCTGTGATTAAAAGCTTGTTGTGTAAAAATCGTGCAAAGAAAAGTTCCTGAAAAAGTTGAAAACCCATTGACTAAGGAACAGTAAAGGTATATTCTGTTCGGAATTTAGATCCAATCTTATATATACTAAACCAAAGATATTATTTTAAAACAAAAAAATGCACAAAAATGCATGAAATAAATCTTATTTTCTAAATAATTCCCCTGTTAAATTCGGCTAAAATATTAATTATTTCTCAACCCAGTATTCATAATTTTGAAGTCGGTAGTTGGTACCAGCCCAAGCAATATCCCGACACAACAATATTTAATAACATATTTTACGTTTAAGTTGACTGGTACCTACTGACTTCAAAATGATGAAGATTGTGTAGAGAAATAGTTAAAATTTTTAACGAATTTAAATGGGGAATTGTTTAATGAATAAGATTTATTTCATACTTTTTTGTGCATTTTTACTTTGGAAGTCGGTTTTAATTTTTTTTTTTTAATTTTGTATGTAGTGTGTTTTATGTAACCTACAGTAATCATCATATCAGGCTATAATTTTAAATATTTCTCTATTCAATCTTCATAACTTTGAAGTCAATACCAGCCAACTTAAATGTAAATTCTATAAAATATTGTTTTATCGGGATATTGTTCGGGCTGGTACCGACTTCAAAATAATGATGATTGAGCAGAGCAATAGTTACATTTTAGCCGAATTTAAAAGGGGAATTATTTAGAAAATAAGAATTGTTTCATACTTTTATGTGCATTCTTACTTTGGCTTTTACTTAAAAAAAAATTATTTAGTCTGAGACTGTAGCCTGTGACCATCCCCGGTTTAGACCACTATCATAATTATTAGTGATTAGACCTACCTGCCTTTAATCTATCCCTATGCAGAATTCCATCAAAATCGATAAACAAACCTAGCCTAAACTACACCGGTAGTTCAAGTTAGGCTTAGGCTTGATAACGTAACACACACAAAGACAGATGGATTCTACGCAAGCGAAGACGCGGGTAAAAAGTAAAAATCTTCAACGAGGCCTCCATGATCAGGGTTGAAACTAGAGAGGGCTGGCAGGCAAGATGGCGCGGGGGCGACGACCTCTGAGTCACGGTGGAGCCTCTTGTATTACATGCATTACACAATAAATCATTGTACGTACACTCGCAACCAATAATGTTGGTGTCTTGTTTAAAGGTACACTTGCGACCAATAACATCAGGGTAATATGTTTAATATTATAAATGTGAATGTGATTTTGTTTTTCTGATTGTTACGCTTTCACGTAAAAACTACTAAACCGATCATCATGAAATTTGGCACATTTATAAAGTAGACGACGGGGAAGGATATAGGCTACTTTTTACCGCGGGAAAATGTACTGGTTTCGTGGCATACTGTATTTATACGGACGAAGCCCCGGCCAAAAGGTACTAACAAATAAAACAACGTTACATGTACCAAAATATGGGAGTTCCATTTTGTAGCTAGCAAGTTACAATAAACTTACAATTCATTCATATTTAATTTAAAACTAAAACAAATATAAAAGCGCGTGCCGGCTAATTTTTTACATACATAATTAGTACTCACTCAAATTTAAATAGTCGTTAAAACGTTGCTTGTTTTGCATGAAGCATGAAGTTTAAATTCATTAATACCTGGACATACCTAAGGGAAAATGAAAATTTATCAAATTTGATCGACCTTAAAATCTGAATTTTAGAAATTATCTCCTACATTTCTTGTCGAAAATACAGGAAATAGTTCTTCTGTTACTATAACATAACTAATTTCAGAAGTATGTCAATCTGCTAAACGTTCAATTTCGTCGACTATACCTACTGTAAATGATAAATATGACGAATCATTAAGGAAGAGTGAAGCCAGAATCACGTAATTCCATTTCGGCCCCTCCCTAGTTCTCTGAAGGACTCTGAGAGCTTGACGAATCTGGAATGACCAAGTCATCTCCGGGAATGACAAAAAATTTCTAAATACAACCTTAAAATTACCTACATTGTAATATTGTGTTTAATTCCTACTACTATTAAAAATTTGAATGTTTGTGAGGATTGATGGATGGATGGATGGATGGATTGACGTTTGTTACTCTTTCATGCAAAAACTACTGAACGGATTATGATGAAATTTGGTATGGTAGTAGTTTAGGATCTGGATTAAAACATATGCGACTTTTTATCCCGACAAAGAACAATATCCCTCGTCCCGTGATACTATATTTACGAGGCAGAGCCGCGGGAAAAAGCTAGTGTAAGAATAAACAAAGAAACATGTCATAATGCTACCTGTTTTTTTTTAGGTCCTAGATATCAAGAACGTTACAAAGGGCATTAAGAATGCCCTTTGTAACGTTCTTGAATACCATTGCTATCTATGCACTTTTGGCACACACACATCTCATAGGTAGTTCATTAATTCCTTTACTAACAAAACCATTCGGACAGGAATCAATAAAATCTTTGAAGGCGCTTTGGACTGCCCCATCGGAGTTGAATTTTTTCTCTTGCAAGAAGTTATCCAAATAAAAAAAAAATGGTAATCTGTTGGCGCAAGGTCCGGGGAGTACGGTAGATGTCGTAGACATTCCAATTGAAGCTACTCTAATTTGGTAGCCGTCTGTTGTGCAGTGTGTGGTCTTGCGTTGTCCTGAAGCAGCAGGGGCTTAAAGCGAATGACCAACCTCGGTTGTTTAGCAGCTAGCTTTTCCATCACGATTTGCAGTTGCTGGCAATAGACATCTGCCGTAATCGTCTGGACAGATTTGATAAAGTTGTAGTGAACGACACCGGCACTAGTGCACCAAACGCTCACAAGTAACTTTTTTTGAGTCAATTTTCGCTTGGGGCAGGCTTTGGCTAGTTCGCCAGGGTTCAGCCATTGCGATGAGCGTTTCCGATTATCGTACAGGATCCACTTTTCATCACAGGTAATGATTCGATTTAAAATCCCTTCATTACTGTGCCGGTTAAGTAATGTAACGCAGTAGTCGACTCGCGTTTGTCGGTTTGCTGCACTCAATTTTCAAGCTTTTTCACCTTCCCAATTTGCTTCAAGTGGATTAAAAGAGTTCTATCACTAACACCGCAGCGTGCAGCTAACTAGGACGTGGTTTGCGATGGATCCGCTTCCACAATGGCCTTCAATTCTTCATTATCAACTTTGGTCTCCGGCCGTCCACGGGGCTTGTTCTGCAGGTCGAAATTTCCAGAACGAAAACGTTGGAACCAAAAACGCAATGTGTTTTCTTTTGCGACACCGCCGCAATACACATCATTAATCCTTTGAGTACTCGAAAATAATATGATATTTAAACTTTTCCATTTTGTAAACAGAGTGACGCAAAAAAAAACCAAAAGAGGAAAAAAACAAATGAATTACGGTTTTCGAAACACAAATGCATGAGTAAATAGCGGTATAAATTTGAAATCGGAATTCCTAACCAAAGAAGATATATTTGAGATCAAAGTGGCCAGTACGACAAAACGCCAATTTCATATGTAAGGACCTAATACTTTGATTAAATAAATATAATAAGTTTAAAAAAAAACGACTTTATGTTCCTCCTTTACAAAACGTCAATTTCATATGTAATGACCTAATATATATGCATACTTTACTTTTTCTTAGTACGAATCTACGCGTTGAAATCTTTTTCTCCAAAAATTTCATTTACTCAATATGTTGAAACGTTACAATATTAGGTAGGTACCATAAAAAGAAAAGTTGCAAATTAAAAATAACATTACAAGCTAAAATAAAAAAAAAATGCGTACATACGTTAACTTGTGTATAATATTATAATGAATAATATTAATAAATTACTGATTATATTGTACGAAATTCAATTCCTTTTATTTGTGGTCACAGCGTCATTTCTTTACATTTTTTTGCTTCGATTTTGTTCAAATTAAAAACAAATGTTTGATTACTATCAAACCTACTGGCTTGTAATAAATGTATTACAATTGACAATCTGTCAGTAGGGCTCTACATTCTAGGGGCACTGTGCACAGTGCGGGTTCGATCGATATACTCGTAGATAATAATTTTCACACGCTACACAATGTAGACAGTAGAGTCAGTGAACAACTACCTATAGAATAAATTACATACAATATTGTAAATGCATATTAATGTATGAATATTTAAAATAATGATAATTGTCTATTAGGTATGTTGCTTTTTAGGGTTCCGTACCCAAAAGGTAAAAACTTATTACTGAGATATCGCTGTCTGTCTGTTTGTCTGTATGTCCATCTGTCCTGTCCGTCCGTCCGTCCGTCTGTCACCAGGCTGTATCTCATGAATAGCTAGAGAGTTCTACACGTCCGACTCGCACTTGTCCGGTTTTTATATATTTATTTTTTAAATTTTATAATTTATTTCATGCTTATTTATGCAATTTTTAATGAATTTCATTAACATATAGCTTAGTCTGTAAACTAAATAATATTATATTCATAATTTATTTTTTTAAAGCCGTTTTTGGTACAGTTTTAGACGTGACATCGTTTACAACACGAGTTGTATTATCTTGTGTACTCTACTTGATTGCCAATAAAGTCTTTGAATATTTGAATTATCTCACATAGAATATCGTCTATGGCGAATAGATTAATTCAAAATGGCGAAAAAAGTCACGGTGTATTATAACCCGGATCTTCCCGCGTGTAGATGTAATATAGTAATTAAGGAGGCTCGGCCGCCTTCGTCCAAGGCCGAATTTTTCATTTGTAACCGTCAAATTTTAAATCATCCGTTATTTCGCAGCGTGTCGGCCATTTTTGTTTGTAGTAGGTACCTAATTCATGTTTGCTTTGTAAGGGGAACTTTAAATGACATAATATTTTAGGTAATTCAAAGATTATGTAAGTAAAGAAATTTTTTGTTGATCTTGTCGAGTTAAGAAGCAAATTAAAATAACTGCGATCCACTTTTTAAAAATTAACTAGCGATGACTGCACATTGCAATTTTCATACAAGAAAAAATTACGCCATCCTATTTTTACCATACCTCAAATGTAAAAAGGCCCAAAAAACCCGGAAAATGGGGGCCATTTAAGTGGGGACAGTTTTTGGCTTGACATGTCGACATGCCTCGTGTATAATATACATATAGAGCGCTTGTGCAGTGTATGACTGATGTCATATGAAACGTGTATTATCTTTTTGTGAAGTGAATAAAGTACCACTTTCAAAAGCCATCTTATAAATGGAGCGCCACGGTGTCAACTGACCCTTAAACTCATCTAAAGCATTGCTTTTCAATTGCAGTATGACCACGATCTCATTGCCTTTTGCAATCGTCGTTTTTCATACGTCTGTCATTTCCATAGAAAAACGAAGATTGCCGAGGGTTATTAGCAACATGGTTTTACGGCACCTACCACCTGTTACAGTTCTACTACTTTTATACGGTAGGTCGATTCTGCTAATTTAATCTTACAATAATACTGTTTTGATCCAGTCTCGATATTATGTTAAAACAGACAAATTGTATTCTCATTAACGCCAAACGCGTTTTGATTGGTCCAAACTCCAGAGATCAGTTCATGAAATAATATTTTATAATTCACTAGATATTGCCCGGGGCTTGCAAAATGCACGTACGAAGCACCGGGCAACATCTAGTGAACGGTATGAAAATAATTTCCTTTTGAAAATCCCACGAAAACTGTGCATTTTTATTTATTTAGGTAGCCGTGGTCTACACTATATGAGTGCCAAATTTCATCAAAATCGGTCCAGTACTTTCAGAGCTTATTCCATGGAAACAAACAAACTTTTCCTCTTTATAATTAGTACTTATATAGAATAGATATAAAAGTATTGATTGAAAGTAAATTCAAAGTCTAAGTTTAATACGAGAGGAGTTCAGTTTTTTTATCCATTTATTCATAAGTATATAACAATATTGTTTCATAAACATAAAAATCGCTAAACTGCGAAACAGTTTGTTGGCGATAATACTAAAATTATTATAGATATTTCTCGATCGTCAAATTAACAAAATCCTATGTAACTTCTCAGTAAGTGGTAACGAAAACAAAATTACTTCAAAATAATATAACAAAATAAAAAACTTTTACAAAACCAAACAAGAAATAAACCTTAAAAACGCGAATAATAAAATTCTAATAGTTACTTTTTACTAAAATTATAATTTTAACATTATATTACGGTATGAAAACAATTTTCTTTATATTATAATATTATTTGTCGAATAGAATATTAAGACAATTTTTTGATCATGTACTTTTCTCATTTTTGTATTTAATTTGAAATATGTTCAGATATCCCGAGTCTAGTTCATTGAGTTATAATGTACTACGTAGTACATTATAACTCAATGGTCTAGTTGTGTTATTCCTATTGGAGTTTAGAAAGCTTTGGGATGATTAGTTTTTGGAGGCGGTCGAGCGAGGAGCGGCGCGGTGTGACTGGCAGATTCGTCCAGTCAGCTCCGCGCCTCTCGGCATTTGTAATGCAAGAACCAAGTCGGAGTTCGGACTCATTTAAATTGTACCAGAACTACCCAATAAAACAAAAAGTTGGATTAAAACATTAAAACACCGGCCAAATGCGAGTTGCACTCGAGCACGAAGAGTTCCGCACAAAACGGCAAAACAACCCCCTTAAATATTTATTTTATGCTGTTTTTTTGGTATTCGTTGTTGTAGCGGCAACAGGAATACATCATCTGCGAAAATTTCAACTGTCCAAATATAACGAGATACAGCCTGGTGACAGACTGACAGCCAGACGGACGGACAGTGGGCTCTTAGTAATAACTAATAGTGTCCCGTTTTACCCTTTGGGTACGGAACCCTAAAAATAAGTAACTTTACCTTTTAAGCCACTTTTAGACTTAAGAATATAGTTTATAGTTAGTGAGTTTTAACTCAGTATAAAATTCGTATGGCACAAGGATAAAAAAAGTATAGTTAATGATTTTTTAGGATTATTTTAGGTTAAGTCAATCTACCAGAAAAAGAAATCAAAATTTATAATTGCAACACTTCGGAATACTTAAAATTAACAATTCCTTGCGGAGTCAGGCAATATTATTGATTATGAAGACATTCAAGATCAAAATAATCATAAACCCTGTCAAATCATAGACTCGAGCACAACAGAACATCGCTACTACGCGGGCTAGTGCCCTACGCTTACTACAGAACCGGTTGAAGGTAGCCCAGTGCACCTGATAACCATCCTACGCGAATATAACCTCTACCGCTATGGCAATAGAGTTTAGAATTGTTCGTAATGATTAAAGCAAACTATCACGTTGCCTATCCGCAACACGCTCCACATGGAGATACCATCATTCGTCTTCGTCTATTTTGGATTGTACCTGTCCATTTTATTCTGACCTCTGTCTATGCGCGAATAGATCTGATATTGTAAAGAGCCATAGGTCATATAAAATTGGTTGTTCATCCCTATTATGCTACACTTATTTATATTACTTCAATGCGTAGAAACAAATATATAAATCTTTATGAGATCAGTGTCTAGTAATATACACATTACAGACCCACTCTAGTTTTAGAAGTTAAATGGCAAATATAAGTTACTAGATGTTGCCGGCGGGGGGCGACTTCGTAGTTCGTACTGTTATGCTCATATATATCGTATATATAAGCAATATATATAATATATTATATACTATATTATATTATATACTTATACCTCGCTGATCGCGTTTTAAATAAAGGGTTTCTTTATTAACACACATTACAATAATTATTTAGAAATAGGATATAGAAATAAAGGGGCGAGAAATAGTACAAAGGAAAGTGCTCCGCAATAAGACTGAAGGAAGACTGTCCGGCCGACGGGCGACCTGGTATCATGTTAGGATATGCTGACTTGACCTAAGGTCTAGTCTGCCCGACTACTTATATTGTAAAGGTATAACAGTACGCGCAAAAAAATCTCACGGGAACCGTACATATTGCTGCGAAGAAAGTACACTGTGTTGATCCAGAGTCTAAACCATACTGGTAGTACCATACGAAATTTCATCAAACTTCGTTCAGTAGTTACTGCATGAGTGTTGTTAAACGTTTACAGAATCCTAAGGGATTAAAGCCTCCTCCTCTTAAAGGATGTAAGCAGGAGGCCTAGCAGGAACATTTGACAGCGGCGTTAACGTAACGTTATCTAATGAAATTTGTATGGGCGTTGTCATGACTGACAGATTTTCATTTCTCATACAATTCTCATTTCATAACGTTACGTTTACGCCGCTGTCAAATGGTCCTGCTAGGCCCACTGGTCATAAAAAGCCATAAAAGAAACCACATCATACACAGATATCACGCATACGAAGTAGAAATAAGTATGTAAATAATATATGTTTTGTTACATAGAGTTGAGTCAACTTATTATTGTAAGCGTATACAGGCCTCCATCAGGGTTATACGATTCCTTTGAACAAATTTTGGAACAAGTATTGACTAAAATATGTGCATCTAATAAAAATGTGGTGACTTTAACATTAAATAATATAACATAACTCCCACCTCCGTTAGATTCACATCTTTGTTAAAATCGTATAATCTTTTTAATCTAGTTCTAGTTCAAGATAGGCATAAGATAGTACTCTTTGCCGATGACACTTCACTAATATTTAAAGTGAAGCGACAACAATCAAATTACGACGAGGTAAACAGTGCTCTCTCAAATATAGTAAACTGGTTTAGTGTTAATAATTTGTTATTTGCATTTAGCAAATAAAGTTTAGCTTGCCAAATGTTAGTACAAACCAATTTACTACTCAATGATGAGAAAATGAACTTGGTAGACTGCACTGTATTAATAGGTATTACGCTAGATTGTAAATTACATATTGCTAACCTAGCAAATAGACTCAGTTCTGTAGCATATGTAGTCAGAAAAATTAGAGAAATTTGAGATGAAGAAATGGCACACCCGGTTTATTTCAGCTACTTTCATAGCAGAATGTCTTATGGCATACAATTCAATTATAATAAAATACAATTCAGTATTTGTGCTGCAGAAACGAGCTATTGGTGCTATTTATAAAATGTCCCTTTTTGAATCTCTGAGAGAAAAGTTTAAAGAAATATGTGTAATGACCGTAGCTTCTCAGTATATTTTGGATAATTTATTATACGTTAGAAAAAACTTATGCAATTTCAAGAAGAAAAGTGATAATCCTTGTATAAACACTAGAAATAAGCATAAGCTAGATGTAAGTGATAAGACTTAGCAAAGTGAGTAAATCTTTTAAGGGCCAATGTATACGCCTATACAATAGGATCCCAGAAAACGTTCAAAACCTTTCTATTAATAAATTTAAAAAAGTAGTCAAAGAACCTTTGTGTGCTAAAGCTCATTATAAAGTAAATGATTTTGTTAACGATTGCACACCTTGGGAATAAAATGCTCCCCTGCAAGGCTGTCTCTATGTACTTGTATACTTTTGGTTTTTTTTTATATTTAACATAGATTTAAGTTAACAATGTAAAATATATATTTCTTTCAAAATAACAATTTTCCATCTTTTTGCTAAAAGATGATTCTTCTCTGCGGGTTAGGGTGGAAGCTTAGACTTTCCGAAAAAAGCTTGCTAAGTTTCATTTAAAAATTAAAAAATATATATTGCAAAAAATTTCATTTCATTTCATCTGTTTCATGAACCCACAAGAGTGTGTACTTAATACAACGGCCACTTGTATTGATAATATATTTACTAATATTACTCCAAGTAAAAAGGAAATAATTAACAAGCTCAGCTCTGATCATCGAGGACTTTTAATGTCATTTGTGATAATAGCATCAAGGATAAGTATGTGTTTGTTGCTGTGAATACAAAACGTATTGAGAAATTTAGAAGTAATTTAAATTCAAATATATCATATGTTAGATGGGTCAAATAGCTCAGATGAAGCTTTTGGCAAACTATTTAAGATAATAAGAACCCAATTTAATTCATTATTTACTTCTAAATCAGTTAGACTTAATAATAGAAAAAGTAGATTTATTGAATAGGCAACTGCAGGAAATAAAAAAGGCAGGCAAAGATTATATGAATTATATGATGACAATTAATAATAGTGATATTTTTAAAACATATGATAGAAAAATTTCAAAATAATATGTAAAACTGCTAAGGCTTTAAAAGAATAAGATTAAAAATTCTATGAATAAAATTTAAACTACATGGAAGGTGAGACTGGAAACATCACTAGACAAACGACGTAGCTCCGATTTTGAACTTTATTTTGAAAATAAAAAGATTACTACTGACCTAGAAGTTGCGACGGTCTTCGAAAAATTTTTGCTGACATTCCGGTCTCAACTACAAAAAAAATAAATTCCTCATCTGCAGCAGCTGAAAAACTACTCAGAGACAACGTAAAGTAAAAAAATTACTCCAGAGACATTATTAACATATTTAAGTTGTTGAATCATAGACGTATTTAGTATAGACGAGGCATGTTGAGGCAAAAAGTGTCTCCAGTTTGAGATTTATGGGGACATTTTGAGATTTCAAGTATGGTGAAAACAAGATGGCTGACATTTGAAGTATGGTGAAAACCAAGATGGCGTGTATTTTTATTGTAAGAAGGTTTGTTCTGTCAAATGTACGTCATAGCCTATCTTGAGCTTTGAAATCTTTGTGTTGAATATTAAAATTACTGTTGATCTCTGAGGCATGTCTACAAAAATGATTAAATCAATAATTGACATCGTAGCTCTTTATCTAGCGATGATTTTCAATGATTGTATAAAAAGTGGTGTTTTCCCTGACTTAATGAAGCATAGTAAGGTTATTCATTCAGGGTTATTAACAAATTACAGGTCTATATCGATTCTACCGACTTTTAGTAAAATTTTTGAAAGAATAATTTCCGACAAGACGATTTAATTCAAATAATTTATTACACAATAATCAATACGGTTTTACTAAGGGTCAATCCACAACGGATGCTGGTATAGGTATTTTTTGTAGAATCTTTCAAGCTTGGGAGGGGTCGCAGGATGCATTAGGTGTAAATACACCTGCTTCATCATTGTTCAGATAATTGCACGACTATGGTATACGTGACTCTTCACTCGACCTTTCAATCAATCTTACCTTATAACACTAGATAGTAAATTACAGTGGGGTCCTCATATTGTTAATCTTGCAGAATGACTCTGTTCTGCAGCATATGCAGTAAGAAAAATTAGCGAAATTTCTGACGAAGATACGGCGCGTTTATTTTAGTTATTTTATAGTAGAATGTTTTACGGCATTCCTTTATGGGGAAATGCCGCCGACATTAATACAATATAATATTTTGTGCTGCAGAAGCGAGCAATACGTTTGATTTACAAAATGTCCGGCTTTGAATCTCTGAGAGAAAAGTTTTAAGAAATAGGAATTCTGACCGTCGCGCGTCGCTACTCAATACATTTTGGACAATGTTGTATGTTAGAAAAAATTTAAGTATATTCGACACAAAAAGCAATAATTACTGTACGAAATCGAAGGTATAAACACTACAAATAAACACAAACTAGATATACCGGGTATCAGACTAATTAGTAAAGTAAGTAAACCTTTTAAAGGTCAATGTATACGCCTATACAATAGAATCCCAGAAAACGTTCAAAGTCTGTATATTAATAAATTTTAAAAAGTAGTTAAAGAACGTGTGTTATTTAGTATATCACGTATATCATACGTTGTGTGATAAAGCTTATTATAGGCTTAATGATTTTATTGACGATCGCACACCATGGGAATAGGATGGTCTCCTGCAAGGCTAAATAGCCTTGCCATCTGTGAGAGTACTATTGTGTTCTTGTTATATAGTTTTAGTCATAACATTGTTATACACCTTTTTTATTCTAAAAGAACAATTTTCCATCTTTTTGGTAAAAGATGGCCCCGCGCGAGTTTCTTACGCCGGTTCTTCTCGCCGGGCTAGTTCCCGAACCGGCGGTAGGCATCATGTATACCGACGTTCAGAAAGTGTAAGTAAAAGTGCAAGTAAAGTAAAAAAAATAATAAAAGCAATTTTGAATGAAATTTTTTTGATTAAATAAATTAGGAATTAATTAGGTATTACAACTTGATAAAAGTAAAAAGAATTAGGATTTTATGTGTAGTTTTGTAATTATTTGCTTTTCGAAGTCACAAAAAAGTTGAAATATTTTTTTTAAAACATCAGTGTGTAAAACCTACATACCTAATTAGTTTACTTACATCAAATACAAAAAGATTTACTATGGTATTAATATATGGTAATTAGAAATATTGCGCATATGGCCATACATTTCGTAGCAACATTACCAGCGTGTGACGTCACCCACTTGTACGACTTTTAAATGGGGCGTTTTCACGAGACTCGCAAAAGTGCTTCAAACAATCCGCAATATCTTTGAAAATTCTGATTTTTAGTATACTATTCCTTTTGTTAACTGTCTTTATTTTTCAGAGTACTATTCATTTATGGAATAAAAAAAATACAGGAAAATACCGTATTGTAATAATCAAGCAAAATTAACTGTAAACATACCATTTTTATTATCTCATTTTATCTAATTTAGACCCGCATTTTTGTATTTAAATACAGAGATAACACTTTTTAATTACATTTAATATTTTATGTGTAAGAAATATTTTTAACAATTTATATAATTTCAACTCTAAGTTTAAAATCTTAAGTAGGTACCTATCGAATTTTAAATTATATAAAAGCAATAATATTATAAAAGTTTATGATATAACTTAACAAATATTATGAACTAACTTAAGTAATATTATGAACATTGGGCATAGCTATAAAAGTAGCTATAAAAAGTAAAAACATAATTTAAAAAAGTCTTTTTCGGATTTTACACCAGAACGGAAACTTACTAGATAATTTGTGAACTAAAAGATGCGTTGAATGACTAGAATAATACAGTTATATTAAATCCCTACTAATATTATAAATATGAATGTAAGTTTTTTTGTTACGCTTTTATGCGAAAACTACTGAACGGATTTTGATGAAATTTGGCATGGTAGTAGTTTAGACTCTGGATTAAAATATAAGCTACTTTTTATCCCGGAAAAGTACAGTGTTCCCGCGGGATACTCGATAGTATATTTACGCGGGCGGAGCCGCGGGAAACAGCTAGTATGGCTATAAAAAGTAAAAACATAACTTTAAAAAAGTCTTATTCTGATTTTATATCAGAAATAGAATAATAAATATAAACATATTAGATATAAATATAACTTACTAGAGAATTTGTGAACTAAAAGGTTCTTATGACTCGAATGTATTGATTTTTAAATTTTTGAACTATATATGTATGTTTTACATCCAAACTTCATCCACAGGATAATTACTTATAGTACCTATACGCGTGCGCTTAATTTGGCGTGTGCCGCCCGCATCGCGTCAGCCGGCGCGCGACGCGACGCTGCGGGTAGTTTCACATTACCGTTAACTACCTCACTCCTGTACAGTACCCACTACCCACATGCAGCTTAATTGATTCCCACACGTTTCCATTCAATGATTGGATTTTCTCACAATACTCACTGTTAGAAAATAAGACTGGAATCGCCATGCGCCAGTGAGTATTTGTTGAGTTACGCGAAATGTCGAGTCCATAGTTATGGGCTATGTATGGCACAAAATGGTGCCCGTGGGAGGTACACCCGTGTGTACGGTGAGCCACGTAGGTCAATTTTTAAAATTGCTGTCTGACCGTCTGTCTGTCTGGTTGTTTCGGCTTATCTTTGAAACGACTGAACCGATTTCACGAGACTTATAACATCTGCTATCTGCCAGTTAAGATCACAGATTATATAACCTTGGCTACTTTTGCGGGCACCAACTAGATAGACATAAAAACGATTGCTTCTTTTCACTTAGGAGTAAGTACCTAAAAGAATTATTTAAAAGTTTATCTTTATTTTTACACAGTAGGTAAATATTAGTATTATGATTATATATTTCCCCCTTACTAATAAAAAAGATTTACACAATGGATAACTTAGACAACGTTGCTGTCTTTGTCTGATGCGTTGGAAATGTCACTTGACATACAAAGACAGCAACGTTGTTTATGTTAACCGTTGTGTAAATATTTTTATTAGTAAGGGGGGTAATGTATTATATTAAAAAGAGGATTATGATGGACAAAAGTAAGCTTTAATTTATATTGAAGTTTCAATCTTGGTCTTGTAAAATATGATAAAACATAAAGCACAACATCTGGTTCGTTTGATATTAAGATTATGTATAACACGTCCTGATATTTAGCTCAGATTTTGCATTTAAGATTATAGTTCTCCTTCAAAGTTCATCACATGGACTACCATCATGAATTTTTTCAGATCTTTTGAGCCGTTTAGCTTTAGAGAGGGTGACGCCGTATTTTAACAATGAAAGTGTTTTAAAGTTGTATATCTCGCAAAAGGATACCTAAATCAAAAAATTGTCTTAGCAACCTATCAATTTTTTTTAAAAGACGTACATACCTATCTAATGTATCTTCACCACGTCAATGTAGTATGACATATTATGTACCTACCCAAAGGAAGTAATGTTCCCAGGGGAGGTACACAATTTTTTTTGTGCTGTTATTTTAGCAATTTGTCGATGTGGTAAATACATGCATCATTTCATCTTTGTAGCACTAACCGTTTGGACGGTGAGTAAGACGAGGACGGACGGACATCACGAAACCTTATGGCTGGGAGTTGGTATTATATGAACCGGAATCCGGTGGGCCCGGGAAAATTCAGGGCACTGAAAATAGAACGCAGAGTTCAGAACTAATACAATAGAGTTGAAAATGGAAGTGTCGAGTGTCGAGCTGTCACTTAGGACATTGACATTTGTCTCGACACTTGTGTGTTCGATTTTCAGCTCTACTGTACTAGCGCAGAGTTTTATTTTCAGAGCTCTGAATTCTTACGGCCTACGTATTCCGGATCATAATATAGTCCTAGCCTAAGGGTTCGGAGACGTGAACTACGGAACCCTAAACATTATCACTTTTCATAGCTTTTCTTTATTACAATAGTTCTTGTCGTTAATAAAAACGACCATATATTTTGAGTAAAGCTATGTTTGTAGTAGAGTAGGGGCTTGTAGAGTTTAGAAGCTTAGCTGATAGCTCTATGTAGTATGTAAAAAAGCGGGGTTTGTAGTAAAGTAGGGGCTTGTAGAGTTTAGAAGCTTAGCTGATACCTCTATGTTGTATGTAGTTAAGTGGGGTTTGTAGTTGAGTAGGGGCTTGTAGAGTTTAGAAGCTTAGTTGATAGCTCTATGTAGTATGTAGTAAAGCGGGGCTTGTAGAGTTTAGAAGCTTAGTTGATAGATCTATGTAGTATGTAGTAAAGCGAGGTTTGTAGTAGAGTAGGGGCTTGTAGAGTTCAGAATCTTAGTTGATAGCTCTATGTAGTATGTAAAAAAGCGGGGTTTGTAGTAAAGTAGGGGCTTGTAGAGTTTAGAAGCATAGCTGATACCTCTATGTTGTATGTAGTTAAGCAAGGTTTGTAGTAGAGTAGGGGCTTGTAGAGTTTAGAAGCATAGCTGATACCTTATGTTGTATGTAGTAAAGCGAGGTTTGTAGTAGAGTAGGGGCTTGTAGAGTTTAGAAGCATAGCTGATACCTTATGTTGTATGTAGTTAAGCGAGGTTTGTAGTAGAGTAGGGGCTTGTAGAGTTTAGAAGCATAGCTGATACCTTATGTTACGGCTCTCGAAATTGAGAGAAAGGCGAATGGGTTCCTTGACAAAATCAGCAAGTGGGGGGAGATGAATAAGCTGAAATTCGCCCCCCACAAAACCTGCGCTTTACTGAGCACGCGGAAGCTCAAGTATGACGTGCCCCGACTTATCATGGGGGGTGTGTACTTACAATATAACGACAAGATTAAGGTATTGGGTCTTACCATAGACAGCAACCTCACCTTTAACGCCCACGTCGGCAACGCCTGTAAGAAGGCTTTAAGCAGGTACAAGCAGCTATCCAAAGCTGCCAGAGTAGGTTGGGGGCTTAACCCCCAGATAGTGAAAATTATATATACAGCCGTGATAGAGCCGACTATTTTGTATGCATCGGCAGCGTGGGCACCCACCGTGGAAAAGATGGGGGTCCAGAAAAGGCTCAACTCAGTTCAACGGGGTTTTGCCCAGAAGATCTGCAAAGCATATCGGACCGTCTCCCTGAACTCTGCAATGCTGTTGGCAGGGATACTCCCTCTTGATCTCAGGATACTCGAAGCTTCGAGGCTCTATGAGATCAAGAAGGGGGTACCTCACCCGGTGTTGAAGGACAGGGAGGTGGAGCGAAATGCTCCAGCGATCGAGGACCCACATCCGGCAGAGCAGGAAGAGCTGAGGTTTGGGTTGGTAGACGAGGACTCTTATGCGGACGTGGTTAATAGCCACGTCCATAGGATCTATACAAACGGCAGCAAGATTGAGGGTCAAATCGGAGCCGCACTCTCCGTATGGGAGGGTGAGGCCGAGACGAAGGCCGTCAAGTTTGCGTTGCCGCCGTACTGTACCGTCTACCAAGCCGAGCTTCTAGCGCTCCAGAGAGCTGTAGACATAGAATGGCGAAGGTCGGTATCCTTAACGATTCCAGATCGGCCCTCCAGGCTGTCACCCTTAGTTCCCCTCATCCCCTGGCAGTGCAAACAAGGGCGGCCCTCCGAAAAACTACATCGCAGAGGCGGGAGGTCTCCCTGTTTTGGATTAAGGCACACGCAGGGTTGAGAGGGAATGAGAGGGTCGACGAATTAGCCAAGGAGGGCGCACTGAGATTGAAAAGGAAGCCTGACTACGATCTGTGTCCTGTTTCATTTGTCAAGCGTATCTTAAGAGAGGATACGGTTGAGGAATGGGACAGGAGATACGAAGTGGGAGGGACGGCCGGAACCACGAAGCTCTTTTTTTCAAGCGCTGCTGCTGCATACAAGATTGTCAAGAAAATAGACATTACACACCACACCACACAGATACTGACTGGACACGGCGGGTTCGCCTTCTATTTGAATAGATTCAAGTTGAAGGAGGACCCGTCGTGTTCATGTCAGCCAGGAGTTGAGGAGACGGTTCCTCACCCGTTACTCGAGTGCCCGATTTTTGCTAGCAGTAGATATGATACTGAGCAAAAATTGGGCATATCGATTACGGGTGAGAGCCTGTCTTCCATCCTGGGGGGCAAAAAGAGGGATATCTTCCTCGAGTACTGTAAGAAGATTGTGGGTGTAGTCTGTAAGAAAAACTGTGATATTTTAGTGTGATTTTAGTAAGGCTCTATTTATAATGTGTTGCTGTGATATTAGGTTAGACTTTTACTTTGTGCCGTCGTTTTATTGTTGACATTTTAAATGGTTTTAATTGTATTTTTGTTGAATTTTATTGTGATTATTATTAATTGAGTTATTTTAAAATTATTGGAATTATTATTTTAAATTGATTTTATTGACAAGTGTCAATTGAATTATTGTTTTAAATGACTGCTTTATACATATCTTCACTGACTTGTTACTAGCTTTAACAACTGACAAGTACATAGCTGTACTGCTATGTAATATAAAAAAAGAAATGTACAAAATAGAATAAGAAGGAGATAAAAGCATTAGAAATAATCACAAAAAGAAAAGAAAATTTGTAAAATAGGTTTAAATAAAAGAAAATGTACAAAATTAGAATAAGAAATAGACAAAATTGTTAGTAATAATCAGAAAAAGAAAAGAAAAGTGTAAAATAGGTATAAGATAATTGTAAAACGAAAATAGAAAAAGATTAAAACAGAAAAAAGACTAAAAATGAACAAAACAAGCCCTGATTATGTTAGGGGGAAGAAAAAAAAAAAAAAAAAAAAAGATACCTTATGTTGTATTTAGTAAAGCGAGGTTTGTAGTAGAGTAGGGTCTTGTAGAGTTTAGAAAAAAAACTGATACCTCTATGTTGTATGTAGTTAAGCCAGGTTTGTAGTAGAGTAGGGGCTTGTAGAGTTTAGAAGCATAGCTGATACCTCTATGTTGTATGTAGTTAATCGAGGTTTGTAGTAGAGTAGGGGCTTGTAGAGTTTAGAAGCATAGCTGATACCTCTATGTTGTATGTAGTTAAGCGAGGTTTGTAGTAGAGTAGGGGCTTGTAGAGTTTAGAAGCATAGCTGATACCTCTATGTTGTATGTAGTTAATCGAGGTTTGTAGTAGAGTAGGGGCTTGTAGAGTTTAGAAGCATAGCTGATACCTCTATGTTGTATGTAGTTAAGCGAGGTTTGTAGTAGAGTAGGGGCTTGTAGAGTTTAGAAGCATAGCTGATACCTCTATGTTGTATGTAGTTAATCGAGGTTTGTAGTAGAGTAGGGGCTTGTAGAGTTTAGAAGCATAGCTGATACCTCTATGTTGTATGTAGTTAATCGAGGTTTGTAGTAGAGTAGGGGCTTGTAGAGTTTAGAAGCTTAGCTGATACCTCTATGTTGTATGTAGTTAAGTGAGGTTTGTAGTAGAGTAGGGGCTTGTAGAGTTTAGAAGCTTAGCTGATAGATCTATGTAGTATGTAGTAAAGCGAGGTTTGTAGTAGAGTAGGGGCTTGTAGAGTTAGAAACATAGCTGATACCTCTATGTTGTATGTAGTTAAGCGAGGTTTGTAGTAGAGTAGGGGCTTGTAGAGTTTAGAAGCTTAGCTGATACCTCTATGTTGTATGTAGTTAAGTGGGGTTTGTAGTAGAGTAGGGGCTTGTAGAGTTTAGAAGCTTAGCTGATAGATCTATGTAGTATGTAGTAAAGCGAGGTTTGTAGTAGAGTAGGGGCTTGTAGAGTTTAGAAGCATAGCTGATACCTCTATGTTGTATGTAGTTAATCGAGGTTTGTATTAGAGTAGGGTCTTGTAGAGTTTAGAAGCTTAGCTGATAGCTCTATGTAGTAAGTAAAAAAGCGGGGTTTGTAGTAAAGTAGGGGCTTGTAGAGTTTAGAAGCTTAGCTGATACCTCTATGTTGTATGTAGTTAAGCGAGGTTTGTAGTAGAGTAGGGGCTTGTAGAGTTTAGAAGCATAGCTGATACCTCTATGTTGTATGTAGTTAAGCGAGGTTTGTAGTAGAGCAGGGGCTTGTAGAGTTTAGAAGCATAGCTGATATTTCTATGTTGTATGTAGTTAATCGAGGTTTGTAGTAGAGTAGGGGCTTGTAGAGTTTAGAAGCATAGCTGATACCTCTATGTTGTATGTAGTTAATCGAGGTTTGTAGTAGAGTAGGGGCTTGTAGAGTTTAGAAGCATAGCTGATACCTCTATGTTGTATGTAGTTAATCGAGGTTTGTAGTAGAGTAGGGGCTTGTAGAGTTTAGAAGCTTAGCTGATACCTCTATGTTGTATGTAGTTAAGTGAGGTTTGTAGTAGAGTAGGGGCTTGTAGAGTTTAGAAGCTTAGCTGATAGATCTATGTAGTATGTAGTAAAGCGAGGTTTGTAGTAGAGTAGGGGCTTGTAGAGTTAGAAACATAGCTGATACCTCTATGTTGTATGTAGTTAAGCGAGGTTTGTAGTAGAGTAGGGGCTTGTAGAGTTTAGAAGCTTAGCTGATAGCTCTATGTAGTATGTAAAAAAGCGAGGTTTGTAGTAGAGTAGGGGCTTGTAGAGTTTAGAAACATAGCTGATACCTCTATGTTGTATGTAGTTAAGCGAGGTTTGTAGTAGAGTAGGGGCTTCTAGAGTTTAGAAACATAGCTGATACCTCTATGTTGTATGTAGTTAAGCGAGGTTTGTAGTAGAGTAGAGGCTTGTAGAGTTTAGAAGCTTAGTTGATAGCTCTATGTAGTATGTGTGATTTGTTATATGGTTACTTTATTACATTGTAACTTTTTGGTTTTGTCTACGCACTGTATTTTGTAAATTAAAAAATATTTTTATGTATAGTAAAATGATTTAAGAACATGTCTATTTGTTAATTATTGTATTATTAGTGTTCTGTTATGATTCTCTATATTATTCGTATTCTGGATCTGTTCGAAAACACAATAGAATTGCAAAATGTAATTCAAAGCCGTAGTGTATTAATACGGACAATTGATTTGTAAAGTACCGCGAAGGTCGGCGAACTTTCATTGGCTGGATCTCGCCCGCTTTAATGTTCTAAACTTTTTAAAATTTAAATAAACGTCAAAAGAAACGTTATATGTCGCTTTCTTTACATCCGAGTATTTGAAAAACTCTTTGTGTGTTTGTTTGTCTGTCAATAAAGATTAGTTATATAGGTAGATGAAAATGAATCTTTGCCTACTTTTGACTTCGGTTTGGCTACATTCTCCTGTCAATTAAAAATAGCATTCATGACATTCAAAAACGTCAGTTTTCCCGCGCTTTTAATGTCAACGCGGGAAACGTCACGATACATAATTATGTACGTTCGGAAACGACGCAGCCGACCAGAACATGACGAATTACTAAAGCCGGTCTCGTAATTATTGTGGCCGAGGCGCTTTTTGCCCCTGACAAATAGTGGAACTGCTTTGTGCGGCTGCTAATGACACGCACCGGCCTCTAATATTAACTATTTCTTTGTGGACCTTCGTCTTCGTACCTCGAGGGGCATCGAACCTATTTGTTACATTACCCCGCCGCTAATACGAATCGAATGAAGATGATGAGCTCGTATTTCCTCGCCGGACGGCTCCGTCGTCACGCGAAGCTTGATGGACATTAAACTTTTTGGAGTATTCGTAATTATTGTCAAATACGAGTCGGCTTTGTAGCACTAGATCCGGTAGTTCTCCTTTGTATCAGAATAGCCAGAGTAAGCTGTCATGGCTTAAAGACTGGTTTAGAAGTTACCTATGTATCAAGTTAGGAATATGACTGCCAAACATTCCCGTTAGAGGCTTTACCGTAGTTGTTGAGGTAAACTTCGAATACTCGTTAATATAACAATATAAATAATGAACATTTTGGCAGTACCCTAGATCAATTAAAGTATCCAATAAATAGTATGAATCCATATATTAGTAACGCCATCAGTGACTTCAGTGTTGTGCATTTGGGTGCAAAAACGTCGGAATTAATTTATTTTCCAAAAGATCAAAATCTACGTGTAATCAATAGAAAAGCCGTGCGTCGTAAAAAAATTTCAAGGCTACCGAGGACTCGAGACTGTATTCAGATTATTTTAAAGCAGAGGATTATGTTATTGTAGGAATTGAGACTGGTATATGTAAAATTCAATGTTTTTTTTTAAATAAATATAGCGATACGGCATAAAACCATTGCCATTGACAAGTTAAAAAGGCGGGAAAAGTCCAAATAAATCGTCAGTGCAGTCAATGAGTCAAGTCAATCGATTTAGTAAAGTTGTAGACTCTTTACTGAAACTTCCTAGGGAGTTTTGGAGAGAACACAAAATAGCTCGCTTTTTGAAACTATAAAACTACAAAAACTTGCCCACGTTAACGAATATAATATATTAATGGTTAATATTTTACCAATATTACACATTAAGGACCTAAAAACACTAATACAAAAACGAAGAAATACAAAAGCACAACCTCACTCTTCTAGATCCCGCCAAAACTATTTTGACGTGATAACGTCTTATAAATCGATGGAGCCGGCTGCACGCACGAATAAACATGACTCATGCGTTACCTGTTGTTGTTGTTGTTATCGTTACCAAGTACCGTTACCAAGTACCAGCGTTAGCTCGCATTGCCTTTACCTCATTATTATTATTATTGTTGTTGTTGTTGTTGTTGTTGTTGACGTTGTCACGTTCAACTATCGTCAGTAAACCGACTTTACAGACAACCGGTATGTTTTTTTTAATCGAATCTTTCCAAATAAGTAAGTATAAGTCTTTTAACATTTTTAAAGGAGTAAAATTAGAGTTTGTATTAATATTTTTAAAGTTGTATGGATATGTGGCATACATAGAGAATTAGTTTGCTTAATTCTCATTATCATTTGCAACACCAGAGGAGATTCATGTGCGTTTCCAATGTTTAAATCCACCAACCTCTAATGGTAAGAAATTATTACAATTTCTTACCACTCCTATTTCTTCCATATTAAGAAAAGTATTAACAGTACAAAGAAATGTATCCTGACTGTTTGTGTGGACTGCATAGGTAATATTTCGGCATATTCGGCTCCTGCGAAAATCCGCCACATTTACTTATTGATATAGAATTAATTTATAATGCGTCCAAGACCACCGACAACGCGACTCACATTGCGCGGGTTTCGTTGAAAAATTAACATGATATTTATAAATTTAGGTCGTGTGTCGAAAGTCGTCAGACGTCACTGTTGGCTCACTGAACTTATTCCCGCGAAGGTTCACGTGCTATTATGTTTCTAGCGCATCTTTAGTGCCAACATGGAGGAATTATATTGGTCTACGGTGCCAATTTCACCAAATCTTGTTTATGTTAATCTTTGATGAAATAAGGGTGTTTGATATTTTTTCTGCCGCTAGGCAGGTAAATAGGCTAGGTTGGGCAGACCCAACGCACACAAAGCGACACCTGGTGGCGTAAGTAGTATCAAAAAGAGTCAATAAGAATTTTCGATACTTTTTCTGTCACCAGGCGGTGCTTGGTAGCCCGACGGTCCTTGTCGTGTCAAAATGCTGTCAGATGTCGCGAATAGGCTACTTGACCTTGTTTTTGTTTAAGTCCTAAATGCTTCATAATTGTTTCATTATATATACAAAAAAAGTATTTTGAAACCTACAAAAAAAAATAATTAAAATTCACTTTTCAAAAACCGCCGAAAACACTATTCGCCATGTTGGTTGATAGATTATCTGTGACGTGACGTCCGTAGTAGTAAAATGACGGTGTTACGTTCCGTTTGACGTTTTGACATAAATAACTTTTTAATATATCATGAACTATTTATTTACAGAAACGATCCATTTCACTACTACAGTGTTTAGTGTGTTTGTGTCCTCACATCCTTGCCGGAAAAAACAAAAATACATATTTTTAAATTAACTTTTTTTATCAATCTTAAGTTTTTAATTATCGCTAGAATCGTTTTCCTAAGCCAAGTACTAAAGGAAATACTCCTTCAATGTATGAAATTAAATATGAGTCAAATAGCCTATTTAAAAACCTTCATTTATCATATTTTCTCTCTCGTTCTTTGTATTAATGAAAGAGAAGGCATAGTATTTAGACAAACGATGAACATTCAACACTGACAGTGAACAGAATCCCTTCGAATCAGAATAAGTATAAAACTACTAAAAGAGGTTTTAAAAAACAGGCTTTAGTGAAATTGGCACTAAAGCTTGCTAATCTTTGTATCATCTGTTTTGCCATAATAGATAAGTTGCAAATTCATGATGGCTTACTATATTTGGAAATAGGTAGGTACTTACAGGGTAGGCTTGGTCAACGTATTAAATTTTGTACTACCTGTACTGTACCTACTGCTTCATCTAGTACTTACCGCTTACGTAACATAATAACGCTCGCATTAAAATACATCGGCATCCATCATGAGACACTCTTATTAGTAGGTACATATTTAATAGCAGCATTGATACAAAACATTCTAGATTCAGCAAGGTATTATAGTACAGTTAATGGCTTGTGGTCTGTGGACCACATGGAAATATGCTTGTGTGCACTAAGAACAAATTATTTGGATTATTCAAGGTGACGCAAAATGTATTTCTCGGAAACGTTATTGTTTTGTGTTGTAACGTCTTAGTCAACATGACAATAGCCATCGTTAACTACAAAGGCGATCGTCGAAATTGGAAATATATGGGATTGACATAACGTTCGTTAAATGATATGTCAATACCAATATTTTTTAAATTCTAACTTTGTAGACGTAATTATTGAAGGCATCCTGGCTAAGGGCCCTTCGCTTAATCTCCAGTTTTGCGAATTGGCATGCCCAGCAACGTCGCCTGATTCAAACGCCTCAAACATCTTTTTTTGATGCTACTTGATGTCGCTAATTTACGCCAACAAGCCTCAGCCCTCAGAGAATATTCAACAAGAATGCGAACTTATCACCGGAAACCTTGCGGAAAGTCATGAAAAATGTGACAAAACAGGCACAAACACTGGCGGCAGATACTTGACGGATATCATATTTTCTACTTAACAAAAAAAGCAGCCAACTCGTACGTGTAGAAAAGTACGAGCCAGACTCGCAAACGTAGGGTTCCGTACCATGGTAACCAATGGTTTTCAAATTAAGCGCATTTAACAAGTTAAGTCTCTATAACTCCTAAACTGACAAAGTTATAAAGTTTTCCTTTAAAGTTCATTACATGGACTACCACATGAATTTTTTTAGATTTTTCGAGCCTGCCGTTTAGCTTTTAGAATGGTGAATGTACTAATTTTCCAAAAAAATGCGCTTTCAACTTGAATAAGACGTCAAAATTCAGGGCACTAAAATAGAACTCTGCGCTAATAAAATAGAGTTGAAAATGGAAGTTCGACACTCGGTCGAGCTGTCATATGTGACATTGACATTTGACTCGTCATTCATGTTTTCGATTTTCAACTTTATTACATTGGCGCAGTGTTTCATTTTCAATGTATATAATTTTCTACGGCCTTCCGGATTCCGGAGCATATTATAATCCCAGCCTAAGGGTGAGGGTCCGAGACGTGAACTACGGAGCCCTAAAAAACTCGTAGGCCGTAGCCCGTATGACTCAATAATATCTAGATATTAGTTTACATCAACGGCTGTCAGTTAAAGTTCAACATGCTCGATGAAAAGTTGTTTCCTGTACCATTTTATTGATTTTAATTCTTATTTTCTTGTGGCACAAGAGCTAAATTACCTTGTAGGAGTGGGATGGTCAATAAATGTGGTTTATTGTTGCTACCCAAGTACATCGCGAAGTAACAAGTGCCGCTTTTATCCAATGGCGAAAAGTGAGTATCGGAATCGGCGAGAATGCAAGAATATTTTGAAGGAATTTGAAAAGTGGATAATAGAATAGCCACAAAAGCCGGACAAGAGCGAGTCGGACTCATTGCCGAGGGCTCCATACAAATATAAATTTAAATAGTTCAGTTTCTCGTTGTTTTTGAGGGTATGTAGTGTAAGTTTGTTTGGAGAAGCTATCAGTAGTTTTGGAATGCGCACATCAAGAACTTTCATATGATACCCCATTTGAATTTGTAGCTTCGATTTAAAATTTCTTCAGGTGTAAAGTCTAATAGGGGGTCCTATTAGACTTTACACCCTCAAGAGCCGAATTGGTGGCTAGAGGCATCGTATGTAGGTATACTTCAGTTGTCTCAGTCCCCCTCTGCATTTCAACGAGTTACACCATTAAATCACTAACACACTACTCCGTAGGAGTAGGTAGGTAGGTACTAATCACGAATGAACGTACCTAGAACATAGAGTAGGTTAATTATTATTTTTAAACAAAAAATTAAGACCGACTTCCAAAGTAAATAGGCACAAAAAAGTATGAAATAAAACTTATTTTATAAATAATTCCCCTTCGAAATTCGGCTAAAATTTTATTTATTTCTCTACTCTTATCTTCCTAATTTTGAAGTCGGTATGTTGGTAATATTGCAATGTTGGTGATGATGATGATTACCGTAGTTGATATAGTGGCATATGCTTGCAGTTCTTTAATCAAAGCCGATATCCCCGAACATGTATTTATAAGAAGTAGGGAGTTCTGTTCAGTACTTTTGGATCCAGGGTATAATACCTTGGTGCAAAATCTTACCTTTTGGTAGCATATGCTTAGACTACTTTAGAAAAAGTCGAAATCACCATATGTGTCCATATAAATTTCGAGGAGTTTGATTCCTCATAGATCCCATCATCAGGTGACCACTTAGAAAACGGGAACCAACTTGGGATCCCTTTACATCAAAAAAAAAATTTTGAAAATCGGTCGCCGGACAGACGGCGGAATTATCGTTGAACATACAACATACAAATAAAATAATATATATAATATAAAAATTATATATATTATTTTATTTGTATTGTTTTATATGTATTATTTTATATTATATATATATATATATATATATATATATATATATATATATATATATATATATATATGGATAAAGGAGGCGGTTAATGCTTAACCGCCTCCTTTTTATGGAAGTCGGTTAATAAAATAATTAGGTACTAACTTATTATTTTCAAATGAAATCTTTACATCTTTTTCAATGTTTAATTAAAAAAAAAGATTTATTCTATTTGCCCAGTAATTAAAAAGACAATGCTTACCTTGTACTTTTCTTAACAGAACAAATAGGAAACGCACTGAGCAGGAAACATAGTTTGACGAATAGTTTTAATATACAAACATAAGTATTTAGGAAATGAAATTCTTTGTCTGTCTGTCTGGAATGTCGTAGCAAGTAATGCGGCAGTTATTAGTATCATCTGTTCCTCTACCTATAGCTGTAGTAAAATGTACAAGAATTAGTCTCTTAGGCTAAGTCCCCACGAGCGTATTTTAGAGGTCGCTACTCGTGACAGAAAAAACAGTACTACAAATAGAACTTTGCGCTAATTACCATAGAGATGAAAATCGTGTAGAGTTGTCACTTGACACTTCGATTTTCAGTTATATTTACAGTGCAGTTTTTTCCGTCGCGACCACAAAAAGCTCTCGCGGGTACAAGTGCTTAAGATTCATTTAGATTACTCAGACCTTCCGAAACATACTTATAGGTAGGTGCAGTGCTACCCTCTAGTCTCTACTCGTAGGTACACGAAAGCAGAACAAAGCTTTGATTCAAGACTGAGGGTAGTCTGGTAAAGCAAAACGCTAAAAACACTAAAATAATATTATAAAACTATAGAGATACAATTATAGAAATGCTATTGGCTACTATAGATCTAGTATATTTTCATTTTATATTTTCTTTATTAGAAAAAAAAAACAGTTAGGTACAAGTTACAATCTTAAACTATTACAATTAACAGCTAATAGAAGTAATAAACATAATATATTCATGAATTAACAATTTAAGCGCAGGCAAACAACAAAAACATAACATAAAACTACATATTAAGAAGGGTAAGTGAGTTTATAAGTCTGCAAAATAATTAAACTCTTAATTAGGTACATAATACTATTAGGTACATAATACTATTAGGTACATAATACTATTAGGTACATAATACTATTAGGTACATAATACTATTAGGTACATAATACTAGTGAACTAAAACTATCATATACTTAATTGTATTCGGGAAACTACGCAGCGTCTTCGAGTCCGAAATACCTCAGTGCCTAAAGACAAAGGTCTTTGAACAGTGAGTATTGCCAGTGATGTTTTATGGATGTGAAACGTGGTCCCTCACTGCTGGCCTCTTAAATAAGCTCAAAGTCACTCAAAGAGCGATGGAGAGAGCTATGCTCGGGGTTTCTCTGCGTGACAGAATCCGCAACGAGGAGATTCGCAGACGAACTGGAGTAACCGACATAGCTCGCAGAATCGGCAAGTTGAAGTGGCAATGGGCAGGCCACATCGCTCGTAGAACTGATAACCGCTGGGGAGTAAAGGTTCTAGAGTGGAGACCACGAACTGGAAAGCGCAACGTTGGACGGCCTCCCTCTAGGTGGACCGATGACCTTATGAAGGTCGCGGGCCGCCGTTGGTTGCGGGTGGCCCGGGACCGTTCGTTGTGGACGGCAATTATTGGCAATTCTGTTAATACTTCAGTAGCATGTTTTTAGGGTTCCCTAATACATAAGGAGCCCTTAGAATTTCCCTCTGGTCGTCCGTCTGTCTGTCTGCCTGTCTGTCTGTCCGCGCTTCTAGTATCTGTAATTATGAATATAAATTGATGAAATTTGGTATAGTTAATAGATCTATATCTCGGTATTAGCATCATAAAATAATAATAATTTTATATTTTAGGGGTGGATCTAAATCTGGCCAGACGATTACGGCCGATGTTTATTGCAAGCAATTGCAAATGATGATGGAAAAGCTAGCTGCTAAACAACCGAGGTTGGTCATTCGCTCTAGGCCACTGCTGCTTCAGAACAACGCTAGACCACACACTGCACAACAGACGGCTACCAAATTAGAGGAGCTTCAATTGGAAAGTCTAAGACATCTACCGTACTCCCCGAAAATTGCTAAAACAGATTACAATTTTTTTCGAAACTCGGATAACTTCTTGCAAGGGAAAAAATTCAACTCCGATGGGGCAGTCCAAAGCGACTTCAAATATTGTTTTGATTCCTGTCCGATTTTTTTTTCAGAAAAGGAATTAATGAACTACCTATGAGATGGCAAAAGTGCATAGATAGCAATGGTATAATATAATTTTATTAAATAAATATATTATGTTTAAAAAAAATCGACTTTATGTTCCTCCTTTACAAAACGCCAATTTCATATATAATGACCTAATAAAACACTTTACTCACCGTCCAGTCCGTCTGCAAATCCAGCACCGGTATTAATTGCCGTCATGAGCCCACGTTCCCGACTTTTTGTGGTCGCTCGTATACGTACTGTGGGAACGTAGCCTTAGTATCAATAAAGTCAATCATTTATAATGCTTACCTACAAGTTCGCTTCCAGGCCGCGATATTGGATTTACAGGCCGACGGTGAGTAAGAATAATTTTTACAAAAATAGTAATTTGACAGTTGTCCAGTCACCAGTGGGGCTACCAAGAACAATTGACAAATACGTAAGTATTCGTAACGTTAGCAAATGAGAATTGTATGAAAATTATGACAGCGCCTTTACAATTGACATTCGTTAACGTTAGGAAAACGTACATGTCAATTGTTTGTGCTTAGTGCTTAGGCTGGAACTATATGAATTCGGAACAGGAATCCGGAAGGCCGGCAAGATTTCAGAGCATCGAAAATAGAACTCTGTACTAATCTAATAGAGCTGAAAATTGATCACACAAGTGTCGAGTCGAGTTTTTGCCGGGGAGTTCAATGGGTGACGTTGTGGTTTTTGTATGTCTTTCATAAAATTGTGTCATTTCGGTTATCAATGTGTAATATTGGTAGAATATTAACTATTAAATATTCACTCCACAGCTCCACACTCAACACTACGAATTTCAACTCTATTGTATAAGAGCAGAATTCTATTTTCAATGCTATGAAGATTCTGATTCATATAGCCCCAGCCTTACCCCTCAGTCTCATTGGGAAACCAACGTCAGCTTAGGTAGGTACCCATCTAAAAAAGAACATCACGATCTAACCTAACCTAACCTTTTTTTTTTTTTTTGATCTCGCAGGGGAAAGGTCATTACGTCCTTCCCGGGTGTATGTGGAACTCCCGACGCGACTCGTCGGTTTACCAACTAAAACTGAACATGCGGATTGCCATCAGCCGCTATAAGGGGAGTGTACCGGATCTGTCTAGCACAGGACACCCCCCGCGACCGGCCGGTCTACCTCTACAGGGACCGGACTTCCACCACAATTAGGTGCCGCTCCGACAACCAGAAGCCTCTCCTCGGCGCCGGGATTAGCTAAGCCGGGGAGGTTCCCATCCTCTCCCGGAGCCCCGTTAGACGGAAGTTTGGAGGTTCGCATAACGACGCCTCCGCACTTCCGTCCTACGCCGGCGGAGCGGAATAGAGGATGGATCGATCTTTCTGTCCCGCTCCGCGGCCTCTTTCTGCGAAATGACAGATTCGCAGAAAGAGACCGCCGCCTGCCAGGCCTCATCGCTCTTGAGCATGCAGCGCACCACACTCAAGAGCGAGAGGTCCCGCCCGAGCACTGCCACGAGATCGTGGCGCTGCACGGCCCATCGGTCGCACACCTCTAGGGTGTGCTGGGCCGTGTCCTCCGCAGCGCCACATTCATGGCAGGCTGGCGTTGGCTCCCTCCTGGCGACCTTACACAGGTACGCACCGAAGCATCCGTGCCCGCTGAGCACCTGTGTAAGGCGGAAGGTGAGGGGTTTTCGCTTGCGGCGCATCCACGCCGCAAGGACTGGACGCAGTGCCGCGGCCGTATATTGGCCATACGGCGACTGCGCCAGGACCTCACCCCACCTCCTCAGCAACCACTGCTCTCCCAGCCTTTGGAACCGCCTTAGCTCCTTCCACGGGGGGACCTCGCCACGTGACCTCCCCTCTGACACGAGGAGGTTCGTCTCGGCAAGGACCCTTGCCGTAAGCTCCCAAGGCGGTTCCCCCGCCAGGGAAGTAGCTGCCACCCAGGAAATTGTACGGTAGCCCCTGATTACCCTCACTCAAGTTTGGCTGGGCCCCCCCACATTTGGTAGGAGCCGGGCCAGCGCTGATGCCACCCTCAAGACCTTCGGCCCCAGCTGTTGGAAATGGGGCCCGAAGGTCCACCTCCCATCCAGGGTGAGTCCTAGACACTTAAGGGTTGGACTCACCCTGACCTCCGTCTCTCTGATAAGGAGTCGTGCACCCGGTGGGGGTCCTTTCGTCCCAGGTCCGCGGAATAGCAGGACTTCGGTCTTGTCTAAACGTACCCAAAGCCCCAATCGCTCTATGCGGCTGACTACTAGAGCTACCCCCTCCTCAGCCAGCCGCGCGGCCTCCTGATACGTCCTCCCCAGAACGTGACGTAAGTGTCGTAATCGGTCCCAGAACCAACCCCTGGGGGACGCCGCACTCGACTCTCCGCCTCTCTAGGGACCCCGACCGGTCCTCGTACACGATCTCCCTATCGGAGAGATACACGTACAACAGCCTCCCGATATACGTAGGCATTCCGAAGAAATTCCGTGCCTCCCGTATCACACTGTGGGGAAGGCTGTTGAAGGCGTTGGCGATGTCCAAGGACACCGCCACCACCACCTCCCTCCCGCGTTCCGCTTCCTCCGTCACCGACTTCAGGCGCCTCACTGAACAACGGAACAACTCCCGGGAACAACTCCCGGACGATGTTCCCCAGCAGCTCTGGCTGGAGCGTTTCCGTCAAGGGGGCCGACTGGGCGCGAAGTTTGTCTCGCGCCCTTTTGTACGGTCGGCCCCAAGGGTCATTTACGATCCCCTCAACTCCAGCCACGCTCGCTCCTTGGCTCGACTGATGGCCAGCTGCAGGATCTCCCTTTTGGCATGGTAGACCCTGAACAGCCGGCCATCACGCTCCTCGTTCTGGGGACGGCGCCGCTTACTGCGAACATAGGCGCGGCGCGCCGCATCGCAGGCGACGCGAAGGTCGGCCAGTTCGACCGACCGATACTATTACAGTATCTCCCCGAGCAGCAACGACATACCCTGGCCCCCTAATTCTGGGTTTGAGGGCGGGCCAGCACCTGGCCTCACCACAACGGCAACGGAGCCCTCAGAGTACCCAGCCCAATGCGGCTGAGGGGGTACGAGATAGGGCTCCGCCACCACCGCCACATCGATTGAACACTCCGCCATCGACTGCAGGAAGAGGTCCTGAGCGGAGTGGTTTACGTTGCCCTGTAAGAAGCCGAGATGTCCTGGCATTATTCAGACATCTCGGCCTCAGGCGCCACCGACCCCCTCCCCGATGGACGTGGGGAGGAGGTAAATTTTCCACGAGTAGACGGGGGGTTACACAATCTTCCCCCCATCACATGGTCAGCCTTCAGCCCAGCATCGCTGCAGACTGCACAGCGGGACACGACAGAGTCACAGCCGGACCACTTGTGTCCCGGCAACCCGCAGCGGTAGCACAGGCCGCTGCGGTCCTTCTCGCCGCTGCATAGCCCTGCCGTGTGTCCTTTCCCCAGGCACCTATAGCAGTGCCTGGGATGGACCCCTTCATGGTGGAGCTGTACCTTGCTCCAGCCTACCCGGATCGCACCCAACTGGATCAGCTTGGAACTAGCTGCTACCACTGGGCACGACATCCGGGCAAAACCTACATCGCGTGGGCCGAAGTGAATATCTCCGACCCACACTTGCTCCCTCATCCCTGGTACAGCTCCCCTCCGCAGCGACGGCCGACCTGAGTCTGTCCATCGTCGCAGTCTCATCAAGGCCCGTCATACGAAAACAAGTAGTTTTGACGAACCTCACCACGTCCGCTACTCCGCACAGCAGCTCCCTCATCTTTTGGGCCAGGGCATCCGCTTGCTCTGCACTATTCCGCCCTGGCACTTCTATGAGGCGGCACCCGGTTGCCGCTATGCGCACTTTTAATGGCCCGATGCCGACCTCCTCCACATTCATGCCCTGTTGGGCCTTCGCCAGCACCGAGCCATATGTGGCACCCTGTTGAGCTGCCTCCGGCCGTTACTTAACGATTACGGCGGAGGAGATAGGGACCACCAGCTTGGTGTCCTTCTTTTGCTTGGGCGCAGGGGGGGCTTTTGTCCCCTGCGCCTTGTTCTTAGGCGCCTAGCGCCTCACCACCTCAGTCCAGGCCTCCGAGGCCGGAGGAGCTTTAGCAGGAGCAGGTGCAGGAGTTGGCACCGCTGCCACCATCTTGGGCGCTTTCCACCCACGCATCCACCAGGTTGCCCACCAACCTGGCGATGTTACTCTGCAGGATGCCCAGCTGTTCGTTTGACATCGAGCTTGAAGACTCCGCCGACGGCTTTTTAGACGCCGCCTTCTTCGCCTCCTCGTATTCACGCCTGTAGGTGCGCACCTCTTTCCGGAGGTTTGCCACCTCCCGTTGCAGTCTCCCATTATCTGCACGGAGGCGGCGAGTCTCCTCTGCCTTAGTGCGCGCCATCATTGTCTCAAGCACCGTTTTAACTGTGCCCGTTGCACGTCGGATCTTGCTGGCATATCCCCCTTTCAAGTTGGTGGATCTGCCAGCCAGATTTAAGATCTCCTGCAGGTTCGCTTCCGCCGCCTGCGCCAAGTCCTGTGCCCCTTAAACCTAATCTAACCGAACTATACTTTATTACCTGCCTTAAATACACCAATGATTATAGGTGTACCTATGTTATCAGAAATCAATTAAAATTAATATTTATTGGAAGTGAAATGTCCAGTGAGCGAATACAGACTAGTAGGCTCCAAATGTATCCAATGGGCCATACTTACATGACAAAAATTTGTTTCTAATAGGCCGGCCCTTCATAAGTAATAGAGCACAAATAATCCTGTAATAGGTTACCTTATGAATATTCATACTGTCTTTCAACCGAATACTGTCCCAAGTAATTAAATGTATTCAAACGATAAGATCGTAATGCCAATGCAATGTCGTAATCATTGTCTACGAATGTAATATTAACTATAATTATTAGGCTGGGGCATGGGACTATATTGTCCGGAATTAGTAAGGCCGAGGAAAATTCAGGGCACTTAAAATAAAACTCTGCGCTAACAAAATAGAGCTGAAAATCGAACAAGCAAGTGTCGAGTCGAGTTTTGCAGGGGACTGCAATGGGTGACGTTGTGAATTTGTAATATTTCATAAATTTGTGTTATCTCGGTTCTTAATGTGTAATATTGGTAGAATATTAACCATTAAATATTCGTTAACGTGCACAAGTGTAGGCAAGTGGTACAACTTCTAAAAACATGCTATCTGTGTGTTTCCCGCCAAAACTCCCTAGGATCTTTCAGTAAAGCGTCTACCACTTTACTGAATCGACTGACATAACTCATTGACTGTACTGACTATTTATTTGGACTTTGACTAGACTTTAGACTTGACGATATATGAATACAGTGTTGAAAATTGAAACGAAAGTTCTATTTCCCGCGTTTTTTTCCTTGACACTGGCAAATGGTTTTAAGATAAGCCGACGCTATATATTAAAAAAAAAAGTGTCGAGTCAAAATGTCAATGTCATATATAACAGCTCGATACTAGACACTTCGATTTTAAACTCTATTGTATTCGCACAGAGTTCTATTTTCAGTGATGTGTTTTCCCGGGCCCGCCGGATTCCGGATCATATAGTCCCAGGCTTAAATTAGTAAGCTGTATTAGTACCTGAGCATAATGTAAATAAGTAGGGACATATTATGCTAAGAGGGAACTGGGAAGGCAGCATGAGAAATATTGCTATTAATAGTAGGTTAGGTTACCTTTTATATTCAGGTCAAAGATTTCAAAACTCAAGATAGGCTATGACGTACATTCGACAGAACAAAACTTCATACAATAAAAAGTTACACCATCTTGGTTTTCGCCATACTTCAAATGTGAGCCATCTTGTTTTCACCATACATCAAATGTCAAAATGACCCCAAAATTCTCAAAAGTGGAGCCATTTAACTGGAGACACTTTTTGTCTCAACATGCCTCGTCTATAATATACGTCTATGATTTAGGTACATTATCTTTATTATATTATATATATTTTATACTTTATATTATATTATATTATACTTTATAGGTACTCCAAAAGGAAAGTATTAGATCGAAAAACAATAACGGATTCCGACAATAGTTCACAATGGATAATTACCCTTTTACGAGGTTTCAACAACCTGCTAAACAGAGTGTAAAACCATTGTTACCACGCCACGCTTGTGCAATTAAAAACTACTTATTTTCAATACAAAACCGATTTGCATCTTCGCCGTCACTGACATTTCACGGGCCTGTAATTCTAATCTACAGACAACGGACTGATCTGATAGTATAAACATGGTTCAAACCCCAGAGTAGAGAATCAAGCACTTTAAAGTTCAGACCGCACACGGAGTAGGTAAGTGTAGATAGGTACGTTGAGATTTTATTGAATAGGTACATACTGAAAGATTATAATAATATTAAGTATGACAGTTTACGATCCAGCTAGGAAATAATTTTACAATATTATAGTACTTATTTAGATGAAACGAGTTAAATATCGCAAGCAATAAAATAACGCAAGCGAAGTTGGGCTAAATTCGGCTATAGGTAGGTACATGTTGGCCCAGTGTCGTCAAAAAGGTGCTAATGTTGGACAATTTCCTTGAATGCCAATGCAGGCGGCTAATGTAGACGAGTGTTTTGTCGAGCTGTCCACACATTGGCCGAGCCCGCCCAGCCGAGTGTCTTTGATTTGAGCACAAAACCCGACACCGGTCCGAAGTGAGGCAAGTGATCACAATTGACGGGGAGCAAAGACAAGTTGCGGCAAAAGAGCTCTACACATGTTGGCTCTGGGCTTCACTCGACCAACTAGGCGAGCGATACCTAACGATGACAATAAGGCAAGGCAAATCGGCTGCGGGCTGTCACGTTGTACACGTTGGCGCTGGCCATCACTCGGCAACGGCTCTCTCTCGGCCATCACTGGGCCAACAGGTATAGCCGCTATAGGACTACTTAGTCGAGTTTTGCATATTTTGTCAAAACACAAACTTGGACGCAACGCAATGCATGCCAGCAAATTCGTTTGTATTCCGTTGTCCCCGAGCCGCCTCTCCCGCGCTTTTGTGGATCCCTACATGGGGTATGTGTCGGTTTCAATTTAATGGATTCAGTATGTATCCCAATTAATCAGCCATCATAAGCAATGATGGTAATAATGTAATAATGTCGTAAAAGTCTGAAATATCAATAAATTATGACAATCCATTAGTATGTACCTACTACCAACTCTATGCAATCCTTAGCTATAAGGGGTCCTTGGATAATACTAATTTACCCATTTGCAGTAGTCTACGCCAGATCAGTTAAACCTATTATATATCAACATAAAAAAGTACTACTCAGTTAATTTGCATAGAGCTCTATCTAATAATTAGATAGCTCTAGAGTGCTAACCTAACCTAACCTAAGCTACGTATTTAGATACGTATAGATTCTAATACGTAGCTTAGGTTGCACTTGGCGAATCGTATTTCTCCTATTTTTATAGCGTCGAAGTAAGTAACGATCTAGGTTAGTACTTAGTATTAAGTATAGCTATTAATATTTTACTGTCCGGTCTGGTCGTCCGTCCGTCTCTCACCAGACTGTATCTCACGAACCGTGATAGATAGTGATAGTTGAAATTTGAACAAATGATGTATGTATTTCGCTGCTATAACAACAAATACTAAAAACAGAATAAAATAAATATCACATACAACAAACCAGATTTTGTACGGAACCCTTCGTGCGGGAGTCCTACTCGAACTTGGCCGGTTTTTTTAATAATGTTGAGAGTTATTATTTCAGCTACAAGTACGAGCAGCAGATACGATATTCATTTACTGATTAGGAATTTCGCAGAAAAATGCAACGTAATTTCATTGCAACTATTATGCAGCTATCAGAGACACTTGGAACTTTTTCTCCTCAGATCCAGCATCCCTCCCCACAGCCTTAACGAGCCACTATAATGGATACTAACATTTTATCACCTATTGTACTCACTGTAAGTGTCGGCTAACTGTTACCTAGAGTAGGTAAATATCTAATCTTATTTGTATACGCCACAGAACAGATAAAAGAGGTTTGAGAGAGGAGAGGAGACCTCTTTTATCTGTTCTGTGGTATACGCAATTACGCACGTTTTCCGATTGTTTTTGTTGCGCCTATAACTTTCGTCAGGTGTAAAAGTTTACAGGAAAGTAGCCGGTAGAGCTTTATTAGGCAGCATTAATAAAAATGATTAAAAATATATATATATTTACTAGCTTTTGCCGTAAATACAGTATCCCACGGGAGCACTGTACTTTTCGGGATAAAATGTAGCCTATGTTTTAATCCAGAGCCTAAACTACCACCATATCAATTCATCAAAATCTGTTCAGTAGTTTTTTCCTGAAAGAGCCTCACAAAGAATCCATCCATCGCTCCATCCTCACAAACTTAGACATTTATAATGGTAGTAGGATTTAAGGGTCAGCAGCGGTGCAGTTTGACATTCGAACTCTTACAATTACAAGTGTATCTTCTTTTCTAGTCAATAAAGTTCATTTTTTTTATCGCTATCTTAAAAATACAGTGGCGCGTCGCGTATTTTCTCGTTTCGATGTGAATACGGCAATTCTAAATACGGCCAAGCGTCAGTACGCTTAGCCGTATTTAGAATTACGGCAGTGAATCGTCGCTGCTAGATGTGATTGGAGTGAACTACCAAAATTATTTTGTATAGACATTGCCCACAACTTCGTGCGCGGAAAAGGAAATCCCGCGGGAACGGTACATTTAGCCGCGATAAAAAGTATTGTGTCCTTCCCTGTGGTCTTATCTATATCGGTGCCAAGTAGTTTCGGGGCTTATTCAATGCAAACATACAAAAACAAATCATTCCTTTTTATAATATTAGTTTACCCACTTACTAATAAAAACATTTACACAATGGATAACTTAAACAACGTTGCTGTCTTTGTCTGTCAAGTGACTTTTCCAACGCATCAGACAAAGACAGCAACGTTGTTTACGTTATCCGTAATCCGTAATCTTTTCATTAGTAAGGGGGATAGAGTATAGATAAAATATCTTGTATGTATATAGCGTGGTATAGCGTCTAGCGGTGGTCTTGCGACGCGTCAACAACAGACGGTTTTACCGCCCCAATGTTACGCATCCAAAATATTCACTCGCTCTGATGACCAACGTGCTCTGTCCAGTTACCTACTCCATAGTCTATAGTAATGTTAACTACGTAAGGTAACATTTTTTAGTAATTTTCTGTTGGCAGGACAATGTAATCGTAGATATCATTATGAGGTTAACGACTGCGTGTCGTCACAACCGCATCATTACATTTACGGTCGCTAGTTTTACCGCAGGAGATTTGAGTTATAAATCTTTACTATCATTTTATAATGGATGCAATCTCATTTAATTACTACGCGTTGTAAGTTATAACAATTGTATAACTATATCGTACATACTTACAAATAAAAAAAAATGATGTGTCTGTTTATAATTTTAAATTAACATCTTTTCACTAAATGCAATTGAAAGTATATACGGTATCTATACTTACAGTAAAAAATCAATTTTTAAAATGTTTGTCTGTCCATCTGGCTGTCTGTTTGTTCCGGCACACGACACACTTTCCCCGACAGATAGCTGATGCTATAAGAAGTAACTTAGACTACTTTTTTCTTAGGGTTCCGTTAATAAATAGGGCTCCGTTTCCGTTATTTCTACGCAAACGAAGATGCGGGCACCAGCCAGTTATTTATAAAATAATAAAGCATAAAGAATTTTTCATTACTACATCATCAATCGTCACTCCCAAAACTGGAGCAAAGAAAAGTTTGCCCTGAAATCTCAATCTGGGGAGGGTTAGATGTAGCTGCTAGCGGTAGGATAGCGAGTATTCTACCACGCTATACTACTGCGAGCTAGTATTACTACTAATTTAGTTTTACATGAACGATCTGTATTTTGTATATTAATCATAGGCTACAGAGTGCTAAGAGACGAAGAAAGGAGCGAGCCACGCAGTATCCTATTAAAAATTCTAGGATCGTCGCCACTAAAACTAACTGTATGAACTTCCAAGAAAGTTCTAGAAAGTTATTAAACCTTAGTGAGTGAATTATATATTCCCCATGCCAGCACGCAGCACGCCTCTTATCTTGTCATCTTTAATGTAGGGTCCGCCATTACGGCCGGGGCCTACAAATTATATATCGCGTACCTATACGAACAGTTTTATTGTTGTTCATATTTGTATAGAGGTTATTTCTAACGCCCTCTATGGGCTAGTGGTTAGAATCTTAGGTAACTGAATCCCGTGGTAAAAAAATTACGTTAAGTACGACTGATGATCCCATTATTTATTACGAAAGTAACGAGCCTCTCTGAACATTAAAAAAAAAAAACTTATTCATACAAAAACCGGTCTCAATTAAGTACATACCATTTCTTGAGTCTCGTTCCCATAACACCTTCGGTATCAGTGGGACACTCGTGTTGGAGATATTTAAACGCGTAAAAGACTCTATCCTTACGCAAATAATAATATTATGTTTATAGGTACCAATGGATCCCATGTAAATATACTAAGCCAAATATCTTGACAGGTTTTTTTCCAAATAATAAGTTACATTTTATATGTGGAAATATTTAATTGACACCACAATATACCGTATCTCAACTTGACATATACACTTTACAATACTCATAATTTACAATCGCAAGCAAGGCAATTTTAGGAGTGAATGTCATTCAAAGTCCAAACCATATCCAGCGCAATTTTTTGCCAATTACATTTTTATTATACAATGAGGGTTTTTAAATTTGTGACATCTGACAGCTTTTTGACACGACAAGGACCGTCGGGCCACCAAGCGTCGCCTGGTGACAGAAAAAGAATCGAAAAATTTTATTGACCGTTTTTGATACCACTTACGCCACCAGATGACGCTTTGTGGGAGTTCTGCACCCAAAAATATCAAAAACCCTCATTATACAATATAAGTCCATAAATATTAAATATTAAATACATAACTATATTATACAAAGCAAATAATACGACAGCCCGTTTGGAATGTACAAACTATTTCATTATACATCATAATATTATGCTTAATACGGTAAATATCTAGTATCGAATTGAACGGATGCATCCACGGTTTGGTCTGCTGGCGTCATATAGGCGATTGCGCGGATAAAACTGTGGAAAATGCCCTCACATCGACATGTCAGATCAGACTGTCAGCCTCCCGCATCTACATCTTCGTTTCGGAGCGGCACGTGTTGTTTCGTTCGAACTTAACGTGTGGTGGGCGCTAAATCGCTAATAAATCTGTATCAGAATTTAACTACCATCTCACGAATATCCCTGTAAGACGAAGTAATCAGTGTCGACGTCACTTTTTATTTAGAATTTTATAAATCTATTTCTATATTGACTAATTAGAAATTAGAAGAAAATCTATCTAAGTTAGAGTAATAATATAGCAGGATATATTTTTTAGTAATATAATTTATAAAGAAGTTTGTCACGAGTGGCACTAATTTACATACAAAAAAAATACATACTTAAATAATATTTTAATGTTTTTTACAGATTAATATTTAACGCATTTATAAAAAAATTCAAAAGCTCAGTATACACAAACTGAAATCATTGGATAAAAGCTAAATATCAAATTCATAATGGTAACATAGACGTAAATATAAAAGAACCTTAATTGACTAGACATGCTTAATTCTATAGGTGGTAGATACCTACAACGTGCTAATAGGAGTTGTCTATATATGGCTGCACCGCATCATAATTTTCTATCCTTTTCTCTTACTTAGAACCATCATTAACTAGAGTGCGAAAGAGAGTGAGAGTGCGGCCGTACGCGGCGTATACGGCGGGGCACTCAGGCGGGCCTAGCAGGAACATTTATATAACTCCCTCACACCGATTTCGGGGACGGTGGCCGGTTTCATTGAAACCAGGCCAGTTACGCAGGAGTAATTCTATGGTGCCTCAGTGTGTGCGCAGTACACAAGAGCACTCTCTCTTCCTTTACTCTCGTAGCCCAGTGGGACGGATAACCGACACGACTGGCGAGAGATCAGGCGCAGGTCCGACTTTTTACATGCCCATCCGACCCATGGATCATCTTTCTTGTCAGACAATCAGATGATCAGCCCGCATTGTCCTAACCAAACTTGGAAACAACATTTTATGTTGTTCCAATGCGGGAATCGAACCCACGTCCTCCGAGTCGAGAGCCAAGCTCTAACCACTAGACCACGGAGGCACGGAGAGGAACATTTAATAGCGGCATAAACGTAACGTTTTCGAATGAAATTTGTATGGGCGCTGTCATGTTTCAGACATATTTTCATACAATTCTCATTCTATAACGCTACGTTTACGCTGTTGTCAAATGTTCCTGCTAGGCCACCAGCAACTCGCTCACGAACGATACACACAAAACATAATAGTGCTACGCGGTGCAGCTAGATGAAGGTTAACCAAGATACACTGTAATTTTGCCATACTTATATCGGTCAGGAAAAATAGCATCAATCATTGCTAGATTTAAATATCTGCACCAGTCTCCATCTTCTTTATTATTGTGTGAGAAATCTAGCACGCTGCACGTGCTAACTAGCGTATATCTAACCCAAGTAGCACAAAAGTGCGTATCATGGTATAAAGTGTAATCAAGTGTATCACTGTCCACAATGGTACTCAAAAGCCAGATGAATAAGAGCTGTAGAGGCGCTGTAATAGCTGATTTGGGCACAAATTACTTTTTACATACATAGATGGTTATTCATTCCTCTATACTCCATAACTGTAATAAACCTAGTAATAACCTACTAATTAAATAAAAAAGGGTAAGTAATTTATCACGAAATTTCAATCACCGCTTGACGTACATACAAACTACAAAGATAAAATTTAGTAACAATATTTTTTATGTATGTATTTTTAATTTTATACAGAAATACGCCATTCAAAGTGGTACAAAACTCGGAAAGGGGTCAAAAACTTCCGAGTTGTGTTCCCGAATCATAGGAGGCAGGATGGCATATTAATGTGGCCGAGGAGTAGAATTCAAAAACTTTTAAAAATGGAAGACTCAGTTCCAAACGAAGACTGGATCCGAATGAGTTGCAGACTGGACCGTGAGGATGGCCATTAAAATAGGTCCAAAACCATGAAAACGTGATTTTTGCTTCGCATATTAGAGCGTTTTCACATTATGCGATACGATGTTGCTTGATGTAACAGACAGCTATATTATTCTTTATATTAAACGTAAAGTGAAAAGAAGCAGTTTAACATACAAAGGCACAACTGGCAACGACCATCATGTCAGAATATACTGATACTGACGAAGACGTCGTCAATAGCAAAGTACCACCGTTGCCGCAAAAACTTGTAACTTTTCACGAAGCTATGTTTCCATTTCATTAATAAAATCTTCCAAATAAGTGTTAAAATCTTTCGGTTTCCCTATTCCAAGATAAATGCCAATAACAAACGGCCTGAAGCTAGGATTCTTGAATACATTGCAAAGTATAGGCCAAAATTATTTTTTGGAGCTTTTAAAGATTCTAACTATCCTCTAACCTTTAAAAGTGGCAGGCGAGCATTCTACCACCTTACTAAAAGTAACAGTAGTTGTTAACTGTCAAGATGTTAGTTCCCAAATTTATTAAGGACAAAAAAACAATTCAAGTTCAGGCACCATCTTCCGGATTAGAGTATGAATATCCATCGAATTTCTTTATAGGGAGAGAAAAACCTCAGTTGATCATTAAGGACATTTACAATGGATTAGATGCTGCTAGAGACGCTTTCATAAACAGCCTTCGAGCATCCACTCCAGATTTGGATGCAGGGAAGGAATTCACATATAGGTATTTATTAGACATGAATGAGGAAAATCCGTCCGAATGGAGCTCTTTTGGAATTGAGATAGCGGGAGAGAGGGATACTGTCTGTGTATGGGATCTATTCAATGTTACCCTCAAAAAACATCCGGCTCCTTCAGGGGCTCGAACAGGCGGCATCAGTGTAGAATCCGACTTAGGTGTCCTGGTAATGTTCTGTAGTATCTACAGGATGGGATCTATCTCAGATCAGGGATACCTGGGACAAATATCAGATCGAATAATGTCTCAGGCGGTTGGAATCCCGGATGATATACCTAAACCGGATGCACTTATGGCTCTTGTAGGTGGTTGGTTGACAGATACAAACTATTTAAAAATGATAGCCGGTATAGATATGTTCCTAAATAGATTTCCCAAAGCTCCATTCGCATCAGCAAGGGTAGGAACCATAACATCCAGATATCGCGATTGCGCTTCATTACTTTCTATTCGATTTTTCCTCCATATCGTAGGGTCCGAAAACATTTATGAAGCTCCTGCTTGGATCACCTATGAGCCAGTAGCGTTAGATCTAATCCGAATGAGTAAAGTAGGAGAAGAAACAGCAGAGAATCCTTCTTACTTCCCGTATCAATCAGATATGGGACTAGTTAAGAAATCAGCTTATTCAACTGTGGTGAATCTTATTTCTTCTTTGTTCACGGGGTTGGAGCTCTTCTTGGGCTAGAAAGATCAAGAAATGCTAGGATGACTCTGGAGTATGGGATAGCAGGTACAGTAGCAAATGTATTCTGGGTTGCTTATACTCACAAGAGGAATCATGTCCAGACTCTCCAGTTTACTCCTACAGGAGAACAGATCCTGATGAAGGGAGAGAGTCCGGATACGGAAAAAGACAGAGTCACAATCAGGAGCAACTCTCCAGTTAAATGGGCCAAGTTTATGGCCTCTCGAGACTGGATAATGACAGACTTTATGAAAGAGACCATCAAGAAAATGCAACAGGAGTTGATAGAAGCCGAGACAAGACCAGGAACAATAGGAGAATTTCTGGCTAAACACAGTAAAAAAAAAAAAAAAAAAAAAAAAAAAAAAAAAAAAAAAAAAAAAAAAAAAAAAACACCTTTAAAAGTAGGTAGTTGATTCTAACCATCTATGTTTATATAAAACGAAATTGTTTCTGGAGCGTATGTACAACAAAGCAATATGTTTTGCAAAGATATCGATATTCCATTGTGCCAGTATTCACCTCCATCAATTATTTTTAAAGATATTTGTTTGGGTGTTTAAACAGTCCTGGTGTCATTAGGTAAATATTAGGAATAAATTTGGTAATTTTTGACAGATCTCTCAAAGCTGTGTGTGCAATATTTTTTTCAATAGCCCATTTTCTTATATTTTCACCTTTTTTTTATCGTAATCATTACAGAAACTGTCACTATCTGAACTTGCAGAACATGCAGAGTTTTGTCCATCTAAATCTGCAGGTCTTACAACACCAACATCTCCGGATACGGAACCCTCCCGTTCTACAATTCCATTCGCTCTTACACAATCATTCACACTGCTGAGAATTCGCGTGTTATCTGCATTAATTTTTCCGCCAGTTCTTCGTTTATCTTTCCACATTATGAACAATACAATTCCAAGTATATCACAATATATCCGTACTTTATATGGCGGATGAAAAAACTGCAATATTCAAAACATACCTACACGGCGCTGAATAAATAAGTATTTCAGGTCTCATATAACTGTAACAATAGTTTGATTGCACACGCTTGTACATGTATTCAGCTCCAATCGGAATTATTGTTAACATGTGAGCTAATTTATAACTTTCTGCTGTAATTTAGCATCATAAAAGAATACCCATAGTGGTCATGTATGTGGGCTATTTTAGCGCTGTTATATTATTGCGTGTAATAAGCCTATGAACACTGCTAAAGATCTACTTTATGCAGCAAGACGCATTAATCGACGTCACAGGAGAACTGATTGCATTATAGTAGCTCACATGTTCTTTATTAAAATGCAAGTGGTCTGGGTGTACACTTGTGGCCTTCAATTCAGAATATAGCTAAGTTAAAGTCCACGATCCTTTATTGCAGCTTACAGTTCTATTTACTGCTAATAGCTCTACGTTGCGCTTGCAGCTTTACAGTGTGTAATTACAATCTGTGAGGCCGAATAGCGTTATTATACAGGCATAATTTTCAGCTATTGGAGTTATAGTGTACTGTTATACCTCTTTTTTAAATGCTAAAGTTACCGATGTTACCCTTTGTGTCATCTTATACAGCAGTTCTGTGCTACTTGTGAAGGCTGGGACTATAGGATCCGGAATCCGGCGGGCCCGGGAAAATTCAGAGCACTGAAAATAGAACGCTTATACAATAGAGTTGAAAATCGGAGTGTCGAGCTGTCATATATGACATTGACATTAGACTCGACGCTTGTGTGTTCGATTTTCAGCTCTATTCTACTAGCGCAGACCGGATCATATAGTCCCAGCCTAAGGATGCTGCCTCGAATTTTACGGTGAGCGGCGCAGCGGCGGGCAGTGACAGCAGCGGTGACGCGCGCAGGCGGGCGCCATAGTCGCCGCTTGACAGGAGTGCATTTCCGTTCGCATTGTCAGTCGCCGCTGATGTCACTGCCTGCCGCCGCGCCGCTTACTGCGAAATTCGATGCAGCGGCCTAAGATGTGCCAGCGTCATGGCGGTCCTTTACTGTTATATGTTGCTCAGTAGATGTGCTACTAGTTAGTTTAGCGCCGGCGGCTAGGACGCATAGTACTGCTGCGCTACGTCCTGCAGCTCGCGCCGCAGCTGCTGCGCCTGCGCCCGCAGCTGCTGCTCGCGCGTGCGGATGGTGCGGTACTGCTCCTCACGCTCCTCTGTGTTTTGTTTTACCAGCCAGCGGAGATACAACTCTGAAGTTAAGAAATGCGGTGATTGAGAACGATGTAAGTATATAATTGTATTACAACCTCATATTATCATTTATATCTATACATATAATAAAATCGTAACTGGTCGCTGTCTGTATATGGAAGATATATAAGAAAAACTATTACAGGGCGCCCCCCTGATACCGATTATGACCGACATAGGACCCAAAACAATATTTTTTTTTTAATTTTAGTCTGCTTGTCTGTTTATTTGTTTGTTTGTACGCGATAATCTCAGAATTTACTGAATGGACGGACAAAACGGATTTTGATGAAATTTGGTATGGTAACAGCTTAGACTCTGGATTAACACATAGGCTACTTTTTATTGCCGAAAAATGTACGGTTAATATCTCGGGGATATTTGTTTTTGCGGCAGCCAACGGTTTAACCGATTTGAATGTGGTTTTCACTAATGCGTTTTGGTTACTCCACTCCACTTAAAATGTCATTAACCGACATCCAAAAAAGGAGGCGGTTATACATTCGGCTGTTTATAAATTATTACTTTTTTGTATGTTAAACGATTACTCCACCGCCTGTGGACCGATTTTCAAAATTATTTTTAGCTGTAAAGGGTATAAACCTCATTTGGTCTTTTTGACACCAAAGTGATGACCTGATGATGGGATCCATGAGGAATCGAGGGAACTTCATAAAATTATAAGGACATTGAAGTGATTTCGAATTTTATGAGGAATCGAGGGAACTCCATAAAATTATAAGGACATTGAAGTGATTTCGAATTTTATAGTAAGTAAAATTTTGTGCCATCACCACCATCTTCTTACGTTGCACCAACATATTATTAAATCCTGTACGTTATTCGAATGTTATAATTTGAGATAGATTGTTCCTTTCCCAACCGGTGGATGTCTTAGTTGACCCTAAATCCACCAGGCCACCAGTATCCTACTCAAGCTTGTGGCAAAAGTAACAACCCTCGGGTTGTGACTTATGCCACAAGCTAGTTTAGGATACACTGTGACGCCTGCGCTGTCATCTGTCACAACCCCTGTCATTCTCATTGGTGTCAGATTCCCTCCGGAAACGACGTTAAATAGAATTATGTGTTTTATGTGAATAAAAATCTGTGAAAATATTGAAAAATACGCGCAAGTGACTTTGCTTTGTTAAATACAAGCTGTAAATTCAAAAACGTTCAGTTAAACATTTCAGCTATTACAAAAGTCATGTTTGTCGTTGTAAATGGCGCACGTTTTTTGTGAAAAAAGTTTTTTCCAAGCATAATGCAAGATTATTATGCTGTTTATGAGTATATTTGCTTTTGCATTCAGTAAATAGTGAGTCTAGTATACGAAAATATAGCTTTCATAGCCCTTTAGAAATATAAAGTACCTACTAACGTTTGTTGTGTTTTATAAGTACATGTCCCATCAATAAAATATGCAATAACAAGTAAACTTATTACTATCAAGCGCGTGACTAGTGCCTTATATATATACTAAGCCGTCGACGCAGACGTCGCTACCAATTTAATAAAGAGGAGTCAGAGTTAGCTATTATGCGGAATCAAATCGAGGAGTTACGGCAACAAGTATTTAGCTCACAAAACCCATATTGTAATGTGGATGTGGATCCAACACATCCTGTGTTTTTGGGCTTCAAAGATCCTGAAGCCGATTCAACAGTCCTCTACTTGTAGAGTGGCGCATAGTTTTGAATTACATAATAACGAAATAAAAGGAACCCGCAGTTCCCAAAATTAGTGACGCATTATTAAAACAGTTCATCCAAGTGCAGCACTTTGGTGAGGAGTGGGCAGTGGTTCAGTGGTCCATTCTGGAGCGCAGAAAAAATATAACCATGCACCGGGTTTTACAGAACTAGAGGTGAAGTCCTCTGATTCCCTCCGCCATCCCTCATATAATGACATAACCATTGCCGCACTTACTTCATGCGTGCTTAAACAAAATTAACTGATGTACAGTCTAAAATAAGGGATGTTTTTGCAACTGGTGATTATTTTAAAGTGTCATCTGACCTATTGCAAATTGTCGGTGGACACCGTTCAGAGGCGATCGAAATGAGGAAAGATGCAATAAAGAAACATATAATAGATCCGCTTATTAAGGCCATGTTGAAGAAAATACCACCAACCTCTGAGTATTTGCTTGACCCGAGTCCTTTTGTTTCGGTGTTGGAGAAAAGTGGAGGTGTTAGAAGTGTTCATTCCCTTGATCAAAACAGGAAATTTTCCGGCTTCACGAGCCACATTTAACCGACCAGCACGAGTCCCCCAACAGGGGGCGTCCTACGGTCGAGGACTCTCAGGGCCCTATGCACAATGCACCATCGCGCTCTCATTTTCAACCCTGGCAAGGTTTTAAAGAAAACCGTCCCCCACAAGGGCAGAATGATGTAGATCGTCACACGGGATACTCAACAAAGAATACATTTCGCCCTCTGTATACCTCTTGTATACAGAGCAGTAAACCTCAAGAATTTAACAGTGGTATCCGCAAACGCGCGGCACCCACATCCACCTACACCAGCAAGAGAACGCGGAAATATCGACTCTCTTAAGTTCAGAGCTCAATGTCAGCTACGATATCCCAGATGAGATAGAGCAAGGAGTATTAGAGACATCTTACCCCCCTGGAGGGGCAAGCAAAAGGAGCTTTAAATCGAGCATGTTCCTCGTAACCAAAAGCGACGGCCAGGGCCGTCCTATTTTCAACTTGAAGGCTCTGAACAACGTACGTAAGTACTAGCAAGTTCGGGCTGATAAGGGAACATACTCATAATACGTGACCTGTTCAGGGTCTTCAAAGTATAGTACTATGGTCACCTGGGGGAGGGAAGGGGTTTTGGTTTTTCTCACGTAGTCAATATCTTCTTGGAAAATATTAGGCTTTTACAATTTAATTTAAGTATGCCGCGTAGGTATTATTTTTATTTATTTATTTAATAATTTATGTACACACAATAATAAATAATGATATCTTAAAACTAGGATACAATTTAGTACAAAGGTACTACTTATTCCAAAATTGGAATTTCTTCCAGTAGACCCGATACAGGAGAACATAAAGAAAATTAACAGTATCTGGTGCGTACAATTATTAACAATAACAAAACAGATTTAGTTATTTAATATTATACAAATACTTACATAAAAATATTACAATATACTAATATATACAATAATTTATAATAGTATAATAAAACATAATATATTATTAAGGGTATTAGGTATGTTAGCAAAATTATTTTCGAACCATAATATTATAGAAATTAAGTACTGAGTGAAAAGTAGGGGGGATAGTCGACATATACTACGGATGGTCACCGTGGGGAGAGGGGGGAAAAAGTAGTCACGTAATATGTGTACGTTCCCTAAGCTAGTATCGAATTTCCGACTTCCTACAACCGGGAGATTGGATGTGCAAATACGACCTCTCGCAGGCTTACTTCCATTTGCCCATGGCCAAAAGCCACAGGCGATTCCTTCGCCTAATATTCAAGGGAAGACTGCTGCAAATGACTTGCCTACCGTTCGGCCTCAGCTCGGCGCCGAAAGCCTTTGCCTCACTGACAAACTGAAATACACGAGTTGCGCATTGCAGTATATCTGGACGACTTCCTCAAAGTACATCAAGACGAGGTAGTCCTGAAAATACATGTAAATATGGTAATAGAGAGACTCCAGTGTCTAGGCTGGAATATCAGTTTCGAGAAGTCCATGATTTCTGGAATTTCTTTAGTGGAACTTAACTGACTGGAATGAAGATCAAGTTCAGTTGTTACAGTCAGCTTGGCGACTTTCAACATGGAAAACATATAGAGTAGCTTGGAAAAGATGGCTCAGTTGGACACAAAGGCACTCGGTTGACCCGCGGAAGCCGAGTGGGTCCAGTCTAGATAGGTTTCTGGCGTATCAACAGATAAAAAGACTATCTACAACACTATTATGCTACATAAATCAGTGGTATCTACATTATGGAACATTGAAGAGACTAGTAGACTTAGTTCACATACATTAGTCCAACACATACTTAAATCAATTAAGAAAACCGCCTACAAGAAAACCACCAGTTTGGAACATAGATCTTTTGGTATCATACATGGGCAGTTTTAACATAGATGTTAATAATTCTTTTGAGGTTTGTAGACATACAGCATCATTACTTTTACTGTGTTCAGATAGGAGAATATGACCTAACATTATTAGCAGTGGACAAAGAACATTTTATAGAAGATAGGGAAGGCATCATTTTTTGGCCCGTTTTTGGTTCAAAAGCAGACAACAGTTCTCACTGGCAATCAGGGTGGAGACTGTTGTCTAACCCGGCCAACTCCAACCTTGACCCCGTACTGTGGTTTAAGCGAGCAGTAGAGGTAGTTGAATCTAGACGGAACACAGCCAATTGTAAAAATTTATTTGTTACCCTCAGAGGCCAGGCTAAACCTGCAAGTCGTACCGTAATTGCGGGATGGGTAAAGATACTTATTAGAAGCTGGCATAACAGCTACTACAGGAAGTTTGACATCTGCGGTAGGTTAAAAAAATTGGGCCGACCATTTCCGATTAGATGAAATAATAGCTAGGGGAAACTGGAAGTCAGAAAAGACTTTTACTCGTTTTTATATTTCTACCTCAAACACTATCACAAGGATGTTGCTGTTATTTAACCTGTTGATTAATGAGAGACTAATTGTTTTTTAATAATATGTTTTATTTTCTATGTCAGACAGATACTGATATTATGTTATATTCTTGTTCTCAGTTGTTGATATTATGTTCCATTTTGAGCTCAGATGTTAATGTTTTATTTTAATGTTGAGTTGACTGTTTATGTAGGTAATTTTTAATTAAAATATTTATTATTTTTTATCACTTCATGTTACAATTTATCATAGATCACATTGGTGTCACCCACCAGGCGATAACAAACAGGTCTCAAAGTATATACAATTCGAATAACGTACAGGATTTAATAGCGGCGTTTTACCCTGAAATAAAACGCTAAATACTTACCTTATTCGAATGTTATTTATAATATTATTTTTTTAAAATTTATATATGGCATCGGTTTATAACCATTTGCCAGCGTCAAGTTAAATATTTATAATTTCTGTCTGGTGCTTTTCGACAAATGAGAATGACAGGGGTTGTGACAGATGACAGCGCAGGCGCACAGAGTATCCAACTCAAGCTTGTGGCATAAGTCATTAACCCACAGGTGCACTTAGGGTCGTCATCGACGATGTCGTCGTGAGTCGTCATTCAATCATTTGCCGGTTTTCTGCGATACAAATGTGACGTTTTTAACAAATAGTTATTGGTAGGTAGGTTATTGACGACCTCTGTGGCTCAGTGGTTCAGCGCGTTGATGATCAAGCCGGGGGTCGCGGGTTCGAATCCCGCCGAAGGAACAAAAAGATTTTCTGTGTTCCCGGGTCATGGATGTGTATTGAATATGTGTATGATATAATAAAAATCTTAAATAAATGTATAGAACAAAAGTATTAAATATACTTCCCGTTTTCTGGTACCTGTGACACAAGTTCTTCGGATACTTAGCACGGGGCCAGATTGACGTGGTATGAAGCGTCCATAGATATTTAAAATATTTAATTTGAAACGGGCCGTTACACGTCGACCGGCTGGGAAAGGAACAACCTACCTCAAATTATAACATTCGAATAAGGTAAGTATTTAGTCATCGTTTTATTTCAGGGTAAAACGCTGCTATTATGATGACATAGGTACTCCTCATAGTTTTGTACACCAATATCAATGTATCTGAAATTTTGCTATTGCCAAAATTATATTCATGATCATCATCATCACTATAATATTATATTTAATGCTTACTGCTACATTTTTTCCGCCGACTACTACAATAGATAATAATAATTATTTAATAATATAGTGTCTAATCATTATCATCACTGGTGATTGTTTTTTTGGTCCACAGATCGGTATAAATGGTAAATAAGCATTATTTAGGGTAATAACACGGTCTCTCAGAAAACCGACATTAAAAAATGCTTGAGTTTCTTTTGCCGAGATAGTGAGAATACCGGAAGTTTTTTTTTGGATTAATAACTTTCTTAAAATGTGTTAATAATAATAAATATAACTTAAAAGGGAAAAAATATTAATTTTTAACATAAAATGAAAACCGACTTCCAAAGTAAAAATGCACAAAAAAGTATGAAATAAAACTTCTTTTCCACATAGGTAATTTTAAATTCGGCTAAAATTTTTAACTATTCAATCTTCATATTTTTGAAGTCGGTATCATGGTGTCAAAAAATGATCACTAATAGTGATCATTTTTTTGTGGTATTTTCAGGAGCTATTTAGATGGATACTATATATATATATATATATATATATATATATATATATATATATATATATATATATATATATATATATATATATATATATATATATATATGTGAAAAATTATTTTAAGTATATATTTTTACTCTGTGCTATTACTATATTGCAGTAGGTATATTTGCTAAAGAAATTTTTTGCCACGAACACTGCCGCGAGCGACGCTGCGGGCAAAAGCTCTAGAAATTAATACGCGAAGAGAAAACTTTTTTACGTTTTACGAGAATTGTTGTGTTTGAATTGAAGTTTATGTGGAAGGCGTGCAGAAAACTAATTTAAAAAAAAAATTACACTATCTTACCCACACCACCATGTGGTTGTATAATAACAGATGTTGGTTTGACACAATTGCAAATCTTTCTTTCACTTTGTATTCACATATTTTATTGTGTATCTCAGAAGCAAAAGAATGTCAAAAAGTTAAAAGTTAAAAAATTTAATATGAATTACAGTCGAATTTCGACCACTAGCCGACCTCTAGTGTGATAATATTTCGACAATCTAGCACCATTAAGTATACGTATAGCTGACCTTCCCATATGACGTAGCTCATGGGCGCGACGGAGGGCCATATGACGTGCGGCGTGGGGTCGTACAGCGGGTTGATGTGGTTGGCGAGCTCGTCGGGCGCGTTCACCCACGACCACACGCTCGTCGTCTGCGTGTACACACCCCGGGAGGACCGCTCTTGCTCGCTATCGCAGAGGAACGTGCCTGGAATGGTAAAATATCCAGTTAATTTATGTTATGTTAAGTAAGCTTTGTGACGGTAACTATAACATAATATACGGTCCGGTACGGTCCTTACATATGAAATTGGCGTTATGTCGTACTGGCCACTTTGATCTCAAATATATCTTCTTTGGTTAGGAATTCCAATTTCAAAATTATACCGCTATTTACTCATGCATTTGTGTTTCAAAAACCGGAATTCATTTATTTTTTCCTCTTTTGGTTTTTTCTTTGCGTCACTCTGTTTACAAAATGGAAAACTTGAAATATCGTATTATTTTAGAGTACGAGTTCCACCGTGGCACCAGTGGAGGAGCACAAACAGCTCGAAGGATTAATGATGTGTATGGCGGCGGTGTCGCAAAAGGTAACACAGTGCGTTTTTGGTTCCAACGATTTCACTCTGAAAATTTTGACCAGCAACAAGCCCCGTGGACGGCCGGAGACCCAAGTTGATAATGAAGAATTGAAGGCTATTGTGGAAGCGGATCCATCGCAAACCACATCCGAGTTAGCTGCAGGCTGCGGTGTTAGTGATAAAACTGTTTTAATCGACTTGAAGCAAATTGGGAAGGTGAAAAAGCTTGAAAGATGGGTACCTCATGAATTGAGTGCAGCAAACCGACAAACGCGCGTCGACTGCTGCGTTACATTTCTCAACAGGCACAATAATGAAGGGATTTTAAATCGAATCACTACCTGTGATGAAAAGTGCACCCTGTACGATAATCGGAAATGCTCATCGCAATGGCTAAACCCTGGCGAACTAGCCAAAGCCTGCACCAAGCGAAAATTGTCTCAAAAAAGTTACTTGTGAGTGTTTGGTGGACTAGTGCCAGTGTCGTTCACTATAGCTTTCTTAAATCTGGCCAGACGATTACGATGTCTATTGCCAGCAACTGCAAATCATGATGGAAAAGCTAGCTGCTAAACAACCGAGATTGGTCATTCGCTCTAGGCTACTGCTGCTTCAGGACAACGCTAGACCACACACTGCACAACAGACAGATACCAAATTAGAGGAGCTTCAATTGGAATGTCTAAGACATCCACCGTACTCATGGACGTTTAGACGGTAAAATAATTAAAAAATATATATATATATATATATACTAAATTAAATTACCTTCTTTACGGCGCTGTTTATTTTTGTTATAGTTATTGACCTCACACAGCTAATGTTATTTAGGCAAAGTTTTTGCTCCCTCTTTAAATCACCTGTTTGTGTAAGGTACCTCCTCTAAGGTAGGTGACCTCAGCGCCTCAGAGAGCTCAATGTAATCATTTTATTTAGTACCTATATTTATTTTAGAAATTATTATTATTTTTCTAAATATTAAGACTGGCCATGATAGTATATTTAGTGAATAAATAACTGCTAACCAAATTGACTCGCGTAGGCATGTTCGAACAGCGTCACTAAGAACGACTGTCTGTACTCGAAGCTGCACGGGAACTGCTCGAGGAACTGTCGCACGCAGTCGAGAAACAGCGGGAACGTGGGCGCCGCACGCGGGGCATTGTTGTACGCGCCGGCACGCAGGCGGGTGCCGAACGGGTGACCCGCTAGCAGCCATTCCCGCTCGATAAGAGCTTGCAGGCTGTAGAATGGCAGTACTAGCATCAATTAAGGTTTTCTGCAATATTATTTATATGTCCGTTCGGTGCGTACAGCTACTTTTAACTTAACTATATTCTATAGTCAGTGATTCCCGCTTATTGCGTGCTTTTAAATAATATTGATACATCAATTTTGATGATACATTTATTTCTCTTTTTATTATAATTTATATATCAGAAGAAAAAATACATTTTCAACTTACCCACGAATTGTCCTACAATCTGGATTTAATATAATTTGTACTAGAGAGCAGACCAGGAGAGAAGCGTCTTCGCCTCGTGTGCCGTGTATAAGCACCGGTTCCGCTTTCTGTGAATTAGAAACAAATGCATTAAATGGACTATAGTACCGAACTGAATGGGGCAATAGCGCTCCTGCAAGGTACAGTTCGCACCGTGCATCTGAGACTGCGTTCCAAATCGCGGATGGACCTGTGCGGTTTGGACTGTGGATGAAATCGTCGTGCTCGGTGCTACACCGATTAAAAATGCGCCTTTTGGACTTAAGACGAATCTGAAATATTTTGGCGCACGTTCCAAACTGTGCCTGTAAATGTAATTTCAGGAGTACACACTGCAGTTTGGACTGGCGCGTGAAATACAATAAATTTTAAAAGTTTCGCTGTCAGTAGTAAGTCGACGCCCCAAACCGACATGTTTTATTTTGCGATTCACTTAATGATCGGATATAACTGTGGAAAATACGCTGGCATCGACATGTCAGATCGGACAGTCAGATATGGTCGTTTCGGAGCCAAAGTTGAGACCGCGGGAAACATTTTGAGACCCTTTTGTAGTTGTGAGTGCGTAGATCATTTTTATTCAATGTTAGGTAGTAACCAAAACATAAAACCCCTTAAATATATTTATGCAGTGCATACTGTATAAGCTATACAATGTTTTGTCCTTGTCTTTCAAGCGACTTTTCCGACGTATCAAACAAGGACAAAACTAGCTTATACACCAAAAATATTTTTATTAGTAAGGGGGTTAATGATCAATTGCTTGCATGTTTCCTTACATGGTGTATATGTTGCGCGATGATGCAGGCGGTGTGCAGCGAGTTCCTGACCGACTCGGGCCACCCGCACGACTCCAGCCGCGACATCCACTTATCGCTTGATATGTCTTTGTCTACGCACGCTGGAATTAAATAATAAGAACGAGTGAGTTTGTAGGTATATGCTACAAAGGGGGAATAATGAAGACCTCTGTAGCTCAGTGGTTAGCGCGTCGGCGCTTAAGCCGGAGGTCGCGGGTTCGAATCCTGCCGAATGGCCATAGGATTTTCTGTGTTCCTGGGCCTTGGATGTGTATTAAAATGTATATTATGTATATTAATATACTTAATAAAAAATCTTAAATATACGTATACTATAAAAGATTTAAATATATTTCCGTTGTATGGTACCTGTGATACAAGTTCTTTGGATACTTAGTACAAGACCAAATTTGACGTGGTGTGGAAGCAAAAAAAAAACAGTAGAAATCTAAATCGACGTCTAAACAACGAGAAAGTACTTTCAAGTGCCTATTTCATTATGCAAGTAGTCTGCAATGTGCAAACATAATATAATTTTTTTTTTTTTAATTGTAATCCCTGAAATGTCAAGCAGTAAGCGAGCTGATGAATTATAGCTAAGAACACTCCCGATCTTGTCGGCTTTCAAACAAAAACAAACAGATCAAAATCGGTCCTCTTAAGTCACTTGTTAGTATAACATCGTTTGCTAAATATATAAGATATTACGATTAGTTTTTATAAATTAACGTGGTTCAAATTTTTCATAAATTCTTATATAAAAATTACCTTCTATCAATTTAGAAAAACTTTCTAGTAGTTGTTGTTGGTTGTCAACTTCATCCATTGACCTGTTGTATATCTTCCACTGTGAATAGTTTGACGCACTTTCTGTACCTCCACCTAAAACGAATTGATAGAAACTTTGAAAAATAAACGACCAACAATAATAAGCGAAATAACAAAAGAACCTATCTATAGTCTTTTTTGTTTGCCACTAAGAGTCAGTTCACACCGAAACGAGACGATATGCAAAGAGGCGCTGCATTTTTAAGATAGCTATTCGAAATTCGCGTAATCCGTTTCCATGTAAATTGAAAGTTGATTAAAGGGTGAATAATCCCACAATGCATTTTACTAAAATAAAAACACTTTCTATAGTTGACTTCTGAACACATACACAAAAACATTACATTTTACCTATTTTTATATTATCTTTAAAGGACGTTTACAAAACTTTTTCACCCTTATTCAACTGCTGTGATATGGAGTTGGAGCTCCTCAGATCGTAAATAATGCCCTTCATGCCCGGGCTGACTATTGAGTTTAATATTGCCTCATCTGGTCTGCAGCGTCTGTGCTTTGGCCCATACAACGGTTGTCCAGCTCGTATTAATACTGCCTGAAAATATGCATCGAAATTAATAAGGCTCGGACTTCATGCATCCGGAATCTATCCGGTCGGAAAAAACAGCGCTGAAATTGAACTCTGCGCTATACACAATAGAGTCTCCATTATTAATCATAACCTCTAAGATTAGAGCGAACGCTTTTTTTCGGGTTCGGGTGTACATAAACAGAAGCAGTCTTCCATAATCGCAGGACAAAGTCATGCGTAAGAGGTGCAAACTCTGGAGCATAATTTTAACACAATAATAGGGATTCTATCCGGCCCACTCGACTCGAATTGTATACTTGGGTATCAAAGGAAGAACAGAGAGCTACACGCACTGAGCGCTAGCGAAACCGGATATCCGGGATATCTCTTACACGGCCGTATCGCCGGCGGGTCCTGTTCTCCGTCATCCAAGGTCGAGTTGGACGCAAAGAGCTTGCCTAGAAGATCGGCTTTTGCGTCATGGGCCAATGGGCTATTTCCTATGTGCAGGGATGGAAGGAGGGCTTGCAGAAATTCCCTTCGAGAGCTTTAGCAAGAGACCAGAACGTGTGGGTTCCTGAAGAAAAACGCTCGAGCCTCTCGTCATTTCTACTTATGTGCGGACTTCCATGCCTTGTAAACATCTTGATATCTTGATCTTGACAACAGATTCAGCAGCGGTGTTGGTATCATTTAGCGAGAAGCACACCTGCCTCCAATGGTAAGACGCAAGAAAGGACCGCATCCCATCCCAATCTGCTGATTTGTAGTGCCATACAGCGCGCACGTCAGTGAAATGTCCAAAGAGCCAAGAGGTGCGGTCTCGGATATCTGGTAGCAGAAGGTCCAACAGTGAAGGATTCTGGCCTTCTACATAATATGGGATTCACATGGACCCGGTAACCATTCGTGTTAGGCCATTTGCAAAGTTGCAGACAGATTGCAGAGAGTTGTGGTAGATAGTCTAGAAGTATAGTTTTACTTAATATTTTTGCAGTCGAAACCGAATATAACGACATCGTTTATAACAACCAATCAACTATTACAACCAGATGGCGAGGTCCTGGCTGAATCCCTATGTAAACTATTAAGTCAACAAACCTCCTATAACAACATTGTATACATAATACAATGACAGAACTGAATGACCAACCACTTCCTAGTATCAGTAAAACAAAGTCCTTGATATTATTTCACTTATTACTAGCTACACACTTTCTCCCACCCATGCAAATCTCTTCCAAACTCTTTGCTATTTGACCTTGTATTTTTCAAGACTTATTTAGTGAATAGTTGACGGTGTGAATGTAACTACTTGTGTATATTGATTATAACCACTATTAGGCATGACATCCATAGGTATCCTTCCATAGGGTCCTTTCAAATGTGATATCAGGTTTCCATTGTATTAGGTTTCTTGTAATAGATCTAGTTGTTTTAATTTCCATATAAATTATGAATTAACTTACACCATTGTTATGTCTATAAGACAGTACTGGGAACCTGCCACCTTGTCGGAAAGTAGCTGCCATGGATAGGGTATCGTCATCTATGCTCTTAGGAACTACAACAGCTTTGCAGTAACTGGGACACACACTATAGTGTTGGTTCACTCTGGATATCCGCCATTCCTCAGTTGCTAATACTTTGGTAAATTCACCCTCTATACTGAAATAACATAAAATAATAATATGTATAATTACAAAGTTTATGTTGTCTTAAATTGTTGAAAGAAAGAGACAATCATAAAAAAAGATGTCTTATCTCCTAGTGATATATTACAACCCTTTATTACGACAAACCAGTTATAACACCAACATTTTGGGGTCAATCATAGTACAATATAAATATTTTAATATTGTTTTCAATGTCTAACGGCTATTCACTTCAATGTTTTACAGATTTTCACTGTTGTTCTGCATGCATTTTTTAGACAGGTAGAGATGCTGAATTGACATCAGAAAACAAGCAAAATAAAAGTTAAACTTGTCAACTTTTAAATAAAAATGTACCTGTACAATGTATGTCCATTTTCCATAATTGGGTGCATGTGTCTATAGAAGAAGGGATAGAAGAGACTGGGGTCTTGTATATTTGACAAGTTCTCTAGTGTCTGTGCAACGAGGTGCAGTTCAGTCGTACTGCTGATGTCCAACTGAATTGTTCTCAGGTCTTTACATTTGAGAAATAATGAACCACCCTGTACAATGCCTCCACTTAGTTTGTTTTCCTTCTTCTCAATGCTGTCTACGTTTTTGTGTAGTAACTGTAATTCATAAATTAACATTATTTAAAATAATAGTTTTTCATAGTTATAGCATTTTTGGCATCTAAAACTGCCGCAGGGCAGGGCAGGTGAATATGTATAGAAATAACCGAATGTCAAAGTCATAATATTATCAAACAGGAAGAAAATGGAAATGTAGTGCTTCATGAATCATCGGTTTCATTGAACTATTTCCGTAGCTATTTGGCTGCCCTACCCAGGTCAGTTCAAGATGCTGAAAATACTATAACATTAGAATTTTTTTTTTACTTATTTATGGCAGGGGGGTGTCACTACGCCGTTCCGCCGCCGAGCTACAAGTACATACCGAGACTCCCCAACGTTGGGGCGATTCAATGGCTGCCACTTGCCACGCACTGACCGGCCGCGCCGTGGCGCACGCGCGCGCCTCTTACGCAGTACGACTCACTTTACGTCGCAAACGCGTGTCATATTTTAATTGGCAAAAATATGTATCCAAAAAAATACTGCATTGCAGCCGATTGTCGGAACAATGAAAAAAATAGCAATTGTCAGTTTTTCTCGGTTCCGGCAAGTGAGAAAGATAGCGAATGGTACGATAATCATTACTCATTTATATCTACTGTCATGGTACCTAAATCTATAACAATAATTATTAAATATACACACAAAAGTTTTATATTATATGCTTATTTAAAATAGGTAGCTGCATATACATACATATAATCCATACCTACATCAAAAGAGAATCACGTGTCGTGTCTGTGTAAACTGATTTATATGTTCGGTATTCATTTACCTAATAGGTACATAGGTATAACAGTTTCCGCTTGTATACCTTATTTTTATTATTATATATTTATTATTAGTATTTATGTTCGGTCGGTATGTTGTATGGTATCTATATAATATGTATTATATCATTATTATATATTATATCGTCGTCTAGTATAAATCTGATAGTATAATCTAAGATATTTAATTAAAGTATTGATAAATGACAACCCTATTTTCGGAATATCTGACAAGGTTTGGAATAATGTCGACCTTCGCGCGGCGCCAGAGAGCTCAATTTCGGCTGCTCGCGTGCGGTCCGTTTGTTAATAATAATTATATAGGCACATAAAAAGGCGGCATTTGTGAAGATCAAAACAGAGAGACTTCTGTACCTAGACAAGTTTGCGGGAGCGTGAAAGACTTTTTAAAGAAAGATGAAATTTTATTATTAAGTTACATTTAATACTTAATTAAAACTTAACTATAGTTAACGGGCAGAGCTTTTACAAGAAAGCTAGGGTCTGTCCGGAGACTACCTAGCAGAAGCTCATGCTATGGTCGACTGACTTCCTATCCCGTCTCAAGACGGTGGTCAAGCCAGATTACAATGTAATGCTTCCATGAATCAAGTCTTAAATAAACAAAACCTTAACAAGAACTATTGTTGATAACTATGTAATGCTTCCATGAATTAAATGCTCCTGCATCTTCACTAAATTTGTCAAATACTTTGTGTCATCTAAGTTTATTCCCTGCATGTCTATAGGGGTTGCTTCTGTATCTTCATGATATTCCATCAGCTGTTCTACACAGGTGGGTAATTTATATGACACAATTTCTTTATCGGTGCACAGGAATTTCTCATTTGATATTTCTTCACAAGGTGATGCTACAGATGAGTATGACGAACCTTTCACCATAAGGAAGGGATATTCAGGGATTATAATAAAGGTCTTGTTCTTAATCTCGTTATAGACTGGTAAAGAATAAATTTGGTAAAAGTCGTAAGTATTATTATCTATCAATGGGACCTCTATTATAAACGTTATCTGGTTTCCTTTTACATAGGCCTTAACTAATAACATACGTTCTATTTTAACTAGATTACTTTCTATTACAGAATATAGCAAATGATTATTTGATTTTTGTACATTAATCAAAATTTCAATTAATTCAGTTGAATTTACAACTGACTGGTGTAAAACAGAAACTTTGCTTAAGGCAGGAGCATTTTCAATTTCATTTAAAATAATATATATTGTTCTGAAACTATTTATAAAAGTTGTAAACATACTTAATATATAAGTAGAGTAAATTGACTTATTTTCTTTATTGTTTAAATCTTTAACCATTGATTCAATTCGCTTTAAACGTTCGTTTTGAATAATATAATTATTATAAATAATTTCAGTATGGTTGCTTTGATAATCCAATATTTCGGTAATAAAGGTAATTTTGTTTTGTAATAAATTTTGATTCTTATTTATATCCTGAATTAGGCATTATCATATCTGAGTGCATCCTCATGGTCTAGGTTTCCAGTAATAAACTTAATTACTGTGCCTGGGGGATTTAATAAACCTCTCTTAAATCTTTGCGTGGAGGACGTTTAATATTTTTTAATGGGACCTTGCTATTTCTAGCTCCTATATTTATTGGTACTGTGTTACGATTCACTGGACCAATGACTTGGGCCTTTTGATATAAGGGTTTATCTTTACTTTGACGCTTATTTACTGCTTTAGCAAAAATAGTGCTTCCTTCATTTAATTCGGGACTAGTTTCTCCACCTTTCCTTTTAATTTCTCTTTCTTTCAACTCTATCATTCTATTAGTAATAAAATTATATAAATATTCCGTTCTTTTTGCATGATCCTTTAATAACTGTTGCATATATGTTTTTTCGAAGCTAATATTAAATGTGCTGTTAGAATCTGTGTGTCCAAAGACTACTTCAAATGGTGTAAGTTGTGTTACACTATGAATCGTATTATTGTATGCCATAATTGAATATGTCATTACTGATGCTGCATCTGTAAACTTTTGTTCATATTTTGCCAATCTATAAATTTCTAAAATGGTGGAATGAAATCTTTCTATATTACCTGTAGAATTTGGGTTATTTGGTGTGGTAATATGTAATTCAATTTTATACATTTCTGTTAATTCCTTCATTAACAGGTTATTAAATTCAGTCCCAGGGTCGCATGATATTTTTCTAGGGATTCCATAAAATGAAAAATATTTAATTAATGCTCGGACTACTTCCGGCGTTGAACGATTACTTATATTAATTGCTTGACCTAAATTACTAAAAGCATCAACTAAAGTTAAATAATATCTACCCTCTATGCTAAATAAATCTATAAATATTCCCTGAAAAGGCGCATTTTGCGTCTGTGTAAGTTGTTGAAAGGGTTTTATAGGTTTTCTCTCATATTTCATTTTCCTACATAATTCACACGCATTTATTATAGCTGAGACCGTTTCCTGTAAATTTTCCCAATAGTAATTTCGTTTAATTCTAACCATTGTTTCTTTAATTCCACGATGGCATGTTTTTCCTTCGTGATATTTTAATACTATTGCTTTTTGTTCCTTTTCGTCTTCTATATACACTACTCGTTCGGTGCATTCTATCATTTTTATTGTATCCTTTTTAAATAATGTTATAATAGTTTTTGCAAAATCAACCCTGTGTTCCTTTTCTTCAAAATAGATAAAATATTTAATTTTTGGTCTTACATATTCCTTTAAAAAGTTTTTAACTAGTTCTATATTATTTAAGGGTAAAAATACCTCTAAAATTCTTTGCTTGGGTCTAGATAAATTTTTTACATGTAATTCGTTTTTAAACCATGAAAAAACTAAAATTTGATTTTGCTTAGTATCAATTGCTTCCTTTAATATTGGTATACCTGAGGTGTCATAATTTACATTAGAATGTACTGTTTCATTACTGCTCGATACTGAAGGTATCGGGTATTGTTCCTCAAATTCTAAATCATCTGGGCTTACTGAAATGGTAGCAGATGAATCTGAAATGGTTATTGTTTTGGACTCTTCTCATACTCTTTGATTTTCGGCTAATCTAGCTATTTTACCTGTAACATTTGTTAAATATTTTTGTAAATTCTTTTCCTTCTCATCTACGTTAACTACTAATGAATTTTTATCATCTTCTATTATATTTAATTTTACGCGAGATAATGCATCTGCGTTTGTATTTTGTTTTCCTTTCTTATAAGTTATTTTAAAATCGTACTCCTGTAATCTTAAACGCCATCTCGTTAATTTACTATTTGGTTCTTTAATCGAATAAAGCCATGCCAGTGGGCGATGGTCTGTGTAAATTTTAAATCTTTTGCCAAATAAATATGGCCTAAAGTGTTTGACTGCCCATATTATGGCTAACAATTCACGTTCTATTGTACTATATCGCGATTCTGTATCACTTAAAGTTCTACTTGCATATGCGATTGGATGATCTTTGCCAAGCGATCCTTGAGAGAGTACTGCACCCAACGCTATGTTTGAAGCATCGGTCGTTAAAATAAATGGCTTATCAAAATCTGGGTATTGCAACAATGGTGCATTTATTAGTAACTCCTTACATTTTTGAAATGACTCTATATATTTTTCGTTAATAATTATCTTATTTCTTTTCTTTAAACACGCTGTCATAGGCTGTGTTATTTTTGCAAAATCTTTTATGAATCTCCTATAGTATCCTACCAATCCTAAGAAACTTTTAATTTCGGTAATAGTTTTAGGTATAGGGTAGTCTAATACTGCTTTTATTTTATCGTCATTTGGCTTAAGGCCGTCCTTAGTGATTGTATGCCCTAAATATAGTACTTCTTTTCTTAAAAATTCTGATTTGTCTAATTGTACTTTTAAATTTGTTTTACGTAGTCTATCAAAAACTATTCTTAAGCTTTTTACATGATCTTGCAGTGATCCTGAAAATACTATTATATCATCTATATATACCATACAATGATATCCTTGTAATCCTCTTAAAACATTGTCCATTGCTCTCTGAAATGTTGCCGGTGCAGTTTTTAAACCAAATGGCATTCTTAGGAATTCAAAATGTCCTGATTGTGTACTAAAAGCTGTTTTCTGACGATCACTTTCATTGATTTCTATTTGATGGTAACCACTAGCTAAATCTAGGGTTGAGAAATATGAGCTATTTCCTAATTTATCAAAAAGATCTGTAATGTGTGGTAGTGGGTATTTATCATCTACCGTAATTTCATTCAGGCGACGGTAATCTATCACCATTCTATATTTTTGTTCACCCGATACATCTATTTTTTTTGGAACTAAATGCACAGGTGCACTCCACGGAGAAAATGACTCTTGTATAACATTATCCCTTAATAATTTTTCTACTTGGTTTTGTATTTCATTTGACTGTACTGGGCCCTGTCTGTACGGTTTAATATAAATAGGGTCCTCTTTTTTTGTTCTTATGTAATGCTTAACTTAAACGGTAAACGATAATGGAAAATGTTCACAGTAAAATATGTCTTTATATTCTCTACATAAGTTATATATTTGATTTTTTTCTTCTTCATTCATGTGCTCTAACCTTAGTTTGTTTTTTAAGTTTTCTTCTAACAAATTATCAATTTCTATATTATTATAATTATTTATATTATTTATTTCGCATTTACGCATGTATCCGTTATATTTAGTAGTTTCAAAAGGTGCTAGAATTGTTAATATCACCTCTTCCTCTCTTGTATTTTGTATAATGGTTTTCGCAAAACCATTTTCGCATGTGACTAACGCACTAGGCATACGTATGCCATCACAAAACTCTACAAAATTTAAAATTGCTTCGCCTGACTTTAATGTTGTCGGTAAGCTAACACGTAATTCACAACGTGGTGGTAATTTAATAATATGACTTTTTTCCTTATATAAAATTGGAATTTTACCATTTTTAATATTAAGTACTTTATTTTTTAAATCTATTACTGCATCTAATTGTTTTAATAAGTCATTACCAATTAATCCGTCGTACTTACAATCTACATTATACACATAAAACTTATGAAAATTATTTGATTTAAATATGGGTAATAAAGGAATGTTGATAACTTCGTGGTGTATGCTCGACGCATGTGTACTGATTACTTCAAATAGCTCATTATACATATAGTTACTAAAATATTTATGCGCTATATCAGGTCTTATAAATGATCGCGTACTACCCGTATCTATCATGAATTTAGAATTTATTTCCGGTATATAAATGTGCGGCAACCTAAGATTTTTATCACAGTTTTTTTCAATTATTTCATGGGACCCTTTAAGGCTTTTCCCCGAAAATTTTCAATTGGCTGCGCTACATAATTTTTTGAATTAAAACTTATATTATCAACTTCGTCCCGACCATAGTCCTGGGAAGTTGAAGCTTGAGGATTCTCCTCATTTAATTGTAAATGATTTATAGTTGGTCTAGGAGCTGTCCTCATAGACACATCCGTATTCTGTTGTTGAACCTGTGGTTTGTAACCTAAGTTTTGCGGCGGTCTATAGCCGAATTGAGGTCTATAGCCGAATTGAGACTGTGGCATCTGGCCATGTAATTGGTTAAATGGTTTATTTGAGAAATGGTTCTGAAACTTATTATTTTGACCAAACTGTTGCGGTGTCATTCGCTGAAAATTATTATTAAAATTTGGTATATAACCAAACTGATGGTTGTTATTAAAATTAGGCTTATATCCGAACTGTTGATTATTATTATTGTTATAATTATTCAATTTAAATTTTTGTGACATTGGTTTTTGATAATTAAATTGCGCCTGTTGCGGAATTCCAAACTTAAATGTATTTGGCTTTTGCATAAAATTATTTTTATAATTAAAATTATTGGTCTGAAAATTTTTATTTTGGGAATATATTTTATTTTTCGCGTTATATTGTTCATGAAAATTCACTTCCTCTAATACAATGCTAAGTGCATTTTCCAAATTATTCGGTACTTTTAGTCTCACTATTCTTACCATATGCTCAGGTAAGTTGTATAAAAATACATTCAATGCCATATTATTATACATTATAATTTTACTTTTCTTAATCTCCTCGTTGTCTATTCTATTGACTTTAGAAATTAAATTTGATCTGACAGATTGTATCCTATTGCAAAAATCCAAATAGGTTTCGTGAGTTCTAATTTTTAAATTTTCTAGCTCAATGGCTATGCACTCTTCGTTACGTTGATCACCAAAATGTTGGATTAACAAATCCTTAAAATCTGTCCAAGATACTACATCCTCTCTTTCGCTAATAAGAGCAGCAGCATTGTCTATTAACCTGCTCATTAAACAATGCATAATATAAGTATTTTGGGCTTGGCTACCCTTAAACTTTTCAATTATATATTCACATTTTCTTAAATATAAGTTTAATTGTCTTTTATCACCATTAAATAATGGTATTAGTTTTATAAATTCAATCGGAATCAGTGTAATTTGCTCCATTTTTGCAAATTTTAATAATTATTTTGTTCAATATGATTTTTACTTTAATATATTTATTTATTCAATAATTCTCTTTATAATTCAATAATATTTAATTTATTTTTTATTCACTTTTAATTTTCACTTTTAATTTACTTCATATAGTATTTTAATAATAATTAGGTATTTAATTCATTTATACTTTACTTATCTTTTTATAAATTTATTCATATAATATTCATTTAATTTTTTAGCACATATAACACACTTAAAAATACTAACTGGGAAACCAGATTACGTTAAAACGGAAGATTTATTCCTGGATTAACAGTGGGCAAGGGAGGTGAAAAAGTTTGACTCACCAACACGCTGTATTCATCTTTCTTCCAGCTGCCTTGTCGAATTTGTTTGTAGGCTCCGGATCTCTCCTTCACTGCGCCAGGCTCGTTCACGATTTATCAGATCGATGATTTAAACGCGACGATTGACGTAAATGATTTTTCGGAAAAATCCTCGCCGGCTGCGCCAGACAAGTTTGCGGGAGCGTGAAAGACTTTTTAAAGAAAGATGAAATTTTATTATTAAGTTACATTTAATACTTAATTAAAACTTAACTATAGTTAACGGGCAGAGCTTTTACAAGAAAGCTAGGGTCTGTCCGGAGACTACCTAGCAGAAGCTCATGCTATGGTCGACTGACTTCCTATCCCGTCTCAAGACAGTGGTCAAGCCAGATTACAATGTAATGCTTCCATGAATCAAGTCTTAAATAAACAAAACCTTAACAAGAACTATTGTTGATAACTATGTAATGCTTCCATGAATTAAATCTTAAATAAACAAAACCTTAACAAGAACTATTGTTGATAAGCAGTTAATCTGTCATCGCTGCATTGTATAATGATGACAGGGTGCTGAGGGGTTGATATAACTACCTTGTACTATTATCTATTCTGTGTTTATGGTAGCAACCGTGCAATAAATAGTTACGATGTTTGAAATTGTATACAAAAAATTGCATATGAAATTATATTAATCATAAGTGAACCGATGTTATTTAATATTAAAAAAAAAGGATTTTTAAAATCCTCTTTCCCCAAGGTATCAGTTGTGTAGGGTTGCTATAACTCCATTCATATCGGCATCACTTACCACTTACCTTGTGAAGACTATTATACAGGTTAGGGCTTCCCTATGAACAAGAACCCGCCTCCGCCACTGCAAGGTAGGTATGTGTCTTATTCCATCAATATTAATAAGTTGTGTAGATAGTGTTTAGAATAAGGTTACGAAATGCCTAAAGAAAATATTTCTTTAATTTGTACAGATTGTAATCTGTTGTAAGGGGTTTTGTAATCTTATTCTAAACACTATCTATACAACTAACTCATTAATATTGATGGAATACCTTGCAGGGGCGAAGGCTGGTTTGATAATTATGTGAAGTTTTTATATGAGATTTATTTATGTTAAATGAGATTTATTAAAGTGACACAAAGATATTTTTTAATTTATTAATAAATGAACAAAATATGTAAACATTTCAAAAAACAAACCCATAGTTCCCGAACGCCTTCTTTTCTGCAGCTCAAAATAAGATGATGTCCAGTTATACACACTGTCCCATCTATGTTATCGTGGTGAGGGTGTTTAAGAACGACTCCGTCTAGTTTATTTATTAAAATTAATTCTATAAACTCCATATTATTTTATTTAAATTAACTTTTCATTCTTATTATTTTAACACTTCTCTCAATTTTTTTTTAAACTATTTTGTAATTTGTATGAAAACCGAAAACGTCGCAAAAACGTCACTGCACTGACAGAATGAAAATTGAAAAAAAAAAATTAAGTATGGCGATGGGTGAAAAATCGATATATAAAAAAAAATATTATTGCGAAAATATTTGACAAGAAAAATCATCAAAATTTTTTAACAGTTAGTCCCCTTAAATCCTACTAATATTATAAATGTGAAAGTTTGTGAAATGGATGGATGGATGTTTATTACTCTTTCACGCAAAAACTACTGAACGGGTTTCGATTAAATTTGGTATGGTAGTAGTTTAAGACGTGGAATAAAACATATACTACTTTTATTCCCGAAAAAGTACGGGGTTCCCGTGGGATACTGTATTTACGCAGGCGGAGCCGCGGACAACAGCTAGTTATGTATATAAAATACGTTTCAAATTAGATATTTACTTCGTACATACCATAATATTATCATAGATTAATAAGTTGTTATCACGTAACAGATAAATCACTTCAGACTAAAAACTCAATACCTACTTTTTAAATGCCTACAGTTACTGGTAGGTCACAGCTGCGTGTGAAAATAAACCTTAAAGTCCGAGTACTCTCGATTGTTGTTCTAATGCGATTGCGCACAATGACGCGGCATTTAAGTACTGAGACAATCGGTCGGGGACCACTCAGGGTTTGCTTCTTACAATTAAATATTTCTATAATAAGCAAAACTACTACTTTCTATTAGCTTTTCTGCTAGAATATTCCCTTAGTAGTGTAGGTACCACAGAGTACATTGTTAATTTATACTGAAAGTAGGTACTTAGGTAGTCATTAAAAACGAGATGTGTTTTGAGTTACAAAAAATCTCGGTAATCATTGTTCACTACAAAAAAAATCATTTGTAGTTGGTACAAAGTATAATTTATCTAAGTAAAGTCGTAAGTTGTTACCTATAGAAAAAAGCAAATAACGAAATTGCTAGTTGGTACCTACATAATATTTAATAATACCTATACCTAAGAATGACACTCGACAAGTGAGTGTTATTGTTTTTAATCACTAGATAAGTGGAAAAACTAAAGATTTTCTTTATTTTTTCTTTTACACTATCTACATCCATGAACAGCATATAAATAATAAATTTTACGCGCACGTCGCGCTCGACTGTCGACAACCCACTGCGAAATGGAACGCCCGCGATGGGACAAGCCGTAGGCATTTAACGCGCGCAAATACATCGAGTCGAGGCACACAGATGAACACTGCCCATAAAAGAGAAAGTTCTATATAAATAAATAATATATATAATAAATTTTATATAAGTAATATAAATGTAGGTACAGTTAAATCTTGAGTCCTGATTAATATTATAAATGTGAATGTGAGTTTGTTTGTTTGGTTGTAACACTTTTACGTCATTAAATATTAAAGACCTGAAAGCAAAAATAATGTCATACGTACATTGATAAAATTTCAAAATATCAATACGATGTTTATTTAACGATTTGTTTATTTTAATCGACATCTCTTAAGTCTGTCAAACATGAAAAGTGAAATGCTTATTGAAATGACTACTTAAGTACTACTTATGTACCTTTTACAAAATACCATTTTTCACAAAAGTAATACGATAGCGATGACGATATAAATATTATTAAATTAAGGAATTACTATCTACAAAAATTTTAAAATGAATGTTATTTTATTCTTGTAGTAACACTCAACACAACATTCATTCGAATTCTTCGAGATTTGCAAGAAGCCAAGAACTGCTAGAGCAGGAAGCTAAAATTTCGTACAAATTACGTGTGAAGGAAAGAGATAGATGGTCAGGTAAATACGTGCTCATGAGAGGCAGTTATTTGTAAGAAAGGGATAGTAACGTACATTTGTATAACTCCAGGCTCCATCTACATCGCGAATGAAGGAAAAATACCTCGACGAACGAACGAAGTAGCTACGACACAGCGACAGTTGTGTTACAGCAAATAGCAATGTGTGATTTCTATAATTCGTTGTAATATTTTCGCCATATCTGCTACATCGTTTACATTTATGGATAAACTATTGTTATATGTTCGATAAAAGTTACTCCTGAAGAAAAATTATACATTGTATATTAACTGAACAGCACCTCACGACTAGGTAAGTTTATGTATTAATTTGTATGATTAAATTGAAAGTAGGTAGATGTGCACTAGCTGGCTTATTGTTTCAGCTTGGGTAGCAGCCGGTTATTGAATTTCTATATTTTCTGTTACTATCTCATTCAATATTATAGATTAAATTTAGTATTTATGTAGTGTGTATGATGGCCAGTCTCTGTAACTTATGTTGTTTTGTTTTAAGGTGATGGATGACAATTCAGAAGTGAACATGGATACAGATGTATCCTCTACCACAGCAGATGTACCAGAGATACATGAGACTAACAGAGAGAGTAGTAGCCAAGTGGAAACAGTCATTGTTGTAGAGGAACTGGATGAAGGAACTGAGAAGGAAATGTCTTCAGCTCTTGCCAAGGAGGCGTCTCAGTCTGCATCTGATAATGAGGTTGAGTCATGTTCTAGGAGCCCACCCAATGATGAGGTTTCTACAAATGATACAGGTGATATTGCTGAGGAGAAAACTTCAGCAGAGCCTGTAGATTCAAATAATGTTTCACCCATATCAGAGGAAGCAGAGCAGACCTCATCAGAGCCCAGAGATACCCAGCCACAAAATATTCAAGAGCAGGTGACTACTACCAAGTCTTCTCCTATAAAGACTATTGAATGTGCAATTAAGTCCTCTTCAATAAAAACTATTGAATGTGCTAATAAGTCCTCGCCAAAAAAGACTATTGAATGCGAAAAAACAGTAGATTCATCTAATAATATCAGCCCAGTTAAAGATGATAAACCTGATGTATCTGAAATTGTAATTGAGAAAAAGTCACCAATAAAAAAGTTAGAAATGGAAGAAATACAGACTACATGTATTGAAATATCTAAAACATGCAATGATTCCAGTTCTAAGAAGGAGGAATTATCTGTTGATATTTGTGAGAGGTCGAACGATTCTCAAGTTGATTCTGTGTCTGATGTGTCTGAAAAAGAGCATAATAAAAGCATTAGTAGGGAGCTCAAGTCGTTAATGAAGTCGGCTAAGGAATCAAAGATCATCAGCGAATGTACGCAGCTCACAACCAAGATTAGGAAGTCTAGAGCAGGTCTGGACACCTCTGCAAGTCCGAGTATCGATTCTGAGAAAGTACAAGGGCGACGTAACAGTACAAATTCCCAAATTAGTAACTCTAGTGAGCATTCTGAGAAGACACCAATGAAGCGGTCCATGAGATCACAGAATCCAGAATTTGTGCATAAGGTCAAACAATTCCTTAATTCTGTTACTGGAAAGCACCAAAGGAGTGAATCTGATGATGATGATTCTGAGAACATCAAGAAGAAGACTGAATTGTCATCAACACCTAAAAAGAAAAAACAAAATGATCAGGTTGAAGAGGCAAGTATTTATTGTTAATGAATCAACTGACATAATGCTAAATTGTCAGTCATTATTTTGGTCACTTCCTACTTTTTAGTAAATGCCATGAAGTAGTTAAATATATTATTATTATTATATTGTTATTATGCTATATTCAATGTAATAGAAGTAATCATGTGTTTTACTTTTATTTGAAAAATCTTTTAGTTGTATCTAATAACAAATGCCCACTTTTGATTTGCTACCTCATTTACATAAACAAATCAAAACTGCTATTGAATTCACAAACTACCAACAAATTCACCTCCGAAACTCTAATTGTTTCAATTATATGGCATGTAAGTTTCAAATCAATGAAAAAGAAAAATGTTGACATTGACTTGATAAAAAATGAGGTTATCATGTCATATCAAATATTCTTATTTTGAATATAAGATATTAAAGAAATCATGTTATGATATTCTATAATTTGTATATTTATTGACATCAAATAAATTCTCTTATATGTACAGATATACAGATATTATAATCTTCATGTTTAAGGTTTTGCCACAGGTAAATGGGCTAAGGTTTGTATATTTGGTATATCATTAATTACTGCTATAATGTAAACATTAAAAATATATTTTAGCCTCAAGTCATGGACGGAAAGCCAAGGTCAGATTTGTATTGCTGGCGGTGTCATTGGCAAGTCGAGATGGCACCGAATGAGAAAGGTCATTCACCGATGCATTGTACAGTCTGTCCCCGTTCCTTCCATTACAAGTGCCTTACTGCGGCTGAGAGGAACAAAATTGATCCAGACAAGAGTTGGGTGTGTCCGGAATGTATGATGATACTACAAGCAGAGACTTCAGAGACCAGGTAAAGTATTGCCTACTATTATTAGTTTCATATTATTTGCATAGTATGTGAAGTACACAAGAACTTTACAGCAAAAAAATTAATATTACTTATACAGAAAACAAAGAAAAATTCTATAGTTTATACAATTTTATAATCATGTCATTTTCACACGCATATCATATAATAAATACTACATTTATGCAATAATATGGCTATTATGCCATCCACTTAAATATATAACCTAAAACTGTCTTTCTGTATATCATAATACCATAGTCTACAATTGTTTCATTTTATTGTGATTATTTCCTATGATGTTTAAGTATTTTTTGGTTATATTCATATTTCAGGTCACCAGCAATGAAAAAAATTACAATTGGTGAATTACGTGAACTGTTGCAACATGCAGTGCAACGAATGATGGAGCTTAATGGGGTAATGTCTAACAAAAACCATACATGTTGCATATAAAATCGTACCTACAATATATTTGTAAATTTTTTTGTAGAAGCCATTTTGAAATAGTGTTTGTTATATTGCTGCCCATAACATAATAATAATAATAAACATTTATTTGACATATAAATACATTACACAACTACAAACAATACAAGGAGTTACAATAAAACACACACAATAACAAAAATTTGACATAAAGTGGACCACAAAACAAACATGAAAGCTATAAAACATATTTTTACTCTGGTACACAAGTAATTAAACAAAATTATGATATAACATAGGCTAGGTTTTAAATAACCTAACTTATAAAGAAATGTACTTTTTGTTATTTTTATTACAATGTAACGCAAATTACTATTGTAATTTGCTTTACATTGAAGAATAACAAATTTTATTCATGTAAGGAAATAAGTTGTCCTAGTTCCTTGCAAGCAAAGTTGCGTGGGCTAACTAGTATTATTATAGTATTGTATGGACTTGTTAGTACATAAAAAGTGTAGATAAATCTATGATCTTAATCTCTAGCTTTGAATAATTCTAGGTCATGACAAAATCAGCGTTGTTTTTGTTGAAAGTTATCAAAATATTCATTATGATAGTTTGATTCATGTGGGTTAGCTATAGCATAGGTATAAGGAATGCGCCGCGTTGAATATTTGACGCGTCGCCGGGTGTAGTGAAATGACCTTGCTATTATCTACAGACCAGTTTGCTGTCTTGCTCTAACGTTACTTAATCGATACGTGAGCGTCTCGCTCTGTCTCGCTCTGTGCTAATAATAAACGGAGTGGTACCACGCATGTTACGTTGTATAAAGCTACTTACATGAATACCTAGGTATATGCAATAGGATCTGAATTATTTTAAATACATGTGTTGTGTTAACTTTAGTGTGTCAAATTTTGTTCATCGAAATATACATGTAACATGATATATATTCCTTACACTATTTTACGAAATTGTTTTTAGCCTATTTTTGCCCAAAAATAATTTCCGTTTTCATTTTGTCCTTAAAATTTTTTTCGTTACAGAAATAATTGTTTCTTTCATCATTGTTATTGAACAATTAATGTAGATATAAAAACTCCTTGTTAAGTAGATGCTATTAAGTACCTACTTGGTTTAAAGTAGGTTTATAAAATGCATTCATAAGTCGAATGCATGTCAATCTAAATACATACAGACATAATATCAGATTATAACTAGTTATTACTAGGAAAATGCTAGGCGATAATAGTAACAATTACCACGGAAAATTTGTTTGGATAAGCTGGAAATGTCGTGTGCATGCAGCTATGCATAAGAAAGTAATTATTGAATTCGTTTAAATTGTTTTTTCAAAGTTTCAAATGTTCTGTGATGTGTACCGCCGCCGTGAGCTCCAGTGTCAATGTGTGATGAAATAATGTGCCCAAAAGTGGTACACCTGATCTGTCGGCGACCGTACACGGTGCTTATTGTGCTGTTCCCCGTAAGCAGTATTAAAGTCGAGAAAATAAGTAAAATAAATTAACCTATTAACCAATACTATTTATTATCATTAGATTGTTTTGTTTGTTCATTAGAACAATCGGCCGAATACTGAAACGTTATGTATGCCCGCTACACACCACAACGATAAAACTGCACAGTTCGGTCACAGTCGACGTATACATTACTACATCTTAATACTAGACCGCCCGAATCGGCGCATACATACTGAATAATATGTCTACTGTGACCGGACTGTGTAGCTTTATCGTTATGGTATGTCGCAGGCATACATAGCGTTTCAATATTCGACCCCCATAATCACAGGCTCCCACTGCCCCTGCTTGGCAGAATGACTAGCGGCCGAATACGAATGAATAAGAGAGCTCTTAATTTTGATTAGCGTTTCAATATTCGGCCATCAGTATTCTAATGTCTTATATACCTTTATATTAAAAACTAGATGTTGTCACTTAAACCGTACATTTTGCCGCAATCAAAAGTAGCCTATGTTCTTCCCCGTGGTCCACTCTATATCTGTGCTAAATTTCATCAAAATCGGTCCAGTAGTTACGGAACCTATTCAATGCAAACAAACAAACAAACCTTCCTCTTTATAATATTAGTATATATGTCGCAGGTATTTAGTCAAAGACGTTATATTATAATTTCACTAGTGAAATTTTAATTACACTGATTATTGTCAATAACGACAGATTCGTATAATTTCACGGGCTTATTTCAGTGATATTTGTAATTTCACTGGATCGCAAAAGTGATATTATAATAAATCTAGGTTTATTATGGGTTTTGTTTGTGGTGGGAGCCCCGCGTGATTGGTCTATAGAGTTAGTCGCCATTTTCAAAATAATTGTTGTAAACATTGGAGCGTGCTTTTTATAATATTTTGATTCTTATACTTTACAGTTATAAATCACTACTATATTAATCTACTAACTATAAAAAAGTTACAAATAAAATTTAAAAAGAAATAATTTTCAAAACCATGTCTTTTATTTCCTAACTCTATGCTTAATATTTGTAGCTCAGTTGGTAACGAAAGCGGACCAATCAGCGATCGGTCTGATAATCTAACGGCTTTCTCAAACCAGTGCCATTGTCAATATATCACTGCCTTACAATTTCACTGTATCGGTCTAGTGAAATTATACTGTCACTGAAACTAGCCCGTTAAATTGTAAGTAATGCAAACGATTGGCAATAAATCAGTGCTATTATAATGGCACTAGTGAAATTTCAATATCACGGCTTTTTTAATATCCCTGCAACATATATAATGTCATATCCTTTCAGGTGGAACCGTTCATGAGTCCGGTAGACCGCGCAGCGTTTCCCGACTATGACAAGTACGTTGTCAATCCTATGGATCTCACGGTGATCAAAGACAACGTCACAGAAGGAGTTTACGGGAGCACAGAGGCGTTCGCCGCCGACGTGCAATGGATATTGCACAATAGCATTATATTTAACACATGTAAGAATGCTTTGAATACATGTAAGATATTTTATGTATTATTATTGTTCGCTGGTAATCTTAGTGTACAGCTCTTCAGAATATGAATAACAATATTTTATATTAATTGTTATGTTAGTCTCGGGATCCCTTTTTTTCGCATATTTTTTTTATGGCATAATTTAATGTGGTATAACTCAATAGTCATAATTTTGTTTGTCATAATAATACTTTGGCATACTTGTTTCTTGGCCTACTATATCATTAGGCATAATTATCATTTAGACTTAATGTTTTTGTACTGATTTAATGTGCCATAACTCGTTAGGCATTTTTTTGTCATAATAATATCTGTGTACGTTTGGGTTAGGTTAGAACTTTTTTATCACGTTCAAAACGTCTGTAGAGTAGTAACACGGCCTCACAAAAACCCGGCGTGAAATAACGTTTGTGTAGTTTTGGGTTAGGTTAGAACTTTTTTATTATGTTCAAAACGTCTTCGCAGATGTAATATGGCCTCACAAAAACCAGGCGTTAAATAATGTTTGTGTAGTTTTGGGTTAGGTTAGAACTTTTTATCGCGTTCAAAACGTCTTAAAATATTTTTATAAAATTCTTCTTAAATATGTTTATGCTTTGTAAAAGTATGCTTAAATATCCAAAGTGATTATGCCTAAACAGTTACGCCAAATTAATATTATGCGTAATTATTATTAGGACAAATTAAATTATACCTAATTAAATTATGACATATTATGATTTTATGCGAAAAAATAGGGAACCGTTTGTCTCATATATTTCGTAGGAACATATTTTTGTTAAGTTTGCTTTCTGAAAAGTGAAAATAACGTGTTTACAAATTTACAAATTTAAAACGAAAAAGTGTAGTTTATATACAATACGATATATATTTATTTGGATAAAACATGCCATAAAAGGTGTTACAATTCAAAGTAAATAGTAGTTATTACTTTTTATTGGCATGTAAATAATTTAGTATACGCGATTTATTTAGTTTAGTATAATATTATTTAACATTATTTATTAGTTTAGTTGTTAAAGAACAATACATCATGCATCTGGAGAATTAGTTGTAATGGATGCAGAATTCTATATACTTCCGTTTAAATTTATCACATACAAGGATTTAACGATGACAAAATAATAACTTGAAATTCGCAAATTCCAGTGCAATCGAAGCTTACAGCGGGCGCGCGGGCACTAGTACGCACGTGCCGCGCGGAGATGGGCGAGATCGAGGCGTGCCCGGAGTGCTACGCCGGCGCGCACGCCCGCAAGCCCACATGGTTCGTCGACGTCTGCTCCACGCCGCATATACTTCTGTGGGCTAAGCTCAAAGGTAAAAGCTGACCAACTATCTCTAAATTCACCTGTGGGTTGAGCTCAAAAATCCAATACAGCCCACAAACATTTAATCTTATCTAGCGATTTAAGTGCCTATATCGCGTGCGCAACGACAGAACCTCGACTCGCGTGAAGTCACGCTCGATTCGATACTAGGTGCACCTTGATGCGTCCAGTTAACGCGTGCCGTTTCGCGGTGAATTGGCAAGGTCTTAATAGTATATTTACTCCTCTTTACAAGTCTGGACTGGTACTCATAACCGCTTTAGTGTTACATGCCATTCTTAGCGGGCGCTATTTTCCAAGACAATTGGCAAAATGTTATGGTTTTCAAGCAGGATCCTCTATTACCTGGCCGAAAGGAATATTTATCAGCTTTTAAAATTTTAATAAAGTGAAGAGCCCCCTTTTTTGTGATATATATTACAGACTATTTGGTTTTTTTTTCAGGATTTCCGTATTGGCCGGCGAAAGGTATGTCAGTCAACAATTCCGGTATGGTAGACGTACGTTTCTTCGGCGCCCACGACCGTGCCTGGGTACCCGCTAAAGACTGCTTCCTATATTCAGAGAAGGATCCCAACAGTTTTAAAGTAAAGCGTCAAGATATTGTTGACAGTATGCAGGTAAATAAGAGCTAGTACATATACAAAATACATTTATAAGAATAATATTCACACCGAAACTTTAAAACATGCCTTAAGTTTTCCATATAATGTATTTATAATAAATGTTCCAGGAAGCAGAGGACCACATCAGAAATATCTCGCGCAAGTACGGCAAGTTTGTATATCCACCGTTTAAAACGCCGTTTGAACCGAACACGCTTAATGAACATTTGAAGGCTATGGTTAGTGTTTATCGTTTTAAAAACTTTACGTCACATAATTTGGACTTCTTTTCTATAATATTATGGCGTTGGCGTGGCGTTAAACTGTAAAACAAAAAGTAACATTTGTTTTATTTGAAGAGTCTTCTTGTTCTATTAAAAATAAAATGATAATTTATATGTCAAAAATAAAATGTGAAAAAATGCTAACAGTACATAATATGTATGTTGTATTTAATTTTAGATACCGTCATTTGATGGCGAGATAAAAAGCAATTTTAAAGAGAAAGCTAACACGAGCTTTACAATAACACCTAAGAATAAGAGAAGATCTGAATCAAAAAGTTCCAAGAGCTCCAATCATGACGGGTAAATAAATAAATGATATTTTAAACACTAATTTAAAATATCACTAAAGATGTAATTTGTTTTTTTATTGAACTAAACATTTTTTTCATGTTAACTGTATTTATGCTAATAAATAATTGTATTTGCAGTGACATGAGCGAAGGAGAGGACAATCAAACGACAAAATCACGCAAAATGGCAGATGGAGCCGTAATAGCTAAAGACGAGGAAGAATCTGCAGCGGAAAAGTGAGACTATTGTTTGTTACAATTAATTTCCTGCAAGAGTGTGGCAGATTAGTAACTGTTTATTTTAATTTTGCAGTGATAATACGATGGAGGTTGACACATCGAAGAAAGAAGGAGACAGCAGAAAACGTCGAAGGTCTGTTCTCGAAGAAGCCGTAATTACCGTAATGGAAAGTAGTACGAGTAGCAAAAAGAAACGCGTAGAAAACGAAAGCCAAAATGAAAGCCTAAACACATCAGTAAACAGAAGCAAAAATGATAGTAAAGACAGCAAAAAGGAGGCTAAAATAAAGAAACCAGAGACACCTTCAGGTAGTAAAGAAGTAAATGAACCTCAAAGTTCAACTGAGGCAGTCGTTAAAGTAACTGAAAATAAAACGCCAGTTAAAACTGTGATAAAAATCAAAGCGAATAAAACGAGTACACCTAAAGAGAAGGCCGATAAACCAGCTACACCTAAGCAAAAGTCTATAATAGAAAAGGTTAATACACCAGACAGTGCAAAAGTTTTGAGAATAAGGATCGATAAAGAAAAATCGAAACATTCTTCTCCCAGCAGTAGTCAAACAGGAGAAAAGAGAGTAGAAAGAAAAAAAAGTGAGAAGAAAGAAAAAGATGACACACAAACACAAAGTAAAAACAAAGAAACAGAACAAAATAAATCAAATAATGAAAAGACAAAAGAAAACGATTCGAAATCGACAAAGAAATCAAAACGTGTAGGTGAAATGATAATCACAGCGGTGTCATCGAGTCCGAAAAATAATGGACTACCCACAATAAGTAGCGTTCGAAGTCTATCAACTATTTCCCAGACATCGAATAATACAACTCTCACAACGAGCGCAAAAACTATAGAAATTTCAATAGAACCTAAGTCGAATTCGAGTATATTCACGCCGACGAGCACAGACAGCGTAAAAAATATGAAGGAAGCTGTAAATAAGTTGGAACAACTGAGGAACGAGAAACAACCGGGTTTCGGTAAAGTCGGCGTCCGGGCGTTCGCAAGAATGACGTCACCAGAGAAACCCAAAGACGTCGAAGTTGAAATCAAAACGGAGCCAATCGACTTCGACGATGCCGACCGACAAACTGAGAAAATGGATTTGATGAACGTTTTCCGATTGAGACCGGTGAATCCGTCTCAGAAGTTGAGGGAGGTTAGAATTAACAAAGTGACGGCACCAGTACCAGTCACTACAGCAAAAACTGTCGTAAAACCACCAGAACCTAAGCCCAAAGCGAGGAAGACTTTCCCCCAGCCCAGGAAACCTGATGAGGGTCGCTCTGAGTTGAATGGCAAGAATTCTATGGTGTATATCCCCATACAGCCGCCGACAACGCAAGCGCCGGTCAGACAAGCGCGGCCCGTGACGGTGAACACTAGTGCGCCAGTTTTGCGGCCACCCATGCCGACTGCTACATCTAGTGGTAAGAACTTAAAAACATACTACTTGTATAAAAGTTGTTAAAATATTTCACATACCTACATACTTTACTAAAAAAAAGTAATAACTAAGTGTAATAATGTTTTTAAAATGTAAATTATTTACATTTTCCTAACCTCAAATTTTCTCGAATCATAGACAGCTCACTTCTTCCTGTAACTTTAATTTTCAGTGACAAACGCGAACACAGCTGTACCTCCAATGGTACCATTGGTGACGTCAACGTCTGCCAATCCCACGCCCAGTACAGTAGTGGTGTCGAAGAACAACATGCCAGTGGGACAATTGCCCACCGTGCACACTGTTCCCTACATAACTTCAGTCAACGGACAATGCTACTTCAGTCTACAACCGATCATGTCGGTTGGTGGAGTCGATGTAAGTTATATTGTACTTCTTTTATGTAGCTACTTTTGATCTTATTTTGAAGTAAATTGTACTCAGTTTACATTAATATTATAGTCGTTAGTCATCGTTGAATGTCAAGGAGTCAGTGAATCGTGCGCACATATGTCAAACAGGAGTCAAACGTTCATACTATGTCAAAATGGCTTATTGGTTAATGTAAACACGACTTAGCGTCAGTTCACACTGACACGCGACGAGTCGCGACGTAGTGTTACATTTTTAAGATTGTGCTATTCAATGAGCTATTCAAAATAGAACCTTGTTTACTACACAAGAACATGCACGCATGGCGCCGCCCTTGCAATGAAACGTGTATCTTCTTAAGTAGGGAATAAAGTTCAATTTTGAACCGCTATCTTATAAATTATGCACCGCGTCGCGTCTCGGTGTGAGCTGACGCTAAGTCGTGTTTACATTAACCAATAAGCCATTTTGACATAGTATGAACGTTTGACTCCTGTTTGACATATGTGCGCACGATTCACTGACTTCTTGACATTCAACGATGACTAACGACTGACGAGCTGACCGTCGGCGTCATTGGTCAATTTTGATATTTGTACGCATGGATTCATTGAATAGAATATAAATAGATTAATGTTTCATCAGATAAAGTTGGTTTTGCTCTGTTTAAGTAGCCTCGTCGGATAACTCGTAACTATTGTTTATAGACTGTCCTTGTGTCTGTCATTTTTAGAGACTTAGCCCTTGTTTGGAAACATAATTTTTTCGAACGTACTGTTTTGACGTGAATATGTTTTTAAAATTGTTTCTTAGTTGTAGTGGATTGGATTTGGTTATCATTTGTTTTTCTGACTTGCCGCCCAAGTCAGAAAAACAAATGATAACCAAATCCAATCCAAAATTCAATTTCACTATTAAAAAACTAAAGGTCAAACCTTTCTTGCGTTAGGGATGTGACGATTCACGCGCAGTAGATTGTAAAACCACCTTTTTGATGACATTTTGCGACCACAAGACACAGTCACATTTACCAACTGTTTACAGAATCCATCGGGTGCAATGGTGAGTGAAGTGCCTGTGCCAAGCGTGGCGCAGCCGATGCCGGTGCTGCAGGCGCCAGCCTTGCCCATCCTCAACGGCACTGTCGAGCCTGATAAGGTAAGAGTGTAAATATTTACTATACTACAAGTATGTAAATTAGTGTGATACAAATCACAAAGTAAGTGGGTTCGATTTGTGCCCCCTAGTACAATTCGCCGCTATATTAGTGCAAGAGAGTCCAGATACGACTTTAATGGTATCTTGAAACTAGCTACTTAAGCTCAGTATAAATAAAATATATGCGATATCCAAAAGAAAAATAGCCTGTAAACACAGCGTTACTTTTCCGTGGACGAGACATGTTTCTGCAAGCGATCCTTTTTATAGAATAAGGCTGGTGAATGAAGTTTGTTCATTTACCGACCTTATTGTATAAAACATACATTTTCTTTCAGTTACCGGAGCCGCAGACGACTGAATTACCCCGCCTGCAACAGCGGCCCGGGTACGTCAACCCGTTAGACGCCAACGCGCCGAACACCTCGCCCACTTCGTCTCTCGCCGGCCCGATCACGTCCAAACTGAATCAGAACGCTACTAAGGTTAGATACATCTCTACATGCCGCAGGAACATATTCTAAAGGAGATCGGCAAGTCGCCATACATTTACTGCCTGGTAATTAAAATACGTGGATACAAAAAGTATTTATTGTAAGTTGTACTTTATGAACATAGGAACAAAAAAGCAATTATATTATACATCAAACTCGGGGGATAAAAGATAATTGATTAAATATAATCTTACCTATTATTCAATATATTGCTCTAGTGGTGGTTTGCGGAAAAGCGACATCTATTATTTGCGATGTTAATTACGTAATAAAATTAATAACCAGTTTGTTTAGAAACGCAATATTCTAACAGAAAAATGATAGATGTAGCTTTCACGTTACGAAAACCAAAAACATAATATTTATTTTTCTTAGTATATAAATAGTATAGAGGGATCTGTTTCATACCCCCAAGTAATATTTTTTTCATAAAACTAGTACGAAACTGCTGAGCTATAAAAAAAAATAACTTTATACTCCAATTATAATAAATCGATTTACTGTGCCACTAGATGGAGCTTTTACGCCTCAAATTAACAATTTACATCATGATAACCATAGACTATATAGATATGATGACAACGATTACGATTAGATAAGTACGTATTTTGCACATCATTTCTCTGATATTTGGAGACACAACTTTTTATTCCCAAGTCCTAAAAATATAATATATTTTTTTATATAATAACTTTTTAAGTACTATAAAACCACAAATGTTCGAAACTTGGCCGCTTTTGATGGAAAATCTGCCAGGATTAGCCAGTGTCCTTTGTGCGTTTACGTTTATACTTACCATATCGATTGTTTTTGTATATATATGATTTAAGTAAACTATTGATTTAGGTTTTTTTTTACCTATTTTAGCAAAAAAAATATTTTTTTGTATTTTTTAGATGTAATTATTAAACAACATATAAAATATTACGTATTTTGTTTTAACGTTTATCAAGTAGTAATGCCTCAATATTTCTGAGTATATTAATTTAACTAAATATTTTACATGTAGTCGTCTTCCAAATTGTTCACAGATGACGAATTTCTTCAGAACGTTACTAGAGGATACGATAGAGAAGTGGGACGACCCCACGGCTCAACTGACCGCGGCCAAGCTGCAGCTCGAGACGGTCAAGTGGAAGACTCAGCAGGAGGTTAAAGAGATGAAGCATAACTTTGGTCAGTGTTAATTTATTATGGTCTGCCAATGCATATACATCTAATAAAACATATAATATGTTTTACTTAGGGCTTTTTCATCCCTTATTAGATGATTTATATACAGTATTCTTCGAGCGAAGTAGGTAATCACTCTTGAAATACTGTGGTGCATGGGACAGTAGGTTTTTGTCGATGGATCTCGTATGGTTGCCCAAGCACACACGGCATTCTCACAGCACATTCGGCTTAGTCCAGAGGAACTGGGCGATACGTCTGGGGAGTACAATATTATGTATTAAACTTATTATAATACGAATTAAACAATGAATAATTGGTAAATTAGACTCAACTAAAGGTTGACTCAGATACACATAAATAATGTTCAGAAATAAAAGAGTTTTATTTCGTTGTTTGATGATAATCTCTTTTTATTCTTTTATAATTATGTTTTATATTTGATAATAATTAGCATTAGGTTAATAAATATTTTGAACTGCCGTTAGTTTACCTTCAAGTCGCTAAACCTTTGACTAATAAAAATATTTACACAATGGATAAGCTATTCAATGTTGCTGTCTGTGATACGTTGAAAAGTCTGATACGTTGAAAAGTCACTTGACAGACAAATACAGCAACATTGAAACGGTCCAGCACCTTTGTATTAATATTTTTTTTATTAATAAGAGGGCCAGTGTGTTGCATGTGTGTAAAGTTATTTTTATCCATTTACTAGCTGTCCCGACACGTTGTTCTGTCTTAACTATGAACAGGAATACATAAATAACCAAACTAGTAAACCGAACGGATATAATATAAATATTTGACAGTCAAGTGACTAATTGAACACAGCGAACAGTGAGTATGGCAAATTCGACCGTCGGTTTTAGTATTTTCCCCGCAATTGTTTCAAAATCTCTCACCGTTTAGACTTTCCTGAACTACGACAATAATTTCAATGCCAAAATTAGCCAAATCGGTCCAGCCGTTTTCGAGTTTTAGCGAGACATTGAAATTGCAATACATTTTTATATATATGACTAGCTGTTGCCCGCGGCTCCGCCCGCGTAAATACAGTATCCCAAAGGAACACTAGTTTTTCGGGATAAAAATCATCTATCATCAGCCTATGTTTTAATCCAGAGCCTAAACTACTACCATACCCAATTTCATCAAAATCCGTTCAGTAGTTTTTGCGTGAAAGAGTAACAAATATCCATCCATCCTCACAAACTTTCACATTTATAATATTAGTAGGAAGAAGATTTAATGTTCTCACGTTTCAGATCTAACAGTGGCGGAGATGCGCAGCGCGTTTGAAAAGGAAAAGGCGCGCGCGGTGGCGGAGGCGTGGCGGTCCGCGCACGTCGAGATGGAGGTCGCGGTCAAGGCCGCCAAGTCTAAACAATGGTGAGACTTTTTGAGTCGAAATTTTATAATCGTGCTCCGAAGGCAGTTCAAGACTGGTCTCGAACTGTCTGGCAGTAAATTTGTCTGGACAAATAATAAATACAAAATATATATTTCATTATGTTTTTAGTATTTGTTTTATAGCGGCAACAGAAATACATAGTAAGTAGTGAAAATTTCAACTGTTTATTAGCTCTCACGGTTAAGTAGATACAGCCTGGTGACAGACGGACGGACAGACAGACAGCGAAGTCTCTGTAATAGGGCCCCGTTTTTACCCTTTGGGTACGGAACCCAAAAAATTGAATATCTATTGGCTTACCTTCGCAGAAAAATTGACTCGAATTCTGCTACTCCATTCGCTGCCGCTTTTTTCTCGATGGCTTTTTACCTAGGGAGACTGTCAACACGAACGGATAGTCTGTGAACATGAACGGATAGTCTGTATAGGAGTGATACGACCTCCCAGATTGCTTAACATGTTCACCGACTACTCTGTAATTTGAGAACCATTTTTTAAAATTTCTTTTTCTTTTTTCAGGTGCGCCAACTGTAGTCAGGAGGCGCAGTTCTACTGCTGCTGGAACACATCATACTGCGACTACCCGTGCCAGCGGGCACACTGGAGCCAGCACTTCACCACGTGCACGCAGGAGCGAAAGCAGGTGAGCCAGGGTAGAATATCCGTGTTTCGACACGAATCGGCCGCCTCGACCGGAGAGATGCCTTCTGCCAGAAAAGCGTCGTTGTTTGGTTGGGGTCAAGTACCCTAGGTACAAGAGGCTTAAAAGACCGACATCTTATGCAGGATTTACACGCGATTTACAATCGATCGTCATTAAGTCCAGAAGCTTCACGCGTATTTTTTTTTTACTAGCGCGCGTATCGTCCATCACAGTTAGGCCGCCAGACATTTTGACTTGAAGTTCTACGCACGTAGGCTTACGCGCGTAATTCGCCTTTCTATACAAGGTCTTAGACAGTCGATTTTCGCCGTGCGGAAAAAATCGCGCGGATTAAATCAATCGTGTAAATGACACATTACATATAACTTAAATATATGGCGAATATTAATATATTTTCAGGATAACAAAAACAGCAGTAACTCAAATACATTAGACAAAAGACTGCAGTCGGCGCCGGATAATGTACCGGTAAGTATTTTTATTTAAACTAAAAACTTTTGCCAATACAAAAATGTAATACGAAATAAATTCATTATGTTTAAATACCCAATTATTAGCATAATATTGCCGTTTGTTTTTACACGTTATTTTAATACAAGATCAGAAGTGCAAGTTTGTCCACCTTAAACCACAGTCAGTAAAACATAGGTTAACTGTCAGTTTAACGTTTTGTAAGTAAACATCAGGCATTTTGTATTTATGCAGTCAATATAATCACACCGGCATATTTAGCGGAACACAAAAAAAGGTCCAGAATTAAAAAAATATGGTTTTATTTTAAAATCTACTTAATACACTTCTTTTGTTATTTAAAGTTTCATTTGTTTTACTTAAAATGAGATCACATTAAGAACATATTTTGCGAGTAAAGGCTATTTGTGAAAAATGGTACATTTTTGAACTTTTCATGTAACCGGGAAAAGTGAAAATTAATATTAAAATAACAATTAATTAAATTAGAAACATGTTGATTAATATCGCGTATTTCCTCCACGTGCTCTTATTAAAGTTTCTACCCGTCTAGGCATACTGAGAATGATGTTATCGATGGTCTCCTGGGATAGTCTCCGCCATTCCTCAACTACGGCGATTCGCAGTTCACCCAGTTGGCAGGAGTTGGAATTCTGGACTTAACTTTTCTTTTCAGCAAGTCCCAAACGTGCTCTATTGGGTTCATATCCGGTGATCTCGCCGGCCACTCCATAACAGTGATATTCATATTATTAAGATAAGCTTGAGTTACTCGACCGGTATGCGGCCGAGCATTATCCTGCATAAAAACAAAATCGTCACCGATATATGGGGCAAACGGTACGACATTTTCTTCTAAAACTTCTCTGATATAGCGGTCTGCAGTCAGACTCCCTCTGTCAATCACTACCAAGTTTGTGCGAGCTCAAACAAATGCCCGCCCAAACCATTATTGATCCACCACCGTATGCAACTGTAGTTTCAAAATTTGTCTGAATGTATCGTTCTCCTTTGCGTCTGTATATTCTTTGCCTGCCGTCAATTTGATTTAAGAGAATTCTGCACTCATCACTAAATAATACCTTACTCCATTGGTCAGCGTTCCAAAGTCGATGTTTCTGAGCAAAAGTTAACCTGTTTCTACTATGATTTACCTCGAGCCTTGGAGCCTTGGCGGGCACAAATGAACCCAAACCAGCTTCTTCGAACCTTCTTCGTACCGCACGCTCACTTACGGTTACACCCCGCACTGCTTCTAACTCATGTCGAGCTTGGACGGCCGTCAAAAGGGGGTTCCTACGTACACGAAGCCGAATGAAACGATCATCCCTACTCGAAGTGCGTCTTTTTCTGCCTTGTCCTGCTCTTCTCACATAAGTTCCGGTCTCCCTGAACCGTTGGATACTGCGATGGATCGTTGAAACTGGTCGACGAAGATATCTGGATATCACTCTGTAGGTTTGACCATTTCTTCGCATTTCGAGTGCCCTGGCAATCTCCGTTAGGGCTAAGTCAGGCATAATTCAGTCCTCAACTCCAAAATGATACGCGATTAAAAAAAACTAACAAAAAACAGTATTTCAATGAAATTTTAAACCAAACTCAGAAGGAAGAAATAATCGATGTTCGCTCCAGATAAGGTGTATTGGAATAAAATTAAAACAATTGTATAAAATGTGATGTTCAGTTGTTTTCTTAATTTCAAAATATTTCTTTTTAAATTAAATGACGTATAAACCAGCCAACAACCTTATATGATACTGATATCAAACCTTTATTTTATGTTCCGCTAAATATGCCGGTGTGTGTACGTTTTAATGGGGAACATTTAGTTTTTTTTTGGCTTTTCGAAAAGTACATTATAAGCAAGGAAATATTGTATTTTCAAAGGTATATCTACGATCAACCGTTGACGAAATACAGCGCACATTACAAAAGTGGGATCGTTGGAGAACATTAAAAACGCTCTATACAAAATATGATGCATGAGTGACGTCACAGCAGTTGAAAATGTATGGAGATAAAAATTGACTTTATTAACTTAAATACTGCGTTTTGTATATCATTGTTTAAAAAAATAACTGATTGAGTGTACTATTGGTTATTGGTGGAAATTCATGGTGGAAATTAACAAAAAATGTCACAAATAACATAAGATTTCATAGTAATTTTTGTTTTTCAATCATAGCAAAAAAAGGCATTATTTTGTCCTTTTCAGTCCTGTAAGTTTTTAATTTAGCAACTGGGCCTTTAGTCAGAATGCATTCGATAATTTCGACGGCGAAGTTCGAATGTATGGGATTTGACTTATGGCACCACAAGCGACATGTCATTTTTGATTTCGAATTTCGCCGTCGAAATTATCGAATGCATCTTGACTAAAGGCCCAGTTGCTAATTTACTTATTACATTTTTCGGTCCATATTTATGTTGCCTTTCCGAAAATACAAGAATTTTACTGATTTAAAACAAATGCATGTTCCCCATTACTGTGTAATAGCAGGCCTATCCCACTCCCCGTGTAGGTACCGAAAATGTAAGTACTTGCGGCGGCCGACTCGAGCGGGCCAATCAGTAGGGACTCACGCGCGAGCAGGGAGTGACTTGTGCGCGAGATTTAGTCGTTGCATTGTTTTATGGATTGGATTGAATCATAGATCGATTTGAAAAGTCATTGATTGACAAAAGGAGTATATTGATATTAAATTATTTTCTAAAAGGAGAGAACCCCGAATTCGTCAGAAAAGATAAGAGTTACGCGATAGAAAGAGACGCAACTTCTGCGTAAATATAACCGTAGGCAGTCAAGCGCTGCGCGATCTAAATTGACCTTAATCGTATCGTAGCAAGAGTCCCTATTTCTTTAAATGACTTTTCGGAGTGAGTCTTCTATACTTGTACTATTATGTATTCTGTGGTAATAGCTGTAATTTGTAAACAATTACCTAATTTATTTGCAGACATTACAAAAGAGCAGTGCGGCGCCCACGCTCACAGTGGGCGGCAAGGTGGCGCAGGTGCGAGTGCAGGGCAAGGACCAGCCCGGCCCGCTGTCCGCCAAGTCTTCTATCATAGGTAAATACTCTTTTCAACCCCCCCGATGAAAACAGGGGGGTGTTATAAGTTTGACGTGTCCGTCTCTGTGTCTGTCCGTGGCGTCGTAACTACCAAACGGATGAACCGATTTTGATCTAGTTTTTTTGTTTGAAAGCCGACATGATTGAGATTGCTTGACTATTCGGAGATGACATAAAATTTTTATTTGCTTTATAATGTGTGCGTACACCCGATTCTCGTATTTAACTTAGACTGACTTACTTATTAATTCATTATTAATTAATCATCCTGTTATCATAAATTGACCGAAAGTCGGTATTCTACTACACTATTTTAGTACATTTAAAATTCCGACACAGTCATTTTGAAATTACATTGACTACAATTCATATAGCGAGTACAAAGACAGCCGTTGCTTGACGTTTGTACGATCGAGTGTTGCCAATTATTGACAGTTAAGGCGCGTCTCCTGCTCGTGTTTTTTTTTAACACAAAATCATCGAAATTGGGGCGTGGCTATGCACATTTGTGTACGCATACACAATGTTTTTGCCCTTCGAGACGGATGGAAAACATTCCCCGCGCGGGTAGAGAGGGGAAGGAAAGAAAAGTGATTATGCGTAAATTAAATATGTTTATGTTATGAAATCCCCACATGTCAAAGTGAAAAAAATCCGTTTTCCGTTTTTTTTCGGTTCGAGTCAAATAATAATTATAATAAATATTCGGTATTCTCCTATATTTATAAACTTGACTCCATCAAGTTCATAAAAATAAGAGAATACCGATTTCTATGGATAAGTGGTTCGCTCAGTCTACAATCAAGCTTTGATGCAATAATAATTGCATCGCGGTTAAATTCGTCGTCTGACGTTTGTTTGAAGTTAAGTAGAATACGATATTGCTGTTTGATAGGATCCGGACTTTATCAAACATGTATCGAAGCGTCATTATTGTTCGATTAAAATAGCAGAATCGACCTTCAGAAGTAAAGCCTTAAAAATATGCCCTATGTCTCTCTCTCGCATGATTGATCTCATAGATAATTTTATCTCCTTCTCACGCATTCTAAACAAATAGATAATATTTGATCTCAATGTCTCACGTCAGACGTTATATCCTATATATGTATATGGTTGTATTTTTATTGCCTCTTTTTCGTGTCATGTCACAACTATGATATAGAAGTTTAACTTCAAATCTAGTATGTTATGTTATGCTACATACAGGTACAATATATTACTGTAAACTAGCGGCACATTTTTTGTGGTTTAGAGTAATTTGTATTATATTTTCATAACGAATAAACCAATATTTTGACGCCTCCGTGGTCCAGTGATTTAGAGTATGGCTCTCGACTCCGGAGGCCGTGGGATCGATCCCCGTATTGGAACAACAAAAATGTTGTTTTCAAGTCTGGTTAGGACAATGCAGGCCGGTCATCTGATTGTCTGACAAGAAAGATGATCCACGCGTCAGATGGTCATGTAAAAAGTCGGTCCTGCGCCTGATCTCTCGCTAGTCGTGTCGGACATTTGTTCCACTGGGTTACGAGAGTAATGGAAGAGAGATTGCTTTTATGTTTTTCGCACACACTTAGGCACTATAAAAAAACTCCTGCGGAGCTGGTCGATTTCAATGAAACCGGCCACCGTCACCGAAATCGGTGTAGGCATCTATTATCATTATTATTAAACCAATATCGCCGGTTTTTCTAGTGAGCATGGTGGACGACAAGAGCGGCATGCAGACGGTGAAGTGTGTGGGGACGTACAAGGCGGGCGCGTCGCAGATGCCGCCGCTCATACTCAACAACCAGGTACTACTTCTAATAATAACTAGCTTCTGCCTTCGACTCCGCCCGCGTTAAGATAATATTATCTATGTATACACCTACCACTTTAAATATATAAAAACTCAAAAATAAATAGCTAGAACGATTTTTCACCACGATGTTTTGAGGGTGCGTACTAAATTTCATGGAAATTGTTGAAGCCGTTTCCGAGATTCAGATTATAAATATGTAAATACAAAAATTGCTCGTTTAAAATATAATATTTCCAGTAGAATAGAGAACGTTTATTTTAATTGTATCACAAGGCACGAGCTTGTTGAAATATTATGTATTATACAATGTCTGCAAGTAGCTCACCTTTGATTTAACATTTTTTCAGATAAACAACGAAGAAGGCAATCAAAAGAAAGTGATGACGTCCGGAGGCTACCTCATAGTGGGGTCGGGCAACAACGCCCCCCTAGTCACACCGAGGCGCACACAAACTATACAATATTTTCAATAGTCAGCGCCCGTCATCGCCAAGACTGAACCAAAAATACAAACAGAGTGATTGTGAACGTGTGTGACTAAATAGAATTCAATAAGCATTGATAAGTGTTGCAGATTGTGCCTAGCGCCTACCAATTGTGGTAGATTGTATGAAACTTTATTTTTAAATGGAATAGACCAGACAACGCGCCGATAGATCACATGATCAACCATGGACACTCGCAGCACCGGCTTAGTTACACTTGTAACTCCTCCGGTGTTGCGCACATGCGTTCCTAGTCCTTCAAATCCCCAACCTCCCCTTGGGCCCTCAATCACTCGAAAAAACACAATGCAAGCGTTACTTCACGCCGGTTTTCTGTGAGGACGTTGTATCTCGTATCTCGTAGGTCGAGCCCGCCCATTTGTACCGAAGCATGGCTCTTCCGCGTTTGTTTATGTTGTAGTTGGTATTTGCGCATGCGCATTTACGTTTATGTGTTTCGAAAAACTTAAAAAAAACATTATTGTCAAGAGTATCATAAATTATAGTTACATATTGTATCTTTCTCTGCACCCAAAAAATCTTTTGTATCTTGAAATTTTTTTCATATTGATTTCAAAAGTGTGCTTCGAATTGCTAAGATTGACTTATACAGTATTACTATTAAAAATTACATAGGTATTTACGTAAAAAATACGTAAGCTATCTTTTATTTTTTTATTGAATATAAGAAATTACTTTGATTGTGTCTTCCAACTCGTCAAACTTATGAGGAACGCAATTGAGTAATAATAATGCATATTATAATTAAAAGCATAGTGTACATAACAATTTCAAGCACCATCTGTCCTAAATAAAATTATCTGTTTGTATAAAGTTTTGGTAATACAAATAATATACAGTGTGTATCGTCTCCAAGTTAGGAGATTTTAACACCACAGATAGTAGGGCCTTGTTAATCCGGATAGGGAAATAACAGGACACATTCCGAATTATAGGAATTCCGGATTATAGTATGCAATATGTATTTCAATAGGAATAAAACACATTTTTGTACCATGGTGCCATTTAGTCAGCGATGAGCGAACGCCCGTTAAATTAAACTAACACAGCAGGGTGATAAATAAAAGACTGTCGAGTGACTGCGAATGATTGAATATTGACACGTTGCGACCTGCACCTACCCCCTTCTCCCACGAGAATCCCCCGCGCGATCACTTTGCCTCGCCTGGTCGGGTTCCAGCGTTTGGCAAGTGTAAATAGTGTAATTAATAATATCTGCCTGAATATTAGCATTGAATAATACTTAAAATTAACCTCGCTATAAATATTCTGCTCATTTTTTATTTTTTCAAAATTAAAGTTTTTCTCTCGGTAAAAAAGTACAATTTAAAAAGGTAGAATAGATGTTCTACCGGAATGGTAGCTTTTGATCCATTTACGTTAAGAAAATAGGGAGTTGTTATATTTGTCTTTCCTGCCTTTACTTTGGACTAATAACGTAAAAGAAAAATTGTAACTATGTAATAACAATGATAGCACACTATTTTTTTTATCAGAAATAAGTAGTATATTAATAGTTTTCTACGTAAAAATATTATTTACATGTTAAAATCATCTACTCAAATATTACTTTAAGACTGTTATTATTAAGTTGTAAATAAAGTTAGTCCTTGTGATAAATTTTTTGTTCGTAACCAAACATCCCAATTTTTAACAAATTTTGTATTTAGGCGTAAGCTACAACCGTACATACAACAAATAAAAAATATTTACGCTTGAAGTACATGTTGGTATGCCTCGAATTTCGCGGTGAGCGGCGCGGCGGCAGCGGCAAGATAATATAATATGCATGCAATCAAATGGACCGACTCACAGCGGTACACCGTACGACAAGCGGCGAGCGACGCGCGCCTGCGTAGATAGTGTTGGGCGTTGCCCGAACGGCTGCCGCGCCGCCGCCGCTGCTGCTCCGCTTGCAGCATCACACATTGTTATATGTAACAAAATTACGACAACAATTTGTTTGTAGTTTGTAGATGTTAAAGGAAATCGGAATATACGAATCTAAAATAGAATTGTGTTTGTAATTGTATTTTTTTTAATGTTTAATTTTTAACCTGTCCATACTGTTTTGCACTTGCACACGTAAAAATCAGTGCGACAGCAATTAAACAGTTTTAATTAAGAGAAATTGCCGCCCAGATCAGATTATCTGATTTTATTAAAATTTTAAACCGTTGAAATTGTTGTATTATAGAAATAAAACCTTCTCAGCACTGTATAAGAATGCAGATATCATACTAATTATATTATGTTTTTCTATCTTATACCTGATGCGGATTGGCTTGTTAAAATGTGCTGTTTTTAATTTGTTTCTATGTCCATTATGTATGTGATGTATGTCACACAGTATGTGACCAAATCATTTTCGCGAATCCTCATTTTATGCACATTAAATTATGAAATGTTTCACATTAAAAATGTAAATATACCGCTGTATCTTGCTGTAGCATATAAAATTTAATTGTATCAAGTGATATTGTTGTATGAGGATGAAAAGAGTATGTAGTGTAAGTTGTATATAGTTTTATATTTTAAGTAACAAGTAAGTACGAAAGAAAACGAAAATTGTATGTTGAGTAAATAACTAAAAGAAACCATAGTAAACAAAGTAATGCTACAATATTTTAAATGACACTTTAAATGAATTTTTGTGAAAGAAAAACTGTTTTAAATACATAATCTCAAATTATGTAATTCAACGACATATTATGTGTCCTAACTTTCTAGGGAATAGGGAATGAAAAGTTTTAAGTTTCCAATATAATAAAAGTCTCAATTTTTGTTTCTTTTTGTTGGGTTTCCTAGATTTTTCCCCATACTAAGGAAATTAATAATAATAATATCTATGGACGCTTCCACACCACGTCAAACTGGTTCCATGGAAAGTTCTCCAAAAACTTGTGTTACAGGTTACAGGACAGCGGAAATATATTTAATACTTTTATACTATACCTACACATATTTAGGATTTTAATTATATAGTTAAAAAGGCGCGTGTCCTGCGCGCGTTTTTTACGAAACATTACACAAAACATCGAAACATTGGGGTGTTGCTGTACACATTTGTGTAGGAATACACATTGTTTTTGTTTTTTCACATGACCATTAAACATACGGAAGAAATTATTTATCAATCCCAAATCGGTCTTCTATTCGTAACTCCTGATAAATACTAAAATAACGGGTCAGTAAATATGGCCTAACTCCAAATCTGTGGGCCTGAACAGGCCACTTTAGATGTTTAATTTTTTTTCCATACAAAAATCGTGAAATGGTAAAATGGCTCATCTCTGATTATCTGATTTCATTTTAATATAAAACATTAATTTTACAGTTTTTTTTTACCGTTTTCAATAGAAATGCGTAAAATGGCGCACTTAATATGGGTTGAAAAAAATATATGAAACACCTAAAGTGGCCTTTTTAGACCCCCTGTTTTCTCCTAGATTCTGCATCTGCAATCGCTAAAACGGTGAAGCACTCGCCGTCTTCCTCATCGGAACTCATGATCTTGTCTACACAAAATGTTTTGATTCAATCAAAAACATTATCTATAGTTTGTAGCTAACAGATGTTTTTGTTTCATGTTTTCTGTGTAATGTTTCGAAAAAATTAATAATACCTAATACCTTAATACACATATTTAATACAGACCCAGGAACAGAAAAAACCACTGAAACACAGAGGTCGTCTTTGATTTACCTAAAGGTAAACTTTCGAAGCGAGCATCTGTAGCATAGATGATAAGTATTACTATAGTCTGTAACGACAGTGACGCAGTAGTACTTATCATCTATGGTGCGCTGTGCGATAAATAAATGTTTATTGCAAATTGTACCTAGGCTACTTGACTTTGTTTTTCTTTATGTCTTAAACGCTTCATAATTGTTTGATTACACAAAAGAAAAATATTAGGTACTTACATTATTTTGTATCCTAAAATCCTACAAATAAATATTTTAAATGTACACTTTTTAAAAAACGTCGAAAACACTATTCGCCATGTTGGTTGATGGATTATTTGTGTTGTGACGTCATTCTAGTACTATTTGAATCGCTAGTTGTCCGTAGTAGTAAAATGGCGTCCGTAATAGTAAAATGTAGTAAAATGGTGTTACGTTCCGTTTGACGTTTTGACTTTAACTTTTTAAGATGTCATGAACTATTTATTTACAGAAACGTTCCGTTTCACTACTACTTATGTGTTTGTGTCGTCACATCCTTGTCGGAAGTTACTTCGAGGTGTTTTCATCAGTAGAAATTAAAAAACAAAAATAAGTACATATTTTTAAACCAACTTTATTTATAAATCTTATGTTTTTTATTTATGATATCACTAGAATATGTTTTCCTAAGCCAAGTACTAAAGGAAATACTCCATCAATGTATGAAATTAATTATGAGTCAAGTAGCCTATTTAGTACCTACTGTATTGATCTGTCGCACTGTCGCTATAGACCAAGACTATAGACGCATCACGCATGCTTGGAAAGTCTACATTTTAAGGTAGACTTTCAAAGCGAGCGTCTATAGCGACAGATCAATGTATACTGCTGCTTTTGAGCGCTGCGGTAGAGTCGCGACACTGCACGACAGTAGTCTTAAATTAACATGTGTGATGGTACTACCAAAAAACTAGGTCATATCACGCCGGGCCAATGAAGGGCCCTTGGGCAGGGAACCATGGTCAGGGGCTTTACCCATCTATATGGGGTAACAAGTATCACCACATAAGGAGTTTTTGTGTGTTTATCAACCTATGTTTGTGTGTTTGCACCTGGGGCCCTTTAAATACCAAACGCGTTGGCCGATTTTGATAAATAAACAAAAACATAAAAATGTAAAATAAAATAATTACAAAAGAAACCCAGCTGCGTAAATGAAATAAAACTGAAGAAAGTCCACTAGTTAATCGAGACTTTCGTTAAGGAATATTATTGAATAACTATACCTACCATTGAAATAGTTTCGTGGTCGATACATTAAAAAATAACTCTTTTAACATCTTTCTATGGTGAGAGTTCCGGGAAGGTCAGGTTAAGATTTTATAAGACCAAAGGACTTGTAACTCCTCTGGATTTCTCACTCTCGAGAACCACTTAGGAGATGGTCGGCGAACCACATCGCCGTTAATAATCGAGTTTATTTTAATTCAGTCACATTCTGTTCCCACAAGCTTAATTGATCCGCCTCAAGATAACAGAACTGAGGCAGAATAAGCTTATAGCTTATATAGCTTACATAATATAGTGATAGAATAAAGCAGGCACAGTGGTGCCCGCTTTATTCTATCACTATATGTGAACCCCATCGCCCGCTTATTAAAGTGGATCCACACATCGCTATGCCATCATCCATAAAAAAAAAACATTATTCTTAAAATAAAACCTCAAAGTTATGAGTCGATACTTACATATAATGATTTAGTACAAAGCCTGAAATAACAACAGTATTGATCATATTCTTACATAATATCACACAAGTTTTAAAATCACATAATCCTCAGTTTCTTCTTCATAATTTTAGTTTATATAAATTTAATCAAAAATGACCAAATATTGGTAGTTTCTTGATTAACTAACATCCGAAACAAAAAAATATAATAATTTTGGTTTTATTTAATACAGGTTCAATAGTTTTATGACTACATTAGTTTAAATTAGACTTTAACAACAAACATTTTTTTTTAAACTTGCTTTGTTTAAGGTCATTCACAAATTTTCTTTTGATTTGATGATTGAGGGACACATTTAAACATTGTATTTCTCAGCACCTGCTTTTGCCAATTGGTCAGCCATCTCATTGCCGTGTATACCCTGATGAGCTTCTACATAATTCCATTTAATTTGTAACTTGTTTAGTAAGCTATCTAGTTCTTTGAAATCAACTTCATTTTTAACAGGCGCTCCGGATCGCAGTTTCCAACCCTTTCTTTTCCATCCTGCAATAAAGTAAATTAGAAATTAAGTATTTGTAATTATAAAATAAAAACTAAGCAAATATAGAACATTAATTTTAAAGTATCAATTACCGGTTATCCATTTTGTTACTGAATTAATTAAAAATTTTGAATCAGTGTTAATTGACAGTTTTGTGACTCCGTGATCAATGGCAGTCTTTATTGCCTGTGTGGCTGCTTGTATCTCTCCGCAGTTGTTTGTAGCTCTGCCTGACACAGGAGCGCTCAAGTTTAGTGGATGCCCCTCACCCCAGTACACTCCGAGACCAGCTCTAGCCCCCTGCCGACCGTTAGACGAACACGCCCCATCTGTATATACCTGAACATACCCATTATGATCAGTTTGAAATGAACTTGAGATTGAATTGCCTTGTAACATGATTGTTTTGTTATTTTTGCCACTTTCTTTATATATTTTATTCACTTCCTTTTGAAAACCACTTAACCTTTTTTCTATGTCATCCATTTGTTTTGTGATGATTGTACTCAAATCTTCCGAGTCATCGGAGTCAGGCCACTCATTGTTTTTTGTGTCGGTACTTTTGCGTGGCTTTTTAATTGTTTTCTTTTGGACATTGTCATATTTTTTATTATTAGCAGCTGTAGAAAATGACCTTTTTAAGCTTGGATAACTGTTATTAACGACGGAACTACTAGGTTTGGAATTATTTTGCGCTAAAGTACCGCCGTTAGTGGTGATAAAATCTTGAGCAGCAACCACACTATCAAACTTTTTATATCTGGCTCCAGGAAAGCCCTTCACTTGCGCTTCACAATCAGGCCAAGTCATGTATATACCAGCCATTCGGCCTTTCGCGACAGCATAAAATGGCATGACTGAATCTGTTTTAGACAATCTCAATAAACTAAAAGCTTGTCGTATATTCCATATTTTCCATGTCATTTGACGCAAGGTGGCTGGTGGGGTATTTGGGATTTTATTACCTACTTATCTTATATTTGAATGCTTAAAAAAACTCATGCATTTATGAGTAGGTACTAATACATAGATGAGAACTAATTTTCAGTATAAAACAATGTACTCTCAACTCTGTGGTGTTGGATTGACATGGCTGTTGGAACTTGGAGTTCGACAACGAACACGTCAAATATGTAGAGCTGTAGCAAACGATGCATTCAGTACTAAGTAACTGGTGCGCCATCGTACCGGGTAACGAAAAGTTACACACGAATACATTTCATTACTCGCATTTTTCGTAGTAGGGGTAAAAACGGAAAAGTGAAAATATGCACCTTACGCAGCTTAGTATAGTAACGTATTCGTATATATTGTTTTAAACAAATAACACATGTTGCGATACATACTACTTATATATACTTGATTCGTTGCTCTAACACAGAAGTTTCCAAACTTATTCCGTCTAACGCCCACTTTGGAAGTCAGTTATTTTATAGTGCCCCCCATTTTTTTCACTTTAAAAACCTCAATAACATATAAGTTTCACCTGGAGTTTTCGTTCGGCAAGTGCTCAGCTTGGCCGCAACAATAGATATTCCTATTTTTAATATGATGTGTCTTCGGGGGTGAGCAGTTGGGGACCTTTGCTGCGACACCTGAAAACACGAATATTTTTCAGGGCTTGATACCTATAATTACTTAATATCTTAAGATATAAATAGCGTATTGAACGCATTAAAAATAATAAATATTATATATATTTTTAGTTTATATTTATGCCCTAAAATAGTATATAAATATAAACTAATAAATGGATGTTGTGTAGTAGAAGGATTTTTAATTTCAGTGAATTTTTAAATATAATGTACCTGAACTTACAAATCACCCATCGCCCCCTTGAATCACATCAGCGACCCCCAATTTTTTCTAGGCCCCATACCGCCCCCCTCTAGGCCTCCAGCGTCCACAAGGGGGCGTTATCGTCCACTTTGGGAAAGACTGCTCTAACATAACATAGCATGTTAAGAGGTATCAGAAGTAACGTCACGATACTATAGTAACGAGTACTAATTGTTAAAGTAACGAATACATACGGGTAAGCTTTTTTCGTTACTTTACACCTCTAAAAATATGCCAATAGTCAGCTCAGCTGATAATGACAGTTACTGTCATCAGTTGACATTTCACATAAGGTTATATAGGTACCTAGGTAGTTTTTCTATTGCAGCACGAAAGCGCATTATGCGGCATAGTACTCAACGTTGAATGTTTCAACACAGCAACGCTTCGCACAATCGAGCACTTTCCAAAGTACTGCTTTCGCATTATGCGTGCAATCGATACCAACTCATTTGTTTTTTCTTTAAGTTGGCATTGATCGAAATATTATTTATACTTTCGTATACTATATATAACTTAATAATACTATAACTTTCGTTTCGTCGTAGTTTTTTTGGAAAGAATAAAAGTTAATTCAGACTGTGTTAAAAGAATAAATATAAGTATGGATGAAGATACAAATATTGACTATTTTTTTTATATTCCACCATTGATAACTAATAATACATCTACGTATTCCACATTTTTTTTCAACACTGAACTTAGCGCACTCTACCGGTGCATTTGAAAACTAATTCACGTTCCAATGAAGCTTCAGCATAATTCGGCATTGTGCGCCACTGAGTCGCACTATGCTCTGTAATTGGAAAACTACCGTTTACGCCAAAACGCTGCGATTCAAATAATAAAGTGTAATATTTCACCTTAGAGCATTATTCCAACCGGAGGCGCCATTGTCGGACGTGGGGAACGTTTATCATGCCGGGTAAATAAAACTAGTTGCCGCGCGTTATTGACGTAAATTCGGCAAATCATAATGAGGCGTGAAAAACTGGAGCTTATAATGCCGAATTGCTGTGTTTTTTTACTGTAAAAAGAGATCGGAAACTTCTAATAAACAAAAGGAGAACGTTACTTTCTGCGTTAAGGCTGGAACTATATGAAACGGAATCTGCAGGGCCGTAAAGAATTTTGAGCATTGTAAATAGAAATCTGTGCACTCTTCTCTGTAATAATCTCTGTAATACAATAGAGTTGAAAATCGAAAACATGAGTGTCGAGTCAATGACAATGTCAATGACATATATTACAGCTCGACACTCGAAACTTTTATTTTTAACCCCTTTTGTATCAGCGCAGAGTTCTATTTAAGTGGCCTGAATTTTCCTCGACGTTCCGGATTCCGGAGCATATTATAGTCCCAGCCTAATACAATAGAGTTGAAAATGGAAGTTTCGAATGTCGAGCTGTCATAGGGGAGAGTGGGGGACAGTGGGTCACTTTTTTTTAAACACATTTTTAAGTAATAAAAAGACCATTAGTAATACAGTTTTATATTTTAATTGATAGCCTGATATGTTGGCTACCTACGTACATGTTTTTTTTTCCAAAATCACCAATAGTTTTTTAAAGGTAAATGTTTTTTTAAAAAGTGGGAATTGATCCACTGTTCCCCATATATGGGTTACACTGGATATTGCCATGGGGTACTGTGGATCGTAGTGGGGCACAATGAACCAAGTCATGAAACCGTCATACTATTTTACCTGGGTAACAATGGACTGATGAAATTTATGAAATGGAAATTTTTTTCGAGTAATTAAAGTAGTTTTATTGAATAAAAAATACCATAATCTTTATGTTTGGTACAATTTTACCAGCCTTAATTAAATTATTGTCTAAAATCACAATATTAGGCACTTTTAAACCAGTCTTATAATATTACAAAATGGCACGTTTAGTATTCTATACTTAACTTCCAAAAAGTCTTTTAATTCTAATTTGAACTACTCAACTCCAACTAGTCAGTAATTAAAAAGAAAAATAAAAAATATCTGCTTCTACATTCATTAATTAACAATAGACCCATAGTAAGTAACAAAACTGTACCTAGGTAATAATCAGTCTCATGTCATCACAAATTTAAAGTTAATCAAATTAACAGAATAACTTTGTTCTGAAAAGAATACCGGAAAATAAAAAATCAACGTAAATTCAAACGACAAAGATCAAGATTGAATTTATAGATTTGTTGCTGTCGTTTGGTTCCACCAATAGTGGGCGATGGTAAAATCAATTTAATATCTTCCAAGGGTACTAAGGCTATATCCGGAACATCTGGCAGTATATACCCATTCAAGACTTTTTGGCTTTTTCTCAATAAACTAATATCAAAGTCTGTTCCATTTTTTGTTCCAAGAACCTTTCCCGTGTAAAATATCTTTGACTTATGAGCAACAAATTGCACTAAAACAAATTGCCTTCTCTGGGGGTAGTTTCAAGAGCAGGAAAGTTGCCTGGATCAATTCGTCTGTTTCTTCTTCGTCGCCATATTCTTCTTCTTCAGAATATAGGCTCAAGTTACTGTCCTCTCCATCAGAATTGAACAAAAATTTTATTTATTATTATTTTATTTGTAAATAAGTATAAATAGCTTTATTTTAAATAAATATAGTGCATAAATAATAAAAATGGACGGAGACGAGGCGGGCGGGGATAACCCGCCCACCTCAAAAAGACCTCGGCCTCCTGATGATTCTCGGGGGGCTTCAAGTGCTGGCGGCGGAGGTGGTGAGAGTAACTTTTTAGCTTATAGAAAACCAAATTATAAGAGACTATATTCCGAAAATTCGATCAACACAGAATTCAAAGTATTTATTGAAAGCAAACTAGCACAGGAGAGACTTGGAAATAAAAGTCCAATTTATCTTAACAGTATATTTTCCAACATAAAAGGAGTTGTGGCAATATGGCGTCTTAACGCAAATAAGATAGTTGTGATATTTAAACAACATAACACGGCCAATAATTTTATCAACAATATTAACTTTCTCGAAAAATATGACATGAAAGCGTATATTCCAGCTGCTCAAATTGAGAAAACTGGCATTATACGATTTGTACCGGCAAATATATCGAATAAAGAACTATTTACTAATTTAACATCTACATATGAAATAGTTGCAGTAAGAAGATTCATGAGAAAAGTTGGTCATGATCTAATTGGTACACAAACTGTTAGCATTACATTTTTATCAAACACTTTACCTGACAATGTACAGTATGACTTATTTTCCTATAGAGTATTCGATTATGTTGCTCCTTTGCAACAATGTTATAAATGTTTTAAATTTAATCATTCGGCTAAGATTTGTAATGGCAAGCAGCGTTGTTCAATTTGTTCAGGCGAACACTTTTATAAAGAATGTAATAAAACAAATGAGATTTGCTGTATCAATTGCAGTGGACCTCATCTGGCTATTTCCAAACAATGTCCAATTAAGGTAAAGAAAATATTAGAAAAGAAAAATAAAATTACTTATGCAAGCGCTGCCACTTCTACAAAAGAAAATGTTGACTTTCCTCCTCTGCCATCACGTCCCATCCCTGCAAATAAAAATGTAAATAGTGTAAATAATATGTCTCAAAGTGTAAATAAACATGTAAATAAATTTGTAAATATTAAACCTATCTCTCAAGATGTAATTATTACTGATATTAAATCTCAAATAATTGGAAACAGTGATGTACTTATGGCCCTAGTACACACTCTGGTTCAAGTAGGTAATAAAAATGATGATGAACCTATTACCACATCATTAATTAATGATATGCTTAATAAAAATCTGTCAACATAATGGATACGCAATCTCGTGATTCGTCATTTCTACGTATTGCGCAATTCAATGTTCAAGGATTAAATAATAAAAAACCTCTTCTTACAAAATTTTTAAATGAAAAATATATTGATATTTGTCTAATATATGAAACATGGTTAAAAGACCATCAATCTTTTCGTATCTCTGGTTATAATTTTTACAACAAAAATTCTAAAAACCAACGTAATGGTGTTGGAATATTGGTTAAACCATATTTGAAATACAATATTATAAATACAACCTTTTATGAAGATATACAAACAATAGCTATATGTGTATATACTGAGAATACAACATTGACTATTCTCTGTGTATACTGTCCTCCCTGCAGTGGGCACATAAGAATGAATAAATTACACAATATTATAAGAGATTTACCAAAACCTGTTTTTATAAGCGGTGACTTCAATGCACATCATATTGCTTTTGGATGTCTGTCCATCAAAAGTCGAGGTCAAAATTTGTATGATATAATTGATGAATTTGATTTATGCATTGTGAATAATGGTAGCTTCACAACAGTAAATTATCCTACACGCAATCCCTCAGCAATAGATTTAAGTTTTGTTAGTCCACATTTGGCCCCACTTTGTGAATGGTTTGTACATGATGATGCCATGGGTAGTTATCATTATCCAACAATTACAAACATTACAATGTGCATTGAAAGATACACAATCCACGAGTATGATGACATTTTTTATACCATAAAACAGATTGGGCTAAGTATAAAGAATTATCTAGTTCAGTCTTTCATGAAATGATGGTTAGTGAAGAGGACCCAATGAAATCTTATGAGGATTTTTGTAGCAGGCTTGATAAACTTAAGCAAATGGTTGTTCCTAGATTTACTAGAACCAACTTCAGGAGTAGACCACCAGCCCCCTGGTGGAACACTATATGTTAACAAGCCGTCATCAAATCTTATGAAGCTCTGAAACTTTACAGAAACGATCCTACATTAGACAATTACATCAATTATAAAAGAATAGATGCTCTAAAAAAGCGTACTATAAAAGAGCAAAAGAAGAATAGTTGGAATAGTTTTTGTAATAGTTTTAATAGAACTACTCCCATCAGCAAAATCTGGAATCTCATTAAAAGATTTAAGGGTATTAGAACTGATAATAAGTCATATACAAATGAATTTGTACAACCACTTTTAGACAAACTATCAGATAATTCCAATTTAGTCGATCCGAACTTACTAGAAAATTATTTTAATTCTAATAACGAAAATCCTCAATCAAGGTTTCTATTGGATAGTTTTACATGGTCTGAATTTTTAGTGAGTATATGTTCTAGGAGAAATACTAGTCCTGGTTTAGATGATTTTCCGTATTTATTAATAAAATATTTACCTGATACCATACAAAAAATATTTTTGAACATTCTAAATAGTCTGGCATAAAAAGTTAATACCAAATTCATGGAAAACTCAATGTGTGATACCCATACTTAAACCAGATAAATCTCCTGATCAGGCTAGTTCATATCGTCCAATCTCCCTATCGTCATGTTTTGGAAAGATATTTGAAAACATGGTGAAGTCTCGCATTGACTGGTATGCAGAATCTAATACTATCATCCCTCATGTTCAATATGGATTCCGCAGAGGAAGGAGTTGTGCTGATAGCTTCATTTCCCTCATAAATGATCTGGAAAATGTAAAAGGTAATAAATTACACTCAGTTTGTGTATTTTTGGATGTGCAAGGTGCATTTGATAGTGTGGATCCTGGCATACTGGTGAAGGTACTGAGTAATGCCTGTGTACCTGGATACTTATGTAAATGGATTTATGATTTTCTTACTAACAGAATATTATATGTTAAACATAATAATATTTTACACGGACCTAGAATTGTATCTAAGGGAACAATGCAAGGTGCAACATTGTCGCCTTTGCTATATAATTTGTATATATGGGAGATATGTAAATATGTGAATATTAAAAATGTAAATATACTTCAATTTGCAGATGACTTAGTGTTGTACAGTTCAGATTTAACTTAACAGTAGCAATTGAAAATGTTAATGCTTGTTTAATGCAGTTATGTAATTATTACCAGCTAAGATTAAATTTGAAAATAAATGCAACTAAAAGTAGTGTCATGATATTTGGAAAAGACACACCTGCAATAGATGTTACTTATAATGGTGAGGTTATTCAAAGAGTAGCCTCACACAAATTCTTGGGTGTTTACATTGATCAGAAGCTATCATTTGAAGACCACATTAAATATATATCCAGAAATGCATTGAAAGGTGTTAACATTTTAAGATGTCTAGCTGGTGTTACATGGGGCGCAGATCCCAAAATACTTTCAGTGTTATACAAATCTATTGTAAGAAGCCATTTTGATTACAGTTCTTTGGCCTATTTAAATAGCACACATACCCAAAAATTAGATGTGATACAGAACAAGGCTTTGAGGATTATATCAGGGGCAATGTGTTCAACTCCCATAAGGGCCATGGAAGTTGAAACAAATATTATGCCTTTGATATTGAGACGACTTTTGCTTGCAGAAAGATACTGTCTTAAACTATTGTCATCAAATAATTTACAAATCATAAATAGAATTGTACCTCACCCAATCATTACAGATGGTCCACTAGCTTCACCTCAAGATCTTCTGACACATACATCTCCAACTTTGTGCCGGATTTTCCTAGAAATACAGTCTCATTATTCAAACATCAAAAAACATTCACACTGGCCATGTTACACACATCCATATAGTAGTATAATACATCCTATTATGATTTTAACTAAGTCTATTGACAACAATTCAGAGTTTCTTGCATTTTTAGAAGAAAATAGTAAGTACTATACAATCTACACTGATGGTAGTAAAGGTAATGAACATGTGAGAAGTGCCATATATGATCCACAAAAACAGATTGCTCAAAGCTTTGTTCTAGATAAACAGTGTTCAATATTTACGGCAGAGGCATATGCAGTTTTTGAAGCCTTAAAATTGATTAGTGGTTTAAATAATAATTGTAAATATTTTCTAATCTTATCAGATTCTTTAGGTCTCATTAATAGTCTAAAGCATATTAATTTTAACTTTAAAACGAATTATATTATTTATTTTATTAAAGATTCTGTCTGGCGGTTACATAATAAAGGAGTAACAATTGCCTTTATGTGGGTTCCTTCACATAAAGTTATTTCTGGAAATGAAATTGCAGACAAAACTGCATATGATGGGGTCAACGCCCAAAATGTCAAAAGTGTAGTGAGAGTACCTATGACTGACTTTTATTATAATGTAAATATGTCTTTAAGAAAAATGTGGGAATATTTTTGGAATGAAGACCAAAAACTCAAAGGAAAGTGGTATGAACGGATACAAAAAAAGTTAGAAGTAAAACCATGGTACCACGAGCTGAAGATAGCTAGCCGTGATTTTATCACAACTATAAATAGACTGAGATTTGGCCATAACTCTGCACCCGCACATCTTATGAGACTAAACATAATAAACAGTAATATTTGCACATTTTGTAACGTTGAGATCGCCGACATGAACCACATTTTCTTCATGTGCCCAAACTTCGCCATTCAAAGACTAGTGTTGGCAAGTGAAATAATGGAAGTCAGTGATACCTCCCGCCGCCAATTATTGTGTGATTTGCTCCAAAATAAAAAGTGTTATAGTGCGTTATTCAAATACATAAAAAGTACTGTGGGAACTATTTAAAGTGTATATTTAAGAGAAGCACCTCTAAAATATAAGACTTGGCTTAAAGGTCTTGTTACCAGGCCATTAAATCTTCAAAAAAAAAAAATAGGCGTATCTGTAGCAATCATTAATTTACCTTTGCGACGTGGAACTCTATCGGTTTTCCTAGGCGCAGCTTTTGGGAGTCCTCGAAAATTAAAAGGATTGACAAAACTTTTTGCTCCACTGTCTACAATCTTGGTTGATCGTGCTTATGCTGATGCTGACGCTTTACTTTTTTGCTCAAGCGTATTAGGACATTTTTGTATAGAACTAGCACCTTCATGTGGTGGAGTTGTCGTTGCCGGCTCAAGATATGTAGTGCTAGCCTTTTTGGACGTTTCAAAAGCTAGTGTAGAAGAGTTCCCATAAGTTACACCTGAAGTTGATGGTGCAGGAGATGAAGGTTGTTGTGGTGCAACTATTGCAGGTTCATCAATAAACAACTCTGACAATATAGTCGGAGAAGGGATCTTGTTGGGATTTCATTTTCAGGTAACGGGATGTCTCTGTTGGTCACTTCACTCGGAGCAAAGTCTATAACGCTGAATATATCCCTATTGAAGGGAAATATTCCAGTGGCTTGAAAAGCGCTGCAGATATTTGATGGAGTCACAGATCTTATATGTGCTTCTTTGACGCACTGTGCAACCTCGTAAATAGAAAGCGTTTTTCCGGGATTACGCATCATCCAACTGTCAACAGCAGCGTTGTAAGCTGTCTTAAATGGCTTGAAAACACCAACATCAAGTGGTTGTAATTTCCCTGTTGAGTGAGGAGGCACTGTAAGGATGGTAACACCATTTTCTTTTGCTAAATTGATCGCTTCTATGCAAATATGTGCTTCGTAATTGTCCATGATTAGCAGGGATGGGTTGTCTTTGCTGCTTTATGTGTGTTCAATGTAATGTTGCATCGTTTTTAAATAACAGTGAGCTGTTCATCCATCCGGAATGACTAGCAAGCCCCAAAGTGCCTGTCGGAGCGCCGTTGAGCATATGTTGCTTAAAATGCACGCGAGGGAAAAACAAGTGTCCCTTTTTCACCACTTGTTACCTTACTCACCTGTTTTTGCCCTCTGACAGATAACACTTTACTCGACTTTTGAACCGTCATTGTATTGGTTTCATCTAAGTTGAAATTCGTGTTCATTTCCGAAACATTGACATCTCATCAACGCTGCTTCTAGGTTGTCAAAGAAAATTTTGACATTGTGTTTATTAAATGAAGTAGCTCTGCTGAGACTACAGCCTTCAGGTGTACGGAGACTCAAAACTGCATGGCGTTTTCTAAACCCATCATACCAGTCAATTCCAGCTTGCTGCAAATCAATCCACTTCTGTGGTACCTTTATGTTGTTTATGACGGCCAGCTCATATGCAAGCTGCCTTACATCTGCTGTAGTTAGTCCATAGAACATTTGACTACATTTGATAATGCAGTCAACAAGTGACTTCTCCTGCTCGTCACTGAAAATTTTGTTTACTTTGTAATTCGGTGTAAGTCGAGTGTTACCATCGCTACTTGTTACTTTTTTGAAATATCTTTGCAGTGTAGTGTAGGGAGTATTTTGTGATTTGGCCACTTTCCGTATTTTATTTCCATCTAAGATCAGATCAATAGCATTTTTCATTTGTTCCTCACTGGTGAGGCCAATATTAGTTTTTCTTATTCTTTTGCGAGGCATGGTTAGTCTGTAAACAAAAATCAAATTAAGTGACGTGAATAATAGACTGTTCGGGGCACAGTGGTTTCTTGATGGGGTACAGTGGACCGCGATCCACTGTGACCCATCAAGAAACGGTCCACTGTTACCCATCACGCCATATTTGAAAACTCAACACGTTTTCGCACGTTACATAACCTGTACGAAAAGTCACTCAACACAACACACAAATCCTGATTTCAAGACCTAATTAGATTGTTATATCTATAGCGTAAAAACATTCGAGCAATTCTTAAACGCTTAATGTAAAAATCATTCAATCAAAACACCAAAAAAAATAGATATCGTACTTACAGTCAGCGAGGTGGCGGTTACGTGTCCATGCACGGTCGGAGCGCAGCGACAACTGAGGCAAGGGGGGCGACGGTATGAAATGGCGCGACGTGACTATGTTCCATGTGTGCGTAGCTAATACAATGAGAGATATACGTGTTGATCCACTGTTTCCAACGGTCCACTGTCCCCCACTCTCCCCTATATGACATTGACATTTGACTCGACACTCATGTATACGATTTTCAACTCTATTGTATTAGCGCAGAGTTCTATTTTCAATGCTCGGAATTTTCTACGGCCTTTCGGATTCCGGAGCATATACTCGTAGACCCAGCCTTAGATGTGTAATTAGTAATTACACAGTGCCATGCACATACATGTAACGAGACTACGCTTTGCCTTGTAAGGCGAGCTGTCGCGGTGTATGGTTTTTTGTGTATGTAGTGCGTAGCTACACGCGTACTACATAGTTACAACTTACAATGATTATTTTTAAACAAAAAATTTAACCGACTTCCAAAGTAAAAATGCACAAAAAAGTATGAAATAAAACTTATTTTATAAATAATATACCTTTTAAATTTGGCTGAAATTTTAACTACTTCTCGACTCAATCTTCATAATTTTGAAGTCGGTACCAGCCCGAACAACATCCTGATAAAACAATATTTAAAATAGAACACACGTTCAAGTTGGTTGGTACCGACTGTATGTATGTGGTTATGGATGGATGTTTGTTACTCTTTCACGCAAAAACAACTGAACGGATATTGATAAAATTTGGTATGGCAGTAGCATAGGTTCTTGATAAACACGTCCTCATACGCTACTTTTTATAGCATCAAAATGTACGCGCGGGTCTTCTTTTTGCGCGTACTGTTATGGGGTTCTTTCTGAACCCCTTTTTAAAAAAAGGTTTATTTTACAAACTAAAATATTGGAAATAGAAAAACAAAGAATTAGTAATTTCAGCACACGACCGTCAACGAGATAGGATAGATGGAGACTAACTAGGCACTTGGGAGGATGTTTATATAAAGGGAGTAGGATTGCTGATGTCGATGGAAAGAATATGGATAGGGTTTAGGTAAGGGAAAAGGCTAACATGGAAAGGATATAACAGTACGAAGTCGCAGGAAACATCTAGTATACTCATAAATAACTATCATGTTTATAAAAAACACTATTTTTGTAAATTATTTTATTAAATATTTGTATTCCTAGACGGTCAGTAGAATCAATCCAGCCTTGATCTGCATATTAGAATTTCAGAGTGATCCTCCATACCCGACCATAGATGGCGTTGTTCTTTTTGGAGCTTACTCCTTAAGAATCGATTTTCATATAAGGCTCCCGGTATAAAAAAAATATTAGGTGTAAAAGCTACTGAACGAATGACCTCGTTACGTTTTCGTGCGCAACCTATACTGCGCCACCTGTCACGTTTTTTTCACATGGCACGAATTTTTGAACTCAAATCGATCGCTAAAGTTTTTGTTCCTTCTGAGGGACGTGTTTATTTTTTAGAGTAAACTCTAGTCGTGCGTCGGAGCTGGCACACAGTTTTGTTTGAACAATTATGAGTTATGACATTTACTTTTCGTGCAAATTTAACTACCTACCCGACAAAACCATGATCGCCACTCTTACGAAAAAACGGTAGTTGTAAATCAAAGTTCAACTTTATTTCGTTTAATTATTCCAAAAAACCAGCTCCATCTATAGTCAAATAAGAAAGTTTTTCTTTCAATTCAGATCTCCATAATACTCATGTTCGCCTGGCACTTGGTAGGCAGGCACTTGTCGCAGACCCAGTTTTTGGACGCGCGTTATGGTTTTTTTTACAATGGCAACAACCACAGTGACAACTAGGCCGCGCGCGATTATCAAAGATGTCGATGATCTATATCGACGATGATGATGGTCCTTACATATGAAATTGGCGTTTTGTCGTATTGGCCACTTTGATCTCAAATATATCTTCTTTGGTTAGGAATTCCAATTTCAAATTTATACCTCTATTTTACTCATGAAACGGTTAGAAGGATTATTGATGTGTATGGCGGCGGTGTCGCAAAAGAAAACATAGTCCGTTTTTGGTTCCAACATTTTCGTTCTGGAAATTTCGACCTGCAGAACAAGCCCCGTGAACGGTCGGAGACCAAAGTTGATAGTGAAGAATTGAAGGCTATTGTGAAAGCGGATCCATCGCAAACCACGTTCGTGTTATCTGCAGGCTGCAGTGTTAGTGATACTGGTTTAATCCACTTGAAGCAAATTGGGATGGTGAAAAAGCTTGAAAGGTCAAGCAGGACCTCATGAATTGAGTGCAGCAAACCGACGAATGTGCGTCGACTGCTGCGCTACATTACTCAACCGGCACAATAATTAAGGGATTTTAAATCGAATCATTACCTGTGATGAAAAGTGGGTCCTGTACGATTATCGGAATCGGCTCATCGCAATGGCTGAACCCTGGCGAACCAGCCAACGCCTGCCCCAAGCGAAAATTGATTCAAAAAATGTTACTTATGAGCGTTTGGTGGACTAGTACCGGTGTCGTTCACTACAGCTTTCTTAAATCTGGCCAGACGATTACGGCAGATGTCTATTGCCAGCAACTGCAAATCATGATGGAAAAGATAGCTAAACCACCTAAACAACCGAGGTTGGTCATTCGCTGTAGGCCACTGCTGCTTCAGGACAACGCTAGACCACACACCGCACAACAGACGGCTACCAAATTAGAGGAGCTTCAATTGGAATGTCTAAGGCATCCACCGTACTCCCCGGACCTTCCTCCAACAGATTACCATTTTTTTCGAAATTTGGATAACTTCTTGCAAGGGAAAAAATTCAACTTCGATGGGGCAGTCCAAACTGCCTTCAAAGAATGGTTTTTTTAGTAAAGGAATCAATGAACTACCTATGAGATGGCAAAAGTGCATAGATAGCAATGGTATATACTTTAATTAAATAAATATATTATGTTTAAAAAAAATTACTTTATGTTCCTCCTTTACAAACGTCAATTTCATAATATTATGTAATGACCTAATATAAAACACTATCTGTTTCCGCGTAAATATGAGTCCTACGGGAATACATTACTTTTTCGGGACAAAAAGTAGCCGTTTTAATCAAGTAACTGCCATACAAAATTTCATCGAAATCCGTTCAGTAGTTTTTGCGTGAAAGAGTATGAAATATCTATCCATCCATACATCCATTCATATATACTCACAAACTTTCACATTTATAATAGTAGTAGGATAATAATTGCTATAACTCACAAAAAATGGAAAATACGTTTTTACATGATTTTCATAAAAAAAATTTCTGTATTGTTTGCAGGTCTGGGTCTCATATTTCTAGGACGAAAAAACAACTAACGTTACGTTGTCTGTATATTTATTGGAGAATCTAATTCATAAGCAGTAGAACGTTCTCTCTCGTTCTCTCTCTTAATTTATTTGTATGAGGTATAATGACGACTTGCAGGGATGTTTCAGATAACATAAGAGATAAGATCTAACTGTTATACATTAATTGAAAGATTATTCTAATTATGTACCAGTTTTTAAACAGGTTTTAATATATTTTTAGTAATTATTATATATTCATGCTATGATTCTATAGTAGCGGTGACGTAGGTACCTAAGTAAAAGTGCAATTATGAATATAATTAAGTAGGTACCTACAGTTGTATTAGTTGGTTTTAATAAGTTAAGTTATACATTAAGTTTTAAGCGTTGATTAAAAAATAAATTCAAATTTTTCAGGTTCAAATTGTTGTGTTTAGATTTTATACTTCTGTTATTACGGGGAAATTAAAACATTGACTGTTGAAACTATTATCAGTATTTTATTATGACCATAATAGGTTAGGCCACTTTTTTTTTGTCGATTGTCGATTTCGATTGTCTGCGTTTTACCAAACAACCTGTATATTTAATAATTACTTAAGTATTAGTAGTAAGTTCACAAAATCATAAACATCATGGACATTTTCAAAATCGGAATGTACTTAGGGGAACAAGGAGAGGAGGAAGGAGGAGGAGTCATGCATATAATAAAACAAGTTATTTTGAGTGTACTTTATTGAGATAGGTACTTAACTAGTACTGTCACCCTTCTCGTAATCATAATAACACAACAAAACTATGCACGCACCACGCTCACTAATAAAACAATTCTCATTCTAAATTCATTACAAATATTCACTGGTAGTAAGTAGTAGACATTATAAAAATTACACATCAATTGTATATTTTAAATAATATAATAATTATTGGTTATTTCATTAAAAGTTTAGGAAGGTACAATATTAGGGAAAAGAGGTTAAAAGTATGATCATTATTAATTAGGTAATTACAAAATAGGTGTATTCGCAATGCATTCGCTGAAAGTTGCGTGACTGGCTTTTGAAATAAACGTAACATTCAGTGTATGTATCGCAGGCTCGCATCACATTATTTGTAAGGGTCCACATATCCGCGTCGGACGTATCGTATCAAATGGATTTTATCATTTTTACCCGACTACAGCGAAGCCAGAAGGAAGGGTAATGATTTTGGCAGTCTATGTATGTTTGTTCCATCGTAGCGCCTAAACTACTAATCCGATTTTAATGAATGAGGTGTCAATAGATTCGTAATTGCCTGCGACATTATGTGGACGCTTAAAATACCTTTAGAATAAACTTATAAAAATTGATATTATACAGAGTGTTTCAAATAGTCTACGTCTAGCGCGTTATAAATCAGTGAATGGTATATTTATACTTAGTTATTTATTTATTGTGATTTTTAAGTTAACAGAACAATGTCTCTATGGAGTTAAATTATTATTTAGTCGTTATTAGATAATTTCTGTTTAAACTTAGGTATTAAATGTATATAGGATTAATGAATAATTCATACTTCGCTTATACAGTGGTTGAGTCTATTGTCTACGGTTAGTCAGTGTAAACAGTAAACAGTGATCAAATGCAGTCCCTAATTAATATGCGTAATTGAATACTTGAATAACCTTGACATTAATTATAACTCGCCTTTTTAATAATATACATAATACAGAGGAGTTATTACCACAGTTTTAAAGTTTTTTAACTGTTACAACTGTATCTATAATAATAATAAGTAGATAATAAAATGGCACTATTTTATATTCGTGGAAATAACGAGAAATCCGTAACAAAAAAAAGGCATGCATAACATACTAATCGTAGGTGCATTACTTAAGGCTGTTTTAAAACTCGTATCAACGTATTTTGCAAATTTTCAGATACCATTTTTTATTAAAAGTATAATAATATATTATATAGAACGCATATTATTAATTGTAGGTATATTTTAATTATTAACAAAAAGATCAGTCAGTATTGTTACTACCTATTGTTTCTGAATTAGGCAAAACTAGTTTATATGTATCTAGTTAGGCGTATTAGGCTTTGACAACAATTTAAAAAATGAAAATAAGTAAGTTTCACATTTCAATATACAATAATATTATTTTTAATATTAAAACTCCTACCTTAGTTAAGTTCTGTAAAGTTTCTAAGGCAGCTTTAAAGTAGAATTAATTTGTGGTAATACTTAATTTAAATGATTTAACAAATCTATGAACTAAATTAACCGAGTTACAATTGTAATCATAATAACTATTAAAACATCGTATAATATTAGCTTAAAACAATCTAAGGGACACAACATTTTATATAAAATTTATAAAAATGGGAACAATAATGTTTTGGTTAATAATTGGTAAACGTGATGTTTTGTTAAATTTTATTAAATAAAATACCTAATGACTAAATTAATACAAAAAAGTATTTACGTTATACTTCGGGGTAAAAATTTAAATGTAGGAATACCTTGATGTGGATTCTTCTAGGCCTGTGGGATTGTTTCTATTTCGTAAATAAAATTATGTAAAAGAGCCACTAATTAATGTGATGAGCTAGTGTAAATGTGTAAATTAAATTTAAAAGTTGGGAATATAATTAATTATTTTTTCAATCAATTTAATATTACGACCTTTTTTGCAATTCACACTTATTACATTAAAAAAAAACTGCACGCGGGCTTTGTAAGCACCATGTAGACTAGAGAAGTGAAAGATAAGTATTTACTAAAAATTTTCTAGAAGCTTTATGTACAGCTATATAGCTGTTTACGCTATACGGATATTTGAATAAGTATACTACCTATTTAAAAGATAAATTACAATAATATAATGTTACTGAAAAACATAAAATTCTGAGTCTTTATGGTTCGTAAAAAAAGTCACGAGTCGAATGCATAACCTCCTTCTTTTTTTGGCAGTAGGTTAAAAAGACAACACTTTCAAATCATGAACTATCACCAAAAAATACTCCGGAAGGATTTTCTGTTATAAAATTTGAAAATTGTTTATATACTAATTAAAGATTCTACTACGACTTGGAGACTCCTGAATTTCGGAGTGGTAGCGTGCTACGGCTTTTATTACAAAACTCTACAGGATTTTACAAAAATAGGTACTTTCTCGTCTTGATATTTTATCTGTGCGTGGTTACCTTTTCTTAATGACTCTATATCTAAAGCGGCTGGCTGTGTTTCGTTAAGGCTTTTAGGCGATATTTTATTTAAAATAGCATCTGCATGGATGGCGCAATGATATGATCTAAATATTTATACATCTTGCGCATACGAGGACTTTTCAGAATTTTTAGCTTTTACCGGTTGCGCAACCACTACCTATTTGGTCGAAGGCGCAACCAGCGTCCCAGTGTGTTAGGCCCCTTACTCTCTCTGGACTAGTGCAGTGATTCGTATCTAAGGCATATAACGGACTGCATGATAACAGCATCGTTAAGACTGTTCCTCGTATACGTAAGCTCTACGACGGATTTTAGTCAAAGATAGTAGGTAAATGTGAAACTGTCTAATTTTATAAGGCCAAGGCCAAGGCAAAGAGAATTGCAAAGGAAACCTAAACATATTTGTTTTCTTTAATATTTTCTATTGCTTTCATTGTGTAAAAGTTTTACATTTACCCGGATTGATTGAAAATAGACAATGATTTTTCAAAAATTGATCTATTAACCATATGGATATGGTTAATAGATCAATTTTTGAAAAATTTTGAATAATCCAAGTAATTATAAGTGTGGACACTTATAATTACTTGGATTATTCAAAATACTAAATAACTATTAAGCATGTACGCTACCTTAAATATGTAGGTATTTTGAAGTTGATTTCATACCATTTATAGATGTGGTACTTATTGACAGATATTCTGATCTTGAAATACTTATATTATAATAAAAAATCAATGATCTACTTTTCTTTGTTCAAAGTTCCGAATGCCTCATATTTTGACAACTTGTCACTATCATTAGTTGGTTACTAAAACTAGTCTTCCATCTCTGAATTATTCTTGCTTACGGTCATATAATTAAACTCCGATAAATCCCAGGATTAAACTTCGATTAAACATTAGATATTGATATGCGCACAAAGAAATATGGATTTTATTGGTTAAGAAGTTGTCTAAAATAGGTGAAAACGGTAAACTTATAGGCCTTTCGTAATCGGTTCACACATCCAAATGTACGTTAAACTACTTTTTGGCTGACTAATGAGGAAGACATTTTATTAGCTTGGGTAATATTTGATGCTGTATGAGCACATGATGTATTTGAATGTATGAATCGACTGAATAATATTGATATGCACAATACTGAAGAGTAAAATATAAACAAACACTTGTTAGAAACTTCAATAATACTAGAAATGCTGTAACTAGCTAAGACGATGTTAAAACACACCGCTCCTTTAACGTTAAATCTACGACTAATCTACGTTAAAACGTGGAAAGTCTACACTAAATTCACAAGGCACGTATCGAATGTGGGATACGTTGAAAAAATAGTTCAATCAACCTTTGTAAAATAAATCACCATATTGACAAAATAGTTCGATCACCGAACAGTTCTTTAGTTCATTATTCACTTAACTGTCACTCTATTACTTATATCTATACTTATATTCACTCAAGATGGCGTCCTCTGTATCGGGCACTGGCAGAGATTAAGCCAAGTCTAAATGGAGCACTCGTCGCTGTCCCGCGCGTAGTCGTCATCATCATCGTTCCTCGGCCCCGTCTTCTTCACCTTACCCGATACTATCCCAGTGTTGACCTTACTGAATAAACTACTACGGTTGAGCCTCGTCTCTCGCTGCGGACTCAATCTCTCGGCTATGGCTTTTTCGTAATTATCAGAGATTTTGCTCACGCCATTTACTGGACTGGTTATGGGAGATGTAGCTTTGGTAGGTGATGTAACTTTCTTATCTTTATCGTACATTCCACTAGTTGCTGCTGTATAGGAAGGAGGGTCTTTGCCCCGCGCCCCACCTGCCCCAGAATTCAGCAAATGCGAGTATAAGAAACTATTATTGCCCAAACCAATTCTGTTGTCCATTCTCCCGTTAAGCATCATCAAGCTCACGGGCTTCTCTGGTGGGATTGGTTTCTCGATTTTTCTCTCGGGCGTAGGTTCCTTTGGGTTCCATCGGTCGTTGTTTCCGATTGCATAAATAGAGTTGAGGTTTATGTATGACGAAGGATTTGCCGGTTTGGGCCCAGTCGTTATTGGCTCTCTAACTCGACTGGCTACAGGCGTTACTTCACTGATTGTGGAGTCCTCGACACTGGAGTCTTCTATTGGTTCTGTATTCGTTACTTCCTCCATGTTAGGTGACAGACAATCATCGTCCGTCTCATCGTATGAGCTGCAATGTTTACAAACGATTAATGCTGGTAAATTACTTTTGTTGTCAGATATGTACTGAATGCAATCGCAAATTCAGATTAGGTTAGTCGCATCATGCCTGAAATGATATTTATTTACAAACAAAAGCTTGAGTGTGTGTGGGGTTGTATTTACAGGGACGTGTTTCATCAGCAAGGCAGACGATATCTTTAGACGAGTCACATTTTTAGATCTTTGCAATTTTACGGTGTGATATTTTAGCACTTTTATATTTGGTGCTATTTATTTCACGCATTAGAATTCATTAAGCGTGCTTTTATTAAATTCAAAAATTCAAATAAATTGTTTAAAAATTTTTCATTTAGGACATGTTAGTATTACGGTGCAAAAAATTTGTTTTAAAACACTTCCGAAATCATGAATCATTAATTTTCATCAGAGTTCGATAAATTTAAAGCGAAATGAAAATCGAATGTTTTATCGATTACAATATTAATGCGGCAAAAGTTCACATCCAATAAATACACTTCAATTCATCAACACAACCTTACCCTAGCATAGCCACTTCTATCTTCCTCCCTGATGAAAGAAATTAAAATAAATAATGAACAAGGAAAATGAAATATAATGAATGTAAAATACATAAATATTCATAAACATAATACATGAAAGTAACAAGATACAACTATTAACTATTTAAAGGCAGCAGAAGTCAGAACGAAGATGATGCTTGCGATTTTCGTTTTTAATTACATAAAACATGAAATAGGCTCAATTGAATATGATTTTACGTTAGTTAGTTAAGATATTTTAATTGTAATAAAGTTAAAGGAAGATAAAAAACCCTCACTGTTATACAGTACGGAAAAAATTATAGAACCACTATCATCTCTTTGCTCTGACATTCTCATCCAATATTTTGTTTTCGCGATCTCCACCTAATTTCTCAATTGAATTTGCATTCAGAACATATTTCTTTGGTTAATTCGGCCGTGAAACATTTACGTGCAGTTCTAAAAGTCGACTAAGAGCACGGTGCATACAAGATGCTCAAATGCCTGTAGGTCCAGTGCAGTACTCAATATAATTTACTTTACCGGGTCACTTTTTGTACAACTTTAATCCGTCTATTCCTTTACTCCTGCACAACTCATAGAATCGCTTTATACACTTGTTTTTCATTGAGTCTTTAACTATTTTATACAATTGCCTGTATTTGAAGAAATTCGTTAGCAATATTGAATATTTTAATGTTTGACGCTTTAAGAGAAACTATTTCTTACATTTGATCCTGCGCGTCGCTTCCACCCTCTTCGGCTACAAGTAATTCGTACTCTTCAGCTGCAAACCTATCCCATTCGGACATCTGAAAATTGTTTTCATTAATTAGGTCTAACTTAAAAACTTCGGTAAACATCTTAAGCATAACGTAGTACTGGATCGATATTACTAAGGCGGGTTAATAAGTCCGTGACTTTTTGAATTTCTAACCTCCTTACTGAAAAAGCAACACTACTCCTGTCAACAGGCATCTGTCAGTTGACTCCTATCAAAATTTGAACTTGCTGCGTCAGTTAGTTTGTGTTTTACAGCTATCTTTATCAGACTATCCAGTAACTTAAGGAAACAATGGAAAAAAGAATGAATTTCGTGTGCTTATTAAGCATTATTTTTTGCGAAAAAAAACCAGTACCGAGACCAAGGCTAAGCGTGATAAATACTATGGGGACTCTGCACCATCGATGTCAATGGTAAAAAAGTGGTTACTGAATTTCGTTGTGGCCGTACAAGCACTGAAGATGCCGAACGTCCTGGACGCCCAGTTGAGGTCTCTACACCCGAAACAATCGAAAAAATTCACGATATGGTGTTGGCCGACCGAAGATTGAAATTGCAAGAGATTGTGGAAGCCATAGGCATCTCGCATGGCTCAGTGGTTTCAATTTTGAATGATCACTTGGGCATGAGAAAGCTTTCCGCAAGATGGGTGCCGCGTTTGCTCACAGTGACCACAAACGCAATCGTGTAACAACTTCACAGGAAGGTTTGGCGTTGTTTAATCACAATATGGAGGAGTTTTTTAACCGTGGACGAAACATGGATCCATCACAACACACCAGAGACCAAACAACAGTCAAAACAGTGTGTTTCTAAGGATGAATCGGTGCCAAAGAAGGCCAAGGTGGGTTTGTCAGCCAATAAAGTTATGGCGACTGTTTTTTGGGATGCACGTGAGATAATCCACATTGACTATCTTCAAAAGGGAAGAACAATTAATGGGGAATATTATGCCAACTTATTGGACCGCTTCAATGAGGATTTGAAAACAAAACCGACCTCATTTGGCCAAGAAAAAAGTTCTTTTTCTCCAAGACAATGCAAGGGTGCACACATGTGCAGTTGCCATGGCAAAAATCCATGAATTGGTCTATGAATTGCTCCCACATCCACCCTATTCTCAAGATTTGGCTCCGAGTGACTACTTCTTGTTCCCAAACCTGAAAAAATGGCTCGGTGGAAAAAGATTTGACTCCAATGATGAAGTCATCTCGCAAACAAAGGCCTATTTTGAGGACCTCGACAAATTATATTTTTTGAAAGGGATAAAAAAATTGGAGAAGCGTTGGACAAAGTGTATAGAGCTCAAGGGGGACTACGTTGAAAAATAAAATGATTTATTTATCAAAAAATCTGTGTTTTATTCCAAAAGTCACGGACTTATTGACCCGCCCTCGTATGACGTGAGTTCTCTTCAATTCAAATATTTTTATCATCAAGACCCATGATTTGATTGTTTTTAAAGTAGGTTTGATTTGCAGATAGTTTTAATATAATATTATCTTTGTTTATTTTTACCTTTGTTGCATAATATTAAAAAAATATAACCTCACCTCGCAATCAGAATCTCGTTGGGTCGCAAATGGATCGCGCTGCTCGTGATCAAGATATTTCTCCAGGTTGAAGAACGTGTCGAAGAATATTGGCGTCATTTTACATTTCTTCAGATCTGACAACGTGACTTTCCCTTCTGTAGCTGGATGAACCATATCTAACATCTAGAAAAATATGAATTGAAATTATTTCTGATGTTGAAATTACTTCAATTGGTGGCTTTCAATCTTACCCTGAAAATCCTTCATTATTCTTTTTGACTAACATTAAAAATATTGAACCAAATTATTTCTGATGTTGAAATTACTTCAATTTTTGGCTTTCAATCTAACCCTGGAAATTCGTGCTGAAACTATTTTTTGACTAAAATTCTCTATAAGTTTATTCCAATCACCATGAATTCATATTTTCCAGAAATTTGCCTAAATCTAAAGTAGCTAACCTACCTGACATAAGCAGTCATTAAACGGCAAAGTCTCGATTCCGATGGCCTCCATCCTCTGCATCTGCTCCTCGTAGAAGTATTCCAGCTCGTACATCGAGATGAAGCCGTCGCCGTCCAAGTCCATGCATCTGTAAAAGCAATAAGTTTTCTCTTAGATCCTTTCTCTAAAGCGATGAAAATACAAGGTTTTTATTAGACTTAAAAATTAAGTGTTGGGGGGCTTTGATGTGGCCTCACTTAAGCCCGGTTTCTGAGGTGAATTAGTCGATAGTTTATCTATTTATTAGCGTTATAATTGGTTTGATAACTTGATTCTGTACAAAAAAGTGACAATATATAAACTTAGTTTAACATTTAACTGACAATGGAATCCGTTTATCGATTCCATAACTCGTAATTGACACTGCTACTGATAGATATTGCAGACATAGAAAGAACTTAAAGGCTTTACTAAAATCTAAAAAGTTTTTATTAGTTAAAATAGTTTAAAGTTCCATTTCACTCCCAAAGTAACAAATGTTTTTTTTTATATTCAACTACTTAGTTACATTGCCGGTTTACTCAAATCAAAAAAAAAAACTTTATCCTTGAATTGAAATAAGAGTTCCTGGGAGACCGAGCTTTGCTCGGAGTTTACGTAGGACGATAAAATAATGATAAAAAATATATACACAAGAAATAATAACATTCACAAAATATTTATCTTACCGGGATTCGAACCCACCACATTCCGAATTTCCAAACAATGCAAAAATTATACGTTAGTATGTATACCAAGCTGCCGATCAGACTGACGTAAGAGAGTCGTAATTATTGATATATTGTTGCACGACGAAACAAAAAAACATATATTGCTTAAAAATGCGTAGTTTCTAAGGAATAAGAACTAGCTAGATCGATTTTTCTCCTCCAAAACTCCCTGCACACTAATTTTCATGGTAATACTAATTGTAGTCGTTGCCGAGATACCATGAGATACCGATTATACTTATTTAGGTCCTTACATATGAAATTGGCGTTTTGTCGTACTGGTCTCAAATATATCTGCTTTGGTTAGGAATTTCAAATTTATACCGCTATTTACTCATGCATTTGTGTTTCGAAAATCGTAATTCATTTGTTTTTTCCTCTTTTGGTTTTTCTTTGCGTCACTCTGTTTACAAAATGGAAAACTTGAAATATATTATTTTCGAGTACGAGTTCCACCGTGGCACCAGTGCTGCAGAAACGGCTCGAAGGATTAATGATGTGTATGGCGGCGGTATCGCAAAAGAAAACACAGTGCGTTTTTGGTTCAACTTTAATTCAACTCCAATGGGGCAGTCCAAAGCGTCTTCAAAGATTTTATTGATTCCTGTCCGAATGGTTTTTAGTAGTTTTTTTAGTATAGATAGCAATACTTTGATTAAAATTGAATTAAAATCAGCAAAAACTGGACATACTCTTTAATAAGTCTAAGGACCATTTAATTATGACCTTGCCTAATATGTGTAAAGTTGTTTAACTAACCTGAACCAATACTCGATAGCCGTAGGATGAGTCTTGTCCTCCTCAGCGAGCAGGAACCAGACGAACTCGGTGTAGGACATCCGCGGCTCGCCGTCCGGCGTGAGGCGGTTCTGGTTGCCGCGCGTCACGCAACCGGACAGCACTCGCTCGATCATGCGACTCGATAGGGCTGGCAAATTAATGAGTTAGAAAATTATTAATAATATAATATAATAATAGCTCTCCACACCGATTTCGGTGACGGTGGCCGGTTTCATTAAAACCGGGCCAGCTACGCAGGAGTTATTTTATAGTTTCCAAGTGTGTGCGCAGTACACAAGATCACTCTATCTTCCTTTACTCTCGAAACCTATTGAAACGGATAACCGACATGAGTGGTGAGAGATCAGGCGTAGGTCCGACTTTTTACATGCCCATCTGACGTCAGGTGTTCAGACGTCAGGTGGTCGACGTCAGACAATCAGGTGATCAGCCTGCATTATCCTAACCAAAGTTGGAAACAACATTTTTTGTTATTCCAACGCGGGTTCTATAATTTTACTGCTCTGAATTTTCACCGGCGTTCCGGTTTCTGGAGCATATAGTCCCAGCCTAAGGATAAAGGATAGCTGGTAGCAAAAGTAATAGGCTAGTTTCGTCTATCAAGATCAAAAAATATAAATTTGTTATTTATATAGTTTATATCATAAGTAATACGAATACAACACTATATAATTATGCGATTTTTTTATAATTTCGAAAATAAAACTGTGGTTTTATTATCTGTGTGTCACGTGACCTAAGACGCTAGCCGCCATATTTTTCTTATAAGTGACGTCATAAGAACAAGCGAAAGTTAAATCTAAAGTTCATGCACTACACACGCTTATATGACATTTATTTGTTTCTGTTCGTATGACGTCACGATAATGGTGGCTGCCATTTTGGCGCAAACATTTATCGTTTAAATTTTAATCATTTTTTCTTTGCATAAAGAGATATTATGTCCAGGAAATAAAAATACTAGTTGACTATCGAATCGATACGAACATTTTAAAACTAGACTAGACATTTTAAGACTAGAACTGGATCGACCAATCAAGATCCAGCCCAAACAAATTATGGTAAGGGATCCTCTGAAAATCATCAATGCAATTTAAAATTAATAAAATTAATAAAACATGGGTAAAACCTCAGACCAAATAAAAAAGTGAAAAATTGAGTTTTGTACCTACATACATAAATAAGAGGCCGGTTGTTTATGTATGTATTATCATGTACTATGTAGTGCGCGTGTCGCTAGTGAGTAGTGGCTACGCACTACATACATAACAAACCACACACCGCGACAGCTCGGCTTACAAGGTAAGGCGTAGTTTTGCTACATATTGTGTGCGCATGAAACTGTGTAATTACACGTCGAGGCGTAGTTTAGACTGGCCTCCCTGTGAGGTTCGCAGAACTCTGTTTTCCCTCTTTATATGGTCTGAGGGCACAATAATAATTTGTTAATAACTCACCGTGGTCGTTGTGCCTCGCTAGATCATGTTTGTCAATGAAGAGGTCGTGGTCCTTATCCAACTCCCAGAATTTGCAGTAAATCACGTAGAAGTGTTCGTAACTGAAAAATATACAAATGCTTTTATTTTTTGGAATATAGGCTAATCATTGGAAGCGTTTATTCCTAACCTTGTTCATCAAAGGCTTTTGATAGGAGAGCATTTTCTCCACTTGAAATGGGTGACTGGTTTGAGGTATTTTGAGGTAGTTTATGAGGAAGATAACTGCAAGTATAATTACCCACAGACTTAGTATGTATACAAATTGATAAGTGCATTAAGGTTAACCACATTTTCGTTATAACAAATAAAAATTGTCAACATGTAGGTATCTTCTATCTTAGAATTTAAACGAAACGGTCCTGTATGTATATAATCGGTATGTCGCCAACGCCTATAAGTGGAATGACTGAAATTTAGTATGGAGGGAATTTTAGGGGAGAAAAATCGATCTAGCTAGGTCTTATTCCTTAGAAACTGCGCATTTTCAAGCAATATATTATATTATTTTCATATTTATTTTATTCATTTTATTCACGTACAAGTTTTGCATTGTATGTAAATTCGGAATGTGGTGAGTTCGAATTCCGGTAAGATAAATATTTTTGTGATTATTACTATTTCTATTTCTTTTAAGTAGGTATATTTTTTTATTTATTTTTAATTATTTTATCGCTCTACTAAAACTCCGAGCAAAGTTTGGTGTCCCGAGGTACGTACTTTAAGTAAGTATATATAAAATTGCACAAAAAAGTATGAAATAAACAGCCCGAACAACATCCCGATAAAACAATATTTAAAATAGAACTCACGTCCAAGTTGGCTGATACAGACTTCAAATTTATGAAGATTATATAGTAGAGAAATATTTAAAATTTTGAGCCAAATTTAAAAGGGGAATTATTTAGAAAATAAGTTTTACTCCATACTTTTTTGTGCATTTTTACTTTGGATAGCGGTAAAATTTTTTGTTTAAATAATATTTCTCCCTTTTTCGTGACATTTGTTAAATTATTATTAATACATTTATGGAACGTTTAAAAAATCGAATGTATAATTGAATACGCGCCAAGCTTCCATTAGGCTTAGTAAATAAGATGATGATGATGATGATTACTGTAAGTTACATAGTGACATATGCTTGCAGTTCTTTAAAGAATGCCGAAATTTCCAAACGCGTATCTGCAAAGACCGAGGAGTTCTGTTCAGTGCTTTTGGGTCAAGGGTATAACTTGGTGGAAAATATTATTTTTAGTAGCATATGCTTGTGTTACTTCAGAAATAGTCAGGGTTCCCTCGATTCCTCATGGATCCCATCATCAGGTTTCCACTTTAGTGACTAAAGGACCAATTTCGAATTATACCCTTTACAACAACAACAAAAGATTTTTGCAAATAGGTCAATAAACGGCAGAGTAATGTTCAAGTATATCCGTGTCAGTGTAAAATACTATGAGAAGTACCTTTTATATCATCATAATGTGATGATGCATAGTGTTCGGTTCGGGCAATCTAAAAGCTGGCCCTTCTTGACTGGGCCTTCACCCTTTTTTGAAATTCGTCCCCTGAATAGGTGAAATGGGTGTCCAAAGTTTGTATGGTGAGCTCCTCGACGATTTGTGTTGAAATTTGGCATGTAGATAGTAATTATGAGGTCCTCTTTTAGGAAAGGATTTCTCGAAATTCATCCCGCACCGGGGTACAATGGTGGTCAACGCAGATAAAGTTGCGCGCAAAAGCTAGTTAAATATATCCATCCTAATTACTAATTTTCAAAATCTTAAATTGAAACTCAATCCAATTATTTTTGAAGAAGTAGAGGTTAGAAACAAACCTACTTTGTAGTTTCAAGACAATGATCTCAGCCATCCTACTAATATTATAAATGTGAAAGTTGTGAGGATGGATGGATGGATGTTTGTTCAACTTCTCTTCCCTTTTGTCTTTTACGCAAAAACTACTGAACGGATTTCGATGAAATTTGGTACAGTATAGTAGTTTAGGCTCTGGATTAAAACATAGGCTACTTTTTATTTCGAAAAACTACAGTATTACCGTGGGATATATATTTACACCGGCGGAGAAAACACGGGAAAAGGCTAGTCTAAAATATAATTCTAGAGTTTTGGTGAAAAAATAGATGTCTGTGAGCTAATGTTTCGTATTATATTTTGTGATATCAACCTGAAGTATTGTGTGACTTGATTGATGTCCTCTTCGTCTTCCAGCAGTTGGATGACCTGGAGCAGGTTCGACCTTCTCAGCTCCGGTATCGATATCTTTCCGGACCAAGATCTGTTCACGCAGTAGAATATCCTGGCTATCACCTGGGGATTAGGACATTATTGGTATGAGATTTTGCGTTTGTAAATAATTGATACAAATATTATTATTTGAAAGTGTCTTTATTTGAGGGTAAAAATGATTTTAAGGTCGTACTCAGAAGGCCTCACACTGGACTGCATAACTAATAACTATCTATAGCTCCCCTTTTAGTCTCAAAGTTTTTCCACAATATTGATACCTTAAGGATTGTTTCACAATCTTCTAATAAATGTTGGTCAGTTTCTTCAGAATTTTTACTATATACCGAGCGGCAGAGACAAAACATGAAGACCTTTTCAGAAGATGTATGACGTCTGCAGTCCAAGCCGTTGACGCATTTTTAGTTGTAATTAACACGACAGTTCGATTTGCAGTCCAAATCGCACAGAGCCATCCACGGTTTGGGACGTAGTCCGATGCGCGGTCCGAACTTAACCTGTGCAGGGCTGCTTTTGTCTTGTTACATGTTATCTAGATTGCAAAAGCATCGTCAAATACTTCTACTTACAGTATGAACATATCTGGAGTGGAACTCCGTGGCCTCTTTTAGGAACGACAACCCTGGATGCGTGTCCACCACATCTTGGACTAGTGGAACGAAGTCTTCGGAAGCCAGCGTGTTGCTCTTTCCCCGGGTGAGGATGTATACGAACCGGGATGCTTGGTCATGGCATTGTGAAGTCAGCCTGGAAAGAAAAAAATAAGGGCGTTTTAACGAGCTGGTAAGTGCCTTGTTAAAAAAAATGCTGTCCAATGAATGTCGCGTGGACTAGTTTAAATTAATTTTTGACGGAATTTTTTGTTTGAATAATCGTTCGGACTGCGGGAAACAGCACGCGCCGTTCCAGCCCTCGTTCCGAAACGAACAAGTAAATGCGATAACAGTCTGATCTGGCATGTCGACGTGAGCGTATTATCCACAGTTTTTCCAATTATGTAGGACGCCGGCAGTCCAAACCGTGGACGCATTTTGTGGCATACTAGGGCGGGTCAATAAGTCCGTGACTTTTTGAATTTCTAACCTCCTTACTGAAAAAGCAACACTACTCCTGTCAACAGGCATCTGTCAGTTGACTCCTATCAAAATTTGAACTTGCTGCGTCAGTTAGTTTGTGTTTTACAGCTATCTTTATCAGATTATCCAGTAACTTAAGGAAACAATGGAAAAAAGTGAATTTCGTGTGCTTATTAAGCATTATTTTTTGCGAAAAAAAACCATTACCGAGACCAAGGCTAAGCTTGATAAATACTATGGGGATTCTGCACCATCGATTTCAATGGTAAAAAAGTGGTTTACTGAATTTCGTTGTGGCCGTACAAGCACTGAAGATGCCGAACGTCCTGGACGCCCAGTTGAGGTCTCTACACCCGAAACAATCGAAAAAATTCACGATATGGTGTTGGCCGACCGAAGATTGAAAGTGCAAGAGATTGTGGAAGCCATAGGCATCTCGCATGGCTCAGTGGTTTCAATTTTGAATGATCACTTGGGCATGAGAAAGCTTTCCGCAAGTCGACCACAAACGCAATCGTGTAACAACTTCACAGGAAGGTTTGGCGTTGTTTAATCACAATATGGAGGAGTTTCGCGCAGTTTTGTAACCGTGGACGAAACATGGATCCATCACAATACACCAGAGACCAAACAACAGTCAAAACAGTGGGTTTCTAAGGGTGAATCGGCGCCAAAGAAGGCCAAGGTGGGTTTGTCAGCCAATAAAGTTATGGCGACTGTTTTTTGGGATGCACGTGGGATAATCCACATTGACTATCTTCAAAAGGGAAGAACAATTAATGGGGAATATTATGCCAACTTATTGGACCGCTTCAATGAGGATTTGAAAAAAACCGACCTCATTTGGCCAAGAAAAAAGTTCTTTTTCACCAAGACAATGCAAGGGTGCACACATGTGCAGTTGCCATGGCAAAAATCCATGAATTGGGCTATGAATTGCTCCCACATCCACCCTATTCTCCAGATTTGGCTCCGAGTGACTACGAGGGGAGGTCCAAAAGTTCGCGGAATGGAGGGGATGGAGTGGGGATAGGGTAGCTCGCTTAGTGTCATACTAATTGAGCACTCATAATTAGTATATATATAAAATCTCAACCCTATAGCGCCATTCGTTTACGAGTACTCGCCTGCTAAACAAGTCAATCCGGAAGCAAACTGCAACTATGGAGAAAATTGAACATCGCGCTGTGATAAATTCCTTACCAAGCAAGGAAAAAACGTTCAAACCATTTTAAATGAAATGGAAGCCGTTTATGGAGATCAGTGCCCTGGTAAAACAATGGTTTATAAGTGGCATGGACTTTTCAAACATGGTCGAGATTCAATTGAAGACGACCATCGCTCTGGGCGGCCAGTTGAGGCCACCACATCAGACATCGTCGAAAAAGTCGAAAAACTTGTACTGGAAGACACACGTTTAAAGAAAAAACAATTATCTGCATTTGTTGGAGTATCAGATACAACCATTTTGCGGATCCTGCACGACCACTTGGGCATGACAAAAGTCAGTGCAAGATGGGTGCCGAGAATGCTCACGCCGCTTCAAAAACAGCAGCACATCGACGCGTCTAAGCACTTTTTGGAGGTGTGTGGAGACAACCCTGTGCAGATTTTGGAGCGGATTGTTACTGGAGATGAAACATGGGTTCATCACTTTGAACCTGAATCAAAACAGGAGTCCATGCAATGGCACAAAAAGGGTACACCATCTCCCAAGAAATTCAAAGTGTCAGAATCGGCTGGAAAGTTGATGGCCACTGTTTTTTGGGATTGTGAGGGAATATTACTGATTGATTATAAAGAAAAAGGTACCACTATAACCGGAGAATACTACGCCACAATATTGGAAAAGTTAAAGGAGGCAATTAAAGAAAAACGTCGTGGAAAATTGGCCAAGGGTGTGTTGCTTTTGCAAGACAACGCGCCGGTTCACAAGAGCCGAGTTGCCATGGCTGCTCTTCACACGCATGGATTCGAACCACTTGTTCACCCACCCTACAGTCCAGACCTGGCCCCTAGCGATTTTTATTTGTTTCCAAATTTAAAAAAAGAGCTAAGGGGAAGGAAATTTTCCGACGATAACGAAGTGAAGGAGGCAATTTCGGCGCATTTTGAGCCCAAAGACAAAAAATATTTTTTCGATGGTTTAGAAAAATTAATCCATAGATCAAATAAATGTATTACACTTAAGGGTGATTATATTGAAAAGGAAAAATAAATTTATTGTTATATTTTATTAACAACCCTTTCATTCCGCGAACTTTTGGACCTCCCCTCGTACTTCTTGTTCCCAAACCTGAAAAAATGACTCGGTGGAAAAAGATTTGACTCCAATGATGAAGTCATCTCGCAAACAAAGGCCTATTTTGAGGACCTCGACAAATCATATTTTTTGGAAGGGATAAAAAAATTGGAGAAGCGTTGGACAAAGTGTATAGAGCTCAAGGGGGACTACGTTGAAAAATAAAATGATTTATTTATCAAAAAATCTGTGTTTTATTCCAAAAGTCACGGACTTATTGACCCGCCCTCGTAATTAGCACGACTGTTAGATCCGCAGAGCAAGCCGCACAGATCCATCCGCGGCTTGGAACGCAATCCGATGCATGGTCCGAAGCACGGAATATAAAACACAAGGTCCGAAGTCTCCGAACTTTAGGTACGTGCATCATCATGCTCAATTACAGTACTACAGCTTTAACTAGCAATTACACCGTAACTCACTCTCTCCAGAAGTCGATGAACTTGTGTCCGTCGACAGCGGCGTGCAGGTTCTGCTGCGTGGCCAGGAACAGTGGCATCTTCCAGTACAGCGGGCACTCGCATGCCTTCACGATGTGCTTGAAGTTCTCCCGCGTCACCTGTAATGAAGTGAGCGCAGAAGTTAGCAGAGCGGACAAACCAACGGAAACTGTAGGGGCGTTTGTGCATACTCCAACTACACGCAATTTTTCCATCCGGCAGTGCGACTTTTTTTCTTTTTTTTATTTATAATGCCTCATGTATAACTATACCTATTTTAATAAGGCCACCTAACTAAAAAATCGTACGGCCGCGGTCGGGCCGTAAAATTCCGTGCAGTGCTCAACCTCCCTAAGGCACATATTACTAAATAGTTACTACGTAACCTAAGGGTTGTAAATGTAATTTTATGTAATCTACATCACAAGTCTGCCATTACGCTGCGCGCTAATTGAATTTTTTTGAAATTCGAACGATTGAAACTCATTCTGAAAGAAAATTATTTATAATTTACTAAATCCATTCGACCTTTTTTGAAATTTAATTTCACAAATTGTCACCCAATTATGTATATTAGTTTTATTTAGGATTCAGTTTTATAACGAGGAGGTAAACTTCAGAATGAAATGTGACGTGTGGGCCACTTCCTCTATAATGGAATATGGGGCAGCACGTGCCGAGTATAGCCGCCGATGTCTTAGAATGTATAACCCGTTAGTTGGAACGACTTGAATCTCAATCCACATCTTAATATTTACTTGCCATTTGCCAAGTGCCAATATTAATCTTGCAGTAAAGCTCACCTCGCGCTTTGCTTGGCTCGTCTTGGTGGGGCGCAATCGTGCCCCAAAATATATTTATACCTAATCTCGATTATAGCCGTGAATGCGTCTTTAAATTCTTTAAAATTGGTTCCGTAATGAAGAGGCCTTTCATAAAGAATCAAATAAAAATGTTACAACGTCGCCGGATAGCTGCAGGATCAAAAAGTTAATTTCGCAAGTCCAGACATTTTGTGGATCATTTTGTTGCATACTTTACAATTGCGAAAGCTTTGATATACTTACCTACGTAAATAAAGCCAGTTCGAAGGACAGAAACGTATATAAAAGTGACTGAACCTTTAACCTTTTGTATATTATCCCTACTAATATTATAAATGTGAAAGTTTGTAAGGATGGATGGATGTTTGTTACTCTCTCACGCCAAAACTACTGAACGGATTTCGATGAAATTTGGTACGGTAGTAGTATAGGCTCTGGATTAAAACATATGCTACTTTTTAATCCCGGAAAAGTATAGTATTCCCGCGTGATACCCTATTGTATATTTACGCGGGCGGAGCCGCGGGCAACAGCTATACTGTTATAAATAAGCTAATGATAATAGGGTAAGCAAGTAGTAATACCAGGCTTCATATTATGTAGGTACTCGTATGCGTAGTAGGTACGTAAGCCTTATTTAGAAAAATCTTTAAAGTAATGCAGGAAGAGATAATGCGATATAATATTATAATTATTCATTGCGGTCACAAAACAACATATTTTAATTTAAACATTTATTTCTTTGTCTCTCAACTCCAGCAAACAAGTAAACATATTATGTTTAACCTCATTTTCACACACTTTCTGCATATTATATTTATCATTAATACAACAATAATGGAAAAATAACGTTTTCCAATACTTTTCCGGCTTCCGCATACAAAAACGACATCTGCATCTGTCATATTCGTGTCTTTCCTATCTATAATAATAATAATATAATGTTTTAACAAAACTTTTCCGGCGTCCGCATACAAAAACACCCTGTTTCTGTCTCTGTCATATTTGCGTGTCTCATTCTTGTTCCCTAAAGGCCCAGAAGAGGTCATCGACCCGCGGTAAGTAGGTCACGAGTGGTCCTATTTATAGATAGGCCAGCGTTTGACAGACAGCCCGCGGCCTTTGTTACACTAACGCCGCGGAAGTCATCCATTACATTCAAGAAATATCGCGTGTACTTGTAGGTAACTAGGTACTATGGTAGTGTCCTATCTAGTCTAGTTTACGTCTGGACTTGGACTTTACTGTGTGTGCCAACTATATTGTCCGTAGGGGCCTGGTCCTGAATAGACGCACGGGTCCTGTTCTTTAAACTTATACTTTATGAGACATCCAGTTTGGACGTCTGGACTCTAGATCCTGAATTTGACTGTGTGACAAATGAGAATTTTGTGTGTCTGTTTGGTTTGTTCAACAAATATTTATCGATAGAAAATTCCACTTATATATAAGTTTCTTCATATTTATCTTATAAAGTATATAAAGTGAAGTAGCTTCCTTTCCTTCGCTTAGTTCTTTTAAACTACTCAACGGATTTTAATGCAGCTTTCAGCAAGAGATAGAGTGATTCAAGAGGAAGGTTTATATGTATAATACGTTGTAGCCGTCGCTAGTTCGTAATATAATGTTACCGATTGCGCATTTGGATACACTGTAACAGCTCATCTTCATTTTAGCACAGAGAGACGCTACTATTGTAGCTTTACCATGTATGTATGTAAATGTAATTTAAATAGGGAAGATTTTAGCGCACAATTTCTAGTATTATTATTGTAAATTAAATATACAGAATGTCTTCAAAACATAAATACGAGGGCGGGTCAATAAGTCCGTGACTTTTGGAATAAAACACAGATTTTTTGATAAATAAATCATTTTATTTTTCAACGTAGTCCCCCTTGAGCTCTATACACTTTGTCCAACGCTTCTCCAATTTTTTTATCCCTTCCAAAAAATATGATTTGTCGAGGTCCTCAAAATAGGCCTTTGTTTGCGAGATGACTTCATCATTGGAGTCAAATCTTTTTCCACCGAGCCATTTTTTCAGGTTTGGGAACAAGAAGTAGTCACTCGGAGCCAAATCTGGAGAATAGGGTGGATGTGGGAGCAATTCATAGCCCAATTCATGGATTTTTGCCATGGCAACTGCACATGTGTGCACCCTTGCATTGTCTTAGTGAAAAAGAACTTTTTCCTTGGCCAAATGAGGTCGGTTTTTTTTCAAATCCTCATTGAAGCGGTCTAATAAGTTGGCATAATATTCCCCATTAATTGTTCTTCCCTTTTGAAGATAGTCAATGTGGATTATCCCACGTGCATCCCAAAAAACAGTCGCCATAACTTTATTGGCTGACAAACCCACCTTGGCCTTCTTTGGCGCCGATTCATCCTTAGAAACACACTGTTTTGACTGTTGTTTGGTCTCTGGTGTATTGTGATGGATCCATGTTTCGTCCACGGTTAAAAACCTCCTCCATATTGTGATTAAACAACGCCAAACCTTCCTGTGAAGTTGTTACACGATTGCGTTTGTGGTCGACTGTGAGCAAACGCGGCACCCATCTTGCGGAAAGCTTTCTCATGCCCAAGTGATCATTCAAAATTGAAACCACTGAGCCATGCGAGATGTCTATGGCTTCCACAATCTCTTGCACTTTCAATCTTCGGTCGGCCAACACCATATCGTGAATTTTTTCGATTGTTTCGGGTGTAGAGACCTCAACTGGGCGTCCAGGACGTTCGGCATCTTCAGTGCTTGTACGGCCACAACGAAATTCAGTAAACCACTTTTTTACCATTGAAATCGATGGTGCAGAGTCCCCATAGTATTTATCAAGCTTAGCCTTGGTCTCGGTAATGGTTTTTTTTCGCAAAAAATAATGCTTAATAAGCACACGAAATTCACTTTTTTCCATTGTTTCCTTACTTTACTGGATAGTCTGATAAAGATAGCTGTAAAACACAAACTAACTGACGCAGCAAGTTCAAATTTTGATAGGAGTCAACTGACAGATGCCTGTTGACAGGAGTAGTGTTGCTTTTTCAGTAAGGAGGTTAGAGATTCAAAAAGTCACGGACTTATTGACCCGCCTTAGTAGATATTCAAGGATCATAATCTGTATAAGATTCTCGTTCCAAAAATATATAATTTAACATTTGACCTTAAATTTTGACCAGATTATCCTATAAAATAACCGCGCGGCCTAATCAGCGAGGCGGGCGCGTGACATCAAAAGCCGGCGTGTTGTACGGCAGTACTAGGGTGTCCATGCGTAGTTGGAGGGGTCAGGAAATGTTAATAATTTTATTTTTCATTCATCATAAGTCATTACTTATGTAAATTTTGTAGCCTAATGTTGCGTTAAATATTTCAATGAAAAATAAATTAAAAATCAAAAATATTCGTTAAGTATAGTTAGACTTGGCCTCTAGGACCTCATTTTGTTTAGTTTCAAACTTGACTATTAAAGCAGCGTGGAATTCCTCACGAATGGTGTAAGGTCAAACTGCACAAATTCTACGACTAGTAGATGAATGGAATTTTCATATTATAACTAACTGCAAACATTTCCTATGAATAAGTCTTTGTCGACTGTTGTTTGTCCACTTTATCAGCGTTCTGATTAAATTTCTTTAAAATTATTGAGTAGGTATGTATGTTATACTTTTTTTTAATTCGTTATATATAAACGCTAGTAGTGTGTGTTGATCTGAGCTAGTGTGTGTAATGTTGTTTGTAACAAAAATTACGTATTCTGTGTTTGTAAGCATTATTTAAGAAAATATTAGCTTTCTGCACACCTTGCTCTACTGTGTCAAATTTCAGACTCCTCCGTTTGCATAATTCTCGTAAACAGGGCACAAAGTTTTTGCTTCGTGTATTAATATTATGTGATATGATGATGATGATGATAAATTATAATATAACAATATCAGATGTAACTGTTATTTAAAAAAACCCTCGCTGTTTACATATCAATCAATAAATCAATCCTTTGTTGCAAGAATGTGGTATGTCGCATAAGGTCTTAAAATATTATAATAGCTAGGATCCAACATTCTGCCATCACAATGGTGCGCGAAATATCCATAACATGCAAGGTATTAGGTTTTTATTAGGGTTCCGTAATACAAAAGGAACCCTTATAGTTTCGCTCTGTCCGTCTGTCTGTCTGTCTGTCCGCGCTTCTAGCTTCTGTAATTATTAATATAAATTGAGGGAATTTGGTATAGTTATATCTCGGTTTTAGTATCATAAAATAATGATAATTTTATATTTTAGGGGTGGCTCCCCATACACGTGAAGTGGGGATTAAAAATATTTTTTCATCCTACCCCACCGTGTGGGGATATCGTTGAATAGGTCTTATAAAATAAACGCAAGGTTTCATACATGCCTTTTTAACAAAGTCAATCCTTGACGAGTAATCGGCCTCCAAAGTGGTTTATAAGTTAGTAGTATGAGACTTGCAAAACTTGCAATTTCCCATGCTGATAGATCATGCTAAAAACTCTGTAGGAAAATTATTTTGAACGAAATAGGACAGTGACTTTTGAAGTAATTTGAAAAAAACATTTTACGCGGTTATAGTTACGGAACCCTCCTTAGACAGGTCCTGACATGCTCTTGGTTAGGTTAGGTTATTATTGCACCAGTGGCGTGGAGTTCTAAAGAGTCCTAAAAATAAATATTATCTATGGACGCTTCACACTACCTCACCGGCCCTGTGCTAAGTATCCGAAGAACTTTTGTTACAGGTACCAGAAAACAGGAAGTATGTTTAATACTATACATATATTTAAGATTCTTATTATTATTATACATATATTTAATACACATCCATGACCCAGGAACACAGAAAAACGTTTTGTTCCATTGGTGGGATTCGAACCCGCGACCCCCGGCTTGACCACCAACGAGCTGAACCACATTCCCAATCCTCCAATCGCTACCTATTATACAGGCTTGGGCTTACCTACGAGGGAGAACCAGCCTTCGCCATAATGTATTGTACTACTTATATTATATTTCTCGTAAGTGATTAACTGTAATCTTTTGCTCATGAGAAATAAAGAATCTTGAAACCTAAAAAACCTAAACCTAGATATTCGCGGTGTCGACGGAATCTCGTTATTCTGGGTGTGGCTGGTATCTCGATCGACAATCTATCGTACTCAGTACTGGCCCCGTTTCGCTGCTCTATCATTTTAGCCCTAAGGGTGTAGAGCATTCAGCCATATTTGCCTTGGTATTTGCAAGTTGGTAGTTATGCATAAAGAAATTTGTAGTAAGGAAAGATTGAGCAGCAAGCATAGATTAAATAAAGAGGAACAGATAAACAGCTACATAGTTAGCTTTCGATTTGATTGCACTACTACAAGCATACGGCTCGGCGTGTCCACGAATGTGTGGAAAAATCGTGGGCCGTTGAAGAGAACGTCTAAATTTGCAAATAAGGATCAATTTCGACTGTTCTATGAAAGTTTCTCTGTACGTGGGCACCAATATATATTTTCTACTCTATGTTGCGAGTCTTGTACAAATTCTACCATTTTATTTATTTTAAGTTCTTTCGCCTACATTCGTCTTTTATTTTACAGGTTTAACGATAATCATTTTAGGTTAAATATCTATGTTGAGTGAATTTTATGGTTTACCTATTTAGTATTAGTTCCTTACATAATATGAAATTGGCGTTTTGTCGTAATGGCTATCTCAAATATATCTTCTTTGGTTAGGAATTCCAATTTCAAATTTATACCGCTATTTACTTATGCATTTGTGTTTCGAAAACCGTAATTCATTTGTCTTTTCGTCTTTTGGATTTTTCTTTGCGTCACTCTGTTTACAAAATGGAAAACTTGAAATATCGTATTATTTTCGAGTACGAGTTCCAACGTAGCACCAGTGCTGGAGAAAGCCCTTTCTGTGTATGGCGAAGGTGTCGCAAAAGAAAACACAGTGCGTTTTTGGTTCCAACGTTTTCGTTCTGGAAATTTCGACCTGCAGAACAAGCCCCGGAGACCAAAGTTGATAATAAAGAATTGAAGGCTTTTGTGGAAGCGGATCCATCGCAAACCACGTCCGAGTTAGCTGCAGGCTGCGGTGTTAGTGATAAAAGTGTTTTAATCCACTTGAAGCAAATTGGGAAGGAGAAAAAGCTTGAAAAAGCCTCATGAATTGAGTGCTGCAAACCGACAAACGCGCGTCGACTGCTGCGTTACATTACTCAACCGGCACAATAATGAAGGGATTTTAAATCGAATGAAAAGTGTGATGAAAATTGGATCTTGTACGATAATCGGAAACCGCTTATCGCAATGGCTGAACCCTGGCGAACCAGCCAAAGCCTGCCCCAAGCGAAAATTCACTCAAAAAAAGTTACTTGTGAGCGTTTCGTGGACTAGCGCCGGTGTCGTTCACTACAGCTTTCTTAAATCTGGCCAGACGATTACGGCAGATGTTTATTGCCAGCAACTGCAAATCATGATGGAAAAGCTAGCTGCTAAACAACCGAGGTTGGTCATTCGCTGTAGGCCACTGCTGCTTCAGGACAACGCTAGACCACACACTGCACAACAGACGGCTTCCAAATTAGAGGAAGCTCCTCTTTTTGGAATTGGAATGTCTAAGACATCCACCGTACTCCCCGGACCTTGCTCCAACAGATTACCATTTTTTTCGAAATTTGGATAACTTCTTGCAAGGGAAAAACTTCAACTCCGATGGGGTAGTCCAAAGCGCCTTCGAAGATTTTACTGATTCCTGTCCGAATGGTTTTTTTTAGTAAAGGAATTAATGAACTACCTATGAGATGGCAAAAGTACATAGGATAGCAATGGTATGTTTTGATTAAATAAATATATTATGTTAAAAAAAATCGACTTTATGTTCCTCCTTTACAAAACGCCAATTTCATATGTAATGACCTAATACTAAGGATCAGTTCACACCGCGACGATACGCGACTTACAATAAAACGTGTATATTCTTGTGTAATTGCTAATTATAATAAAGTTAAATTTTGGATAGCTATCTTAAAAATGCAGCGCGTGTGAATTTACCCTTACTGGCAAGTAATAGACTTACATATTGCACGATTATAAAATCAGCGTTAGTTTGCAGATTAAATTTCATAAATATAAATGTTAGAAAATTCGAGACATTTTTCTCAAAAGCATCGGATATGAAAATGTGGCGTCATAACCATAATAACACAATATCCTCTGTGGAAATCTTTATTGGCTTCCCGACCAGCGGATAATACTTTGCGATTTATCGACAGAGACGTCGATAATATTTGTGATCGACGAGTAATGCAGTTTTAGCTGACCTTTAGCAGAACTTTGTTTTAAATACAATATAATGTTAGATAAAAAAGATCAATGAATCGGTATTATGTACCGACTCGTATCTAAACTCGTAAATAGTAGGCCGCTAGTGAATATTATATATATATATATTATTATTATATAAGAGAATATTATATAAGTGACTAGGTATATATAAGCACTAAGTAGATAGTTATCCGTGTTTCCGCTCAAAGTCAAAGATGAAACTGGAAACAATATATTTTCTATACGTAAGAATTTTTGCGACAAAGTTTTTCGCGTCAATATTCCAGTTAATAAATGCCTTGCCTTTGCCTCGTACCTGCAGCGGCGCAGAAAGAAATTAATCAAAATTTAATCGTCCGTACTGAAGGCAATGTTCACCTGCTCTCAATTCAGCGTTTAAATTTTTGATGCATTCAGATCGGATAGTCTCATTCATATTTTATAAATTTACACTGAAACGACCTAGAACTGAAAAGCACTAAAGTAATCGATATTATGATACGTTGAAAGGTTATAAAAATAAAGCTGTTGGAAATTAAATTTTATCGGGAAAATATCAATTTACAATACGTGTTTATAAGTCATTGTACGTTAATACTGGCTGTTCTCTTTTATTAAACTCATGAGCGACCTATATGTGGATAACGAGGAATGAGGTCTTAAAGATGCATAAGTAGGTTTCAAAACAAGATTGTTTCTTCAAGTCGTGACAAGGCGACTCGCGATACGATTTTAATACAAAATTTCTAATATTGATTCTAAAACGGTCTATGTCTTTTGCCTAAATATTACTAAACTAGATGTTGCACACGAATTCGTACGCGCAAAAAGAAATATCGCTCGAAGCGTACATTTTGCTGCGATAAAAATTAGCCTATGTGCTATGTGTTAATCCAGAGCCTAAACTCTACTTAGTTATTTGCCATACCAAATTTCATCAAAATTCGTTCCAAATGAAATGAAATGGTTTTTTTCTATTTTCAAATGAAACTTAACAAGCTTTTTTCGGAAAGTCAACAGAAGAACCGGCGTAAGAAACACGCACGGCGCCATCTTTTAGCAAAAAGATGGAAAATTGTTCGTTTGATAGATATATTTATTTTACATTGTAAACATAATGTTATAAGGTATATAAAAAAAGTCAAAAGTACACAAGTACATAGAGACAGCCTTGCCAATCGTTAACAAAATCATTTACTTTATAATAAGCTTTAGCACGCAAACGTTCTTTGACTACTTTTTTAAATTTATTAATAGGAAGGTTTTGAACGGTTTCAGGGATCCTATTGTATAGGCGTATACATTGGCCCTTAAAAGATTTACTTAGTTTGCTAAGTCTTATCAGTTTCATCTAGCTTATGCTTATTTCTAGTGTTAATACGATGATTATCACTTATCTTCTTGAAATTGCTTAAGTTTTTTCTAACGTATATTAAACTATCCAAAATATACTGAGAAGCTACGGTCAGTACACCAGTTCAGTAGTTATTGCGTGAAAGAGTAACAAACATCCATAAATACAAACTTCCGCGTTTAACATATTAGTAATAAATAAATGAAGTTAAGCATAATTTAGTATTCTTCGTTACATTTCAGTAATTTTCAATCTCTGACCACAGATAGGCTCCATCTATCTGTGGTCTCTGATTTCGATTTTAACTGATTCCTTTACTTAAGAATTTAATCAATTTAGTTAGTGGTGCTGGGTACTCTTCTTTTAATTGCTAATAGCTAATAGAGGTAACAACCTCATAATAATTAACTCTACTTTGGTTTCTTCAGTTTTATTTTTATTTAATGTTTTTTAATTAATTGTAATTTTGATTTTTAGATTATCTATCTATCACAGTGATCCTTCGTCCGACAGATCGTATGGTGTAAGATCAGCTTAAGCCTTAAACCTACTAAAACGCGACAAAGACTGTGACAGCTGAGTAATGGATGCTGTAGGAGTCTCCCTAATTAATTCGTCTTTTGTTAATCTTTTCTCAAGCCTTCTAAAGCCGCTATAATTTACAAAGTCTTTTGTAACACATTTTAAAGTTGTCACATAATACGAATTATTTTGAACTTCGAATGTTTTATTTTTTTCCTCTCGTTACTAAAGTTTAGTAATATCTCTTCTATATGTGTACTTAATGTTCGAACTCTATGGACTGTGACCTTTATACTTTAGCTAGGTAAACATTTACTGGAATAAATAATACGTAATTTCAAAAGTCCACTGCAGATTTAAATAGTTGTTTGTTCGTAGCGCAAGGTTAAGATGACATAATATTTAATTACTTGAACCGTTGATTTTGTGTTAGTTGATTCAGTACCTTAACTACTTAATCTACTTATTTAATTGTCTTTGTCGGGACAGCAAAAGAGGACGGATTTTTATTTTTTACCAAGAATAAGAATACATAATTATCTCTATCACGAATACACTCACATACACATTACACACACACACACTTCACAACTCATTGTGCTTAAATGATGCAGTATTTGTATGTATGCATGAAGTATCGTACTTTTTTACTTTCTTCTTTTATTTTTGATCAGTGTCCAAGTTTATACATTTATTTGTTAAGTCATCAACAATAATCCAAAAAATATAAATTTTTGTCTTGGATATTAATCATAAAAAAGTATGAAGTTTAAAGTATGTACTTATTTCATTCTAAATAGCTACCTAGGTAATGGGTAGGTACTAGGTATTGCCTATTGTACCTTTTGCCACTCGTATCTTTACTGCTCAGTGGTCACACCGACTAACTCAGCTAATAGGTAAACTAAATTTCGAACTGTGCACAGATAAAATAAACCGCATTTTTTTGTCAGATTAAAACTCATTGTAAAGTCGTTATTATTTAATTATGTTTTCTGACACTTAACTGAATATGTGTGTGAGAACATTCACACGGATAATCCGTTTATTGTGATAATAAAATTACATCCTCGTAGGTATAATTGTTTTATATAACTTCTCTATTTGTGTTTATTTCGTTCCTACCTCCGGTTGATGCGACCGAAGAGTATTTTCTTAAGTAAGCTACACCTCTACCCATGGATACATAGTAGACAGTAGTGTACATAATATGATTATTGACTAGATGTTGCCCGCGTCTGCGCGCGCGTAAAGTTTTTTTTTATTTTTGTACATAATATGATTGTTGCCCGCGACTGCGCGCGCGGAAAGTTTTTTTAAAATTTTTATTCTTTATTTAAAGGCTCTTCATCATATGATTATGTCAGCCATGCATAATAATTCAGCGTAATTATGCGCGTTAAACTTACACTAATGAAACCGTACACTTTTCCGCGATAAAAAGTAGCCCATGGCCTCTCCCGTGGTCTACTCGATATTTCTCCGAAATTTCATCAAAATCGGTCCAGTAGTTTCAGAGCCTATTCAATGCGAACAAACAAACATACTTTTCCTCTTTATAATTAAATATTAGTATATAGATCAGAGGTTCCCAAACTTTTTACGTCTAACGCCCACTTTGAAAAAAAGTTATTTTGTAGCGCCAGCCCCCCCACCCCCACTTTTTTTTCACCATAAAGCCTCAATAACACATTCGTCTCGCCTGAAGTTTAGAAACCTTATTCTAAACGAGACTTATGTTGCCAGCGGGAGCAATAATAATTCAACTTTACAATATTAAGAGTATCTTTTACCTATTCAAAACTAACCAATAATCTAATGTGAAGGACGAAACTGCAGGCTTAGCATGCGCACCCTAGAAACACCGAAGAATCGACAAAATGATTGATTGAAGAAACATTAATACTATTCAGAGCAAAATAGTTCTTATTGTAAGGCAGTAAGTTCGATGCTTCGTCGTTATGAGAAACGACATTTCTTTTCTCCCCGAGCATGAACTCACAAAATGGTCTCTTTTGACAGCTAAAGAAGAAACGTTTTCCTATTTCAATGTCAAATAGTCTTACAATAATGTCAACTACTCCACATCATGGCGGTCGGAGACAAAGAGTTTGCCATTTTAAAGAAGAAGAAGAAGAAGAAAAATAGTTTCTTTACGTGCAGTAATTTACTTACTTGAAAATTTGATCATTTTTGACAGAATATTTCCCAGCAGCCATTTTAAAAATATGTCTGTTTAGAAATGTTGACTTCTATTGACGACCTTGTTACCATGGGTTAAGAAGTATTTTGCAACGAACTGTTTTGGATAGGATAGTTCTTCCTTAAAATTATTTCTTCGGATCGTCATGCTAAGCCCGCTGATGATTTTTAACATGGTCCTGCACTCCGCAGACGCGGATCGCACGAACTTTGACGGACTATAATACAGGATTGCACTGACAAATCATACAATATTTGTTCGCGCCAAACGTGAATTATAATTATACCTTCTAATTTCAATTTTATTTTTACTAGATCAGGTAAGTACATAAAAAAATCGCGTTCGGCAAGTGCTCAGCTTGGCCGCAACAATAGATATTCCTATTTTTAATATGATGTGTCTTCGGGGGTGAGCAGTGGGGACCTTTCCTGCGACACTTGAAAACACGAATATTTTCAGTGTTTGATACCTATTACTAAATATCTTAAGATATAAATGGCGTTGTGAACGCATTGAAAATAATAATTATTCAATATATTTTTAGTTTATATTCATACTATAAAATAGGATATAAATATAAACTAATAAATGGATGTTGTGTAGTAGATTTTAATTTCAGTGAAGTTTAAAATATGAAGTACTATAAAAGTAGCTGAACTTACAAATCACCCATCGCCACCTCTACGCCTCCAGCGGGGGGCGTTATCGCCCACTTTGGGAAAGAATGGAATACTTATTGCGTGAAAGAGTAACAAACATCCATACATAGACAAGAGATCGCCATACTGACCGGCAGCTGAGTAATCTTATTTTGTCTTAAACAGCTACGATATTTGAATCCGAGTTCACGTGGACTCGCGATTTTGAATAACTGGGCTAGAACTAATTTCATTAGGTACCTCTTATCTTCAGCTAACGAAATCAGCTTTGAGCTTTCCAAACTTACCTTCTAAGTTTAAAACAAATATCAAACATTTAAACTTATTTGAAAGTTCCAAGTAAAATATGAGTTTATTAAATATGAACGGCTTTAAGTCTGAAGGTCGATTCTGCTAATTAAATCTTACAATTATACAGTTTTGATGCAATCTCGATATCTATGTTGAAACAGCCACATTGAAAATTGTATTCTTGTAAACGTCAAACAGACGTAAAACGCGTTTTGATTGACCGAATCTTCAAAAATCAGAGCCTTTAGCTAAGATGCCATCGCTAATCATGATGACGAAGTTAGAAATCAAAAATGTATGGTACTGACATATCACGTGCTATGTCACGTAGCGAACGTTATGTCAATCCCATATTTCTCAATTTCGAAGTCATTGTAATTAACGATGGCGTGTCGGCTAAGAACTCAGTTTATAACATCAAGACCATTCATTTGTAATTCATTGAAAGTAAATTGAAAGTCTTAGTTAATATAAACAGGAATTGGGGCTCGGAGAAAGGTTTTGATAATTTAATTAATCTAGCATTATTACAGATTTTGTTTTTGTACCTAGATCATTCTATCTGTATATGGTAGAGTATTTGAATGCTGCATTTCTTTTTATTGATTTGTACTACATAAAAGGTCTAGAAAAATCAATTACGGATATTTCGGGCGCATGTTTTACTGTTTATGTGAAGACGTTTAGGCAGAAAAATAATTGTCCTACTAGAAAAAAATATTATTTCTTTAAATGTGCAAGTTTGCGTTCAGCGGAGAGTCACCCATACATGAGATGATTTTTTACTTTGAACATGACAATTATTTTTTTAACCTAAACGTCTTTACACAAGCAGTGAATCATGTGCCCGAAGTATCCGTAATTGATTTTCGGAGACGTTATATTATGCCAACTTGTCAGTAGGTATTTTAGTAAGAAATGTACTAACATTACTATCGTGAACGTTTGTAAATTGCATTGGTATTTGTTTTTTTTTTTAATGAAATGAACCAGGAAACAAGCAGCCGGATCGTCTGATGGTAAGCGATCACCGCCGCCCATAGACACTAGCAACACCAGAGGAGTTACACTTGTAACTCCTTGCGTTCCCAGTCCTTGAAATCCCAAGCCCCTCACGGGTCCCCGATAACCTCACTCACTTGGCGAAACACAACGCAAGCGTTATTTCACGCCGGTCGGGCCGGCCCATTTGTGCCGAAGCGTGGCTCTCCCACAATGAAACAATGTTACAAGTGTTAGATTTAGCAAATTGTAACGTAGTTACATTCCCTTTCCAAAAAATCGATTATTTCGGCGTTACTCGCGTCATCTATGATTTGTATAATTAATTATTTAGTCATTTTTAGAGGCTTAAAACGCCATCTATCGGCGCACGTCCTTACTAACGGCGTCAGCCTTGCTTTAATACTTAGTTCGTAGATCGATTTTACTTTCGTCTTAAATCTTTGAAAAATAATAATTTAGTTTTTAATAATGGAAATACAGTAAATTTCTAATATTATATTACATAATATATTGATTATTGATATAATATCTTCTTATTTTGATTTCTGGATTTCTTATCTTTACGCTTTAGTTTATAGTTGTCAAAGGTTTAAAAAAGTGGAAGGAAATGTATATATATGGCACTTCTTCGAATGACATGTCCTTTTCGAATTAAATTTTCACTAAGACTCAAGATGTAGTCGTTATAATTATTATATTTTAATCCCGTGTTCCACGGTGAGTAATTTAGTGTATCTGTGTTGTGAATATTTAGAAAATCATGCTTGTATTAAAACGCATTATTCTTTCATGTAAACTATCATCTTGGTAAATTAGTTGTCAATTATTTGATTGGCCATACCACGTGCTCAATTGTAGTTTCGTCTTTCCAATCTAGCACTATTAAAATGTTACGATGTTTGTATCATATTGGGTCCTAAATATCATCTTATCTTTTTTATTTTGCCTACCTTTGTAATGGTCACACAGCCCGTGATTTTTGATCGTTTGGGGTTGAAATCGCGCTGGCTGTAGGACCGGACTCCTACCGACACATTACCGTGATTATTCCAGGAACTTGGTTTGGGGCACGAAACACCGCCAACTACAGCATTCGAGGCACCAATTAAAAGGACTTATATCTAGCTGGAGTTCAGAGTGCTGATAGTCATTGGACGGGGATTTATTTATTTTTTTGTTGAGACGATCTATCTACGACGGACGGACACAGCGGTGACGGAGAAGCTTCCAGGAGTTGGAGGCCTATCTCGCATCCGCCACGTGCTAGACACCTGGATCCTCAGCTAAGTTCCCACGTGGTTTAAAGCCCCTTACCACTACCTTGACACCAAGAGGCTAGTCCAGACCATACGGCCTTCTGCCCACGACCCCTATTTTTTTCTTTTTTCAAATATATATATTGTCACGGAGAACTCTTATTTTATTTTTAATATCACCCGTAACAATTGGCGCCCATAAACGTGGTTTTGTCTGGTCTGGCATCTGGTGTCTCTTCCTGGGTCTGTGTGTCCAGTGTTTGGTGTTTGTTTTGTGCCGTCTTTCATATCCAACTCTCTCAGTACTTTTACCCGTCTGGGCCCGGGGTAGAATTGGTTCAGGTTACGTAACGGACACGTGTAAGAGGCAGGTAACGTTACAGCACACACCCACTGTTTTTTTTTTAGGGTTCCGTGATACATAAGGAACCCTGTGTTTTTTTTCACAGTGGACATAATATTAAATTTATAAAGACTATTAAATTTATTCTTTATTATTAAATATATTTATTAGTATTCTATTTTTTTGGTCCTGTCTTTTTGGCAGGATATTAGTAATATTTTGTTTTATATTGTAAATTATTTATTTTAATATACATATTTATTTTACACATACCCACACTATACATGCACACACATCAGCATCATCTTCAATGATGCTTATGTGATCTTTTTGGCCTTAACCTTGTTTTAATTAAATTTTAATTTAACTTTTTACTTCAACATAGATATTTACATATAACCTTAAATTCGTATTCTAAATTATTTTGCTATTGACTTATCACTTTAACTTAACTTTAATTTAATCTTAACTTACTATGAGCGTTGGATATACTTATTAGTAACTAACTAGTAATCATATTGTTGTTGTGTAAAGTTTAAAATTGTTGATAAACTTTATACTGTTTGTTTTTTTCACCTTACTGTATAAGGTCTGTACCATATAGTCTGTAGAACTTGTTGTAGTTAGTTATCTTATATAGCACTGATTACAATTTATATTTTTTTGTGTATTTTTTAGAGAATACATCTGATTATTTTTGTATTTTCTTTTTTACAACACCCGTAACAAAATCATATTAAAATATATTGTCATTATTATTGATACATGAAGTGTTGTAAATTAGCTATATTTACTGTTATGGAATTGGTCTTGATTTATATTCAGGTTTTTTTTATTCGTATCTTCTTTATTTTCTTAAAATGAAACCGGAAGTACTTATTATGAATATATTTTGTATGATATTATTTCCGTTTCCGAATTGATCATGTTTTTGGTTTTGGTGGGAAGACTAGTGGTACTGCCGGGAAGGCGGGAGAGGCGACATTCGGATTCCAACCAGCAAACAGAACACAGTGTTTAAAAGGTTTAATAAACTATTTTGTTGAAGTGTTACCTAGTGTTTCTTTTGTCCGTCTGATCTTTATACAAGTATCGACGAAGTTACAAGTTCGGTCACAATGGAATACGTCAATTTGTAGAGCCCGTGTTCCGAATATACCGCCCGTTTACGCTGTTTGTCCACCGCCCACGTCAACGGGACGTCAACGAGAACGAGATTATTTCTGTGTTGTGTTCGAGTTTTTGTCACTACTCGCCGTGAAGAAGTTAACTACAGTTTGTATGGCATCGGAACAACGCCCCTAGTGGCAAACAATGGTAACAAATTCGATGCCATACAAATTGTAGTTAACTTCTTCAAGACTAGTAGGGTCAAAATTGACGGGACGGGCGTGCGGTGTACAGACGGCTATGGTAAATGTATGTATCGCTACTTCGGCGCCGCCATGTCTTTCTCGTTGACGTTGGCAGTGGACAAACAGCGATAGATTGTATTATGACAATCTGTAGGTATTAGGTACCTACCTACCTACCTAGTTAGAGTTACCTACCTACCTACCTAGGATTTTAAAGGACGAAGATACTATAAAGATACCTGGATATATTTCATATTAAATTTTGCAATATAAAAATATTACAGTATAAGCTGCATTATTATAGGATCTTCGTCGTCTGTAATGGCCTTTAATGTTGAGCAGTAAATGTAATACATTACTAAACTATGATTTGTTTAAAAAGTCATAAAATATAGATAATCTCTTTGTTTGAAGATTGAGGGTAACCTGTAGGCGAAGAAACCTGAAAATTGACAAATTATTGTCCTTTCGCCCTTGCTCAAAGAGAAAAAAAAGGCAAATCAAAATTAATAATAAAGGCAAGTCTAAAGACAACATAATATATTATTCACTTTTCCACGTATACCATTTCCCAAAAATTTATCGCAAAAACCTCATAAGTCCTCATTCATCTTATTGACTAATGTCCTAATTTTACAAGACATTTTTAATAAGCATCTTGAGATAGTTAATTGAATCAGGCATTACTTTGCGGAAATCCATATAGCTTATAACTAAATTTATTTTATATCTAGCAATATCCCGCGAAAAAATACCCACAACCTGCAAGCAAATATGTGAGTGCACGCATAAGTATTCGTAAAGTACCTCCCTCCTCCCACACTGCTTATGCGTACACTCAGAAACAAGATCGTGCAAACACCACCACCACCACACCACCACACAAGCTACAATGTCAGCAAGGACTCACACCACCATGCAGGTTGCAAAACTCATGCGCGTTTCGCTCCGTACCTGGAGCATCCTCAGGAAGTGGACCTGCGAACAAATTCGTTAGTAATGCCGCCAGCCACACCACCACCTTATATGGCCAGTACCCCCACCAAAAATATATATATAAATATAAAGTAAATTGTAATCTTTAGACTTCAAAGCATAGCCTACTTGCAATCAACAAAAAAAAACAAAAGCTGAAATCACGTCCTTGTTTTGAGGAGACACTGAGACACTGCTCTTGTTCTGACGAGGCAAAATTGAAGCTTGCTTTGAAGGCCCCGTTTTATATGCTAAGTAGTGAGATGTTTATACAGCCTGTTGCTTTTATGCAGGTAGATAGTATGCAGTTTTAAGTTTCAGTATCATATTATGATATTGTGTATAATTGCTTATTGAGTTTTTTTAGCTTTACCATTACCTACATAATTATTTACTTTAAATAATTAAATAATAATTTATATTCTTCTAAAGTTTCGATTTCTTCAAGTATTTAGCACAAATTAATTATAATTAAGTGGAGGAATAAAATAGAATTAAGGTTGTTGTTATCTTAATTAAAAAATAATAATAAAGTAAAACAACAATCCGTACCCAATATACTTGTTCTATCTTAACAATGAACTGAATTAAATAAATAACCTACACCTACAACCTACGCCTAGCTACAACCTACACCTACCCCTGCAAGCCTACAAGTTAACGGATCACCGTTAGGTTGTAGGCTTGTAGGGGTAGGTGTGGCATAACTCTTTACACATCATGTGTGAAAGAGTTACCGACCACTGAGGGTTAAGTGTTATCACAGTATTAATATCGCTATTAAACAATGGGGGTGGATTTTAGAAGGGTGAACATTTGACTAACATGTATTTTGTAATTACTGTAACTTAGGTATAAGTATCTAATCATAAAATTATAAAAATAAAAAACAAAACGCCAAATAATTAAAAACAAAAATTTTGGGTTGGGCCAAATTATATACTTTTTATCACATATATGCATGAAAAATAGTTTACAATCTATTCTCGTACCTACCGAATACACCTGCAAAATAACATTAAAAGCGGTCAAGCCTCTCTTCTCTCCAATGAGCACTGAGGTCTGTGACACGAGAATTTTATATACATATAAGACAAACGGTCTCTTCCCAGACCGAAGATATAGATAATTCTAAAATGTACATGACATTTTGTTGCCAGAATAATCTATATCTTATAGATAGAATTATTGTTAAATGATGATACATTTGTTAATACATCTGTAATTTCAATATTATCATCGCACTGCAATCGCATACATAACCGCTAATGAATTTTGTGTGTGAGCCAAGATGCTCTATTGATATCTTAATACATTTTATCTTTACTACTTACAGATATTAAGTGTGTATCATAATGCATCATGTCTCATAACACTTCATAGATGCTGAATAGAATAGCGCCCTAACAAAATGATGTCGAATTGTAATTGTTGGTATTGCAATTATTCCTCGAAGAAATTGAATGTTCTCAAATTGATCATGTTGATATTAGATATATTTTATAACCTATTAATAATGTCGAGGAAATTTAATGAATTACCTACCTACCTACACCTACCTACTACGATTAGGGATGGATTACATTACTTATATTTTAAACTAGACAATCTTGTGTATATATATTATAATCGGTTTCTCGGAAACGGCTGCAAGTATTACCATGAAATTTAGTATGCAGGGAGTTTTGGGGGAGAAAAATCGATCTAAATAAGTCTTATTATCCCTGGGAAACTGCGCACTTTTAAGCTATAAACGTTTTTTCTTTCGTCGTGCAACAATATAACATTAATAATTTCGACTCTATTATGTGAGCCCGACTGGCAGTTTGGTAAGCGTATGTATAATTTTTGAATGTGATGGGTTTGTGTCCTGGTTAGATAAATAATTTGTGTTTTTTTAATCAGAACTCCGAGCAAAGCTCGATTAGCGAGGAACTTTATTATAATACGAATAAAATATGTTGTTGTAAATGTTTGATCAACATGATCAAACAATCGTTTTCCGCGACTGTATAAGAATAGGTAACATACATACATGTATTTTTTAATAGGCTAGACGACAATTTTTTTTTATTGCATGAATGAATAGTACTCTTAAATATTAGTAACTTCTCAGAAGAAACTGTATATCAAAAGTCAATATTTTCAAAGGTACAGCGATTTGTATACAAAATTTCGCAAGTCTCGTGAAAACGCTCCATACTAAAGTCGTACCCAGCTATGACGTCACGCCTAGGTTAAAGTGTATGAAGTATACGGTCGCAGGAACATATTTGTAAATATCTCCGATATTTGTGCGTTTAAGTTCATACTTACCATAATGAATGTTTTTGTATATGATGTGAGTAAACTAATGATATAAGTTTTGTTTACTAATTTAGCAAAAAAGAATTTAAACTTTTTTGTACTTTTTAGATGTATCTAATTAATAAACTACACATAAAATATTATATTTTTTTACATTTACCAAGTAGTAATGCCTCATTATTTCTAAGTATATTAATGAAACTAAATATTTTAGATGTAGTCGTCATCCCTATTCTATAATTTGATCATCCTACACAACCTTTACCATAAGAATATGGCAAGATACGAATACGAGGAGATTAAAGATTTAAAAATGGGCGATTCTAACTTTATAATAACAGTTTTAGGTAATATTCTGGAATGTAGTTACCACCTTAACTTACACACCAACGTTCATTGTTTTGCTGTCGGATCTAAATATTCATTTCATAAGTACGTATGTACTGTATACGGAATATGCATAGTTTATAATTAGGAAAAAATTATTCTTGCAATGGCCTATTTACGATTAACTGTAGATGAAATAGTCATCACAAATGTGATATCGTTACATTAAAAATGCTCTATACGAAAAATGCTTGCCAAATGACGTCACTGGTCACAACCGCAGTTGAAAATGTATGGAGATTAATACATGTTGAAAAATGTGCTTACATCTGCGCAAGTTATATTATCTATGATTTGATAGATACGAATGACAGTGACAAGCGGTGTTACGTTTGGTGTTCTCTCTCTCTCTCTTGTCTTGTCTCATCACGGCACGCCGCCATGTATTTTATTGTATTGTGATGTCCTAATTATATAATCCAAATTAATTTGTTTAATATTTTGACGAATTGATTTATTTCATAGCATTTTGATAATGATATAATACTTAATAAACATCAATGGATTCCATGAAGATGTTATTTTATTTCGCATCTTGTGGAAAATGACCTTCGAACAATTAACCTGGTTTTTCAACCCAACGTCTGCCTTCGCACTTGCTCTGCACAACAATACAAAATTGATTTTACTAACTTAACTATCGGGTCCATGATGGTTCAAAGAAAAAATGACACAAAAATGAATAGGTATTCGAACGGTAGTTTTCGTTTTTTGATTTTAGCAAAAAAAAAAACGTCAGTCTTTTTTAATTAAGCAACTACTTAACGTACTTTTCTCATTTTTCGGTCCATATTTATGTTACCTTTCGTAAAATATACGACTTTTGCCTATTTAAAACAAATGTATATTCCCTATTATTGTTAAAGAATATTTTTTTAATTATGGAGTCGTATGGGAGAAGACCAAAACTATAGCCTGATGGTAAGCGGTGCCAGCTTTCGATGCAGGTACAACTGGGTGAGTTGTGACTTCTATTCCTTCTCTTTACCATCTGGTACCCCACACACTAGACGGAAACGCTGCTTTGAGCTGGTTCTACGGTCTACTCCAGTCGAGCCAGCCTTGTCGTGCCGAAAATATTGTCATTTTGTCACCAGAAGATCCAATATCTGTATGCTTTAAACTAAATTAATGCATTAATAAATCAGCGTTGGGTTACATAAATAGTCTCCTTTCATCCTTTATCGTGTTTTAAAGCAGCGCAGGAATAGCAGGAGTCGCTTGGAGTTCTGCCAAGACTTTAGTAAGACGCTCGGTCAGATCGATGCATAATTTCAATTTATTGAACTTAAGTAATAATATCCGTCATGAACTACTTGGCTATAACCTGTTTGAAACAATGGGCAAAGTTAAGTGATAAAGCTCCGGTAGAGCATTAAATGGGAATATAAGGTCTATTAAAATCAGTTTAAATTCGAATAGTTTTACTCACTACAATGTGTAATGTGTACAAATGCCTTGCTGCAGATTGTGTCAAAAATCAAGTATGTTGTTAAAATTTGATTTTGAGATTTCATCAACGTTCTGCGGTCGATTGCAGCCTTTCGAGAGTTATCGAATTTTAAGATCTTGTAAAACGCATTGCGGTAGCGATGCTGACAAAACGGGAGAAATAAATCCATAATACTATGTTGCAGTTAAAGCGTCAATATTTAATTTTTAAGCTAGATAGCATTAACATCCTGCCTTGTAATAATGTATGGATGGGTGTTTGTTACTCTTTTATGTAATAAGTAACTAACTACCGAATGGATTTTAATGAAGCTTTACAATAATATAGATTCATCAGAAGACATCAGAAGGCTATAAATGGTAATATATTGTGTGAATGTCCAAAATATCATTAGTGTCAACTATCAAGTAAGTAGGAACAAGTTCTGCTACCTGCGACTTAGTGTTCGCTTTAGAGTTTACCGTTAGACTTACATGTATATAATATATATACATAATATTATTATATAATGGACATTATATTAATCTTAAATAGTCCTACGAAAAAGTCCGCGGTGGCATATGTGAATCCTACATGGATAGCACACTATACCCATTATAAGTATTTAAAAAATGATCACATACATAATGAGGTATTTGCAGAAGCTATTTAGACAGATACAGTATTAATCCTTATGAAATTAAATACATTGATCACTTTAAGCACTTCATACACATTCTAATAGCCCTTTGAATACGTTACAGTTTCGATTAATATATAATTGGTCTTTACCTATGAAACTGCCGTTCGTACTGGCCATTTCAAATGAAAATAATTTTTGTTTGCCTAAGAATTCTAATTTCAAATTAATTTTATTTTAAAAACATGGAATTCTTTTTCCAAAAGTAGTCATTTGTTTATTGATTAGTGTTACATTTTCATCGCATTTAAATATTTTTCGTCATCATGGATACGTTAAAAATTCGAGTAATTATGGAATATGAGTACCGTCGTGGCAGCAACACACAAGCACAAGCGGCACGCAACATCAACGACGTCTACGGAGCTAACAAACCAACGCACAACCTGTTATTGGTTTGCTCGCTTCCGTTCTGGAAATTTCGATCTGAAAAATGAACCTCGCGGTCGTCCGAAGACTTTGGTCGACAATGACGAATTAAAGGCGATTATAGAAGCTGATGATACACAATCTACGGCTGAATTAGCAGCAGCTTTCGACGTTAGCGTCAAAACAATATTAATCCATTTGCGTCAAATTGGCAAGGTAAAAAAGCTTGACAAATGGGTGACCCACGAACTCAATGATCGCCAGCGCGAAGTACGCGTCGAGCCGTGCCTTGCACTGCTCAACAGACACACAGTTGAAGGAATTTTGAACCGTATTGTTACCTGCGATGAAAAATGAATTCTGTTTGATAACCGCAAGCGCTCAGCAAGTTAGTTGGATCCTGGTTCAGCACCTAAACAATGCCATAAACGAAAACTTACCCCTAGAAAAGTGATGGTCACTGTTTGGTGGTCTAGCGCTGGTGTGATTCATCACAGCTTCTTACCAAACGGGGTGAGCATTACTGCAGATGTGTACTGTGAAGAACTGAACACAATGATGGAGAAGCTTGCACATCTCCAACCGGCATTGGTCAATCGGTCGTCTCCGCTGCTCCTGCACGACAAAGCGCGACCTCATACTGCACAGCAGACGGTCTCCAAGTTGCAAGAACTGGGGTTGGAAGCTCTCCGTTATCCGCCCTACTCACCAGACCTTGCGCCTACAGACTACTACTTTTTCCAGAATTTGGATAACTTATTGGCGGAAAAAAATTCAATACCCGAGAGGCAGTACAAAATGCCTTGGAAGAATTTGTTGCCTCCCATCCAGCTGATTTCTTTAAGAAGGGCATCAATAAACTGCCACTGTGTTGGCAAAGATGCATTGATTGCATGCATGGGTGATTACTTCGATTAATACAAATAAAAAATACATGAAAATCTATTTTTTCATACAAAACGGCAATTTCATAGGTAAAGACCTAATATATATATATATATATATATATATATATATATATATATATATATATATATATATATATATATAGGAGTTATCGTAAAATTTAAAAGTACGCGCATTAAAATAAAATAAATTCACTCGCGCCTACTTTACGCGCATACGGACGGAATCATCAGATTTACAAATAGGCTATTAATTATTATGTTCATGTAAAACCAAATTGTAAAATGAAAATTGTAAAATTTTCATTCACATTTCATTTACCGTAATCATTTTAATTTAGATCCATAGACAAGGGGAGATAATTAACAAATTATTAATTATATTTTATATGAAAATTCGTTGAAATGAGTTAAAATTTTAAATATCACAGTAACCTAATTTTATCTTTGGTCGCCGTTGCCAGTGGGTAATTGTTCCATAGTAAAATTCCCAATGTCCCTTGTAACATAAAGTGAACCTTGTATGAGCCTAAATATTTCAACCGGCAAATGTAATTAAATCTTTACACCGTTTTTATTCCGTGCGTACCTGAGTTCCTTAACTTGGTTTATTATTCAACGAGGCCTTAGGTGCCAGGGTTACTTGGTGCTTGAATACATTAAGCTAGCGAAGTTCTCAATCTTTTCGAAATCAGTTAACAAGTCTGCGAAGAACAAGGTTCAATAATTGTTTATTTTTTCGCGTTGTTGTTTATGATATTATGTAATACACAAATTATGCACAACATATCCTGCATATTATATATACGTATGAAGCCTTCTGTGGCTCAGTGGTGCTCAACTCTGTGGGGCATGGCGCTCAATTCGCCGAAGCCGAAGGAATAAAAATGTTTTTCTGTGTTCCTGAGTCATGGATGTATATTAAATATGTGTATAATATAGTAGAAATCTTAAAAATATGTACAGTATAAATATAAAGTAAATATACTTCCCGTTCTCTGATCCCCGTAACACGAGTTCTTCGGATACTTAGCACGGGACCCGATTGACGAGGTGTGAAGCATCCATAGATATTATGACAACATTTTGGCCCATCGTCTACAAAATAATCTTTTTCGCATGTACAGCAGGCAAAAACCCTACGCAGCCGCAAACCAAATTCAGTATTTCGGCAACATCGTCCCAAATAAATCCAATTTGATTACGTTTCAATCTCTTTTATTACATGGTCTACTGAGTTCACCATCTCTTTTACGGAATTAATCCTCAGCCTATATATTATCCACCTTACTAATAAAAAGATTTACACAACGGATAACTTTAACAACGTTGTCATCTTTGTCTGATGCGATGGAAAAGTCACTTGACAGACAAAGACAGCAACGTTGTTTAAGTTATCCATTGTGTAAAGCTTTTTATTAGTAAGGGGATAAATGGGTACAGTCTAGTTGGTGTCAGACAGTATGAGAATATCACACCCTAAATATATATCCATATTTGTGGTCGTCACTCTACAATAAGGTCCGTCGTACACTTTTCCGAATGAGATTCCCTTTCGAAAATTTAACAATACGAGTGACAACGTATACGTGTAGCAGAGATAACTGACAAGTAAGTCCAATAATTCATTATGTAGGTATGAATTAAAATTAGTCTTTATTGGGTCTGTCTTATTCCCAAATAAATATGGCAGTTTACACACCTGACTATTAGGGAAGGTGGCGAAGGCGGACTGGACTTTATGGACCGCGTGATCCTGCTGATGGCCTGGTGGGGGCCGGCCTTTGGGGAAGTAGAACCGGGGTATGACTCGCGAGGGCGCCGCCCGAACCGACCGCTGGAGAGTTGTGTGTGGCGGCGCTGATTGTGGCTTTGATGGTGTTGACGCTGCATAGTTCTGAAAATAAAGGTAAGTTTGTTAATGTGCTGAGCAAGAGTATACTTTCGAAAAAAAAGTTCACAGTATCTATAAATATTATCGATCTACTTTCAATTATACAGAGGGTATAATGCCAGTGACCTTGAGCGTCAAGTCCCTTACTGATTTTATAGGCGACAAGGGCGTATCGCGCCGACCAGAGAGTATTGAAATCGGATAAAAAATCGCTATAAATATTTGAGACAAAATTTACAATAACTAAAACAGCCTTCCCCTGAGTCTTGTCTTACTTAAAATACTGAAAAAAAATTCACACTCGTGTGACTTATAGAAGAAGAGAAAACAGGTTTTAACATAAAAAAAGGGTGGACTTAGCATATTTTTTAATCAATATTTAAATAAAAATTTCAATTTATAAAAAGAGACAGTCCTCGGCTAAATATAATGCAGATTAAAATGTATTTTTTTGGGATTTTTCAATATGAACATGACTGAGAAAAAAGGTTTCAAAGAACTCCTATTTAATCTTCTTTCTTTTTGTTTTTTAGAGTTCCGTACCTAAATGGAAAAAACAGGACGCTGTTACTGAGACTTCGCTGTGTGTGTCCGTCTGTCTGTTCATCTGTCTGTCACCAGGCTGTATGTAGTAACTAGACAGTTGAAATGTTCACAGAAAGTTAACCGTAAAGGTGCCGTTATGACAACAAATACTAAAACAGAATAAAATAAATATATCCCATACAACAAACGTGATTTTTTGCCGTTTTGTACGGAACCCAACGCGCGCGAGACCGACTCACACTTGGGCGGTTTTTAAATTACATTGGAGAATTTTACTCATTACAAGAACAAAAAATCTATGAAAAACATACTATTTTGAAATGATTTTGAAATCCGAATCCGTTTTCCGCACAGAGAAGTTTGTGCCCGGCCAAAATGATTGGATGTGAACTGTACCGAAACATCTTGTTATTCAGAATATCACGATATTACGAACTGTCAATGTATAGACAACCTTGTCAGGTTCGAGGCTGTTTAATTACAAGCCGCATGGTTTTTACGTCTTGTGTATTAACTGGATTACTGTCCACATCAGTAGCCTTTTTAAAACGTAACAATTGTTTTAAAACATATTTTACTGGCATTTTCCCCCGGCTCCGCCCGCGTAAATATAATATCCAACGGGAGTACTATACTTTTTCGGGATAAAAAGTAGCCTATTTTTTAATCCAGAGCCTAAACTACTACCATACCAAATTTGATCGACATCCGTTCAGTAGTTTTTGCGTGAAGAGTAACTCCATTCATCCATACATCCTCATAAACTTTCACATTTATAATAGTAGTGGGATTTATTATTATTATTAAGTTATGAATTAAATAACAATAGTAATATTCTTAGGTTCACATAAGTACTTATCACATAGTAACCTTAAACTTAAACTTAGGCCTTTTCATCCGTTATTGGATGATTTATACAGTATTCTCCGAGCGAATAAACCACTCTTGAAATACTGTAGTGCCTGGGACAGTTGGATTTTAAATGTCGTATGCCCAAGCACATACGGCATTCTCATAACACAGTCAGCCTAGTTCAGGAATAACTAGTCAATACGTCTGGGGCCAACCATGTGCGGGTTTCCTCGCGATGTTTTCCTTCACCGTTAGAGCGTCCGTATAATGTACTTGAGATCTGAAAAAGTCTCACTGGTACACACCACAACCTGGGAATCGAACCTGAACTCTTTCGAGTGCGAATCAAACGGTCTACCCTCTAGGCCACGGAGCTCTTACGAAGCCGAACCATACATAGGCTTACGAATATTTACCAAAAACAACTATTAAAATAACTATTAAACTCCGTTTTAGGGTTCCGTAGTTACCCAAAGTTCAACAACGGGAACCTATTACTCCGCTTTCCGTCCGTCTGTCCGCCTGTCTGTTACCAGGCTCTATCATATGAATATGTTGCTGCTATAACAACAAAACCTAGAAACATACTAAAATATATACTCTTTTTTGTCATTTTATACGGAAGTGATCGTGCGCTAGTCCGACTCGGCCCGTCTTTGGACTTGATGACTTTCGAAAAGTACCACTACCACTACCAATAATAGAGACCTATCTAATCTGCATATTGTAGGCGCGAGAGATGGCATGGCATGACGTATTCCGTGCCAAAATATGGTTTGTTTGAAATTATTACTAATTGATGGTCCAGATCCAGTCTGGATAGTGGGTCGTCCATTCATTCACCCTCTGTGTCTCAGTGGTTAGCGGGTAAGAAAATTTGTGACGAAGACACCGCGCCTTATTTTAGTCGAAATTTTCATAGACGATTTATTGCTGTTGCCGCTATAACAACGAATACTCTAAAACATAATAAAATAAATATGTAACGGGGGGCTCCCACACAACTAACGTGATTGTTTTTGGCCGTTTTGTACGGAACCCTTCGTGCACGAGTCTGACTCGCACTTGGCCGGGTTTTTTTTTTTCAAGACTCCAGAAAAAAAAACTCCTTTTCCTATGGCACTGCCAATCACCCAGACCATCTTGTCCAGTATAGACAATTAAATAAAGTTTTATTCCTAACTACACGTCTCACTGGTCATCATTCAATGTTTGTAAAAACATACCTAATCTGGTCAGCACAATCTAAGTTATAATTATTTATTACCACTTTTCCCAATGCAGACTTTTACTCTGTTTATGGCATACAAAAGAATAATAAACTTTATTATATTACCATTAACAATTTCAACTGGTACCGGATATAATAAAATATAGATAGCTGTAATTATAGGGCTCCCGCGTTTAATCCGAGCTGAATGCATGTATATTAACATTCAACACCACAATTCAGTTATTATTCGATGTGAAATCCCCTTGGGTTACATAAAAGGGAAAACAGCCTGATTAAAATAAAACCGGCCAAGTGCGAGTCGGACTCGTGCACGTAGGGTTCCGTACCATGTATACCATATTTTACATGTTTACTTCGTTCGTGTCGTATTTTTATACGAAGTTTTCCAAGTAAGCGCATCATTAGGCCTTTATAACTCCTGAACTATCAAAGTTATATAAACCGTTATAGTTTTCCTTAAAAGTTAATCGCATCGAATACCATCATGATTTTTTTTCAGATTTTTCGAGCTGGCTGTTTAGCTTTTAGAGAGGGGGGGGGGGGGAGTGCGTTTTAAAATAGGATATCTCGCAAAAATAAAAAATCGTCCGAGCAACCTCGTGACGTTTTTAAAATACCTATCTAATGATACCCAACACTATGAGGTATGACGAAACCATAATTCCGAAACATGAACTACGGAACCCTAAAACTGTTCAGCCTAATTACTTTCAGGACTTATGTGTGCTCAGTCCGAGTTTTTATCACTACTCGCCTTGAAGAAGTTAACTACAATTTGTATGGCATCGAATTAGTGTTTGCCACTAGGGGCGTCGATGCCATACAAATTGTAATAATGCGAGTAGTCACAGAAACTCGCAGTTAGCACACTGGAGACCAAGAACCCCAACGCACTTGTAAGCCACCTAATGTTATACATAAATATTATATTTAGAGAAGTAAATAAACGAAATCAAAGCCATGATCATCTTTATAAAATAAACCAAGTAATTAGGAAAATAACTCTACTTATCCATTGTTACAAATGTGCTTCTAAATTCTCACGGAAAACCAAATTATAATAATTTTTGATATTTATATACAAGAAAATAAACGTACTTATGTGAAAATATGTGGAATGGTTTTACAAAGCAATTTTGCGATGATTTATAGACGTATAGATCATTTTTAGGGTTCCGTAATACTCAAGGAACCCTTATAGTTTCGCTATGTCCGTCCGTCCGTCCGTCTGTCTGTCTGTCCGCGCTTCTAGCTTCCGTAATTATGAATATAAATGTCATCCGAAATTTGCTGTAGTTAAAGACTGTGTATAGACTGTGTCTACCCCATCGTGTGGGGTATCCTTGAAAAGGTCTTTTAAAATAATGGCAAAGTTTCGTACATGACATTTTTACAAAATGAACCATTTCCGAGTAATTGGCCACCAAAGTGGTTTTACATGATAGTCATGGAATTTCTAATGTTATAATTTCGAACTGCAAGAGATATAAATTTGTAAGTTTCCATGCTGATAGATCATGCTAAAAACTCTTTAGGAAAATTATTTTGAGCGAAATCGGACAAAAACCTGTTGCACGTTGATAGTTACGGAACCCTCCTTAGACATGTCGTGACATTCTCTTGGTTAGGTTATTATATTATTTATATTCAAGAGACCGAAGATATTAATAATCTCGAAATAACATGTAAAAAACTGTGTTAAGTCGGTGTCGACTTGTTATGAACCTTACTCGCCGTCCAGCCCGCAAATCCAACTTCCAAGGCCGCGGCCTTGAAGCGGACTTGTAGGCAAACTTTATAAATGAATAAAATTTGACACTATTGACACTAATGATGGCCATTAGTACCGGTGCTGGATTTGCAGGCTGGACGGTGAGTATGGCGCTTCACGGAGAGAGTTGACATAAAATATAATTTAGCTTGAAAACGTGAATTACCAGCAAATAATTGAGTAGTCAGTAGAGGATGGCAAAAGGCGGATGTCTATTCTGAAAACTGAGTGAAATGATACCTTTCCAATTTCTTTTAAAGGACTTGTCACTTTTATCTCTTTGTTGCATCTTTTTGTATGAAAAAAAATATTGGTTGTCTGTAAAGTCGGTTTACTGACAATAGTTGAACGTGACAACGTCAACAACAACAACAACAACAACAACAACATTAATAATAATAATAATAAAGTGCGAGGTAATGCTGGTACTTGGTAACGGTAACAGGTAACGATACTTGGTAACAGTACTTGGTAACGCATGAGTCATGTTTTTTCGTGCGTGCAGCCGGCTCCATCGAATTATAAGACGTTATCACGTTAAAAGGAGTTCCATTGATAGAGTCCGTTAAAATGTAATTTCTACGTTTTAATTAAATATTCAATTTGAGTTATGTTAAATATTAGGTAATTTCTGTATCTTTGTATACCTATCTATGTATGCAAAGAAACAATTTTGATATGTTTAAACTGGTCATTTAGAACTTTAAAGTTACATCCTCCCAAAATTATAATATTACACGCGTTGTTCTGTCTTAACTATGTTCAATCGTCATTTTTTCCAATATTTCTCGCTATTTAAACCTTCACTGAACTTTCACAATTATTTCACGATCCAAATTAGTCAAATCGGTCCTGCCGTTCTTGAGCGAGACACAAGTTTTGCAACACATTTTCATAAAGAAGAAGAAGATTGTTAATTATATCTGTAAGTGTATAGTAAATTATAAATTAGACGAATTCACCTCATCTAGTTTTAATATTTTATTACATGGGAATAGACGTCAAAATTTTATGTAATTTGCGAATGTCAGCTCCGCACGACAGTTTAATTTCATCGACACCGCTTCCAGTTTTTACTAAACTCATCTCTATGACGACAGCCTCTATATAAATTGTATATTATTACTATTAAAACCAAAGGCGTAGTATGCCACATTGGCCCTATATATCGCCGCCAAGCAGTGGCAGACATGTCGAATGACAAAGCGCCATATGTTAGCGATTTGGCTAAAGGTATGAGCCTTAACAAATGATAATTATTTTATTTTGGGTTTGGATACTTTTTATAATTTGATTTTAGCCTAGGAACTGAGACCTAGTCTTGCCTATACACTATGTCAGTTGTCCCTGTACAAATTGGAAGCGTGAAAACGTGAACAATAAATGAGACTAAGACATTTTTCAATTCATTCTTTCAAATTGCATACAATTAAAGTGCTGTTTTCTTGCAGTACGGGGCTAATATTATAGTAGCTACGCCCCTGTTTATACATATACCCTAAATATTACAACTATTCCAGTGTGGTCAATGTGTTTAGAACTAGTTTCTGTACATTTGTAATTGCTTAGCAACGGTGGTGCAGGCTAAAGCTCGCAACTATACCTTAGACTCACCAACTTGTTAGGGCTTTTTAGTTTGTCTCGGAATGTTAGGTTTTTATAACAACAAATTTAATCTACGCCTACATCATTTTAACCCGACTACGGCGAAGCCAAAAGGAAGGGTAATGATTTTGGCAGTCTATGTATGTATGTATGTTTGTTCCACAGTAGCGCCTAACTACTAGTTTAGATTTTAATAAGTGTGGTATCAATAGATTCTTTATAATAGCCTGGGTAATATAGGCTATATAATGTACCTAGTCGGGTTATAGTTTTTTTTATAAAATTTTAGTTATATGAAAAAATATTAAAGAGTATCAGTATGATTGGTCAACGCTTATAGCAATTGGACATGTAATAGGAAACACATTGAAATTACGTTACAATAAACACACAATTTTAGCATTCAACACTGGACTGGTTATAATATTTTATAAACGACATCCAACTATTTATTGTAACAATTCTCTATGGATTATGCTGCTATAAATAATAATATGACTAGGTTTTTAAGTACCCACTAACATACCTACTGATATTGTTATTAATATTATGTGAGTCAGAAGTTTCGATGATCTAGATTCTAGTAGAAGATTCTTCGAACCGGAGAAGTAGTACGAGTTTATTGTAGAGTTGCCAACCCCAAATTAAAAAAATCTAGGATCTATAGTTGGAAAAACCAGGACAATTGAGTTTAAAAACAGGACGCAGTAATAGGGTTGCAACAGTTAAATTAATATGTAATGAAAATAGGCTAAATGAAATACATGTAATGAACTTATCAGGGCGCTTTAAAAACCCATGACGCTGCTTTAAAACTATCCAGGACACCACAGGGCACTGCAAAATCTAGGACAACCCTAGTATAATGTATGTTTGTTCCATCGCAGCGCCTAAACTTCCGATTTTAATAAATGAGGTGTCAATAAATGCGTTTTATTAGCCCGGGTTACATAGGCTATATAGTCAATTTACGTAGTCTTTTTTAATAAACAAAAAATTTAACCGACTTCCAAATAAAAATATACACAAAATTATGAAAATATGAAGATTGTGTAGAGAAATAGTTAAGATTTTAGTCGAATTTAAAAGGGGGAATTATTTAGAAAATAAGATTTATTTCATACTTTTTTGTGTATTTTACTTTGGAAGTTGGTTTAATTTTTTGTTTGAAGATAATAATTTTTCCCTTTTTAGTCATATTTGTTATAATATTATTATTAACACATTTAAGAACTTTTAAAATAACTATTAAATGTATAATTGAATACGCGCTAAGATTCCATTAGGTATTTTATATAAGATGATGATGATGATTACTGTAAGTTACATAATGGCATGTGCTTGCAGTTCTTTAAACAATGTCGAAATTTCCAAACGCGTATTTAAAGTCTGAAGAGTTATGTTCAGTGCTTTTGGATCCAGGGTATACCTTGGTGCAAAAAGTCGAAATATACGTGTCCATATAAATTTCGAAGAGTTCCCTCGATTCCTCACGGATGCCATCATCACTTTGGTGAAAACGGGACCAACCTCGGATTGTACCCTTTACATCAAAAAATAATTTTGAAAATCGGTCAACAGACGGCGCAGTTATCGTTGAACATTGAAAAAGAACATTGAATAAAATTACATATGAAAATGGCGTTTTGTAAAGGGGGAACATAAAGTCGATTTTTTTAAACATAATATATTTATTTATTCAAAGTATATATTGCTATCTAGGCACTTTTGCCATCTCATAGGTAGTTCATTGGTTCCTTTACTAAAAAAACCATTCGGACAGGAATCAATAAAATGTTTGAAGGCGCTTTGGACACATCGGTGTTGAGTTTTTTCCCTTGCAAGAAGTTATCCAAAGTTACAAAAAAATGGCAATCTGTTGGGGCAAGGTCCGGGGAGTACGGTGGATATCTTAGACATTCCAATTGAAGCTTCTCTAATTTGGTGGCAGTCTGTTGTACAGTGTGTGGTCTCGCTCACAAGTAACTTTTTTTGAGTACATTTTCGCCGGGGGCAGGCTTTGGCTAGTTCCCCAGGGTTCAGCCATTGCGATGAGCGTTTTCTGATTATCGTACAGGATCCACTTTTCATCACAGGTAATGATTCGATTTAAAATCCCTTCATTATTGTGCCGGTTGAGTAATGTAACCCAGCAGTCGACGCGCGTTTGTCGGTTTGCTGCTTTTTTAAGCTTTGAAGCTTTTTTACCTTACCAATTTGCTTCAAGTGGATTAAAACAGTTTTAATCCACTGGAACACACTAATACCGCAGCCTGCAGAGTTAGGACGTGGTTTGCAATGGATTCGCATCTTATCAACTTTGGTCTCCGGCCGTCCACGGGGTTCTGCATTGCAGGTCGAAATTTCCAGAACGAAAACGTTGGAACCAAAACCGCACTGTGTTTTCTTTTGTGACACAGCCGCCATACACATCATTAATCCTTCAAGCCGTTTCTGCAGCACTGGTGGAACTCGTACTCGAAAAGAAAAAACCAAAAGAGAAAGAAATAAATGAATTACGATTTTCGAAACACAAATGCATGAGCCTAAACGTCTTTACACAAGCAGTGAATCATGTGCCCGAAGTATTCGCAATTAATTTTTGGAGACGTTATATACAGCCGAACGTATAACCGCCTCCTTTTTTGGGAAGTCGGTTAAAAATAGTAGTTATCAATGCAAGTGTTGATTTTACGAGATATTATCTGAATGAAAAGCGGCGGCGCCAAAACCCAAATTTACAAACTGCTTGTCTAGTCCACGTGAGTCAGATTTGCATCGTGGCATTTGCGATGGATTCCCTCGTGCTATAACTGTGCCGGACGGTGGGGCGCGCGTAAAAATAGTCGCGCGCACGCGCATGGCGGCGCGCACACCAAATTGGGATATAGAAGCCGAAGGGAATAAATGATGTAGTTTCTTACTTTATACTTTAATGACTACCAATAATTTTGCGAATTACAGCAAATCACAGAATATGCCGATCATTGTGGCCGCTAGCGGCCATCGGCGGCTATGAGCGGTGGCTGTTGTCTCATGCGAAACTGTGTTTTTAGTAATGAAGAAAAAAGTTTAAAATTACTTATATGACAGTTATGCTGCTCGCCGCGCCACTGACATTTCGGTGTGAATCGACCCTTAGGGCGCAATTTAACTAGGCAACATATTTGCAATGTGTCAATATGAATATTATCTATCATTTATTTCTTACCACAGAATATTCTAATCACAGAATATGCCGATCATTGTGGCCGCTAGCGGCCATCGGCGGCTATGAGCGGTGGCTGTTGTCTCATGCGAAACTGTGTTTTTAGTAATGAAGAAAAAAGTTTAAAATTACTTATATGACAGTTATGCTGCTCGCCGCGCCACTGACATTTCGGTGTGAATCGACCCTTAGGGCGCAATTTAACTAGGCAACATATTTGCAATGTGTCAATATGAATATTATCTATCATTTATTTCTTACCACAGAATATTCTAATCACAGAATATGCCGATCATTGTGGCCGCTAGCGGCCATCGGCGGCTATGAGCGGTGGCTGTTGTCTCATGCGAAACTGTGTTTTTAGTAATGAAGAAAAAAGTTTAAAATTACTTATATGACAGTTATGCTGCTCGCCGCGCCACTGACATTTCGGTGTGAATCGACCCTTAGGGCGCAATTTAACTAGGCAACATATTTGCAATGTGTCAATATGAATATTATCTATCATTTATTTCTTACCACTAATAAATAACAGATGAGGGTATATATTTCTTATACCGGATCTTAGCCCAATAGGGAATAACCGCGCTACTTTTTTGCACATTGGTCCATCTACTCTTAATACGCTTTGCTTCACTTTAATATATTTATTCATCATTTTTATCAAAGAAAAGAGAAGCCGATTTCTGGTTCCAATGTCATTTTTATACTAGGAATACTTGAATATTAGGTCAGCTATGACGTCAAACGTTTATGGGCTACGGACGCTACGGTTATCGTTCAAACCAATTGGGACGCCGCGCCGGTTAGAGCAATTAAATTGTTAAACTGAAGCTGTATTATTATTGAGATGCAGATAATATATCAAGTATACGGATTACTGGGATTTAAATCTTCTTCAAGGAGTAGAAACGTAGAGTTTGCTTTTTAAACAAAAAGCAAAACACGATAATGTAAGGTATTTAGGCCTTTCCTACATTTATCTAGCCACAAAGTAAAAAAACTATTACATGATGCCTACTACCGGTTTGGGAACTAGCCCGGCGAGAAAAACCGGCGTAAGAAACTCGCGCGGGCCATCTTTTATCAAAAAGATGGAGAATTGTTTTTTTAAAATGGAAATTATATTTAAAAAAACAATGTTATGACTAAAAATAAATAACAAGAGTACAACAGTATAATATAGTGGCCTTGCATTTCTCTCATTCTCATCATTCCCAAGGTTGTTATCATAGCAGACAATACCAGAGGTGACAAACGTGCGTTTTAACTTATAGTACCTGGGTAACCGAGCTTTGCTCGGAGCTCTATTAGATAAAAAAAAATCACAAATATATTTTACCGGGGTTCGAACCCACCACATTCCGAATATCCCGACAACGCAAAAATTAACCAAACTGCCAATCGGACTGACATTATAGAGTCGAAATAATATTATTAATATATTGTTGCACGACGAAAGAAAAAACCTATATAACTTAAAAATGCGCAGGGATAAAACCTAGCTAGACCGTTTTTTCTCCCTCCAAACTCCGTGTATTCTAAATTTCATATAAATACTTGCAGCCGTTGCCGAGATGACGATTATATTCAATATTATATTCAATATTCAAGATTGTCTCGTTTAAAGTATAATATTAGCTAGAGAGAGCGCGCGTACCGTAGAGCGCGTAGCAAATTCTATCACATTTTGGGAACAAAATCAGCAACGCACTTGTAACTCCTCTGGTGTTGCGGCTATTGGAAATCGCTTTCCATCAGTCTGTTTACTCTATAGGACTGAAATCTGAGGAATGAGCTAATTGCGTGGACAAAGCTGCGGGCATTCCGAGCTGTTGGTTAAGTGTTGTGGTCACACTCATTAGGCTAATTTAATGCCTAACCATAAAGCCTTGGAGTAAATTCTTAGAAAAGGCTGCATGTGTTGGTTCTAGCAATATCTTACTTGTAATTTTATATATGCGAAAGTTTATGGTGGCGTGGGAATGAAAAGTTTTTTTGTTTGGTTAGGTAATTGTCTTTTTTTAATCGACTTCCAAAAAAAGGAGGCGGTTATGCATTTGGCTGTATATTTTTTTTTTTTGTATGTTCAACGATAATTCCTCCGTCTGTGGACCGATTTTAAAAAATATTTTTTATGTAAAGGGTGTAACTAATCCCAAGTTGGTCCTGTTTTTTTATTCTTAGTCTGTTTCTTTGTCTGTGTAGGTACGTACCTTATTGTGATGGTCTTTTACTATCCTGTTATGTTGATACTTGGTTTTAATGTATATAATGCATTTAAGTATAATGTGAGCGTCGAATAAATGTTCTAATTTAATTTAAAGTTTACTTTTTTCGCAAAAGAAGTCGCGTGCAACGTCTTGTTATAAATAAGGTTGTGGCCATATGTTTGTTTTTTTTTTACGCGTAAACTGCTGAACGGACACTGAATTTTTGTCCCAATAAAGTCTATCAACCAAAGACTTTGACAATCAAGATGATGATGATGATAGAAGTGATGGATTCCACAAAATAGCTGTTCTATACATAAAATGTCCCGAAATATAAATCTTTCACTATATTTTGCCACAAAAAGCTCGCATTGAAAGCGGTGACATGACCAATATTCGAAATCTATCTTCGCTCTGCCCGCTGTCGCCTCTGCGTAAAGAATGTTTTTTCTTCTAAGGATAAAATTAATCTATGAGATTAAACGATAAAAAAATGAGAGCCCTTATAAGACTAGCCACCTAACAAACTACATACTACCAAATACCAATATATCTACTGTGTGACCGAACTGTGCAGTTTTATCTTTGTGCATGGGCATGGGCATAAAACTCTGCTGTCCGTCTGTCTGTCAAGTGTCACCAGGTTGTATCTTAGGAACCGTGATAGCCAGAAAGTTGAAATTTTCACAGATGATGTATTACTGTTGCCGGCTTAACAACAAATACTAAATAATTAAGTGGGCTATGGGACTCCCATACAACTTTTTTTTGCCGTTTTGTACAGAACCCTACCTATGTGCGCAAGTCCGACAGGCACTTGACCGGCAGGCTGATTATGTATCTTTTTTTGCTGATTGTACTTACATTACTCAGTCAACTGTATGTATAAACAAGAGGTCAGTGACCGGGATCAACTACATCACCATCGAAGGATAATCAGCTTATCCAGTTTATAAACAACTAGAAACTTGCAATATGAAACATTGCAATAAATCGATTGGACTAAAAGATTAGAGATTGGTTGAAGATGGAAAGCTTATTATACAAGTGTAATGCAGAACGCAAAATATCTTTAGTCCTCGACGAAAAAATGTGTGTTTGTGTGTGAATGTCCGTGGCATCGTTACTTCCATATGGATGGACCGATTTTGATTTAGTTTTTTTGTTTATTTAATTACATTTAAAGCCAAAACATTAATACAATTCCTTGTGACTTGTGAGAGAAATCACAACACAATTTACTGTTATAAATTCACTGAAAAACAACGTTAATTTTTCCTCGCCTTAAACATTTGTGACAACTGCTACTTTGAGATAAATATTCAAAGCAAAATAATAAAAGTAAAAAAAATGAAAGATTGTAGAATAAAGCTTTGAATTGTTCGTATAATCTGTCACACTCTAGCACATAATAATCAGTAATCTCTACATTCGTCGCTCTGTCGTGCACATAACATTTCAGGCTGTGGTGTTATGGTTTCGTCGCCTATTTCAGGATTTGCGCCAGCTGAGCGGTCCCGACGCGTTACCATGGTGACCATTGATTCGACGCCATCTTGGATACAGATGTCTGCGTTTATTGACAACTGAAATGTGCCTGAACGGCGTTAAAGTTTCAAATTCCATTTAGATAATAGATATTATCTAAATGTGATAGATAAAACCGCGAAATAGTAGTATGCCAGCCTCTTTTTGGAGATAATGGGATTATTACCAGACTACGGCGAAGCCAATAGGAAGGGTAATGATTTTTGGCAGTATGTCTGTCTGTATGTTTGTTTGTTCCACCGTAGCGCCTAAACTGCTGGTCCGATTTTAATAAATAAGGTGTCAATAGATTCGTAGTAATAGCCTGGATAACATAGGCTAAATAATTTACGTACGTCGGTTAGGTAGGTTTATAGTTTTTTTTTTTGTATAAAAATTGTAGTTATTAAATTATTTCATTAAGGTTAACGTAAAATAAGTACCTTCAAGAGGATCTAAGAAAAAGGGTTTACGACTGACATAGTTTTCAAGTGATGTTTAGAGTTACTCTACAAAATAGAGTATATTTACTTAATTAAGTTATGTAGCAAATTACAGAGGCAAGCGAGCGAGCAAGGTCAAAAATATTTCTTGGCACGAACTAATTACAAAATTAATAATAATCGTATTTAATGTTTAATTATATATTTGCTTATAATAGTTTTAATTAACATGATAATCAATCATCTAACAAATCGTGAACACGATATCACTAACAAGACAGTGTAATGAAAAAAAATTACATCACAATCTGCCCATGTCGGGTCAGGCAAAATGGAAGTCAAGACTTTCATATTTGTGACCTGTCGTTTTCATTTCACTTTCTAATAACTCAGAAGTCAAAGCCAATCTATCGTAAGTTATGGCGATATGATAAGATGTCCTTAGCTATGTTATTTAATACATACTTATAAAACATATATTATAATCATGGAATTGGAATAACTAATGAGACTGCCACGTTGCATACTATAAAAGTGCTTGTGAATTTTTAAACACATTCTCGAAATCTTGGGCTGTTTAAAATTGGAATATGTCACTCAATACCCGGCAAAAACAAATAGACACCGGCCTCTATCGGAATTGCAACTAACCGTGTGTCGTCCTATATTTGGCGCATACTTCGGACTATTTACAGAAGCGGCCATTGTCTGTTCGGTTTGGAATGGGAAAATATTTATAAGAGGAGATATTATTGAGATGTTTAGCACGCTTCAAATACTTACATTGCAATTTTCATGCAGTTTCTTATAATAGGTTGGTGTTACATTTAAGAGTTAAATAATACTGTGAAGAATTTAATGCTGTATAAACGGAGGAAAATTTAGTTTTAAAGTGACAGATATTAATTAACAGTAGTTTAAAATATTGCGAAATCTATAGCTATTATATTATGCGAAAAAAAACCCGGGAAAATAAGTAGAATTTATTTGACTTTCGTTTTTTTTACATATGGCGTCGGCTTATCTTAAAACCATTTGCCAGTGTCAAGGAAATACATCAACCCTGTATACAGTTAGTACAGTCCATGAGTCATGTCATCGATTCAGTAAAGTGGTAAAATCTTTACTGAAAGTTCCTAGGGAGTTTTGGAGGGAACACAAAATAGCACGTTTTTAGAAGTTGCCCCACTTGCCCACACTTGTACACGTTAACTAATATTTAATGGTTAATATTGTACCAATATTATACATTAATAACCGAAATAACACAGATTTATGAAGAAATGCAAAATCCACAACGTCACCCATTGAACTCCCCGGCAAAACTCGACTTTCGTAATCTCGATAATGACTTGGCGATAGTTTTTAATTTTCTATAGAGTCGCGCATTTACCAACTGATCTAAAACTTGTACGTACTTCGAATTCCTTATTTAAAATTTGAAAGTGATCGTAGGTTACTCTACTTTATTGTTATGCAAGTAGGTACATGTACCTAACTATATTTTTATTAGATAATATACATATTTAATATATATTCATATATAATTTTATTGTGTTTAACTAAGAGAAGAATTGCTAGTTTGGGAAAGGAAGAACCAAATACATAATGTTTTTCGTGGTATTTCCACCAAATTGCTATTGTTGTCTCGTTCACAGAATAAATAAATAAATGAAGATGACGATGACTTCCAATAAGCAAAAAATTAAATTATTGAATAAACGACACAATGCTCTACTGTCTTAGGATCAGCTCATCCGCCGACATGCGACGCCGCGCAGCATTTTTAAAAATAGCGATTCAAAATTTAACTTTATCGACTAAAATACACGTTTCATTACAAGAGCGGCGCGCCGCCGCGCAGCATTTCTAAAAATAGCGATTCAAAATTTAACTTTATCGACTATACAAAAAAATACACGTTTCATTACAAGAGCGGCGCGCCGCCGCGCTGCGCAGCGCGGTTCAGCTCGAAATCCTCTTGCTATGAAATGTGTACCTTCTTGTGTAGTGAATAAAGTTAAATTTATAAATATCTATTTTAAAAATTTCGCGTCGCATCTCTGTGTGAACTGACTCTTAAGGTGTCCGCACTGGGTGTAACTACGCGACGCAATACTGCCAAATATTCTTAGTATGAGATATAACGCACTTACTTATTACTAGTAGGGACGCGTCGTACTCGCGTCTTGTCGCTCCGCTGTAGCCTAGTGCGGCTTACATTTACTGTGCGATTTAACTATTGATATCTTTGAACTACTTTAGTCGACTTGATGCAAGCCAAAATTATGATTATGATCTTGTGTATTTGTGGCGATTTTATCGAGCTCAAAGACTACACCTATATAAAATATCTATAGTATCGATAGTTATCTATGTACTAAAAGTACTCCTTTAAAGCATATCTAGTGTATTGCTATTCTGTAGACGGTCGATGTGTTTGTAGTCGCCGCCAGCCTTGTAAGGCAGAACAAGATAATGGCATCCGCAAGATATGGTCTCAAGCGGTTATTGAAGCTTTTTGTTTGGATTAGATAGGGATAGAACGTGGAGGAATGTAAAAAAAACCTGCCAAATGCGAGTCGGACGCGCGCTCGAAGAGTCAACCGTGCCATTACCATTACTTTACATGGTTACTCATTTCGTTATTTTTGTACGAAGTTTTCCCCAATAAGCGCATTTAACAGAGGTAAAGGTAAATAAGCCGTTATAAGTAGTTTTGATTCAAAGCTCATCACATGAACTACCATCATGGAAATTTACAGATTCTTAGTTTATCTTTTACAGGGGGAGAGAACGTCCTATTTTAACAAAAAAATACGCTATAATGTAAAATATTTAGCAAACGGATGCCTAAATTTGAAAATTCGTCTTAGCAACCTCTCAATTATTTGTGATATGTGCGCATACAAATACATAAATTAATATATCCTTTCACACAAATACAAATTAAAACTTTTAACTAAACATTTCGTGATATACAATCACTTGCATATTGTTGAATAGCCTTAATTTCGCTGTTAAACCCGTAGGCGCAAAATCTCCATGCGGCAAATAGAATCTGGTTCAAGTGCCTGCGAGAGCTTAATTTTCAATTGAAAACGAAGGAATTTTCCAGATGGAGTGACTAAATATCTTTGTTAATGCCAACGTGACGATACAGGGCATTGCTCTAGCTGCTATCGGTCGTGTGTGCCTTATCGCCGCGCCGCCGTGAAACAACACGAGACTTTTAATTAGCTAATTCGTTACATTATTATGACGTAACTAAATAATGTGTACTGTTTTGTTTTCTTTTTTTTATAGGAAAAGAAAGTTTTACAAATCCTATTACTATTATAAACGTTGAAGTTTGTGAGGGTGGATGAATGAATGGATGTTTGTTATTCTTTCACGCAATAGCTACAGCCTACAGAACGGATTTAGATAAAATTTGGTATGATAGTAGTTTAAGCTCTGGATGAAACCATAGGATACTTTTTATCCCGAACAAGTACAGTGTTCCCGTGGGATACTGTATAAATGCAAGCGGAGCCGCCGGCAACGGCTAGTTAAAAATAAAAGTTAAGTAATAATATATTGTCTATTATTATCTACCTTCTTCTACTCCTATCGCGCTAGTGTGTGTCTATACCAATTACCAAATAATTTTATTTTCATTTGTAAGTTGTAATCATATATTAAATTACCTAATATTGCGTGAAAAGGAGGCAGTAAAGTACGCGTCGAATATAAAACCAGCCAAGTGCGAGTCGGACTCGCGCACTAGGGGTTCTTTTGGACCATAATTTATTCTGTTTTTAGTATTTGTTGTTGTAGCGGCAACAGGAATACATCATATATGAAAATTTAAACTGTCTTGCTATCACGGTTATGGAGATACAGCCTGGTGACAGACGGACAGGCAGACGGTCAGACAGCGCGGAAGTCTCCGTAATGATCCCATTTTTACCGTTTGGGTACGGAACCCTAAAAAGCCGACCGTCAACTTCTAAATTATGAAATTTTCTCATAGCACCTTTTACTTTATAAAAAATCTGAAAAAGTTTAAACAAAAACTTTCAACCTACTTTAATAATGAAATTTGCTTCCAGTCTTTGTATAACCAACACTAGTTAAGATTAATTATTAATGAATTTACATTATACCAATATTATAAATAATTAATTTACTTTCAGTTTGTATGCATTATCGATGAATGCGAAAAATTACAATTTTCATAACGTTAACCTACTCACTTTAAGACTTTAAAGTAAGTAGGTTAACGTTATGAAAATTTAAATATAACTTTAAAGTCATGGAATATTGCCATACAGCCAACTGTTAAATCAGAAATTACGAAAGTTATCAATTGTGAAAGAAATTTGTTAAGAACATGATTTTTTACTGACGAAAATAAATTTCAACAAGTAGTTTATATTAAAGGGGGATTTACATTTAAACGACTCGTTCGCGATGGCCTGCCCACCAAAGTGGACTGTATTCTATTTCATAATTTATCTTGTCCTGCAGGTGAGTTCTAACAATCTTTTCATTAGATAGGTCTGATTACCGATTCGGGTAATTCAATGTTATCAAAATTGATAACCTCATTTTTTGCAATTTACTCTTATCGGAACACCTAGCTTACTATCTATACTCGTAGCAATGTTGACACTTTTATCACAATTATTTTCATTATATTTCATAATATAATGAATTTATATTTATATTAAATTTTGCATTAAATTAATCTAAATAGTCTTGTAGCCAAAATACAAAAAAATATTTGTATTTTGGCTACAAGACTATTTAGATTAATTTAATGCAAACATATTTGATATTTTGTTTAAAATTTCTCTGACAATATTATTTTCCTCACACATATTTGATATCTTTGTTTCAGAATAATGAAGTCAATTGCCAATATAGCCCTGAAGCTTGTGGACCATCTTCTGGTGACTTGTTAAGTACATTAATAAAAGAGCTTGGCGAGAAGGAAAGAAATCTGCTGTTAAATGCACTTCTAACTATTGCCACCAATAATGGAATTATACAGGACCTGTCATTACTTATTCCGTCCCGTCCAACTACCAATAATGTAGCTCAAACTAACTCAGTCCCACAAACTTTAAATGTCGGCTTGGCTGCTAACATTGCAGCCGATCTTGAGACTCCATCATTTTCTGAACCACCATATTTTGAATTCCAAAACCAATATGGTACAGCTGATTTGGTGATTCCGACTCAACCAACTTTGAATGATATATTCACTATATGCCCCGCATATGGAGTACCAGACTCTCCCTATATTGTTTCCGCATCACCATCTCCTTCGGTAACGTCATTGCCATGCCATTCATCTTCACCATCGTATTCCTCTTCCCCATCACAATCATCTTCCTCATCACAGTCATCTTCTTCGTCGCAATCAACTCCTTCGTCACAATTATCATCTTCATCACATTCATCATCTTCAGCACAATCGTCTATTTCACAACCTTCGTCATCATATTCACCTGCGTCACAATCATCTGTATTACAATCACACTCATCACCAAAAATATCTGCCCCATCAAAATCGCTTATACCATCAAAACAAAGTTCTAATACATTGCTGTCGTCTCCAACTTCTTCTCAACCTTCTTCAATAAAACCAGAACCATCGTCCATCCACAGGGGTTCACCATCGTTACAACCATCACACAGTTCCCTTACATCTTCGGCAAAGCCATCTGACAAACCGATCCCATCACAGACGACTAGAAGTAAGCCAATAGAAGGTACTGAAATACCTACAAACGCAGGACATCTAACAGACACATGCCCCTATTATGATGAATTCCCTATGAACTTAGAAATAAATATGCCGGCACCGAATATACCAGAGCCCAGGATAACAATTATTACAGCTCCAGCGCCAATCGAAAAAAAGTCCTCCTCATTAAAGCAAATGTTACCTTTAATTTTAATAGCGATGCTCTGCAACGAAAGAAACAACGCATGCCCGTGTATCTGTAACAGTCCTAGCATCGTTCCTATCCCTTATCCTATACCGATACCATTCCCTTCCTTTGGAAATTATAAAGACGATGATGATGATGATGACGATGACGATGATACACAAAAGAAAACAAACCGGCAGAGACGCGAAGATTATGACTTCTGGGAACAAACATTAATCGAAGCTAGAAGATAGTTTAATTTCGAATAAAAAAATAGTTTTATGATTGAGATTCTGTTATTTATAGTAAAAAGTAAAATCTGTTAAAATTAATAA